>OY970795.1:13812619-15083492 GCA_963853775.1 Xanthia togata | reverse complement strand
CTGCGCGTCCAATATAACAATGCTTTCAGGATGTTGTTGAGGCTGCCTCGATACTGTAGCGCGTCTAATATGTTTGCGCAAGCCCGCACCGACGGCTTCTATGCTATTGTACGCAAAAAAACAGCGTCGCTTCTGAGGAGAGTGAGAGGCAGTCAAAACAGCATCCTGAAAACTGTAGCCGAGAGCTTCGGCTCTCCGATTGTACAGCAGTTTGTGCGGAGGTTGATTGTTACTAACACTAGGCAATAAGTTATTTTTTGTATGTTACTAACACCATATGGATAATTGTGTCCGAAATAAAGTAATTCTATTCTATTCTATTATTAGTAAAGTGTCCTGCGGGTCCGATAAAGTGAAAGGTAAACATAGACCTCCCCTCCCCCCAACCCCCCGGGCGAAAAAAAAGAGATTTACTTTTTTTTTTTTTTTAGTTTGGTGAAAAAAAAGTGTGCGTACTAATAACTTAATATAGGTTAGTGGGTTGGTGAGTTAAATTAATAAATAAAATAAATACATTATAATTATCATTGCAGGGGCCGAGTGGAGTGTTCGTGTATTAAATTCGTGTATTAAATTCGTGTATTAAATTCGTGCATTAGGTGCGCGCTCGCAGCTGGTGCGCGTGTTAAATTTTAAGGGGTTTTTTTTTTTTGCCTCTAATTTCTTTGTAACCCCCAAAAATGATGGCAATTTACAAGCAATTTATAAACATAGCCCCTTAACCCCTAGGCAAAAAAGAAAAGAGATTTTTTCTAGTTTTGAATTTGGTGAAAAGTGCATTGGTATTATAATACCTATTACACATACATTATATCGACGACGTTTTATTTACGTTATGAGTTTAATTGACATACATAATTGGGAATCAAACGAGCTTTAATAAAAATTATCTGATCATAAATATTCTGGTTTATTGAATAGGTACTTTTTACTAGGTTTTTTAGTATTTGTTTAGTTATGAGTCCACAGAGTCGACATTAGAGCCAACTTCTTAGTAGGTTTTCCTTAAGTTTGTTCCGTATTTGTATTCAGGTCAGGTCAGGAAGATATCTAGATATCAGGATTGCATACTTTTGAAGGTTTCTATGACTATAAGAGAATAAGTACCACTCGTAGATGTCTCCGTAAGCGTAAACGTTCACTTGGCAAGCACCATTTAATAGGTTGATTCGGATAATTTCCCTTTGGCTTTCCCTCGCACAGGTCTCTTATATATATTTTTATTTTTTTAATTTCAAACGAGCTTTAATAAATATTCTGGTTTATTGAATAGGTACTTTTATGTAACGGGGTAACTTTAAAACAGTATTTGTTTAGTTATGAGTCCACAGAGTCGACATTGGAGCCAACTTCTTTGTAGGTTTTCGTTAAGTTTGTTCTGTATTTGTATATGGTCAGGTCAGGAAGATATCTAGATATCAGGATTGCATACTTTTGAAGGTTTCTATGACTATAAGAGAATAAGTACCACTCGTAGATGTCTCCGTAAGCGTAAACGTTCACTTGGCAAGCACCATTTAATAGGTTGATTCGGATAATTTCCCTTTGGCTTTCCCTCGCACAGGTCTCTTACACTTCCAATTTTCATAAAAGTGACAATATTTTTTTGTTTTTTGTGATGTGTAATCATCACCGAAATCTACTATTAAGTATGTATTTAGTCTAGTAGTTGGAATGGTTGAATGTTTAATTAGACATTTGATTTTATAGCCTTTGAGTAAGGTCACCAGTCTCTGCCCGGCCCTTTGGGAAATACAGGCCTGATGCGACTATGTAATGCGACTAAGATCGCTAATACTTTAACTTTTGTTTTAACATAACATGTAGGTATTTGAAGGCACGTCATGAAAAAATGACTTGACAATAAACCCTAGCAATTCACATAAGTTTGTCAGGTGTTAGATCGCCATCGTCATAGTATATCTTTACTCTATCTTTTGACTCGAGTATGTTTTCAAGGGAAATGAATAACGTCCAATTTATGTGACTTTTATACCGGAGATGAGTCCTCGAGCGTTTCCAGACTAGATTTTTTTGAATGTGTCAGAAGTCTCCTTTTATATCCGAGTCTGAGGTGTTATTTTTACATCATCTGTTTTTTCTGTTCTTTACAGAAATTATTTTAAAATTCAGTGATCGAAAGGCCAGTCATATACCATCGTACCAAAAACCTCTTTGATGAGTTCTGAGAGCGTTTCAATTATTATTATAAATGAAAGTTAGGATACAAATATTATATGATGTAGTGTCTGTAGTATGTAGATACAGTTAAAGTATAAGGAAGTTATCCGACAGTGTATGTATGTAATGAACCCTTTATTGGTTATCTGGTGATCGGAAAAATCTATATGTATTTTTTATAATTATGTATGTCGAACAATAATGATTGAATACATGTCAGTATTAAGTACTAGAGTTATGTAGTAGGTACTCACTGGGAATATTTTTGTAATTTTCAGTAATAAATGTAGTTTTCTGGGTCTTCAATTATTATATTTTTCAATAGGACATCGTTGTGAGCAAAGTGAACGGAAATAAATGATCATACGACAAAACTAGAATCATCATAAGAAATAAAATATTATTTATCAATAATAAGAACCTAACCCAATAGGCTACCGTGCCGAAAAAAAAAGAATCTAAGAGTCTTTATAATAGGAATGAGTAAGGTAAAAGTACGTCGTACTTTTAACCATATGAGTTGCATAGACGTATATTATGTTTGTAATCAGCTTTTAAAATCCTTTATTTTGATTTGAACCCGCGATAATAATATAAAGAAATTAGCTAAAACTAGATATTTTAAAACTATGGGTACAATATAAGAAGAGAAAAAAAAATGAGCCTATAAGATGTTATTACCGGACGATACTTGCTGACGTTGCAGACTTGATCACGCACGCCTGTAGGCAGGCATCCGCGCAGTTGGCGATAGCGCAGGAACAGGCTACGTGCAGACGTGTACCCCTGGCAGTGTAGGCTTAACTGTACAGATCTGTGTTAAATAGTTCTAATCTCATCACATAAGAAATAAACACACATCTAAGAGCTTGTTACGTTAATAACGTTCATCACAGTTTCAATTCAACTCTCAATATTACCAAATTGTACATAATAAATTACTTCTAAACGACAAACCGAATCTTTTTTTCACCACGCTAGTGTTCGTGTATTAATAATAATGTTTTTGTTTTTAAAAATAAAACATAATACTACACAAAATTCATCGTCCTCGGACGATTGTTTAGAGCCTCCCGACTCTCGGGGCTCCACAGTGAGCATATCCTTGCCGAATTCGGCTAGGCTGGCTTCGGCCTTAGAGGCGTTCGCGTTCAGGCATAATCCCGCGGATGGTAGCTTCGCACCACCGGCCGCTCGGCCGAGTGCATCAACCAAATGTCCGAAACTGCGGTTCCTCTCGTACTGACCAGTATTACTATCGCAACGACAAGCCATCAGTAGGGTAAAAAACTAACCTGTCTCACGACGGTCTAAACCTAGCTCACGTTCCCTTTTGATGGGTGAACAATCGAACGCTTGGCGAATTTTGCTAAAAAAATTAAACTTACCATACTAAATGTTTAAATCTTAATTTTAAATTGCTCAAAGTAGTGTCCACTATGCCATTCTTCATATACCTAGGTAAACATAACCCATAAAGCGGACGCGCAATAAATTACACCGACCTAAAAAATTAAACCTACCACACTAAATGTTTAAAACTTAACTTTAAATTGCTCAAAGTAGTGTCCACTATGCCATTCTTCATATACCTAGGTAAACATAACCCATAAACAAAGCGGGCGCGCAATAAATAACACCAACCTAAACCTACAAAATTAAACCTACCATACTAAATGTTTAAAACTTAACTTTAAATTGCTCAAAGTAATATGCACTATGCCATTCTTCATATACCTAGGTAAATGTAACCCATAAACAAAGCTGGCGCGCAATAAATTACACCAACCTTAACCTAAAAAATTAAACCTTCCATACTAAATGTTTAAAACTTAACTTTAAATTGCTCAAAGTAGTGTCCACTATGCCATTCTTCATATACCTAGGTAAACATAACCCATAAACAAAGCGGGCGCGCAATAAATTACACCGACCTAAAAAATTAACCCTACCATACTAAGTGTTTAAAACTTAACTTTAAATTGCTCAAAGTAGTGTCCACTATGCCATTCTTCATATACCTAGGTAAACATAACCCATAAACAAAGCGGGCGCGCAATAAATTACACCAACCTAAACCTACAAAATTAAACTTACCACACTAAATGTTTAAAACTTAACTTTAAATTGCTCAAAGTAGTGTCCACTATGCCATTCTTCATATACCTAGGTAAACATAACCCATAAACAAAGCGGGCGCGCAATAAATTACACAGTAGTGTCCGCTCAAAGTAGTGTCCACTATGCCACATTCTTCATATACCTAGGTAAACATGACCCATAAACAAAGCGGGCGCGCAATAAATTACACCAACCTAAACCTAAAAAATTAAACCTACCACACTAAATGTTTAAAACTTAACTTTAAATTGCTCAAAGTAGTGTCCACTATGCCATTCTTCATATACCTAGGTAGTTAGGTAGGTACCTACTTACGTACCTGTTGTAAGTGGCAGAAGCATCTTGATAATATTATATAATTGATCTGTGATTTACATGTAATAAGACTTAGTCAAAAAGTACGTAGTCTAAGAAGTTGACTGCATTAATAATAATAATATTTTCAGGCGACTAAGACCCATAGAAAAAAAACAAAATAATCTTATATAATAATAAACTAATACATACGCCAACGACAACCACGTTCTGGACCAGAATGACCTGCTACATTCCGGACAAGATCGAGCGTCTACATCTCTCTATCGTTCGAAGGGTCTACTCACTGGATGGATGGGCGAGAGATGATTTTAACAGACTCTCCTTGCTAACCAGTCTGTTTGAGCATGAGTAGCCTCCCCCCCCCCCTTGTTGGCTTAGCAGCGGCGCCACGGGCAGGCCAAGGGTAGGAGTTGAGTTCTATGGTACGCCGGCTGTGATAACGCACCAATAGAACCCTTGACGCATGTGGACTGCAGCTCTCCCAATTAGCTGATAGCGGCAGCCAAAGGGTACATGACCACATGCGTGAGCACTAAAAACCCCTTACGTACATAAGAGAGTCATAGTTACTCTCGCCGTTTACCATGCGGAATGAATGAAAACACACACCCCAAACTTCGTTCGTGTCTTCGCCAGCGACGCTCCGTCGACAGACATCTATTGCACTTAGATGACGATTTTCGACATTATCTGGCTGGGGTAACGCACACCGCCCAACCCCGTTCTGGTCCGGAATGACCTGCTACATTCCGGACAAGATCGAGCGTCTACATCTCTCTATCGTTCGAAGGGTCTACTCACTGGATGGATGGGCGAGAGATGATTTTAACAGACTGTCCCTGCTAACCAGTCTGTTTGAGCATGAGACGTTCATGAACGAGCATGAACAGAAGAGCCCCCATTCGGAACGTTCGTACCGAGACGAGTTCACGTGTGTAAAGTTTGTTGACACATTCGCGACATCATATACGATTCCGCCCGGAATCTATAGAGCGCCTCACATCGAAACTCATAAGAGAGCAAAACTCACCGAACGCGACGACGCTAGCGCGTCCGAGCGCCGTTCGTCGTCGCGCCCATCAAATTGCTTCATACAACGACCGTTTCCTTGATACGCAACACGCATAAAACACGGTCCGTCGGTCCACGCAGTTGACAGTCGGCGGCGTCGTGTATCGCCCACGGGCAGGCCAAGGGTAGGAGCTGTGTTCTATGGTACGCCGGCTGTGATAACGCACCAATAGAACCCTTGACGCATGTGGACTGCAGCTCTCCCAATTAGCTGATAGCGGCAGCCAAAGGGTACATGACCACATGCGTGAGCACTAAAAACCCCTTACGTACATAAGAGAGTCATAGTTACTCTCGCCGTTTACCATGCGGAATGAATGAAAACACACACCCCAAACTTCGTTCGTGTCTTCGCCAGCGACGCTCCGTCGACAGACATCTATTGCACTTAGATGACGATTTTCGACATTATCTGGCTGGGGTAACGCACACCGCCCAACCCCGTTCTGGTCCGGAATGACCTGCTACATTCCGGACAAGATCGAGCGTCTACATCTCTCTATCGTTCGAAGGGTCTACTCACTGGATGGATGGGCGAGAGATGATTTTAACAGACTGTCCCTGCTAACCAGTCTGTTTGAGCATGAGACGTTCATGAACGAGCATGAACAGAAGAGCCCCCATTCGGAACGTTCGTACCGAGACGAGTTCACGTGTGTAAAGTTTGTTGACACATTCGCGACATCATATACGATTCCGCCCGGAATCTATAGAGCGCCTCACATCGAAACTCATAAGAGAGCAAAACTCACCGAACGCGACGACGCTAGCGCGTCCGAGCGCCGTTCGTCGTCGCGCCCATCAAATTGCTTCATACAACGACCGTTTCCTTGATACGCAACACGCATAAAACACGGTCCGTCGGTCCACGCAGTTGACAGTCGGCGGCGTCGTGTATCGCCCACGGGCAGGCCAAGGGTAGGAGCTGTGTTCTATGGTACGCCGGCTGTGATAACGCACCAATAGAACCCTTGACGCATGTGGACTGCAGCTCTCCCAATTAGCTGATAGCGGCAGCCAAAGGGTACATGACCACATGCGTGAGCACTAAAAACCCCTTACGTACATAAGAGAGTCATAGTTACTCCCGCCGTTTACCATGCGGAATGAATGAAAACACACACACCAAACTTCGTTCGTGTCTTCGCCAGCGACGCTCCGTCGACAGACATCTATTGCACTTAGATGACGATTTTCGACATTATCTGGCTGGGGTAACGCACACCGCCCAACCCCGTTCTGGTCCGGAATGACCTGCTACATTCCGGACAACATCGAGCGTCTACATCTCTCTATCGTTCGAAGGGTCTACTCACTGGATGGATGGGCGAGAGATGATTTTAACAGACTGTCCCTGCTAACCACTCTGTTTGAGCATGAGACGTTCATGAACGAGCATGAACAGAAGAGCCCCCATTCGGAACGTTCGTACCGAGACGAGTTCACGTGTGTAAAGTTTGTTGACACATTCGCGACATCATATACGATTCCGCCCGGAATCTATAGAGCGCCTCACATCGAAACTCATAAGAGAGCAAAACTCACCGAACGCGACGACGCTAGCGCGTCCGAGCGCCGTTCGTCGTCGCGCCCATCAAATTGTTTCATACAACGACCGTTTCCTTGATACGCAACACGCATAAAACACGGTCCGTCGGTCCACGCAGTTGACAGTCGGCGGCGTCGTGTATCGCCCACGGGCAGGCCAAGGGTAGGAGCTGAGTTCTATGGTACGCCGGCTGTGATAACGCACCAATAGAACCCATGACGCGTGTGGACTGCAGCTCTCCCAATTAGCTGATAGCGGCAGCAATTATATGTTAATCTCAATCATACCCATATATATGTAAACCTCGAGAAAGATGCGATCGGGCGGTTTCGGTCGGTAAAATATTTTGTACATGATTATTATTATTAACTTTTGATACATTTCTCGAGCAAGCAGGTACTTGCAACCATTAACAACATGAAACGAGGCAAATCTCCAGGGCATGATGGGCTTAGCATTGAGCACCTGAGGCACGCAGGTGTACATTTGCCGCGAGTCTTGTCTATGTTTTTCACAATGTGTATTAGTCACGCGTACCTACCTGCTAATCTAATGAAGACCATCGTAGTTCCCATTGTGAAGAACAGGACAGGTGACATCTCGGACAGAGGTAATTATCGTCCTATTTCTCTTGCGACTATAATAGCCAAGGTGTTGGACGGTATGCTTGATTCTTGTTTAAGTAAGTATATATATCTTCATGATGCACAGTTCGGGTTTCGCCCCGGACTATCAACTGAAAGTGCTATTTTAAGTCTCAAGCATACCGCTCAATATTATAAAGATCGCAGTACGCCGGTGTACGCCTGTTTCCTTGATCTATCCAAGGCCTTTGATCTCGTTTCTTACGATGTGCTCTGGAGAAAGATGGGAGACAGGGGTATACCCGCGGAAATATGTGGGCTGTTCCAGTATTGGTATGGTAACCAAGTCAATCAGGTGAAATGGGATGATACAGTCTCTGAGCCGTACGGGTTGGAGTGCGGGGTGAGGCAGGGTGGTCTGACGTCTCCCAGGCTCTTCAACCTCTACGTGGATGACCTGGTAGTCGCACTCAGCAGCATGCGTGTCGGATGCAGTGTTGATGGGGTTAGAATTAACAACATCAGCTATGCAGATGACATGGTGCTGCTGGGTCCGTCAGCGGGAGCAATCAGAGAGATGCTTAGAACGTGTGAGACCTACGCTGTCGCACATGGATTAAAATATAATGAAAAAAAATGTGAATACATGGTCTTTGAGGTCAGCGGCAAACGCCGTGGAGAGGGACCCGAGTTGCTTATTAACGGGTCACCAATTAATAGGGTGTCAACTTTTAAATACCTAGGGCATTGGCTTGCCGCTGACCTCAGGGACGATGTAGACATTGAGAGGGAGCGCAGGGCTCTAGCGGTCCGGAGTAATATGTTGTCCCGTAGATTTGCGCGGTGTACAGACCAAGTTAAAGTAACACTTTTTAAGGCTTACTGCCAAAGTTTGTACACGGGCAATCTATGGGTCAATTATACTAAGAGATCGCTGGATGCCCTGCGCGTCCAATATAACAATGCTTTCAGGATGTTGTTGAGGCTGCCTCGATACTGTAGCGCGTCTAATATGTTTGCGCAAGCCCGCACCGACGGCTTCTATGCTATTGTACGCAAAAAAACAGCGTCGCTTCTGAGGAGAGTGAGAGGCAGTCAAAACAGCATCCTGAAAACTGTAGCCGAGAGCTTCGGCTCTCCGATTGTACAGCAGTTTGTGCGGAGGTTGATTGTTACTAACACTAGGCAATAAGTTATTTTTTGTATGTTACTAACACCATATGGATAATTGTGTCCGAAATAAAGTAATTCTATTCTATTCTATTATTAGTAAAGTGTCCTGCGGGTCCGATAAAGTGAAAGGTAAACATAGACCTCCCCTCCCCCCAACCCCCGGGCGAAAAAAAAGAGATTTACTTTTTTTTTTTTTTTAGTTTGGTGAAAAAAAAGTGTGCGTACTAATAACTTAATATAGGTTAGTGGGTTGGTGAGTTAAATTAATAAATAAAATAAATACATTATAATTATCATTGCAGGGGCCGAGTGGAGTGTTCGTGTATTAAATTCGTGTATTAAATTCGTGTATTAAATTCGTGCATTAGGTGCGCGCTCGCAGCTGGTGCGCGTGTTAAATTTTAAGGGGTTTTTTTTTTTTTGCCTCTAATTTCTTTGTAACCCCCAAAAATGATGGCAATTTACAAGCAATTTATAAACATAGCCCCTTAACCCCTAGGCAAAAAAGAAAAGAGATTTTTTCTAGTTTTGAATTTGGTGAAAAGTGCATTGGTATTATAATACCTATTACACATACATTATATCGACGACGTTTTATTTACGTTATGAGTTTAATTGACATACATAATTGGGAATCAAACGAGCTTTAATAAAAATTATCTGATCATAAATATTCTGGTTTATTGAATAGGTACTTTTTACTAGGTTTTTTAGTATTTGTTTAGTTATGAGTCCACAGAGTCGACATTAGAGCCAACTTCTTAGTAGGTTTTCCTTAAGTTTGTTCCGTATTTGTATTCAGGTCAGGTCAGGAAGATATCTAGATATCAGGATTGCATACTTTTGAAGGTTTCTATGACTATAAGAGAATAAGTACCACTCGTAGATGTCTCCGTAAGCGTAAACGTTCACTTGGCAAGCACCATTTAATAGGTTGATTCGGATAATTTCCCTTTGGCTTTCCCTCGCACAGGTCTCTTATATATATTTTTATTTTTTTAATTTCAAACGAGCTTTAATAAATATTCTGGTTTATTGAATAGGTACTTTTATGTAACGGGGTAACTTTAAAACAGTATTTGTTTAGTTATGAGTCCACAGAGTCGACATTGGAGCCAACTTCTTTGTAGGTTTTCGTTAAGTTTGTTCTGTATTTGTATATGGTCAGGTCAGGAAGATATCTAGATATCAGGATTGCATACTTTTGAAGGTTTCTATGACTATAAGAGAATAAGTACCACTCGTAGATGTCTCCGTAAGCGTAAACGTTCACTTGGCAAGCACCATTTAATAGGTTGATTCGGATAATTTCCCTTTGGCTTTCCCTCGCACAGGTCTCTTACACTTCCAATTTTCATAAAAGTGACAATATTTTTTTGTTTTTTGTGATGTGTAATCATCACCGAAATCTACTATTAAGTATGTATTTAGTCTAGTAGTTGGAATGGTTGAATGTTTAATTAGACATTTGATTTTATAGCCTTTGAGTAAGGTCACCAGTCTCTGCCCGGCCCTTTGGGAAATACAGGCCTGATGCGACTATGTAATGCGACTAAGATCGCTAATACTTTAACTTTTGTTTTAACATAACATGTAGGTATTTGAAGGCACGTCATGAAAAAATGACTTGACAATAAACCCTAGCAATTCACATAAGTTTGTCAGGTGTTAGATCGCCATCGTCATAGTATATCTTTACTCTATCTTTTGACTCGAGTATGTTTTCAAGGGAAATGAATAACGTCCAATTTATGTGACTTTTATACCGGAGATGAGTCCTCGAGCGTTTCCAGACTAGATTTTTTTGAATGTGTCAGAAGTCTCCTTTTATATCCGAGTCTGAGGTGTTATTTTTACATCATCTGTTTTTTCTGTTCTTTACAGAAATTATTTTAAAATTCAGTGATCGAAAGGCCAGTCATATACCATCGTACCAAAAACCTCTTTGATGAGTTCTGAGAGCGTTTCAATTATTATTATAAATGAAAGTTAGGATACAAATATTATATGATGTAGTGTCTGTAGTATGTAGATACAGTTAAAGTATAAGGAAGTTATCCGACAGTGTATGTATGTAATGAACCCTTTATTGGTTATCTGGTGATCGGAAAAATCTATATGTATTTTTTATAATTATGTATGTCGAACAATAATGATTGAATACATGTCAGTATTAAGTACTAGAGTTATGTAGTAGGTACTCACTGGGAATATTTTTGTAATTTTCAGTAATAAATGTAGTTTTCTGGGTCTTCAATTATTATATTTTTCAATAGGACATCGTTGTGAGCAAAGTGAACGGAAATAAATGATCATACGACAAAACTAGAATCATCATAAGAAATAAAATATTATTTATCAATAATAAGAACCTAACCCAATAGGCTACCGTGCCGAAAAAAAAAGAATCTAAGAGTCTTTATAATAGGAATGAGTAAGGTAAAAGTACGTCGTACTTTTAACCATATGAGTTGCATAGACGTATATTATGTTTGTAATCAGCTTTTAAAATCCTTTATTTTGATTTGAACCCGCGATAATAATATAAAGAAATTAGCTAAAACTAGATATTTTAAAACTATGGGTACAATATAAGAAGAGAAAAAAAAATGAGCCTATAAGATGTTATTACCGGACGATACTTGCTGACGTTGCAGACTTGATCACGCACGCCTGTAGGCAGGCATCCGCGCAGTTGGCGATAGCGCAGGAACAGGCTACGTGCAGACGTGTACCCCTGGCAGTGTAGGCTTAACTGTACAGATCTGTGTTAAATAGTTCTAATCTCATCACATAAGAAATAAACACACATCTAAGAGCTTGTTACGTTAATAACGTTCATCACAGTTTCAATTCAACTCTCAATATTACCAAATTGTACATAATAAATTACTTCTAAACGACAAACCGAATCTTTTTTTCACCACGCTAGTGTTCGTGTATTAATAATAATGTTTTTGTTTTTAAAAATAAAACATAATACTACACAAAATTCATCGTCCTCGGACGATTGTTTAGAGCCTCCCGACTCTCGGGGCTCCACAGTGAGCATATCCTTGCCGAATTCGGCTAGGCTGGCTTCGGCCTTAGAGGCGTTCGCGTTCAGGCATAATCCCGCGGATGGTAGCTTCGCACCACCGGCCGCTCGGCCGAGTGCATCAACCAAATGTCCGAAACTGCGGTTCCTCTCGTACTGACCAGTATTACTATCGCAACGACAAGCCATCAGTAGGGTAAAAAACTAACCTGTCTCACGACGGTCTAAACCTAGCTCACGTTCCCTTTTGATGGGTGAACAATCGAACGCTTGGCGAATTTTGCTAAAAAAATTAAACTTACCATACTAAATGTTTAAATCTTAATTTTAAATTGCTCAAAGTAGTGTCCACTATGCCATTCTTCATATACCTAGGTAAACATAACCCATAAAGCGGACGCGCAATAAATTACACCGACCTAAAAAATTAAACCTACCACACTAAATGTTTAAAACTTAACTTTAAATTGCTCAAAGTAGTGTCCACTATGCCATTCTTCATATACCTAGGTAAACATAACCCATAAACAAAGCGGGCGCGCAATAAATAACACCAACCTAAACCTACAAAATTAAACCTACCATACTAAATGTTTAAAACTTAACTTTAAATTGCTCAAAGTAATATGCACTATGCCATTCTTCATATACCTAGGTAAATGTAACCCATAAACAAAGCTGGCGCGCAATAAATTACACCAACCTTAACCTAAAAAATTAAACCTTCCATACTAAATGTTTAAAACTTAACTTTAAATTGCTCAAAGTAGTGTCCACTATGCCATTCTTCATATACCTAGGTAAACATAACCCATAAACAAAGCGGGCGCGCAATAAATTACACCGACCTAAAAAATTAACCCTACCATACTAAGTGTTTAAAACTTAACTTTAAATTGCTCAAAGTAGTGTCCACTATGCCATTCTTCATATACCTAGGTAAACATAACCCATAAACAAAGCGGGCGCGCAATAAATTACACCAACCTAAACCTACAAAATTAAACTTACCACACTAAATGTTTAAAACTTAACTTTAAATTGCTCAAAGTAGTGTCCACTATGCCATTCTTCATATACCTAGGTAAACATAACCCATAAACAAAGCGGGCGCGCAATAAATTACACAGTAGTGTCCGCTCAAAGTAGTGTCCACTATGCCACATTCTTCATATACCTAGGTAAACATGACCCATAAACAAAGCGGGCGCGCAATAAATTACACCAACCTAAACCTAAAAAATTAAACCTACCACACTAAATGTTTAAAACTTAACTTTAAATTGCTCAAAGTAGTGTCCACTATGCCATTCTTCATATACCTAGGTAGTTAGGTAGGTACCTACTTACGTACCTGTTGTAAGTGGCAGAAGCATCTTGATAATATTATATAATTGATCTGTGATTTACATGTAATAAGACTTAGTCAAAAAGTACGTAGTCTAAGAAGTTGACTGCATTAATAATAATAATATTTTCAGGCGACTAAGACCCATAGAAAAAAAACAAAATAATCTTATATAATAATAAACTAATACATACGCCAACGACAACCACGTTCTGGACCAGAATGACCTGCTACATTCCGGACAAGATCGAGCGTCTACATCTCTCTATCGTTCGAAGGGTCTACTCACTGGATGGATGGGCGAGAGATGATTTTAACAGACTCTCCTTGCTAACCAGTCTGTTTGAGCATGAGTAGCCTCCCCCCCCCCCTTGTTGGCTTAGCAGCGGCGCCACGGGCAGGCCAAGGGTAGGAGTTGAGTTCTATGGTACGCCGGCTGTGATAACGCACCAATAGAACCCTTGACGCATGTGGACTGCAGCTCTCCCAATTAGCTGATAGCGGCAGCCAAAGGGTACATGACCACATGCGTGAGCACTAAAAACCCCTTACGTACATAAGAGAGTCATAGTTACTCTCGCCGTTTACCATGCGGAATGAATGAAAACACACACCCCAAACTTCGTTCGTGTCTTCGCCAGCGACGCTCCGTCGACAGACATCTATTGCACTTAGATGACGATTTTCGACATTATCTGGCTGGGGTAACGCACACCGCCCAACCCCGTTCTGGTCCGGAATGACCTGCTACATTCCGGACAACATCGAGCGTCTACATCTCTCTATCGTTCGAAGGGTCTACTCACTGGATGGATGGGCGAGAGATGATTTTAACAGACTGTCCCTGCTAACCAGTCTGTTTGAGCATGAGACGTTCATGAACGAGCATGAACAGAAGAGCCCCCATTCGGAACGTTCGTACCGAGACGAGTTCACGTGTGTAAAGTTTGTTGACACATTCGCGACATCATATACGATTCCGCCCGGAATCTATAGAGCGCCTCACATCGAAACTCATAAGAGAGCAAAACACACCGAACGCGACGACGCTAGCGCGTCCGAGCGCCGTTCGTCGTCGCGCCCATCAAATTGCTTCATACAACGACCGTTTCCTTGATACGCAACACGCATAAAACACGGTCCGTCGGTCCACGCAGTTGACAGTCGGCGGCGTCGTGTATCGCCCACGGGCAGGCCAAGGGTAGGAGCTGTGTTCTATGGTACGCCGGCTGTGATAACGCACCAATAGAACCCTTGACGCATGTGGACTGCAGCTCTCCCAATTAGCTGATAGCGGCAGCCAAAGGGTACATGACCACATGCGTGAGCACTAAAAACCCCTTACGTACATAAGAGAGTCATAGTTACTCTCGCCGTTTACCATGCGGAATGAATGAAAACACACACCCCAAACTTCGTTCGTGTCTTCGCCAGCGACGCTCCGTCGACAGACATCTATTGCACTTAGATGACGATTTTCGACATTATCTGGCTGGGGTAACGCACACCGCCCAACCCCGTTCTGGTCCGGAATGACCTGCTACATTCCGGACAAGATCGAGCGTCTACATCTCTCTATCGTTCGAAGGGTCTACTCACTGGATGGATGGGCGAGAGATGATTTTAACAGACTGTCCCTGCTAACCAGTCTGTTTGAGCATGAGACGTTCATGAACGAGCATGAACAGAAGAGCCCCCATTCGGAACGTTCGTACCGAGACGAGTTCACGTGTGTAAAGTTTGTTGACACATTCGCGACATCATATACGATTCCGCCCGGAATCTATAGAGCGCCTCACATCGAAACTCATAAGAGAGCAAAACTCACCGAACGCGACGACGCTAGCGCGTCCGAGCGCCGTTCGTCGTCGCGCCCATCAAATTGCTTCATACAACGACCGTTTCCTTGATACGCAACACGCATAAAACACGGTCCGTCGGTCCACGCAGTTGACAGTCGGCGGCGTCGTGTATCGCCCACGGGCAGGCCAAGGGTAGGAGCTGTGTTCTATGGTACGCCGGCTGTGATAACGCACCAATAGAACCCTTGACGCATGTGGACTGCAGCTCTCCCAATTAGCTGATAGCGGCAGCCAAAGGGTACATGACCACATGCGTGAGCACTAAAAACCCCTTACGTACATAAGAGAGTCATAGTTACTCCCGCCGTTTACCATGCGGAATGAATGAAAACACACACACCAAACTTCGTTCGTGTCTTCGCCAGCGACGCTCCGTCGACAGACATCTATTGCACTTAGATGACGATTTTCGACATTATCTGGCTGGGGTAACGCACACCGCCCAACCCCGTTCTGGTCCGGAATGACCTGCTACATTCCGGACAACATCGAGCGTCTACATCTCTCTATCGTTCGAAGGGTCTACTCACTGGATGGATGGGCGAGAGATGATTTTAACAGACTGTCCCTGCTAACCACTCTGTTTGAGCATGAGACGTTCATGAACGAGCATGAACAGAAGAGCCCCCATTCGGAACGTTCGTACCGAGACGAGTTCACGTGTGTAAAGTTTGTTGACACATTCGCGACATCATATACGATTCCGCCCGGAATCTATAGAGCGCCTCACATCGAAACTCATAAGAGAGCAAAACTCACCGAACGCGACGACGCTAGCGCGTCCGAGCGCCGTTCGTCGTCGCGCCCATCAAATTGTTTCATACAACGACCGTTTCCTTGATACGCAACACGCATAAAACACGGTCCGTCGGTCCACGCAGTTGACAGTCGGCGGCGTCGTGTATCGCCCACGGGCAGGCCAAGGGTAGGAGCTGAGTTCTATGGTACGCCGGCTGTGATAACGCACCAATAGAACCCATGACGCGTGTGGACTGCAGCTCTCCCAATTAGCTGATAGCGGCAGCAATTATATGTTAATCTCAATCATACCCATATATATGTAAACCTCGAGAAAGATGCGATCGGGCGGTTTCGGTCGGTAAAATATTTTGTACATGATTATTATTATTAACTTTTGATACATTTCTCGAGCAAGCAGGTACTTGCAACCATTAACAACATGAAACGAGGCAAATCTCCAGGGCATGATGGGCTTAGCATTGAGCACCTGAGGCACGCAGGTGTACATTTGCCGCGAGTCTTGTCTATGTTTTTCACAATGTGTATTAGTCACGCGTACCTACCTGCTAATCTAATGAAGACCATCGTAGTTCCCATTGTGAAGAACAGGACAGGTGACATCTCGGACAGAGGTAATTATCGTCCTATTTCTCTTGCGACTATAATAGCCAAGGTGTTGGACGGTATGCTTGATTCTTGTTTAAGTAAGTATATATATCTTCATGATGCACAGTTCGGGTTTCGCCCCGGACTATCAACTGAAAGTGCTATTTTAAGTCTCAAGCATACCGCTCAATATTATAAAGATCGCAGTACGCCGGTGTACGCCTGTTTCCTTGATCTATCCAAGGCCTTTGATCTCGTTTCTTACGATGTGCTCTGGAGAAAGATGGGAGACAGGGGTATACCCGCGGAAATATGTGGGCTGTTCCAGTATTGGTATGGTAACCAAGTCAATCAGGTGAAATGGGATGATACAGTCTCTGAGCCGTACGGGTTGGAGTGCGGGGTGAGGCAGGGTGGTCTGACGTCTCCCAGGCTCTTCAACCTCTACGTGGATGACCTGGTAGTCGCACTCAGCAGCATGCGTGTCGGATGCAGTGTTGATGGGGTTAGAATTAACAACATCAGCTATGCAGATGACATGGTGCTGCTGGGTCCGTCAGCGGGAGCAATCAGAGAGATGCTTAGAACGTGTGAGACCTACGCTGTCGCACATGGATTAAAATATAATGAAAAAAAATGTGAATACATGGTCTTTGAGGTCAGCGGCAAACGCCGTGGAGAGGGACCCGAGTTGCTTATTAACGGGTCACCAATTAATAGGGTGTCAACTTTTAAATACCTAGGGCATTGGCTTGCCGCTGACCTCAGGGACGATGTAGACATTGAGAGGGAGCGCAGGGCTCTAGCGGTCCGGAGTAATATGTTGTCCCGTAGATTTGCGCGGTGTACAGACCAAGTTAAAGTAACACTTTTTAAGGCTTACTGCCAAAGTTTGTACACGGGCAATCTATGGGTCAATTATACTAAGAGATCGCTGGATGCCCTGCGCGTCCAATATAACAATGCTTTCAGGATGTTGTTGAGGCTGCCTCGATACTGTAGCGCGTCTAATATGTTTGCGCAAGCCCGCACCGACGGCTTCTATGCTATTGTACGCAAAAAAACAGCGTCGCTTCTGAGGAGAGTGAGAGGCAGTCAAAACAGCATCCTGAAAACTGTAGCCGAGAGCTTCGGCTCTCCGATTGTACAGCAGTTTGTGCGGAGGTTGATTGTTACTAACACTAGGCAATAAGTTATTTTTTGTATGTTACTAACACCATATGGATAATTGTGTCCGAAATAAAGTAATTCTATTCTATTCTATTATTAGTAAAGTGTCCTGCGGGTCCGATAAAGTGAAAGGTAAACATAGACCTCCCCTCCCCCCAACCCCCGGGCGAAAAAAAAGAGATTTACTTTTTTTTTTTTTTTAGTTTGGTGAAAAAAAAGTGTGCGTACTAATAACTTAATATAGGTTAGTGGGTTGGTGAGTTAAATTAATAAATAAAATAAATACATTATAATTATCATTGCAGGGGCCGAGTGGAGTGTTCGTGTATTAAATTCGTGTATTAAATTCGTGTATTAAATTCGTGCAT
Organism: Xanthia togata; assembly: GCA_963853775.1. NCBI lineage: Eukaryota > Metazoa > Arthropoda > Insecta > Lepidoptera > Noctuidae > Xanthia > Xanthia togata. Next base: position 15,065,363 of record OY970795.1, on the reverse strand, counting down.
TAGGTGCGCGCTCGCAGCTGGTGCGCGTGTTAAATTTTAAGGGGTTTTTTTTTTTTTGCCTCTAATTTCTTTGTAACCCCCAAAAATGATGGCAATTTACAAGCAATTTATAAACATAGCCCCTTAACCCCTAGGCAAAAAAGAAAAGAGATTTTTTCTAGTTTTGAATTTGGTGAAAAGTGCATTGGTATTATAATACCTATTACACATACATTATATCGACGACGTTTTATTTACGTTATGAGTTTAATTGACATACATAATTGGGAATCAAACGAGCTTTAATAAAAATTATCTGATCATAAATATTCTGGTTTATTGAATAGGTACTTTTTACTAGGTTTTTTAGTATTTGTTTAGTTATGAGTCCACAGAGTCGACATTAGAGCCAACTTCTTAGTAGGTTTTCCTTAAGTTTGTTCCGTATTTGTATTCAGGTCAGGTCAGGAAGATATCTAGATATCAGGATTGCATACTTTTGAAGGTTTCTATGACTATAAGAGAATAAGTACCACTCGTAGATGTCTCCGTAAGCGTAAACGTTCACTTGGCAAGCACCATTTAATAGGTTGATTCGGATAATTTCCCTTTGGCTTTCCCTCGCACAGGTCTCTTATATATATTTTTATTTTTTTAATTTCAAACGAGCTTTAATAAATATTCTGGTTTATTGAATAGGTACTTTTATGTAACGGGGTAACTTTAAAACAGTATTTGTTTAGTTATGAGTCCACAGAGTCGACATTGGAGCCAACTTCTTTGTAGGTTTTCGTTAAGTTTGTTCTGTATTTGTATATGGTCAGGTCAGGAAGATATCTAGATATCAGGATTGCATACTTTTGAAGGTTTCTATGACTATAAGAGAATAAGTACCACTCGTAGATGTCTCCGTAAGCGTAAACGTTCACTTGGCAAGCACCATTTAATAGGTTGATTCGGATAATTTCCCTTTGGCTTTCCCTCGCACAGGTCTCTTACACTTCCAATTTTCATAAAAGTGACAATATTTTTTTGTTTTTTGTGATGTGTAATCATCACCGAAATCTACTATTAAGTATGTATTTAGTCTAGTAGTTGGAATGGTTGAATGTTTAATTAGACATTTGATTTTATAGCCTTTGAGTAAGGTCACCAGTCTCTGCCCGGCCCTTTGGGAAATACAGGCCTGATGCGACTATGTAATGCGACTAAGATCGCTAATACTTTAACTTTTGTTTTAACATAACATGTAGGTATTTGAAGGCACGTCATGAAAAAATGACTTGACAATAAACCCTAGCAATTCACATAAGTTTGTCAGGTGTTAGATCGCCATCGTCATAGTATATCTTTACTCTATCTTTTGACTCGAGTATGTTTTCAAGGGAAATGAATAACGTCCAATTTATGTGACTTTTATACCGGAGATGAGTCCTCGAGCGTTTCCAGACTAGATTTTTTTGAATGTGTCAGAAGTCTCCTTTTATATCCGAGTCTGAGGTGTTATTTTTACATCATCTGTTTTTTCTGTTCTTTACAGAAATTATTTTAAAATTCAGTGATCGAAAGGCCAGTCATATACCATCGTACCAAAAACCTCTTTGATGAGTTCTGAGAGCGTTTCAATTATTATTATAAATGAAAGTTAGGATACAAATATTATATGATGTAGTGTCTGTAGTATGTAGATACAGTTAAAGTATAAGGAAGTTATCCGACAGTGTATGTATGTAATGAACCCTTTATTGGTTATCTGGTGATCGGAAAAATCTATATGTATTTTTTATAATTATGTATGTCGAACAATAATGATTGAATACATGTCAGTATTAAGTACTAGAGTTATGTAGTAGGTACTCACTGGGAATATTTTTGTAATTTTCAGTAATAAATGTAGTTTTCTGGGTCTTCAATTATTATATTTTTCAATAGGACATCGTTGTGAGCAAAGTGAACGGAAATAAATGATCATACGACAAAACTAGAATCATCATAAGAAATAAAATATTATTTATCAATAATAAGAACCTAACCCAATAGGCTACCGTGCCGAAAAAAAAAGAATCTAAGAGTCTTTATAATAGGAATGAGTAAGGTAAAAGTACGTCGTACTTTTAACCATATGAGTTGCATAGACGTATATTATGTTTGTAATCAGCTTTTAAAATCCTTTATTTTGATTTGAACCCGCGATAATAATATAAAGAAATTAGCTAAAACTAGATATTTTAAAACTATGGGTACAATATAAGAAGAGAAAAAAAAATGAGCCTATAAGATGTTATTACCGGACGATACTTGCTGACGTTGCAGACTTGATCACGCACGCCTGTAGGCAGGCATCCGCGCAGTTGGCGATAGCGCAGGAACAGGCGACGTGCAGACGTGTACCCCTGGCAGTGTAGGCTTAACTGTACAGATCTGTGTTAAATAGTTCTAATCTCATCACATAAGAAATAAACACACATCTAAGAGCTTGTTACGTTAATAACGTTCATCACAGTTTCAATTCAACTCTCAATATTACCAAATTGTACATAATAAATTACTTCTAAACGACAAACCGAATCTTTTTTTCACCACGCTAGTGTTCGTGTATTAATAATAATGTTTTTGTTTTTAAAAATAAAACATAATACTACACAAAATTCATCGTCCTCGGACGATTGTTTAGAGCCTCCCGACTCTCGGGGCTCCACAGTGAGCATATCCTTGCCGAATTCGGCTAGGCTGGCTTCGGCCTTAGAGGCGTTCGCGTTCAGGCATAATCCCGCGGATGGTAGCTTCGCACCACCGGCCGCTCGGCCGAGTGCATCAACCAAATGTCCGAAACTGCGGTTCCTCTCGTACTGACCAGTATTACTATCGCAACGACAAGCCATCAGTAGGGTAAAAAACTAACCTGTCTCACGACGGTCTAAACCTAGCTCACGTTCCCTTTTGATGGGTGAACAATCGAACGCTTGGCGAATTTTGCTAAAAAAATTAAACTTACCATACTAAATGTTTAAATCTTAATTTTAAATTGCTCAAAGTAGTGTCCACTATGCCATTCTTCATATACCTAGGTAAACATAACCCATAAAGCGGACGCGCAATAAATTACACCGACCTAAAAAATTAAACCTACCACACTAAATGTTTAAAACTTAACTTTAAATTGCTCAAAGTAGTGTCCACTATGCCATTCTTCATATACCTAGGTAAACATAACCCATAAACAAAGCGGGCGCGCAATAAATAACACCAACCTAAACCTACAAAATTAAACCTACCATACTAAATGTTTAAAACTTAACTTTAAATTGCTCAAAGTAATATGCACTATGCCATTCTTCATATACCTAGGTAAATGTAACCCATAAACAAAGCTGGCGCGCAATAAATTACACCAACCTTAACCTAAAAAATTAAACCTTCCATACTAAATGTTTAAAACTTAACTTTAAATTGCTCAAAGTAGTGTCCACTATGCCATTCTTCATATACCTAGGTAAACATAACCCATAAACAAAGCGGGCGCGCAATAAATTACACCGACCTAAAAAATTAACCCTACCATACTAAGTGTTTAAAACTTAACTTTAAATTGCTCAAAGTAGTGTCCACTATGCCATTCTTCATATACCTAGGTAAACATAACCCATAAACAAAGCGGGCGCGCAATAAATTACACCAACCTAAACCTACAAAATTAAACTTACCACACTAAATGTTTAAAACTTAACTTTAAATTGCTCAAAGTAGTGTCCACTATGCCATTCTTCATATACCTAGGTAAACATAACCCATAAACAAAGCGGGCGCGCAATAAATTACACAGTAGTGTCCGCTCAAAGTAGTGTCCACTATGCCACATTCTTCATATACCTAGGTAAACATGACCCATAAACAAAGCGGGCGCGCAATAAATTACACCAACCTAAACCTAAAAAATTAAACCTACCACACTAAATGTTTAAAACTTAACTTTAAATTGCTCAAAGTAGTGTCCACTATGCCATTCTTCATATACCTAGGTAGTTAGGTAGGTACCTACTTACGTACCTGTTGTAAGTGGCAGAAGCATCTTGATAATATTATATAATTGATCTGTGATTTACATGTAATAAGACTTAGTCAAAAAGTACGTAGTCTAAGAAGTTGACTGCATTAATAATAATAATATTTTCAGGCGACTAAGACCCATAGAAAAAAAACAAAATAATCTTATATAATAATAAACTAATACATACGCCAACGACAACCACGTTCTGGACCAGAATGACCTGCTACATTCCGGACAAGATCGAGCGTCTACATCTCTCTATCGTTCGAAGGGTCTACTCACTGGATGGATGGGCGAGAGATGATTTTAACAGACTCTCCTTGCTAACCAGTCTGTTTGAGCATGAGTAGCCTCCCCCCCCCCCTTGTTGGCTTAGCAGCGGCGCCACGGGCAGGCCAAGGGTAGGAGTTGAGTTCTATGGTACGCCGGCTGTGATAACGCACCAATAGAACCCTTGACGCATGTGGACTGCAGCTCTCCCAATTAGCTGATAGCGGCAGCCAAAGGGTACATGACCACATGCGTGAGCACTAAAAACCCCTTACGTACATAAGAGAGTCATAGTTACTCTCGCCGTTTACCATGCGGAATGAATGAAAACACACACCCCAAACTTCGTTCGTGTCTTCGCCAGCGACGCTCCGTCGACAGACATCTATTGCACTTAGATGACGATTTTCGACATTATCTGGCTGGGGTAACGCACACCGCCCAACCCCGTTCTGGTCCGGAATGACCTGCTACATTCCGGACAAGATCGAGCGTCTACATCTCTCTATCGTTCGAAGGGTCTACTCACTGGATGGATGGGCGAGAGATGATTTTAACAGACTGTCCCTGCTAACCAGTCTGTTTGAGCATGAGACGTTCATGAACGAGCATGAACAGAAGAGCCCCCATTCGGAACGTTCGTACCGAGACGAGTTCACGTGTGTAAAGTTTGTTGACACATTCGCGACATCATATACGATTCCGCCCGGAATCTATAGAGCGCCTCACATCGAAACTCATAAGAGAGCAAAACTCACCGAACGCGACGACGCTAGCGCGTCCGAGCGCCGTTCGTCGTCGCGCCCATCAAATTGCTTCATACAACGACCGTTTCCTTGATACGCAACACGCATAAAACACGGTCCGTCGGTCCACGCAGTTGACAGTCGGCGGCGTCGTGTATCGCCCACGGGCAGGCCAAGGGTAGGAGCTGTGTTCTATGGTACGCCGGCTGTGATAACGCACCAATAGAACCCTTGACGCATGTGGACTGCAGCTCTCCCAATTAGCTGATAGCGGCAGCCAAAGGGTACATGACCACATGCGTGAGCACTAAAAACCCCTTACGTACATAAGAGAGTCATAGTTACTCTCGCCGTTTACCATGCGGAATGAATGAAAACACACACCCCAAACTTCGTTCGTGTCTTCGCCAGCGACGCTCCGTCGACAGACATCTATTGCACTTAGATGACGATTTTCGACATTATCTGGCTGGGGTAACGCACACCGCCCAACCCCGTTCTGGTCCGGAATGACCTGCTACATTCCGGACAAGATCGAGCGTCTACATCTCTCTATCGTTCGAAGGGTCTACTCACTGGATGGATGGGCGAGAGATGATTTTAACAGACTGTCCCTGCTAACCAGTCTGTTTGAGCATGAGACGTTCATGAACGAGCATGAACAGAAGAGCCCCCATTCGGAACGTTCGTACCGAGACGAGTTCACGTGTGTAAAGTTTGTTGACACATTCGCGACATCATATACGATTCCGCCCGGAATCTATAGAGCGCCTCACATCGAAACTCATAAGAGAGCAAAACTCACCGAACGCGACGACGCTAGCGCGTCCGAGCGCCGTTCGTCGTCGCGCCCATCAAATTGCTTCATACAACGACCGTTTCCTTGATACGCAACACGCATAAAACACGGTCCGTCGGTCCACGCAGTTGACAGTCGGCGGCGTCGTGTATCGCCCACGGGCAGGCCAAGGGTAGGAGCTGTGTTCTATGGTACGCCGGCTGTGATAACGCACCAATAGAACCCTTGACGCATGTGGACTGCAGCTCTCCCAATTAGCTGATAGCGGCAGCCAAAGGGTACATGACCACATGCGTGAGCACTAAAAACCCCTTACGTACATAAGAGAGTCATAGTTACTCCCGCCGTTTACCATGCGGAATGAATGAAAACACACACACCAAACTTCGTTCGTGTCTTCGCCAGCGACGCTCCGTCGACAGACATCTATTGCACTTAGATGACGATTTTCGACATTATCTGGCTGGGGTAACGCACACCGCCCAACCCCGTTCTGGTCCGGAATGACCTGCTACATTCCGGACAACATCGAGCGTCTACATCTCTCTATCGTTCGAAGGGTCTACTCACTGGATGGATGGGCGAGAGATGATTTTAACAGACTGTCCCTGCTAACCACTCTGTTTGAGCATGAGACGTTCATGAACGAGCATGAACAGAAGAGCCCCCATTCGGAACGTTCGTACCGAGACGAGTTCACGTGTGTAAAGTTTGTTGACACATTCGCGACATCATATACGATTCCGCCCGGAATCTATAGAGCGCCTCACATCGAAACTCATAAGAGAGCAAAACTCACCGAACGCGACGACGCTAGCGCGTCCGAGCGCCGTTCGTCGTCGCGCCCATCAAATTGTTTCATACAACGACCGTTTCCTTGATACGCAACACGCATAAAACACGGTCCGTCGGTCCACGCAGTTGACAGTCGGCGGCGTCGTGTATCGCCCACGGGCAGGCCAAGGGTAGGAGCTGAGTTCTATGGTACGCCGGCTGTGATAACGCACCAATAGAACCCATGACGCGTGTGGACTGCAGCTCTCCCAATTAGCTGATAGCGGCAGCAATTATATGTTAATCTCAATCATACCCATATATATGTAAACCTCGAGAAAGATGCGATCGGGCGGTTTCGGTCGGTAAAATATTTTGTACATGATTATTATTATTAACTTTTGATACATTTCTCGAGCAAGCAGGTACTTGCAACCATTAACAACATGAAACGAGGCAAATCTCCAGGGCATGATGGGCTTAGCATTGAGCACCTGAGGCACGCAGGTGTACATTTGCCGCGAGTCTTGTCTATGTTTTTCACAATGTGTATTAGTCACGCGTACCTACCTGCTAATCTAATGAAGACCATCGTAGTTCCCATTGTGAAGAACAGGACAGGTGACATCTCGGACAGAGGTAATTATCGTCCTATTTCTCTTGCGACTATAATAGCCAAGGTGTTGGACGGTATGCTTGATTCTTGTTTAAGTAAGTATATATATCTTCATGATGCACAGTTCGGGTTTCGCCCCGGACTATCAACTGAAAGTGCTATTTTAAGTCTCAAGCATACCGCTCAATATTATAAAGATCGCAGTACGCCGGTGTACGCCTGTTTCCTTGATCTATCCAAGGCCTTTGATCTCGTTTCTTACGATGTGCTCTGGAGAAAGATGGGAGACAGGGGTATACCCGCGGAAATATGTGGGCTGTTCCAGTATTGGTATGGTAACCAAGTCAATCAGGTGAAATGGGATGATACAGTCTCTGAGCCGTACGGGTTGGAGTGCGGGGTGAGGCAGGGTGGTCTGACGTCTCCCAGGCTCTTCAACCTCTACGTGGATGACCTGGTAGTCGCACTCAGCAGCATGCGTGTCGGATGCAGTGTTGATGGGGTTAGAATTAACAACATCAGCTATGCAGATGACATGGTGCTGCTGGGTCCGTCAGCGGGAGCAATCAGAGAGATGCTTAGAACGTGTGAGACCTACGCTGTCGCACATGGATTAAAATATAATGAAAAAAAATGTGAATACATGGTCTTTGAGGTCAGCGGCAAACGCCGTGGAGAGGGACCCGAGTTGCTTATTAACGGGTCACCAATTAATAGGGTGTCAACTTTTAAATACCTAGGGCATTGGCTTGCCGCTGACCTCAGGGACGATGTAGACATTGAGAGGGAGCGCAGGGCTCTAGCGGTCCGGAGTAATATGTTGTCCCGTAGATTTGCGCGGTGTACAGACCAAGTTAAAGTAACACTTTTTAAGGCTTACTGCCAAAGTTTGTACACGGGCAATCTATGGGTCAATTATACTAAGAGATCGCTGGATGCCCTGCGCGTCCAATATAACAATGCTTTCAGGATGTTGTTGAGGCTGCCTCGATACTGTAGCGCGTCTAATATGTTTGCGCAAGCCCGCACCGACGGCTTCTATGCTATTGTACGCAAAAAAACAGCGTCGCTTCTGAGGAGAGTGAGAGGCAGTCAAAACAGCATCCTGAAAACTGTAGCCGAGAGCTTCGGCTCTCCGATTGTACAGCAGTTTGTGCGGAGGTTGATTGTTACTAACACTAGGCAATAAGTTATTTTTTGTATGTTACTAACACCATATGGATAATTGTGTCCGAAATAAAGTAATTCTATTCTATTCTATTATTAGTAAAGTGTCCTGCGGGTCCGATAAAGTGAAAGGTAAACATAGACCTCCCCTCCCCCCAACCCCCGGGCGAAAAAAAAGAGATTTACTTTTTTTTTTTTTTTAGTTTGGTGAAAAAAAAGTGTGCGTACTAATAACTTAATATAGGTTAGTGGGTTGGTGAGTTAAATTAATAAATAAAATAAATACATTATAATTATCATTGCAGGGGCCGAGTGGAGTGTTCGTGTATTAAATTCGTGTATTAAATTCGTGTATTAAATTCGTGCATTAGGTGCGCGCTCGCAGCTGGTGCGCGTGTTAAATTTTAAGGGGTTTTTTTTTTTTTGCCTCTAATTTCTTTGTAACCCCCAAAAATGATGGCAATTTACAAGCAATTTATAAACATAGCCCCTTAACCCCTAGGCAAAAAAGAAAAGAGATTTTTTCTAGTTTTGAATTTGGTGAAAAGTGCATTGGTATTATAATACCTATTACACATACATTATATCGACGACGTTTTATTTACGTTATGAGTTTAATTGACATACATAATTGGGAATCAAACGAGCTTTAATAAAAATTATCTGATCATAAATATTCTGGTTTATTGAATAGGTACTTTTTACTAGGTTTTTTAGTATTTGTTTAGTTATGAGTCCACAGAGTCGACATTAGAGCCAACTTCTTAGTAGGTTTTCCTTAAGTTTGTTCCGTATTTGTATTCAGGTCAGGTCAGGAAGATATCTAGATATCAGGATTGCATACTTTTGAAGGTTTCTATGACTATAAGAGAATAAGTACCACTCGTAGATGTCTCCGTAAGCGTAAACGTTCACTTGGCAAGCACCATTTAATAGGTTGATTCGGATAATTTCCCTTTGGCTTTCCCTCGCACAGGTCTCTTATATATATTTTTATTTTTTTAATTTCAAACGAGCTTTAATAAATATTCTGGTTTATTGAATAGGTACTTTTATGTAACGGGGTAACTTTAAAACAGTATTTGTTTAGTTATGAGTCCACAGAGTCGACATTGGAGCCAACTTCTTTGTAGGTTTTCGTTAAGTTTGTTCTGTATTTGTATATGGTCAGGTCAGGAAGATATCTAGATATCAGGATTGCATACTTTTGAAGGTTTCTATGACTATAAGAGAATAAGTACCACTCGTAGATGTCTCCGTAAGCGTAAACGTTCACTTGGCAAGCACCATTTAATAGGTTGATTCGGATAATTTCCCTTTGGCTTTCCCTCGCACAGGTCTCTTACACTTCCAATTTTCATAAAAGTGACAATATTTTTTTGTTTTTTGTGATGTGTAATCATCACCGAAATCTACTATTAAGTATGTATTTAGTCTAGTAGTTGGAATGGTTGAATGTTTAATTAGACATTTGATTTTATAGCCTTTGAGTAAGGTCACCAGTCTCTGCCCGGCCCTTTGGGAAATACAGGCCTGATGCGACTATGTAATGCGACTAAGATCGCTAATACTTTAACTTTTGTTTTAACATAACATGTAGGTATTTGAAGGCACGTCATGAAAAAATGACTTGACAATAAACCCTAGCAATTCACATAAGTTTGTCAGGTGTTAGATCGCCATCGTCATAGTATATCTTTACTCTATCTTTTGACTCGAGTATGTTTTCAAGGGAAATGAATAACGTCCAATTTATGTGACTTTTATACCGGAGATGAGTCCTCGAGCGTTTCCAGACTAGATTTTTTTGAATGTGTCAGAAGTCTCCTTTTATATCCGAGTCTGAGGTGTTATTTTTACATCATCTGTTTTTTCTGTTCTTTACAGAAATTATTTTAAAATTCAGTGATCGAAAGGCCAGTCATATACCATCGTACCAAAAACCTCTTTGATGAGTTCTGAGAGCGTTTCAATTATTATTATAAATGAAAGTTAGGATACAAATATTATATGATGTAGTGTCTGTAGTATGTAGATACAGTTAAAGTATAAGGAAGTTATCCGACAGTGTATGTATGTAATGAACCCTTTATTGGTTATCTGGTGATCGGAAAAATCTATATGTATTTTTTATAATTATGTATGTCGAACAATAATGATTGAATACATGTCAGTATTAAGTACTAGAGTTATGTAGTAGGTACTCACTGGGAATATTTTTGTAATTTTCAGTAATAAATGTAGTTTTCTGGGTCTTCAATTATTATATTTTTCAATAGGACATCGTTGTGAGCAAAGTGAACGGAAATAAATGATCATACGACAAAACTAGAATCATCATAAGAAATAAAATATTATTTATCAATAATAAGAACCTAACCCAATAGGCTACCGTGCCGAAAAAAAAAGAATCTAAGAGTCTTTATAATAGGAATGAGTAAGGTAAAAGTACGTCGTACTTTTAACCATATGAGTTGCATAGACGTATATTATGTTTGTAATCAGCTTTTAAAATCCTTTATTTTGATTTGAACCCGCGATAATAATATAAAGAAATTAGCTAAAACTAGATATTTTAAAACTATGGGTACAATATAAGAAGAGAAAAAAAAATGAGCCTATAAGATGTTATTACCGGACGATACTTGCTGACGTTGCAGACTTGATCACGCACGCCTGTAGGCAGGCATCCGCGCAGTTGGCGATAGCGCAGGAACAGGCGACGTGCAGACGTGTACCCCTGGCAGTGTAGGCTTAACTGTACAGATCTGTGTTAAATAGTTCTAATCTCATCACATAAGAAATAAACACACATCTAAGAGCTTGTTACGTTAATAACGTTCATCACAGTTTCAATTCAACTCTCAATATTACCAAATTGTACATAATAAATTACTTCTAAACGACAAACCGAATCTTTTTTTCACCACGCTAGTGTTCGTGTATTAATAATAATGTTTTTGTTTTTAAAAATAAAACATAATACTACACAAAATTCATCGTCCTCGGACGATTGTTTAGAGCCTCCCGACTCTCGGGGCTCCACAGTGAGCATATCCTTGCCGAATTCGGCTAGGCTGGCTTCGGCCTTAGAGGCGTTCGCGTTCAGGCATAATCCCGCGGATGGTAGCTTCGCACCACCGGCCGCTCGGCCGAGTGCATCAACCAAATGTCCGAAACTGCGGTTCCTCTCGTACTGACCAGTATTACTATCGCAACGACAAGCCATCAGTAGGGTAAAAAACTAACCTGTCTCACGACGGTCTAAACCTAGCTCACGTTCCCTTTTGATGGGTGAACAATCGAACGCTTGGCGAATTTTGCTAAAAAAATTAAACTTACCATACTAAATGTTTAAATCTTAATTTTAAATTGCTCAAAGTAGTGTCCACTATGCCATTCTTCATATACCTAGGTAAACATAACCCATAAAGCGGACGCGCAATAAATTACACCGACCTAAAAAATTAAACCTACCACACTAAATGTTTAAAACTTAACTTTAAATTGCTCAAAGTAGTGTCCACTATGCCATTCTTCATATACCTAGGTAAACATAACCCATAAACAAAGCGGGCGCGCAATAAATAACACCAACCTAAACCTACAAAATTAAACCTACCATACTAAATGTTTAAAACTTAACTTTAAATTGCTCAAAGTAATATGCACTATGCCATTCTTCATATACCTAGGTAAATGTAACCCATAAACAAAGCTGGCGCGCAATAAATTACACCAACCTTAACCTAAAAAATTAAACCTTCCATACTAAATGTTTAAAACTTAACTTTAAATTGCTCAAAGTAGTGTCCACTATGCCATTCTTCATATACCTAGGTAAACATAACCCATAAACAAAGCGGGCGCGCAATAAATTACACCGACCTAAAAAATTAACCCTACCATACTAAGTGTTTAAAACTTAACTTTAAATTGCTCAAAGTAGTGTCCACTATGCCATTCTTCATATACCTAGGTAAACATAACCCATAAACAAAGCGGGCGCGCAATAAATTACACCAACCTAAACCTACAAAATTAAACTTACCACACTAAATGTTTAAAACTTAACTTTAAATTGCTCAAAGTAGTGTCCACTATGCCATTCTTCATATACCTAGGTAAACATAACCCATAAACAAAGCGGGCGCGCAATAAATTACACAGTAGTGTCCGCTCAAAGTAGTGTCCACTATGCCACATTCTTCATATACCTAGGTAAACATGACCCATAAACAAAGCGGGCGCGCAATAAATTACACCAACCTAAACCTAAAAAATTAAACCTACCACACTAAATGTTTAAAACTTAACTTTAAATTGCTCAAAGTAGTGTCCACTATGCCATTCTTCATATACCTAGGTAGTTAGGTAGGTACCTACTTACGTACCTGTTGTAAGTGGCAGAAGCATCTTGATAATATTATATAATTGATCTGTGATTTACATGTAATAAGACTTAGTCAAAAAGTACGTAGTCTAAGAAGTTGACTGCATTAATAATAATAATATTTTCAGGCGACTAAGACCCATAGAAAAAAAACAAAATAATCTTATATAATAATAAACTAATACATACGCCAACGACAACCACGTTCTGGACCAGAATGACCTGCTACATTCCGGACAAGATCGAGCGTCTACATCTCTCTATCGTTCGAAGGGTCTACTCACTGGATGGATGGGCGAGAGATGATTTTAACAGACTCTCCTTGCTAACCAGTCTGTTTGAGCATGAGTAGCCTCCCCCCCCCCTTGTTGGCTTAGCAGCGGCGCCACGGGCAGGCCAAGGGTAGGAGTTGAGTTCTATGGTACGCCGGCTGTGATAACGCACCAATAGAACCCTTGACGCATGTGGACTGCAGCTCTCCCAATTAGCTGATAGCGGCAGCCAAAGGGTACATGACCTCATGCGTGAGCACTAAAAACCCCTTACGTACATAAGAGAGTCATAGTTACTCCCGCCGTTTACCATGCGGAATGAATGAAAACACACACACCAAACTTCGTTCGTGTCTTCGCCAGCGACGCTCCGTCGACAGACATCTATTGCACTTAGATGACGATTTTCGACATTATCTGGCTGGGGTAACGCACACCGCCCAACCCCGTTCTGGTCCGGAATGACCTGCTACATTCCGGACAAGATCGAGCGTCTACATCTCTCTATCGTTCGAAGGGTCTACTCACTGGATGGATGGGCGAGAGATGATTTTAACAGACTGTCCCTGCTAACCAGTCTGTTTGAGCATGAGACGTTCATGAACGAGCATGAACAGAAGAGCCCCCATTCGGAACGTTCGTACCGAGACGAGTTCACGTGTGTAAAGTTTGTTGACACATTCGCGACATCATATACGATTCCGCCCGGAATCTATAGAGCGCCTCACATCGAAACTCATAAGAGAGCAAAACTCACCGAACGCGACGACGCTAGCGCATCCGAGCGCAGTTCGTCGTCGCGCCCATCAAATTGTTTCGTACAACGACCGTTTCCTTGATACGCAACACGCATAAAACACGGTCCGTCGGTCCACGCAGTTGACAGTCGGCGGCGTCGTGTATCGCCCACGGGCAGGCCAAGGGTAGGAGCTGTGTTCTATGGTACGACGGCTGTGATAACGCACCAATAGAACCCTTGACGCATGTGGACTGCAGCTCTCCCAATTAGCTGATAGCGGCAGCCAAAGGGTACATGACCACATGCGTGAGCACTAAAAACCCCTTACGTACATAAGAGAGTCATAGTTACTCCCGCCGTTTACCATGCGGAATGAATGAAAACACACACACCAAACTTCGTTCGTGTCTTCGCCAGCGACGCTCCGTCGACAGACATCTATTGCACTTAGATGACGATTTTCGACATTATCTGGCTGGGGTAACGCACACCGCCCAACCCCGTTCTGGTCCGGAATGACCTGCTACATTCCGGACAAGATCGAGCGTCTACATCTCTCTATCGTTCGAAGGGTCTACTCACTGGATGGATGGGCGAGAGATGATTTTAACAGACTGTCCCTGCTAACCACTCTGTTTGAGCATGAGACGTTCATGAACGAGCATGAACAGAAGAGCCCCCATTCGGAACGTTCGTACCGAGACGAGTTCACGTGTGTAAAGTTTGTTGACACATTCGCGACATCATATACGATTCCGCCCGGAATCTATAGAGCGCCTCACATCGAAACTCATAAGAGAGCAAAACTCACCGAACGCGACGACGCTAGCGCGTCCGAGCGCCGTTCGTCGTCGCGCCCATCAAATTGTTTCATACAACGACCGTTTCCTTGATACGCAACACGCATAAAACACGGTCCGTCGGTCCACGCAGTTGACAGTCGGCGGCGTCGTGTATCGCCCACGGGCAGGCCAAGGGTAGGAGCTGAGTTCTATGGTACGCCGGCTGTGATAACGCACCAATAGAACCCATGACGCGTGTGGACTGCAGCTCTCCCAATTAGCTGATAGCGGCAGCAATTATATGTTAATCTCAATCATACCCATATATATGTAAACCTCGAGAAAGATGCGATCGGGCGGTTTCGGTCGGTAAAATATTTTGTACATGATTATTAGTAGTGTCCTGCGGGTCCGATAAAGTGAAAGGTAAACATAGACCTCCCCTCCCCCCAACCCCCGGGCGAAAAAAAAGAGATTTACTTTCTTTTTTTTTTTAGTTTGGTGAAAAAAAAGTGTGCGTACTAATAACTTAATATAGGTTAGTGGGTTGGTGAGTTAAATTAATAAATAAAATAAATACATTATAATTATCATTGCAGGGGCCGAGTGGAGTGTTCGTGTATTAAATTCGTGCATTAGGTGCGCGCTCGCAGCTGGTGCGCGTGTTAAATTTTAAGGGGTTTTTTTTTTTTTGCCTCTAATTTCTTTGTAACCCCCAAAAATGATGGCAATTTACAAGCAATTTATAAACATAGCCCCTTAACCCCTAGGCAAAAAAGAAAAGAGTTTTTTTCTAGTTTTGAATTTGGTGAAAAGTGCATTGGTATTATAATACCTACTACACATACATTATATCGACGACGTTTTATTTACGTTATGAGTTTAATTGACATACATAATTGGGAATCAAACGAGCTTTAATAAAAATTATCTGATCATAAATATTCTGGTTTATTGAATAGGTACTTTTTACTAGGTTTTTTAGTATTTGTTTAGTTATGAGTCCACAGAGTCGACATTAGAGCCAACTTCTTAGTAGGTTTTCCTTAAGTTTGTTCCGTATTTGTATTCAGGTCAGGTCAGGAAGATATCTAGATATCAGGATTGCATACTTTTGAAGGTTTCTATGACTATAAGAGAATAAGTACCACTCGTAGATGTCTCCGTAAGCGTAAACGTTCACTTGGCAAGCACCATTTAATAGGTTGATTCGGATAATTTCCCTTTGGCTTTCCCTCGCACAGGTCTCTTATATATATTTTTATTTTTTTAATTTCAAACGAGCTTTAATAAATATTCTGGTTTATTGAATAGGTACTTTTATGTAACGGGGTAACTTTAAAACAGTATTTGTTTAGTTATGAGTCCACAGAGTCGACATTGGAGCCAACTTCTTTGTAGGTTTTCGTTAAGTTTGTTCTGTATTTGTATATGGTCAGGTCAGGAAGATATCTAGATATCAGGATTGCATACTTTTGAAGGTTTCTATGACTATAAGAGAATAAGTACCACTCGTAGATGTCTCCGTAAGCGTAAACGTTCACTTGGCAAGCACCATTTAATAGGTTGATTCGGATAATTTCCCTTTGGCTTTCCCTCGCACAGGTCTCTTACACTTCCAATTTTCATAAAAGTGACAATATTTTTTTGTTTTTTGTGATGTGTAATCATCACCGAAATCTACTATTAAGTATGTATTTAGTCTAGTAGTTGGAATGGTTGAATGTTTAACTAGACATTTGATTTTATAGCCTTTGAGTAAGGTCACCCGTCTCTGCCCGGCCCTTTGGGAAATACAGGCCTGATGCGACTATGTAATGCGACTAAGATCGCTAATACTTTAACTTTTGTTTTAACATAACATGTAGGTATTTGAAGGCACGTCATGAAAAAATGACTTGACAATAAACCCTAGCAATTCACATAAGTTTGTCAGGTGTTAGATCGCCATCGTCATAGTATATCTTTACTCTATCTTTTGACTCGAGTATGTTTTCAAGGGAAATGAATAACGTCCAATTTATGTGACTTTTATACCGGAGATGAGTCCTCGAGCGTTTCCAGACTAGATTTTTTTGAATGTGTCAGAAGTCTCCTTTTATATCCGAGTCTGAGGTGTTATTTTTACATCATCTGTTTTTTCTGTTCTTTACAGAAATTATTTTAAAATTCAGTGATCGAAAGGCCAGTCATATACCATCGTACCAAAAACCTCTTTGATGCGTTCTGAGAGCGTTTCAATTATTATTATAAATGAAAGTTAGGATACAAATATTATATGATGTAGTGTCTGTAGTATGTAGATACAGTTAAAGTATAAGGAAGTTATCCGACAGTGTATGTATGTAATGAACCCTATATTGGTTATCTGGTGATGGAAAAATCTATATGTATTTTTTATAATTATGTATGTCGAACAATAATGATTGAATACATGTCAGTATTAAGTACTAGAGTTATGTAGTAGGTACTCACTGGGAATATTTTTGTAATTTTCAGTAATAAATGTAGTTTTCTGGGTCTTCA
This sequence comes from Xanthia togata, assembly GCA_963853775.1. Classification (NCBI taxonomy): domain Eukaryota; kingdom Metazoa; phylum Arthropoda; class Insecta; order Lepidoptera; family Noctuidae; genus Xanthia; species Xanthia togata. The sequence continues at coordinate 15,048,252 of OY970795.1, read as the reverse complement.
ATTATTATTTTTTTCAATAGGACATCGTTGTGAGCAAAGTGAACGGAAATAAATGATCATACGACAAAACTAGAATCATCATAAGAAATAAAATATTATTTATCAATAATAAGAACCTAACCCAATAGGCTACCGTGCCGAAAAAAAAAGAATCTAAGAGTCTTAATAATAGGAATGAGTAAGGTAAAAGTACGTCGTACTTTTAACCATATGAGTTGCATAGACGTATATTATGTTAGTAATCAGCTTTTAAAATCCTTTATCTTGATTTGAACCCGCGATAATAATATAAAGAAATTAGCTAAAACTAGATATTTTAAAACTATGGGTACAATATAAGAAGATAAAAAAACAAAGAAATGAGCCTATGAGATGTTATTACCGGACGATACACATTAAATCTACTCGGTCGAAGCTAGTGTTCGTGTATTAATTAAATTTAAAAAATATATAAAACATTGTACACTACGCATAACACTCATCGTCCTCGGATGAATCACCTGGCGTAGGGCTGAGTCTCAACAGATCGCAGTACGACGCTGCTCTACCGAGCACAACACCCCGCCAGGAACGGAAGTCGTCTACAAACTACTCCGAGCCCCGACATCGAACTGAGGTAGATTCGGACCTTCGGAGCCGTGACGCACGCGTTAAGCGGACAGCATCGATCTCCGCGATCCAAATGGGCTTCGACGTCAGTAGTATATTATTGGGCATTCTATACCACTGTCGGCAAGTCGCGAGGCGAGTGCGCCTCGCTCCGGACAGTGGTATAGAATGCCCAATAATCGATAATCGACTCGACTTTTTACTCGACCGTCGATCGTGCGAGTACGATCAGGCTAGTTCAGGACAGTAGTGTGACCTACAGGTTGACTCGGTTTGGTAGTTAGTAATGCAAAATGGATAGTGGTAGTGGTAGGGTTTATAAATATTAATCTAAAATAATATTAGTCATTATTAATTGAACTGTTTCACACAATAATCATGAAATTTGTAAAACAACCACAATCGTTGAATGTCAACATAATATGTAATGAATTTTGTAAAACTGATTTCCGTCATAGTGAATTATTACCCAACTCAGTACGCTGTATAATTTGCGGACCGTCAAATTGTGGAAAAACTAATTTACTCATTAGTCTTCTTATACACGAAAATGGTTTAAGATTTCGAAATGTTTATATTTATTCAAAAACCCTGTACCAACCCAAGTACATATTTTTAGAAAAAGTTTTGCAACTAGTACCAGGTATTTCGTTTCAGAAATATCAGGAAAATGAAGAAATACTAAGAGTTCAGGACGCAAAACCCGACTCTGTGATTATATTTGATGATGTTGCTTGTGAAAATCAAAACAATATGCGTGATTACTTTGCAATGGGAAGACACAAGTATATCGATTGTTTTTATTTAAATCAAACGTATAGTAAAATTCCTAAACAATTAATAAGGGACAACGCGAACTTAATCATACTTTTTAAACAAGACGAAATTAATTTGAAGCACATATACGAAGAACATGTCAACACTGATATGTCATGGGTTCAATTTCGTGAAATGTGTTCAAAAATATGGAACGATCCCTTCAGTTTTGTAGTGATTAATAAAGATTGCCCTAAAAATAAAGGCTGTTATAGAAATAAATTTGACACATTTGTAGTTTTTGATTAAATCATTGTTATTTAAATCCGGTACCCTAGCTTTTCTAATTATTCTACTTACGATACTTAATCAATCACTATCTACTTCATCAACATGGAAAAATCTTTGAAAAGACAAATCGTTGAAGCGACAGAAGCCGTGAAGAAAAAAGTACGAAAAATGAAGGATATTGAAATAAATAATAAAGAAGCGCTGGAATCAGTTTTCAAGCCTGTGACAGAACCTTTAAACTTAATTGCCAATGTCAGTAAACAATCTGCTTCACAAAATATCGAAGATGAAGAAATTGAAGTTCCATTTATTGATAAAACTTTGCAGAAAGAAGTTCTCAGTGACAAAGGAAGCAATGATACAGACGATTATGACTCTGAGGTCGACAGTGACTCCTCCTATAAATCACTAGGCGAAAAAAAACAAGATTGTAACACAACATCCTGGTCAGTTTCTCCAGAAGCGTTAGCAGATATTCCATTTGGTGTCAGATACGAACATGGAAAGTTGATGTTGGGATCTGCTCGCATAATTGTCAATGACGAATATATCACAGTAGCAGATCGCAAGTACCGAAGTACGCCGGGATTAAAACAGTTGCTACTAAAAAAGGATGTAGATTTGAGTTTGGTTACAGGGAGTGATATGCAACATTATAAATTAATGCTACTTGATACTAATGCACATCGTCGAGATTATGATCCAAGTAAACCGATAAAAAGTAATAAGGGTGTAAAATATTTACAAATTATTAAACCGCTTTTTACACAATCCCAAGGGAAAGGACTGCCCTTAACAAAGATGTGGAAGAAGAATGTAGATTTTATATATTGGGATGATCCTAATGAATTGGTAGAACGGCTAAAATTGTTAATTGCATCTCAAGATGCTGGTAACACAGGGGTAAACAACGAAATTATATCTATAATAGAGGAATTGCGTGAAAGTAATATAATAAATACATAAATCATCTGTGTTTCATTTTACTGTCAACCTTTCAAAACAATACATCTTAAAGATGAATGTAGACAAATTTGGTCATTTTATTCACAAGAGATTGCGTTTTTCAGATTTATTTGAATTTAATGATAACGCATTGTTAAAATCAGAAAGCGGGGATTTTGATTTGAAAGGATCAAGACTGAAGGGAATCCAATCTCCCGTAGATGGAGACGATGCCGTGAACAAGGATTACGTAGATCGAATAAGTGCTAATACGATACATGAATTAAATAGATTAATTGGTGCATTACGTTCTCAGCTCACGTTAGATGCAAAAAAAATTGTTCAAGCTACTTTAAAAGCAAAGATACCCGAGGATTTGAATCATTTGGAAGATAAGTTTTATACTAAAGCAGATGTTGATAAATTGTTTAAAAAGCTGTAAATTATGTCAAAACAGCAAATTGTAAATGAAATACACAAAACTGCACGAAGAAATTTCCTTCGACGTTCTGTTGTTCTAAAAAGTATTGACGACTTATGGCAAGCTGATTTGATGGACATGCAAAATCTAAGAAAATATAACAAAGGCTACAATTACATTTTAATAGTGATTGATTGCTTCTCAAAATATGCTTGGACGCAGCCGCTAAAATCTAAAAATAGACTTGATGTGACTCATGAATTTGAACGTATATTACTTAACACTCATCGAAAACCTGATAATTTACAAACTGATATGGGGACAGAGTTTTATAATAACACATTTCAAGCGCTCATGAAAACACACAAAATTAACCATTACTCATCGTTTTCTACCAAAAAAGCATCAATTGTTGAGCGACTAATTAAAACCATAAAAAATAAATTGTACAAATATTTTAGCCTCAATGGAAACTATAAGTGGCTGGGTAAACCATTAGAAGCTATACTGGAATCGTATAACAACACAAAACATCGAACTATTAAGTTAAAACCAATCGATGTAAACAAGTCTAATGAGCAAGTAATAAAAGAAAATATTTTGAAAGCATATAAACATTTAGGGGCATGAGGAACAGGGTGTAAAGTTCACTCATCCACCATAGAAAAGGGAGGATCCTCCGACCAGACGGGTGTTGTGTCTGGCGGGCCGACTGCCCGACTGTTGATTTCGGATAGTCTTATCTATGTCGTTCGCGCGGTAAACTCTAATTGCGCGATGCAGGATTTGTGTGACGTCATGTCTTTGATGCGTAGTTAGTATGTGGCGGTGTAACCGCTACATCACTCCCCTCCAGAGACCGGAGGTCGATAGTGGGCTGAGTCTTGTATCTTGCGATGCTTCACAGTGCTAGCTAAGGTTCCAGTGAGTCGGAACCGAGTGCCGCATAGTTCACGGTGAGTCGGAACTGTCTGCGGTGATTCCCCAGTGAGTCGGGGTGGCGCTGCGTCACGATCCAGTGAGTCGGATGTGGTATAGCACCGGGTTGTGGCTGACTGCTAGCGTCGACCAGGAGAGGGTAGAATGGGCTCTGCTTGTGAGACCGGCCGAAGGTGCAGGTGCTGTGCCGAGGTTGCTGTTGAGGCTGAGGGTGATGACCAGGAATGCGCATTCGCTGCATGCTGGTGGTCAGGATACCCGTTGAAGCCGTGTGTGCTGGCTGTCTGTGTGACTCGCCTCACGAAAGCTTGCGGGAGTGATGATGATGATGACGTCACGCTGTAGTAGTTGCACGAAGGCTGCGTTGACGTTCATACTCGGGGTCACCAATTTAGAGGCATGAGGAACAGGGTGTAAAGTTCACTCATCCACCATTGAAAAGGGAGGATCCTCCAACCAGACGGGTGTTGTGTCTGGCGGGCAGACTGCCCGCCTGTTGATTTCGGATAGTCTTATCTATGTCGTTCGCGCGGTAAACTCTAATTGCGCGATGCAGGATTTGTGTGACGTCATGTCTTTGATGCGTAGTTAGTATGTGGCGGTGTAACCGCTACAAACATGTATCTATTCCATGTAAACCTAAGTTTAAAATTGGTGATTATGTTCGTATCAGCAAATACAAACACAATTTTGAGAAAGGTTATACTCCTAATTGGTCAACAGAACTTTTTACTGTAAAGAAGATTAATAATACAATACCAGTGACATACCATATACAAGATCAACGAAAGCAAACTATATTAGGAACCTTTTATGAACAAGAACTTCAGAAATCAAACTATCCTGGTGTTTATTTGATAGAGAAAGTTTAAAAAAAGAAAGGAACAAAACTTTACGTAAAATGGTTGGGTCTTAGCAATAATGAAAATAGTTGGATTGATAAAGCTGCATTAGTGGATTGACTTAATAAAATAAAATATATTAATCAATTTTTTTTGAATATTTTTCCATTGCGGTTTGTACAATGCAAGGTGGTGGACTAGTTAATAGTATAATAGAAAATCTACCGTTTGAGCTTCATTTGCCTGGATATAATTATTGCGGACCAGGAACTAAACTCCAGAAACGTTTATTACGCGGTGACCGAGGTATCAATAAGTTGGATGAAGCTTGTATGCACCACGACATTGCATACGCTAAGCACACGGACTTATCACATCGTCACAAAGCTGATTTACAATTAATGAATATGGCAAAACAAAGACTTAAATCAAATGATGCTGGGAAAGGTGAAAAACTTAGCTCATGGCTAGTGAGCAAAGTGATGAAAGCCAAACTAAAGTCTGGTGCCGTAATTAAAACGTTTCGAAACTTTGTATCGAAAATAAAATCAAAAATTAAGAAAATTAAACACAAAGATAGTAAAGCTTTAATTAATGCTGCTTACTTAGCAGCAAAAAAGATATTTCCAAAAATTCAGAAAATCCGGGTACCGCGAATCATACCCATACCAAAGACTGGAGGTATTTTGCCTTTAATTCCAATTTTTGCTGGTTTATCAGCTTTAGGCACTTTGGCTGGTGGTGCAGCGGGTATTGCAAAAACCGTTAATGATTACAAAGCAGCTCAACAAAATTTGCGAGAAACAGAACGTCATAATAAGACTATGGAGGCTTTAGCTTTGGGTAAGGGTTTATACATTAAACCGCATAAAAATGGTAAAGGATTATTCATAGAACATCCAAAAAACTGATAAAGAAGCTACCTAATCGTCCTCTGACTAACATCGACATCCAAGAACATGCACGAGACATCCCACACTTTCGAGGAGTATACATGAAGGATCAATTGCCAAGAAAGCCAAAACGGATTGAATGTGGAATTGTTAACTTAGACGATTCTAAAAATGAAGGAACGCATTGGGTAGCTTATGTTAAAGTATCCGACTATTGCGAATACTTTGATAGTTATGGAGACTTAAAACCTCCAATGGAATTAATGAGATATTTTAAGAATTGTAGTGTTTATTACAACTACACAAGATATCAAAAGTTTAATACAGTAAATTGTGGTCATCTATGTTTAGAATATCTGTGGAAATTTTGGAATAAACATGTATAAAATTAATGTGTTCTTTTCAATTCAATCATTTGCAAGATGTCATTCACTTTATCGATAACCGGGAACTCGTCTATCTTATCCACGTACTATCCTAATACGTTACAATTAAATGGACAATATGAGTGTGCATTATTGCATTTCTCATCATTTAATTCTATTCCAAACATTGATGAAACAAATAACAAGTTTTACTATGGCTCCGATATCATTGAAATACCGGAGGGAACCTATGAATTGCAAGATATCAGTGATTATTTAAAATCTAAGATAAAAGGTGCATCAATTAAACTAGATTGCAATAACAATACTTTAAAAACTACTATGTACTGTACGAAAGATGTAAATTTTGAAAAAGAAAATAATTTTAGACGTTTGCTAGGGTTTGATAAGCAGATATTAAAAGGTAATAAATGGCATGTGTCACAGTTTCCCGTCAACATTTTACCTACGACCGTGGTCAGAATTGAATGTGATATTATAAGCGGATCGTACATAAACGGAGAACCGAGTCATATTATCCACGAATTTGCTCTCAATGTGCCTCCTGGATATAGGATCATAGAAATCCCAAAAAACGTAATATACTTTCCAATCAACCAAAACAATATAAGCTGTATACATATCAGGCTATTAGACATAAATAATCGCTTAATAAATCTACGAGGTGAAGAAGTGCAGCTGTATTTGCATTTAAGAAGAAAACATGATTGACTACAATAAATATGAGCATCAACAAATTAAAAAGATCAGTTCCGCTCAACATTCCAACCAAATAAGAGCTCGCTATAAGAAGAAAATAAAACTAACTAAAGACAACAAGGCCTTCCTTAAAGCGATCGGATTGCTAAAATGAATATCTTAGACGTTTTATCTTATACTACATACGACAACACTGTTGAAGGAATCGAATTTCATTCTTACAAGCCCTACGTAACCAGTTTCAACAGGAACGATGAAATCCGTATACCTATCAACCAACAGGACTTGTACATACTTCCATCAGCTAGTACCTTGTATTTGGAAGGAACTGTGATCGTGACCAAAAAGGATATGAAAGAGAAAGCCACTAGTATTCATTTTACGAATAATGCTCTACTGTACTTGTTCCAAGATATTAGGTACGAACTAAATTGTGTGGAAATTGATAGAATAAAAAATGCTGGCGTAACTACCACCATGAAATCGCTGATATCAATGAATGAGAGTGAATCAAAAATATCTAACGCGTGGGGCTGGAATATCGAGGGCATAAAAAATATAAATGGTGGTAGATTTTCCGCTTCTATACCACTCTGTAACATAATGGGTTTTGCAGAAGACTTTAAGAAAGTTGTGATAAATAGCAGGCATGAACTGATATTGTTACGAAGTAACACCAACCTGAATGCTGTGAAACTTAAGACCGGTGAAATTGTAGACGACGTTCAGATCGATAAAATTATCTGGCGGGTACCGCATGTTAAAGTGTCCGACAAAGAAAAAATAAATTTGCTTAAACTGTTAGAAAAAGACCGAGCGCTCCAGATGATTTTCAGGAATTGGGACCTGTACGAATATCTGGCTTTACCCAAAACTACAAAACATACTTGGGCTATCAAAACTTCCTCACAAATAGAGAAACCAAGATTCATAATTATGGGTCTTCAGACAAATAGAAAAAACAATGCAAGTTCTGATATGTCCCAGTTCGATCATTGTCATGTTCGTGATGTTAGAGTGTATCTCAATTCAACTTACTTCCCGTATGAAAATCTAAATTCCAGTTTTGCGAATAACCGGATCGCTTTATTATACGAACAATACACCAGATTTCAACAGTCTTATTACGGACGCCGCTCGGAGCCCTTATTAAGTGAGAAACAGTTTAAAGATTTGGCACCACTATTTCTCATCGATTGCTCAAGACAAGCTGATAATGTAAAGACAGGTCCTGTTGTGGATGTAAGAGTGGAAATCGAGAGTGATTCGGATATACCAGATCAAACTTCTGCATACTGTCTGATATTGAACGATTGTATTATTGAGTATAAGCCGCTCAGTAATACTGTGAGAAAAATATCATGAATCCGAATACTATCATAGTAGATGTTCAAGGGTTTAAAGATATAAATAATAATTTTATTATAAAAGAATTAGCTTTTGCTAGTTGTGATTATACGCAATCATTTTTAATAAAACCACCATATTTGTTTAAATACTTAACAAGTGACGAAAAAAGGCAAGTTAAATGGTTGGAAAGGAATAGAGGCATTTATTGGAATGAAGGATATATTGACTATAGAGAATTTAAACGTATAATCGTTCCGTATCTAGAAAATAAGGAAATCGTTGTAAACGGGTTGGAGAAGGTGAAGTGGGTAAAAGAGCTTTGCGTGAATTGTAAAGTGTCAGATCTTGGTAGAGAACAATGTCCTAATTTCTCTATTTTGCATAAAAAATATTGTGAAGATAAAACTAAATTAAATTGTAAGAAACATTTAAAGCATTGCGCCCTTAAAAATGTTTTATGTATAAGAAAGTATTTAGAGTGGTCATGAAATGTGTACCTACTTATTTTGTGTATTGGTTTCTAGGTATATAAATAAAAAACTTTAATACGTTAAATATGCTTTTATTTATTTACAGTATTTAAAACTATTCTAAGTAACCTCATACTAAATTACAGTAACATTAACTTTATTGATAAGTTTACATAATCAGTTCAGTTATTAAAAGTCACTATCTATTAAAGATTTTGATATTTTTTTAACTAAAGACTCAGTTTCGTCCATAACACTGTCTATAGCGTCTTTGACAATATATTGAGCATTTATTATAACGTTCTCACTGTCACTATCAGTATCACTGGCTTGAGAGTTGTTATTGCACAAATCGACGACTGAAATTTTTATTAATTTAATGCCTCGACGCTGTAGACGACTCATAACGAAAGATTTTGTTGGTTTTTGCTTCTTCAACATATCCCGGCATCGTTTTTTGGATTTCTTCTCTTTCGTCACTTGTTTGCTATGGTCGGGTTCACAGCGAAGCATCTCGGAGAATCCCTCGTAAGGATCCTGAGCATACTGGCTGAACACACGCTCTGATTCAGAAATCTGTAACAAAAATATAAACACAATATAACACTGTTGTGTTGGCACAGCGATCGAAACCGCGACGCTTAAACGTGGTGTTTGGGTTTGATTCCCAGAGGTTAAGTGCTAGATGACATTTCTCAGTAACAACTAAGAGTCTTGATCAGTGTTCAAATAATAACAAAAACCTTACTAATAACTGATGAAAATGTAAGTGCATAATTCATCTCTGCCCAACCTTCTACGACAGCAAGGGAAGTTTCATGTGTATGATTAAAATTGCTGTGAACACAATCGTTAGTAATAAAAAAATATTAAATATTTTACTTACCGATGACATGTTTATGATGCACTCGAATTTTACAAGAACCTACTCTAGGTGAGTAATATTTCGTAAATGAACAACATGCACATTATGCAAGTTAGATCGCAATAACCATATTATAAATGCTAACTATGCATTTATCGTCGAGGGCAATGAACAGTCGTGAGTTTTATATGTACTGAATAGCGTAATGATCATATTACTTGATCGTGTACTTTGAAAATGAGTCTTATTGTGTTGCGTACATAATATAATTTTAATTTTTTGAGAGTATCTTAGTATGACTTTAAATAAATAGGTAATAAAAAATTAAACAAGTGGAAATTTTAATGATTCACATTTTATTTATTTTTTATTTACAAATCAGTTTTATTAAAACCATAAATTATATTTACATTAAAATTAAATAGGTAGACTTAATTTCTAAAACTAAACTAGGATTATTTTACTACATAAGTTAGCATAGGTTTTACATATTTAATATTAAAACTATAATACTTATTTTAACACATTCTACTTGGTCTCAAAAACCTCAACATCATTCTTTAAAATAAATGTGTGACCCCAGGCTCGCGTTGATATTCGATCTACAGATATCGAACGTTTATCGTCATTGTTAGATAAAGCTATTTTGTTGACACTCCGAGTGAATATTTCGTGCTTTATTGATTTAAACATAATATTTTTTCTACGAATAACTCCACCATTAAATAAAATATCTTCATAATCTGTTATATTTAAGTCTCTTACTACGCATGATTTTACTCCTTTGGCTTTTTTAATGACTGTATGAGGAGTCTTTATAGAGTAAAGTTTTGATCTCAGTCCAACGAAATCAGATATATATTTTCCACTCATTTCATCCTTAAACAGCCCTGGAACTTTTTTGTTTCTTATTGGTATCTTAAAATCATTTTTATCGTTATAGTTACTAGTGTCAAAATATTGTAAAAAATGATACTTCAAATTGTGATAAAAATCATTAGTGAATATTTTATAAACAAACGAATCAGTATCTGTATAACACAGCTTCACTCGGTCTTTATAAAAAGGCTTTACTGTATTGTAATGAAAGTCATACATATGTGACTTAGAAAGTTCTAATACAGTGAACCCAATATAAATAGGCTTATCTAAAATTATTTGATCTGGTTTCATTTGTATTGCAACTAAATTTTCAGAAAGCATAGATGCACTATGGAAATAAGGGTTGGCTACAAGTCTCTCGGCGGATATACATTTCTTGGTTCGATTAGATTGATCAGACCATTGATTAACTAAATGGACGGTTACTCTATTTTCTGTATTTTCTAATGTCTTACCAAAAACACTGTTGTTCAACAACTTAAAAAAGTCTTGTTCGAATGAACTTTTTGCCATTTGCCTTAATTTAGTATTTAATTCTATGTACTGTTTTAAATATGGACTCTGCTTGAAAGTAATAACTCTGTGAACTTTACGTAATATTAAACCATGTTCTAAACACTTCTTTAAATGAACGTAATGTATCACATAATTATACTTATTATGCAAATTTGCAATTAATTTCTTTGTTTTTCCTCCTGGAGGTACACATTTCTCAGGACAAAATGGTAAATCATTGTGGTGATTGTGTAAATGATCAGGATACAAAAGATCGACTTCTAATATAAAGCCCCATTCATCGTTATCCTCAACATTTTCAACATGAAAATTATCTAATTCATTTTCACTGAGAAATCTAAAACTAGAATGCGGTAAATACTGACACATACTAAAACCATATAGATTATTACAGTCTAGATACACTATGAAACAATCAGGCTGTGATGCATCATATTCTGACATGTATTTATGATTGGCTTTTGCATATCGATGGGAACACATGCACAGACCCCCACGTATTCCGCTTTGGATCATTCTGACAATAGCCAAGTCCGACACGAGTTCTAACTGAACGCCTGTTTTTAGTAACATTGCATCGAAAGATAAGCTAGGTGCAGTTATGTAAAACGCGGGATCAAGTTTGTAATATTGTTTACAGGTTTTTCGGAAATTTTGAAATATATCTGTCAGTAAAAGCACATCTGTTTTTAAGTATAGATCAGTATAATTACCTAGGTCATTAATATTGAATTCATCCCAAACAGTCTGAGCGTGATTATAATCTACATCGCTTATATCTTCGTTGGTCAACGAATTATGAAAACAACTCTTAGGCGGTAATGATGTTTGTTCGTAACATTTCCAATCTGTCATATAATCATACGGATAAATGCCTTTACGAGTCAGCAAACTAAATTGTCTTTCATCAGGAAAATGAGATTTAAGATTAACAAAATCTTCTACCTGCAATGTTTTAGCAAGTTTGTCCAAACTTGTTCCTAAAAAGTTGAAAGAATCTAAAAACCTAATTTGTATAAAATCGTTATCAGCAATAGGAACAAACTTTGTGAATGCTGTATATTTTTCCTTGGTCTTAGGTATTATTTTAATTTGGCCTGGAATTTCGCCTAACTCTTTTATAAATAAATGACAATCGTATCCAGATAAATTATGAAAGAATATTGGAACGAATTTCGGTACTTTATGTTGCAGATTACAATGTCGATGTGCTGCGCCTCGGTATCGACCAGTAATATGACAGTGATCCCTTACTCTATCGTTTAACAGTAGATTTTCACAAATGTAGCACTTAACGGCGCGTTTAAAATCTAGAGCGTCTTCTTCTGTGAATATCATAGGCTGGTTTTTGGTTATAAATCTATGTATTGTTTTAACATCTTCCATCAGAAAATGAACAAATTTTGAAACACAATCTTTTCCGCGATAACTTCTATAGCTATTATTAAATGATGACACTACATTATAGGCGAACGCGGCCGGCACGTGGCGTTGTGAGTATGACGTATTGACGGTGTTGAATTCATCGCCGGAAATTGGTTCGAGTAATGTTTCGAAATCAGCATATATGACGAAAGGAATGTCTTGTTTTCTATCATAATTTTTAAATTTTAAGAATGATCCCTTTTCTGGTAAAACTGTAACAACCCCTCCACACAAGTGTGATTCAATTTGACTGTGCGTTGGAAAAAACAATAAGCATGTTTCGCAAAAGTAAAGTTTAGCATGATGTTTGGTTATCTGATTCCTGACTAGACGCGACAAATCTTTGATAAGACAGTAATGAGAATTAGTATTATTTTCTATAAGCAATAGATGAATGCTCTTGGAATTTTTATTCGATGATTTATACAAGGGTCCAACAATAGTCTTATAATTTTCAACCGACTTCAAAAAGGAGGAGGTTCTCAATTCGGTTGTATTTTTTTTTTGTATGTTTGTTACGCGATTACTCCGCCAATTATGAATTGATTTTGATGATTCTTTTTTTGTTTGGTAGGGCATACTTCAGAAGTGGTCCCATATAAATTTGGTCAAGATCTGATGAGGGGTTTTTGAGTTAGCTTCAATAATACGTATTTTTCCCATCTAGTATATGTGGACGATATTCTAATAGTACCTGTCACTGTAATTTACATAGCAGGTAATGGGTATTCAAATTTTTGTGGGGGTTTTGTGTAGGTACCACAACTAAAAAGTGAAAAATAAAAACTTTTTCACAAAAAATAATACCGACTTCCGAAACTTAACGTAACTTAACTTTTTAACTTTGATTTCGGAAGTCGGTGGCAAAAAAACGAAAATAAAACCCCAAAGACACCGACTTCCGAAATCAAAGTTAAAAAGTTAAGTTACGTTAAGTTTCGGAAGTCGGTATTATTTTTTGTGAAAAAGTTTTTATCTTATCAACAAAGATGCAATAATAATGTAAATTCAACAATAACAATAATATAAAATCACCAATAATAATAATAATATTTTATTAAAAAAAAAAAAAAAAATTCATGCATCTTCAAGGCGCCCGAAATTATTTAAAGCATACACGAATATATTTAGAAAGGGATTATTTTTCTCAAACACAGCTATGTCCGAAAATGTGATTGTAAATGACAAATCATCAATATTCAAAACATCTTGGAAGTAGGGATAAGATGAAACTCTGTCGGGATGTCGGTCCGTGGGGTATAGCGCCGCTACAACACACCATAAAAAGCAATACTCGTCATTGTTTCGAATATTCAAACATGCTTTTTTATTTTTTATAAATTTTGGCAAAGTTATGAATTTAGATCCGCCGAAAGGTTGATATTTATTAATATTTATTTCTAAATGTGAATTGCACATGAATGTCCAACCACTATCTCTCTCCTGAAACTCTTCAATTTTCTTTAACAGTAAATCAACTGTTGATTTATAAATAGAATCAAAATCGTAATTTAAATTAATCACAAAGTTTTTCGTAACGAATGATTTTAATTCCTGTTGATCATTTTTAAACATAAGAAAATAACAAAAAAGTTCGTAATTAATTTTGACAGCTTTGTGTTTCTGTAGGGATCGATTTATTAATTTTTTAACTTGTTCACTAATATTATTGAGAAAAATCTCAGGGAAATTATTTATTTGTTCGCTAGTCGCAATGATCTCGTAACTTACGATTCGTTGTTTAAACGATGAATTAATAATCGTAACGTTATCACAAAAAGGGATCGCGCTATTGTTTTTATGAATACTACTACGTAAATGACCAGACCATCGTCGACTATCTACAAATACTTTACAGACCGAACAGTGAGGCATTATTATTATGTTATTTATGGAACTAATAATCATACAATACAGTCATAAAATTCAACAAAAACAGACTGATACTTACAACTAAAATCTTACCTAGGTAAACCAGCTCTAAAAGTAAGTATTGTATAAACACTCCAAGTAAATAGCGTAGCAGAACTATCTAATTGTTGAAAGTCCAACAGGGAATAGGGATGCTTTGCTCTCGGGCTCTCGTTTGACGATCAGTTCTTCACGAACTAATCGAAGTGTTTATCAAAATATTTCTGAAAAAATACAAAAATAGGTAAGTATTTACTTGTAATGAAATATTCAACAATGTTATGTAGTGAAAAAATAATTTATAATTACCTTCAAAATATGTAATGATATACATATACATATGTATAATGCTCCATAGCACAACTATCTAATTGTTGAGAGTCCAACAGGGAATAGGGATGCTTTGCTCTCGGGCTTTCGTTTGACGATCAGTTCTTCATGAACTAATCGAAATGTTTATCAAAATATTTCTGAAAATACAAAAATAGGTAAGTATCTAATTGTAATGAAATATTCAACAATGTTATGTATTAAAAAAATAATTTATAATTACCTTCAAAATATGTAATGATATACATATACATATGTATAATGCTCCATAGCACAACTATCTCATTTTTGAGAGTCCAACAGGGATGCTTTGCTCACGCTCTCTCATTTGATGATCAGTTCTTCAAAATATTTCTGGAAATAAAAGTAAAAAACGGTAACCACTTGTAATTGAAATATACCTACATCAATATTTTATACAGAAAAAAACAAAATAATAATTACCTTCAAAATATGTAATAAAATATTCGACCGTTGTAAAGATACTTTGTACTCTGTGATATATGCAAACAATAAATTATTTTAATTATTGATTGTTAGTAGGACCTACCTAGTAACAATCAATAATTAAAATAATTAGTTACAGTTAGTCAAACGATCTTTTTTCGATGTAATATAATATTTCATTAAAATGCTTGATATTGCATACAATATTACACGTGCGCTCCGAATATTCTTTCCAATCAGCTAAATTGCACTTTCAACAATCAGCTATTTTAGGTAAGGTTGACACACGTTCATATCAAGGTATGAATGGATAAGCAATTCACAAAAATTATTAAATTGAAAATGTAATTGTATGACTGAATAAAATTATTAAAAACTTGTTATTAGACCTAATTCTAACAAATAACTTATTTTCTGTGCTTAACCCAAGTATTAAATAGCAAATACAAGTCCTTAAATTTAACTTACATTGCAAAAAATTGTTTGAATATGTAATCTGAATTAATAAATTGTTTCTAGTCACCAATGCAACGTTCATCACAAACATATTCCGTGTTAAGTGTAAGTTTCGTCATCCACGCGAACGAAGTCGCGGGCACAGCTAGTATTATACATATAAGCGTTGTTTGTTGCTTGCACGTTATTGTTTTGACAACCCTAAGTCGTTTTGCTGCATTGACATTAGATTCAACTTGAGTAATCCCTAGTTACCATTTTTTGAACGGATATAATACGTTCAAGAGGTAAAGTTGTTTCATGCTACATAACACGATCGGTTTTAGTACTTTTTAATATAATGGATTGACGTTCGTTTCCGTCTTATAAGCTACATGTTTTCGGAGTACTCGATACAAACTTATTGAAGTCTGCAAGTGAGGAAGTTATCTTCAAGAAGTGCTCTACGCTCAGTCATAATTGTGTACCACGAGTTGTTGTCAACATCAGTGCTGATAGGCATCCGCTGCCACCGCCACCTGCTGCTGCCAGCCTTCACAAACTCATCAAACCGGTTGGGCATAATTGGAAAAATGTAAGTCAAAACTTTTCAACCGTTTCATAGTTTAGGGCTCTGGTCCTGTTCGCTGTATTTTAATATGTTTAAAAAAAAATTTCATGTGTTTGTTTTAGGTCTGACTCTGAGTGCGAATACTTTCAACAAGCTCCGATCACTGAAAAGAAAACTACTTCCAGCCGCAAACCGTCTGCAGACACCAATGGAAAACGCAAGTCGCGCTCACTATCAGCGAACTTAATTCGTACGAGGTAAACAAAATCTTGAATTATTTATTTGTGCTTTGAGTAACAAAGTGTTCTCGGTGTAATTATTTCGGTATTAACAATTATTTCTATTTCTTATAATTTAATGGACCACTGTTTGAGACTGCTCACTGATAGCTATGTCTTAGATATTACCGATATCTCTTTCTTTGTCTAGATCTATGATGTTTTGTAATTTCAAGTTTATACTTGAGGTATTTACATACATATTGCTGTAATAGCAGAATAATAACAGAAGATTTTGTTGTTGTTTCAGTAAGAAAATCAATACTGGTAACGATATATTCGGTATCAGTAAACACCGCGGAACTGACACCGAGCTCAAAGATGATTCATCGGGCACATGTCTATCGTCCTTCTTCGTGAACCGAGTGGCCAACGGCAGCGAGCGGCGATCAGCGAGAATCGATGGAGAGTACTACGTCGACTGCAAGGTGTACAAGGCTGACGACGCGCGTCTCACCGACAATCTGGAGCTGTGGAAGAAGGCGCTCATCCGACTCAAGTTCCAGACCGACACAGATTCTCCTCAATGGCGAAAACTACAAGAGTTCGTGACTTCGGTAGATGTATTGTTTCCAGTGAAACCAATGTTTTATGACAAATAAACCAAATAACTTGAAAGATTTTTTATTTAAGCAGTTAATATTATTGTAGTCTACACTACTCAGTTGAATTGATTGTTATTCAGCATTATGTAAAGTACATTACTGTCCTAAAACTAGCCTGATATTTAGTAGAGTACAGTCACATACCAGTCAGTCGAATTGATTGTTATTGAGCATTATGTAGGTCACACTACTGTCCTGAACTAGCCTGATCGTACTCGCACGATCGACGGTCGAGTAAAAAGTCGAGTCGATTATCGATTATTGGGCATTCTATACCATTGCAGTCCGGAGCGAAGCGCATTCGCCTCGCGACTTGCCGACAGTGGTATAGGTCACACTACTGTCCTGAACTAGCCCGATCGTACTCGCACGATCGACGGTCGAGTAGAGAGTCGAGTCGATTATCGATTATTGGGCATTCTATACCACTGTCCGGAGCGAGGCGCACTCGCCTCGCGACTTGCCGACAGTGGTATAGAATGCCCAATAATATACTACTGACGTCGCACCTCACGTGGTGAAGCGCGACTAGTAAAGTCACATTGTTTAGAGCCTCCCGACTCTCGGGGCTCTCAGTGAGCATATCCTTGCCGGATTCGGCTAGGCTGGCTTCGGCCTTAGAGGCGTTCAGGCATAATCCTGCGGATGGTAGCTTCGCACCACCGGCCGCTCGGCCGAGTGCATCAACCAAATGTCCGAAACTGCGGTTCCTCTCGTACTGACCAGTATTACTATCGCAACGACAAGCCATCAGTAGGGTAAAAAACTAACCTGTCTCACGACGGTCTAAACCCAGCTCACGTTCCCTTTTGATGGGTGAACAATCGAACGCTTGGCGAATTTTGCTAAAAAAATTAAACTTACCATACTAAATGTTTAAAACTTAACTTTAAATTGCTCAAAGTAGTGTCCACTATGCCATTCTTCATATACCTAGGTAAACATAACCCATAAACAAGCGGGCGCGCAATAAATTACACCGACCTAAAAAATTAAACCTACCATACTAAATGTTTAAAACTTAACTTTAAATTGCTCAAAGTAGTGTCCACTATGCCATTCTTCATATACCTAGGTAAACATAACCCATAAACAAAGCGGGCCCGCAATAATTACACCAACCTAAACCTACAAAATTAAACTTACCACACTAAATGTTTAAAACTTAACTTTAAATTGCTCAAAGTAGTGTCCACTATGCCATTCTTCATATACCTAGGTAAACATAACCCATAAACAAAGCGGGCGCGCAATAAATTACACCGACCTAAAAAATTAAACCTACCATACTAAATGTTTAAAACTTAACTTTAAATTGCTCAAAGTAGTGTCCACTATGCCATTCTTCATATACCTAGGTAAACATAACCCATAAAGCGGACGCGCAATAAATTACACCGACCTAAAAAATTAAACCTACCATACTAAATGTTTAAAACTTAACTTTAAATTGCTCAAAGTAGTGTCCACTATGCCATTCTTCATATACCTAGGTAAACATAACCCATAAACAAAGCGGGCGCGCAATAAATTACACCAACCTAAACCTACAAAATTAAACTTACCACACTAAATGTTTAAAACTTAACTTTAAATTGCTCAAAGTAGTGTCCACTATGCCATTCTTTATATACCTAGGTAAACATAACCCATAAACAAAGCGGGCGCGCAATAAATTACACCAACCTAAACCTACAAAATTAAACCTACCATACTAAATGTTTAAAACTTAACTTTAAATTGCTCAAAGTAATATGCACTATGCCATTCTTCATATACCTAGGTAAATGTAACCCATAAACAAAGCTGGCGCGCAATAAATTACACCAACCTTAACCTAAAAAATTAAACCTTCCATACTAAATGTTTAAAACTTAACTTTAAATTGCTCAAAGTAGTGTCCACTATGCCATTCTTCATATACCTAGGTAAACATAACCCATAAAGCGGACGCGCAATAAATTACACCGACCTAAAAAATTAAACCTACCACACTAAATGTTTAAAACTTAACTTTAAATTGCTTAAAGTAGTGTCCACTATGCCATTCTTTATATACCTATGTTAAACATAACCCATAAACAAAGCGGGCGCGCAATAAATTACACCAACCTAAACCTACAAAATTAAACTTACCACACTAAATGTTTAAAACTTAACTTTAAATTGCTCAAAGTAGTGTCCACTATGCCATTCTTTATATACCTAGGTAAACATAACCCAAAAACAAAGCGGGCGCGCAATAAATTACACCAACCTTAACCTAAAAAATGAAACCTACCATACTAAATATTTAAAACTTAACTTTAAATTGCTCAAAGTAGTGTCCACTATGCCACATTCTTCATATACCTAGGTAAACATGACCCATAAACAAAGCGGGCGCGCAATAAATTACACCAACGTAAACCTAAAAAATTAAACCTACCACACTAAATGTTTAAAACTTAACTTTAAATTGCTCAAAGTAGTGTCCACTATGCCACATTCTTCATATACCTAGGTAAACATGACCCATAAACAAAGCGGGCGCGCAATAAATTACACCAACCTAAACCTAAAAAATTAAACCTACCACACTAAATGTTTAAAACTTAACTTTAAATTGCTCAAAGTAGTGTCCACTATGCCATTCTTCATATACCTAGGTAGTTAGGTAGGTACCTACTTACGTACCTGTTGTAAGTGGCAGAAGCATCTTGATAATATTATATTATTGATCTGTGATTTACATGTAATAAGACTTAGTCAAAAAGTACGTAGTCTAAGAAGTTGACTGCATTAATAATAATAATATTTTCAGGCGACTAAGACCCATAGAAAAAAAACAAAATAATCTTATATAATAATAAACTAATACATACGCCAACGACAACCACGTTCTGGACCAGAATGACCTGCTACATTCCGGACAAGATCGAGCGTCTACATCTCTCTATCGTTCGAAGGGTCTACTCACTGGATGGATGGGCGAGAGATGATTTTAACAGACTGTCCCTGCTAACCAGTCTGTTTGAGCATGAGACGTTATATCTAGATATCAGGATTGCATACTTTTGAAGGTTTCTATGACTATAAGAGAATAAGTACCACTCGTAGATGTCTCCGTAAGCGTAAACGTTCACTTGGCAAGCACCATTTAATAGGTTGATTCGGATAATTTCCCTTTGGCTTTACCTCGCACAGGTCTCTTACACTTCCAATTTTCATAAAAGTAACAATATTTTTTTGTTTTTTGTGATGTGTAATCATCACCGAAATCTACTATTAAGTATGTATTTAGTCTAGTAGTTGGAATGGTTGAATGTTTAATTAGACATTTGATTTTATAGCCTTTGAGTAAGGTCACCCGTCTCTGCCCGGCCCTTTGGGAAATACAGGCCTGATGCGACTATGTAATGCGACTAAGATCGCTAATACTTTAACTTTTGTTTTAACATAACATGTAGGTATTTGAAGGCACGTCATGAAAAAATGACTTGACAATAAACCCTAGCAATTCACATAAGTTTGTCAGGTGTTAGATCGCCATCGTCATAGTATATCTTTACTCTATCTTTTGACTCGAGTATGTTTTCAAGGGAAATGAATAACGTCCAATTTATGTGACTTTTATACCGGAGATGAGTCCTCGAGCGTTTCCAGACTAGATTTTTTTGAATGTGTCAGAAGTCTCCTTTTATATCCGAGTCTGAGGTGTTATTTTTACATCATCTGTTTTTTCTGTTCTTTACAGAAATTATTTTAAAATTCAGTGATCGAAAGGCCAGTCATATACCATCGTACCAAAAACCTCTTTGATGCGTTCTGAGAGCGTTTCAATTATTATTATAAATGAAAGTTAGGATACAAATATTATATGATGTAGTGTCTGTAGTATGTAGATACAGTTAAAGTATAAGGAAGTTATCCGACAGTGTATGTATGTAATGAACCCTTTATTGGTTATCTGGTGATCGGAAAAATCTATATGTATTTTTTATAATTATGTATGTCGAACAATAATGATTGAATACATGTCAGTATTAAGTACTAGAGTTATGTAGTAGGTACTCACTGGGAATATTTTTGTAATTTTCAGTAATAAATGTAGTTTTCTGGGTCTTCAATTATTATTTTTTTCAATAGGACATCGTTGTGAGCAAAGTGAACGGAAATAAATGATCATACGACAAAACTAGAATCATCATAAGAAATAAAATATTATTTATCAATAATAAGAACCTAACCCAATAGGCTACCGTGCCGAAAAAAAAAGAATCTAAGAGTCTTTATAATAGGAATGAGTAAGGTAAAAGTACGTCGTACTTTTAACCATATGAGTTGCATAGACGTATATTATGTTTGTAATCAGCTTTTAAAATCCTTTATCTTGATTTGAACCCGCGATAATAATATAAAGAAATTAGCTAAAACTAGATATTTTAAAACTATGGGTACAATATAAGAAGAGAAAAAAAAATGAGCCTATAAGATGTTATTACCGGACGATACTTGCTGACGTTGCAGACTTGATCACGCACGCCTGTAGGCAGGCATCCGCGCAGTTGGCGATAGCGCAGGAACAGGCGACGTGCAGACGTGTACCCATGGCAGTGTAGGCTTAACTGTACAGATCTGTGTTAAATAGTTGTAATCTCATCACATAAGAAATAAACACACAACTAAGAGCTTGTTACGTTAATAAAGTTCATCACAGTTTCAATTCAACTCTCAATATTACCAAATTGTACATAAAAAAATACTTCTAAACGACAAACCGAATCTTTTTTTCACCACGCTAGTGTTCGTGTATTAATAATAATGTTTTTGTTTTTAAAAATAAAACATAATACTACACAACATTCATCGTCCTCGGACGATTGTTTAGAGCCTCCCGACTCTCGGGGCTCTCAGTGAGCATATCCTTGCCGGATTCGGCTAGGCTGGCTTCGGCCTTAGAGGCGTTCAGGCATAATCCTGCGGATGGTAGCTTCGCACCACCGGCCGCTCGGCCGAGTGCATCAACCAAATGTCCGAAACTGCGGTTCCTCTCGTACTGACCAGTATTACTATCGCAACGACAAGCCATCAGTAGGGTAAAAAACTAACCTGTCTCACGACGGTCTAAACCCAGCTCACGTTCCCTTTTGATGGGTGAACAATCGAACGCTTGGCGAATTTTGCTAAAAAAATTAAACTTACCATACTAAATGTTTAAAACTTAACTTTAAATTGCTCAAAGTCACCCAGGCCACTATGCCATTCTTCATATACCTAGGTAAACATAACCCATAAACAAAGCGGGCGCGCAATAATAATCTTTGAGACAAGCATATAACTACTGGCAGGATCAACCAGGGAGCTTCTTGATAAGAGACCGCCGCGCGCCCGCCGCCGACAGACGCCGCAAGGGCGTCCGTCTCGCCGGCGAGGCGCGCAGTGAATCCTCATTCCCGAGCGTCTGCGGTCTTTGAGACGCGGACGCACACGGGCGAGCTCTGTTAGAATTTTTAAGTCGCACGCGCGCACCTCTGGCCGCGTGTATCTCAACTCTACAGACGCGACAGCGCGTGCTTAAGGGCGTAGACGTTCATGAACGAGCATGAACAGAAGAGCCCCCATTCGGAACGTTCGTACCGAGACGAGTTCACGTGTGTAAAGTTTGTTGACACATTCGCGACATCATATACGATTCCGCCCGGAATCTATAGAGCGCCTCACATCGAAACTCATAAGAGAGCATAAACTCACCGAACGCGACGACGCTAGCGCGTCCGAGCGCCGTTCGTCGTCGCGCCCATCAAATTGTTTCATACAACGACCGTTTCCTTGATACGCAACACGCATAAAACACGGTCCGTCGGTCCACGCAGTTGACAGTCGGCGGCGTCGTGTATCGCCCACGGGCAGGCCAAGGGTAGGAGTTGAGTTCTACGGTACGCCGGCTGTGATAACGCACCAATAGAACCCATGACGCGTGTGGACTGTAGCTCTCCCAATTAGCTGATAGCGGCAGCAATTATGTGTTAATCTCAATCATACCTATGTATATGTAAACCTCGAGAAAGATGCGATCGGGCGGTTTCGGTCGGTAAAATATTTTGTACATGATTATTAGTAAAGTGTCCTGCGGGTCCGATAAAGTGAAAGGTAAACATAGACCTCCCCTCCCCCCAACCCCCGGGCGAAAAAAAAGAGATTTACTTTTTTTTTTTTTTTAGTTTGGTGAAAAAAAAGTGTGCGTACTAATAACTTAATATAGGTTAGTGGGTAGTGGGTAGTGGGGTGCGTGCAGAAAACCTCCTCGTGTGCCTGAGTGCTGCTCGTTCCTTTCGAATACGTTCGGGGGAAAGGGCAGTCCTCGGGCCGGTGCATCCTGGGTACAGCCAATAGTCTCTCCATGTCGGAGAGGGTATTGACTGTGGCGAATTTCTGCGTGGGGGGGGGGAGCTATATGCTCCTGGTCGTCCACTCACCCCCTCTGCTTACAGAGGGTGGGTTGAGTGGATGTAGAACGTTTCTGGATGGTGGAGAAACATGGGCGGCGCTCGTTGTGCACTCACCCTGCCAACGAGCTGCAGCGGGGGATCTGATTCTCTCATCTGCAACCGTCGAAATCGTAATCCGTAAAGAGATCATGGTCATGTTTTATGACTCGGAACGGGACGAGGATCTTGGCTTGATCGCCCGGATCGCGAGGAAGATAACCTCTATAAAAAATTCCTCTAACACCAAGTTCTGGTGCGCGGCGAGGGTATGAATGGCTGAGGAGTAGTGTCACCTACAGATTTTTAGCTGTAGGTGGCGCATCAGTCGCGAGCGCACCCCCAGCCAGGGATTAGTGGACCCCCTGGTTGGGAAACAAATGTACACTTACCTAGGGACAGGGGGTAACCCTAGGAAGGACTTTTTAGATCCCCCATACTCGTGGGAATTAATATGGAAAAAAATGAACACAAAAACACTGGACGAACAGAAGAAGTGGAGAAGAGGCCGATCGTGTTGGTCGAGCGGATGAGTGTGGGTGCGGTGTCTGACTCCGACACCGTGTCCGAGAGGAATCGTGTTGCGAGCGTTTCGAGCATCGGCTCGGAGCACTCGCAACATGAAAAGGGAATGGCAGGGCGACCCTCCAAAGGGAGGAAGCGCTCACCCCGCTCACATAGTGAGGAGAGCCTGCCTGCCGCTAAAGTGCCAACGGGCAGGAGCGGGCGAGGTCGCGCAGTGGTGAGTGGAGCCACTGCTCGTTTGCGGGAGTGCAGTGGGCGGGATCGGTCCGTGTCGGTATCCCGACCTGATACACCGGCTCCGGTCGATCATGCGGAGAGCATGGAGAGCGTGGGGACCGACTCCGGGGCCACGATCTCGGACCTCAGCGAGGGTTTGCAGCTGGGGTCCAACAAGGCGGAGGCCAATGCTGCGAAGCGGGCGCAGCGTAGGGCTGTCGCGGCTGACAAGGTCAGTGAGTTGGCCCGTCAAGCGCGGGAGCGGCGCTCGACCCGGATGGCTACCGGGGGGAGCATTTCGGCGGTGGCGCTCAGTCGCCAAGTTTTGGACGGCGTGGATGTCGTCCTGAAGGTTGCCACCGAATCGGGCAACCTGAAGGGCACCTTCACGCGTGCCCTAAAGGAGGCGGCTGACGGCATCAAGGAGGCCGTCGAGGTCCTTCTAAGTCGGACTAGCACGGAGGAGACGGCGAAGCTATGGGAGGAGAACCGCCGTCTCCAATCCGAGTTGGAGGACCTCAAGCGGCAGTTTGCCGCCCAGAAGGCAGCTCCCGCGGACACCGGATCGCCGGTCCCGCCGTCGCCTCCGTCGTTAACCCCATCATCGGCCCCTGCACTTGTGGATGCGGAGGTCGAGAAGATTGTTCGCATCTGCATGATGCAGTGCGGGCAAATGGTGGGGGCTCGGCTGGAGGCCATCGAGGAGAGGCTCCTCCCGGCCGAAACCCTTCGCCCACCGCTCGCTGCGGACAAGCGGAGGTTGGCTGGCCCCGCCCAACTGGGGTCAGCCGTCGTGGCGGCTGAGCCAAGCGGGTCCGGGAAGGGGGCCAGTAAGCCTGCAAAGGCCAAGTCTGCGCCCACTGCCCGGACGGGCGCTCTCCCAGTGACCGCGTCTGCTCTCGCTTCCCAGACGGCTGGTCCCCCGGCAACCACTCCCGGGCCCTCCACGGAGGCCTGGACAACGGTCGTCAAGAAGGGCCGCAAGAAGAAGAAGAAGGCGCCACCAGCACCAGCACCCGCTGGAGCACCGGCACCCCAGAAGGCAAAGGGACCGCCTAAGGTCAGAGCCCCACGCTCCGCGGCTGTAGTGATAACACTGCAGCCTGGAGCCATCGAAAGGGGCATAACGTACAAGGCGGTCCTCACGGAGGCTAAAGCCAAAGTCGCGTTCCCCGATCTTGGCACACCGTCCGGCTTCAGTATGAAGCCGGCGATGACGGGGGCGCGACTGCTTGAGGTGTCGGGTGCCTCCAGTGGGGAAAAAGCAGACATCTTAGCCACCAGGCTGAGAGAGGTCCTCAATCCAGAGGACGTCCGGGTGTCCAGGCCTATGAAGACCACAGAGCTGCGCGTCGATGGCCTGGACGACTCGACAACCCCGGCTGAGGTCGTGGCGGCCGTTGCCAAAGCCGGTGGATGTCCGCCCCAGGACGTGCGGACGGGTGACATTCGCGCCGACGCTTCCGGGCTTGGCACGATTTGGGTACGGTGCCCGGTGGCGGCGGCGAATAAGGTCGCCGATGGGGGGCGTTTGTTGGTGGGGTGGGCTGCAGCGAGGGTCAAGTTGCTGCAGCCCAGGGCTATGCGGTGCTACCGATGCCTGGACGTTGGGCATGTCCGGGCGCAATGCACCGCCGAAACAGACCGCAGCGAGCAATGCTATCGCTGCGGCCAGCCCGGCCACAAGGCGGCCCAGTGCCTCGCGTCGCCAAACTGCAGCCTCTGTACAGCTGCAGGGAGGCCCGCCGGACACAGAATGGGCGGCAAGGCATGTGGCGCCACCGCCACAAAGAAGAGAAAGGGGGCTAAGGCTGCCGGGGGCTCTTTACCCCTCCGTCAGCCTGGCTGCCCTTCGGCCGACTCCCGGCCTAGGAATGATGTGGAGAGTATGGATTCCGCATAAATGGCGGTCTACCATTACCTCCAGGGCAATCTCAACCACTCCGCTAGAGCTCAGGATCTTTTGCTCCAGAGCATGGCGGAGTGGTCGATTCGAGTGGCTGTGGTCGCCGAGCCGTACTTCGTCCCCTCCCGGGATAACTGGGTGGGGGACCTAGACGGCTTGGTGGCCATCATCGGCGGGGCTCTCGTCAGCCTGTCCCGAGGTCACGGCTGGGTAGCCGCCCTCGCGGACGGCGTTGGCACGATTGGTGCGTATTTTTCGCCCAACAAGAGTCTCGCCGACTTCGAGAACTTCCTTGTCGAGCTGGGTGCCGTCGTAGGCCAACTCCACCCTCGCCCCGTGGTGTTGCTTGGTGATCTCAACGCCAAATCTGTGGCGTGGGGATCCCCGGTGACCGATGCTAGGGGTGAGGCGCTGGAGGAGTGGGCGCTCACGACCGGCCTGGTCGTCCTGAATCAGGGCTCGGTACACACGTGCGTGCGACAGCGGGGCGGATCCATAGTGGACGTCTCGTTCGCTAGCCCTGCTGTCGCGAGCCGTGTTCGTGGCTGGCGTGTCGCCGCGGAGGTGGAGACGTTGTCGGATCACAGATATATCCGTTTCGACGTCTCTGCCCAGACCGCCGGCGGCCGTAGTTTGCCGGCCCTGCGAAC
Source organism: Xanthia togata (assembly GCA_963853775.1). NCBI lineage: Eukaryota > Metazoa > Arthropoda > Insecta > Lepidoptera > Noctuidae > Xanthia > Xanthia togata. The sequence goes on along the minus strand of OY970795.1, from coordinate 15,021,622 downwards.
ACTAGCGGACGGCCCGCGCTGGTCACGCAAGCGCATCGACAGGGAATTTCTCGAGGAGGCTGCGATTGTCCAGGCCTGGATCCGGGAGTCGGCAACGACCGAACCCGTCGACGTCGAACAGGAGGCGCTGTGGTTCCGTGGGGCGATGACGAAAATTTGCAATGCGTCCATGCCCCGGGTCCACGCACAGACGGGAAGGCACCAGGTGTACTGGTGGTCTGCCGAGATCGCGCAGCTACGCATCGCGTGCGTGACGGTTAGACGCCAGTACACCCGATACCGGAGGCGACGTCGTCGGGTTCCTGACGAAGAAGCCGCGCTGTATGAGGTGTACCGCGCGGCGAAGGAGGCTCTGTGGCTGGCCATCGGCGAGGCGAAGACGCGAGCCAGGGAAGAGATGTTGGAGACTCTAGACGGGGATCCGTGGGGGCGCCCTTATCGTGCGGTTCGAGGGAAACTCAGAGCCGCGGCGCCCCCACTCATGGAGAGTCTCCAACCTGAGCTGCTGGAGGAGGTAGTCGCAGCCCTCTTCCCGGCTAGAGCGGAGCATACTCCGCCGCCGATGGCTTTGCCCACAGCCGCAGAGCCTGAAGATGAGAACGCCATCAGCGTCCCAGAGGTGACACAAACAGAGATGAGGGTGGCCGTGCTGCGGCTCCGGGCCAAGAATGTAGCTCCGGGGCCGGACGGGATTCACGGCCTAGTACTGGCCCTCGCTCTGAAAGAGCTAGAGCCCCAGCTGAGAGGACTCTACACGGCGTGCCTTGAGCGGGGCCACTTTCCCACGTTGTGGAAAACTGGTCGTTTGGTCCTGCTCAGGAAAGCGGGGCGCCCTGCCGACTCGCCGTCAGCGTACCGGCCCATAGTGCTGCTCGACGAGGTGGGTAAGCTGTTGGAGCGAATCATCGCAGCCCGCCTCGTCGGCCACTTGCGCGGAGAGGGGCCGGACCTGGACGATTGTCAGTTCGGGTTTCGGTACGGGCGCTCCACCATACACGCTGTGTCGCGGGTGAGAGTCCTGGCGGAGGAAACGGTGTCCCGGGGCGGGGTGATGGTGGCGGTGTCGTTGGACATCTCCAACGCTTTCAACACCCTGCCCTGGAGTTGTATTCGGGAGGCACTGCGGTATCACCGTGTGCCTCTCTACCTCCGCCGCATCGTTGGGGCTTATCTCTCGGAGAGGTGTGTCACCTACGTGGGACGTGATGGCGCAAACCAGCGCCGCATGTCGTGCGGTGTTCCACAGGGCTCGGTCGTAGGACCCCTCCTGTGGAACATCGGGTACGACTGGGTGCTGAGGGGTGAACTCCAGCCGGGCGTGGACCTGACGTGCTATGCGGACGACACGCTGGTCACGGCCCGGGGGAGTTCGCACAGGGAGGCAGCGTTGCTGGCGACGGCTGCGGTCTCACAGGTGGTGGGCCGCATACGGCGCCTTGGCCTAGAGGTGGCCCTCAACAAGTCGGAGGCCATGGTGTTTCATGGTCCCCGGCGCGCGCCGCCGCCTGGATCACACATAGTGGTCGGCGGGGTTCGGATCGCTGTCGAGTCTACCATGAAGTATCTGGGATTGGTGCTCGACAGCCGGTGGGACTTTGGACCCCACTTCCGGCGGCTGGCGCCCAAGTTGATGGGCGCGGTTGGGGCGCTGTCAACGCTGCTTCCTAATCTGGGGGGCCCGAGCGTCGCCTGTAGGCGACTCTACGTGGGGATCGTGCGATCGATGGCCCTGTATGGGGCCCCGATCTGGGCGGCTGACCTGACGGCCGGTAGCATTGCAGTTCTGCGGAGACCGCAGCGAGCAATGGCCGTCAGAGTCATCAGGGGGTATCGCACGATCTCCTACGAGGCGGCTTGCGCACTGGCCGGATCCCCGCCCTGGGACCTAGAGGCGAAGGTACTCGCGTCACTGTATCGGTGGCGCGAGGACTCGAGGGCGCGAGGCGAGCGACTGACGCAGCGACATTTGGAGCTGCGTCGGTCGCAGCTTCGCGAGGTCCTGGTGGCGGAATGGCGGGACAGGCTCTCACGCCCTACCGCCGGCCTCAACACTATTGAGGCGGTCCGGCCGGTGCTCGACACTTGGCTCGGGAGGAGGCACGGCTCCCTGTCGTTTCGGGTGACGCAGGTGCTCTCGGGGCATGGTTGCTTCGGGAAGTACCTGTGTCGCATAAACAGGGAGCCGGACGCCCGGTGTCACCACTGCGTCGACTGTCGGGAGGACACGGCGCGGCATACGCTGGCAGAGTGTGCCGCTTGGGAGGAGCCGCGCCGTGCCCTCGTCTCTGGAGTAGGCAGTGACCTTTCGCTGCCGGCCATTGTGAATTCCATGGCCGGCAGCGAGGAGTCCTGGGACGCGGTGGTTTCCTTCTGCGAGACAGTCATCTCGCAGAAGGAGGCTGCGGAAAGGGAGCGGGAGATTGCTTCCACTAACCCGATCCGCAGCAGACGCACCGGGCGTCGGCGGAGGGCGGATAACGCCCTCTTCCAGCCCCCCTAAATGGGTCCAGGGGCGACGGATCTGGGGAAATCCATCGCCCCCTACTCCTTAGGACCCGAGATGGCGGCGCGTAGTGTTCCACGCGCGCCTCTCTATGATGTAAGGGGGGAGTTTAACACCTCACTCCCCCCAAACTCGAGGTGGCCCGCAGAGGCGGGCCGGCACCAGCCGAGGGTTGCGGAAGTATTTGCGTTCCCGCGACCTCCGACGTAGGTGTGAGATGGAACACCGGGGTGGTTTTTAGTCAGTACGAGTCTGACAGACCCCTCCGCCCGCCCCAGGGCGGAGGACATCCATGAGGATTTTCCACCCCGAGACCAAAAAAAAAAAAAAAGGTTAGTGGGTAGTGTAGTTAGTGGGTTGGTGAGTTAAATTAATAAATAAAATAAATACATTATAATTATCATTGCAGGGGCCGAGTGGAGTGTTCGTGTATTAAATTCGTGCATTAGGTGCGCGCTCGCAGCTGGTGCGCGTGTTAAATTTTAAGGGGGGTTTTTTTTTTGCCTCTAATTTCTTTGTAACCCCCAAAAATGATGGCAATTTACAAGCAATTTATAAACATAGCCCCTAGGCAAAAAAGAAAAGAGTTTTTTTCTAGTTTTGAATTTGGTGAAAAGTGCATTGGTATTATAATACCTACTACACATACATTATATCGACGACGTTTTATTTACGTTATGAGTTTAATTGACATACATAATTGGGAATCAAACGAGCTTTAATAAAAATTATCTGATCATAAATATTCTGGTTTATTGAATAGGTACTTTTTACTAGGTTTTTTAGTATTTGTTTAGTTATGAGTCCACAGAGTCGACATTAGAGCCAACTTCTTAGTAGGTTTTCCTTAAGTTTGTTCCGTATTTGTATTCAGGTCAGGTCAGGAAGATATCTAGATATCAGGATTGCATACTTTTGAAGGTTTCTATGACTATAAGAGAATAAGTACCACTCGTAGATGTCTCCGTAAGCGTAAACGTTCACTTGGCAAGCACCATTTAATAGGTTGATTCGGATAATTTCCCTTTGGCTTTCCCTCGCACAGGTCTCTTACACTTCCAATTTTCATAAAAGTGACAATATTTTTTTGTTTTTTGTGATGTGTAATCATCACCGAAATCTACTATTAAGTATGTATTTAGTCTAGTAGTTGGAATGGTTGAATGTTTAATTAGACATTTGATTTTATAGCCTTTGAGTAAGGTCACCCGTCTCTGCCCGGCCCTTTGGGAAATACAGGCCTGATGCGACTATGTAATGCGACTAAGATCGCTAATACTTTAACTTTTGTTTTAACATAACATGTAGGTATTTGAAGGCACGTCATGAAAAAATGACTTGACAATAAACCCTAGCAATTCACATAAGTTTGTCAGGTGTTAGATCGCCATCGTCATAGTATATCTTTACTCTATCTTTTGACTCGAGTATGTTTTCAAGGGAAATGAATAACGTCCAATTTATGTGACTTTTATACCGGAGATGAGTCCTCGAGCGTTTCCAGACTAGATTTTTTTGAATGTGTCAGAAGTCTCCTTTTATATCCGAGTCTGAGGTGTTATTTTTACATCATCTGTTTTTTCTGTTCTTTACAGAAATTATTTTAAAATTCAGTGATCGAAAGGCCAGTCATATACCATCGTACCAAAAACCTCTTTGATGCGTTCTGAGAGCGTTTCAATTATTATTATAAATGAAAGTTAGGATACAAATATTATATGATGTAGTGTCTGTAGTATGTAGATACAGTTAAAGTATAAGGAAGTTATCCGACAGTGTATGTATGTAATGAACCCTTTATTGGTTATCTGGTGATCGGAAAAATCTATATGTATTTTTTATAATTATGTATGTCGAACAATAATGATTGAATACATGTCAGTATTAAGTACTAGAGTTATGTAGTAGGTACTCACTGGGAATATTTTTGTAATTTTCAGTAATAAATGTAGTTTTCTGGGTCTTCAATTATTATTTTTTTCAATAGGACATCGTTGTGAGCAAAGTGAACGGAAATAAATGATCATACGACAAAACTAGAATCATCATAAGAAATAAAATATTATATTTATCAATAATAAGAACCTAACCCAATAGGCTACCGTGCCGAAAAAAAAAGAATCTAAGAGTCTTTATAATAGGAATGAGTAAGGTAAAAGTACGTCGTACTTTTAACCATATGAGTTGCATAGACGTATATTATGTTTGTAATCAGCTTTTAAAATCCTTTATTTTGATTTGAACCCGCGATAATAATATAAAGAAATTAGCTAAAACTAGATATTTTAAAACTATGGGTACAATATAAGAAGAGAAAAAAAAATGAGCCTATAAGATGTTATTACCGGACGATACTTGCTGACGTTGCAGACTTGATCACGCACGCCTGTAGGCAGGCATCCGCGCAGTTGGCGATAGCGCAGGAACAGGCGACGTGCAGACGTGTACCCATGGCAGTGTAGGCTTAACAATTAAGAAATAAACACACAACTAAGAGCTTGTTACGTTAATAACGTTCATCACAGTTTCAATTCAACTCTCAATATTACCAAATTGTACATAAAAAAATACTTCTAAACGACAAACCGAATCTTTTTTTCACCACGCTAGTGTTCGTGTATTAATAATAATGTTTTTGTTTTTAAAAATAAAACATAATACTACACAACATTCATCGTCCTCGGACGATTGTTTAGAGCCTCCCGACTCTCGGGGCTCCACAGTGAGCATATCCTTGCCGGATTCGGCTAGGCTGGCTTCGGCCTTAGAGGCGTTCAGGCATAATCCTGCGGATGGTAGCTTCGCACCACCGGCCGCTCGGCCGAGTGCATCAACCAAATGTCCGAAACTGCGGTTCCTCTCGTACTGACCAGTATTACTATCGCAACGACAAGCCATCAGTAGGGTAAAAAACTAACCTGTCTCACGACGGTCTAAACCCAGCTCACGTTCCCTTTTGATGGGTGAACAATCGAACGCTTGGCGAATTTTGCTAAAAAAATTAAACTTACCATACTAAATGTTTAAAACTTAACTTTAAATTGCTCAAAGTAGTGTCCACTATGCCATTCTTCATATACCTAGGTAAACATAACCCATAAACAAAGCGGGCGCGCAATAAATTACACCGACCTAAAAAATTAAACCTACCATAACTAAATGTTTAAAACTTAACTTTAAATTGCTCAAAGTAGTGTCCACTATGCCATTCTTCATATACCTAGGTAAACATTACCCATAAACAAAGCGGGCGCGCAATAAATTACACCAACCTAAACCTACAAAATTAAACCTACCATACTAAATGTTTAAAACTTAACTTTAAATTGCTCAAAGTAATATGCACTATGCCATTCTTCATATACCTAGGTAAATGTAACCCATAAACAAAGCTGGCGCGCAATAAATTACACCAACCTTAACCTAAAAAATTAAACCTTCCATACTAAATGTTTAAAACTTAACTTTAAATTGCTCAAAGTAGTGTCCACTATGCCATTCTTCATATACCTAGGTAAACATAACCCATAAACAAAGCGGGCGCGCAATAAATTACACCGACCTAAAAAATTAAACCTACCATACTAAATGTTTAAAACTTAACTTTAAATTGCTCAAAGTAGTGTCCACTATGCCATTCTTCATATACCTAGGTAAACATAACCCATAAACAAAGCGGGCGCGCAATAAATTACACCAACCTAAACCTACAAAATTAAACTTACCACACTAAATGTTTAAAACTTAACTTTAAATTGCTCAAAGTAGTGTCCACTATGCCATTCTTCATATACCTAGGTAAACATAACCCATAAACAAAGCGGGCGCGCAATAAATTACACCAACCTAAACCTAAAAAATTAAACCTACCACACTAAATGTTTAAAACTTAACTTTAAATTGCTCAAAGTAGTGTCCACTATGCCACATTCTTCATATACCTAGGTAAACATGACCCATAAACAAAGCGGGCGCGCAATAAATTACACCAACCTAAACCTAAAAAATTAAACCTACCACACTAAATGTTTAAAACTTAACTTTAAATTGCTCAAAGTAGTGTCCACTATGCCATTCTTCATATACCTAGGTAGTTAGGTAGGTACCTACTTACGTACCTGTTGTAAGTGGCAGAAGCATCTTGATAATATTATATAATTGATCTGTGATTTACATGTAATAAGACTTAGTCAAAAAGTACGTAGTCTAAGAAGTTGACTGCATTAATAATAATAATATTTTCAGGCGACTAAGACCCATAGAAAAAAAACAAAATAATCTTATATAATAATAAACTAATACATACGCCAACGACAACCACGTTCTGGACCAGAATGACCTGCTACATTCCGGACAAGATCGAGCGTCTACATCTCTCTATCGTTCGAAGGGTCTACTCACTGGATGGATGGGCGAGAGATGATTTTAACAGACTCTCCTTGCTAACCAGTCTGTTTGAGCATGAGTAGCCTCCCCCCCGCCCCCCTTGTTGGCTTAGCAGCGGCGCCACGGGCAGGCCAAGGGTAGGAGTTGAGTTCTATGGTACGCCGGCTGTGATAACGCACCAATAGAACCCTTGACGCATGTGGACTGCAGCTCTCCCAATTAGCTGATAGCGGCAGCCAAAGGGTACATGACCACATGCGTGAGCACTAAAAACCCCTTACGTACATAAAAGAGTCATAGTTACTCCCGCCGTTTACCATGCGGAATGAATGAAAACACACACACCAAACTTAGTTCGTGTCTTCGCCAGCGACGCTCCGTCGACAGACATCTATTGCACTTAGATGACGATTTTCGACATTATCTGGCTGGGGTAACGCACACCGCCCAACCCCGTTCTGGTCCGGAATGACCTGCTACATTCCGGACAAGATCGAGCGTCTACATCTCTCTATCGTTCGAAGGGTCTACTCACTGGATGGATGGGCGAGAGATGATTTTAACAGACTGTCCCTGCTAACCAGTCTGTTTGAGCATGAGACGTTCATGAACGAGCATGAACAGAAGAGCCCCCATTCGGAACGTTCGTACCGAGACGAGTTCACGTGTGTAAAGTTTGTTGACACATTCGCGACATCATATACGATTCCGCCCGGAATCTATAGAGCGCCTCACATCGAAACTCATAAGAGAGCAAAACTCACCGAACGCGACGACGCTAGCGCGTCCGAGCGCCGTTCGTCGTCGCGCCCATCAAATTGTTTCATACAACGACCGTTTCCTTGATACGCAACACGCATAAAACACGGTCCGTCGGTCCACGCAGTTGACAGTCGGCGGCGTCGTGTATCGCCCACGGGCAGGCCAAGGGTAGGAGCCGAGTTCTATGGTACGCCGGCTGTGATAACGCACCAATAGAACCCATGACGCGTGTGGACTGCAGCTCTCCCAGTTAGCTGATAGCGGCAGCAATTATATGTTAATCTCAATCATACCCATATATATGTAAACCTCGAGAAAGATGCGATCGGGCGGTTTCGGTCGGTAAAATATTTTGTACATGATTATTAGTAAAGTGTCCTGCGGGTCCGATAAAGTGAAAGGTAAACATAGACCTCCCCTCCCCCCAACCCCCGGGCGAAAAAAAAGAGATTTACTTTTTTTTTTTTTTTAGTTTGGTGAAAAAAAAGTGTGCGTACTAATAACTTAATATAGGTTAGTGGGTTGGTGAGTTAAATTTATAAATAAAATAAATACATTATAATTATCATTGCAGGAGCCGAGTGGAGTGTTCGTGTATTAAATTCGTGTATTAAATTCGTGCATTAGATGCGCGCTCGCAGCTGGTGCGCGTGTTAAATTTTAAGGGGTTTTTTTTTTTTTGCCTCTAATTTCTTTGTAACCCCCAAAAATGATGGCAATTTACAAGCAATTTATAAACATAGCCCCTTAACCCCTAGGCAAAAAAGAAAAGAGTTTTTTTCTAGTTTTGAATTTGGTGAAAAGTGCATTGGTATTATAATACCTACTACACATACATTATATCGACGACGTTTTATTTACGTTATGAGTTTAATTGACATACATAAAAGCGTAAACGTTCACTTGGCAAGCACCATTTAATAGGTTGATTCGGATAATTTCCCTTTGGCTTTCCCTCGCACAGGTCTCTTACACTTCCAATTTTCATAAAAGTGACAATATTTTTTTGTTTTTTGTGATGTGTAATCATCACCGAAATCTACTATTAAGTATGTATTTAGTCTAGTAGTTGGAATGGTTGAATGTTTAATTAGACATTTGATTTTATAGCCTTTGAGTAAGGTCACCCGTCTCTGCCCGGCCCTTTGGGAAATACAGGCCTGATGCGACTATGTAATGCGACTAAGATCGCTAATACTTTAACTTTTGTTTTAACATAACATGTAGGTATTTGAAGGCACGTCATGAAAAAATGAATTGACAATAAACCCTAGCAATTCACATAAGTTTGTCAGGTGTTAGATCGCCATCGTCATAGTATATCTTTACTCTATCTTTTGACTCGAGTATGTTTTCAAGGGAAATGAATAACGTCCAATTTATGTGACTTTTATACCGGAGATGAGTCCTCGAGCGTTTCCAGACTAGATTTTTTTGAATGTGTCAGAAGTCTCCTTTTATATCCGAGTCTGAGGTGTTATTTTTACATCATCTGTTTTTTCTGTTCTTTACAGAAATTATTTTAAAATTCAGTGATCGAAAGGCCAGTCATATACCATCGTACCAAAAACCTCTTTGATGAGTTCTGAGAGCGTTTCAATTATTATTATAAATGAAAGTTAGGATACAAATATTATATGATGTAGTGTCTGTAGTATGTAGATACAGTTAAAGTATAAGGAAGTTATCCGACAGTGTATGTATGTAATGAACCCTTTATTGGTTATCTGGTGATCGGAAAAATCTATATGTATTTTTTATAATTATGTATGTCGAACAATAATGATTGAATACATGTCAGTATTAAGTACTAGAGTTATGTAGTAGGTACTCACTGGGAATATTTTTGTAATTTTCAGTAATAAATGTAGTTTTCTGGGTCTTCAATTATTATTTTTTTCAATAGGACATCGTTGTGAGCAAAGTGAACGGAAATAAATGATCATACGACAAAACTAGAATCATCATAAGAAATAAAATATTATTTATCAATAATAAGAACCTAACCCAATAGGCTACCGTGCCGAAAAAAAAAGAATCTAAGAGTCTTTATAATAGGAATGAGTAAGGTAAAAGTACGTCGTACTTTTAACCATATGAGTTGCATAGACGTATATTATGTTTGTAATCAGCTTTTAAAATCCTTTATTTTGATTTGAACCCGCGATAATAATATAAAGAAATTAGCTAAAACTAGATATTTTAAAACTATGGGTACAATATAAGAAGAGAAAAAAAAATGAGCCTATAAGATGTTATTACCGGACGATACTTGCTGACGTTGCAGACTTGATCACGCACGCCTGTAGGCAGGCATCCGCGCAGTTGGCGATAGCGCAGGAACAGGCGACGTGCAGACGTGTACCCCTGGCAGTGTAGGCTTAACTGTACAGATCTGTGTTAAATAGTTGTAATCTCATCACATAAGAAATAAACACACAACTAAGAGCTTGTTACGTTAATAACGTTCATCACAGTTTCAATTCAACTCTCAATATTACCAAATTGTACATAAAAAAATACTTCTAAACGACAAACCGAATCTTTTTTTCACCACGCTAGTGTTCGTGTATTAATAATAATGTTTTTGTTTTTAAAAATAAAACATAATACTACACAACATTCATCGTCCTCGGACGATTGTTTAGAGCCTCCCGACTCTCGGGGCTCCACAGTGAGCATATCCTTGCCGGATTCGGCTAGGATGGCTTCGGCCTTAGAGGCGTTCAGGCATAATCCTGCGGATGGTAGCTTCGCACCACCGGCCGTTCGGCCGAGTGCATCAACCAAATGTCCGAAACTGCGGTTCCTCTCGTACTGACCAGTATAACTATCGCAACGACAAGCCATCAGTAGGGTAAAAAACTAACCTGTCTCACGACGGTCTAAACCCAGCTCACGTTCCCTTTTGATGGGTGAACAATCGAACGCTTGGCGAATTTTGCTAAAAAAATTAAACTTACCATACTAAATGTTTAAAACTTAACTTTAAATTGCTCAAAGTAGTGTCCACTATGCCATTCTTCATATACCTAGGTAAATGTAACCCATAAACAAAGCTGGCGCGCAATAAATTACACCAACCTTAACCTAAAAAATTAAACCTTCCATACTAAATGTTTAAAACTTAACTTTAAATTGCTCAAAGTAGTGTCCACTATGCCATTCTTCATATACCTAGGTAAACATGACCCATAAACAAAGCGGGCGCGCAATAAATTACACCAACCTAAACCTAAAAAATTAAACCTACCACACTAAATGTTTAAAACTTAACTTTAAATTGCTCAAAGTAGTGTCCACTATGCCATTCTTCATATACCTAGGTAGTTAGGTAGGTACCTACTTACGTACCTGTTGTAAGTGGCAGAAGCATCTTGATAATATTATATAATTGATCTGTGATTTACATGTAATAAGACTTAGTCAAAAAGTACGTAGTCTAAGAAGTTGACTGCATTAATAATAATAATATTTTCAGGCGACTAAGACCCATAGAAAAAAACAAAATAATCTTATATAATAATAAACTAATACATACGCCAACGACAACCACGTTCTGGACCAGAATGACCTGCTACATTCCGGACAAGATCGAGCGTCTACATCTCTCTATCGTTCGAAGGGTCTACTCACTGGATGGATGGGCGAGAGATGATTTTAACAGACTCTCCTTGCTAACCAGTCTGTTTGAGCATGAGTAGCCTCCCCCCCCCTTGTTGGCTTAGCAGCGGCGCCACGGGCAGGCCAAGGGTAGGAGTTGAGTTCTATGGTACGCCGGCTGTGATAACGCACCAATAGAACCCTTGACGCATGTGGACTGCAGCTCTCCCAATTAGCTGATAGCGGCAGCCAAAGGGTACATGACCACATGCGTGAGCACTAAAAACCCCTTACGTACATAAGAGAGTCATAGTTACTCCCGCCGTTTACCATGCGGAATGAATGAAAACACACACACCAAACTTCGTTCGTATCTTCGCCAGCGACGCTCCGTCGACAGCCATCTATTGCACTTAGATGACGATTTTCGACATTATCTGGCTGGGGTAACGCACACCGCCCAACCCCGTTCTGGTCCGGAATGACCTGCTACATTCCGGACAAGATCGAGCGTCTACATCTCTCTATCGTTCGAAGGGTCTACTCACTGGATGGATGGGCGAGAGATGATTTTAACAGACTGTCCCTGCTAACCAGTCTGTTTGAGCATGAGACGTTCATGAACGAGCATGAACAGAAGAGCCCCCATTCGGAACGTTCGTACCGAGACGAGTTCACGTGTGTAAAGTTTGTTGACACATTCGCGACATCATATACGATTCCGCCCGGAATCTATAGAGCGCCTCACATCGAAACTCATAAGAGAGCAAAACTCACCGAACGCGACGACGCTAGCGCGTCCGAGCGCCGTTCGTCGTCGCGCCCATCAAATTGTTTCATACAACGACCGTTTCCTTGATACGCAACACGCATAAAACACGGTCCGTCGGTCCACGCAGTTGACAGTCGGCGGCGTCGTGTATCGCCCACGGGCAGGCCAAGGGTAGGAGCTGAGTTCTATGGTACGCCGGCTGTGATAACGCACCAATAGAACCCTTGACGCATGTGGACTGCAGCTCTCCCAATTAGCTGATAGCGGCAGCCAAAGGGTACATGACCACATGCGTGAGCACTAAAAACCCCTTACGTACATAAGAGAGTCATAGTTACTCCCGCCGTTTACCATGCGGAATGAATGAAAACACACACACCAAACTTCGTTCGTGTCTTCGCCAGCGACGCTCCGTCGACAGACATCTATTGCACTTAGATGACGATTTTCGACATTATCTGGCTGGGGTAACGCACACCGCCCAACCCCGTTCTGGTCCGGAATGACCTGCTACATTCCGGAAAAGATCGAGCGTCTACATCTCTCTATCGTTCGAAGGGTCTACTCACTGGATGGATGGGCGAGAGATGATTTTAACAGACTGTCCCTGCTAACCAGTCTGTTTGAGCATGAGACGTTCATGAACGAGCATGAACAGAAGAGCCCCCATTCGGAACGTTCGTACCGAGACGAGTTCACGTGTGTAAAGTTTGTTGACACATTCGCGACATCATATACGATTCCGCCCGGAATCTATAGAGCGCCTCACATCGAAACTCATAAGAGAGCAAAACTCACCGAACGCGACGACGCTAGCGCGTCCGAGCGCCGTTCGTCGTCGCGCCCATCAAATTGTTTCATACAACGACCGTTTCCTTGATACGCAACACGCATAAAACACGGTCCGTCGGTCCACGCAGTTGACAGTCGGCGGCGTCGTGTATCGCCCACGGGCAGGCCAAGGGTAGGAGCCGAGTTCTATGGTACGCCGGCTGTGATAACGCACCAATAGAACCCATGACGCGTGTGGACTGCAGCTCTCCCAATTAGCTGATAGCGGCAGCAATTATATGTTAATCTCAATCATACCCATATATATGTAAACCTCGAGAAAGATGCGATCGGGCGGTTTCGGTCGGTAAAATATTTTGTACATGATTATTAGTAAAGTGTCCTGCGGGTCCGATAAAGTGAAAGGTAAACATAGACCTCCCCTCCCCCCAACCCCCGGGCGAAAAAAAAGAGATTTACTTTTTTTTTTTTTTTTAGTTTGGTGAAAAAAAAGTGTGCGTACTAATAACTTAATATAGGTTAGTGGGTTGGTGAGTTAAATTAATAAATAAAATAAATACATTATAATTATCATTGCAGGGGCCGAGTGGAGTGTTCGTGTATTAAATTCGTGTATTAAATTCGTGCATTAGGTGCGCGCTCGCAGCTGGTGCGCGTGTTAAATTTTAAGGGGTTTTTTTTTTTTGCCTCTAATTTCTTTGTAACCCCCAAAAATGATGGCAATTTACAAGCAATTTATAAACATAGCCCCTTAACCCCTAGGCAAAAAAGAAAAGAGTTTTTTTCTAGTTTTGAATTTGGTGAAAAGTGCATTGGTATTATAATACCTATTACACATACATTATATCGACGACGTTTTATTTACGTTATGAGTTTAATTGACATACATAATTGGGAATCAAACGAGCTTTAATAAAAATTATCTGATCATAAATATTCTGGTTTATTGAATAGGTACTTTTTACTAGGTTTTTTAGTATTTGTTTAGTTATGAGTCCACAGAGTCGACATTAGAGCCAACTTCTTAGTAGGTTTTCCTTAAGTTTGTTCCGTATTTGTATTCAGGTCAGGTCAGGAAGATATCTAGATATCAGGATTGCATACTTTTGAAGGTTTCTATGACTATAAGAGAATAAGTACCACTCGTAGATGTCTCCGTAAGCGTAAACGTTCACTTGGCAAGCACCATTTAATAGGTTGATTCGGATAATTTCCCTTTGGCTTTCCCTCGCACAGGTCTCTTATATATATTTTTATTTTTTTAATTTCAAACGAGCTTTAATAAATATTCTGGTTTATTGAATAGGTACTTTTATGTAACGGGGTAACTTTAAAACAGTATTTGTTTAGTTATGAGTCCACAGAGTCGACATTGGAGCCAACTTCTTTGTAGGTTTTCGTTAAGTTTGTTCTGTATTTGTATATGGTCAGGTCAGGAAGATATCTAGATATCAGGATTGCATACTTTTGAAGGTTTCTATGACTATAAGAGAATAAGTACCACTCGTAGATGTCTCCGTAAGCGTAAACGTTCACTTGGCAAGCACCATTTAATAGGTTGATTCGGATAATTTCCCTTTGGCTTTCCCTCGCACAGGTCTCTTACACTTCCAATTTTCATAAAAGTGACAATATTTTTTTGTTTTTTGTGATGTGTAATCATCACCGAAATCTACTATTAGGTATGTATTTAGTCTAGTAGTTGGAATGGTTGAATGTTTAGTTAGACATTTGATTTTATAGCCTTTGAGTAAGGTCACCCGTCTCTGCCCGGCCCTTTGGGAAATACAGGCCTGATGCGACTAAGATCGCTAATACTTTAACTTTTGTTTTAACATAACATGTAGGTATTTGAAGGCACGTCATGAAAAAATGACTTGACAATAAACCCTAGCAATTCACATAAGTTTGTCAGGTGTTAGATCGCCATCGTCATAGTATATCTTTACTCTATCTTTTGACTCGAGTATGTTTTCAAGGGAAATGAATAACGTCCAATTTATGTGACTTTTATACCGGAGATGAGTCCTCGAGCGTTTCCAGACTAGATTTTTTTGAATGTGTCAGAAGTCTCCTTTTATATCCGAGTCTGAGGTGTTATTTTTACATCATCTGTTTTTTCTGTTCTTTACAGAAATTATTTTAAAATTCAGTGATCGAAAGGCCAGTCATATACCATCGTACCAAAAACCTCTTTGATGAGTTCTGAGAGCGTTTCAATTATTATTATAAATGAAAGTTAGGATACAAATATTATATGATGTAGTGTCTGTAGTATGTAGATACAGTTAAAGTATAAGGAAGTTATCCGACAGTGTATGTATGTAATGAACCCTTTATTGGTTATCTGGTGATCGGAAAAATCTATATGTATTTTTTATAATTATGTATGTCGAACAATAATGATTGAATACATGTCAGTATTAAGTACTAGAGTTATGTAGTAGGTACTCACTGGGAATATTTTTGTAATTTTCAGTAATAAATGTAGTTTTCTGGGTCTTCAATTATTATTTTTTTCAATAGGACATCGTTGTGAGCAAAGTGAACGGAAATAAATGATCATACGACAAAACTAGAATCATCATAAGAAATAAAATATTATTTATCAATAATAAGAACCTAACCCAATAGGCTACCGTGCCGAAAAAAAAAGAATCTAAGAGTCTTTATAATAGGAATGAGTAAGGTAAAAGTACGTCGTACTTTTAACCATATGAGTTGCATAGACGTATATTATGTTTGTAATCAGCTTTTAAAATCCTTTATTTTGATTTGAACCCGCGATAATAATATAAAGAAATTAGCTAAAACTAGATATTTTAAAACTATGGGTACAATATAAGAAGAGAAAAAAAAATGAGCCTATAAGATGTTATTACCGGACGATACTTGCTGACGTTGCAGACTTGATCACGCACGCCTGTAGGCAGGCATCCGCGCAGTTGGCGATAGCGCAGGAACAGGCGACGTGCAGACGTGTACCCCTGGCAGTGTAGGCTTAACTGTACAGATCTGTGTTAAATAGTTGTAATCTCATCACATAAGAAATAAACACACAACTAAGAGCTTGTTACGTTAATAACGTTCATCACAGTTTCAATTCAACTCTCAATATTACCAAATTGTACATAAAAAAATACTTCTAAACGACAAACCGAATCTTTTTTTCACCACGCTAGTGTTCGTGTATTAATAATAATGTTTTTGTTTTTAAAAATAAAACATAATACTACACAACATTCATCGTCCTCGGACGATTGTTTAGAGCCTCCCGACTCTCGGGGCTCCACAGTGAGCATATCCTTGCCGGATTCGGCTAGGATGGCTTCGGCCTTAGAGGCGTTCAGGCATAATCCTGCGGATGGTAGCTTCGCACCACCGGCCGCTCGGCCGAGTGCATCAACCAAATGTCCGAAACTGCGTTTCCTCTCGTACTGACCAGTATTACTATCGCAACGACAAGCCATCAGTAGGGTAAAAAACTAACCTGTCTCACGACGGTCTAAACCCAGCTCACGTTCCCTTTTGATGGGTGAACAATCGAACGCTTGGCGAATTTTGCTAAAAAAATTAAACTTACCATACTAAATGTTTAAAACTTAACTTTAAATTGCTCAAAGTAGTGTCCACTATGCCATTCTTCATATACCTAGGTAAACATAACCCATAAACAAAGCGGGCGCGCAATAAATTACACCAACCTAAACCTACAAAATTAAACTTACCACACTAAATGTTTAAAACTTAACTTTAAATTGCTCAAAGTAGTGTCCACTATGCCATTCTTCATATACCTAGGTAAACATAACCCATAAACAAAGCGGGCGCGCAATAAATTACACCAACCTAAACCTACAAAATTAAACCTACCATACTTAATGTTTAAAACTTAACTTTAAATTGCTCAAAGTAATATGCACTATGCCATTCTTCATATACCTAGGTAAACATAACCCATAAACAAAGCGGGCGCGCAATAAATTACACCAACCTTAACCTAAAAAATTAAACCTTCCATACTAAATGTTTAAAACTTAACTTTAAATTGCTCAAAGTAGTGTCCACTATGCCATTCTTCATATACCTAGGTAAACATAACCCATAAACAAAGCGGGCGCGCAATAAATTACACCAACCTAAACCTAAAAAATTAAACCTACCACACTAAATGTTTAAAACTTAACTTTAAATTGCTTAAAGTAGTGTCCACTATGCCATTCTTTATATACCTATGTTAAACATAACCCATAAACAAAGCGGGCGCGAAATAAATTACACCAACCTAAACCTACAAAATTAAACTTACCACACTAAATGTTTAAAACTTAACTTTAAATTGCTTAAAGTAGTGTCCACTATGCCATTCTTTATATACCTATGTTAAACATAACCCATAAACAAAGCGGGCGCGCAATAAATTACACCAACCTAAACCTACAAAATTAAACTTACCACACTAAATGTTTAAAACTTAACTTTAAATTGCTCAAAGTAGTGTCCACTATGCCATTCTTCATATACCTAGGTAAACATAACCCATAAACAAAGCGGGCGCGCAATAAATTACACCAACCTAAACCTAAAAAATTAAACCTACCACACTAAATGTTTAAAACTTAACTTTAAATTGCTTAAAGTCGTGTCCACTATGCCATTCTTTATATACCTATGTAAAACATAACCCATAAACAAAGCGGGCGCGCAATAAATTACACCAACCTAAACCTAAAAAATTAAACCTACCACACTAAATGTTTAAAACTTAACTTTAAATTGCTCAAAGTAGTGCCCACTATGCCATTCTTCATATACCTAGGTAGTTAGGTAGGTACCTACTTACGTACCTGTTGTAAGTGGCAGAAGCATCTTGATAATATTATATAATTGATCTGTGATTTACATGTAATAAGACTTAGTCAAAAAGTACGTAGTCTAAGAAGTTGACTGCATTAATAATAATAATATTTTCAGGCGACTAAGACCCATAGAAAAAAACAAAATAATCTTATATAATAATAAACTAATACATACGCCAACGACAACCACGTTCTGGACCAGAATGACCTGCTACATTCCGGACAAGATCGAGCGTCTACATCTCTCTATCGTTCGAAGGGTCTACTCACTGGATGGATGGGCGAGAGATGATTTTAACAGACTCTCCTTGCTAACCAGTCTGTTTGAGCATGAGTAGCCTCCCCCCCCCTTGTTGGCTTAGCAGCGGCGCCACGGGCAGGCCAAGGGTAGGAGTTGAGTTCTATGGTACGCCGGCTGTGATAACGCACCAATAGAACCCTTGACGCATGTGGACTGCAGCTCTCCCAATTAGCTGATAGCGGCAGCCAAAGGGTACATGACCACATGCGTGAGCACTAAAAACCCCTTACGTACATAAGAGAGTCATAGTTACTCCCGCCGTTTACCATGCGGAATGAATGAAAACACACACACCAAACTTCGTTCGTGTCTTCGCCAGCGACGCTCCGTCGACAGACATCTATTGCACTTAGATGACGATTTTCGACATTATCTGGCTGGGGTAACGCACACCGCCCAACCCCGTTCTGGTCCGGAATGACCTGCTACATTCCGGACAAGATCGAGCGTCTACATCTCTCTATCGTTCGAAGGGTCTACTCACTGGATGGATGGGCGAGAGATGATTTTAACAGACTGTCCCTGCTAACCAGTCTGTTTGAGCATGAGACGTTCATGAACGAGCATGAACAGAAGAGCCCCCATTCGGAACGTTCGTACCGAGACGAGTTCACGTGTGTAAAGTTTGTTGACACATTCGCGACATCATATACGATTCCGCCCGGAATCTATAGAGCGCCTCACATCGAAACTCATAAGAGAGCAAAACTCACCGAACGCGACGACGCTAGCGCGTCCGAGCGCCGTTCGTCGTCGCGCCCATCAAATTGTTTCATACAACGACCGTTTCCTTGATACGCAACACGCATAAAACACGGTCCGTCGGTCCACGCAGTTGACAGTCGGCGGCGTCGTGTATCGCCCACGGGCAGGCCAAGGGTAGGAGCCGAGTTCTATGGTACGCCGGCTGTGATAACGCACCAATAGAACCCATGACGCGTGTGGACTGCAGCTCTCCCAATTAGCTGATAGCGGCAGCCAAAGGGTACATGACCACATGCGTGAGCACTAAAAACCCCTTACGTACATAAGAGAGTCATAGTTACTCCCGCCGTTTACCATGCGGAATGAATGAAAACACACACACCAAACTTCGTTCGTGTCTTCGCCAGCGACGCTCCGTCGACAGACATCTATTGCACTTAGATGACGATTTTCGACATTATCTGGCTGGGGTAACGCACACCGCCCAACCCCGTTCTGGTCCGGAATGACCTGCTACATTCCGGACAAGATCGAGCGTCTACATCTCTCTATCGTTCGAAGGGTCTACTCACTGGATGGATGGGCGAGAGATGATTTTAACAGACTGTCCCTGCTAACCAGTCTGTTTGAGCATGAGACGTTCATGAACGAGCATGAACAGAAGAGCCCCCATTCGGAACGTTCGTACCGAGACGAGTTCACGTGTGTAAAGTTTGTTGACACATTCGCGACATCATATACGATTCCGCCCGGAATCTATAGAGCGCCTCACATCGAAACTCATAAGAGAGCAAAACTCACCGAACGCGACGACGCTAGCGCGTCCGAGTGCCGTTCGTCGTCGCGCCCATCAAATTGTTTCATACAACGACCGTTTCCTTGATACGCAACACGCATAAAACACGGTCCGTCGGTCCACGCAGTTGACAGTCGGCGGCGTCGTGTATCGCCCACGGGCAGGCCAAGGGTAGGAGCCGAGTTCTATGGTACGCCGGCTGTGATAACGCACCAATAGAACCCATGACGCGTGTGGACTGCAGCTCTCCCAATTAGCTGATAGCGGCAGCAATTATATGTTAATCTCAATCATACCCATATATATGTAAACCTCGAGAAAGATGCGATCGGGCGGTTTCAGTCGGTAAAATATTTTGTACATGATTATTAGTAAAGTGTCCTGCGGGTCCGATAAAGTGAAAGGTAAACATAGACCTCCCCTCCCCCCAACCCCCGGGCGAAAAAAAAGAGATTTACTTTTTTTTTTTTTTAGTTTGGTGAAAAAAAAGTGTGCGTACTAATAACTTAATATAGGTTAGTGGGTTGGTGAGTTAAATTAATAAATAAAATAAATACATTATAATTATCATTGCAGGGGCCGAGTGGAGTGTTCGTGTATTAAATTCGTGTATTAAATTCGTGCATTAGGTGCGCGCTCGCAGCTGGTGCGCGTGTTAAATCGTAAAGGGGTTTTTTTTTTTTGCCTCTAATTTCTTTGTAACCCCCAAAAATGATGGCAATTTACAAGCAATTTATAAACATAGCCCCTTAACCCCTAGGCAAAAAAGAAAAGAGTATTTTTCTAGTTTTGAATTTGGTGAAAAGTGCATTGGTATTATAATACCTACTACACATACATTATATCGACGACGTTTTATTTACGTTATGAGTTTAATTGACATACATAATTGGGAATCAAACGAGCTTTAATAAAAATTATCTGATCATAAATATTCTGGTTTATTGAATAGGTACTTTTTACTAGGTTTTTTAGTATTTGTTTAGTTATGAGTCCACAGAGTCGACATTAGAGCCAACTTCTTAGTAGGTTTTCCTTAAGTTTGTTCCGTATTTGTATTCAGGTCAGGTCAGGAAGATATCTAGATATCAGGATTGCATACTTTTGAAGGTTTCTATGACTATAAGAGAATAAGTACCACTTGTAGATGTCTCCGTAAGCGTAAACGTTCACTTGGCAAGCACCATTTAATAGGTTGATTCGGATAATTTCCCTTTGGCTTTCCCTCGCACAGGTCTCTTATATATATTTTAATTTTTTTAATTTCAAACGAGCTTTAATAAATATTCTGGTTTATTGAATAGGTACTTTTATGTAACGGGGTAACTTTAAAACAGTATTTGTTTAGTTATGAGTCCACAGAGTCCACATTGGAGCCAACTTCTTAGTAGGTTTTCCTTAAGTTTGTTCCGTATTTGTATTCAGGTCAGGTCAGGAAGATATCTAGATATCAGGATTGCATACTTTTGAAGGTTTCTATGACTATAAGAGAATAAGTACCACTCGTAGATGTCTCCGTAAGCGTAAACGTTCACTTGGCAAGCACCATTTAATAGGTTGATTCGGATAATTTCCCTTTGGCTTTCCCTCGCACAGGTCTCTTACACTTCCAATTTTCATAAAAGTGACAATATTTTTTTGTTTTTGTGATGTGTAATCATCACCGAAATCTACTATTAAGTATGTATTTAGTCTAGTAGTTGGAATGGTTGAATGTTTAATTAGACATTTGATTTTATAGCCTTTGAGTAAGGTCACCCGTCTCTGCCCGGCCCTTTGGGAAATACAGGCCTGATGCGACTAAGATCGCTAATACTTTAACTTTTGTTTTAACATAACATGTAGGTATTTGAAGGCACGTCATGAAAAAATGACTTGACAATAAACCCTAGCAATTCACATAAGTTTGTCAGGTGTTAGATCGCCATCGTCATAGTATATCTTTACTCTATCTTTTGACTCGAGTATGTTTTCAAGGGAAATGAATAACGTCCAATTTATGTGACTTTTATACCGGAGATGAGTCCTCGAGCGTTTCCAGACTAGATTTTTTTGAATGTGTCAGAAGTCTCCTTTTATATCCGAGTCTGAGGTGTTATTTTTACATCATCTGTTTTTTCTGTTCTTTACAGAAATTATTTTAAAATTCAGTGATCGAAAGGCCAGTCATATACCATCGTACCAAAAACCTCTTTGATGAGTTCTGAGAGCGTTTCAATTATTATTATAAATGAAAGTTAGGATACAAATATTATATGATGTAGTGTCTGTAGTATGTAGATACAGTAAAAGTATAAGGAAGTTATCCGACAGTGTATGTATGTAATGAACCCTTTATTGGTTATCTGGTGATCGGAAAAATCTATATGTATTTTTTATAATTATGTATGTCGAACAATAATGATTGAATACATGTCAGTATTAAGTACTAGAGTTATGTAGTAGGTACTCACTGGGAATATTTTTGTAATTTTCAGTAATAAATGTAGTTTTCTGGGTCTTCAATTATTATTTTTTTCAATAGGACATCGTTGTGAGCAAAGTGAACGGAAATAAATGATCATACGACAAAACTAGAATCATCATAAGAAATAAAATATTATTTATCAATAATAAGAACCTAACCCAATAGGCTACCGTGCCGAAAAAAAAAGAATCTAAGAGTCTTTATAATAGGAATGAGTAAGGTAAAAGTACGTCGTACTTTTAACCATATGAGTTGCATAGACGTATATTATGTTTGTAATCAGCTTTTAAAATCCTTTATTTTGATTTGAACCCGCGATAATAATATAAAGAAATTAGCTAAAACTAGATATTTTAAAACTATGGGTACAATATAAGAAGAGAAAAAAAAATGAGCCTATAAGATGTTATTACCGGACGATACTTGCTGACGTTGCAGACTTGATCACGCACGCCTGTAGGCAGGCATCCGCGCAGTTGGCGATAGCGCAGGAACAGGCGACGTGCAGACGTGTACCCCTGGCAGTGTAGGCTTAACTGTACAGATCTGTGTTAAATAGTTGTAATCTCATCACATAAGAAATAAACACACAACTAAGAGCTTGTTACGTTAATAACGTTCATCACAGTTTCAATTCAACTCTCAATATTACCAAATTGTACATAAAAAAATACTTCTAAACGACAAACCGAATCTTTTTTTCACCACGCTAGTGTTCGTGTATTAATAATAATGTTTTTGTTTTTAAAAATAAAACATAATACTACACAACATTCATCGTCCTCGGACGATTGTTTAGAGCCTCCCGACTCTCGGGGCTCCACAGTGAGCATATCCTTGCCGGATTCGGCTAGGCTGGCTTCGGCCTTAGAGGCGTTCAGGCATAATCCTGCGGATGGTAGCTTCGCACCACCGGCCGCTCGGCCGAGTGCATCAACCAAATGTCCGAAACTGCGGTTCCTCTCGTACTGACCAGTATTACTATCGCAACGACAAGCCATCAGTAGGGTAAAAAACTAACCTGTCTCACGACGGTCTAAACCCAGCTCACGTTCCCTTTTGATGGGTGAACAATCGAACGCTTGGCGAATTTTGCTAAAAAAAATAAACTTACCATACTAAATGTTTAAAACTTAACTTTAAATTGCTCAAAGTAGTGTCCACTATGCCATTCTTCATATACCTAGGTAAACATAACCCATAAACAAAGCGGGCGCGCAATAAATTACACCAACCTAAACCTACAAAATTAAACTTACCACACTAAATGTTTAAAACTTAACTTTAAATTGCTCAAAGTAGTGTCCACTATGCCATTCTTCATATACCTAGGTAAACATAACCCATAAACAAAGCGGGCGCGCAATAAATTACACCAACCTAAACCTACAAAATTAAACCTACCATACTTAATGTTTAAAACTTAACTTTAAATTGCTCAAAGTAATATGCACTATGCCATTCTTCATATACCTAGGTAAACATAACCCATAAACAAAGCGGGCGCGCAATAAATTACACCAACCTTAACCTAAAAAATTAAACCTTCCATACTAAATGTTTAAAACTTAACTTTAAATTGCTCAAAGTAGTGTCCACTATGCCATTCTTCATATACCTAGGTAAACATAACCCATAAACAAAGCGGGCGCGCAATAAATTACACCAACCTAAACCTAAAAAATTAAACCTACCACACTAAATGTTTAAAACTTAACTTTAAATTGCTTAAAGTAGTGTCCACTATGCCATTCTTTATATACCTATGTTAAACATAACCCATAAACAAAGCGGGCGCGAAATAAATTACACCAACCTAAACCTACAAAATTAAACTTACCACACTAAATGTTTAAAACTTAACTTTAAATTGCTTAAAGTAGTGTCCACTATGCCATTCTTTATATACCTATGTTAAACATAACCCATAAACAAAGCGGGCGCGCAATAAATTACACCAACCTAAACCTACAAAATTAAACTTACCACACTAAATGTTTAAAACTTAACTTTAAATTGCTCAAAGTAGTGTCCACTATGCCATTCTTCATATACCTAGGTAAACATAACCCATAAACAAAGCGGGCGCGCAATAAATTACACCAACCTAAACCTAAAAAATTAAACCTACCACACTAAATGTTTAAAACTTAACTTTAAATTGCTTAAAGTCGTGTCCACTATGCCATTCTTTATATACCTATGTAAAACATAACCCATAAACAAAGCGGGCGCGCAATAAATTACACCAACCTAAACCTAAAAAATTAAACCTACCACACTAAATGTTTAAAACTTAACTTTAAATTGCTCAAAGTAGTGCCCACTATGCCATTCTTCATATACCTAGGTAGTTAGGTAGGTACCTACTTACGTACCTGTTGTAAGTGGCAGAAGCATCTTGATAATATTATATAATTGATCTGTGATTTACATGTAATAAGACTTAGTCAAAAAGTACGTAGTCTAAGAAGTTGACTGCATTAATAATAATAATATTTTCAGGCGACTAAGACCCATAGAAAAAAACAAAATAATCTTATATAATAATAAACTAATACATACGCCAACGACAACCACGTTCTGGACCAGAATGACCTGCTACATTCCGGACAAGATCGAGCGTCTACATCTCTCTATCGTTCGAAGGGTCTACTCACTGGATGGATGGGCGAGAGATGATTTTAACAGACTCTCCTTGCTAACCAGTCTGTTTGAGCATGAGTAGCCTCCCCCCCCCTTGTTGGCTTAGCAGCGGCGCCACGGGCAGGCCAAGGGTAGGAGTTGAGTTCTATGGTACGCCGGCTGTGATAACGCACCAATAGAACCCTTGACGCATGTGGACTGCAGCTCTCCCAATTAGCTGATAGCGGCAGCCAAAGGGTACATGACCACATGCGTGAGCACTAAAAACCCCTTACGTACATAAGAGAGTCATAGTTACTCCCGCCGTTTACCATGCGGAATGAATGAAAACACACACACCAAACTTCGTTCGTGTCTTCGCCAGCGACGCTCCGTCGACAGACATCTATTGCACTTAGATGACGATTTTCGACATTATCTGGCTGGGGTAACGCACACCGCCCAACCCCGTTCTGGTCCGGAATGACCTGCTACATTCCGGACAAGATCGAGCGTCTACATCTCTCTATCGTTCGAAGGGTCTACTCACTGGATGGATGGGCGAGAGATGATTTTAACAGACTGTCCCTGCTAACCAGTCTGTTTGAGCATGAGACGTTCATGAACGAGCATGAACAGAAGAGCCCCCATTCGGAACGTTCGTACCGAGACGAGTTCACGTGTGTAAAGTTTGTTGACACATTCGCGACATCATATACGATTCCGCCCGGAATCTATAGAGCGCCTCACATCGAAACTCATAAGAGAGCAAAACTCACCGAACGCGACGACGCTAGCGCGTCCGAGCGCCGTTCGTCGTCGCGCCCATCAAATTGTTTCATACAACGACCGTTTCCTTGATACGCAACACGCATAAAACACGGTCCGTCGGTCCACGCAGTTGACAGTCGGCGGCGTCGTGTATCGCCCACGGGCAGGCCAAGGGTAGGAGCCGAGTTCTATGGTACGCCGGCTGTGATAACGCACCAATAGAACCCATGACGCGTGTGGACTGCAGCTCTCCCAATTAGCTGATAGCGGCAGCCAAAGGGTACATGACCACATGCGTGAGCACTAAAAACCCCTTACGTACATAAGAGAGTCATAGTTACTCCCGCCGTTTACCATGCGGAATGAATGAAAACACACACACCAAACTTCGTTCGTGTCTTCGCCAGCGACGCTCCGTCGACAGACATCTATTGCACTTAGATGACGATTTTCGACATTATCTGGCTGGGGTAACGCACACCGCCCAACCCCGTTCTGGTCCGGAATGACCTGCTACATTCCGGACAAGATCGAGCGTCTACATCTCTCTATCGTTCGAAGGGTCTACTCACTGGATGGATGGGCGAGAGATGATTTTAACAGACTGTCCCTGCTAACCAGTCTGTTTGAGCATGAGACGTTCATGAACGAGCATGAACAGAAGAGCCCCCATTCGGAACGTTCGTACCGAGACGAGTTCACGTGTGTAAAGTTTGTTGACACATTCGCGACATCATATACGATTCCGCCCGGAATCTATAGAGCGCCTCACATCGAAACTCATAAGAGAGCAAAACTCACCGAACGCGACGACGCTAGCGCGTCCGAGCGCCGTTCGTCGTCGCGCCCATCAAATTGTTTCATACAACGACCGTTTCCTTGATACGCAACACGCATAAAACACGGTCCGTCGGTCCACGCAGTTGACAGTCGGCGGCGTCGTGTATCGCCCACGGGCAGGCCAAGGGTAGGAGCCGAGTTCTATGGTACGCCGGCTGTGATAACGCACCAATAGAACCCATGACGCGTGTGGACTGCAGCTCTCCCAATTAGCTGATAGCGGCAGCAATTATATGTTAATCTCAATCATACCCATATATATGTAAACCTCGAGAAAGATGCGATCGGGCGGTTTCAGTCGGTAAAATATTTTGTACATGATTATTAGTAAAGTGTCCTGCGGGTCCGATAAAGTGAAAGGTAAACATAGACCTCCCCTCCCCCCAACCCCCGGGCGAAAAAAAAGAGATTTACTTTTTTTTTTTTTTAGTTTGGTGAAAAAAAAGTGTGCGTACTAATAACTTAATATAGGTTAGTGGGTTGGTGAGTTAAATTAATAAATAAAATAAATACATTATAATTATCATTGCAGGGGCCGAGTGGAGTGTTCGTGTATTAAATTCGTGTATTAAATTCGTGCATTAGGTGCGCGCTCGCAGCTGGTGCGCGTGTTAAATCGTAAAGGGGTTTTTTTTTTTTGCCTCTAATTTCTTTGTAACCCCCAAAAATGATGGCAATTTACAAGCAATTTATAAACATAGCCCCTTAACCCCTAGGCAAAAAAGAAAAGAGTTTTTTTCTAGTTTTGAATTTGGTGAAAAGTGCATTGGTATTATAATACCTACTACACATACATTATATCGACGACGTTTTATTTACGTTATGAGTTTAATTGACATACATAATTGGGAATCAAACGAGCTTTAATAAAAATTATCTGATCATAAATATTCTGGTTTATTGAATAGGTACTTTTTACTAGGTTTTTTAGTATTTGTTTAGTTATGAGTCCACAGAGTCGACATTAGAGCCAACTTCTTAGTAGGTTTTCCTTAAGTTTGTTCCGTATTTGTATTCAGGTCAGGTCAGGAAGATATCTAGATATCAGGATTGCATACTTTTGAAGGTTTCTATGACTATAAGAGAATAAGTACCACTTGTAGATGTCTCCGTAAGCGTAAACGTTCACTTGGCAAGCACCATTTAATAGGTTGATTCGGATAATTTCCCTTTGGCTTTCCCTCGCACAGGTCTCTTATATATATTTTTATTTTTTTAATTTCAAACGAGCTTTAATAAATATTCTGGTTTATTGAATAGGTACTTTTATGTAACGGGGTAACTTTAAAACAGTATTTGTTTAGTTATGAGTCCACAGAGTCGACATTGGAGCCAACTTCTTTGTAGGTTTTCGTTAAGTTTGTTCTGTATTTGTATATGGTCAGGTCAGGAAGATATCTAGATATCAGGATTGCATACTTTTGAAGGTTTCTATGACTATAAGAGAATAAGTACCACTCGTAGATGTCTCCGTAAGCGTAAACGTTCACTTGGCAAGCAACATTTAATAGGTTGATTCGGATAATTTCCCTTTGGCTTTCCCTCGCACAGGTCTCTTACACTTCCAATTTTCATAAAAGTGACAATATTTTTTTGTTTTTTGTGATGTGTAATCATCACCGAAATCTACTATTAAGTATGTATTTAGTCTAGTAGTTGGAATGGTTGAATGTTTAGTTAGACATTTGATTTTATAGCCTTTGAGTAAGGTCACCCGTCTCTGCCCGGCCCTTTGGGAAATACAGGCCTGATGCGACTAAGATCGCTAATACTTTAACTTTTGTTTTAACATAACATGTAGGTATTTGAAGGCACGTCATGAAAAAATGACTTGACAATAAACCCTAGCAATTCACATAAGTTTGTCAGGTGTTAGATCGCCATCGTCATAGTATATCTTTACTCTATCTTTTGACTCGAGTATGTTTTCAAGGGAAATGAATAACGTCCAATTTATGTGACTTTTATAACGGAGATGAGTCCTCGAGCGTTTCCAGACTAGATTTTTTTGAATGTGTCAGAAGTCTCCTTTTATATCCGAGTCTGAGGTGTTATTTTTACATCATCTGTTTTTTCTGTTCTTTACAGAAATTATTTTAAAATTCAGTGATCGAAAGGCCAATCATATACCATCGTACCAAAAACCTCTTTGATGAGTTCTGAGAGCGTTTCAATTATTATTATAAATGAAAGTTAGGATACAAATATTATATGATGTAGTGTCTGTAGTATGTAGATACAGTTAAAGTATAAGGAAGTTATCCGACAGTGTATGTATGTAATGAACCCTTTATTGGTTATCTGGTGATCGGAAAAATCTATATGTATTTTTTATAATTATGTATGTCGAACAATAATGATTGAATACATGTCAGTATTAAGTACTTGAGTTATGTAGTAGGTACTCACTGGGAATATTTTTGTAATTTTCAGTAATAAATGTAGTTTTCTGGGTCTTCAATTATTATTTTTTTCAATAGGACATCGTTGTGAGCAAAGTGAACGGAAATAAATGATCATACGACAAAACTAGAATCATCATAAGAAATAAAATATTATTTATCAATAATAAGAACCTAACCCAATAGGCTACCGTGCCGAAAAAAAAAGAATCTAAGAGTCTTTATAATAGGAATGAGTAAGGTAAAAGTACGTCGTACTTTTAACCATATGAGTTGCATAGACGTATATTATGTTTGTAATCAGCTTTTAAAATCCTTTATTTTGATTTGAACCCGCGATAATAATATAAAGAAATTAGCTAAAACTAGATATTTTAAAACTATGGGTACAATATAAGAAGAGAAAAAAAAATGAGCCTATAAGATGTTATTACCGGACGATACTTGCTGACGTTGCAGACTTGATCACGCACGCCTGTAGGCAGGCATCCGCGCAGTTGGCGATAGCGCAGGAACAGGCGACGTGCAGACGTGTACCCCTGGCAGTGTAGGCTTAACTGTACAGATCTGTGTTAAATAGTTGTAATCTCATCACATAAGAAATAAACACACAACTAAGAGCTTGTTACGTTAATAACGTTCATCACAGTTTCAATTCAACTCTCAATATTACCAAATTGTACATAAAAAAATACTTCTAAACGACAAACCGAATCTTTTTTTCACCACGCTAGTGTTCGTGTATTAATAATAATGTTTTTGTTTTTAAAAATAAAACATAATACTACACAACATTCATCGTCCTCGGACGATTGTTTAGAGCCTCCCGACTCTCGGGGCTCCACAGTGAGCATATCCTTGCCGGATTCGGCTAGGATGGCTTCGGCCTTAGAGGCGTTCAGGCATAATCCTGCGGATGGTAGCTTCGCACCACCGGCCGCTCGGCCGAGTGCATCAACCAAATGTCCGAAACTGCGTTTCCTCTCGTACTGACCAGTATTACTATCGCAACGACAAGCCATCAGTAGGGTAAAAAACTAACCTGTCTCACGACGGTCTAAACCCAGCTCACGTTCCCTTTTGATGGGTGAACAATCGAACGCTTGGCGAATTTTGCTAAAAAAATTAAACTTACCATACTAAATGTTTAAAACTTAACTTTAAATTGCTCAAAGTAGTGTCCACTATGCCATTCTTCATATACCTAGGTAAACATAACCCATAAACAAAGCGGGCGCGCAATAAATTACACCAACCTAAACCTACAAAATTAAACCTACCATACTTAATGTTTAAAACTTAACTTTAAATTGCTCAAAGTAATATGCACTATGCCATTCTTCATATACCTAGGTAAACATAACCCATAAACAAAGCGGGCGCGCAATAAATTACACCAACCTTAACCTAAAAAATTAAACCTTCCATACTAAATGTTTAAAACTTAACTTTAAATTGCTCAAAGTAGTGTCCACTATGCCATTCTTCATATACCTAGGTAAACATAACCCATAAACAAAGCGGGCGCGCAATAAATTACACCAACCTAAACCTAAAAAATTAAACCTACCACACTAAATGTTTAAAACTTAACTTTAAATTGCTTAAAGTAGTGTCCACTATGCCATTCTTTATATACCTATGTTAAACATAACCCATAAACAAAGCGGGCGCGAAATAAATTACACCAACCTAAACCTACAAAATTAAACTTACCACACTAAATGTTTAAAACTTAACTTTAAATTGCTTAAAGTAGTGTCCACTATGCCATTCTTTATATACCTATGTTAAACATAACCCATAAACAAAGCGGGCGCGCAATAAATTACACCAACCTAAACCTACAAAATTAAACTTACCACACTAAATGTTTAAAACTTAACTTTAAATTGCTCAAAGTAGTGTCCACTATGCCATTCTTCATATACCTAGGTAAACATAACCCATAAACAAAGCGGGCGCGCAATAAATTACACCAACCTAAACCTAAAAAATTAAACCTACCACACTAAATGTTTAAAACTTAACTTTAAATTGCTTAAAGTCGTGTCCACTATGCCATTCTTTATATACCTATGTAAAACATAACCCATAAACAAAGCGGGCGCGCAATAAATTACACCAACCTAAACCTAAAAAATTAAACCTACCACACTAAATGTTTAAAACTTAACTTTAAATTGCTCAAAGTAGTGCCCACTATGCCATTCTTCATATACCTAGGTAGTTAGGTAGGTACCTACTTACGTACCTGTTGTAAGTGGCAGAAGCATCTTGATAATATTATATAATTGATCTGTGATTTACATGTAATAAGACTTAGTCAAAAAGTACGTAGTCTAAGAAGTTGACTGCATTAATAATAATAATATTTTCAGGCGACTAAGACCCATAGAAAAAAACAAAATAATCTTATATAATAATAAACTAATACATACGCCAACGACAACCACGTTCTGGACCAGAATGACCTGCTACATTCCGGACAAGATCGAGCGTCTACATCTCTCTATCGTTCGAAGGGTCTACTCACTGGATGGATGGGCGAGAGATGATTTTAACAGACTCTCCTTGCTAACCAGTCTGTTTGAGCATGAGTAGCCTCCCCCCCCCTTGTTGGCTTAGCAGCGGCGCCACGGGCAGGCCAAGGGTAGGAGTTGAGTTCTATGGTACGCCGGCTGTGATAACGCACCAATAGAACCCTTGACGCATGTGGACTGCAGCTCTCCCAATTAGCTGATAGCGGCAGCCAAAGGGTACATGACCACATGCGTGAGCACTAAAAACCCCTTACGTACATAAGAGAGTCATAGTTACTCCCGCCGTTTACCATGCGGAATGAATGAAAACACACACACCAAACTTCGTTCGTGTCTTCGCCAGCGACGCTCCGTCGACAGACATCTATTGCACTTAGATGACGATTTTCGACATTATCTGGCTGGGGTAACGCACACCGCCCAACCCCGTTCTGGTCCGGAATGACCTGCTACATTCCGGACAAGATCGAGCGTCTACATCTCTCTATCGTTCGAAGGGTCTACTCACTGGATGGATGGGCGAGAGATGATTTTAACAGACTGTCCCTGCTAACCAGTCTGTTTGAGCATGAGACGTTCATGAACGAGCATGAACAGAAGAGCCCCCATTCGGAACGTTCGTACCGAGACGAGTTCACGTGTGTAAAGTTTGTTGACACATTCGCGACATCATATACGATTCCGCCCGGAATCTATAGAGCGCCTCACATCGAAACTCATAAGAGAGCAAAACTCACCGAACGCGACGACGCTAGCGCGTCCGAGCGCCGTTCGTCGTCGCGCCCATCAAATTGTTTCATACAACGACCGTTTCCTTGATACGCAACACGCATAAAACACGGTCCGTCGGTCCACGCAGTTGACAGTCGGCGGCGTCGTGTATCGCCCACGGGCAGGCCAAGGGTAGGAGCCGAGTTCTATGGTACGCCGGCTGTGATAACGCACCAATAGAACCCATGACGCGTGTGGACTGCAGCTCTCCCAATTAGCTGATAGCGGCAGCAATTATATGTTAATCTCAATCATACCCATATATATGTAAACCTCGAGAAAGATGCGATCGGGCGGTTTCAGTCGGTAAAATATTTTGTACATGATTATTAGTAAAGTGTCCTGCGGGTCCGATAAAGTGAAAGGTAAACATAGACCTCCCCTCCCCCCAACCCCCGGGCGAAAAAAAAGAGATTTACTTTTTTTTTTTTTTAGTTTGGTGAAAAAAAAGTGTGCGTACTAATAACTTAATATAGGTTAGTGGGTTGGTGAGTTAAATTAATAAATAAAATAAATACATTATAATTATCATTGCAGGGGCCGAGTGGAGTGTTCGTGTATTAAATTCGTGTATTAAATTCGTGCATTAGGTGCGCGCTCGCAGCTGGTGCGCGTGTTAAATCGTAAAGGGGTTTTTTTTTTTTGCCTCTAATTTCTTTGTAACCCCCAAAAATGATGGCAATTTACAAGCAATTTATAAACATAGCCCCTTAACCCCTAGGCAAAAAAGAAAAGAGTTTTTTTCTAGTTTTGAATTTGGTGAAAAGTGCATTGGTATTATAATACCTACTACACATACATTATATCGACGACGTTTTATTTACGTTATGAGTTTAATTGACATACATAATTGGGAATCAAACGAGCTTTAATAAAAATTATCTGATCATAAATATTCTGGTTTATTGAATAGGTACTTTTTACTAGGTTTTTTAGTATTTGTTTAGTTATGAGTCCACAGAGTCGACATTAGAGCCAACTTCTTAGTAGGTTTTCCTTAAGTTTGTTCCGTATTTGTATTCAGGTCAGGTCAGGAAGATATCTAGCTATCAGGATTGCATACTTTTGAAGGTTTCTATGACTATAAGAGAATAAGTACCACTTGTAGATGTCTCCGTAAGCGTAAACGTTCACTTGGCAAGCACCATTTAATAGGTTGATTCGGATAATTTCCCTTTGGCTTTCCCTCGCACAGGTCTCTTATATATATTTTTATTTTTTTAATTTCAAACGAGCTTTAATAAATATTCTGGTTTATTGAATAGGTACTTTTATGTAACGGGGTAACTTTAAAACAGTATTTGTTTAGTTATGAGTCCACAGAGTCGACATTGGAGCCAACTTCTTTGTAGGTTTTCGTTAAGTTTGTTCTGTATTTGTATATGGTCAGGTCAGGAAGATATCTAGATATCAGGATTGCATACTTTTGAAGGTTTCTATGACTATAAGAGAATAAGTACCACTCGTAGATGTCTCCGTAAGCGTAAACGTTCACTTGGCAAGCAACATTTAATAGGTTGATTCGGATAATTTCCCTTTGGCTTTCCCTCGCACAGGTCTCTTACACTTCCAATTTTCATAAAAGTGACAATATTTTTTTGTTTTTTGTGATGTGTAATCATCACCGAAATCTACTATTAAGTATGTATTTAGTCTAGTAGTTGGAATGGTTGAATGTTTAGTTAGACATTTGATTTTATAGCCTTTGAGTAAGGTCACCCGTCTCTGCCCGGCCCTTTGGGAAATACAGGCCTGATGCGACTAAGATCGCTAATACTTTAACTTTTGTTTTAACATAACATGTAGGTATTTGAAGGCACGTCATGAAAAAATGACTTGACAATAAACCCTAGCAATTCACATAAGTTTGTCAGGTGTTAGATCGCCATCGTCATAGTATATCTTTACTCTATCTTTTGACTCGAGTATGTTTTCAAGGGAAATGAATAACGTCCAATTTATGTGACTTTTATAACGGAGATGAGTCCTCGAGCGTTTCCAGACTAGATTTTTTTGAATGTGTCAGAAGTCTCCTTTTATATCCGAGTCTGAGGTGTTATTTTTACATCATCTGTTTTTTCTGTTCTTTACAGAAATTATTTTAAAATTCAGTGATCGAAAGGCCAATCATATACCATCGTACCAAAAACCTCTTTGATGAGTTCTGAGAGCGTTTCAATTATTATTATAAATGAAAGTTAGGATACAAATATTATATGATGTAGTGTCTGTAGTATGTAGATACAGTTAAAGTATAAGGAAGTTATCCGACAGTGTATGTATGTAATGAACCCTTTATTGGTTATCTGGTGATCGGAAAAATCTATATGTATTTTTTATAATTATGTATGTCGAACAATAATGATTGAATACATGTCAGTATTAAGTACTTGAGTTATGTAGTAGGTACTCACTGGGAATATTTTTGTAATTTTCAGTAATAAATGTAGTTTTCTGGGTCTTCAATTATTATTTTTTTCAATAGGACATCGTTGTGAGCAAAGTGAACGGAAATAAATGATCATACGACAAAACTAGAATCATCATAAGAAATAAAATATTATTTATCAATAATAAGAACCTAACCCAATAGGCTACCGTGCCGAAAAAAAAAGAATCTAAGAGTCTTTATAATAGGAATGAGTAAGGTAAAAGTACGTCGTACTTTTAACCATATGAGTTGCATAGACGTATATTATGTTTGTAATCAGCTTTTAAAATCCTTTATTTTGATTTGAACCCGCGATAATAATATAAAGAAATTAGCTAAAACTAGATATTTTAAAACTATGGGTACAATATAAGAAGAGAAAAAAAAATGAGCCTATAAGATGTTATTACCGGACGATACTTGCTGACGTTGCAGACTTGATCACGCACGCCTGTAGGCAGGCATCCGCGCAGTTGGCGATAGCGCAGGAACAGGCGACGTGCAGACGTGTACCCCTGGCAGTGTAGGCTTAACTGTACAGATCTGTGTTAAATAGTTGTAATCTCATCACATAAGAAATAAACACACAACTAAGAGCTTGTTACGTTAATAACGTTCATCACAGTTTCAATTCAACTCTCAATATTACCAAATTGTACATAAAAAAATACTTCTAAACGACAAACCGAATCTTTTTTTCACCACGCTAGTGTTCGTGTATTAATAATAATGTTTTTGTTTTTAAAAATAAAACATAATACTACACAACATTCATCGTCCTCGGACGATTGTTTAGAGCCTCCCGACTCTCGGGGCTCCACAGTGAGCATATCCTTGCCGGATTCGGCTAGGATGGCTTCGGCCTTAGAGGCGTTCAGGCATAATCCTGCGGATGGTAGCTTCGCACCACCGGCCGCTCGGCCGAGTGCATCAACCAAATGTCCGAAACTGCGTTTCCTCTCGTACTGACCAGTATTACTATCGCAACGACAAGCCATCAGTAGGGTAAAAAACTAACCTGTCTCACGACGGTCTAAACCCAGCTCACGTTCCCTTTTGATGGGTGAACAATCGAACGCTTGGCGAATTTTGCTAAAAAAATTAAACTTACCATACTAAATGTTTAAAACTTAACTTTAAATTGCTCAAAGTAGTGTCCACTATGCCATTCTTCATATACCTAGGTAAACATAACCCATAAACAAAGCGGGCGCGCAATAAATTACACCAACCTAAACCTACAAAATTAAACCTACCATACTTAATGTTTAAAACTTAACTTTAAATTGCTCAAAGTAATATGCACTATGCCATTCTTCATATACCTAGGTAAACATAACCCATAAACAAAGCGGGCGCGCAATAAATTACACCAACCTTAACCTAAAAAATTAAACCTTCCATACTAAATGTTTAAAACTTAACTTTAAATTGCTCAAAGTAGTGTCCACTATGCCATTCTTCATATACCTAGGTAAACATAACCCATAAACAAAGCGGGCGCGCAATAAATTACACCAACCTAAACCTAAAAAATTAAACCTACCACACTAAATGTTTAAAACTTAACTTTAAATTGCTTAAAGTAGTGTCCACTATGCCATTCTTTATATACCTATGTTAAACATAACCCATAAACAAAGCGGGCGCGAAATAAATTACACCAACCTAAACCTACAAAATTAAACTTACCACACTAAATGTTTAAAACTTAACTTTAAATTGCTTAAAGTAGTGTCCACTATGCCATTCTTTATATACCTATGTTAAACATAACCCATAAACAAAGCGGGCGCGCAATAAATTACACCAACCTAAACCTACAAAATTAAACTTACCACACTAAATGTTTAAAACTTAACTTTAAATTGCTCAAAGTAGTGTCCACTATGCCATTCTTCATATACCTAGGTAAACATAACCCATAAACAAAGCGGGCGCGCAATAAATTACACCAACCTAAACCTAAAAAATTAAACCTACCACACTAAATGTTTAAAACTTAACTTTAAATTGCTTAAAGTCGTGTCCACTATGCCATTCTTTATATACCTATGTAAAACATAACCCATAAACAAAGCGGGCGCGCAATAAATTACACCAACCTAAACCTAAAAAATTAAACCTACCACACTAAATGTTTAAAACTTAACTTTAAATTGCTCAAAGTAGTGCCCACTATGCCATTCTTCATATACCTAGGTAGTTAGGTAGGTACCTACTTACGTACCTGTTGTAAGTGGCAGAAGCATCTTGATAATATTATATAATTGATCTGTGATTTACATGTAATAAGACTTAGTCAAAAAGTACGTAGTCTAAGAAGTTGACTGCATTAATAATAATAATATTTTCAGGCGACTAAGACCCATAGAAAAAAACAAAATAATCTTATATAATAATAAACTAATACATACGCCAACGACAACCACGTTCTGGACCAGAATGACCTGCTACATTCCGGACAAGATCGAGCGTCTACATCTCTCTATCGTTCGAAGGGTCTACTCACTGGATGGATGGGCGAGAGATGATTTTAACAGACTCTCCTTGCTAACCAGTCTGTTTGAGCATGAGTAGCCTCCCCCCCCCTTGTTGGCTTAGCAGCGGCGCCACGGGCAGGCCAAGGGTAGGAGTTGAGTTCTATGGTACGCCGGCTGTGATAACGCACCAATAGAACCCTTGACGCATGTGGACTGCAGCTCTCCCAATTAGCTGATAGCGGCAGCCAAAGGGTACATGACCACATGCGTGAGCACTAAAAACCCCTTACGTACATAAGAGAGTCATAGTTACTCCCGCCGTTTACCATGCGGAATGAATGAAAACACACACACCAAACTTCGTTCGTGTCTTCGCCAGCGACGCTCCGTCGACAGACATCTATTGCACTTAGATGACGATTTTCGACATTATCTGGCTGGGGTAACGCACACCGCCCAACCCCGTTCTGGTCCGGAATGACCTGCTACATTCCGGACAAGATCGAGCGTCTACATCTCTCTATCGTTCGAAGGGTCTACTCACTGGATGGATGGGCGAGAGATGATTTTAACAGACTGTCCCTGCTAACCAGTCTGTTTGAGCATGAGACGTTCATGAACGAGCATGAACAGAAGAGCCCCCATTCGGAACGTTCGTACCGAGACGAGTTCACGTGTGTAAAGTTTGTTGACACATTCGCGACATCATATACGATTCCGCCCGGAATCTATAGAGCGCCTCACATCGAAACTCATAAGAGAGCAAAACTCACCGAACGCGACGACGCTAGCGCGTCCGAGCGCCGTTCGTCGTCGCGCCCATCAAATTGTTTCATACAACGACCGTTTCCTTGATACGCAACACGCATAAAACACGGTCCGTCGGTCCACGCAGTTGACAGTCGGCGGCGTCGTGTATCGCCCACGGGCAGGCCAAGGGTAGGAGCCGAGTTCTATGGTACGCCGGCTGTGATAACGCACCAATAGAACCCATGACGCGTGTGGACTGCAGCTCTCCCAATTAGCTGATAGCGGCAGCAATTATATGTTAATCTCAATCATACCCATATATATGTAAACCTCGAGAAAGATGCGATCGGGCGGTTTCAGTCGGTAAAATATTTTGTACATGATTATTAGTAAAGTGTCCTGCGGGTCCGATAAAGTGAAAGGTAAACATAGACCTCCCCTCCCCCCAACCCCCGGGCGAAAAAAAAGAGATTTACTTTTTTTTTTTTTTAGTTTGGTGAAAAAAAAGTGTGCGTACTAATAACTTAATATAGGTTAGTGGGTTGGTGAGTTAAATTAATAAATAAAATAAATACATTATAATTATCATTGCAGGGGCCGAGTGGAGTGTTCGTGTATTAAATTCGTGTATTAAATTCGTGCATTAGGTGCGCGCTCGCAGCTGGTGCGCGTGTTAAATCGTAAAGGGGTTTTTTTTTTTTGCCTCTAATTTCTTTGTAACCCCCAAAAATGATGGCAATTTACAAGCAATTTATAAACATAGCCCCTTAACCCCTAGGCAAAAAAGAAAAGAGTTTTTTTCTAGTTTTGAATTTGGTGAAAAGTGCATTGGTATTATAATACCTACTACACATACATTATATCGACGACGTTTTATTTACGTTATGAGTTTAATTGACATACATAATTGGGAATCAAACGAGCTTTAATAAAAATTATCTGATCATAAATATTCTGGTTTATTGAATAGGTACTTTTTACTAGGTTTTTTAGTATTTGTTTAGTTATGAGTCCACAGAGTCGACATTAGAGCCAACTTCTTAGTAGGTTTTCCTTAAGTTTGTTCCGTATTTGTATTCAGGTCAGGTCAGGAAGATATCTAGCTATCAGGATTGCATACTTTTGAAGGTTTCTATGACTATAAGAGAATAAGTACCACTTGTAGATGTCTCCGTAAGCGTAAACGTTCACTTGGCAAGCACCATTTAATAGGTTGATTCGGATAATTTCCCTTTGGCTTTCCCTCGCACAGGTCTCTTATATATATTTTTATTTTTTTAATTTCAAACGAGCTTTAATAAATATTCTGGTTTATTGAATAGGTACTTTTATGTAACGGGGTAACTTTAAAACAGTATTTGTTTAGTTATGAGTCCACAGAGTCGACATTGGAGCCAACTTCTTAGTAGGTTTTCCTTAAGTTTGTTCCGTATTTGTATTCAGGTCAGGTCAGGAAGATATCTAGATATCAGGATTGCATACTTTTGAAGGTTTCTATGACTATAAGAGAATAAGTACCACTCGTAGATGTCTCCGTAAGCGTAAACGTTCACTTGGCAAGCACCATTTAATAGGTTGATTCGGATAATTTCCCTTTGGCTTTCCCTCGCACAGGTCTCTTACACTTCCAATTTTCATAAAAGTGACAATATTTTTTTGTTTTTGTGATGTGTAATCATCACCGAAATCTACTATTAAGTATGTATTTAGTCTAGTAGTTGGAATGGTTGAATGTTTAATTAGACATTTGATTTTATAGCCTTTGAGTAAGGTCACCCGTCTCTGCCCGGCCCTTTGGGAAATACAGGCCTGATGCGACTAAGATCGCTAATACTTTAACTTTTGTTTTAACATAACATGTAGGTATTTGAAGGCACGTCATGAAAAAATGACTTGACAATAAACCCTAGCAATTCACATAAGTTTGTCAGGTGTTAGATAGTATATCTTTACTCTATCTTTTGACTCGAGTATGTTTTCAAGGGAAATGAATAACGTCCAATTTATGTAACTTTTATAACGGAGATGAGTCCTCGAGCGTTTCCAGACTAGATTTTTTTGAATGTGTCAGAAGTCTCCTTTTATATCCGAGTCTGAGGTGTTATTTTTACATCATCTGTTTTTTCTGTTCTTTACAGAAATTATTTTAAAATTCAGTGATCGAAAGGCCAGTCATATACCATCGTACCAAAAACCTCTTTGATGAGTTCTGAGAGCGTTTCAATTATTATTATAAATGAAAGTTAGGATACAAATATTATATGATGTAGTGTCTGTAGTATGTAGATACAGTTAAAGTATAAGGAAGTTATCCGACAGTGTATGTATGTAATGAACCCTTTATTGGTTATCTGGTGATCGGAAAAATCTATATGTATTTTTTATAATTATGTATGTCGAACAATAATGATTGAATACATGTCAGTATTAAGTACTAGAGTTATGTATTAGGTACTCACTGGGAATATTTTTGTAATTTTCAGTAATAAATGTAGTTTTCTGGGTCTTCAATTATTATTTTTTTCAATAGGACATCGTTGTGAGCAAAGTGAACGGAAATAAATGATCATACGACAAAACTAGAATCATCATAAGAAATAAAATATCATTTATCAATAATAAGAACCTAACCCAATAGGCTACCGTGCCGAAAAAAAAAGAATCTAAGAGTCTTTATAATAGGAATGAGTAAGGTAAAAGTACGTCGTACTTTTAACCATATGAGTTGCATAGACGTATATTATGTTTGTAATCAGCTTTTAAAATCCTTTATTTTGATTTGAACCCGCGATAATAATATAAAGAAATTAGCTAAAACTAGATATTTTAAAACTATGGGTACAATATAAGAAGAGAAAAAAAAATGAGCCTATAAGATGTTATTACCGGACGATACTTGCTGACGTTGCAGACTTGATCACGCACGCCTGTAGGCAGGCATCCGCGCAGTTGGCGATAGCGCAGGAACAGGCGACGTGCAGACGTGTACCCCTGGCAGTGTAGGCTTAACTGTACAGATCTGTGTTAAATAGTTGTAATCTCATCACATAAGAAATAAACACACAACTAAGAGCTTGTTACGTTAATAACGTTCATCACAGTTTCAATTCAACTCTCAATATTACCAAATTGTACATAAAAAAATACTTCTAAACGACAAACCGAATCTTTTTTTCACCACGCTAGTGTTCGTGTATTAATAATAATGTTTTTGTTTTTAAAAATAAAACATAATACTACACAACATTCATCGTCCTCGGACGATTGTTTAGAGCCTCCCGACTCTCGGGGCTCCACAGTGAGCATATCCTTGCCGGATTCGGCTAGGATGGCTTCGGCCTTAGAGGCGTTCAGGCATAATCCTGCGGATGGTAGCTTCGCACCACCGGCCGCTCGGCCGAGTGCATCAACCAAATGTCCGAAACTGCGTTTCCTCTCGTACTGACCAGTATTACTATCGCAACGACAAGCCATCAGTAGGGTAAAAAACTAACCTGTCTCACGACGGTCTAAACCCAGCTCACGTTCCCTTTTGATGGGTGAACAATCGAACGCTTGGCGAATTTTGCTAAAAAAATTAAACTTACCATACTAAATGTTTAAAACTTAACTTTAAATTGCTCAAAGTAGTGTCCACTATGCCATTCTTCATATACCTAGGTAAACATAACCCATAAACAAAGCGGGCGCGCAATAAATTACACCAACCTAAACCTACAAAATTAAACCTACCATACTTAATGTTTAAAACTTAACTTTAAATTGCTCAAAGTAATATGCACTATGCCATTCTTCATATACCTAGGTAAACATAACCCATAAACAAAGCGGGCGCGCAATAAATTACACCAACCTTAACCTAAAAAATTAAACCTTCCATACTAAATGTTTAAAACTTAACTTTAAATTGCTCAAAGTAGTGTCCACTATGCCATTCTTCATATACCTAGGTAAACATAACCCATAAACAAAGCGGGCGCGCAATAAATTACACCAACCTAAACCTAAAAAATTAAACCTACCACACTAAATGTTTAAAACTTAACTTTAAATTGCTTAAAGTAGTGTCCACTATGCCATTCTTTATATACCTATGTTAAACATAACCCATAAACAAAGCGGGCGCGAAATAAATTACACCAACCTAAACCTACAAAATTAAACTTACCACACTAAATGTTTAAAACTTAACTTTAAATTGCTTAAAGTAGTGTCCACTATGCCATTCTTTATATACCTATGTTAAACATAACCCATAAACAAAGCGGGCGCGCAATAAATTACACCAACCTAAACCTACAAAATTAAACTTACCACACTAAATGTTTAAAACTTAACTTTAAATTGCTCAAAGTAGTGTCCACTATGCCATTCTTCATATACCTAGGTAAACATAACCCATAAACAAAGCGGGCGCGCAATAAATTACACCAACCTAAACCTAAAAAATTAAACCTACCACACTAAATGTTTAAAACTTAACTTTAAATTGCTTAAAGTCGTGTCCACTATGCCATTCTTTATATACCTATGTAAAACATAACCCATAAACAAAGCGGGCGCGCAATAAATTACACCAACCTAAACCTAAAAAATTAAACCTACCACACTAAATGTTTAAAACTTAACTTTAAATTGCTCAAAGTAGTGCCCACTATGCCATTCTTCATATACCTAGGTAGTTAGGTAGGTACCTACTTACGTACCTGTTGTAAGTGGCAGAAGCATCTTGATAATATTATATAATTGATCTGTGATTTACATGTAATAAGACTTAGTCAAAAAGTACGTAGTCTAAGAAGTTGACTGCATTAATAATAATAATATTTTCAGGCGACTAAGACCCATAGAAAAAAACAAAATAATCTTATATAATAATAAACTAATACATACGCCAACGACAACCACGTTCTGGACCAGAATGACCTGCTACATTCCGGACAAGATCGAGCGTCTACATCTCTCTATCGTTCGAAGGGTCTACTCACTGGATGGATGGGCGAGAGATGATTTTAACAGACTCTCCTTGCTAACCAGTCTGTTTGAGCATGAGTAGCCTCCCCCCCCCTTGTTGGCTTAGCAGCGGCGCCACGGGCAGGCCAAGGGTAGGAGTTGAGTTCTATGGTACGCCGGCTGTGATAACGCACCAATAGAACCCTTGACGCATGTGGACTGCAGCTCTCCCAATTAGCTGATAGCGGCAGCCAAAGGGTACATGACCACATGCGTGAGCACTAAAAACCCCTTACGTACATAAGAGAGTCATAGTTACTCCCGCCGTTTACCATGCGGAATGAATGAAAACACACACACCAAACTTCGTTCGTGTCTTCGCCAGCGACGCTCCGTCGACAGACATCTATTGCACTTAGATGACGATTTTCGACATTATCTGGCTGGGGTAACGCACACCGCCCAACCCCGTTCTGGTCCGGAATGACCTGCTACATTCCGGACAAGATCGAGCGTCTACATCTCTCTATCGTTCGAAGGGTCTACTCACTGGATGGATGGGCGAGAGATGATTTTAACAGACTGTCCCTGCTAACCAGTCTGTTTGAGCATGAGACGTTCATGAACGAGCATGAACAGAAGAGCCCCCATTCGGAACGTTCGTACCGAGACGAGTTCACGTGTGTAAAGTTTGTTGACACATTCGCGACATCATATACGATTCCGCCCGGAATCTATAGAGCGCCTCACATCGAAACTCATAAGAGAGCAAAACTCACCAAACGCGACGACGCTAGCGCGTCCGAGCGCCGTTCGTCGTCGCACCCATCAAATTGTTTCATACAACGACCGTTTCCTTGATACGCAACACGCATAAAACACGGTCCGTCGGTCCACGCAGTTGACAGTCGGCGGCGTCGTGTATCGCCCACGGGCAGGCCAAGGGTAGGAGCCGAGTTCTATGGTACGCCGGCTGTGATAACGCACCAATAGAACCCATGACGCGTGTGGACTGCAGCTCTCCCAATTAGCTGATAGCGGCAGCCAAAGGGTACATGACCACATGCGTGAGCACTAAAAACCCCTTACGTACATAAGAGAGTCATAGTTACTCCCGCCGTTTACCATGCGGAATGAATGAAAACACACACACCAAACTTCGTTCGTGTCTTCGCCAGCGACGCTCCGTCGACAGACATCTATTGCACTTAGATGACGATTTTCGACATTATCTGGCTGGGGTAACGCACACCGCCCAA
Source organism: Xanthia togata (assembly GCA_963853775.1). Taxonomy (NCBI): domain Eukaryota; kingdom Metazoa; phylum Arthropoda; class Insecta; order Lepidoptera; family Noctuidae; genus Xanthia; species Xanthia togata. The sequence goes on along the minus strand of OY970795.1, from coordinate 14,977,848 downwards.
CCCCGTTCTGGTCCGGAATGACCTGCTACATTCCGGACAAGATCGAGCGTCTACATTTCTCTATCGTTCGAAGGGTCTACTCACTGGATGGATGGGCGAGAGATGATTTTAACAGACTGTCCCTGCTAACCAGTCTGTTTGAGCATGAGACGTTCATGAACGAGCATGAACAGAAGAGCCCCCATTCGGAACGTTCGTACCGAGACGAGTTCACGTGTGTAAAGTTTGTTGACACATTCGCGACATCATATACGATTCCGCCCGGAATCTATAGAGCGCCTCACATCGAAACTCATAAGAGAGCAAAACTCACCGAACGCGACGACGCACGGTGGATCGAAAATGGGCTGTAGAAGACATAGGATCTCGATTTCTTAAATGTTATTTTTTTTGCTGGAAATGACTTCTGCTGATCATTACTGTTCTATAAAATGTCATATGAAGTAAATGTGTGCACAAATGGAAGAGTTATAATTTTTATAAGAAAAAAATGTATGGAGCTAGTATGAAAAATCGAATTATCTCCTAAACGGCATGTTTAACCGTACCATCCTTGGAGGTGGTCATAGTGCTAATTATTTATAATTTTTTGGTTGCGGATTTGACGAAAAATTTAATGCCGTTTTTTTAAAAAAAATCGTCAAAATATTTTTATTTATTTTTACATGTAAAACGATCCCTTTTAGTGTCCAAGTTAAAAAGTTCGATATGTTATTAACCCAAATATTAAGAACACACAAAACAAGAAAAATTAAATAAAAAAATTGCTGTTTTTTGACACATTTTTATTAATTTAAATAAAAAAAGATTACCAAACTCTTATTTAAGTAACATATAAAGTTATATTATACACAAAATAATTTAATTGAAGGAATTAATACTAAGCATTTGTAAAATAAAGTAAAAAAATAAAAAAAAAGACAAAATATCATTAAATATTACAAAAAAAAACCCAAACAGACTCAAATACAAATTTACAAATGTATAATTTTTTTACAAATTTTCCTTATCACTCTCGTTGTCAGACTCCAATTCTGAGTCAGCATCCAGATTGGATATGTCCAAAAACTCGAACTCAGTTTCCTGAAATTGAATTAAGTCGAGAGTTTCAGCAAAAAAGCTCTGCTTTTTCTTGGCATCTAACTTAGGCCTTTGTGCACTTAGCAAAGGATCCGAAGAAACAACAAGCATATTTAAAATGTCTTGATTGGAATCCTGCCTGCTTCTTTTCCGCGAATGATGTTCTCGAAACCTCCTAAAATCTTTGTTTCGAGACTCTGAGGCTTCTTCCGAGAGAGTCCCAATCGGCACAATATTATTTTTCTCGATTATGTCAGCCCCATGGATTAATAATTTATGAACGGTTGACGACATGTAGTACCAGTCGTATAATAATACGTACTTTTCTGCTGTTTTGCGGGCATAATCTCTAAATTTTATTATATCGACCTCCTCTCCAGATGTAATTGCTTGTAAAATTACAGCAAATCTTTTGATGAGGTCTTCATCCAAACCGGTTATAGCTGCGGTTTTATTAGGAAACTCAAAGAATTTTCTTGCAGTATTCCCGTCATTGGTGGTTCCCGAGCCTTGTTTTACTATATCAATCAACAGATTGAGTTCATCTTTGAATTTATTTTGAATTATTTTCTTCCTTGTCTGTAGCATTTCTTTGTGCTCATCACTTCTCGCTGCCCACCGTTTGAAGTCGAGCCTGTATGCAATGTGTAACAGACATTCCATACAATTTATACGGGCGTGTAGGGATGACAAGCCTAATTCATAAAGGTCAGAACACACAATTTTTGATGTTACAGCATCTAAGCGGTTCATTTCTGTAGGCTTTGCTAAGCACAGGTAGCACGATGCATTTGATCTAGCTTCAGAAAGGTAAGTGCAAACTTTAGCGTCGATCATCGTCATCATTAGTTCATGAGTCACCCTATTATTATTATTGCACTCTGTGGGGATAAGGGCCTCAATTTCTTCATCCATTTGTTTTTTCAGCTCAAGGACAACTGCTTCACTCTCCTTTACAAAAGTAAACTGAACTGGACGACAATACAAAACTGAGCATGGTTTTGGGTTCGTCCATAAGATGTTGTCTCCATCTGTCAGTTTAAGTGGCACCAAGGAGGTCATAAAAATGCTCGAGTCATCTTCCTCACCCTCCATTTTCTGCTTGTATCGGCTTTGGTTAGAAGCACCATCAAATCCCCACTTGGATATCAGCTTCAACTGCTTGTTATGCTCTTCCTTAGAAAGGCTTTGAAGGATTCTTGTAACTGTGATATCAAGTAAAGCTTGAAGTGTAATCCTAGCCGATGAATCAGTAACTGTCACTGATTGCTTCGGAGGGTAGCAATCAAGCTTAGTTTGTTGCACTTTATAGTAAGATGGATAAATATCCTTAGCACCTTCCCGAATGGCAGCCTCTCGCAACGTAATATATTGCCACTTTGAGAGTTTTAGCGAAAGAAGCAATCCAAGCGCCTTTTCTGACGTAAATATGATTGTTTTCGCTGGTTTCTTAAGCGTTTCATTTAATTTAGCGGCTGCTTCAGGATTTTTCATCATGTATTCGATGACAGAGGCGATATCTCCATGCCCTTCTTCTTTTAAACGTGCTGCAGCTGCATATGCCAATTCACTGGAATCTTCGCCTGTGTGTTCATCAGATCTTCTCTTTTTTTGTTTACTTCCCAGATCTTCGAATGGTTTACGGGATCTTTTCGTCATTGTTCCAATGGACGTTGATGTCAACGGTTCTGGAGAGACTGAGGGCGCTCTTGGTATCTCATCAACACTTGGTTCTTGATTAACTAAAGTTTGCACAAAACTCGGCCAATCAATATTTGCTCCCAACCAATTCTCGTACTTTCTCCTGAAATTATCAAGGAATCGGTTGGATTTCTGCCACCTTTGTAAAGCGGCTCGCGTAAATCTCCGACAAAATTCTTTGAGAACAACACGATCTTCGTCAGACAGGCAATCGCCTATGCGGGATACAACTGCACTGAACAATACTTCATGATCAAATGAAGTACTCTCACTTCGTAGAAGAACAAACAAGTCTAAATTCGTGATTAAACTTTCCATTCTAAGATTTTATAGTCGCAGATTTAGTGTTAGCAGTTACACAGTTGTGAACAAACTAAATTATAAAACAAAACTTTAGCCCTTTTATTGCAAAACGCCAATAATTAGGTAACTACCCTCATTCGTTATCTTCTCATTAGCTAATGAAAATTTATAATTGTCACTAACTATTCTTAGAACTCATAGCACTGCTAATTAACAAATTAGCTTACTTATCAAGAAAAGTTGAATGTAATCCATAGTTGGCATTGTCGTGAGATATTGAAAATCATTAAATCACCTATAAAGACTCATTAGAAGACCTAATCAGTGTAGTTACTTAATCACTTCTTTTCGGACTCATTAGAAGAGTAAACAATTGGTAATTTGGTTGTATGAAAGGTTTTAAAACTCATGATGTGTTGATAAATATCTAGCTCAAACATAGTTGTCTACGTGTGGGTGTACTATAAACCTCTGCCAACTCCTTCGGAAATATAGGAGTGATGCTATTTTATGTTACGTGTAGTTAAAAGTCCGTGTTCTTCAACATAAACACTAAAATGAATAGTTTTATATGAAAAAACAAATAAAAATATTTTGACGATTTTTTAAAAAAAAACGGCATGAAATTTTTCGTCAAATCCGCAACCAAAAAATTATAAATAATTAGCACTATGACCACCTCCAAGGATGGTACGGTTAAACATGCCGTTTAGGAGGTAATTCGATTTTTCATACTAGCTCCATACATTTTTTTCTTATAAAAATTATAACTCTTCCATTTGTGCACACATTTACTTCATATGACATTTTATAGAACAGTAATGATCAGCAGAAGTCATTTCCAGCAAAAAAAATAACATTTAAGAAATCGAGATCCTATGTCTTCTACAGCCCATTTTCGATCCACCGTGCGACGCTAGCGCGTCCGAGTGCCGTTCGTCGTCGCGCCCATCAAATTGTTTCATACAACGACCGTTTCCTTGATACGCAACACGCATAAAACACGGTCCGTCGGTCCACGCAGTTGACAGTCGGCGGCGTCGTGTATCGCCCACGGGCAGGCCAAGGGTAGGAGCCGAGTTCTATGGTACGCCGGCTGTGATAACGCACCAATAGAACCCATGACGCGTGTGGACTGCAGCTCTCCCAATTAGCTGATAGCGGCAGCAATTATATGTTAATCTCAATCATACCCATATATATGTAAACCTCGAGAAAGATGCGATCGGGCGGTTTCAGTCGGTAAAATATTTTGTACATGATTATTAGTAAAGTGTCCTGCGGGTCCGATAAAGTGAAAGGTAAACATAGACCTCCCCTCCCCCCAACCCCCGGGCGAAAAAAAAGAGATTTACTTTTTTTTTTTTTTAGTTTGGTGAAAAAAAAGTGTGCGTACTAATAACTTAATATAGGTTAGTGGGTTGGTGAGTTAAATTAATAAATAAAATAAATACATTATAATTATCATTGCAGGGGCCGAGTGGAGTGTTCGTGTATTAAATTCGTGTATTAAATTCGTGCATTAGGTGCGCGCTCGCAGCTGGTGCGCGTGTTAAATCGTAAAGGGGTTTTTTTTTTTTGCCTCTAATTTCTTTGTAACCCCCAAAAATGATGGCAATTTACAAGCAATTTATAAACATAGCCCCTTAACCCCTAGGCAAAAAAGAAAAGAGTTTTTTTCTAGTTTTGAATTTGGTGAAAAGTGCATTGGTATTATAATACCTACTACACATACATTATATCGACGACGTTTTATTTACGTTATGAGTTTAATTGACATACATAATTGGGAATCAAACGAGCTTTAATAAAAATTATCTGATCATAAATATTCTGGTTTATTGAATAGGTACTTTTTACTAGGTTTTTTAGTATTTGTTTAGTTATGAGTCCACAGAGTCGACATTAGAGTCAACTTCTTAGTAGGTTTTCCTTAAGTTTGTTCCGTATTTGTATTCAGGTCAGGTCAGGAAGATATCTAGATATCAGGATTGCATACTTTTGAAGGTTTCTATGACTATAAGAGAATAAGTACCACTCGTAGATGTATGTACCACTGTGTATGTAAACGTTCACTTGGCAAGCACCATTTAATAGGTTGATTCGGATAATTTCCCTTTGGCTTTCCCTCGCACAGGTCTCTTATATATATTTTTATTTTTTTAATTTCAAACGAGCTTTAATAAATATTCTGGTTTATTGAATAGGTACTTTTATGTAACGGGGTAACTTTAAAACAGTATTTGTTTAGTTATGAGTCCACAGAGTCGACATTGGAGCCAACTTCTTTGTAGGTTTTCGTTAAGTTTGTTCTGTATTTTTATATGGTCAGGTCAGGAAGATATCTAGATATCAGGATTGCATACTTTTGAAGGTTTCTATGACTATAAGAGAATAAGTACCACTCGTAGATGTCTCCGTAAGCGTAAACGTTCACTTGGCAAGCACCATTTAATAGGTTGATTCGGATAATTTCCCTTTGGCTTTCCCTCGCACAGGTCTCTTACACTTCCAATTTTCATAAAAGTGACAATATTTTTTTGTTTTTTGTGATGTGTAATCATCACCGAAATCTACTATTAAGTATGTATTTAGTCTAGTAGTTGGAATGGTTGAATGTTTAGTTAGACATTTGATTTTATAGCCTTTGAGTAAGGTCACCCGTCTCTGCCCGGCCCTTTGGGAAATACAGGCCTGATGCGACTAAGATCGCTAATACTTTAACTTTTGTTTTAACATAACATGTAGGTATTTGAAGGCACGTCATGAAAAAATGACTTGACAATAAACCCTAGCAATTCACATAAGTTTGTCAGGTGTTAGATCGCCATCGTCATAGTATATCTTTACTCTATCTTTTGACTCGAGTATGTTTTCAAGGGAAATGAATAACGTCCAATTTATGTGACTTTTATAACGGAGATGAGTCCTCGAGCGTTTCCAGACTAGATTTTTTTGAATGTGTCAGAAGTCTCCTTTTATATCCGAGTCTGAGGTGTTATTTTTACATCATCTGTTTTTTCTGTTCTTTACAGAAATTATTTTAAAATTCAGTGATCGAAAGGCCAGTCATATACCATCGTACCAAAAACCTCTTTGATGAGTTCTGAGAGCGTTTCAATTATTATTATAAATGAAAGTTAGGATACAAATATTATATGATGTAGTGTCTGTAGTATGTAGATACAGTTAAAGTATAAGGAAGTTATCCGACAGTGTATGTATGTAATGAACCCTTTATTGGTTATCTGGTGATCGGAAAAATCTATATGTATTTTTTATAATTATGTATGTCGAACAATAATGATTGAATACATGTCAGTATTAAGTACTAGAGTTATGTAGTAGGTACTCACTGGGAATATTTTTGTAATTTTCAGTAATAAATGTAGTTTTCTGGGTCTTCAATTATTATTTTTTTCAATAGGACATCGTTGTGAGCAAAGTGAACGGAAATAAATGATCATACGACAAAACTAGAATCATCATAAGAAATAAAATATTATTTATCAATAATAAGAACCTAACCCAATAGGCTACCGTGCCGAAAAAAAAAGAATCTAAGAGTCTTTATAATAGGAATGAGTAAGGTAAAAGTACGTCGTACTTTTAACCATATGAGTTGCATAGACGTATATTATGTTTGTAATCAGCTTTTAAAATCCTTTATTTTGATTTGAACCCGCGATAATAATATAAAGAAATTAGCTAAAACTAGATATTTTAAAACTATGGGTACAATATAAGAAGAGAAAAAAAAATGAGCCTATAAGATGTTATTACCGGACGATACTTGCTGACGTTGCAGACTTGATCACGCACGCCTGTAGGCAGGCATCCGCGCAGTTGGCGATAGCGCAGGAACAGGCGACGTGCAGACGTGTACCCCTGGCAGTGTAGGCTTAACTGTACAGATCTGTGTTAAATAGTTGTAATCTCATCACATAAGAAATAAACACACAACTAAGAGCTTGTTACGTTAATAACGTTCATCACAGTTTCAATTCAACTCTCAATATTACCAAATTGTACATAAAAAAATACTTCTAAACGACAAACCGAATCTTTTTTTCACCACGCTAGTGTTCGTGTATTAATAATAATGTTTTTGTTTTTAAAAATAAAACATAATACTACACAACATTCATCGTCCTCGGACGATTGTTTAGAGCCTCCCGACTCTCGGGGCTCCACAGTGAGCATATCCTTGCCGGATTCGGCTAGGATGGCTTCGGCCTTAGAGGCGTTCAGGCATAATCCTGCGGATGGTAGCTTCGCACCACCGGCCGCTCGGCCGAGTGCATCAACCAAATGTCCGAAACTGCGGTTCCTCTCGTACTGACCAGTATAACTATCGCAACGACAAGCCATCAGTAGGGTAAAAAACTAACCTGTCTCACGACGGTCTAAACCCAGCTCACGTTCCCTTTTGATGGGTGAACAATCGAACGCTTGGCGAATTTTGCTAAAAAAATTAAACTTACCATACTAAATGTTTAAAACTTAACTTTAAATTGCTCAAAGTAGTGTCCACTATGCCATTCTTCATATACCTAGGTAAACATAACCCATAAACAAAGCGGGCGCGCAATAAATTACACCAACCTAAACCTACAAAATTAAACTTACCACACTAAATGTTTAAAACTTAACTTTAAATTGCTCAAAGTAGTGTCCACTATGCCATTCTTCATATACCTAGGTAAACATAACCCATAAACAAAGCGGGCGCGCAATAAATTACACCAACCTAAACCTACAAAATTAAACCTACCATACTTAATGTTTAAAACTTAACTTTAAATTGCTCAAAGTAATATGCACTATGCCATTCTTCATATACCTAGGTAAACATAACCCATAAACAAAGCGGGCGCGCAATAAATTACACCAACCTAAACCTACAAAATTAAACCTACCATACTTAATGTTTAAAACTTAACTTTAAATTGCTCAAAGTAATATGCACTATGCCATTCTTCATATACCTAGGTAAACATAACCCATAAACAAAGCGGGCGCGCAATAAATTACACCAACCTTAACCTAAAAAATTAAACCTTCCATACTAAATGTTTAAAACTTAACTTTAAATTGCTCAAAGTAGTGTCCACTATGCCATTCTTCATATACCTAGGTAAACATAACCCATAAACAAAGCGGGCGCGCAATAAATTACACCAACCTAAACCTAAAAAATTAAACCTACCACACTAAATGTTTAAAACTTAACTTTAAATTGCTTAAAGTAGTGTCCACTATGCCATTCTTTATATACCTATGTTAAACATAACCCATAAACAAAGCGGGCGCGAAATAAATTACACCAACCTAAACCTACAAAATTAAACTTACCACACTAAATGTTTAAAACTTAACTTTAAATTGCTTAAAGTAGTGTCCACTATGCCATTCTTTATATACCTATGTTAAACATAACCCATAAACAAAGCGGGCGCGCAATAAATTACACCAACCTAAACCTACAAAATTAAACTTACCACACTAAATGTTTAAAACTTAACTTTAAATTGCTCAAAGTAGTGTCCACTATGCCATTCTTCATATACCTAGGTAAACATAACCCATAAACAAAGCGGGTGCGCAATAAGTTACACCAACCTAAACCTAAAAAATTAAACCTACCACACTAAATGTTTAAAACTTAACTTTAAATTGCTTAAAGTCGTGTCCACTATGCCATTCTTTATATACCTATGTAAAACATAACCCATAAACAAAGCGGGCGCGCAATAAATTACACCAACCTAAACCTAAAAAATTAAACCTACCACACTAAATGTTTAAAACTTAACTTTAAATTGCTCAAAGTAGTGCCCACTATGCCATTCTTCATATACCTAGGTAGTTAGGTAGGTACCTACTTACGTACCTGTTGTAAGTGGCAGAAGCATCTTGATAATATTATATAATTGATCTGTGATTTACATGTAATAAGACTTAGTCAAAAAGTACGTAGTCTAAGAAGTTGACTGCATTAATAATAATAATATTTTCAGGCGACTAAGACCCATAGAAAAAAACAAAATAATCTTATATAATAATAAACTAATACATACGCCAACGACAACCACGTTCTGGACCAGAATGACCTGCTACATTCCGGACAAGATCGAGCGTCTACATCTCTCTATCGTTCGAAGGGTCTACTCACTGGATGGATGGGCGAGAGATGATTTTAACAGACTCTCCTTGCTAACCAGTCTGTTTGAGCATGAGTAGCCTCCCCCCCCCTTGTTGGCTTAGCAGCGGCGCCACGGGCAGGCCAAGGGTAGGAGTTGAGTTCTATGGTACGCCGGCTGTGATAACGCACCAATAGAACCCTTGACGCATGTGGACTGCAGCTCTCCCAATTAGCTGATAGCGGCAGCCAAAGGGTACATGACCACATGCGTGAGCACTAAAAACCCCTTACGTACATAAGAGAGTCATAGTTACTCCCGCCGTTTACCATGCGGAATGAATGAAAACACACACACCAAACTTCGTTCGTGTCTTCGCCAGCGACGCTCCGTCGACAGACATCTATTGCACTTAGATGACGATTTTCGACATTATCTGGCTGGGGTAACGCACACCGCCCAACCCCGTTCTGGTCCGGAATGACCTGCTACATTCCGGACAAGATCGAGCGTCTACATCTCTCTATCGTTCGAAGGGTCTACTCACTGGATGGATGGGCGAGAGATGATTTTAACAGACTGTCCCTGCTAACCAGTCTGTTTGAGCATGAGACGTTCATGAACGAGCATGAACAGAAGAGCCCCCATTCGGAACGTTCGTACCGAGACGAGTTCACGTGTGTAAAGTTTGTTGACACATTCGCGACATCATATACGATTCCGCCCGGAATCTATAGAGCGCCTCACATCGAAACTCATAAGAGAGCAAAACTCACCGAACGCGACGACGCTAGCGCGTCCGAGCGCCGTTCGTCGTCGCGCCCATCAAATTGTTTCATACAACGACCGTTTCCTTGATACGCAACACGCATAAAACACGGTCCGTCGGTCCACGCAGTTGACAGTCGGCGGCGTCGTGTATCGCCCACGGGCAGGCCAAGGGTAGGAGCCGAGTTCTATGGTACGCCGGCTGTGATAACGCACCAATAGAACCCATGACGCGTGTGGACTGCAGCTCTCCCAATTAGCTGATAGCGGCAGCCAAAGGGTACATGACCACATGCGTGAGCACTAAAAACCCCTTACGTACATAAGAGAGTCATAGTTACTCCCGCCGTTTACCATGCGGAATGAATGAAAACACACACACCAAACTTCGTTCGTGTCTTCGCCAGCGACGCTCCGTCGACAGACATCTATTGCACTTAGATGACGATTTTCGACATTATCTGGCTGGGGTAACGCACACCGCCCAACCCCGTTCTGGTCCGGAATGACCTGCTACATTCCGGACAAGATCGAGCGTCTACATCTCTCTATCGTTCGAAGGGTCTACTCACTGGATGGATGGGCGAGAGATGATTTTAACAGACTGTCCCTGCTAACCAGTCTGTTTGAGCATGAGACGTTCATGAACGAGCATGAACAGAAGAGCCCCCATTCGGAACGTTCGTACCGAGACGAGTTCACGTGTGTAAAGTTTGTTGACACATTCGCGACATCATATACGATTCCGCCCGGAATCTATAGAGCGCCTCACATCGAAACTCATAAGAGAGCAAAACTCACCGAACGCGACGACGCTAGCGCGTCCGAGCGCCGTTCGTCGTCGCGCCCATCAAATTGTTTCATACAACGACCGTTTCCTTGATACGCAACACGCATAAAACACGGTCCGTCGGTCCACGCAGTTGACAGTCGGCGGCGTCGTGTATCGCCCACGGGCAGGCCAAGGGTAGGAGCCGAGTTCTATGGTACGCCGGCTGTGATAACGCACCAATAGAACCCATGACGCGTGTGGACTGCAGCTCTCCCAATTAGCTGATAGCGGCAGCAATTATATGTTAATCTCAATCATACCCATATATATGTAAACCTCGAGAAAGATGCGATCGGGCGGTTTCGGTCGGTAAAATATTTTGTACATGATTATTAGTAAAGTGTCCTGCGGGTCCGATAAAGTGAAAGGTAAACATAGACCTCCCCTCCCCCCAACCCCCGGGCGAAAAAAAAGAGATTTACTTTTTTTTTTTTTTTAGTTTGGTGAAAAAAAAGTGTGCGTACTAATAACTTAATATAGGTTAGTGGGTTGGTGAGTTAAATTTATAAATAAAATAAATACATTATAATTATCATTGCAGGAGCCGAGTGGAGTGTTCGTGTATTAAATTCGTGTATTAAATTCGTGCATTAGATGCGCGCTCGCAGCTGGTGCGCGTGTTAAATTTTAAGGGGTTTTTTTTTTTTTGCCTCTAATTTCTTTGTAACCCCCAAAAATGATGGCAATTTACAAGCAATTTATAAACATAGCCCCTTAACCCCTAGGCAAAAAAGAAAAGAGTTTTTTTCTAGTTTTGAATTTGGTGAAAAGTGCATTGGTATTATAATACCTACTACACATACATTATATCGACGACGTTTTATTTACGTTATGAGTTTAATTGACATACATAAAAGCGTAAACGTTCACTTGGCAAGCACCATTTAATAGGTTGATTCGGATAATTTCCCTTTGGCTTTCCCTCGCACAGGTCTCTTACACTTCCAATTTTCATAAAAGTGACAATATTTTTTTGTTTTTTGTGATGTGTAATCATCACCGAAATCTACTATTAAGTATGTATTTAGTCTAGTAGTTGGAATGGTTGAATGTTTAATTAGACATTTGATTTTATAGCCTTTGAGTAAGGTCACCCGTCTCTGCCCGGCCCTTTGGGAAATACAGGCCTGATGCGACTATGTAATGCGACTAAGATCGCTAATACTTTAACTTTTGTTTTAACATAACATGTAGGTATTTGAAGGCACGTCATGAAAAAATGAATTGACAATAAACCCTAGCAATTCACATAAGTTTGTCAGGTGTTAGATCGCCATCGTCATAGTATATCTTTACTCTATCTTTTGACTCGAGTATGTTTTCAAGGGAAATGAATAACGTCCAATTTATGTGACTTTTATACCGGAGATGAGTCCTCGAGCGTTTCCAGACTAGATTTTTTTGAATGTGTCAGAAGTCTCCTTTTATATCCGAGTCTGAGGTGTTATTTTTACATCATCTGTTTTTTCTGTTCTTTACAGAAATTATTTTAAAATTCAGTGATCGAAAGGCCAGTCATATACCATCGTACCAAAAACCTCTTTGATGAGTTCTGAGAGCGTTTCAATTATTATTATAAATGAAAGTTAGGATACAAATATTATATGATGTAGTGTCTGTAGTATGTAGATACAGTTAAAGTATAAGGAAGTTATCCGACAGTGTATGTATGTAATGAACCCTTTATTGGTTATCTGGTGATCGGAAAAATCTATATGTATTTTTTATAATTATGTATGTCGAACAATAATGATTGAATACATGTCAGTATTAAGTACTAGAGTTATGTAGTAGGTACTCACTGGGAATATTTTTGTAATTTTCAGTAATAAATGTAGTTTTCTGGGTCTTCAATTATTATTTTTTTCAATAGGACATCGTTGTGAGCAAAGTGAACGGAAATAAATGATCATACGACAAAACTAGAATCATCATAAGAAATAAAATATTATTTATCAATAATAAGAACCTAACCCAATAGGCTACCGTGCCGAAAAAAAAAGAATCTAAGAGTCTTTATAATAGGAATGAGTAAGGTAAAAGTACGTCGTACTTTTAACCATATGAGTTGCATAGACGTATATTATGTTTGTAATCAGCTTTTAAAATCCTTTATTTTGATTTGAACCCGCGATAATAATATAAAGAAATTAGCTAAAACTAGATATTTTAAAACTATGGGTACAATATAAGAAGAGAAAAAAAAATGAGCCTATAAGATGTTATTACCGGACGATACTTGCTGACGTTGCAGACTTGATCACGCACGCCTGTAGGCAGGCATCCGCGCAGTTGGCGATAGCGCAGGAACAGGCGACGTGCAGACGTGTACCCCTGGCAGTGTAGGCTTAACTGTACAGATCTGTGTTAAATAGTTGTAATCTCATCACATAAGAAATAAACACACAACTAAGAGCTTGTTACGTTAATAACGTTCATCACAGTTTCAATTCAACTCTCAATATTACCAAATTGTACATAAAAAAATACTTCTAAACGACAAACCGAATCTTTTTTTCACCACGCTAGTGTTCGTGTATTAATAATAATGTTTTTGTTTTTAAAAATAAAACATAATACTACACAACATTCATCGTCCTCGGACGATTGTTTAGAGCCTCCCGACTCTCGGGGCTCCACAGTGAGCATATCCTTGCCGGATTCGGCTAGGATGGCTTCGGCCTTAGAGGCGTTCAGGCATAATCCTGCGGATGGTATCTTCGCACCACCGGCCGCTCGGCCGAGTGCATCAACCAAATGTCCGAAACTGCGTTTCCTCTCGTACTGACCAGTATTACTATCGCAACGACAAGCCATCAGTAGGGTAAAAAACTAACCTGTCTCACGACGGTCTAAACCCAGCTCACGTTCCCTTTTGATGGGTGAACAATCGAACGCTTGGCGAATTTTGCTAAAAAAATTAAACTTACCATACTAAATGTTTAAAACTTAACTTTAAATTGCTCAAAGTAGTGTCCACTATGCCATTCTTCATATACCTAGGTAAACATAACCCATAAACAAAGCGGGCGCGCAATAAATTACACCAACCTAAACCTACAAAATTAAACCTACCATACTTAATGTTTAAAACTTAACTTTAAATTGCTCAAAGTAGTGTCCACTATGCCATTCTTCATATACCTAGGTAAACATAACCCATAAACAAAGCGGGCGCGCAATAAATTACACCAACCTAAACCTAAAAAATTAAACCTACCACACTAAATGTTTAAAACTTAACTTTAAATTGCTTAAAGTAGGGTCCACTATGCCATTCTTTATATACCTATGTTAAACATAACCTATAAACAAAGCGGGCGCGCAATAAATTACACCAACCTAAACCTACAAAATTAAACTTACCACACTAAATGTTTAAAACTTAACTTTAAATTGCTCAAAGTAGTGTCCACTATGCCATTCTTCATATACCTAGGTAAACATAACCCATAAACAAAGCGGGCGCGCAATAAATTACACCAACCTAAACCTAAAAAATTAAACCTACCACACTAAATGTTTAAAACTTAACTTTAAATTGCTTAAAGTCGTGTCCACTATGCCATTCTTCATATACCTAGGTAAACATAACCCATAAACAAAGCGGGCGCGCAATAAATTACACCAACCTAAACCTACAAAATTAAACCTACCATACTTAATGTTTAAAACTTAACTTTAAATTGCTCAAAGTAGTGTCCACTATGCCATTCTTCATATACCTAGGTAAACATAACCCATAAACAAAGCGGGCGCGCAATAAATTACACCAACCTAAACCTAAAAAATTAAACCTACCACACTAAATGTTTAAAACTTAACTTTAAATTGCTTAAAGTAGGGTCCACTATGCCATTCTTTATATACCTATGTTAAACATAACCTATAAACAAAGCGGGCGCGCAATAAATTACACCAACCTAAACCTACAAAATTAAACCTACCATACTTAATGTTTAAAACTTAACTTTAAATTGCTCAAAGTAGTGTCCACTATGCCATTCTTCATATACCTAGGTAAACATAACCCATAAACAAAGCGGGCGCGCAATAAATTACACCAACCTAAACCTAAAAAATTAAACCTACCACACTAAATGTTTAAAACTTAACTTTAAATTGCTTAAAGTAGGGTCCACTATGCCATTCTTTATATACCTATGTTAAACATAACCTATAAACAAAGCGGGCGCGCAATAAATTACACCAACCTAAACCTACAAAATTAAACTTACCACACTAAATGTTTAAAACTTAACTTTAAATTGCTTAAAGTAGTGTCCACTATGCCATTCTTTATATAACTATGTTAAACATAACCCATAAACAAAGCGGGCGCGCAATAAATTACACCAACCTAAACCTACAAAATTAAACCTACCATACTTAATGTTTAAAACTTAACTTTAAATTGCTCAAAGTAATATGCACTATGCCATTCTTCATATACCTAGGTAAACATAACCCATAAACAAAGCGGGCGCGCAATAAATTACACCAACCTTAACCTAAAAAATTAAACCTTCCATACTAAATGTTTAAAACTTAACTTTAAATTGCTCAAAGTAGTGTCCACTATGCCATTCTTCATATACCTAGGTAAACATAACCCATAAAGCGGACGCGCAATAAATTACACCGACCTAAAAAATTAAACCTACCACACTAAATGTTTAAAACTTAACTTTAAATTGCTTAAAGTAGTGTCCACTATGCCATTCTTTATATACCTATGTTAAACATAACCCATAAACAAAGCGGGCGCGCAATAAATTACACCAACCTAAACCTACAAAATTAAACTTACCACACTAAATGTTTAAAACTTAACTTTAAATTGCTCAAAGTAGTGTCCACTATGCCATTCTTCATATACCTAGGTAAACATAACCCATAAACAAAGCGGGCGCGCAATAAATTACACCAACCTAAACCTAAAAAATTAAACCTACCACACTAAATGTTTAAAACTTAACTTTAAATTGCTTAAAGTAGTGTCCACTATGCCATTCTTTATATACCTATGTTAAACATAACCCATAAACAAAGCGGGCGCGCAATAAATTACACCAACCTAAACCTACAAAATTAAACTTACCACACTAAATGTTTAAAACTTAACTTTAAATTGCTTAAAGTAGTGTCCACTATGCCATTCTTTATATACCTATGTTAAACATAACCCATAAACAAAGCGGGCGCGCAATAAATTACACCAACCTAAACCTACAAAATTAAACTTACCACACTAAATGTTTAAAACTTAACTTTAAATTGCTCAAAGTAGTGTCCACTATGCCATTCTTCATATACCTAGGTAAACATAACCCATAAACAAAGCGGGCGCGCAATAAATTACACCAACCTAAACCTAAAAAATTAAACCTACCACACTAAATGTTTAAAACTTAACTTTAAATTGCTTAAAGTCGTGTCCACTATGCCATTCTTTATATACCTATGTAAAACATAACCCATAAACAAAGCGGGCGCGCAATAAATTACACCAACCTAAACCTAAAAAATTAAACCTACCACACTAAATGTTTAAAACTTAACTTTAAATTGCTCAAAGTAGTGCCCACTATGCCATTCTTCATATACCTAGGTAGTTAGGTAGGTACCTACTTACGTACCTGTTGTAAGTGGCAGAAGCATCTTGATAATATTATATAATTGATCTGTGATTTACATGTAATAAGACTTAGTCAAAAAGTACGTAGTCTAAGAAGTTGACTGCATTAATAATAATAATATTTTCAGGCGACTAAGACCCATAGAAAAAAACAAAATAATCTTATATAATAATAAACTAATACATACGCCAACGACAACCACGTTCTGGACCAGAATGACCTGCTACATTCCGGACAAGATCGAGCGTCTACATCTCTCTATCGTTCGAAGGGTCTACTCACTGGATGGATGGGCGAGAGATGATTTTAACAGACTCTCCTTGCTAACCAGTCTGTTTGAGCATGAGTAGCCTCCCCCCCCCTTGTTGGCTTAGCAGCGGCGCCACGGGCAGGCCAAGGGTAGGAGTTGAGTTCTATGGTACGCCGGCTGTGATAACGCACCAATAGAACCCTTGACGCATGTGGACTGCAGCTCTCCCAATTAGCTGATAGCGGCAGCCAAAGGGTACATGACCACATGCGTGAGCACTAAAAACCCCTTACGTACATAAGAGAGTCATAGTTACTCCCGCCGTTTACCATGCGGAATGAATGAAAACACACACACCAAACTTCGTTCGTGTCTTCGCCAGCGACGCTCCGTCGACAGACATCTATTGCACTTAGATGACGATTTTCGACATTATCTGGCTGGGGTAACGCACACCGCCCAACCCCGTTCTGGTCCGGAATGACCTGCTACATTCCGGACAAGATCGAGCGTCTACATCTCTCTATCGTTCGAAGGGTCTACTCACTGGATGGATGGGCGAGAGATGATTTTAACAGACTGTCCCTGCTAACCAGTCTGTTTGAGCATGAGACGTTCATGAACGAGCATGAACAGAAGAGCCCCCATTCGGAACGTTCGTACCGAGACGAGTTCACGTGTGTAAAGTTTGTTGACACATTCGCGACATCATATACGATTCCGCCCGGAATCTATAGAGCGCCTCACATCGAAACTCATAAGAGAGCAAAACTCACCGAACGCGACGACGCTAGCGCGTCCGAGCGCCGTTCGTCGTCGCGCCCATCAAATTGTTTCATACAACGACCGTTTCCTTGATACGCAACACGCATAAAACACGGTCCGTCGGTCCACGCAGTTGACAGTCGGCGGCGTCGTGTATCGCCCACGGGCAGGCCAAGGGTAGGAGCCGAGTTCTATGGTACGCCGGCTGTGATAACGCACCAATAGAACCCATGACGCGTGTGGACTGCAGCTCTCCCAATTAGCTGATAGCGGCAGCCAAAGGGTACATGACCACATGCGTGAGCACTAAAAACCCCTTACGTACATAAGAGAGTCATAGTTACTCCCGCCGTTTACCATGCGGAATGAATGAAAACACACACACCAAACTTCGTTCGTGTCTTCGCCAGCGACGCTCCGTCGACAGACATCTATTGCACTTAGATGACGATTTTCGACATTATCTGGCTGGGGTAACGCACACCGCCCAACCCCGTTCTGGTCCGGAATGACCTGCTACATTCCGGACAAGATCGAGCGTCTACATCTCTCTATCGTTCGAAGGGTCTACTCACTGGATGGATGGGCGAGAGATGATTTTAACAGACTGTCCCTGCTAACCAGTCTGTTTGAGCATGAGACGTTCATGAACGAGCATGAACAGAAGAGCCCCCATTCGGAACGTTCGTACCGAGACGAGTTCACGTGTGTAAAGTTTGTTGACACATTCGCGACATCATATACGATTCCGCCCGGAATCTATAGAGCGCCTCACATCGAAACTCATAAGAGAGCAAAACTCACCGAACGCGACGACGCTAGCGCGTCCGAGCGCCGTTCGTCGTCGCGCCCATCAAATTGTTTCATACAACGACCGTTTCCTTGATACGCAACACGCATAAAACACGGTCCGTCGGTCCACGCAGTTGACAGTCGGCGGCGTCGTGTATCGCCCACGGGCAGGCCAAGGGTAGGA
The DNA here is from genome assembly GCA_963853775.1 of Xanthia togata. Lineage (NCBI taxonomy): Eukaryota > Metazoa > Arthropoda > Insecta > Lepidoptera > Noctuidae > Xanthia > Xanthia togata. The sequence goes on along the minus strand of OY970795.1, from coordinate 14,959,391 downwards.
GCCGAGTTCTATGGTACGCCGGCTGTGATAACGCACCAATAGAACCCATGACGCGTGTGGACTGCAGCTCTCCCAATTAGCTGATAGCGGCAGCAATTATATGTTAATCTCAATCATACCCATATATATGTAAACCTCGAGAAAGATGCGATCGGGCGGTTTCAGTCGGTAAAATATTTTGTACATGATTATTAGTAAAGTGTCCTGCGGGTCCGATAAAGTGAAAGGTAAACATAGACCTCCCCTCCCCCCAACCCCCGGGCGAAAAAAAAGAGATTTACTTTTTTTTTTTTTTAGTTTGGTGAAAAAAAAGTGTGCGTACTAATAACTTAATATAGGTTAGTGGGTTGGTGAGTTAAATTAATAAATAAAATAAATACATTATAATTATCATTGCAGGGGCCGAGTGGAGTGTTCGTGTATTAAATTCGTGTATTAAATTCGTGCATTAGGTGCGCGCTCGCAGCTGGTGCGCGTGTTAAATCGTAAAGGGGTTTTTTTTTTTTGCCTCTAATTTCTTTGTAACCCCCAAAAATGATGGCAATTTACAAGCAATTTATAAACATAGCCCCTTAACCCCTAGGCAAAAAAGAAAAGAGTTTTTTTCTAGTTTTGAATTTGGTGAAAAGTGCATTGGTATTATAATACCTACTACACATACATTATATCGACGACGTTTTATTTACGTTATGAGTTTAATTGACATACATAATTGGGAATCAAACGAGCTTTAATAAAAATTATCTGATCATAAATATTCTGGTTTATTGAATAGGTACTTTTTACTAGGTTTTTTAGTATTTGTTTAGTTATGAGTCCACAGAGTCGACATTAGAGCCAACTTCTTAGTAGGTTTTCCTTAAGTTTGTTCCGTATTTGTATTCAGGTCAGGTCAGGAAGATATCTAGATATCAGGATTGCATACTTTTGAAGGTTTCTATGACTATAAGAGAATAAGTACCACTTGTAGATGTCTCCGTAAGCGTAAACGTTCACTTGGCAAGCACCATTTAATAGGTTGATTCGGATAATTTCCCTTTGGCTTTCCCTCGCACAGGTCTCTTATATATATTTTTATTTTTTTAATTTCAAACGAGCTTTAATAAATATTCTGGTTTATTGAATAGGTACTTTTATGTAACGGGGTAACTTTAAAACAGTATTTGTTTAGTTATGAGTCCACAGAGTCGACATTGGAGCCAACTTCTTAGTAGGTTTTCCTTAAGTTTGTTCCGTATTTGTATTCAGGTCAGGTCAGGAAGATATCTAGATATCAGGATTGCATACTTTTGAAGGTTTCTATGACTATAAGAGAATAAGTACCACTCGTAGATGTCTCCGTAAGCGTAAACGTTCACTTGGCAAGCACCATTTAATAGGTTGATTCGGATAATTTCCCTTTGGCTTTCCCTCGCACAGGTCTCTTACACTTCCAATTTTCATAAAAGTGACAATATTTTTTTGTTTTTGTGATGTGTAATCATCACCGAAATCTACTATTAAGTATGTATTTAGTCTAGTAGTTGGAATGGTTGAATGTTTAGTTAGACATTTGATTTTATAGCCTTTGAGTAAGGTCACCCGTCTCTGCCCGGCCCTTTGGGAAATACAGGCCTGATGCGACTAAGATCGCTAATACTTTAACTTTTGTTTTAACATAACATGTAGGTATTTGAAGGCACGTCATGAAAAAATGACTTGACAATAAACCCTAGCAATTCACATAAGTTTGTCAGGTGTTAGATAGTATATCTTTACTCTATCTTTTGACTCGAGTATGTTTTCAAGGGAAATGAATAACGTCCAATTTATGTGACTTTTATAACGGAGATGAGTCCTCGAGCGTTTCCAGACTAGATTTTTTTGAATGTGTCAGAAGTCTCCTTTTATATCCGAGTCTGAGGTGTTATTTTTACATCATCTGTTTTTTCTGTTCTTTACAGAAATTATTTTAAAATTCAGTGATCGAAAGGCCAGTCATATACCATCGTACCAAAAACCTCTTTGATGAGTTCTGAGAGCGTTTCAATTATTATTATAAATGAAAGTTAGGATACAAATATTATATGATGTAGTGTCTGTAGTATGTAGATACAGTAAAAGTATAAGGAAGTTATCCGACAGTGTATGTATGTAATGAACCCTTTATTGGTTATCTGGTGATCGGAAAAATCTATATGTATTTTTTATAATTATGTATGTCGAACAATAATGATTGAATACATGTCAGTATTAAGTACTAGAGTTATGTATTAGGTACTCACTGGGAATATTTTTGTAATTTTCAGTAATAAATGTAGTTTTCTGGGTCTTCAATTATTATTTTTTTCAATAGGACATCGTTGTGAGCAAAGTGAACGGAAATAAATGATCATACGACAAAACTAGAATCATCATAAGAAATAAAATATCATTTATCAATAATAAGAACCTAACCCAATAGGCTACCGTGCCGAAAAAAAAAGAATCTAAGAGTCTTTATAATAGGAATGAGTAAGGTAAAAGTACGTCGTACTTTTAACCATATGAGTTGCATAGACGTATATTATGTTTGTAATCAGCTTTTAAAATCCTTTATTTTGATTTGAACCCGCGATAATAATATAAAGAAATTAGCTAAAACTAGATATTTTAAAACTATGGGTACAATATAAGAAGAGAAAAAAAAATGAGCCTATAAGATGTTATTACCGGACGATACTTGCTGACGTTGCAGACTTGATCACGCACGCCTGTAGGCAGGCATCCGCGCAGTTGGCGATAGCGCAGGAACAGGCGACGTGCAGACGTGTACCCCTGGCAGTGTAGGCTTAACTGTACAGATCTGTGTTAAATAGTTGTAATCTCATCACATAAGAAATAAACACACAACTAAGAGCTTGTTACGTTAATAACGTTCATCACAGTTTCAATTCAACTCTCAATATTACCAAATTGTACATAAAAAAATACTTCTAAACGACAAACCGAATCTTTTTTTCACCACGCTAGTGTTCGTGTATTAATAATAATGTTTTTGTTTTTAAAAATAAAACATAATACTACACAACATTCATCGTCCTCGGACGATTGTTTAGAGCCTCCCGACTCTCGGGGCTCCACAGTGAGCATATCCTTGCCGGATTCGGCTAGGATGGCTTCGGCCTTAGAGGCGTTCAGGCATAATCCTGCGGATGGTAGCTTCGCACCACCGGCCGCTCGGCCGAGTGCATCAACCAAATGTCCGAAACTGCGTTTCCTCTCGTACTGACCAGTATTACTATCGCAACGACAAGCCATCAGTAGGGTAAAAAACTAACCTGTCTCACGACGGTCTAAACCCAGCTCACGTTCCCTTTTGATGGGTGAACAATCGAACGCTTGGCGAATTTTGCTAAAAAAATTAAACTTACCATACTAAATGTTTAAAACTTAACTTTAAATTGCTCAAAGTAGTGTCCACTATGCCATTCTTCATATACCTAGGTAAACATAACCCATAAACAAAGCGGGCGCGCAATAAATTACACCAACCTAAACCTACAAAATTAAACCTACCATACTTAATGTTTAAAACTTAACTTTAAATTGCTCAAAGTAATATGCACTATGCCATTCTTCATATACCTAGGTAAACATAACCCATAAACAAAGCGGGCGCGCAATAAATTACACCAACCTTAACCTAAAAAATTAAACCTTCCATACTAAATGTTTAAAACTTAACTTTAAATTGCTCAAAGTAGTGTCCACTATGCCATTCTTCATATACCTAGGTAAACATAACCCATAAACAAAGCGGGCGCGCAATAAATTACACCAACCTAAACCTAAAAAATTAAACCTACCACACTAAATGTTTAAAACTTAACTTTAAATTGCTTAAAGTAGTGTCCACTATGCCATTCTTTATATACCTATGTTAAACATAACCCATAAACAAAGCGGGCGCGAAATAAATTACACCAACCTAAACCTACAAAATTAAACTTACCACACTAAATGTTTAAAACTTAACTTTAAATTGCTTAAAGTAGTGTCCACTATGCCATTCTTCATATACCTAGGTAAACATAACCCATAAACAAAGCGGGCGCGCAATAAATTACACCAACCTTAACCTAAAAAATTAAACCTTCCATACTAAATGTTTAAAACTTAACTTTAAATTGCTCAAAGTAGTGTCCACTATGCCATTCTTTATATACCTATGTTAAACATAACCCATAAACAAAGCGGGCGCGCAATAAATTACACCAACCTAAACCTACAAAATTAAACTTACCACACTAAATGTTTAAAACTTAACTTTAAATTGCTCAAAGTAGTGTCCACTATGCCATTCTTCATATACCTAGGTAAACATAACCCATAAACAAAGCGGGCGCGCAATAAATTACACCAACCTAAACCTACAAAATTAAACTTACCACACTAAATGTTTAAAACTTAACTTTAAATTGCTCAAAGTAGTGTCCACTATGCCATTCTTCATATACCTAGGTAAACATAACCCATAAACAAAGCGGGCGCGCAATAAATTACACCAACCTAAACCTAAAAAATTAAACCTACCACACTAAATGTTTAAAACTTAACTTTAAATTGCTTAAAGTAGTGTCCACTATGCCATTCTTTATATACCTATGTTAAACATAACCCATAAACAAAGCGGGCGCGCAATAAATTACACCAACCTAAACCTACAAAATTAAACTTACCACACTAAATGTTTAAAACTTAACTTTAAATTGCTTAAAGTAGTGTCCACTATGCCATTCTTTATATACCTATGTTAAACATAGCCCATAAACAAAGCGGGCGCGCAATAAATTACACCAACCTAAACCTACAAAATTAAACTTACCACACTAAATGTTTAAAACTTAACTTTAAATTGCTCAAAGTAGTGTCCACTATGCCATTCTTCATATACCTAGGTAAACATAACCCATAAACAAAGCGGGCGCGCAATAAATTACACCAACCTAAACCTAAAAAATTAAACCTACCACACTAAATGTTTAAAACTTAACTTTAAATTGCTCAAAGTAGTGCCCACTATGCCATTCTTCATATACCTAGGTAGTTAGGTAGGTACCTACTTACGTACCTGTTGTAAGTGGCAGAAGCATCTTGATAATATTATATAATTGATCTGTGATTTACATGTAATAAGACTTAGTCAAAAAGTACGTAGTCTAAGAAGTTGACTGCATTAATAATAATAATATTTTCAGGCGACTAAGACCCATAGAAAAAAACAAAATAATCTTATATAATAATAAACTAATACATACGCCAACGACAACCACGTTCTGGACCAGAATGACCTGCTACATTCCGGACAAGATCGAGCGTCTACATCTCTCTATCGTTCGAAGGGTCTACTCACTGGATGGATGGGCGAGAGATGATTTTAACAGACTCTCCTTGCTAACCAGTCTGTTTGAGCATGAGTAGCCTCCCCCCCCCTTGTTGGCTTAGCAGCGGCGCCACGGGCAGGCCAAGGGTAGGAGTTGAGTTCTATGGTACGCCGGCTGTGATAACGCACCAATAGAACCCTTGACGCATGTGGACTGCAGCTCTCCCAATTAGCTGATAGCGGCAGCCAAAGGGTACATGACCACATGCGTGAGCACTAAAAACCCCTTACGTACATAAGAGAGTCATAGTTACTCCCGCCGTTTACCATGCGGAATGAATGAAAACACACACACCAAACTTCGTTCGTGTCTTCGCCAGCGACGCTCCGTCGACAGACATCTATTGCACTTAGATGACGATTTTCGACATTATCTGGCTGGGGTAACGCACACCGCCCAACCCCGTTCTGGTCCGGAATGACCTGCTACATTCCGGACAAGATCGAGCGTCTACATCTCTCTATCGTTCGAAGGGTCTACTCACTGGATGGATGGGCGAGAGATGATTTTAACAGACTGTCCCTGCTAACCAGTCTGTTTGAGCATGAGACGTTCATGAACGAGCATGAACAGAAGAGCCCCCATTCGGAACGTTCGTACCGAGACGAGTTCACGTGTGTAAAGTTTGTTGACACATTCGCGACATCATATACGATTCCGCCCGGAATCTATAGAGCGCCTCACATCGAAACTCATAAGAGAGCAAAACTCACCGAACGCGACGACGCTAGCGCGTCCGAGCGCCGTTCGTCGTCGCGCCCATCAAATTGTTTCATACAACGACCGTTTCCTTGATACGCAACACGCATAAAACACGGTCCGTCGGTCCACGCAGTTGACAGTCGGCGGCGTCGTGTATCGCCCACGGGCAGGCCAAGGGTAGGAGCCGAGTTCTATGGTACGCCGGCTGTGATAACGCACCAATAGAACCCATGACGCGTGTGGACTGCAGCTCTCCCAATTAGCTGATAGCGGCAGCCAAAGGGTACATGACCACATGCGTGAGCACTAAAAACCCCTTACGTACATAAGAGAGTCATAGTTACTCCCGCCGTTTACCATGCGGAATGAATGAAAACACACACACCAAACTTCGTTCGTGTCTTCGCCAGCGACGCTCCGTCGACAGACATCTATTGCACTTAGATGACGATTTTCGACATTATCTGGCTGGGGTAACGCACACCGCCCAACCCCGTTCTGGTCCGGAATGACCTGCTACATTCCGGACAAGATCGAGCGTCTACATCTCTCTATCGTTCGAAGGGTCTACTCACTGGATGGATGGGCGAGAGATGATTTTAACAGACTGTCCCTGCTAACCAGTCTGTTTGAGCATGAGACGTTCATGAACGAGCATGAACAGAAGAGCCCCCATTCGGAACGTTCGTACCGAGACGAGTTCACGTGTGTAAAGTTTGTTGACACATTCGCGACATCATATACGATTCCGCCCGGAATCTATAGAGCGCCTCACATCGAAACTCATAAGAGAGCAAAACTCACCGAACGCGACGACGCTAGCGCGTCCGAGTGCCGTTCGTCGTCGCGCCCATCAAATTGTTTCATACAACGACCGTTTCCTTGATACGCAACACGCATAAAACACGGTCCGTCGGTCCACGCAGTTGACAGTCGGCGGCGTCGTGTATCGCCCACGGGCAGGCCAAGGGTAGGAGCTGAGTTCTATGGTACGCCGGCTGTGATAACGCACCAATAGAACCCTTGACGCATGTGGACTGCAGCTCTCCCAATTAGCTGATAGCGGCAGCCAAAGGGTACATGACCACATGCGTGAGCACTAAAAACCCCTTACGTACATAAGAGAGTCATAGTTACTCCCGCCGTTTACCATGCGGAATGAATGAAAACACACACACCAAACTTCGTTCGTGTCTTCGCCAGCGACGCTCCGTCGACAGACATCTATTGCACTTAGATGACGATTTTCGACATTATCTGGCTGGGGTAACGCACACCGCCCAACCCCGTTCTGGTCCGGAATGACCTGCTACATTCCGGACAAGATCGAGCGTCTACATCTCTCTATCGTTCGAAGGGTCTACTCACTGGATGGATGGGCGAGAGATGATTTTAACAGACTGTCCCTGCTAACCAGTCTGTTTGAGCATGAGACGTTCATGAACGAGCATGAACAGAAGAGCCCCCATTCGGAACGTTCGTACCGAGACGAGTTCACGTGTGTAAAGTTTGTTGACACATTCGCGACATCATATACGATTCCGCCCGGAATCTATAGAGCGCCTCACATCGAAACTCATAAGAGAGCAAAACTCACCGAACGCGACGACGCTAGCGCGTCCGAGTGCCGTTCGTCGTCGCGCCCATCAAATTGTTTCATACAACGACCGTTTCCTTGATACGCAACACGCATAAAACACGGTCCGTCGGTCCACGCAGTTGACAGTCGGCGGCGTCGTGTATCGCCCACGGGCAGGCCAAGGGTAGGAGCCGAGTTCTATGGTACGCCGGCTGTGATAACGCACCAATAGAACCCATGACGCGTGTGGACTGCAGCTCTCCCAATTAGCTGATAGCGGCAGCAATTATATGTTAATCTCAATCATACCCATATATATGTAAACCTCGAGAAAGATGCGATCGGGCGGTTTCGGTCGGTAAAATATTTTGTACATGATTATTAGTAAAGTGTCCTGCGGGTCCGATAAAGTGAAAGGTAAACATAGACCTCCCCTCCCCCCAACCCCCGGGCGAAAAAAAAGAGATTTACTTTTTTTTTTTTTTTAGTTTGGTGAAAAAAAAGTGTGCGTACTAATAACTTAATATAGGTTAGTGGGTTGGTGAGTTAAATTAATAAATAAAATAAATACATTATAATTATCATTGCAGGGGCCGAGTGGAGTGTTCGTGTATTAAATTCGTGCATTAGGTGCGCGCTCGCAGCTGGTGCGCGTGTTAAATTTTAAGGGGTTTTTTTTTTTTTGCCTCTAATTTCTTTGTAACCCCCAAAAATGATGGCAATTTACAAGCAATTTATAAACATAGCCCCTTAACCCCTAGGCAAAAAAGAAAAGAGTTTTTTTCTAGTTTTGAATTTGGTGAAAAGTGCATTGGTATTATAATACCTACTACACATACATTATATCGACGACGTTTTATTTACGTTATGAGTTTAATTGACATACATAATTGGGAATCAAACGAGCTTTAATAAAAATTATCTGATCATAAATATTCTGGTTTATTGAATAGGTACTTTTTACTAGGTTTTTTAGTATTTGTTTAGTTATGAGTCCACAGAGTCGACATTAGAGCCAACTTCTTAGTAGGTTTTCCTTAAGTTTGTTCCGTATTTGTATTCAGGTCAGGTCAGGAAGATATCTAGATATCAGGATTGCATACTTTTGAAGGTTTCTATGACTATAAGAGAATAAGTACCACTCGTAGATGTATGTACCACTGTGTATGTAAACGTTCACTTGGCAAGCACCATTTAATAGGTTGAATCGGATAATTTCCCTTTGGCTTTCCCTCGCACAGGTCTCTTATATATATTTTTATTTTTTTAATTTCAAACGAGCTTTAATAAATATTCTGGTTTATTGAATAGGTACTTTTATGTAACGGGGTAACTTTAAAACAGTATTTGTTTAGTTATGAGTCCACAGAGTCGAAATTGGAGCCAACTTCTTTGTAGGTTTTCGTTAAGTTTGTTCTGTATTTGTATATGGTCAGGTCAGGAAGATATCTAGATATCAGGATTGCATACTTTTGAAGGTTTCTATGACTATAAGAGAATAAGTACCACTTGTAGATGTCTCCGTAAGCGTAAACGTTCACTTGGCAAGCACCATTTAATAGGTTGATTCGGATAATTTCCCTTTGGTTTTCCCTCGCACAGGTCTCTTATATATATTTTTATTTTTTTAATTTCAAACGAGCTTTAATAAATATTCTGGTTTATTGAATAGGTACTTTTATGTAACGGGGTAACTTTAAAACAGTATTTGTTTAGTTATGAGTCCACAGAGTCGACATTGGAGCCAACTTCTTTGTAGGTTTTCGTTAAGTTTGTTCTGTATTTGTATATGGTCAGGTCAGGAAGATATCTAGATATCAGGATTGCATACTTTTGAAGGTTTCTATGACTATAAGAGAATAAGTACCACTCGTAGATGTCTCCGTAAGCGTAAACGTTCACTTGGCAAGCACCATTTAATAGGTTGATTCGGATAATTTCCCTTTGGCTTTCCCTCGCACAGGTCTCTTACACTTCCAATTTTCATAAAAGTGACAATATTTTTTTGTTTTTTGTGATGTGTAATCATCACCGAAATCTACTATTAAGTATGTATTTAGTCTAGTAGTTGGAATGGTTGAATGTTTAGTTAGACATTTGATTTTATAGCCTTTGAGTAAGGTCACCCGTCTCTGCCCGGCCCTTTGGGAAATACAGGCCTGATGCGACTAAGATCGCTAATACTTTAACTTTTGTTTTAACATAACATGTAGGTATTTGAAGGCACGTCATGAAAAAATGACTTGACAATAAACCCTAGCAATTCACATAAGTTTGTCAGGTGTTAGATCGCCATCGTCATAGTATATCTTTACTCTATCTTTTGACTCGAGTATGTTTTCAAGGGAAATGAATAACGTCCAATTTATGTGACTTTTATAACGGAGATGAGTCCTCGAGCGTTTCCAGACTAGATTTTTTTGAATGTGTCAGAAGTCTCCTTTTATATCCGAGTCTGAGGTGTTATTTTTACATCATCTGTTTTTTCTGTTCTTTACAGAAATTATTTTAAAATTCAGTGATCGAAAGGCCAGTCATATACCATCGTACCAAAAACCTCTTTGATGAGTTCTGAGAGCGTTTCAATTATTATTATAAATGAAAGTTAGGATACAAATATTATATGATGTAGTGTCTGTAGTATGTAGATACAGTAAAAGTATAAGGAAGTTATCCGACAGTGTATGTATGTAATGAACCCTTTATTGGTTATCTGGTGATCGGAAAAATCTATATGTATTTTTTATAATTATGTATGTCGAACAATAATGATTGAATACATGTCAGTATTAAGTACTAGAGTTAGGTACTCACTGGGAATATTTTTGTAATTTTCAGTAATAAATGTAGTTTTCTGGGTCTTCAATTATTATTTTTTTCAATAGGACATCGTTGTGAGCAAAGTGAACGGAAATAAATGATCATACGACAAAACTAGAATCATCATAAGAAATAAAATATTATTTATCAATAATAAGAACCTAACCCAATAGGCTACCGTGCCGAAAAAAAAAGAATCTAAGAGTCTTTATAATAGGAATGAGTAAGGTAAAAGTACGTCGTACTTTTAACCATATGAGTTGCATAGACGTATATTATGTTTGTAATCAGCTTTTAAAATCCTTTATTTTGATTTGAACCCGCGATAATAATATAAAGAAATTAGCTAAAACTAGATATTTTAAAACTATGGGTACAATATAAGAAGATAAAAAAACAAAGAAATGAGCCTATGAGATGTTATTACCGGACGATACACATTAAATCTACTCGGTCGAAGCTAGTGTTCGTGTATTAATTAAATTTAAAAAATATATAAAACATTGTACACTACGCACAACACTCATCGTCCTCGGATGAATCACCTGGCGTAGGGCTGAGTCTCAACAGATCGCAGCACGACGCTGCTCTACCGAGCACAACACCCCGCCAGGAACGGAAGTCGTCTACAAACTACTCCGAGCCCCGACATCGAACTGAGGTAGATTCGGACCTTCGGAGCCGTGACGCACGCGTTAAGCGGACAGCATCGATCTCCGCGATCCAAATGGGCTTCGACGTCGCACCTCACGTGGTGAAGCGCGACTAGTAAAGTCACATTGTTTAGAGCCTCCCGACTCTCGGGGCTCCACAGTGAGCATATCCTTGCCGGATTCGGCTAGGCTGGCTTTGGCCTTAGAGGCGTTCAGGCATAATCCCGCGGATGGTAGCTTCGCACCACCGGCCGCTCCGCCGAGTGCATCAACCAAATGTCCGAAACTGCGGTTCCTCTCGTACTGAGCAGTATTACTATCGCAACGACAAGCCATCAGTAGGGTAAAACTAACCTGTCTCACGACGGTCTAAACCCAGCTCACGTTCCCTTTTGATGGGTGAACAATCGAACGCTTGGCGAATTTTGCAAAAAAATTAAACTTACCATACTAAATGTTTAAAACTTAACTTTAAATTGCTCAAAGTCACCCAGGCCACTATGCCATTCTTCATATACCTAGGTAAACATAACCCATAAACAAAGCGGGCGCGCAATAATAATCTTTGAGACAAGCATATAACTACTGGCAGGATCAACCAGGGAGCTTCTTGATAAGAGACCGCCGCGCGCCCGCCGCCGACAGACGCCGCAAGGGCGTCCGTCTCGCCGGCGAGGCGCGCAGTGAATCCTCATTCCCGAGCGTCTGCGGTCTTTGAGACGCGGACGCACACGGGCGAGCTCTGTTAGAATTTTTAAGTCGCACGCGCGCACCTCTGGCCGCGTGTATCTCAACTCTACAGACGCGACAGCGCGTGCTTAAGGGCGTAGACGTTCATGAACGAGCATGAACAGAAGAGCCCCCATTCGGAACGTTCGTACCGAGACGAGTTCACGTGTGTAAAGTTTGTTGACACATTCGCGACATCATATACGATTCCGCCCGGAATCTATAGAGCGCCTCACATCGAAACTCATAAGAGAGCAAAACTCACCGAACGCGACGACGCTAGCGCGTCCGAGCGCCGTTCGTCGTCGCGCCCATCAAATTGTTTCATACAACGACCGTTTCCTTGATACGCAACACGCATAAAACACGGTCCGTCGGTCCACGCAGTTGACAGTCGGCGGCGTCGTGTATCGCCCACGGGCAGGCCAAGGGTAGGAGCCGAGTTCTATGGTACGCCGGCTGTGATAACGCACCAATAGAACCCATGACGCGTGTGGACTGCAGCTCTCCCAATTAGCTGATAGCGGCAGCAATTATATGTTAATCTCAATCATACCCATATATATGTAAACCTCGAGAAAGATGCGATCGGGCGGTTTCAGTCGGTAAAATATTTTGTACATGATTATTAGTAGTGTCCTGCGGGTCCGATAAAGTGAAAGGTAAACATAGACCTCCCCTCCCCCCAACCCCCGGGCGAAAAAAAAGAGATTTACTTTTTTTTTTTTTTAGTTTGGTGAAAAAAAAGTGTGCGTACTAATAACTTAATATAGGTTAGTGGGTTGGTGAGTTAAATTAATAAATAAAATAAATACATTATAATTATCATTGCAGGGGCCGAGTGGAGTGTTCGTGTATTAAATTCGTGTATTAAATTCGTGCATTAGGTGCGCGCTCGCAGCTGGTGCGCGTGTTAAATCGTAAAGGGGTTTTTTTTTTTTGCCTCTAATTTCTTTGTAACCCCCAAAAATGATGGCAATTTACAAGCAATTTATAAACATAGCCCCTTAACCCCTAGGCAAAAAAGAAAAGAGTTTTTTTCTAGTTTTGAATTTGGTGAAAAGTGCATTGGTATTATAATACCTACTACACATACATTATATCGACGACGTTTTATTTACGTTATGAGTTTAATTGACATACATAATTGGGAATCAAACGAGCTTTAATAAAAATTATCTGATCATAAATATTCTGGTTTATTGAATAGGTACTTTTTACTAGGTTTTTTAGTATTTGTTTAGTTATGAGTCCACAGAGTCGACATTAGAGCCAACTTCTTAGTAGGTTTTCCTTAAGTTTGTTCCGTATTTGTATTCAGGTCAGGTCAGGAAGATATCTAGATATCAGGATTGCATACTTTTGAAGGTTTCTATGACTATAAGAGAATAAGTACCACTCGTAGATGTCTCCGTAAGCGTAAACGTTCACTTGGCAAGCACCATTTAATAGGTTGATTCGGATAATTTCCCTTTGGCTTTCCCTCGCACAGGTCTCTTATATATATTTTTATTTTTTTAATTTCAAACGAGCTTTAATAAATATTCTGGTTTATTGAATAGGTACTTTTATGTAACGGGGTAACTTTAAAACAGTATTTGTTTAGTTATGAGTCCACAGAGTCGACATTGGAGCCAACTTCTTTGTAGGTTTTCGTTAAGTTTGTTCTGTATTTGTATATGGTCAGGTCAGGAAGATATCTAGATATCAGGATTGCATACTTTTGAAGGTTTCTATGACTATAAGAGAATAAGTACCACTCGTAGATGTCTCCGTAAGCGTAAACGTTCACTTGGCAAGCACCATTTAATAGGTTGATTCGGATAATTTCCCTTTGGCTTTCCCTCGCACAGGTCTCTTACACTTCCAATTTTCATAAAAGTGACAATATTTTTTTGTTTTTTGTGATGTGTAATCATCACCGAAATCTACTATTAAGTATGTATTTAGTCTAGTAGTTGGAATGGTTGAATGTTTAGTTAGACATTTGATTTTATAGCCTTTGAGTAAGGTCACCCGTCTCTGCCCGGCCCTTTGGGAAATACAGGCCTGATGCGACTAAGATCGCTAATACTTTAACTTTTGTTTTAACATAACATGTAGGTATTTGAAGGCACGTCATGAAAAAATGACTTGACAATAAACCCTAGCAATTCACATAAGTTTGTCAGGTGTTAGATCGCCATCGTCATAGTATATCTTTACTCTATCTTTTGACTCGAGTATGTTTTCAAGGGAAATGAATAACGTCCAATTTATGTGACTTTTATACCGGAGATGAGTCCTCGAGCGTTTCCAGACTAGATTTTTTTGAATGTGTCAGAAGTCTCCTTTTATATCCGAGTCTGAGGTGTTATTTTTACATCATCTGTTTTTTCTGTTCTTTACAGAAATTATTTTAAAATTCAGTGATCGAAAGGCCAGTCATATACCATCGTACCAAAAACCTCTTTGATGAGTTCTGAGAGCGTTTCAATTATTATTATAAATGAAAGTTAGGATACAAATATTATATGATGTAGTGTCTGTAGTATGTAGATACAGTTAAAGTATAAGGAAGTTATCCGACAGTGTATGTATGTAATGAACCCTTTATTGGTTATCTGGTGATCGGAAAAATCTATATGTATTTTTTATAATTATGTATGTCGAACAATAATGATTGAATACATGTCAGTATTAAGTACTAGAGTTATGTAGTAGGTACTCACTGGGAATATTTTTGTAATTTTCAGTAATAAATGTAGTTTTCTGGGTCTTCAATTATTATTTTTTTCAATAGGAGCAAAGTGAACGGAAATAAATGATCATACGACAAAACTAGAATCATCATAAGAAATAAAATATTATTTATCAATAATAAGAACCTAACCCAATAGGCTACCGTGCCGAAAAAAAAAGAATCTAAGAGTCTTTATAATAGGAATGAGTAAGGTAAAAGTACGTCGTACTTTTAACCATATGAGTTGCATAGACGTATATTATGTTTGTAATCAGCTTTTAAAATCCTTTATTTTGATTTGAACCCGCGATAATAATATAAAGAAATTAGCTAAAACTAGATATTTTAAAACTATGGGTACAATATAAGAAGAGAAAAAAAAATGAGCCTATAAGATGTTATTACCGGACGATACTTGCTGACGTTGCAGACTTGATCACGCACGCCTGTAGGCAGGCATCCGCGCAGTTGGCGATAGCGCAGGAACAGGCGACGTGCAGACGTGTACCCCTGGCAGTGTAGGCTTAACTGTACAGATCTGTGTTAAATAGTTGTAATCTCATCACATAAGAAATAAACACACAACTAAGAGCTTGTTACGTTAATAACGTTCATCACAGTTTCAATTCAACTCTCAATATTACCAAATTGTACATAAAAAAATACTTCTAAACGACAAACCGAATCTTTTTTTCACCACGCTAGTGTTCGTGTATTAATAATAATGTTTTTGTTTTTAAAAATAAAACATAATACTACACAACATTCATCGTCCTCGGACGATTGTTTAGAGCCTCCCGACTCTCGGGGCTCCACAGTGAGCATATCCTTGCCGGATTCGGCTAGGATGGCTTCGGCCTTAGAGGCGTTCAGGCATAATCCTGCGGATGGTAGCTTCGCACCACCGGCCGCTCGGCCGAGTGCATCAACCAAATGTCCGAAACTGCGTTTCCTCTCGTACTGACCAGTATTACTATCGCAACGACAAGCCATCAGTAGGGTAAAAAACTAACCTGTCTCACGACGGTCTAAACCCAGCTCACGTTCCCTTTTGATGGGTGAACAATCGAACGCTTGGCGAATTTTGCTAAAAAAATTAAACTTACCATACTAAATGTTTAAAACTTAACTTTAAATTGCTCAAAGTAATATGCACTATGCCATTCTTCATATACCTAGGTAAACATAACCCATAAAGCGGACGCGCAATAAATTACACCGACCTAAAAAATTAAACCTACCACACTAAATGTTTAAAACTTAACTTTAAATTGCTTAAAGTAGTGTCCACTATGCCATTCTTTATATACCTATGTTAAACATAACCCATAAACAAAGCGGGCGCGCAATAAATTACACCAACCTAAACCTACAAAATTAAACCTACCATACTTAATGTTTAAAACTTAACTTTAAATTGCTCAAAGTAATATGCACTATGCCATTCTTCATATACCTAGGTAAACATAACCCATAAAGCGGACGCGCAATAAATTACACCGACCTAAAAAATTAAACCTACCACACTAAATGTTTAAAACTTAACTTTAAATTGCTTAAAGTAGTGTCCACTATGCCATTCTTTATATACCTATGTTAAACATAACCCATAAACAAAGCGGGCGCGCAATAAATTACACCAACCTAAACCTACAAAATTAAACTTACCACACTAAATGTTTAAAACTTAACTTTAAATTGCTCAAAGTAGTGTCCACTATGCCATTCTTCATATACCTAGGTAAACATAACCCATAAACAAAGCGGGCGCGCAATAAATTACACCAACCTAAACCTAAAAAATTAAACCTACCACACTAAATGTTTAAAACTTAACTTTAAATTGCTTAAAGTAGTGTCCACTATGCCATTCTTTATATACCTATGTTAAACATAACCCATAAACAAAGCGGGCGCGCAATAAATTACACCAACCTAAACCTACAAAATTAAACTTACCACACTAAATGTTTAAAACTTAACTTTAAATTGCTTAAAGTAGTGTCCACTATGCCATTCTTTATATACCTATGTTAAACATAGCCCATA
This sequence comes from Xanthia togata, assembly GCA_963853775.1. NCBI lineage: Eukaryota > Metazoa > Arthropoda > Insecta > Lepidoptera > Noctuidae > Xanthia > Xanthia togata. The sequence continues at coordinate 14,942,732 of OY970795.1, read as the reverse complement.
AACAAAGCGGGCGCGCAATAAATTACACCAACCTAAACCTACAAAATTAAACTTACCACACTAAATGTTTAAAACTTAACTTTAAATTGCTCAAAGTAGTGTCCACTATGCCATTCTTCATATACCTAGGTAAACATAACCCATAAACAAAGCGGGCGCGCAATAAATTACACCAACCTAAACCTAAAAAATTAAACCTACCACACTAAATGTTTAAAACTTAACTTTAAATTGCTTAAAGTAGTGTCCACTATGCCATTCTTTATATACCTATGTTAAACATAACCCATAAACAAAGCGGGCGCGCAATAAATTACACCAACCTAAACCTACAAAATTAAACTTACCACACTAAATGTTTAAAACTTAACTTTAAATTGCTTAAAGTAGTGTCCACTATGCCATTCTTTATATACCTATGATAAACATAGCCCATAAACAAAGCGGGCGCGCAATAAATTACACCAACCTAAACCTACAAAATTAAACTTACCACACTAAATGTTTAAAACTTAACTTTAAATTGCTCAAAGTAGTGTCCACTATGCCATTCTTCATATACCTAGGTAAACATAACCCATAAACAAAGCGGGCGCGCAATAAATACCTACCTACGTACCTGTTGTAAGTGGCAGAAGCATCTTGATAATATTATATAATTGATCTGTGATTTACATGTAATAAGACTTAGTCAAAAAGTACGTAGTCTAAGAAGTTGACTGCATTAATAATAATAATATTTTCAGGCGACTAAGACCCATAGAAAAAAACAAAATAATCTTATATAATAATAAACTAATACATACGCCAACGACAACCACGTTCTGGACCAGAATGACCTGCTACATTCCGGACAAGATCGAGCGTCTACATCTCTCTATCGTTCGAAGGGTCTACTCACTGGATGGATGGGCGAGAGATGATTTTAACAGACTCTCCTTGCTAACCAGTCTGTTTGAGCATGAGTAGCCTCCCCCCCCCTTGTTGGCTTAGCAGCGGCGCCACGGGCAGGCCAAGGGTAGGAGTTGAGTTCTATGGTACGCCGGCTGTGATAACGCACCAATAGAACCCTTGACGCATGTGGACTGCAGCTCTCCCAATTAGCTGATAGCGGCAGCCAAAGGGTACATGACCACATGCGTGAGCACTAAAAACCCCTTACGTACATAAGAGAGTCATAGTTACTCCCGCCGTTTACCATGCGGAATGAATGAAAACACACACACCAAACTTCGTTCGTGTCTTCGCCAGCGACGCTCCGTCGACAGACATCTATTGCACTTAGATGACGATTTTCGACATTATCTGGCTGGGGTAACGCACACCGCCCAACCCCGTTCTGGTCCGGAATGACCTGCTACATTCCGGACAAGATCGAGCGTCTACATCTCTCTATCGTTCGAAGGGTCTACTCACTGGATGGATGGGCGAGAGATGATTTTAACAGACTGTCCCTGCTAACCAGTCTGTTTGAGCATGAGACGTTCATGAACGAGCATGAACAGAAGAGCCCCCATTCGGAACGTTCGTACCGAGACGAGTTCACGTGTGTAAAGTTTGTTGACACATTCGCGACATCATATACGATTCCGCCCGGAATCTATAGAGCGCCTCACATCGAAACTCATAAGAGAGCAAAACTCACCGAACGCGACGACGCTAGCGCGTCCGAGCGCCGTTCGTCGTCGCGCCCATCAAATTGTTTCATACAACGACCGTTTCCTTGATACGCAACACGCATAAAACACGGTCCGTCGGTCCACGCAGTTGACAGTCGGCGGCGTCGTGTATCGCCCACGGGCAGGCCAAGGGTAGGAGCCGAGTTCTATGGTACGCCGGCTGTGATAACGCACCAATAGAACCCATGACGCGTGTGGACTGCAGCTCTCCCAATTAGCTGATAGCGGCAGCCAAAGGGTACATGACCACATGCGTGAGCACTAAAAACCCCTTACGTACATAAGAGAGTCATAGTTACTCCCGCCGTTTACCATGCGGAATGAATGAAAACACACACACCAAACTTCGTTCGTGTCTTCGCCAGCGACGCTCCGTCGACAGACATCTATTGCACTTAGATGACGATTTTCGACATTATCTGGCTGGGGTAACGCACACCGCCCAACCCCGTTCTGGTCCGGAATGACCTGCTACATTCCGGACAAGATCGAGCGTCTACATCTCTCTATCGTTCGAAGGGTCTACTCACTAGATGGATGGGCGAGAGATGATTTTAACAGACTGTCCCTGCTAACCAGTCTGTTTGAGCATGAGACGTTCATGAACGAGCATGAACAGAAGAGCCCCCATTCGGAACGTTCGTACCGAGACGAGTTCACGTGTGTAAAGTTTGTTGACACATTCGCGACATCATATACGATTCCGCCCGGAATCTATAGAGCGCCTCACATCGAAACTCATAAGAGAGCAAAACTCACCGAACGCGACGACGCTAGCGCGTCCGAGCGCCGTTCGTCGTCGCGCCCATCAAATTGTTTCATACAACGACCGTTTCCTTGATACGCAACACGCATAAAACACGGTCCGTCGGTCCACGCAGTTGACAGTCGGCGGCGTCGTGTATCGCCCACGGGCAGGCCAAGGGTAGGAGCCGAGTTCTATGGTACGCCGGCTGTGATAACGCACCAATAGAACCCATGACGCGTGTGGACTGCAGCTCTCCCAATTAGCTGATAGCGGCAGCAATTATATGTTAATCTCAATCATACCCATATATATGTAAACCTCGAGAAAGATGCGATCGGGCGGTTTCAGTCGGTAAAATATTTTGTACATGATTATTAGTAAAGTGTCCTGCGGGTCCGATAAAGTGAAAGGTAAACATAGACCTCCCCTCCCCCCAACCCCCGGGCGAAAAAAAAGAGATTTACTTTTTTTTTTTTTTAGTTTGGTGAAAAAAAAGTGTGCGTACTAATAACTTAATATAGGTTAGTGGGTTGGTGAGTTAAATTAATAAATAAAATAAATACATTATAATTATCATTGCAGGGGCCGAGTGGAGTGTTCGTGTATTAAATTCGTGTATTAAATTCGTGCATTAGGTGCGCGCTCGCAGCTGGTGCGCGTGTTAAATCGTAAAGGGGTTTTTTTTTTTTGCCTCTAATTTCTTTGTAACCCCCAAAAATGATGGCAATTTACAAGCAATTTATAAACATAGCCCCTTAACCCCTAGGCAAAAAAGAAAAGAGTTTTTTTCTAGTTTTGAATTTGGTGAAAAGTGCATTGGTATTATAATACCTACTACACATACATTATATCGACGACGTTTTATTTACGTTATGAGTTTAATTGACATACATAATTGGGAATCAAACGAGCTTTAATAAAAATTATCTGATCATAAATATTCTGGTTTATTGAATAGGTACTTTTTACTAGGTTTTTTAGTATTTGTTTAGTTATGAGTCCACAGAGTCGACATTAGAGCCAACTTCTTAGTAGGTTTTCCTTAAGTTTGTTCCGTATTTGTATTCAGGTCAGGTCAGGAAGATATCTAGATATCAGGATTGCATACTTTTGAAGGTTTCTATGACTATAAGAGAATAAGTACCACTTGTAGATGTCTCCGTAAGCGTAAACGTTCACTTGGCAAGCACCATTTAATAGGTTGATTCGGATAATTTCCCTTTGGCTTTCCCTCGCACAGGTCTCTTATATATATTTTTATTTTTTTAATTTCAAACGAGCTTTAATAAATATTCTGGTTTATTGAATAGGTACTTTTATGTAACGGGGTAACTTTAAAACAGTATTTGTTTAGTTATGAGTCCACAGAGTCGACATTGGAGCCAACTTCTTAGTAGGTTTTCCTTAAGTTTGTTCCGTATTTGTATTCAGGTCAGGTCAGGAAGATATCTAGATATCAGGATTGCATACTTTTGAAGGTTTCTATGACTATAAGAGAATAAGTACCACTCGTAGATGTCTCCGTAAGCGTAAACGTTCACTTGGCAAGCACCATTTAATAGGTTGATTCGGATAATTTCCCTTTGGCTTTCCCTCGCACAGGTCTCTTACACTTCCAATTTTCATAAAAGTGACAATATTTTTTTGTTTTTGTGATGTGTAATCATCACCGAAATCTACTATTAAGTATGTATTTAGTCTAGTAGTTGGAATGGTTGAATGTTTAATTAGACATTTGATTTTATAGCCTTTGAGTAAGGTCACCCGTCTCTGCCCGGCCCTTTGGGAAATACAGGCCTGATGCGACTAAGATCGCTAATACTTTAACTTTTGTTTTAACATAACATGTAGGTATTTGAAGGCACGTCATGAAAAAATGACTTGACAATAAACCCTAGCAATTCACATAAGTTTGTCAGGTGTTAGATAGTATATCTTTACTCTATCTTTTGACTCGAGTATGTTTTCAAGGGAAATGAATAACGTCCAATTTATGTGACTTTTATAACGGAGATGAGTCCTCGAGCGTTTCCAGACTAGATTTTTTTGAATGTGTCAGAAGTCTCCTTTTATATCCGAGTCTGAGGTGTTATTTTTACATCATCTGTTTTTTCTGTTCTTTACAGAAATTATTTTAAAATTCAGTGATCGAAAGGCCAGTCATATACCATCGTACCAAAAACCTCTTTGATGAGTTCTGAGAGCGTTTCAATTATTATTATAAATGAAAGTTAGGATACAAATATTATATGATGTAGTGTCTGTAGTATGTAGATACAGTTAAAGTATAAGGAAGTTATCCGACAGTGTATGTATGTAATGAACCCTTTATTGGTTATCTGGTGATCGGAAAAATCTATATGTATTTTTTATAATTATGTATGTCGAACAATAATGATTGAATACATGTCAGTATTAAGTACTAGAGTTATGTATTAGGTACTCACTGGGAATATTTTTGTAATTTTCAGTAATAAATGTAGTTTTCTGGGTCTTCAATTATTATTTTTTTCAATAGGACATCGTTGTGAGCAAAGTGAACGGAAATAAATGATCATACGACAAAACTAGAATCATCATAAGAAATAAAATATCATTTATCAATAATAAGAACCTAACCCAATAGGCTACCGTGCCGAAAAAAAAAGAATCTAAGAGTCTTTATAATAGGAATGAGTAAGGTAAAAGTACGTCGTACTTTTAACCATATGAGTTGCATAGACGTATATTATGTTTGTAATCAGCTTTTAAAATCCTTTATTTTGATTTGAACCCGCGATAATAATATAAAGAAATTAGCTAAAACTAGATATTTTAAAACTATGGGTACAATATAAGAAGAGAAAAAAAAATGAGCCTATAAGATGTTATTACCGGACGATACTTGCTGACGTTGCAGACTTGATCACGCACGCCTGTAGGCAGGCATCCGCGCAGTTGGCGATAGCGCAGGAACAGGCGACGTGCAGACGTGTACCCCTGGCAGTGTAGGCTTAACTGTACAGATCTGTGTTAAATAGTTGTAATCTCATCACATAAGAAATAAACACACAACTAAGAGCTTGTTACGTTAATAACGTTCATCACAGTTTCAATTCAACTCTCAATATTACCAAATTGTACATAAAAAAATACTTCTAAACGACAAACCGAATCTTTTTTTCACCACGCTAGTGTTCGTGTATTAATAATAATGTTTTTGTTTTTAAAAATAAAACATAATACTACACAACATTCATCGTCCTCGGACGATTGTTTAGAGCCTCCCGACTCTCGGGGCTCCACAGTGAGCATATCCTTGCCGGATTCGGCTAGGATGGCTTCGGCCTTAGAGGCGTTCAGGCATAATCCTGCGGATGGTAGCTTCGCACCACCGGCCGCTCGGCCGAGTGCATCAACCAAATGTCCGAAACTGCGTTTCCTCTCGTACTGACCAGTATTACTATCGCAACGACAAGCCATCAGTAGGGTAAAAAACTAACCTGTCTCACGACGGTCTAAACTCAGCTCACGTTCCCTTTTGATGGGTGAACAATCGAACGCTTGGCGAATTTTGCTAAAAAAATTAAACTTACCATACTAAATGTTTAAAACTTAACTTTAAATTGCTCAAAGTAGTGTCCACTATGCCATTCTTCATATACCTAGGTAAACATAACCCATAAACAAAGCGGGCGCGCAATAAATTACACCAACCTAAACCTACAAAATTAAACTTACCACACTAAATGTTTAAAACTTAACTTTAAATTGCTCAAAGTAGTGTCCACTATGCCATTCTTCATATACCTAGGTAAACATAACCCATAAACAAAGCGGGCGCGCAATAAATTACACCAACCTAAACCTAAAAAATTAAACCTACCACACTAAATGTTTAAAACTTAACTTTAAATTGCTCAAAGTAGTGCCCACTATGCCATTCTTCATATACCTATGTTAAACATAACCCATAAACAAAGCGGGCGCGCAATAAATTACACCAACCTAAACCTACAAAATTAAACTTACCACACTAAATGTTTAAAACTTAACTTTAAATTGCTTAAAGTAGTGTCCACTATGCCATTCTTTATATACCTATGTTAAACATAACCCATAAACAAAGCGGGCGCGCAATAAATTACACCAACCTAAACCTACAAAATTAAACTTACCACACTAAATGTTTAAAACTTAACTTTAAATTGCTCAAAGTAGTGTCCACTATGCCATTCTTCATATACCTAGGTAAACATAACCCATAAACAAAGCGGGCGCGCAATAAATTACACCAACCTAAACCTAAAAAATTAAACCTACCACACTAAATGTTTAAAACTTAACTTTAAATTGCTTAAAGTAGTGTCCACTATGCCATTCTTTATATACCTATGTTAAACATAACCCATAAACAAAGCGGGCGCGCAATAAATTACACCAACCTAAACCTACAAAATTAAACTTACCACACTAAATGTTTAAAACTTAACTTTAAATTGCTTAAAGTAGTGTCCACTATGCCATTCTTTATATACCTATGTTAAACATAGCCCATAAACAAAGCGGGCGCGCAATAAATTACACCAACCTAAACCTACAAAATTAAACTTACCACACTAAATGTTTAAAACTTAACTTTAAATTGCTCAAAGTAGTGTCCACTATGCCATTCTTCATATACCTAGGTAAACATAACCCATAAACAAAGCGGGCGCGCAATAAATACCTACCTACGTACCTGTTGTAAGTGGCAGAAGCATCTTGATAATATTATATAATTGATCTGTGATTTACATGTAATAAGACTTAGTCAAAAAGTACGTAGTCTAAGAAGTTGACTGCATTAATAATAATAATATTTTCAGGCGACTAAGACCCATAGAAAAAAACAAAATAATCTTATATAATAATAAACTAATACATACGCCAACGACAACCACGTTCTGGACCAGAATGACCTGCTACATTCCGGACAAGATCGAGCGTCTACATCTCTCTATCGTTCGAAGGGTCTACTCACTGGATGGATGGGCGAGAGATGATTTTAACAGACTCTCCTTGCTAACCAGTCTGTTTGAGCATGAGTAGCCTCCCCCCCCCTTGTTGGCTTAGCAGCGGCGCCACGGGCAGGCCAAGGGTAGGAGTTGAGTTCTATGGTACGCCGGCTGTGATAACGCACCAATAGAACCCTTGACGCATGTGGACTGCAGCTCTCCCAATTAGCTGATAGCGGCAGCCAAAGGGTACATGACCACATGCGTGAGCACTAAAAACCCCTTACGTACATAAGAGAGTCATAGTTACTCCCGCCGTTTACCATGCGGAATGAATGAAAACACACACACCAAACTTCGTTCGTGTCTTCGCCAGCGACGCTCCGTCGACAGACATCTATTGCACTTAGATGACGATTTTCGACATTATCTGGCTGGGGTAACGCACACCGCCCAACCCCGTTCTGGTCCGGAATGACCTGCTACATTCCGGACAAGATCGAGCGTCTACATCTCTCTATCGTTCGAAGGGTCTACTCACTGGATGGATGGGCGAGAGATGATTTTAACAGACTGTCCCTGCTAACCAGTCTGTTTGAGCATGAGACGTTCATGAACGAGCATGAACAGAAGAGCCCCCATTCGGAACGTTCGTACCGAGACGAGTTCACGTGTGTAAAGTTTGTTGACACATTCGCGACATCATATACGATTCCGCCCGGAATCTATAGAGCGCCTCACATCGAAACTCATAAGAGAGCAAAACTCACCGAACGCGACGACGCTAGCGCGTCCGAGCGCCGTTCGTCGTCGCGCCCATCAAATTGTTTCATACAACGACCGTTTCCTTGATACGCAACACGCATAAAACACGGTCCGTCGGTCCACGCAGTTGACAGTCGGCGGCGTCGTGTATCGCCCACGGGCAGGCCAAGGGTAGGAGCCGAGTTCTATGGTACGCCGGCTGTGATAACGCACCAATAGAACCCATGACGCGTGTGGACTGCAGCTCTCCCAATTAGCTGATAGCGGCAGCCAAAGGGTACATGACCACATGCGTGAGCACTAAAAACCCCTTACGTACATAAGAGAGTCATAGTTACTCCCGCCGTTTACCATGCGGAATGAATGAAAACACACACACCAAACTTCGTTCGTGTCTTCGCCAGCGACGCTCCGTCGACAGACATCTATTGCACTTAGATGACGATTTTCGACATTATCTGGCTGGGGTAACGCACACCGCCCAACCCCGTTCTGGTCCGGAATGACCTGCTACATTCCGGACAAGATCGAGCGTCTACATCTCTCTATCGTTCGAAGGGTCTACTCACTAGATGGATGGGCGAGAGATGATTTTAACAGACTGTCCCTGCTAACCAGTCTGTTTGAGCATGAGACGTTCATGAACGAGCATGAACAGAAGAGCCCCCATTCGGAACGTTCGTACCGAGACGAGTTCACGTGTGTAAAGTTTGTTGACACATTCGCGACATCATATACGATTCCGCCCGGAATCTATAGAGCGCCTCACATCGAAACTCATAAGAGAGCAAAACTCACCGAACGCGACGACGCTAGCGCGTCCGAGCGCCGTTCGTCGTCGCGCCCATCAAATTGTTTCATACAACGACCGTTTCCTTGATACGCAACACGCATAAAACACGGTCCGTCGGTCCACGCAGTTGACAGTCGGCGGCGTCGTGTATCGCCCACGGGCAGGCCAAGGGTAGGAGCCGAGTTCTATGGTACGCCGGCTGTGATAACGCACCAATAGAACCCATGACGCGTGTGGACTGCAGCTCTCCCAATTAGCTGATAGCGGCAGCAATTATATGTTAATCTCAATCATACCCATATATATGTAAACCTCGAGAAAGATGCGATCGGGCGGTTTCAGTCGGTAAAATATTTTGTACATGATTATTAGTAAAGTGTCCTGCGGGTCCGATAAAGTGAAAGGTAAACATAGACCTCCCCTCCCCCCAACCCCCGGGCGAAAAAAAAGAGATTTACTTTTTTTTTTTTTTAGTTTGGTGAAAAAAAAGTGTGCGTACTAATAACTTAATATAGGTTAGTGGGTTGGTGAGTTAAATTAATAAATAAAATAAATACATTATAATTATCATTGCAGGGGCCGAGTGGAGTGTTCGTGTATTAAATTCGTGTATTAAATTCGTGCATTAGGTGCGCGCTCGCAGCTGGTGCGCGTGTTAAATCGTAAAGGGGTTTTTTTTTTTTGCCTCTAATTTCTTTGTAACCCCCAAAAATGATGGCAATTTACAAGCAATTTATAAACATAGCCCCTTAACCCCTAGGCAAAAAAGAAAAGAGTATTTTTCTAGTTTTGAATTTGGTGAAAAGTGCATTGGTATTATAATACCTACTACACATACATTATATCGACGACGTTTTATTTACGTTATGAGTTTAATTGACATACATAATTGGGAATCAAACGAGCTTTAATAAAAATTATCTGATCATAAATATTCTGGTTTATTGAATAGGTACTTTTTACTAGGTTTTTTAGTATTTGTTTAGTTATGAGTCCACAGAGTCGACATTAGAGCCAACTTCTTAGTAGGTTTTCCTTAAGTTTGTTCCGTATTTGTATTCAGGTCAGGTCAGGAAGATATCTAGATATCAGGATTGCATACTTTTGAAGGTTTCTATGACTATAAGAGAATAAGTACCACTTGTAGATGTCTCCGTAAGCGTAAACGTTCACTTGGCAAGCACCATTTAATAGGTTGATTCGGATAATTTCCCTTTGGCTTTCCCTCGCACAGGTCTCTTATATATATTTTAATTTTTTTAATTTCAAACGAGCTTTAATAAATATTCTGGTTTATTGAATAGGTACTTTTATGTAACGGGGTAACTTTAAAACAGTATTTGTTTAGTTATGAGTCCACAGAGTCCACATTGGAGCCAACTTCTTAGTAGGTTTTCCTTAAGTTTGTTCCGTATTTGTATTCAGGTCAGGTCAGGAAGATATCTAGATATCAGGATTGCATACTTTTGAAGGTTTCTATGACTATAAGAGAATAAGTACCACTCGTAGATGTCTCCGTAAGCGTAAACGTTCACTTGGCAAGCACCATTTAATAGGTTGATTCGGATAATTTCCCTTTGGCTTTCCCTCGCACAGGTCTCTTACACTTCCAATTTTCATAAAAGTGACAATATTTTTTTGTTTTTGTGATGTGTAATCATCACCGAAATCTACTATTAAGTATGTATTTAGTCTAGTAGTTGGAATGGTTGAATGTTTAATTAGACATTTGATTTTATAGCCTTTGAGTAAGGTCACCCGTCTCTGCCCGGCCCTTTGGGAAATACAGGCCTGATGCGACTAAGATCGCTAATACTTTAACTTTTGTTTTAACATAACATGTAGGTATTTGAAGGCACGTCATGAAAAAATGACTTGACAATAAACCCTAGCAATTCACATAAGTTTGTCAGGTGTTAGATCGCCATCGTCATAGTATATCTTTACTCTATCTTTTGACTCGAGTATGTTTTCAAGGGAAATGAATAACGTCCAATTTATGTGACTTTTATACCGGAGATGAGTCCTCGAGCGTTTCCAGACTAGATTTTTTTGAATGTGTCAGAAGTCTCCTTTTATATCCGAGTCTGAGGTGTTATTTTTACATCATCTGTTTTTTCTGTTCTTTACAGAAATTATTTTAAAATTCAGTGATCGAAAGGCCAGTCATATACCATCGTACCAAAAACCTCTTTGATGAGTTCTGAGAGCGTTTCAATTATTATTATAAATGAAAGTTAGGATACAAATATTATATGATGTAGTGTCTGTAGTATGTAGATACAGTAAAAGTATAAGGAAGTTATCCGACAGTGTATGTATGTAATGAACCCTTTATTGGTTATCTGGTGATCGGAAAAATCTATATGTATTTTTTATAATTATGTATGTCGAACAATAATGATTGAATACATGTCAGTATTAAGTACTAGAGTTATGTAGTAGGTACTCACTGGGAATATTTTTGTAATTTTCAGTAATAAATGTAGTTTTCTGGGTCTTCAATTATTATTTTTTTCAATAGGACATCGTTGTGAGCAAAGTGAACGGAAATAAATGATCATACGACAAAACTAGAATCATCATAAGAAATAAAATATTATTTATCAATAATAAGAACCTAACCCAATAGGCTACCGTGCCGAAAAAAAAAGAATCTAAGAGTCTTTATAATAGGAATGAGTAAGGTAAAAGTACGTCGTACTTTTAACCATATGAGTTGCATAGACGTATATTATGTTTGTAATCAGCTTTTAAAATCCTTTATTTTGATTTGAACCCGCGATAATAATATAAAGAAATTAGCTAAAACTAGATATTTTAAAACTATGGGTACAATATAAGAAGAGAAAAAAAAATGAGCCTATAAGATGTTATTACCGGACGATACTTGCTGACGTTGCAGACTTGATCACGCACGCCTGTAGGCAGGCATCCGCGCAGTTGGCGATAGCGCAGGAACAGGCGACGTGCAGACGTGTACCCCTGGCAGTGTAGGCTTAACTGTACAGATCTGTGTTAAATAGTTGTAATCTCATCACATAAGAAATAAACACACAACTAAGAGCTTGTTACGTTAATAACGTTCATCACAGTTTCAATTCAACTCTCAATATTACCAAATTGTACATAAAAAAATACTTCTAAACGACAAACCGAATCTTTTTTTCACCACGCTAGTGTTCGTGTATTAATAATAATGTTTTTGTTTTTAAAAATAAAACATAATACTACACAACATTCATCGTCCTCGGACGATTGTTTAGAGCCTCCCGACTCTCGGGGCTCCACAGTGAGCATATCCTTGCCGGATTCGGCTAGGCTGGCTTCGGCCTTAGAGGCGTTCAGGCATAATCCTGCGGATGGTAGCTTCGCACCACCGGCCGCTCGGCCGAGTGCATCAACCAAATGTCCGAAACTGCGGTTCCTCTCGTACTGACCAGTATTACTATCGCAACGACAAGCCATCAGTAGGGTAAAAAACTAACCTGTCTCACGACGGTCTAAACCCAGCTCACGTTCCCTTTTGATGGGTGAACAATCGAACGCTTGGCGAATTTTGCTAAAAAAAATAAACTTACCATACTAAATGTTTAAAACTTAACTTTAAATTGCTCAAAGTAGTGTCCACTATGCCATTCTTCATATACCTAGGTAAACATAACCCATAAACAAAGCGGGCGCGCAATAAATTACACCAACCTAAACCTACAAAATTAAACTTACCACACTAAATGTTTAAAACTTAACTTTAAATTGCTCAAAGTAGTGTCCACTATGCCATTCTTCATATACCTAGGTAAACATAACCCATAAACAAAGCGGGCGCGCAATAAATTACACCAACCTAAACCTACAAAATTAAACCTACCATACTTAATGTTTAAAACTTAACTTTAAATTGCTCAAAGTAATATGCACTATGCCATTCTTCATATACCTAGGTAAACATAACCCATAAACAAAGCGGGCGCGCAATAAATTACACCAACCTTAACCTAAAAAATTAAACCTTCCATACTAAATGTTTAAAACTTAACTTTAAATTGCTCAAAGTAGTGTCCACTATGCCATTCTTCATATACCTAGGTAAACATAACCCATAAACAAAGCGGGCGCGCAATAAATTACACCAACCTAAACCTAAAAAATTAAACCTACCACACTAAATGTTTAAAACTTAACTTTAAATTGCTTAAAGTAGTGTCCACTATGCCATTCTTTATATACCTATGTTAAACATAACCCATAAACAAAGCGGGCGCGAAATAAATTACACCAACCTAAACCTACAAAATTAAACTTACCACACTAAATGTTTAAAACTTAACTTTAAATTGCTTAAAGTAGTGTCCACTATGCCATTCTTTATATACCTATGTTAAACATAACCCATAAACAAAGCGGGCGCGCAATAAATTACACCAACCTAAACCTACAAAATTAAACTTACCACACTAAATGTTTAAAACTTAACTTTAAATTGCTCAAAGTAGTGTCCACTATGCCATTCTTCATATACCTAGGTAAACATAACCCATAAACAAAGCGGGCGCGCAATAAATTACACCAACCTAAACCTAAAAAATTAAACCTACCACACTAAATGTTTAAAACTTAACTTTAAATTGCTTAAAGTCGTGTCCACTATGCCATTCTTTATATACCTATGTAAAACATAACCCATAAACAAAGCGGGCGCGCAATAAATTACACCAACCTAAACCTAAAAAATTAAACCTACCACACTAAATGTTTAAAACTTAACTTTAAATTGCTCAAAGTAGTGCCCACTATGCCATTCTTCATATACCTAGGTAGTTAGGTAGGTACCTACTTACGTACCTGTTGTAAGTGGCAGAAGCATCTTGATAATATTATATAATTGATCTGTGATTTACATGTAATAAGACTTAGTCAAAAAGTACGTAGTCTAAGAAGTTGACTGCATTAATAATAATAATATTTTCAGGCGACTAAGACCCATAGAAAAAAACAAAATAATCTTATATAATAATAAACTAATACATACGCCAACGACAACCACGTTCTGGACCAGAATGACCTGCTACATTCCGGACAAGATCGAGCGTCTACATCTCTCTATCGTTCGAAGGGTCTACTCACTGGATGGATGGGCGAGAGATGATTTTAACAGACTCTCCTTGCTAACCAGTCTGTTTGAGCATGAGTAGCCTCCCCCCCCCTTGTTGGCTTAGCAGCGGCGCCACGGGCAGGCCAAGGGTAGGAGTTGAGTTCTATGGTACGCCGGCTGTGATAACGCACCAATAGAACCCTTGACGCATGTGGACTGCAGCTCTCCCAATTAGCTGATAGCGGCAGCCAAAGGGTACATGACCACATGCGTGAGCACTAAAAACCCCTTACGTACATAAGAGAGTCATAGTTACTCCCGCCGTTTACCATGCGGAATGAATGAAAACACACACACCAAACTTCGTTCGTGTCTTCGCCAGCGACGCTCCGTCGACAGACATCTATTGCACTTAGATGACGATTTTCGACATTATCTGGCTGGGGTAACGCACACCGCCCAACCCCGTTCTGGTCCGGAATGACCTGCTACATTCCGGACAAGATCGAGCGTCTACATCTCTCTATCGTTCGAAGGGTCTACTCACTGGATGGATGGGCGAGAGATGATTTTAACAGACTGTCCCTGCTAACCAGTCTGTTTGAGCATGAGACGTTCATGAACGAGCATGAACAGAAGAGCCCCCATTCGGAACGTTCGTACCGAGACGAGTTCACGTGTGTAAAGTTTGTTGACACATTCGCGACATCATATACGATTCCGCCCGGAATCTATAGAGCGCCTCACATCGAAACTCATAAGAGAGCAAAACTCACCGAACGCGACGACGCTAGCGCGTCCGAGCGCCGTTCGTCGTCGCGCCCATCAAATTGTTTCATACAACGACCGTTTCCTTGATACGCAACACGCATAAAACACGGTCCGTCGGTCCACGCAGTTGACAGTCGGCGGCGTCGTGTATCGCCCACGGGCAGGCCAAGGGTAGGAGCCGAGTTCTATGGTACGCCGGCTGTGATAACGCACCAATAGAACCCATGACGCGTGTGGACTGCAGCTCTCCCAATTAGCTGATAGCGGCAGCCAAAGGGTACATGACCACATGCGTGAGCACTAAAAACCCCTTACGTACATAAGAGAGTCATAGTTACTCCCGCCGTTTACCATGCGGAATGAATGAAAACACACACACCAAACTTCGTTCGTGTCTTCGCCAGCGACGCTCCGTCGACAGACATCTATTGCACTTAGATGACGATTTTCGACATTATCTGGCTGGGGTAACGCACACCGCCCAACCCCGTTCTGGTCCGGAATGACCTGCTACATTCCGGACAAGATCGAGCGTCTACATCTCTCTATCGTTCGAAGGGTCTACTCACTGGATGGATGGGCGAGAGATGATTTTAACAGACTGTCCCTGCTAACCAGTCTGTTTGAGCATGAGACGTTCATGAACGAGCATGAACAGAAGAGCCCCCATTCGGAACGTTCGTACCGAGACGAGTTCACGTGTGTAAAGTTTGTTGACACATTCGCGACATCATATACGATTCCGCCCGGAATCTATAGAGCGCCTCACATCGAAACTCATAAGAGAGCAAAACTCACCGAACGCGACGACGCTAGCGCGTCCGAGTGCCGTTCGTCGTCGCGCCCATCAAATTGTTTCATACAACGACCGTTTCCTTGATACGCAACACGCATAAAACACGGTCCGTCGGTCCACGCAGTTGACAGTCGGCGGCGTCGTGTATCGCCCACGGGCAGGCCAAGGGTAGGAGCCGAGTTCTATGGTACGCCGGCTGTGATAACGCACCAATAGAACCCATGACGCGTGTGGACTGCAGCTCTCCCAATTAGCTGATAGCGGCAGCAATTATATGTTAATCTCAATCATACCCATATATATGTAAACCTCGAGAAAGATGCGATCGGGCGGTTTCAGTCGGTAAAATATTTTGTACATGATTATTAGTAAAGTGTCCTGCGGGTCCGATAAAGTGAAAGGTAAACATAGACCTCCCCTCCCCCCAACCCCCGGGCGAAAAAAAAGAGATTTACTTTTTTTTTTTTTTAGTTTGGTGAAAAAAAAGTGTGCGTACTAATAACTTAATATAGGTTAGTGGGTTGGTGAGTTAAATTAATAAATAAAATAAATACATTATAATTATCATTGCAGGGGCCGAGTGGAGTGTTCGTGTATTAAATTCGTGTATTAAATTCGTGCATTAGGTGCGCGCTCGCAGCTGGTGCGCGTGTTAAATCGTAAAGGGGTTTTTTTTTTTTGCCTCTAATTTCTTTGTAACCCCCAAAAATGATGGCAATTTACAAGCAATTTATAAACATAGCCCCTTAACCCCTAGGCAAAAAAGAAAAGAGTTTTTTTCTAGTTTTGAATTTGGTGAAAAGTGCATTGGTATTATAATACCTACTACACATACATTATATCGACGACGTTTTATTTACGTTATGAGTTTAATTGACATACATAATTGGGAATCAAACGAGCTTTAATAAAAATTATCTGATCATAAATATTCTGGTTTATTGAATAGGTACTTTTTACTAGGTTTTTTAGTATTTGTTTAGTTATGAGTCCACAGAGTCGACATTAGAGCCAACTTCTTAGTAGGTTTTCCTTAAGTTTGTTCCGTATTTGTATTCAGGTCAGGTCAGGAAGATATCTAGATATCAGGATTGCATACTTTTGAAGGTTTCTATGACTATAAGAGAATAAGTACCACTTGTAGATGTCTCCGTAAGCGTAAACGTTCACTTGGCAAGCACCATTTAATAGGTTGATTCGGATAATTTCCCTTTGGCTTTCCCTCGCACAGGTCTCTTATATATATTTTAATTTTTTTAATTTCAAACGAGCTTTAATAAATATTCTGGTTTATTGAATAGGTACTTTTATGTAACGGGGTAACTTTAAAACAGTATTTGTTTAGTTATGAGTCCACAGAGTCCACATTGGAGCCAACTTCTTAGTAGGTTTTCCTTAAGTTTGTTCCGTATTTGTATTCAGGTCAGGTCAGGAAGATATCTAGATATCAGGATTGCATACTTTTGAAGGTTTCTATGACTATAAGAGAATAAGTACCACTCGTAGATGTCTCCGTAAGCGTAAACGTTCACTTGGCAAGCACCATTTAATAGGTTGATTCGGATAATTTCCCTTTGGCTTTCCCTCGCACAGGTCTCTTACACTTCCAATTTTCATAAAAGTGACAATATTTTTTTGTTTTTGTGATGTGTAATCATCACCGAAATCTACTATTAAGTATGTATTTAGTCTAGTAGTTGGAATGGTTGAATGTTTAATTAGACATTTGATTTTATAGCCTTTGAGTAAGGTCACCCGTCTCTGCCCGGCCCTTTGGGAAATACAGGCCTGATGCGACTAAGATCGCTAATACTTTAACTTTTGTTTTAACATAACATGTAGGTATTTGAAGGCACGTCATGAAAAAATGACTTGACAATAAACCCTAGCAATTCACATAAGTTTGTCAGGTGTTAGATCGCCATCGTCATAGTATATCTTTACTCTATCTTTTGACTCGAGTATGTTTTCAAGGGAAATGAATAACGTCCAATTTATGTGACTTTTATACCGGAGATGAGTCCTCGAGCGTTTCCAGACTAGATTTTTTTGAATGTGTCAGAAGTCTCCTTTTATATCCGAGTCTGAGGTGTTATTTTTACATCATCTGTTTTTTCTGTTCTTTACAGAAATTATTTTAAAATTCAGTGATCGAAAGGCCAGTCATATACCATCGTACCAAAAACCTCTTTGATGAGTTCTGAGAGCGTTTCAATTATTATTATAAATGAAAGTTAGGATACAAATATTATATGATGTAGTGTCTGTAGTATGTAGATACAGTAAAAGTATAAGGAAGTTATCCGACAGTGTATGTATGTAATGAACCCTTTATTGGTTATCTGGTGATCGGAAAAATCTATATGTATTTTTTATAATTATGTATGTCGAACAATAATGATTGAATACATGTCAGTATTAAGTACTAGAGTTATGTAGTAGGTACTCACTGGGAATATTTTTGTAATTTTCAGTAATAAATGTAGTTTTCTGGGTCTTCAATTATTATTTTTTTCAATAGGACATCGTTGTGAGCAAAGTGAACGGAAATAAATGATCATACGACAAAACTAGAATCATCATAAGAAATAAAATATTATTTATCAATAATAAGAACCTAACCCAATAGGCTACCGTGCCGAAAAAAAAAGAATCTAAGAGTCTTTATAATAGGAATGAGTAAGGTAAAAGTACGTCGTACTTTTAACCATATGAGTTGCATAGACGTATATTATGTTTGTAATCAGCTTTTAAAATCCTTTATTTTGATTTGAACCCGCGATAATAATATAAAGAAATTAGCTAAAACTAGATATTTTAAAACTATGGGTACAATATAAGAAGAGAAAAAAAAATGAGCCTATAAGATGTTATTACCGGACGATACTTGCTGACGTTGCAGACTTGATCACGCACGCCTGTAGGCAGGCATCCGCGCAGTTGGCGATAGCGCAGGAACAGGCGACGTGCAGACGTGTACCCCTGGCAGTGTAGGCTTAACTGTACAGATCTGTGTTAAATAGTTGTAATCTCATCACATAAGAAATAAACACACAACTAAGAGCTTGTTACGTTAATAACGTTCATCACAGTTTCAATTCAACTCTCAATATTACCAAATTGTACATAAAAAAATACTTCTAAACGACAAACCGAATCTTTTTTTCACCACGCTAGTGTTCGTGTATTAATAATAATGTTTTTGTTTTTAAAAATAAAACATAATACTACACAACATTCATCGTCCTCGGACGATTGTTTAGAGCCTCCCGACTCTCGGGGCTCCACAGTGAGCATATCCTTGCCGGATTCGGCTAGGCTGGCTTCGGCCTTAGAGGCGTTCAGGCATAATCCTGCGGATGGTAGCTTCGCACCACCGGCCGCTCGGCCGAGTGCATCAACCAAATGTCCGAAACTGCGGTTCCTCTCGTACTGACCAGTATTACTATCGCAACGACAAGCCATCAGTAGGGTAAAAAACTAACCTGTCTCACGACGGTCTAAACCCAGCTCACGTTCCCTTTTGATGGGTGAACAATCGAACGCTTGGCGAATTTTGCTAAAAAAAATAAACTTACCATACTAAATGTTTAAAACTTAACTTTAAATTGCTCAAAGTAGTGTCCACTATGCCATTCTTCATATACCTAGGTAAACATAACCCATAAACAAAGCGGGCGCGCAATAAATTACACCAACCTAAACCTACAAAATTAAACTTACCACACTAAATGTTTAAAACTTAACTTTAAATTGCTCAAAGTAGTGTCCACTATGCCATTCTTCATATACCTAGGTAAACATAACCCATAAACAAAGCGGGCGCGCAATAAATTACACCAACCTAAACCTACAAAATTAAACCTACCATACTTAATGTTTAAAACTTAACTTTAAATTGCTCAAAGTAATATGCACTATGCCATTCTTCATATACCTAGGTAAACATAACCCATAAACAAAGCGGGCGCGCAATAAATTACACCAACCTTAACCTAAAAAATTAAACCTTCCATACTAAATGTTTAAAACTTAACTTTAAATTGCTCAAAGTAGTGTCCACTATGCCATTCTTCATATACCTAGGTAAACATAACCCATAAACAAAGCGGGCGCGCAATAAATTACACCAACCTAAACCTAAAAAATTAAACCTACCACACTAAATGTTTAAAACTTAACTTTAAATTGCTTAAAGTCGTGTCCACTATGCCATTCTTTATATACCTATGTAAAACATAACCCATAAACAAAGCGGGCGCGCAATAAATTACACCAACCTAAACCTAAAAAATTAAACCTACCACACTAAATGTTTAAAACTTAACTTTAAATTGCTCAAAGTAGTGCCCACTATGCCATTCTTCATATACCTAGGTAGTTAGGTAGGTACCTACTTACGTACCTGTTGTAAGTGGCAGAAGCATCTTGATAATATTATATAATTGATCTGTGATTTACATGTAATAAGACTTAGTCAAAAAGTACGTAGTCTAAGAAGTTGACTGCATTAATAATAATAATATTTTCAGGCGACTAAGACCCATAGAAAAAAACAAAATAATCTTATATAATAATAAACTAATACATACGCCAACGACAACCACGTTCTGGACCAGAATGACCTGCTACATTCCGGACAAGATCGAGCGTCTACATCTCTCTATCGTTCGAAGGGTCTACTCACTGGATGGATGGGCGAGAGATGATTTTAACAGACTCTCCTTGCTAACCAGTCTGTTTGAGCATGAGTAGCCTCCCCCCCCCTTGTTGGCTTAGCAGCGGCGCCACGGGCAGGCCAAGGGTAGGAGTTGAGTTCTATGGTACGCCGGCTGTGATAACGCACCAATAGAACCCTTGACGCATGTGGACTGCAGCTCTCCCAATTAGCTGATAGCGGCAGCCAAAGGGTACATGACCACATGCGTGAGCACTAAAAACCCCTTACGTACATAAGAGAGTCATAGTTACTCCCGCCGTTTACCATGCGGAATGAATGAAAACACACACACCAAACTTCGTTCGTGTCTTCGCCAGCGACGCTCCGTCGACAGACATCTATTGCACTTAGATGACGATTTTCGACATTATCTGGCTGGGGTAACGCACACCGCCCAACCCCGTTCTGGTCCGGAATGACCTGCTACATTCCGGACAAGATCGAGCGTCTACATCTCTCTATCGTTCGAAGGGTCTACTCACTGGATGGATGGGCGAGAGATGATTTTAACAGACTGTCCCTGCTAACCAGTCTGTTTGAGCATGAGACGTTCATGAACGAGCATGAACAGAAGAGCCCCCATTCGGAACGTTCGTACCGAGACGAGTTCACGTGTGTAAAGTTTGTTGACACATTCGCGACATCATATACGATTCCGCCCGGAATCTATAGAGCGCCTCACATCGAAACTCATAAGAGAGCAAAACTCACCGAACGCGACGACGCTAGCGCGTCCGAGCGCCGTTCGTCGTCGCGCCCATCAAATTGTTTCATACAACGACCGTTTCCTTGATACGCAACACGCATAAAACACGGTCCGTCGGTCCACGCAGTTGACAGTCGGCGGCGTCGTGTATCGCCCACGGGCAGGCCAAGGGTAGGAGCCGAGTTCTATGGTACGCCGGCTGTGATAACGCACCAATAGAACCCATGACGCGTGTGGACTGCAGCTCTCCCAATTAGCTGATAGCGGCAGCCAAAGGGTACATGACCACATGCGTGAGCACTAAAAACCCCTTACGTACATAAGAGAGTCATAGTTACTCCCGCCGTTTACCATGCGGAATGAATGAAAACACACACACCAAACTTCGTTCATGTCTTCGCCAGCGACGCTCCGTCGACAGACATCTATTGCACTTAGATGACGATTTTCGACATTATCTGGCTGGGGTAACGCACACCGCCCAACCCCGTTCTGGTCCGGAATGACCTGCTACATTCCGGACAAGATCGAGCGTCTACATCTCTCTATCGTTCGAAGGGTCTACTCACTGGATGGATGGGCGAGAGATGATTTTAACAGACTGTCCCTGCTAACCAGTCTGTTTGAGCATGAGACGTTCATGAACGAGCATGAACAGAAGAGCCCCCATTCGGAACGTTCGTACCGAGACGAGTTCACGTGTGTAAAGTTTGTTGACACATTCGCGACATCATATACGATTCCGCCCGGAATCTATAGAGCGCCTCACATCGAAACTCATAAGAGAGCAAAACTCACCGAACGCGACGACGCTAGCGCGTCCGAGTGCCGTTCGTCGTCGCGCCCATCAAATTGTTTCATACAACGACCGTTTCCTTGATACGCAACACGCATAAAACACGGTCCGTCGGTCCACGCAGTTGACAGTCGGCGGCGTCGTGTATCGCCCACGGGCAGGCCAAGGGTAGGAGCCGAGTTCTATGGTACGCCGGCTGTGATAACGCACCAATAGAACCCATGACGCGTGTGGACTGCAGCTCTCCCAATTAGCTGATAGCGGCAGCAATTATATGTTAATCTCAATCATACCCATATATATGTAAACCTCGAGAAAGATGCGATCGGGCGGTTTCAGTCGGTAAAATATTTTGTACATGATTATTAGTAAAGTGTCCTGCGGGTCCGATAAAGTGAAAGGTAAACATAGACCTCCCCTCCCCCCAACCCCCGGGCGAAAAAAAAGAGATTTACTTTTTTTTTTTTTTAGTTTGGTGAAAAAAAAGTGTGCGTACTAATAACTTAATATAGGTTAGTGGGTTGGTGAGTTAAATTAATAAATAAAATAAATACATTATAATTATCATTGCAGGGGCCGAGTGGAGTGTTCGTGTATTAAATTCGTGTATTAAATTCGTGCATTAGGTGCGCGCTCGCAGCTGGTGCGCGTGTTAAATCGTAAAGGGGTTTTTTTTTTTTGCCTCTAATTTCTTTGTAACCCCCAAAAATGATGGCAATTTACAAGCAATTTATAAACATAGCCCCTTAACCCCTAGGCAAAAAAGAAAAGAGTATTTTTCTAGTTTTGAATTTGGTGAAAAGTGCATTGGTATTATAATACCTACTACACATACATTATATCGACGACGTTTTATTTACGTTATGAGTTTAATTGACATACATAATTGGGAATCAAACGAGCTTTAATAAAAATTATCTGATCATAAATATTCTGGTTTATTGAATAGGTACTTTTTACTAGGTTTTTTAGTATTTGTTTAGTTATGAGTCCACAGAGTCGACATTAGAGCCAACTTCTTAGTAGGTTTTCCTTAAGTTTGTTCCGTATTTGTATTCAGGTCAGGTCAGGAAGATATCTAGATATCAGGATTGCATACTTTTGAAGGTTTCTATGACTATAAGAGAATAAGTACCACTTGTAGATGTCTCCGTAAGCGTAAACGTTCACTTGGCAAGCACCATTTAATAGGTTGATTCGGATAATTTCCCTTTGGCTTTCCCTCGCACAGGTCTCTTATATATATTTTAATTTTTTTAATTTCAAACGAGCTTTAATAAATATTCTGGTTTATTGAATAGGTACTTTTATGTAACGGGGTAACTTTAAAACAGTATTTGTTTAGTTATGAGTCCACAGAGTCCACATTGGAGCCAACTTCTTAGTAGGTTTTCCTTAAGTTTGTTCCGTATTTGTATTCAGGTCAGGTCAGGAAGATATCTAGATATCAGGATTGCATACTTTTGAAGGTTTCTATGACTATAAGAGAATAAGTACCACTCGTAGATGTCTCCGTAAGCGTAAACGTTCACTTGGCAAGCACCATTTAATAGGTTGATTCGGATAATTTCCCTTTGGCTTTCCCTCGCACAGGTCTCTTACACTTCCAATTTTCATAAAAGTGACAATATTTTTTTGTTTTTGTGATGTGTAATCATCACCGAAATCTACTATTAAGTATGTATTTAGTCTAGTAGTTGGAATGGTTGAATGTTTAATTAGACATTTGATTTTATAGCCTTTGAGTAAGGTCACCCGTCTCTGCCCGGCCCTTTGGGAAATACAGGCCTGATGCGACTAAGATCGCTAATACTTTAACTTTTGTTTTAACATAACATGTAGGTATTTGAAGGCACGTCATGAAAAAATGACTTGACAATAAACCCTAGCAATTCACATAAGTTTGTCAGGTGTTAGATCGCCATCGTCATAGTATATCTTTACTCTATCTTTTGACTCGAGTATGTTTTCAAGGGAAATGAATAACGTCCAATTTATGTGACTTTTATACCGGAGATGAGTCCTCGAGCGTTTCCAGACTAGATTTTTTTGAATGTGTCAGAAGTCTCCTTTTATATCCGAGTCTGAGGTGTTATTTTTACATCATCTGTTTTTTCTGTTCTTTACAGAAATTATTTTAAAATTCAGTGATCGAAAGGCCAGTCATATACCATCGTACCAAAAACCTCTTTGATGAGTTCTGAGAGCGTTTCAATTATTATTATAAATGAAAGTTAGGATACAAATATTATATGATGTAGTGTCTGTAGTATGTAGATACAGTAAAAGTATAAGGAAGTTATCCGACAGTGTATGTATGTAATGAACCCTTTATTGGTTATCTGGTGATCGGAAAAATCTATATGTATTTTTTATAATTATGTATGTCGAACAATAATGATTGAATACATGTCAGTATTAAGTACTAGAGTTATGTAGTAGGTACTCACTGGGAATATTTTTGTAATTTTCAGTAATAAATGTAGTTTTCTGGGTCTTCAATTATTATTTTTTTCAATAGGACATCGTTGTGAGCAAAGTGAACGGAAATAAATGATCATACGACAAAACTAGAATCATCATAAGAAATAAAATATTATTTATCAATAATAAGAACCTAACCCAATAGGCTACCGTGCCGAAAAAAAAAGAATCTAAGAGTCTTTATAATAGGAATGAGTAAGGTAAAAGTACGTCGTACTTTTAACCATATGAGTTGCATAGACGTATATTATGTTTGTAATCAGCTTTTAAAATCCTTTATTTTGATTTGAACCCGCGATAATAATATAAAGAAATTAGCTAAAACTAGATATTTTAAAACTATGGGTACAATATAAGAAGAGAAAAAAAAATGAGCCTATAAGATGTTATTACCGGACGATACTTGCTGACGTTGCAGACTTGATCACGCACGCCTGTAGGCAGGCATCCGCGCAGTTGGCGATAGCGCAGGAACAGGCGACGTGCAGACGTGTACCCCTGGCAGTGTAGGCTTAACTGTACAGATCTGTGTTAAATAGTTGTAATCTCATCACATAAGAAATAAACACACAACTAAGAGCTTGTTACGTTAATAACGTTCATCACAGTTTCAATTCAACTCTCAATATTACCAAATTGTACATAAAAAAATACTTCTAAACGACAAACCGAATCTTTTTTTCACCACGCTAGTGTTCGTGTATTAATAATAATGTTTTTGTTTTTAAAAATAAAACATAATACTACACAACATTCATCGTCCTCGGACGATTGTTTAGAGCCTCCCGACTCTCGGGGCTCCACAGTGAGCATATCCTTGCCGGATTCGGCTAGGCTGGCTTCGGCCTTAGAGGCGTTCAGGCATAATCCTGCGGATGGTAGCTTCGCACCACCGGCCGCTCGGCCGAGTGCATCAACCAAATGTCCGAAACTGCGGTTCCTCTCGTACTGACCAGTATTACTATCGCAACGACAAGCCATCAGTAGGGTAAAAAACTAACCTGTCTCACGACGGTCTAAACCCAGCTCACGTTCCCTTTTGATGGGTGAACAATCGAACGCTTGGCGAATTTTGCTAAAAAAAATAAACTTACCATACTAAATGTTTAAAACTTAACTTTAAATTGCTCAAAGTAGTGTCCACTATGCCATTCTTCATATACCTAGGTAAACATAACCCATAAACAAAGCGGGCGCGCAATAAATTACACCAACCTAAACCTACAAAATTAAACTTACCACACTAAATGTTTAAAACTTAACTTTAAATTGCTCAAAGTAGTGTCCACTATGCCATTCTTCATATACCTAGGTAAACATAACCCATAAACAAAGCGGGCGCGCAATAAATTACACCAACCTAAACCTACAAAATTAAACCTACCATACTTAATGTTTAAAACTTAACTTTAAATTGCTCAAAGTAATATGCACTATGCCATTCTTCATATACCTAGGTAAACATAACCCATAAACAAAGCGGGCGCGCAATAAATTACACCAACCTTAACCTAAAAAATTAAACCTTCCATACTAAATGTTTAAAACTTAACTTTAAATTGCTCAAAGTAGTGTCCACTATGCCATTCTTCATATACCTAGGTAAACATAACCCATAAACAAAGCGGGCGCGCAATAAATTACACCAACCTAAACCTAAAAAATTAAACCTACCACACTAAATGTTTAAAACTTAACTTTAAATTGCTTAAAGTAGTGTCCACTATGCCATTCTTTATATACCTATGTTAAACATAACCCATAAACAAAGCGGGCGCGAAATAAATTACACCAACCTAAACCTACAAAATTAAACTTACCACACTAAATGTTTAAAACTTAACTTTAAATTGCTTAAAGTAGTGTCCACTATGCCATTCTTTATATACCTATGTTAAACATAACCCATAAACAAAGCGGGCGCGCAATAAATTACACCAACCTAAACCTACAAAATTAAACTTACCACACTAAATGTTTAAAACTTAACTTTAAATTGCTCAAAGTAGTGTCCACTATGCCATTCTTCATATACCTAGGTAAACATAACCCATAAACAAAGCGGGCGCGCAATAAATTACACCAACCTAAACCTAAAAAATTAAACCTACCACACTAAATGTTTAAAACTTAACTTTAAATTGCTTAAAGTCTTGTCCACTATGCCATTCTTTATATACCTATGTAAAACATAACCCATAAACAAAGCGGGCGCGCAATAAATTACACCAACCTAAACCTAAAAAATTAAACCTACCACACTAAATGTTTAAAACTTAACTTTAAATTGCTCAAAGTAGTGCCCACTATGCCATTCTTCATATACCTAGGTAGTTAGGTAGGTACCTACTTACGTACCTGTTGTAAGTGGCAGAAGCATCTTGATAATATTATATAATTGATCTGTGATTTACATGTAATAAGACTTAGTCAAAAAGTACGTAGTCTAAGAAGTTGACTGCATTAATAATAATAATATTTTCAGGCGACTAAGACCCATAGAAAAAAACAAAATAATCTTATATAATAATAAACTAATACATACGCCAACGACAACCACGTTCTGGACCAGAATGACCTGCTACATTCCGGACAAGATCGAGCGTCTACATCTCTCTATCGTTCGAAGGGTCTACTCACTGGATGGATGGGCGAGAGATGATTTTAACAGACTCTCCTTGCTAACCAGTCTGTTTGAGCATGAGTAGCCCCCCCCCCCCTTGTTGGCTTAGCAGCGGCGCCACGGGCAGGCCAAGGGTAGGAGTTGAGTTCTATGGTACGCCGGCTGTGATAACGCACCAATAGAACCCTTGACGCATGTGGACTGCAGCTCTCCCAATTAGCTGATAGCGGCAGCCAAAGGGTACATGACCACATGCGTGAGCACTAAAAACCCCTTACGTACATAAGAGAGTCATAGTTACTCCCGCCGTTTACCATGCGGAATGAATGAAAACACACACACCAAACTTCGTTCGTGTCTTCGCCAGCGACGCTCCGTCGACAGACATCTATTGCACTTAGATGACGATTTTCGACATTATCTGGCTGGGGTAACGCACACCGCCCAACCCCGTTCTGGTCCGGAATGACCTGCTACATTCCGGACAAGATCGAGCGTCTACATCTCTCTATCGTTCGAAGGGTCTACTCACTGGATGGATGGGCGAGAGATGATTTTAACAGACTGTCCCTGCTAACCAGTCTGTTTGAGCATGAGACGTTCATGAACGAGCATGAACAGAAGAGCCCCCATTCGGAACGTTCGTACCGAGACGAGTTCACGTGTGTAAAGTTTGTTGACACATTCGCGACATCATATACGATTCCGCCCGGAATCTATAGAGCGCCTCACATCGAAACTCATAAGAGAGCAAAACTCACCGAACGCGACGACGCTAGCGCGTCCGAGCGCCGTTCGTCGTCGCGCCCATCAAATTGTTTCATACAACGACCGTTTCCTTGATACGCAACACGCATAAAACACGGTCCGTCGGTCCACGCAGTTGACAGTCGGCGGCGTCGTGTATCGCCCACGGGCAGGCCAAGGGTAGGAGCCGAGTTCTATGGTACGCCGGCTGTGATAACGCACCAATAGAACCCATGACGCGTGTGGACTGCAGCTCTCCCAATTAGCTGATAGCGGCAGCCAAAGGGTACATGACCACATGCGTGAGCACTAAAAACCCCTTACGTACATAAGAGAGTCATAGTTACTCCCGCCGTTTACCATGCGGAATGAATGAAAACACACACACCAAACTTCGTTCGTGTCTTCGCCAGCGACGCTCCGTCGACAGACATCTATTGCACTTAGATGACGATTTTCGACATTATCTGGCTGGGGTAACGCACACCGCCCAACCCCGTTCTGGTCCGGAATGACCTGCTACATTCCGGACAAGATCGAGCGTCTACATCTCTCTATCGTTCGAAGGGTCTACTCACTGGATGGATGGGCGAGAGATGATTTTAACAGACTGTCCCTGCTAACCAGTCTGTTTGAGCATGAGACGTTCATGAACGAGCATGAACAGAAGAGCCCCCATTCGGAACGTTCGTACCGAGACGAGTTCACGTGTGTAAAGTTTGTTGACACATTCGCGACATCATATACGATTCCGCCCGGAATCTATAGAGCGCCTCACATCGAAACTCATAAGAGAGCAAAACTCACCGAACGCGACGACGCTAGCGCGTCCGAGCGCCGTTCGTCGTCGCGCCCATCAAATTGTTTCATACAACGACCGTTTCCTTGATACGCAACACGCATAAAACACGGTCCGTCGGTCCACGCAGTTGACAGTCGGCGGCGTCGTGTATCGCCCACGGGCAGGCCAAGGGTAGGAGCCGAGTTCTATGGTACGCCGGCTGTGATAACGCACCAATAGAACCCATGACGCGTGTGGACTGCAGCTCTCCCAATTAGCTGATAGCGGCAGCAATTATATGTTAATCTCAATCATACCCATATATATGTAAACCTCGAGAAAGATGCGATCGGGCGGTTTCAGTCGGTAAAATATTTTGTACATGATTATTAGTAAAGTGTCCTGCGGGTCCGATAAAGTGAAAGGTAAACATAGACCTCCCCTCCCCCCAACCCCCGGGCGAAAAAAAAGAGATTTACTTTTTTTTTTTTTTAGTTTGGTGAAAAAAAAGTGTGCGTACTAATAACTTAATATAGGTTAGTGGGTTGGTGAGTTAAATTAATAAATAAAATAAATACATTATAATTATCATTGCAGGGGCCGAGTGGAGTGTTCGTGTATTAAATTCGTGTATTAAATTCGTGCATTAGGTGCGCGCTCGCAGCTGGTGCGCGTGTTAAATCGTAAAGGGGTTTTTTTTTTTTGCCTCTAATTTCTTTGTAACCCCCAAAAATGATGGCAATTTACAAGCAATTTATAAACATAGCCCCTTAACCCCTAGGCAAAAAAGAAAAGAGTTTTTTTCTAGTTTTGAATTTGGTGAAAAGTGCATTGGTATTATAATACCTACTACACATACATTATATCGACGACGTTTTATTTACGTTATGAGTTTAATTGACATACATAATTGGGAATCAAACGAGCTTTAATAAAAATTATCTGATCATAAATATTCTGGTTTATTGAATAGGTACTTTTTACTAGGTTTTTTAGTATTTGTTTAGTTATGAGTCCACAGAGTCGACATTAGAGCCAACTTCTTAGTAGGTTTTCCTTAAGTTTGTTCCGTATTTGTATTCAGGTCAGGTCAGGAAGATATCTAGATATCAGGATTGCATACTTTTGAAGGTTTCTATGACTATAAGAGAATAAGTACCACTTGTAGATGTCTCCGTAAGCGTAAACGTTCACTTGGCAAGCACCATTTAATAGGTTGATTCGGATAATTTCCCTTTGGCTTTCCCTCGCACAGGTCTCTTATATATATTTTTATTTTTTTAATTTCAAACGAGCTTTAATAAATATTCTGGTTTATTGAATAGGTACTTTTATGTAACGGGGTAACTTTAAAACAGTATTTGTTTAGTTATGAGTCCACAGAGTCGACATTGGAGCCAACTTCTTTGTAGGTTTTCGTTAAGTTTGTTCTGTATTTGTATATGGTCAGGTCAGGAAGATATCTAGATATCAGGATTGCATACTTTTGAAGGTTTCTATGACTATAAGAGAATAAGTACCACTCGTAGATGTCTCCGTAAGCGTAAACGTTCACTTGGCAAGCAACATTTAATAGGTTGATTCGGATAATTTCCCTTTGGCTTTCCCTCGCACAGGTCTCTTACACTTCCAATTTTCATAAAAGTGACAATATTTTTTTGTTTTTTGTGATGTGTAATCATCACCGAAATCTACTATTAAGTATGTATTTAGTCTAGTAGTTGGAATGGTTGAATGTTTAGTTAGACATTTGATTTTATAGCCTTTGAGTAAGGTCACCCGTCTCTGCCCGGCCCTTTGGGAAATACAGGCCTGATGCGACTAAGATCGCTAATACTTTAACTTTTGTTTTAACATAACATGTAGGTATTTGAAGGCACGTCATGAAAAAATGACTTGACAATAAACCCTAGCAATTCACATAAGTTTGTCAGGTGTTAGATCGCCATCGTCATAGTATATCTTTACTCTATCTTTTGACTCGAGTATGTTTTCAAGGGAAATGAATAACGTCCAATTTATGTGACTTTTATAACGGAGATGAGTCCTCGAGCGTTTCCAGACTAGATTTTTTTGAATGTGTCAGAAGTCTCCTTTTATATCCGAGTCTGAGGTGTTATTTTTACATCATCTGTTTTTTCTGTTCTTTACAGAAATTATTTTAAAATTCAGTGATCGAAAGGCCAATCATATACCATCGTACCAAAAACCTCTTTGATGAGTTCTGAGAGCGTTTCAATTATTATTATAAATGAAAGTTAGGATACAAATATTATATGATGTAGTGTCTGTAGTATGTAGATACAGTTAAAGTATAAGGAAGTTATCCGACAGTGTATGTATGTAATGAACCCTTTATTGGTTATCTGGTGATCGGAAAAATCTATATGTATTTTTTATAATTATGTATGTCGAACAATAATGATTGAATACATGTCAGTATTAAGTACTTGAGTTATGTAGTAGGTACTCACTGGGAATATTTTTGTAATTTTCAGTAATAAATGTAGTTTTCTGGGTCTTCAATTATTATTTTTTTCAATAGGACATCGTTGTGAGCAAAGTGAACGGAAATAAATGATCATACGACAAAACTAGAATCATCATAAGAAATAAAATATTATTTATCAATAATAAGAACCTAACCCAATAGGCTACCGTGCCGAAAAAAAAAGAATCTAAGAGTCTTTATAATAGGAATGAGTAAGGTAAAAGTACGTCGTACTTTTAACCATATGAGTTGCATAGACGTATATTATGTTTGTAATCAGCTTTTAAAATCCTTTATTTTGATTTGAACCCGCGATAATAATATAAAGAAATTAGCTAAAACTAGATATTTTAAAACTATGGGTACAATATAAGAAGAGAAAAAAAAATGAGCCTATAAGATGTTATTACCGGACGATACTTGCTGACGTTGCAGACTTGATCACGCACGCCTGTAGGCAGGCATCCGCGCAGTTGGCGATAGCGCAGGAACAGGCGACGTGCAGACGTGTACCCCTGGCAGTGTAGGCTTAACTGTACAGATCTGTGTTAAATAGTTGTAATCTCATCACATAAGAAATAAACACACAACTAAGAGCTTGTTACGTTAATAACGTTCATCACAGTTTCAATTCAACTCTCAATATTACCAAATTGTACATAAAAAAATACTTCTAAACGACAAACCGAATCTTTTTTTCACCACGCTAGTGTTCGTGTATTAATAATAATGTTTTTGTTTTTAAAAATAAAACATAATACTACACAACATTCATCGTCCTCGGACGATTGTTTAGAGCCTCCCGACTCTCGGGGCTCCACAGTGAGCATATCCTTGCCGGATTCGGCTAGGATGGCTTCGGCCTTAGAGGCGTTCAGGCATAATCCTGCGGATGGTAGCTTCGCACCACCGGCCGCTCGGCCGAGTGCATCAACCAAATGTCCGAAACTGCGTTTCCTCTCGTACTGACCAGTATTACTATCGCAACGACAAGCCATCAGTAGGGTAAAAAACTAACCTGTCTCACGACGGTCTAAACCCAGCTCACGTTCCCTTTTGATGGGTGAACAATCGAACGCTTGGCGAATTTTGCTAAAAAAATTAAACTTACCATACTAAATGTTTAAAACTTAACTTTAAATTGCTCAAAGTAGTGTCCACTATGCCATTCTTCATATACCTAGGTAAACATAACCCATAAACAAAGCGGGCGCGCAATAAATTACACCAACCTAAACCTACAAAATTAAACCTACCATACTTAATGTTTAAAACTTAACTTTAAATTGCTCAAAGTAATATGCACTATGCCATTCTTCATATACCTAGGTAAACATAACCCATAAACAAAGCGGGCGCGCAATAAATTACACCAACCTTAACCTAAAAAATTAAACCTTCCATACTAAATGTTTAAAACTTAACTTTAAATTGCTCAAAGTAGTGTCCACTATGCCATTCTTCATATACCTAGGTAAACATAACCCATAAACAAAGCGGGCGCGCAATAAATTACACCAACCTAAACCTAAAAAATTAAACCTACCACACTAAATGTTTAAAACTTAACTTTAAATTGCTTAAAGTAGTGTCCACTATGCCATTCTTTATATACCTATGTTAAACATAACCCATAAACAAAGCGGGCGCGAAATAAATTACACCAACCTAAACCTACAAAATTAAACTTACCACACTAAATGTTTAAAACTTAACTTTAAATTGCTTAAAGTAGTGTCCACTATGCCATTCTTTATATACCTATGTTAAACATAACCCATAAACAAAGCGGGCGCGCAATAAATTACACCAACCTAAACCTACAAAATTAAACTTACCACACTAAATGTTTAAAACTTAACTTTAAATTGCTCAAAGTAGTGTCCACTATGCCATTCTTCATATACCTAGGTAAACATAACCCATAAACAAAGCGGGCGCGCAATAAATTACACCAACCTTAACCTAAAAAATTAAACCTTCCATACTAAATGTTTAAAACTTAACTTTAAATTGCTCAAAGTAGTGTCCACTATGCCATTCTTCATATACCTAGGTAAACATAACCCATAAACAAAGCGGGCGCGCAATAAATTACACCAACCTAAACCTAAAAAATTAAACCTACCACACTAAATGTTTAAAACTTAACTTTAAATTGCTTAAAGTCGTGTCCACTATGCCATTCTTTATATACCTATGTAAAACATAACCCATAAACAAAGCGGGCGCGCAATAAATTACACCAACCTAAACCTAAAAAATTAAACCTACCACACTAAATGTTTAAAACTTAACTTTAAATTGCTCAAAGTAGTGCCCACTATGCCATTCTTCATATACCTAGGTAGTTAGGTAGGTACCTACTTACGTACCTGTTGTAAGTGGCAGAAGCATCTTGATAATATTATATAATTGATCTGTGATTTACATGTAATAAGACTTAGTCAAAAAGTACGTAGTCTAAGAAGTTGACTGCATTAATAATAATAATATTTTCAGGCGACTAAGACCCATAGAAAAAAACAAAATAATCTTATATAATAATAAACTAATACATACGCCAACGACAACCACGTTCTGGACCAGAATGACCTGCTACATTCCGGACAAGATCGAGCGTCTACATCTCTCTATCGTTCGAAGGGTCTACTCACTGGATGGATGGGCGAGAGATGATTTTAACAGACTCTCCTTGCTAACCAGTCTGTTTGAGCATGAGTAGCCTCCCCCCCCCTTGTTGGCTTAGCAGCGGCGCCACGGGCAGGCCAAGGGTAGGAGTTGAGTTCTATGGTACGCCGGCTGTGATAACGCACCAATAGAACCCTTGACGCATGTGGACTGCAGCTCTCCCAATTAGCTGATAGCGGCAGCCAAAGGGTACATGACCACATGCGTGAGCACTAAAAACCCCTTACGTACATAAGAGAGTCATAGTTACTCCCGCCGTTTACCATGCGGAATGAATGAAAACACACACACCAAACTTCGTTCGTGTCTTCGCCAGCGACGCTCCGTCGACAGACATCTATTGCACTTAGATGACGATTTTCGACATTATCTGGCTGGGGTAACGCACACCGCCCAACCCCGTTCTGGTCCGGAATGACCTGCTACATTCCGGACAAGATCGAGCGTCTACATCTCTCTATCGTTCGAAGGGTCTACTCACTGGATGGATGGGCGAGAGATGATTTTAACAGACTGTCCCTGCTAACCAGTCTGTTTGAGCATGAGACGTTCATGAACGAGCATGAACAGAAGAGCCCCCATTCGGAACGTTCGTACCGAGACGAGTTCACGTGTGTAAAGTTTGTTGACACATTCGCGACATCATATACGATTCCGCCCGGAATCTATAGAGCGCCTCACATCGAAACTCATAAGAGAGCAAAACTCACCGAACGCGACGACGCTAGCGCGTCCGAGCGCCGTTCGTCGTCGCGCCCATCAAATTGTTTCATACAACGACCGTTTCCTTGATACGCAACACGCATAAAACACGGTCCGTCGGTCCACGCAGTTGACAGTCGGCGGCGTCGTGTATCGCCCACGGGCAGGCCAAGGGTAGGAGCCGAGTTCTATGGTACGCCGGCTGTGATAACGCACCAATAGAACCCATGACGCGTGTGGACTGCAGCTCTCCCAATTAGCTGATAGCGGCAGCAATTATATGTTAATCTCAATCATACCCATATATATGTAAACCTCGAGAAAGATGCGATCGGGCGGTTTCAGTCGGTAAAATATTTTGTACATGATTATTAGTAAAGTGTCCTGCGGGTCCGATAAAGTGAAAGGTAAACATAGACCTCCCCTCCCCCCAACCCCCGGGCGAAAAAAAAGAGATTTACTTTTTTTTTTTTTTAGTTTGGTGAAAAAAAAGTGTGCGTACTAATAACTTAATATAGGTTAGTGGGTTGGTGAGTTAAATTAATAAATAAAATAAATACATTATAATTATCATTGCAGGGGCCGAGTGGAGTGTTCGTGTATTAAATTCGTGTATTAAATTCGTGCATTAGGTGCGCGCTCGCAGCTGGTGCGCGTGTTAAATCGTAAAGGGGTTTTTTTTTTTTGCCTCTAATTTCTTTGTAACCCCCAAAAATGATGGCAATTTACAAGCAATTTATAAACATAGCCCCTTAACCCCTAGGCAAAAAAGAAAAGAGTTTTTTTCTAGTTTTGAATTTGGTGAAAAGTGCATTGGTATTATAATACCTACTACACATACATTATATCGACGACGTTTTATTTACGTTATGAGTTTAATTGACATACATAATTGGGAATCAAACGAGCTTTAATAAAAATTATCTGATCATAAATATTCTGGTTTATTGAATAGGTACTTTTTACTAGGTTTTTTAGTATTTGTTTAGTTATGAGTCCACAGAGTCGACATTAGAGCCAACTTCTTAGTAGGTTTTCCTTAAGTTTGTTCCGTATTTGTATTCAGGTCAGGTCAGGAAGATATCTAGCTATCAGGATTGCATACTTTTGAAGGTTTCTATGACTATAAGAGAATAAGTACCACTTGTAGATGTCTCCGTAAGCGTAAACGTTCACTTGGCAAGCACCATTTAATAGGTTGATTCGGATAATTTCCCTTTGGCTTTCCCTCGCACAGGTCTTTTATATATATTTTTATTTTTTTAATTTCAAACGAGCTTTAATAAATATTCTGGTTTATTGAATAGGTACTTTTATGTAACGGGGTAACTTTAAAACAGTATTTGTTTAGTTATGAGTCCACAGAGTCGACATTGGAGCCAACTTCTTAGTAGGTTTTCCTTAAGTTTGTTCCGTATTTGTATTCAGGTCAGGTCAGGAAGATATCTAGATATCAGGATTGCATACTTTTGAAGGTTTCTATGACTATAAGAGAATAAGTACCACTCGTAGATGTCTCCGTAAGCGTAAACGTTCACTTGGCAAGCACCATTTAATAGGTTGATTCGGATAATTTCCCTTTGGCTTTCCCTCGCACAGGTCTCTTACACTTCCAATTTTCATAAAAGTGACAATATTTTTTTGTTTTTGTGATGTGTAATCATCACCGAAATCTACTATTAAGTATGTATTTAGTCTAGTAGTTGGAATGGTTGAATGTTTAATTAGACATTTGATTTTATAGCCTTTGAGTAAGGTCACCCGTCTCTGCCCGGCCCTTTGGGAAATACAGGCCTGATGCGACTAAGATCGCTAATACTTTAACTTTTGTTTTAACATAACATGTAGGTATTTGAAGGCACGTCATGAAAAAATGACTTGACAATAAACCCTAGCAATTCACATAAGTTTGTCAGGTGTTAGATAGTATATCTTTACTCTATCTTTTGACTCGAGTATGTTTTCAAGGGAAATGAATAACGTCCAATTTATGTAACTTTTATAACGGAGATGAGTCCTCGAGCGTTTCCAGACTAGATTTTTTTGAATGTGTCAGAAGTCTCCTTTTATATCCGAGTCTGAGGTGTTATTTTTACATCATCTGTTTTTTCTGTTCTTTACAGAAATTATTTTAAAATTCAGTGATCGAAAGGCCAGTCATATACCATCGTACCAAAAACCTCTTTGATGAGTTCTGAGAGCGTTTCAATTATTATTATAAATGAAAGTTAGGATACAAATATTATATGATGTAGTGTCTGTAGTATGTAGATACAGTTAAAGTATAAGGAAGTTATCCGACAGTGTATGTATGTAATGAACCCTTTATTGGTTATCTGGTGATCGGAAAAATCTATATGTATTTTTTATAATTATGTATGTCGAACAATAATGATTGAATACATGTCAGTATTAAGTACTAGAGTTATGTATTAGGTACTCACTGGGAATATTTTTGTAATTTTCAGTAATAAATGTAGTTTTCTGGGTCTTCAATTATTATTTTTTTCAATAGGACATCGTTGTGAGCAAAGTGAACGGAAATAAATGATCATACGACAAAACTAGAATCATCATAAGAAATAAAATATCATTTATCAATAATAAGAACCTAACCCAATAGGCTACCGTGCCGAAAAAAAAAGAATCTAAGAGTCTTTATAATAGGAATGAGTAAGGTAAAAGTACGTCGTACTTTTAACCATATGAGTTGCATAGACGTATATTATGTTTGTAATCAGCTTTTAAAATCCTTTATTTTGATTTGAACCCGCGATAATAATATAAAGAAATTAGCTAAAACTAGATATTTTAAAACTATGGGTACAATATAAGAAGAGAAAAAAAAATGAGCCTATAAGATGTTATTACCGGACGATACTTGCTGACGTTGCAGACTTGATCACGCACGCCTGTAGGCAGGCATCCGCGCAGTTGGCGATAGCGCAGGAACAGGCGACGTGCAGACGTGTACCCCTGGCAGTGTAGGCTTAACTGTACAGAT
Source organism: Xanthia togata (assembly GCA_963853775.1). Classification (NCBI taxonomy): domain Eukaryota; kingdom Metazoa; phylum Arthropoda; class Insecta; order Lepidoptera; family Noctuidae; genus Xanthia; species Xanthia togata. The sequence continues at coordinate 14,905,364 of OY970795.1, read as the reverse complement.
CTGTGTTAAATAGTTGTAATCTCATCACATAAGAAATAAACACACAACTAAGAGCTTGTTACGTTAATAACGTTCATCACAGTTTCAATTCAACTCTCAATATTACCAAATTGTACATAAAAAAATACTTCTAAACGACAAACCGAATCTTTTTTTCACCACGCTAGTGTTCGTGTATTAATAATAATGTTTTTGTTTTTAAAAATAAAACATAATACTACACAACATTCATCGTCCTCGGACGATTGTTTAGAGCCTCCCGACTCTCGGGGCTCCACAGTGAGCATATCCTTGCCGGATTCGGCTAGGATGGCTTCGGCCTTAGAGGCGTTCAGGCATAATCCTGCGGATGGTAGCTTCGCACCACCGGCCGCTCGGCCGAGTGCATCAACCAAATGTCCGAAACTGCGTTTCCTCTCGTACTGACCAGTATTACTATCGCAACGACAAGCCATCAGTAGGGTAAAAAACTAACCTGTCTCACGACGGTCTAAACCCAGCTCACGTTCCCTTTTGATGGGTGAACAATCGAACGCTTGGCGAATTTTGCTAAAAAAATTAAACTTACCATACTAAATGTTTAAAACTTAACTTTAAATTGCTCAAAGTAGTGTCCACTATGCCATTCTTCATATACCTAGGTAAACATAACCCATAAACAAAGCGGGCGCGCAATAAATTACACCAACCTAAACCTACAAAATTAAACCTACCATACTTAATGTTTAAAACTTAACTTTAAATTGCTCAAAGTAATATGCACTATGCCATTCTTCATATACCTAGGTAAACATAACCCATAAACAAAGCGGGCGCGCAATAAATTACACCAACCTTAACCTAAAAAATTAAACCTTCCATACTAAATGTTTAAAACTTAACTTTAAATTGCTCAAAGTAGTGTCCACTATGCCATTCTTCATATACCTAGGTAAACATAACCCATAAACAAAGCGGGCGCGCAATAAATTACACCAACCTAAACCTAAAAAATTAAACCTACCACACTAAATGTTTAAAACTTAACTTTAAATTGCTTAAAGTAGTGTCCACTATGCCATTCTTTATATACCTATGTTAAACATAACCCATAAACAAAGCGGGCGCGAAATAAATTACACCAACCTAAACCTACAAAATTAAACTTACCACACTAAATGTTTAAAACTTAACTTTAAATTGCTTAAAGTAGTGTCCACTATGCCATTCTTTATATACCTATGTTAAACATAACCCATAAACAAAGCGGGCGCGCAATAAATTACACCAACCTAAACCTACAAAATTAAACTTACCACACTAAATGTTTAAAACTTAACTTTAAATTGCTCAAAGTAGTGTCCACTATGCCATTCTTCATATACCTAGGTAAACATAACCCATAAACAAAGCGGGCGCGCAATAAATTACACCAACCTAAACCTAAAAAATTAAACCTACCACACTAAATGTTTAAAACTTAACTTTAAATTGCTTAAAGTCGTGTCCACTATGCCATTCTTTATATACCTATGTAAAACATAACCCATAAACAAAGCGGGCGCGCAATAAATTACACCAACCTAAACCTAAAAAATTAAACCTACCACACTAAATGTTTAAAACTTAACTTTAAATTGCTCAAAGTAGTGCCCACTATGCCATTCTTCATATACCTAGGTAGTTAGGTAGGTACCTACTTACGTACCTGTTGTAAGTGGCAGAAGCATCTTGATAATATTATATAATTGATCTGTGATTTACATGTAATAAGACTTAGTCAAAAAGTACGTAGTCTAAGAAGTTGACTGCATTAATAATAATAATATTTTCAGGCGACTAAGACCCATAGAAAAAAACAAAATAATCTTATATAATAATAAACTAATACATACGCCAACGACAACCACGTTCTGGACCAGAATGACCTGCTACATTCCGGACAAGATCGAGCGTCTACATCTCTCTATCGTTCGAAGGGTCTACTCACTGGATGGATGGGCGAGAGATGATTTTAACAGACTCTCCTTGCTAACCAGTCTGTTTGAGCATGAGTAGCCTCCCCCCCCCTTGTTGGCTTAGCAGCGGCGCCACGGGCAGGCCAAGGGTAGGAGTTGAGTTCTATGGTACGCCGGCTGTGATAACGCACCAATAGAACCCTTGACGCATGTGGACTGCAGCTCTCCCAATTAGCTGATAGCGGCAGCCAAAGGGTACATGACCACATGCGTGAGCACTAAAAACCCCTTACGTACATAAGAGAGTCATAGTTACTCCCGCCGTTTACCATGCGGAATGAATGAAAACACACACACCAAACTTCGTTCGTGTCTTCGCCAGCGACGCTCCGTCGACAGACATCTATTGCACTTAGATGACGATTTTCGACATTATCTGGCTGGGGTAACGCACACCGCCCAACCCCGTTCTGGTCCGGAATGACCTGCTACATTCCGGACAAGATCGAGCGTCTACATCTCTCTATCGTTCGAAGGGTCTACTCACTGGATGGATGGGCGAGAGATGATTTTAACAGACTGTCCCTGCTAACCAGTCTGTTTGAGCATGAGACGTTCATGAACGAGCATGAACAGAAGAGCCCCCATTCGGAACGTTCGTACCGAGACGAGTTCACGTGTGTAAAGTTTGTTGACACATTCGCGACATCATATACGATTCCGCCCGGAATCTATAGAGCGCCTCACATCGAAACTCATAAGAGAGCAAAACTCACCAAACGCGACGACGCTAGCGCGTCCGAGCGCCGTTCGTCGTCGCACCCATCAAATTGTTTCATACAACGACCGTTTCCTTGATACGCAACACGCATAAAACACGGTCCGTCGGTCCACGCAGTTGACAGTCGGCGGCGTCGTGTATCGCCCACGGGCAGGCCAAGGGTAGGAGCCGAGTTCTATGGTACGCCGGCTGTGATAACGCACCAATAGAACCCATGACGCGTGTGGACTGCAGCTCTCCCAATTAGCTGATAGCGGCAGCCAAAGGGTACATGACCACATGCGTGAGCACTAAAAACCCCTTACGTACATAAGAGAGTCATAGTTACTCCCGCCGTTTACCATGCGGAATGAATGAAAACACACACACCAAACTTCGTTCGTGTCTTCGCCAGCGACGCTCCGTCGACAGACATCTATTGCACTTAGATGACGATTTTCGACATTATCTGGCTGGGGTAACGCACACCGCCCAACCCCGTTCTGGTCCGGAATGACCTGCTACATTCCGGACAAGATCGAGCGTCTACATTTCTCTATCGTTCGAAGGGTCTACTCACTGGATGGATGGGCGAGAGATGATTTTAACAGACTGTCCCTGCTAACCAGTCTGTTTGAGCATGAGACGTTCATGAACGAGCATGAACAGAAGAGCCCCCATTCGGAACGTTCGTACCGAGACGAGTTCACGTGTGTAAAGTTTGTTGACACATTCGCGACATCATATACGATTCCGCCCGGAATCTATAGAGCGCCTCACATCGAAACTCATAAGAGAGCAAAACTCACCGAACGCGACGACGCTAGCGCGTCCGAGTGCCGTTCGTCGTCGCGCCCATCAAATTGTTTCATACAACGACCGTTTCCTTGATACGCAACACGCATAAAACACGGTCCGTCGGTCCACGCAGTTGACAGTCGGCGGCGTCGTGTATCGCCCACGGGCAGGCCAAGGGTAGGAGCCGAGTTCTATGGTACGCCGGCTGTGATAACGCACCAATAGAACCCATGACGCGTGTGGACTGCAGCTCTCCCAATTAGCTGATAGCGGCAGCAATTATATGTTAATCTCAATCATACCCATATATATGTAAACCTCGAGAAAGATGCGATCGGGCGGTTTCAGTCGGTAAAATATTTTGTACATGATTATTAGTAAAGTGTCCTGCGGGTCCGATAAAGTGAAAGGTAAACATAGACCTCCCCTCCCCCCAACCCCCGGGCGAAAAAAAAGAGATTTACTTTTTTTTTTTTTTAGTTTGGTGAAAAAAAAGTGTGCGTACTAATAACTTAATATAGGTTAGTGGGTTGGTGAGTTAAATTAATAAATAAAATAAATACATTATAATTATCATTGCAGGGGCCGAGTGGAGTGTTCGTGTATTAAATTCGTGTATTAAATTCGTGCATTAGGTGCGCGCTCGCAGCTGGTGCGCGTGTTAAATCGTAAAGGGGTTTTTTTTTTTTGCCTCTAATTTCTTTGTAACCCCCAAAAATGATGGCAATTTACAAGCAATTTATAAACATAGCCCCTTAACCCCTAGGCAAAAAAGAAAAGAGTTTTTTTCTAGTTTTGAATTTGGTGAAAAGTGCATTGGTATTATAATACCTACTACACATACATTATATCGACGACGTTTTATTTACGTTATGAGTTTAATTGACATACATAATTGGGAATCAAACGAGCTTTAATAAAAATTATCTGATCATAAATATTCTGGTTTATTGAATAGGTACTTTTTACTAGGTTTTTTAGTATTTGTTTAGTTATGAGTCCACAGAGTCGACATTAGAGTCAACTTCTTAGTAGGTTTTCCTTAAGTTTGTTCCGTATTTGTATTCAGGTCAGGTCAGGAAGATATCTAGATATCAGGATTGCATACTTTTGAAGGTTTCTATGACTATAAGAGAATAAGTACCACTCGTAGATGTATGTACCACTGTGTATGTAAACGTTCACTTGGCAAGCACCATTTAATAGGTTGATTCGGATAATTTCCCTTTGGCTTTCCCTCGCACAGGTCTCTTATATATATTTTTATTTTTTTAATTTCAAACGAGCTTTAATAAATATTCTGGTTTATTGAATAGGTACTTTTATGTAACGGGGTAACTTTAAAACAGTATTTGTTTAGTTATGAGTCCACAGAGTCGACATTGGAGCCAACTTCTTTGTAGGTTTTCGTTAAGTTTGTTCTGTATTTTTATATGGTCAGGTCAGGAAGATATCTAGATATCAGGATTGCATACTTTTGAAGGTTTCTATGACTATAAGAGAATAAGTACCACTCGTAGATGTCTCCGTAAGCGTAAACGTTCACTTGGCAAGCACCATTTAATAGGTTGATTCGGATAATTTCCCTTTGGCTTTCCCTCGCACAGGTCTCTTACACTTCCAATTTTCATAAAAGTGACAATATTTTTTTGTTTTTTGTGATGTGTAATCATCACCGAAATCTACTATTAAGTATGTATTTAGTCTAGTAGTTGGAATGGTTGAATGTTTAGTTAGACATTTGATTTTATAGCCTTTGAGTAAGGTCACCCGTCTCTGCCCGGCCCTTTGGGAAATACAGGCCTGATGCGACTAAGATCGCTAATACTTTAACTTTTGTTTTAACATAACATGTAGGTATTTGAAGGCACGTCATGAAAAAATGACTTGACAATAAACCCTAGCAATTCACATAAGTTTGTCAGGTGTTAGATCGCCATCGTCATAGTATATCTTTACTCTATCTTTTGACTCGAGTATGTTTTCAAGGGAAATGAATAACGTCCAATTTATGTGACTTTTATAACGGAGATGAGTCCTCGAGCGTTTCCAGACTAGATTTTTTTGAATGTGTCAGAAGTCTCCTTTTATATCCGAGTCTGAGGTGTTATTTTTACATCATCTGTTTTTTCTGTTCTTTACAGAAATTATTTTAAAATTCAGTGATCGAAAGGCCAGTCATATACCATCGTACCAAAAACCTCTTTGATGAGTTCTGAGAGCGTTTCAATTATTATTATAAATGAAAGTTAGGATACAAATATTATATGATGTAGTGTCTGTAGTATGTAGATACAGTTAAAGTATAAGGAAGTTATCCGACAGTGTATGTATGTAATGAACCCTTTATTGGTTATCTGGTGATCGGAAAAATCTATATGTATTTTTTATAATTATGTATGTCGAACAATAATGATTGAATACATGTCAGTATTAAGTACTAGAGTTATGTAGTAGGTACTCACTGGGAATATTTTTGTAATTTTCAGTAATAAATGTAGTTTTCTGGGTCTTCAATTATTATTTTTTTCAATAGGACATCGTTGTGAGCAAAGTGAACGGAAATAAATGATCATACGACAAAACTAGAATCATCATAAGAAATAAAATATTATTTATCAATAATAAGAACCTAACCCAATAGGCTACCGTGCCGAAAAAAAAAGAATCTAAGAGTCTTTATAATAGGAATGAGTAAGGTAAAAGTACGTCGTACTTTTAACCATATGAGTTGCATAGACGTATATTATGTTTGTAATCAGCTTTTAAAATCCTTTATTTTGATTTGAACCCGCGATAATAATATAAAGAAATTAGCTAAAACTAGATATTTTAAAACTATGGGTACAATATAAGAAGAGAAAAAAAAATGAGCCTATAAGATGTTATTACCGGACGATACTTGCTGACGTTGCAGACTTGATCACGCACGCCTGTAGGCAGGCATCCGCGCAGTTGGCGATAGCGCAGGAACAGGCGACGTGCAGACGTGTACCCCTGGCAGTGTAGGCTTAACTGTACAGATCTGTGTTAAATAGTTGTAATCTCATCACATAAGAAATAAACACACAACTAAGAGCTTGTTACGTTAATAACGTTCATCACAGTTTCAATTCAACTCTCAATATTACCAAATTGTACATAAAAAAATACTTCTAAACGACAAACCGAATCTTTTTTTCACCACGCTAGTGTTCGTGTATTAATAATAATGTTTTTGTTTTTAAAAATAAAACATAATACTACACAACATTCATCGTCCTCGGACGATTGTTTAGAGCCTCCCGACTCTCGGGGCTCCACAGTGAGCATATCCTTGCCGGATTCGGCTAGGATGGCTTCGGCCTTAGAGGCGTTCAGGCATAATCCTGCGGATGGTAGCTTCGCACCACCGGCCGCTCGGCCGAGTGCATCAACCAAATGTCCGAAACTGCGGTTCCTCTCGTACTGACCAGTATAACTATCGCAACGACAAGCCATCAGTAGGGTAAAAAACTAACCTGTCTCACGACGGTCTAAACCCAGCTCACGTTCCCTTTTGATGGGTGAACAATCGAACGCTTGGCGAATTTTGCTAAAAAAATTAAACTTACCATACTAAATGTTTAAAACTTAACTTTAAATTGCTCAAAGTAGTGTCCACTATGCCATTCTTCATATACCTAGGTAAACATAACCCATAAACAAAGCGGGCGCGCAATAAATTACACCAACCTAAACCTACAAAATTAAACTTACCACACTAAATGTTTAAAACTTAACTTTAAATTGCTCAAAGTAGTGTCCACTATGCCATTCTTCATATACCTAGGTAAACATAACCCATAAACAAAGCGGGCGCGCAATAAATTACACCAACCTAAACCTACAAAATTAAACCTACCATACTTAATGTTTAAAACTTAACTTTAAATTGCTCAAAGTAATATGCACTATGCCATTCTTCATATACCTAGGTAAACATAACCCATAAACAAAGCGGGCGCGCAATAAATTACACCAACCTAAACCTACAAAATTAAACCTACCATACTTAATGTTTAAAACTTAACTTTAAATTGCTCAAAGTAATATGCACTATGCCATTCTTCATATACCTAGGTAAACATAACCCATAAACAAAGCGGGCGCGCAATAAATTACACCAACCTTAACCTAAAAAATTAAACCTTCCATACTAAATGTTTAAAACTTAACTTTAAATTGCTCAAAGTAGTGTCCACTATGCCATTCTTCATATACCTAGGTAAACATAACCCATAAACAAAGCGGGCGCGCAATAAATTACACCAACCTAAACCTAAAAAATTAAACCTACCACACTAAATGTTTAAAACTTAACTTTAAATTGCTTAAAGTAGTGTCCACTATGCCATTCTTTATATACCTATGTTAAACATAACCCATAAACAAAGCGGGCGCGAAATAAATTACACCAACCTAAACCTACAAAATTAAACTTACCACACTAAATGTTTAAAACTTAACTTTAAATTGCTTAAAGTAGTGTCCACTATGCCATTCTTTATATACCTATGTTAAACATAACCCATAAACAAAGCGGGCGCGCAATAAATTACACCAACCTAAACCTACAAAATTAAACTTACCACACTAAATGTTTAAAACTTAACTTTAAATTGCTCAAAGTAGTGTCCACTATGCCATTCTTCATATACCTAGGTAAACATAACCCATAAACAAAGCGGGTGCGCAATAAGTTACACCAACCTAAACCTAAAAAATTAAACCTACCACACTAAATGTTTAAAACTTAACTTTAAATTGCTTAAAGTCGTGTCCACTATGCCATTCTTTATATACCTATGTAAAACATAACCCATAAACAAAGCGGGCGCGCAATAAATTACACCAACCTAAACCTAAAAAATTAAACCTACCACACTAAATGTTTAAAACTTAACTTTAAATTGCTCAAAGTAGTGCCCACTATGCCATTCTTCATATACCTAGGTAGTTAGGTAGGTACCTACTTACGTACCTGTTGTAAGTGGCAGAAGCATCTTGATAATATTATATAATTGATCTGTGATTTACATGTAATAAGACTTAGTCAAAAAGTACGTAGTCTAAGAAGTTGACTGCATTAATAATAATAATATTTTCAGGCGACTAAGACCCATAGAAAAAAACAAAATAATCTTATATAATAATAAACTAATACATACGCCAACGACAACCACGTTCTGGACCAGAATGACCTGCTACATTCCGGACAAGATCGAGCGTCTACATCTCTCTATCGTTCGAAGGGTCTACTCACTGGATGGATGGGCGAGAGATGATTTTAACAGACTCTCCTTGCTAACCAGTCTGTTTGAGCATGAGTAGCCTCCCCCCCCCTTGTTGGCTTAGCAGCGGCGCCACGGGCAGGCCAAGGGTAGGAGTTGAGTTCTATGGTACGCCGGCTGTGATAACGCACCAATAGAACCCTTGACGCATGTGGACTGCAGCTCTCCCAATTAGCTGATAGCGGCAGCCAAAGGGTACATGACCACATGCGTGAGCACTAAAAACCCCTTACGTACATAAGAGAGTCATAGTTACTCCCGCCGTTTACCATGCGGAATGAATGAAAACACACACACCAAACTTCGTTCGTGTCTTCGCCAGCGACGCTCCGTCGACAGACATCTATTGCACTTAGATGACGATTTTCGACATTATCTGGCTGGGGTAACGCACACCGCCCAACCCCGTTCTGGTCCGGAATGACCTGCTACATTCCGGACAAGATCGAGCGTCTACATCTCTCTATCGTTCGAAGGGTCTACTCACTGGATGGATGGGCGAGAGATGATTTTAACAGACTGTCCCTGCTAACCAGTCTGTTTGAGCATGAGACGTTCATGAACGAGCATGAACAGAAGAGCCCCCATTCGGAACGTTCGTACCGAGACGAGTTCACGTGTGTAAAGTTTGTTGACACATTCGCGACATCATATACGATTCCGCCCGGAATCTATAGAGCGCCTCACATCGAAACTCATAAGAGAGCAAAACTCACCGAACGCGACGACGCTAGCGCGTCCGAGCGCCGTTCGTCGTCGCGCCCATCAAATTGTTTCATACAACGACCGTTTCCTTGATACGCAACACGCATAAAACACGGTCCGTCGGTCCACGCAGTTGACAGTCGGCGGCGTCGTGTATCGCCCACGGGCAGGCCAAGGGTAGGAGCCGAGTTCTATGGTACGCCGGCTGTGATAACGCACCAATAGAACCCATGACGCGTGTGGACTGCAGCTCTCCCAATTAGCTGATAGCGGCAGCCAAAGGGTACATGACCACATGCGTGAGCACTAAAAACCCCTTACGTACATAAGAGAGTCATAGTTACTCCCGCCGTTTACCATGCGGAATGAATGAAAACACACACACCAAACTTCGTTCGTGTCTTCGCCAGCGACGCTCCGTCGACAGACATCTATTGCACTTAGATGACGATTTTCGACATTATCTGGCTGGGGTAACGCACACCGCCCAACCCCGTTCTGGTCCGGAATGACCTGCTACATTCCGGACAAGATCGAGCGTCTACATCTCTCTATCGTTCGAAGGGTCTACTCACTGGATGGATGGGCGAGAGATGATTTTAACAGACTGTCCCTGCTAACCAGTCTGTTTGAGCATGAGACGTTCATGAACGAGCATGAACAGAAGAGCCCCCATTCGGAACGTTCGTACCGAGACGAGTTCACGTGTGTAAAGTTTGTTGACACATTCGCGACATCATATACGATTCCGCCCGGAATCTATAGAGCGCCTCACATCGAAACTCATAAGAGAGCAAAACTCACCGAACGCGACGACGCTAGCGCGTCCGAGCGCCGTTCGTCGTCGCGCCCATCAAATTGTTTCATACAACGACCGTTTCCTTGATACGCAACACGCATAAAACACGGTCCGTCGGTCCACGCAGTTGACAGTCGGCGGCGTCGTGTATCGCCCACGGGCAGGCCAAGGGTAGGAGCCGAGTTCTATGGTACGCCGGCTGTGATAACGCACCAATAGAACCCATGACGCGTGTGGACTGCAGCTCTCCCAATTAGCTGATAGCGGCAGCAATTATATGTTAATCTCAATCATACCCATATATATGTAAACCTCGAGAAAGATGCGATCGGGCGGTTTCGGTCGGTAAAATATTTTGTACATGATTATTAGTAAAGTGTCCTGCGGGTCCGATAAAGTGAAAGGTAAACATAGACCTCCCCTCCCCCCAACCCCCGGGCGAAAAAAAAGAGATTTACTTTTTTTTTTTTTTTAGTTTGGTGAAAAAAAAGTGTGCGTACTAATAACTTAATATAGGTTAGTGGGTTGGTGAGTTAAATTTATAAATAAAATAAATACATTATAATTATCATTGCAGGAGCCGAGTGGAGTGTTCGTGTATTAAATTCGTGTATTAAATTCGTGCATTAGATGCGCGCTCGCAGCTGGTGCGCGTGTTAAATTTTAAGGGGTTTTTTTTTTTTTGCCTCTAATTTCTTTGTAACCCCCAAAAATGATGGCAATTTACAAGCAATTTATAAACATAGCCCCTTAACCCCTAGGCAAAAAAGAAAAGAGTTTTTTTCTAGTTTTGAATTTGGTGAAAAGTGCATTGGTATTATAATACCTACTACACATACATTATATCGACGACGTTTTATTTACGTTATGAGTTTAATTGACATACATAAAAGCGTAAACGTTCACTTGGCAAGCACCATTTAATAGGTTGATTCGGATAATTTCCCTTTGGCTTTCCCTCGCACAGGTCTCTTACACTTCCAATTTTCATAAAAGTGACAATATTTTTTTGTTTTTTGTGATGTGTAATCATCACCGAAATCTACTATTAAGTATGTATTTAGTCTAGTAGTTGGAATGGTTGAATGTTTAATTAGACATTTGATTTTATAGCCTTTGAGTAAGGTCACCCGTCTCTGCCCGGCCCTTTGGGAAATACAGGCCTGATGCGACTATGTAATGCGACTAAGATCGCTAATACTTTAACTTTTGTTTTAACATAACATGTAGGTATTTGAAGGCACGTCATGAAAAAATGAATTGACAATAAACCCTAGCAATTCACATAAGTTTGTCAGGTGTTAGATCGCCATCGTCATAGTATATCTTTACTCTATCTTTTGACTCGAGTATGTTTTCAAGGGAAATGAATAACGTCCAATTTATGTGACTTTTATACCGGAGATGAGTCCTCGAGCGTTTCCAGACTAGATTTTTTTGAATGTGTCAGAAGTCTCCTTTTATATCCGAGTCTGAGGTGTTATTTTTACATCATCTGTTTTTTCTGTTCTTTACAGAAATTATTTTAAAATTCAGTGATCGAAAGGCCAGTCATATACCATCGTACCAAAAACCTCTTTGATGAGTTCTGAGAGCGTTTCAATTATTATTATAAATGAAAGTTAGGATACAAATATTATATGATGTAGTGTCTGTAGTATGTAGATACAGTTAAAGTATAAGGAAGTTATCCGACAGTGTATGTATGTAATGAACCCTTTATTGGTTATCTGGTGATCGGAAAAATCTATATGTATTTTTTATAATTATGTATGTCGAACAATAATGATTGAATACATGTCAGTATTAAGTACTAGAGTTATGTAGTAGGTACTCACTGGGAATATTTTTGTAATTTTCAGTAATAAATGTAGTTTTCTGGGTCTTCAATTATTATTTTTTTCAATAGGACATCGTTGTGAGCAAAGTGAACGGAAATAAATGATCATACGACAAAACTAGAATCATCATAAGAAATAAAATATTATTTATCAATAATAAGAACCTAACCCAATAGGCTACCGTGCCGAAAAAAAAAGAATCTAAGAGTCTTTATAATAGGAATGAGTAAGGTAAAAGTACGTCGTACTTTTAACCATATGAGTTGCATAGACGTATATTATGTTTGTAATCAGCTTTTAAAATCCTTTATTTTGATTTGAACCCGCGATAATAATATAAAGAAATTAGCTAAAACTAGATATTTTAAAACTATGGGTACAATATAAGAAGAGAAAAAAAAATGAGCCTATAAGATGTTATTACCGGACGATACTTGCTGACGTTGCAGACTTGATCACGCACGCCTGTAGGCAGGCATCCGCGCAGTTGGCGATAGCGCAGGAACAGGCGACGTGCAGACGTGTACCCCTGGCAGTGTAGGCTTAACTGTACAGATCTGTGTTAAATAGTTGTAATCTCATCACATAAGAAATAAACACACAACTAAGAGCTTGTTACGTTAATAACGTTCATCACAGTTTCAATTCAACTCTCAATATTACCAAATTGTACATAAAAAAATACTTCTAAACGACAAACCGAATCTTTTTTTCACCACGCTAGTGTTCGTGTATTAATAATAATGTTTTTGTTTTTAAAAATAAAACATAATACTACACAACATTCATCGTCCTCGGACGATTGTTTAGAGCCTCCCGACTCTCGGGGCTCCACAGTGAGCATATCCTTGCCGGATTCGGCTAGGATGGCTTCGGCCTTAGAGGCGTTCAGGCATAATCCTGCGGATGGTATCTTCGCACCACCGGCCGCTCGGCCGAGTGCATCAACCAAATGTCCGAAACTGCGTTTCCTCTCGTACTGACCAGTATTACTATCGCAACGACAAGCCATCAGTAGGGTAAAAAACTAACCTGTCTCACGACGGTCTAAACCCAGCTCACGTTCCCTTTTGATGGGTGAACAATCGAACGCTTGGCGAATTTTGCTAAAAAAATTAAACTTACCATACTAAATGTTTAAAACTTAACTTTAAATTGCTCAAAGTAGTGTCCACTATGCCATTCTTCATATACCTAGGTAAACATAACCCATAAACAAAGCGGGCGCGCAATAAATTACACCAACCTAAACCTACAAAATTAAACCTACCATACTTAATGTTTAAAACTTAACTTTAAATTGCTCAAAGTAGTGTCCACTATGCCATTCTTCATATACCTAGGTAAACATAACCCATAAACAAAGCGGGCGCGCAATAAATTACACCAACCTAAACCTAAAAAATTAAACCTACCACACTAAATGTTTAAAACTTAACTTTAAATTGCTTAAAGTAGGGTCCACTATGCCATTCTTTATATACCTATGTTAAACATAACCTATAAACAAAGCGGGCGCGCAATAAATTACACCAACCTAAACCTACAAAATTAAACTTACCACACTAAATGTTTAAAACTTAACTTTAAATTGCTCAAAGTAGTGTCCACTATGCCATTCTTCATATACCTAGGTAAACATAACCCATAAACAAAGCGGGCGCGCAATAAATTACACCAACCTAAACCTAAAAAATTAAACCTACCACACTAAATGTTTAAAACTTAACTTTAAATTGCTTAAAGTCGTGTCCACTATGCCATTCTTCATATACCTAGGTAAACATAACCCATAAACAAAGCGGGCGCGCAATAAATTACACCAACCTAAACCTACAAAATTAAACCTACCATACTTAATGTTTAAAACTTAACTTTAAATTGCTCAAAGTAGTGTCCACTATGCCATTCTTCATATACCTAGGTAAACATAACCCATAAACAAAGCGGGCGCGCAATAAATTACACCAACCTAAACCTAAAAAATTAAACCTACCACACTAAATGTTTAAAACTTAACTTTAAATTGCTTAAAGTAGGGTCCACTATGCCATTCTTTATATACCTATGTTAAACATAACCTATAAACAAAGCGGGCGCGCAATAAATTACACCAACCTAAACCTACAAAATTAAACCTACCATACTTAATGTTTAAAACTTAACTTTAAATTGCTCAAAGTAGTGTCCACTATGCCATTCTTCATATACCTAGGTAAACATAACCCATAAACAAAGCGGGCGCGCAATAAATTACACCAACCTAAACCTAAAAAATTAAACCTACCACACTAAATGTTTAAAACTTAACTTTAAATTGCTTAAAGTAGGGTCCACTATGCCATTCTTTATATACCTATGTTAAACATAACCTATAAACAAAGCGGGCGCGCAATAAATTACACCAACCTAAACCTACAAAATTAAACTTACCACACTAAATGTTTAAAACTTAACTTTAAATTGCTTAAAGTAGTGTCCACTATGCCATTCTTTATATAACTATGTTAAACATAACCCATAAACAAAGCGGGCGCGCAATAAATTACACCAACCTAAACCTACAAAATTAAACCTACCATACTTAATGTTTAAAACTTAACTTTAAATTGCTCAAAGTAATATGCACTATGCCATTCTTCATATACCTAGGTAAACATAACCCATAAACAAAGCGGGCGCGCAATAAATTACACCAACCTTAACCTAAAAAATTAAACCTTCCATACTAAATGTTTAAAACTTAACTTTAAATTGCTCAAAGTAGTGTCCACTATGCCATTCTTCATATACCTAGGTAAACATAACCCATAAAGCGGACGCGCAATAAATTACACCGACCTAAAAAATTAAACCTACCACACTAAATGTTTAAAACTTAACTTTAAATTGCTTAAAGTAGTGTCCACTATGCCATTCTTTATATACCTATGTTAAACATAACCCATAAACAAAGCGGGCGCGCAATAAATTACACCAACCTAAACCTACAAAATTAAACTTACCACACTAAATGTTTAAAACTTAACTTTAAATTGCTCAAAGTAGTGTCCACTATGCCATTCTTCATATACCTAGGTAAACATAACCCATAAACAAAGCGGGCGCGCAATAAATTACACCAACCTAAACCTAAAAAATTAAACCTACCACACTAAATGTTTAAAACTTAACTTTAAATTGCTTAAAGTAGTGTCCACTATGCCATTCTTTATATACCTATGTTAAACATAACCCATAAACAAAGCGGGCGCGCAATAAATTACACCAACCTAAACCTACAAAATTAAACTTACCACACTAAATGTTTAAAACTTAACTTTAAATTGCTTAAAGTAGTGTCCACTATGCCATTCTTTATATACCTATGTTAAACATAACCCATAAACAAAGCGGGCGCGCAATAAATTACACCAACCTAAACCTACAAAATTAAACTTACCACACTAAATGTTTAAAACTTAACTTTAAATTGCTCAAAGTAGTGTCCACTATGCCATTCTTCATATACCTAGGTAAACATAACCCATAAACAAAGCGGGCGCGCAATAAATTACACCAACCTAAACCTAAAAAATTAAACCTACCACACTAAATGTTTAAAACTTAACTTTAAATTGCTTAAAGTCGTGTCCACTATGCCATTCTTTATATACCTATGTAAAACATAACCCATAAACAAAGCGGGCGCGCAATAAATTACACCAACCTAAACCTAAAAAATTAAACCTACCACACTAAATGTTTAAAACTTAACTTTAAATTGCTCAAAGTAGTGCCCACTATGCCATTCTTCATATACCTAGGTAGTTAGGTAGGTACCTACTTACGTACCTGTTGTAAGTGGCAGAAGCATCTTGATAATATTATATAATTGATCTGTGATTTACATGTAATAAGACTTAGTCAAAAAGTACGTAGTCTAAGAAGTTGACTGCATTAATAATAATAATATTTTCAGGCGACTAAGACCCATAGAAAAAAACAAAATAATCTTATATAATAATAAACTAATACATACGCCAACGACAACCACGTTCTGGACCAGAATGACCTGCTACATTCCGGACAAGATCGAGCGTCTACATCTCTCTATCGTTCGAAGGGTCTACTCACTGGATGGATGGGCGAGAGATGATTTTAACAGACTCTCCTTGCTAACCAGTCTGTTTGAGCATGAGTAGCCTCCCCCCCCCTTGTTGGCTTAGCAGCGGCGCCACGGGCAGGCCAAGGGTAGGAGTTGAGTTCTATGGTACGCCGGCTGTGATAACGCACCAATAGAACCCTTGACGCATGTGGACTGCAGCTCTCCCAATTAGCTGATAGCGGCAGCCAAAGGGTACATGACCACATGCGTGAGCACTAAAAACCCCTTACGTACATAAGAGAGTCATAGTTACTCCCGCCGTTTACCATGCGGAATGAATGAAAACACACACACCAAACTTCGTTCGTGTCTTCGCCAGCGACGCTCCGTCGACAGACATCTATTGCACTTAGATGACGATTTTCGACATTATCTGGCTGGGGTAACGCACACCGCCCAACCCCGTTCTGGTCCGGAATGACCTGCTACATTCCGGACAAGATCGAGCGTCTACATCTCTCTATCGTTCGAAGGGTCTACTCACTGGATGGATGGGCGAGAGATGATTTTAACAGACTGTCCCTGCTAACCAGTCTGTTTGAGCATGAGACGTTCATGAACGAGCATGAACAGAAGAGCCCCCATTCGGAACGTTCGTACCGAGACGAGTTCACGTGTGTAAAGTTTGTTGACACATTCGCGACATCATATACGATTCCGCCCGGAATCTATAGAGCGCCTCACATCGAAACTCATAAGAGAGCAAAACTCACCGAACGCGACGACGCTAGCGCGTCCGAGCGCCGTTCGTCGTCGCGCCCATCAAATTGTTTCATACAACGACCGTTTCCTTGATACGCAACACGCATAAAACACGGTCCGTCGGTCCACGCAGTTGACAGTCGGCGGCGTCGTGTATCGCCCACGGGCAGGCCAAGGGTAGGAGCCGAGTTCTATGGTACGCCGGCTGTGATAACGCACCAATAGAACCCATGACGCGTGTGGACTGCAGCTCTCCCAATTAGCTGATAGCGGCAGCCAAAGGGTACATGACCACATGCGTGAGCACTAAAAACCCCTTACGTACATAAGAGAGTCATAGTTACTCCCGCCGTTTACCATGCGGAATGAATGAAAACACACACACCAAACTTCGTTCGTGTCTTCGCCAGCGACGCTCCGTCGACAGACATCTATTGCACTTAGATGACGATTTTCGACATTATCTGGCTGGGGTAACGCACACCGCCCAACCCCGTTCTGGTCCGGAATGACCTGCTACATTCCGGACAAGATCGAGCGTCTACATCTCTCTATCGTTCGAAGGGTCTACTCACTGGATGGATGGGCGAGAGATGATTTTAACAGACTGTCCCTGCTAACCAGTCTGTTTGAGCATGAGACGTTCATGAACGAGCATGAACAGAAGAGCCCCCATTCGGAACGTTCGTACCGAGACGAGTTCACGTGTGTAAAGTTTGTTGACACATTCGCGACATCATATACGATTCCGCCCGGAATCTATAGAGCGCCTCACATCGAAACTCATAAGAGAGCAAAACTCACCGAACGCGACGACGCTAGCGCGTCCGAGCGCCGTTCGTCGTCGCGCCCATCAAATTGTTTCATACAACGACCGTTTCCTTGATACGCAACACGCATAAAACACGGTCCGTCGGTCCACGCAGTTGACAGTCGGCGGCGTCGTGTATCGCCCACGGGCAGGCCAAGGGTAGGAGCCGAGTTCTATGGTACGCCGGCTGTGATAACGCACCAATAGAACCCATGACGCGTGTGGACTGCAGCTCTCCCAATTAGCTGATAGCGGCAGCAATTATATGTTAATCTCAATCATACCCATATATATGTAAACCTCGAGAAAGATGCGATCGGGCGGTTTCAGTCGGTAAAATATTTTGTACATGATTATTAGTAAAGTGTCCTGCGGGTCCGATAAAGTGAAAGGTAAACATAGACCTCCCCTCCCCCCAACCCCCGGGCGAAAAAAAAGAGATTTACTTTTTTTTTTTTTTAGTTTGGTGAAAAAAAAGTGTGCGTACTAATAACTTAATATAGGTTAGTGGGTTGGTGAGTTAAATTAATAAATAAAATAAATACATTATAATTATCATTGCAGGGGCCGAGTGGAGTGTTCGTGTATTAAATTCGTGTATTAAATTCGTGCATTAGGTGCGCGCTCGCAGCTGGTGCGCGTGTTAAATCGTAAAGGGGTTTTTTTTTTTTGCCTCTAATTTCTTTGTAACCCCCAAAAATGATGGCAATTTACAAGCAATTTATAAACATAGCCCCTTAACCCCTAGGCAAAAAAGAAAAGAGTTTTTTTCTAGTTTTGAATTTGGTGAAAAGTGCATTGGTATTATAATACCTACTACACATACATTATATCGACGACGTTTTATTTACGTTATGAGTTTAATTGACATACATAATTGGGAATCAAACGAGCTTTAATAAAAATTATCTGATCATAAATATTCTGGTTTATTGAATAGGTACTTTTTACTAGGTTTTTTAGTATTTGTTTAGTTATGAGTCCACAGAGTCGACATTAGAGCCAACTTCTTAGTAGGTTTTCCTTAAGTTTGTTCCGTATTTGTATTCAGGTCAGGTCAGGAAGATATCTAGATATCAGGATTGCATACTTTTGAAGGTTTCTATGACTATAAGAGAATAAGTACCACTTGTAGATGTCTCCGTAAGCGTAAACGTTCACTTGGCAAGCACCATTTAATAGGTTGATTCGGATAATTTCCCTTTGGCTTTCCCTCGCACAGGTCTCTTATATATATTTTTATTTTTTTAATTTCAAACGAGCTTTAATAAATATTCTGGTTTATTGAATAGGTACTTTTATGTAACGGGGTAACTTTAAAACAGTATTTGTTTAGTTATGAGTCCACAGAGTCGACATTGGAGCCAACTTCTTAGTAGGTTTTCCTTAAGTTTGTTCCGTATTTGTATTCAGGTCAGGTCAGGAAGATATCTAGATATCAGGATTGCATACTTTTGAAGGTTTCTATGACTATAAGAGAATAAGTACCACTCGTAGATGTCTCCGTAAGCGTAAACGTTCACTTGGCAAGCACCATTTAATAGGTTGATTCGGATAATTTCCCTTTGGCTTTCCCTCGCACAGGTCTCTTACACTTCCAATTTTCATAAAAGTGACAATATTTTTTTGTTTTTGTGATGTGTAATCATCACCGAAATCTACTATTAAGTATGTATTTAGTCTAGTAGTTGGAATGGTTGAATGTTTAGTTAGACATTTGATTTTATAGCCTTTGAGTAAGGTCACCCGTCTCTGCCCGGCCCTTTGGGAAATACAGGCCTGATGCGACTAAGATCGCTAATACTTTAACTTTTGTTTTAACATAACATGTAGGTATTTGAAGGCACGTCATGAAAAAATGACTTGACAATAAACCCTAGCAATTCACATAAGTTTGTCAGGTGTTAGATAGTATATCTTTACTCTATCTTTTGACTCGAGTATGTTTTCAAGGGAAATGAATAACGTCCAATTTATGTGACTTTTATAACGGAGATGAGTCCTCGAGCGTTTCCAGACTAGATTTTTTTGAATGTGTCAGAAGTCTCCTTTTATATCCGAGTCTGAGGTGTTATTTTTACATCATCTGTTTTTTCTGTTCTTTACAGAAATTATTTTAAAATTCAGTGATCGAAAGGCCAGTCATATACCATCGTACCAAAAACCTCTTTGATGAGTTCTGAGAGCGTTTCAATTATTATTATAAATGAAAGTTAGGATACAAATATTATATGATGTAGTGTCTGTAGTATGTAGATACAGTTAAAGTATAAGGAAGTTATCCGACAGTGTATGTATGTAATGAACCCTTTATTGGTTATCTGGTGATCGGAAAAATCTATATGTATTTTTTATAATTATGTATGTCGAACAATAATGATTGAATACATGTCAGTATTAAGTACTAGAGTTATGTATTAGGTACTCACTGGGAATATTTTTGTAATTTTCAGTAATAAATGTAGTTTTCTGGGTCTTCAATTATTATTTTTTTCAATAGGACATCGTTGTGAGCAAAGTGAACGGAAATAAATGATCATACGACAAAACTAGAATCATCATAAGAAATAAAATATCATTTATCAATAATAAGAACCTAACCCAATAGGCTACCGTGCCGAAAAAAAAAGAATCTAAGAGTCTTTATAATAGGAATGAGTAAGGTAAAAGTACGTCGTACTTTTAACCATATGAGTTGCATAGACGTATATTATGTTTGTAATCAGCTTTTAAAATCCTTTATTTTGATTTGAACCCGCGATAATAATATAAAGAAATTAGCTAAAACTAGATATTTTAAAACTATGGGTACAATATAAGAAGAGAAAAAAAAATGAGCCTATAAGATGTTATTACCGGACGATACTTGCTGACGTTGCAGACTTGATCACGCACGCCTGTAGGCAGGCATCCGCGCAGTTGGCGATAGCGCAGGAACAGGCGACGTGCAGACGTGTACCCCTGGCAGTGTAGGCTTAACTGTACAGATCTGTGTTAAATAGTTGTAATCTCATCACATAAGAAATAAACACACAACTAAGAGCTTGTTACGTTAATAACGTTCATCACAGTTTCAATTCAACTCTCAATATTACCAAATTGTACATAAAAAAATACTTCTAAACGACAAACCGAATCTTTTTTTCACCACGCTAGTGTTCGTGTATTAATAATAATGTTTTTGTTTTTAAAAATAAAACATAATACTACACAACATTCATCGTCCTCGGACGATTGTTTAGAGCCTCCCGACTCTCGGGGCTCCACAGTGAGCATATCCTTGCCGGATTCGGCTAGGATGGCTTCGGCCTTAGAGGCGTTCAGGCATAATCCTGCGGATGGTAGCTTCGCACCACCGGCCGCTCGGCCGAGTGCATCAACCAAATGTCCGAAACTGCGTTTCCTCTCGTACTGACCAGTATTACTATCGCAACGACAAGCCATCAGTAGGGTAAAAAACTAACCTGTCTCACGACGGTCTAAACCCAGCTCACGTTCCCTTTTGATGGGTGAACAATCGAACGCTTGGCGAATTTTGCTAAAAAAATTAAACTTACCATACTAAATGTTTAAAACTTAACTTTAAATTGCTCAAAGTAGTGTCCACTATGCCATTCTTCATATACCTAGGTAAACATAACCCATAAACAAAGCGGGCGCGCAATAAATTACACCAACCTAAACCTACAAAATTAAACCTACCATACTTAATGTTTAAAACTTAACTTTAAATTGCTCAAAGTAATATGCACTATGCCATTCTTCATATACCTAGGTAAACATAACCCATAAACAAAGCGGGCGCGCAATAAATTACACCAACCTTAACCTAAAAAATTAAACCTTCCATACTAAATGTTTAAAACTTAACTTTAAATTGCTCAAAGTAGTGTCCACTATGCCATTCTTCATATACCTAGGTAAACATAACCCATAAACAAAGCGGGCGCGCAATAAATTACACCAACCTAAACCTAAAAAATTAAACCTACCACACTAAATGTTTAAAACTTAACTTTAAATTGCTTAAAGTAGTGTCCACTATGCCATTCTTTATATACCTATGTTAAACATAACCCATAAACAAAGCGGGCGCGAAATAAATTACACCAACCTAAACCTACAAAATTAAACTTACCACACTAAATGTTTAAAACTTAACTTTAAATTGCTTAAAGTAGTGTCCACTATGCCATTCTTCATATACCTAGGTAAACATAACCCATAAACAAAGCGGGCGCGCAATAAATTACACCAACCTTAACCTAAAAAATTAAACCTTCCATACTAAATGTTTAAAACTTAACTTTAAATTGCTCAAAGTAGTGTCCACTATGCCATTCTTTATATACCTATGTTAAACATAACCCATAAACAAAGCGGGCGCGCAATAAATTACACCAACCTAAACCTACAAAATTAAACTTACCACACTAAATGTTTAAAACTTAACTTTAAATTGCTCAAAGTAGTGTCCACTATGCCATTCTTCATATACCTAGGTAAACATAACCCATAAACAAAGCGGGCGCGCAATAAATTACACCAACCTAAACCTACAAAATTAAACTTACCACACTAAATGTTTAAAACTTAACTTTAAATTGCTCAAAGTAGTGTCCACTATGCCATTCTTCATATACCTAGGTAAACATAACCCATAAACAAAGCGGGCGCGCAATAAATTACACCAACCTAAACCTAAAAAATTAAACCTACCACACTAAATGTTTAAAACTTAACTTTAAATTGCTTAAAGTAGTGTCCACTATGCCATTCTTTATATACCTATGTTAAACATAACCCATAAACAAAGCGGGCGCGCAATAAATTACACCAACCTAAACCTACAAAATTAAACTTACCACACTAAATGTTTAAAACTTAACTTTAAATTGCTTAAAGTAGTGTCCACTATGCCATTCTTTATATACCTATGTTAAACATAGCCCATAAACAAAGCGGGCGCGCAATAAATTACACCAACCTAAACCTACAAAATTAAACTTACCACACTAAATGTTTAAAACTTAACTTTAAATTGCTCAAAGTAGTGTCCACTATGCCATTCTTCATATACCTAGGTAAACATAACCCATAAACAAAGCGGGCGCGCAATAAATTACACCAACCTAAACCTAAAAAATTAAACCTACCACACTAAATGTTTAAAACTTAACTTTAAATTGCTCAAAGTAGTGCCCACTATGCCATTCTTCATATACCTAGGTAGTTAGGTAGGTACCTACTTACGTACCTGTTGTAAGTGGCAGAAGCATCTTGATAATATTATATAATTGATCTGTGATTTACATGTAATAAGACTTAGTCAAAAAGTACGTAGTCTAAGAAGTTGACTGCATTAATAATAATAATATTTTCAGGCGACTAAGACCCATAGAAAAAAACAAAATAATCTTATATAATAATAAACTAATACATACGCCAACGACAACCACGTTCTGGACCAGAATGACCTGCTACATTCCGGACAAGATCGAGCGTCTACATCTCTCTATCGTTCGAAGGGTCTACTCACTGGATGGATGGGCGAGAGATGATTTTAACAGACTCTCCTTGCTAACCAGTCTGTTTGAGCATGAGTAGCCTCCCCCCCCCTTGTTGGCTTAGCAGCGGCGCCACGGGCAGGCCAAGGGTAGGAGTTGAGTTCTATGGTACGCCGGCTGTGATAACGCACCAATAGAACCCTTGACGCATGTGGACTGCAGCTCTCCCAATTAGCTGATAGCGGCAGCCAAAGGGTACATGACCACATGCGTGAGCACTAAAAACCCCTTACGTACATAAGAGAGTCATAGTTACTCCCGCCGTTTACCATGCGGAATGAATGAAAACACACACACCAAACTTCGTTCGTGTCTTCGCCAGCGACGCTCCGTCGACAGACATCTATTGCACTTAGATGACGATTTTCGACATTATCTGGCTGGGGTAACGCACACCGCCCAACCCCGTTCTGGTCCGGAATGACCTGCTACATTCCGGACAAGATCGAGCGTCTACATCTCTCTATCGTTCGAAGGGTCTACTCACTGGATGGATGGGCGAGAGATGATTTTAACAGACTGTCCCTGCTAACCAGTCTGTTTGAGCATGAGACGTTCATGAACGAGCATGAACAGAAGAGCCCCCATTCGGAACGTTCGTACCGAGACGAGTTCACGTGTGTAAAGTTTGTTGACACATTCGCGACATCATATACGATTCCGCCCGGAATCTATAGAGCGCCTCACATCGAAACTCATAAGAGAGCAAAACTCACCGAACGCGACGACGCTAGCGCGTCCGAGCGCCGTTCGTCGTCGCGCCCATCAAATTGTTTCATACAACGACCGTTTCCTTGATACGCAACACGCATAAAACACGGTCCGTCGGTCCACGCAGTTGACAGTCGGCGGCGTCGTGTATCGCCCACGGGCAGGCCAAGGGTAGGAGCCGAGTTCTATGGTACGCCGGCTGTGATAACGCACCAATAGAACCCATGACGCGTGTGGACTGCAGCTCTCCCAATTAGCTGATAGCGGCAGCCAAAGGGTACATGACCACATGCGTGAGCACTAAAAACCCCTTACGTACATAAGAGAGTCATAGTTACTCCCGCCGTTTACCATGCGGAATGAATGAAAACACACACACCAAACTTCGTTCGTGTCTTCGCCAGCGACGCTCCGTCGACAGACATCTATTGCACTTAGATGACGATTTTCGACATTATCTGGCTGGGGTAACGCACACCGCCCAACCCCGTTCTGGTCCGGAATGACCTGCTACATTCCGGACAAGATCGAGCGTCTACATCTCTCTATCGTTCGAAGGGTCTACTCACTGGATGGATGGGCGAGAGATGATTTTAACAGACTGTCCCTGCTAACCAGTCTGTTTGAGCATGAGACGTTCATGAACGAGCATGAACAGAAGAGCCCCCATTCGGAACGTTCGTACCGAGACGAGTTCACGTGTGTAAAGTTTGTTGACACATTCGCGACATCATATACGATTCCGCCCGGAATCTATAGAGCGCCTCACATCGAAACTCATAAGAGAGCAAAACTCACCGAACGCGACGACGCTAGCGCGTCCGAGTGCCGTTCGTCGTCGCGCCCATCAAATTGTTTCATACAACGACCGTTTCCTTGATACGCAACACGCATAAAACACGGTCCGTCGGTCCACGCAGTTGACAGTCGGCGGCGTCGTGTATCGCCCACGGGCAGGCCAAGGGTAGGAGCTGAGTTCTATGGTACGCCGGCTGTGATAACGCACCAATAGAACCCTTGACGCATGTGGACTGCAGCTCTCCCAATTAGCTGATAGCGGCAGCCAAAGGGTACATGACCACATGCGTGAGCACTAAAAACCCCTTACGTACATAAGAGAGTCATAGTTACTCCCGCCGTTTACCATGCGGAATGAATGAAAACACACACACCAAACTTCGTTCGTGTCTTCGCCAGCGACGCTCCGTCGACAGACATCTATTGCACTTAGATGACGATTTTCGACATTATCTGGCTGGGGTAACGCACACCGCCCAACCCCGTTCTGGTCCGGAATGACCTGCTACATTCCGGACAAGATCGAGCGTCTACATCTCTCTATCGTTCGAAGGGTCTACTCACTGGATGGATGGGCGAGAGATGATTTTAACAGACTGTCCCTGCTAACCAGTCTGTTTGAGCATGAGACGTTCATGAACGAGCATGAACAGAAGAGCCCCCATTCGGAACGTTCGTACCGAGACGAGTTCACGTGTGTAAAGTTTGTTGACACATTCGCGACATCATATACGATTCCGCCCGGAATCTATAGAGCGCCTCACATCGAAACTCATAAGAGAGCAAAACTCACCGAACGCGACGACGCTAGCGCGTCCGAGTGCCGTTCGTCGTCGCGCCCATCAAATTGTTTCATACAACGACCGTTTCCTTGATACGCAACACGCATAAAACACGGTCCGTCGGTCCACGCAGTTGACAGTCGGCGGCGTCGTGTATCGCCCACGGGCAGGCCAAGGGTAGGAGCCGAGTTCTATGGTACGCCGGCTGTGATAACGCACCAATAGAACCCATGACGCGTGTGGACTGCAGCTCTCCCAATTAGCTGATAGCGGCAGCAATTATATGTTAATCTCAATCATACCCATATATATGTAAACCTCGAGAAAGATGCGATCGGGCGGTTTCGGTCGGTAAAATATTTTGTACATGATTATTAGTAAAGTGTCCTGCGGGTCCGATAAAGTGAAAGGTAAACATAGACCTCCCCTCCCCCCAACCCCCGGGCGAAAAAAAAGAGATTTACTTTTTTTTTTTTTTTAGTTTGGTGAAAAAAAAGTGTGCGTACTAATAACTTAATATAGGTTAGTGGGTTGGTGAGTTAAATTAATAAATAAAATAAATACATTATAATTATCATTGCAGGGGCCGAGTGGAGTGTTCGTGTATTAAATTCGTGCATTAGGTGCGCGCTCGCAGCTGGTGCGCGTGTTAAATTTTAAGGGGTTTTTTTTTTTTTGCCTCTAATTTCTTTGTAACCCCCAAAAATGATGGCAATTTACAAGCAATTTATAAACATAGCCCCTTAACCCCTAGGCAAAAAAGAAAAGAGTTTTTTTCTAGTTTTGAATTTGGTGAAAAGTGCATTGGTATTATAATACCTACTACACATACATTATATCGACGACGTTTTATTTACGTTATGAGTTTAATTGACATACATAATTGGGAATCAAACGAGCTTTAATAAAAATTATCTGATCATAAATATTCTGGTTTATTGAATAGGTACTTTTTACTAGGTTTTTTAGTATTTGTTTAGTTATGAGTCCACAGAGTCGACATTAGAGCCAACTTCTTAGTAGGTTTTCCTTAAGTTTGTTCCGTATTTGTATTCAGGTCAGGTCAGGAAGATATCTAGATATCAGGATTGCATACTTTTGAAGGTTTCTATGACTATAAGAGAATAAGTACCACTCGTAGATGTATGTACCACTGTGTATGTAAACGTTCACTTGGCAAGCACCATTTAATAGGTTGAATCGGATAATTTCCCTTTGGCTTTCCCTCGCACAGGTCTCTTATATATATTTTTATTTTTTTAATTTCAAACGAGCTTTAATAAATATTCTGGTTTATTGAATAGGTACTTTTATGTAACGGGGTAACTTTAAAACAGTATTTGTTTAGTTATGAGTCCACAGAGTCGAAATTGGAGCCAACTTCTTTGTAGGTTTTCGTTAAGTTTGTTCTGTATTTGTATATGGTCAGGTCAGGAAGATATCTAGATATCAGGATTGCATACTTTTGAAGGTTTCTATGACTATAAGAGAATAAGTACCACTTGTAGATGTCTCCGTAAGCGTAAACGTTCACTTGGCAAGCACCATTTAATAGGTTGATTCGGATAATTTCCCTTTGGTTTTCCCTCGCACAGGTCTCTTATATATATTTTTATTTTTTTAATTTCAAACGAGCTTTAATAAATATTCTGGTTTATTGAATAGGTACTTTTATGTAACGGGGTAACTTTAAAACAGTATTTGTTTAGTTATGAGTCCACAGAGTCGACATTGGAGCCAACTTCTTTGTAGGTTTTCGTTAAGTTTGTTCTGTATTTGTATATGGTCAGGTCAGGAAGATATCTAGATATCAGGATTGCATACTTTTGAAGGTTTCTATGACTATAAGAGAATAAGTACCACTCGTAGATGTCTCCGTAAGCGTAAACGTTCACTTGGCAAGCACCATTTAATAGGTTGATTCGGATAATTTCCCTTTGGCTTTCCCTCGCACAGGTCTCTTACACTTCCAATTTTCATAAAAGTGACAATATTTTTTTGTTTTTTGTGATGTGTAATCATCACCGAAATCTACTATTAAGTATGTATTTAGTCTAGTAGTTGGAATGGTTGAATGTTTAGTTAGACATTTGATTTTATAGCCTTTGAGTAAGGTCACCCGTCTCTGCCCGGCCCTTTGGGAAATACAGGCCTGATGCGACTAAGATCGCTAATACTTTAACTTTTGTTTTAACATAACATGTAGGTATTTGAAGGCACGTCATGAAAAAATGACTTGACAATAAACCCTAGCAATTCACATAAGTTTGTCAGGTGTTAGATCGCCATCGTCATAGTATATCTTTACTCTATCTTTTGACTCGAGTATGTTTTCAAGGGAAATGAATAACGTCCAATTTATGTGACTTTTATAACGGAGATGAGTCCTCGAGCGTTTCCAGACTAGATTTTTTTGAATGTGTCAGAAGTCTCCTTTTATATCCGAGTCTGAGGTGTTATTTTTACATCATCTGTTTTTTCTGTTCTTTACAGAAATTATTTTAAAATTCAGTGATCGAAAGGCCAGTCATATACCATCGTACCAAAAACCTCTTTGATGAGTTCTGAGAGCGTTTCAATTATTATTATAAATGAAAGTTAGGATACAAATATTATATGATGTAGTGTCTGTAGTATGTAGATACAGTAAAAGTATAAGGAAGTTATCCGACAGTGTATGTATGTAATGAACCCTTTATTGGTTATCTGGTGATCGGAAAAATCTATATGTATTTTTTATAATTATGTATGTCGAACAATAATGATTGAATACATGTCAGTATTAAGTACTAGAGTTAGGTACTCACTGGGAATATTTTTGTAATTTTCAGTAATAAATGTAGTTTTCTGGGTCTTCAATTATTATTTTTTTCAATAGGACATCGTTGTGAGCAAAGTGAACGGAAATAAATGATCATACGACAAAACTAGAATCATCATAAGAAATAAAATATTATTTATCAATAATAAGAACCTAACCCAATAGGCTACCGTGCCGAAAAAAAAAGAATCTAAGAGTCTTTATAATAGGAATGAGTAAGGTAAAAGTACGTCGTACTTTTAACCATATGAGTTGCATAGACGTATATTATGTTTGTAATCAGCTTTTAAAATCCTTTATTTTGATTTGAACCCGCGATAATAATATAAAGAAATTAGCTAAAACTAGATATTTTAAAACTATGGGTACAATATAAGAAGATAAAAAAACAAAGAAATGAGCCTATGAGATGTTATTACCGGACGATACACATTAAATCTACTCGGTCGAAGCTAGTGTTCGTGTATTAATTAAATTTAAAAAATATATAAAACATTGTACACTACGCACAACACTCATCGTCCTCGGATGAATCACCTGGCGTAGGGCTGAGTCTCAACAGATCGCAGCACGACGCTGCTCTACCGAGCACAACACCCCGCCAGGAACGGAAGTCGTCTACAAACTACTCCGAGCCCCGACATCGAACTGAGGTAGATTCGGACCTTCGGAGCCGTGACGCACGCGTTAAGCGGACAGCATCGATCTCCGCGATCCAAATGGGCTTCGACGTCGCACCTCACGTGGTGAAGCGCGACTAGTAAAGTCACATTGTTTAGAGCCTCCCGACTCTCGGGGCTCCACAGTGAGCATATCCTTGCCGGATTCGGCTAGGCTGGCTTTGGCCTTAGAGGCGTTCAGGCATAATCCCGCGGATGGTAGCTTCGCACCACCGGCCGCTCCGCCGAGTGCATCAACCAAATGTCCGAAACTGCGGTTCCTCTCGTACTGAGCAGTATTACTATCGCAACGACAAGCCATCAGTAGGGTAAAACTAACCTGTCTCACGACGGTCTAAACCCAGCTCACGTTCCCTTTTGATGGGTGAACAATCGAACGCTTGGCGAATTTTGCAAAAAAATTAAACTTACCATACTAAATGTTTAAAACTTAACTTTAAATTGCTCAAAGTCACCCAGGCCACTATGCCATTCTTCATATACCTAGGTAAACATAACCCATAAACAAAGCGGGCGCGCAATAATAATCTTTGAGACAAGCATATAACTACTGGCAGGATCAACCAGGGAGCTTCTTGATAAGAGACCGCCGCGCGCCCGCCGCCGACAGACGCCGCAAGGGCGTCCGTCTCGCCGGCGAGGCGCGCAGTGAATCCTCATTCCCGAGCGTCTGCGGTCTTTGAGACGCGGACGCACACGGGCGAGCTCTGTTAGAATTTTTAAGTCGCACGCGCGCACCTCTGGCCGCGTGTATCTCAACTCTACAGACGCGACAGCGCGTGCTTAAGGGCGTAGACGTTCATGAACGAGCATGAACAGAAGAGCCCCCATTCGGAACGTTCGTACCGAGACGAGTTCACGTGTGTAAAGTTTGTTGACACATTCGCGACATCATATACGATTCCGCCCGGAATCTATAGAGCGCCTCACATCGAAACTCATAAGAGAGCAAAACTCACCGAACGCGACGACGCTAGCGCGTCCGAGCGCCGTTCGTCGTCGCGCCCATCAAATTGTTTCATACAACGACCGTTTCCTTGATACGCAACACGCATAAAACACGGTCCGTCGGTCCACGCAGTTGACAGTCGGCGGCGTCGTGTATCGCCCACGGGCAGGCCAAGGGTAGGAGCCGAGTTCTATGGTACGCCGGCTGTGATAACGCACCAATAGAACCCATGACGCGTGTGGACTGCAGCTCTCCCAATTAGCTGATAGCGGCAGCAATTATATGTTAATCTCAATCATACCCATATATATGTAAACCTCGAGAAAGATGCGATCGGGCGGTTTCAGTCGGTAAAATATTTTGTACATGATTATTAGTAAAGTGTCCTGCGGGTCCGATAAAGTGAAAGGTAAACATAGACCTCCCCTCCCCCCAACCCCCGGGCGAAAAAAAAGAGATTTACTTTTTTTTTTTTTTAGTTTGGTGAAAAAAAAGTGTGCGTACTAATAACTTAATATAGGTTAGTGGGTTGGTGAGTTAAATTAATAAATAAAATAAATACATTATAATTATCATTGCAGGGGCCGAGTGGAGTGTTCGTGTATTAAATTCGTGTATTAAATTCGTGCATTAGGTGCGCGCTCGCAGCTGGTGCGCGTGTTAAATCGTAAAGGGGTTTTTTTTTTTTGCCTCTAATTTCTTTGTAACCCCCAAAAATGATGGCAATTTACAAGCAATTTATAAACATAGCCCCTTAACCCCTAGGCAAAAAAGAAAAGAGTTTTTTTCTAGTTTTGAATTTGGTGAAAAGTGCATTGGTATTATAATACCTACTACACATACATTATATCGACGACGTTTTATTTACGTTATGAGTTTAATTGACATACATAATTGGGAATCAAACGAGCTTTAATAAAAATTATCTGATCATAAATATTCTGGTTTATTGAATAGGTACTTTTTACTAGGTTTTTTAGTATTTGTTTAGTTATGAGTCCACAGAGTCGACATTAGAGCCAACTTCTTAGTAGGTTTTCCTTAAGTTTGTTCCGTATTTGTATTCAGGTCAGGTCAGGAAGATATCTAGATATCAGGATTGCATACTTTTGAAGGTTTCTATGACTATAAGAGAATAAGTACCACTCGTAGATGTCTCCGTAAGCGTAAACGTTCACTTGGCAAGCACCATTTAATAGGTTGATTCGGATAATTTCCCTTTGGCTTTCCCTCGCACAGGTCTCTTATATATATTTTTATTTTTTTAATTTCAAACGAGCTTTAATAAATATTCTGGTTTATTGAATAGGTACTTTTATGTAACGGGGTAACTTTAAAACAGTATTTGTTTAGTTATGAGTCCACAGAGTCGACATTGGAGCCAACTTCTTTGTAGGTTTTCGTTAAGTTTGTTCTGTATTTGTATATGGTCAGGTCAGGAAGATATCTAGATATCAGGATTGCATACTTTTGAAGGTTTCTATGACTATAAGAGAATAAGTACCACTCGTAGATGTCTCCGTAAGCGTAAACGTTCACTTGGCAAGCACCATTTAATAGGTTGATTCGGATAATTTCCCTTTGGCTTTCCCTCGCACAGGTCTCTTACACTTCCAATTTTCATAAAAGTGACAATATTTTTTTGTTTTTTGTGATGTGTAATCATCACCGAAATCTACTATTAAGTATGTATTTAGTCTAGTAGTTGGAATGGTTGAATGTTTAGTTAGACATTTGATTTTATAGCCTTTGAGTAAGGTCACCCGTCTCTGCCCGGCCCTTTGGGAAATACAGGCCTGATGCGACTAAGATCGCTAATACTTTAACTTTTGTTTTAACATAACATGTAGGTATTTGAAGGCACGTCATGAAAAAATGACTTGACAATAAACCCTAGCAATTCACATAAGTTTGTCAGGTGTTAGATCGCCATCGTCATAGTATATCTTTACTCTATCTTTTGACTCGAGTATGTTTTCAAGGGAAATGAATAACGTCCAATTTATGTGACTTTTATACCGGAGATGAGTCCTCGAGCGTTTCCAGACTAGATTTTTTTGAATGTGTCAGAAGTCTCCTTTTATATCCGAGTCTGAGGTGTTATTTTTACATCATCTGTTTTTTCTGTTCTTTACAGAAATTATTTTAAAATTCAGTGATCGAAAGGCCAGTCATATACCATCGTACCAAAAACCTCTTTGATGAGTTCTGAGAGCGTTTCAATTATTATTATAAATGAAAGTTAGGATACAAATATTATATGATGTAGTGTCTGTAGTATGTAGATACAGTTAAAGTATAAGGAAGTTATCCGACAGTGTATGTATGTAATGAACCCTTTATTGGTTATCTGGTGATCGGAAAAATCTATATGTATTTTTTATAATTATGTATGTCGAACAATAATGATTGAATACATGTCAGTATTAAGTACTAGAGTTATGTAGTAGGTACTCACTGGGAATATTTTTGTAATTTTCAGTAATAAATGTAGTTTTCTGGGTCTTCAATTATTATTTTTTTCAATAGGAGCAAAGTGAACGGAAATAAATGATCATACGACAAAACTAGAATCATCATAAGAAATAAAATATTATTTATCAATAATAAGAACCTAACCCAATAGGCTACCGTGCCGAAAAAAAAAGAATCTAAGAGTCTTTATAATAGGAATGAGTAAGGTAAAAGTACGTCGTACTTTTAACCATATGAGTTGCATAGACGTATATTATGTTTGTAATCAGCTTTTAAAATCCTTTATTTTGATTTGAACCCGCGATAATAATATAAAGAAATTAGCTAAAACTAGATATTTTAAAACTATGGGTACAATATAAGAAGAGAAAAAAAAATGAGCCTATAAGATGTTATTACCGGACGATACTTGCTGACGTTGCAGACTTGATCACGCACGCCTGTAGGCAGGCATCCGCGCAGTTGGCGATAGCGCAGGAACAGGCGACGTGCAGACGTGTACCCCTGGCAGTGTAGGCTTAACTGTACAGATCTGTGTTAAATAGTTGTAATCTCATCACATAAGAAATAAACACACAACTAAGAGCTTGTTACGTTAATAACGTTCATCACAGTTTCAATTCAACTCTCAATATTACCAAATTGTACATAAAAAAATACTTCTAAACGACAAACCGAATCTTTTTTTCACCACGCTAGTGTTCGTGTATTAATAATAATGTTTTTGTTTTTAAAAATAAAACATAATACTACACAACATTCATCGTCCTCGGACGATTGTTTAGAGCCTCCCGACTCTCGGGGCTCCACAGTGAGCATATCCTTGCCGGATTCGGCTAGGATGGCTTCGGCCTTAGAGGCGTTCAGGCATAATCCTGCGGATGGTAGCTTCGCACCACCGGCCGCTCGGCCGAGTGCATCAACCAAATGTCCGAAACTGCGTTTCCTCTCGTACTGACCAGTATTACTATCGCAACGACAAGCCATCAGTAGGGTAAAAAACTAACCTGTCTCACGACGGTCTAAACCCAGCTCACGTTCCCTTTTGATGGGTGAACAATCGAACGCTTGGCGAATTTTGCTAAAAAAATTAAACTTACCATACTAAATGTTTAAAACTTAACTTTAAATTGCTCAAAGTAATATGCACTATGCCATTCTTCATATACCTAGGTAAACATAACCCATAAAGCGGACGCGCAATAAATTACACCGACCTAAAAAATTAAACCTACCACACTAAATGTTTAAAACTTAACTTTAAATTGCTTAAAGTAGTGTCCACTATGCCATTCTTTATATACCTATGTTAAACATAACCCATAAACAAAGCGGGCGCGCAATAAATTACACCAACCTAAACCTACAAAATTAAACCTACCATACTTAATGTTTAAAACTTAACTTTAAATTGCTCAAAGTAATATGCACTATGCCATTCTTCATATACCTAGGTAAACATAACCCATAAAGCGGACGCGCAATAAATTACACCGACCTAAAAAATTAAACCTACCACACTAAATGTTTAAAACTTAACTTTAAATTGCTTAAAGTAGTGTCCACTATGCCATTCTTTATATACCTATGTTAAACATAACCCATAAACAAAGCGGGCGCGCAATAAATTACACCAACCTAAACCTACAAAATTAAACTTACCACACTAAATGTTTAAAACTTAACTTTAAATTGCTCAAAGTAGTGTCCACTATGCCATTCTTCATATACCTAGGTAAACATAACCCATAAACAAAGCGGGCGCGCAATAAATTACACCAACCTAAACCTAAAAAATTAAACCTACCACACTAAATGTTTAAAACTTAACTTTAAATTGCTTAAAGTAGTGTCCACTATGCCATTCTTTATATACCTATGTTAAACATAACCCATAAACAAAGCGGGCGCGCAATAAATTACACCAACCTAAACCTACAAAATTAAACTTACCACACTAAATGTTTAAAACTTAACTTTAAATTGCTTAAAGTAGTGTCCACTATGCCATTCTTTATATACCTATGTTAAACATAGCCCATAAACAAAGCGGGCGCGCAATAAATTACACCAACCTAAACCTACAAAATTAAACTTACCACACTAAATGTTTAAAACTTAACTTTAAATTGCTCAAAGTAGTGTCCACTATGCCATTCTTCATATACCTAGGTAAACATAACCCATAAACAAAGCGGGCGCGCAATAAATTACACCAACCTAAACCTAAAAAATTAAACCTACCACACTAAATGTTTAAAACTTAACTTTAAATTGCTTAAAGTAGTGTCCACTATGCCATTCTTTATATACCTATGTTAAACATAACCCATAAACAAAGCGGGCGCGCAATAAATTACACCAACCTAAACCTACAAAATTAAACTTACCACACTAAATGTTTAAAACTTAACTTTAAATTGCTTAAAGTAGTGTCCACTATGCCATTCTTTATATACCTATGTTAAACATAGCCCATAAACAAAGCGGGCGCGCAATAAATTACACCAACCTAAACCTACAAAATTAAACTTACCACACTAAATGTTTAAAACTTAACTTTAAATTGCTCAAAGTAGTGTCCACTATGCCATTCTTCATATACCTAGGTAAACATAACCCATAAACAAAGCGGGCGCGCAATAAATACCTACCTACGTACCTGTTGTAAGTGGCAGAAGCATCTTGATAATATTATATAATTGATCTGTGATTTACATGTAATAAGACTTAGTCAAAAAGTACGTAGTCTAAGAAGTTGACTGCATTAATAATAATAATATTTTCAGGCGACTAAGACCCATAGAAAAAAACAAAATAATCTTATATAATAATAAACTAATACATACGCCAACGACAACCACGTTCTGGACCAGAATGACCTGCTACATTCCGGACAAGATCGAGCGTCTACATCTCTCTATCGTTCGAAGGGTCTACTCACTGGATGGATGGGCGAGAGATGATTTTAACAGACTCTCCTTGCTAACCAGTCTGTTTGAGCATGAGTAGCCTCCCCCCCCCTTGTTGGCTTAGCAGCGGCGCCACGGGCAGGCCAAGGGTAGGAGTTGAGTTCTATGGTACGCCGGCTGTGATAACGCACCAATAGAACCCTTGACGCATGTGGACTGCAGCTCTCCCAATTAGCTGATAGCGGCAGCCAAAGGGTACATGACCACATGCGTGAGCACTAAAAACCCCTTACGTACATAAGAGAGTCATAGTTACTCCCGCCGTTTACCATGCGGAATGAATGAAAACACACACACCAAACTTCGTTCGTGTCTTCGCCAGCGACGCTCCGTCGACAGACATCTATTGCACTTAGATGACGATTTTCGACATTATCTGGCTGGGGTAACGCACACCGCCCAACCCCGTTCTGGTCCGGAATGACCTGCTACATTCCGGACAAGATCGAGCGTCTACATCTCTCTATCGTTCGAAGGGTCTACTCACTGGATGGATGGGCGAGAGATGATTTTAACAGACTGTCCCTGCTAACCAGTCTGTTTGAGCATGAGACGTTCATGAACGAGCATGAACAGAAGAGCCCCCATTCGGAACGTTCGTACCGAGACGAGTTCACGTGTGTAAAGTTTGTTGACACATTCGCGACATCATATACGATTCCGCCCGGAATCTATAGAGCGCCTCACATCGAAACTCATAAGAGAGCAAAACTCAC
Organism: Xanthia togata; assembly: GCA_963853775.1. Lineage (NCBI taxonomy): Eukaryota > Metazoa > Arthropoda > Insecta > Lepidoptera > Noctuidae > Xanthia > Xanthia togata. Next base: position 14,869,081 of record OY970795.1, on the reverse strand, counting down.
CGAACGCGACGACGCTAGCGCGTCCGAGCGCCGTTCGTCGTCGCGCCCATCAAATTGTTTCATACAACGACCGTTTCCTTGATACGCAACACGCATAAAACACGGTCCGTCGGTCCACGCAGTTGACAGTCGGCGGCGTCGTGTATCGCCCACGGGCAGGCCAAGGGTAGGAGCCGAGTTCTATGGTACGCCGGCTGTGATAACGCACCAATAGAACCCATGACGCGTGTGGACTGCAGCTCTCCCAATTAGCTGATAGCGGCAGCCAAAGGGTACATGACCACATGCGTGAGCACTAAAAACCCCTTACGTACATAAGAGAGTCATAGTTACTCCCGCCGTTTACCATGCGGAATGAATGAAAACACACACACCAAACTTCGTTCGTGTCTTCGCCAGCGACGCTCCGTCGACAGACATCTATTGCACTTAGATGACGATTTTCGACATTATCTGGCTGGGGTAACGCACACCGCCCAACCCCGTTCTGGTCCGGAATGACCTGCTACATTCCGGACAAGATCGAGCGTCTACATCTCTCTATCGTTCGAAGGGTCTACTCACTAGATGGATGGGCGAGAGATGATTTTAACAGACTGTCCCTGCTAACCAGTCTGTTTGAGCATGAGACGTTCATGAACGAGCATGAACAGAAGAGCCCCCATTCGGAACGTTCGTACCGAGACGAGTTCACGTGTGTAAAGTTTGTTGACACATTCGCGACATCATATACGATTCCGCCCGGAATCTATAGAGCGCCTCACATCGAAACTCATAAGAGAGCAAAACTCACCGAACGCGACGACGCTAGCGCGTCCGAGCGCCGTTCGTCGTCGCGCCCATCAAATTGTTTCATACAACGACCGTTTCCTTGATACGCAACACGCATAAAACACGGTCCGTCGGTCCACGCAGTTGACAGTCGGCGGCGTCGTGTATCGCCCACGGGCAGGCCAAGGGTAGGAGCCGAGTTCTATGGTACGCCGGCTGTGATAACGCACCAATAGAACCCATGACGCGTGTGGACTGCAGCTCTCCCAATTAGCTGATAGCGGCAGCAATTATATGTTAATCTCAATCATACCCATATATATGTAAACCTCGAGAAAGATGCGATCGGGCGGTTTCAGTCGGTAAAATATTTTGTACATGATTATTAGTAAAGTGTCCTGCGGGTCCGATAAAGTGAAAGGTAAACATAGACCTCCCCTCCCCCCAACCCCCGGGCGAAAAAAAAGAGATTTACTTTTTTTTTTTTTTAGTTTGGTGAAAAAAAAGTGTGCGTACTAATAACTTAATATAGGTTAGTGGGTTGGTGAGTTAAATTAATAAATAAAATAAATACATTATAATTATCATTGCAGGGGCCGAGTGGAGTGTTCGTGTATTAAATTCGTGTATTAAATTCGTGCATTAGGTGCGCGCTCGCAGCTGGTGCGCGTGTTAAATCGTAAAGGGGTTTTTTTTTTTTGCCTCTAATTTCTTTGTAACCCCCAAAAATGATGGCAATTTACAAGCAATTTATAAACATAGCCCCTTAACCCCTAGGCAAAAAAGAAAAGAGTTTTTTTCTAGTTTTGAATTTGGTGAAAAGTGCATTGGTATTATAATACCTACTACACATACATTATATCGACGACGTTTTATTTACGTTATGAGTTTAATTGACATACATAATTGGGAATCAAACGAGCTTTAATAAAAATTATCTGATCATAAATATTCTGGTTTATTGAATAGGTACTTTTTACTAGGTTTTTTAGTATTTGTTTAGTTATGAGTCCACAGAGTCGACATTAGAGCCAACTTCTTAGTAGGTTTTCCTTAAGTTTGTTCCGTATTTGTATTCAGGTCAGGTCAGGAAGATATCTAGATATCAGGATTGCATACTTTTGAAGGTTTCTATGACTATAAGAGAATAAGTACCACTTGTAGATGTCTCCGTAAGCGTAAACGTTCACTTGGCAAGCACCATTTAATAGGTTGATTCGGATAATTTCCCTTTGGCTTTCCCTCGCACAGGTCTCTTATATATATTTTTATTTTTTTAATTTCAAACGAGCTTTAATAAATATTCTGGTTTATTGAATAGGTACTTTTATGTAACGGGGTAACTTTAAAACAGTATTTGTTTAGTTATGAGTCCACAGAGTCGACATTGGAGCCAACTTCTTAGTAGGTTTTCCTTAAGTTTGTTCCGTATTTGTATTCAGGTCAGGTCAGGAAGATATCTAGATATCAGGATTGCATACTTTTGAAGGTTTCTATGACTATAAGAGAATAAGTACCACTCGTAGATGTCTCCGTAAGCGTAAACGTTCACTTGGCAAGCACCATTTAATAGGTTGATTCGGATAATTTCCCTTTGGCTTTCCCTCGCACAGGTCTCTTACACTTCCAATTTTCATAAAAGTGACAATATTTTTTTGTTTTTGTGATGTGTAATCATCACCGAAATCTACTATTAAGTATGTATTTAGTCTAGTAGTTGGAATGGTTGAATGTTTAATTAGACATTTGATTTTATAGCCTTTGAGTAAGGTCACCCGTCTCTGCCCGGCCCTTTGGGAAATACAGGCCTGATGCGACTAAGATCGCTAATACTTTAACTTTTGTTTTAACATAACATGTAGGTATTTGAAGGCACGTCATGAAAAAATGACTTGACAATAAACCCTAGCAATTCACATAAGTTTGTCAGGTGTTAGATAGTATATCTTTACTCTATCTTTTGACTCGAGTATGTTTTCAAGGGAAATGAATAACGTCCAATTTATGTGACTTTTATAACGGAGATGAGTCCTCGAGCGTTTCCAGACTAGATTTTTTTGAATGTGTCAGAAGTCTCCTTTTATATCCGAGTCTGAGGTGTTATTTTTACATCATCTGTTTTTTCTGTTCTTTACAGAAATTATTTTAAAATTCAGTGATCGAAAGGCCAGTCATATACCATCGTACCAAAAACCTCTTTGATGAGTTCTGAGAGCGTTTCAATTATTATTATAAATGAAAGTTAGGATACAAATATTATATGATGTAGTGTCTGTAGTATGTAGATACAGTTAAAGTATAAGGAAGTTATCCGACAGTGTATGTATGTAATGAACCCTTTATTGGTTATCTGGTGATCGGAAAAATCTATATGTATTTTTTATAATTATGTATGTCGAACAATAATGATTGAATACATGTCAGTATTAAGTACTAGAGTTATGTATTAGGTACTCACTGGGAATATTTTTGTAATTTTCAGTAATAAATGTAGTTTTCTGGGTCTTCAATTATTATTTTTTTCAATAGGACATCGTTGTGAGCAAAGTGAACGGAAATAAATGATCATACGACAAAACTAGAATCATCATAAGAAATAAAATATCATTTATCAATAATAAGAACCTAACCCAATAGGCTACCGTGCCGAAAAAAAAAGAATCTAAGAGTCTTTATAATAGGAATGAGTAAGGTAAAAGTACGTCGTACTTTTAACCATATGAGTTGCATAGACGTATATTATGTTTGTAATCAGCTTTTAAAATCCTTTATTTTGATTTGAACCCGCGATAATAATATAAAGAAATTAGCTAAAACTAGATATTTTAAAACTATGGGTACAATATAAGAAGAGAAAAAAAAATGAGCCTATAAGATGTTATTACCGGACGATACTTGCTGACGTTGCAGACTTGATCACGCACGCCTGTAGGCAGGCATCCGCGCAGTTGGCGATAGCGCAGGAACAGGCGACGTGCAGACGTGTACCCCTGGCAGTGTAGGCTTAACTGTACAGATCTGTGTTAAATAGTTGTAATCTCATCACATAAGAAATAAACACACAACTAAGAGCTTGTTACGTTAATAACGTTCATCACAGTTTCAATTCAACTCTCAATATTACCAAATTGTACATAAAAAAATACTTCTAAACGACAAACCGAATCTTTTTTTCACCACGCTAGTGTTCGTGTATTAATAATAATGTTTTTGTTTTTAAAAATAAAACATAATACTACACAACATTCATCGTCCTCGGACGATTGTTTAGAGCCTCCCGACTCTCGGGGCTCCACAGTGAGCATATCCTTGCCGGATTCGGCTAGGATGGCTTCGGCCTTAGAGGCGTTCAGGCATAATCCTGCGGATGGTAGCTTCGCACCACCGGCCGCTCGGCCGAGTGCATCAACCAAATGTCCGAAACTGCGTTTCCTCTCGTACTGACCAGTATTACTATCGCAACGACAAGCCATCAGTAGGGTAAAAAACTAACCTGTCTCACGACGGTCTAAACTCAGCTCACGTTCCCTTTTGATGGGTGAACAATCGAACGCTTGGCGAATTTTGCTAAAAAAATTAAACTTACCATACTAAATGTTTAAAACTTAACTTTAAATTGCTCAAAGTAGTGTCCACTATGCCATTCTTCATATACCTAGGTAAACATAACCCATAAACAAAGCGGGCGCGCAATAAATTACACCAACCTAAACCTAAAAAATTAAACCTACCACACTAAATGTTTAAAACTTAACTTTAAATTGCTCAAAGTAGTGCCCACTATGCCATTCTTCATATACCTATGTTAAACATAACCCATAAACAAAGCGGGCGCGCAATAAATTACACCAACCTAAACCTACAAAATTAAACTTACCACACTAAATGTTTAAAACTTAACTTTAAATTGCTTAAAGTAGTGTCCACTATGCCATTCTTTATATACCTATGTTAAACATAACCCATAAACAAAGCGGGCGCGCAATAAATTACACCAACCTAAACCTACAAAATTAAACTTACCACACTAAATGTTTAAAACTTAACTTTAAATTGCTCAAAGTAGTGTCCACTATGCCATTCTTCATATACCTAGGTAAACATAACCCATAAACAAAGCGGGCGCGCAATAAATTACACCAACCTAAACCTAAAAAATTAAACCTACCACACTAAATGTTTAAAACTTAACTTTAAATTGCTTAAAGTAGTGTCCACTATGCCATTCTTTATATACCTATGTTAAACATAACCCATAAACAAAGCGGGCGCGCAATAAATTACACCAACCTAAACCTACAAAATTAAACTTACCACACTAAATGTTTAAAACTTAACTTTAAATTGCTTAAAGTAGTGTCCACTATGCCATTCTTTATATACCTATGTTAAACATAGCCCATAAACAAAGCGGGCGCGCAATAAATTACACCAACCTAAACCTACAAAATTAAACTTACCACACTAAATGTTTAAAACTTAACTTTAAATTGCTCAAAGTAGTGTCCACTATGCCATTCTTCATATACCTAGGTAAACATAACCCATAAACAAAGCGGGCGCGCAATAAATACCTACCTACGTACCTGTTGTAAGTGGCAGAAGCATCTTGATAATATTATATAATTGATCTGTGATTTACATGTAATAAGACTTAGTCAAAAAGTACGTAGTCTAAGAAGTTGACTGCATTAATAATAATAATATTTTCAGGCGACTAAGACCCATAGAAAAAAACAAAATAATCTTATATAATAATAAACTAATACATACGCCAACGACAACCACGTTCTGGACCAGAATGACCTGCTACATTCCGGACAAGATCGAGCGTCTACATCTCTCTATCGTTCGAAGGGTCTACTCACTGGATGGATGGGCGAGAGATGATTTTAACAGACTCTCCTTGCTAACCAGTCTGTTTGAGCATGAGTAGCCTCCCCCCCCCTTGTTGGCTTAGCAGCGGCGCCACGGGCAGGCCAAGGGTAGGAGTTGAGTTCTATGGTACGCCGGCTGTGATAACGCACCAATAGAACCCTTGACGCATGTGGACTGCAGCTCTCCCAATTAGCTGATAGCGGCAGCCAAAGGGTACATGACCACATGCGTGAGCACTAAAAACCCCTTACGTACATAAGAGAGTCATAGTTACTCCCGCCGTTTACCATGCGGAATGAATGAAAACACACACACCAAACTTCGTTCGTGTCTTCGCCAGCGACGCTCCGTCGACAGACATCTATTGCACTTAGATGACGATTTTCGACATTATCTGGCTGGGGTAACGCACACCGCCCAACCCCGTTCTGGTCCGGAATGACCTGCTACATTCCGGACAAGATCGAGCGTCTACATCTCTCTATCGTTCGAAGGGTCTACTCACTGGATGGATGGGCGAGAGATGATTTTAACAGACTGTCCCTGCTAACCAGTCTGTTTGAGCATGAGACGTTCATGAACGAGCATGAACAGAAGAGCCCCCATTCGGAACGTTCGTACCGAGACGAGTTCACGTGTGTAAAGTTTGTTGACACATTCGCGACATCATATACGATTCCGCCCGGAATCTATAGAGCGCCTCACATCGAAACTCATAAGAGAGCAAAACTCACCGAACGCGACGACGCTAGCGCGTCCGAGCGCCGTTCGTCGTCGCGCCCATCAAATTGTTTCATACAACGACCGTTTCCTTGATACGCAACACGCATAAAACACGGTCCGTCGGTCCACGCAGTTGACAGTCGGCGGCGTCGTGTATCGCCCACGGGCAGGCCAAGGGTAGGAGCCGAGTTCTATGGTACGCCGGCTGTGATAACGCACCAATAGAACCCATGACGCGTGTGGACTGCAGCTCTCCCAATTAGCTGATAGCGGCAGCCAAAGGGTACATGACCACATGCGTGAGCACTAAAAACCCCTTACGTACATAAGAGAGTCATAGTTACTCCCGCCGTTTACCATGCGGAATGAATGAAAACACACACACCAAACTTCGTTCGTGTCTTCGCCAGCGACGCTCCGTCGACAGACATCTATTGCACTTAGATGACGATTTTCGACATTATCTGGCTGGGGTAACGCACACCGCCCAACCCCGTTCTGGTCCGGAATGACCTGCTACATTCCGGACAAGATCGAGCGTCTACATCTCTCTATCGTTCGAAGGGTCTACTCACTAGATGGATGGGCGAGAGATGATTTTAACAGACTGTCCCTGCTAACCAGTCTGTTTGAGCATGAGACGTTCATGAACGAGCATGAACAGAAGAGCCCCCATTCGGAACGTTCGTACCGAGACGAGTTCACGTGTGTAAAGTTTGTTGACACATTCGCGACATCATATACGATTCCGCCCGGAATCTATAGAGCGCCTCACATCGAAACTCATAAGAGAGCAAAACTCACCGAACGCGACGACGCTAGCGCGTCCGAGCGCCGTTCGTCGTCGCGCCCATCAAATTGTTTCATACAACGACCGTTTCCTTGATACGCAACACGCATAAAACACGGTCCGTCGGTCCACGCAGTTGACAGTCGGCGGCGTCGTGTATCGCCCACGGGCAGGCCAAGGGTAGGAGCCGAGTTCTATGGTACGCCGGCTGTGATAACGCACCAATAGAACCCATGACGCGTGTGGACTGCAGCTCTCCCAATTAGCTGATAGCGGCAGCAATTATATGTTAATCTCAATCATACCCATATATATGTAAACCTCGAGAAAGATGCGATCGGGCGGTTTCAGTCGGTAAAATATTTTGTACATGATTATTAGTAAAGTGTCCTGCGGGTCCGATAAAGTGAAAGGTAAACATAGACCTCCCCTCCCCCCAACCCCCGGGCGAAAAAAAAGAGATTTACTTTTTTTTTTTTTTAGTTTGGTGAAAAAAAAGTGTGCGTACTAATAACTTAATATAGGTTAGTGGGTTGGTGAGTTAAATTAATAAATAAAATAAATACATTATAATTATCATTGCAGGGGCCGAGTGGAGTGTTCGTGTATTAAATTCGTGTATTAAATTCGTGCATTAGGTGCGCGCTCGCAGCTGGTGCGCGTGTTAAATCGTAAAGGGGTTTTTTTTTTTTGCCTCTAATTTCTTTGTAACCCCCAAAAATGATGGCAATTTACAAGCAATTTATAAACATAGCCCCTTAACCCCTAGGCAAAAAAGAAAAGAGTTTTTTTCTAGTTTTGAATTTGGTGAAAAGTGCATTGGTATTATAATACCTACTACACATACATTATATCGACGACGTTTTATTTACGTTATGAGTTTAATTGACATACATAATTGGGAATCAAACGAGCTTTAATAAAAATTATCTGATCATAAATATTCTGGTTTATTGAATAGGTACTTTTTACTAGGTTTTTTAGTATTTGTTTAGTTATGAGTCCACAGAGTCGACATTAGAGCCAACTTCTTAGTAGGTTTTCCTTAAGTTTGTTCCGTATTTGTATTCAGGTCAGGTCAGGAAGATATCTAGATATCAGGATTGCATACTTTTGAAGGTTTCTATGACTATAAGAGAATAAGTACCACTTGTAGATGTCTCCGTAAGCGTAAACGTTCACTTGGCAAGCACCATTTAATAGGTTGATTCGGATAATTTCCCTTTGGCTTTCCCTCGCACAGGTCTCTTATATATATTTTTATTTTTTTAATTTCAAACGAGCTTTAATAAATATTCTGGTTTATTGAATAGGTACTTTTATGTAACGGGGTAACTTTAAAACAGTATTTGTTTAGTTATGAGTCCACAGAGTCGACATTGGAGCCAACTTCTTAGTAGGTTTTCCTTAAGTTTGTTCCGTATTTGTATTCAGGTCAGGTCAGGAAGATATCTAGATATCAGGATTGCATACTTTTGAAGGTTTCTATGACTATAAGAGAATAAGTACCACTCGTAGATGTCTCCGTAAGCGTAAACGTTCACTTGGCAAGCACCATTTAATAGGTTGATTCGGATAATTTCCCTTTGGCTTTCCCTCGCACAGGTCTCTTACACTTCCAATTTTCATAAAAGTGACAATATTTTTTTGTTTTTGTGATGTGTAATCATCACCGAAATCTACTATTAAGTATGTATTTAGTCTAGTAGTTGGAATGGTTGAATGTTTAATTAGACATTTGATTTTATAGCCTTTGAGTAAGGTCACCCGTCTCTGCCCGGCCCTTTGGGAAATACAGGCCTGATGCGACTAAGATCGCTAATACTTTAACTTTTGTTTTAACATAACATGTAGGTATTTGAAGGCACGTCATGAAAAAATGACTTGACAATAAACCCTAGCAATTCACATAAGTTTGTCAGGTGTTAGATAGTATATCTTTACTCTATCTTTTGACTCGAGTATGTTTTCAAGGGAAATGAATAACGTCCAATTTATGTGACTTTTATAACGGAGATGAGTCCTCGAGCGTTTCCAGACTAGATTTTTTTGAATGTGTCAGAAGTCTCCTTTTATATCCGAGTCTGAGGTGTTATTTTTACATCATCTGTTTTTTCTGTTCTTTACAGAAATTATTTTAAAATTCAGTGATCGAAAGGCCAGTCATATACCATCGTACCAAAAACCTCTTTGATGAGTTCTGAGAGCGTTTCAATTATTATTATAAATGAAAGTTAGGATACAAATATTATATGATGTAGTGTCTGTAGTATGTAGATACAGTAAAAGTATAAGGAAGTTATCCGACAGTGTATGTATGTAATGAACCCTTTATTGGTTATCTGGTGATCGGAAAAATCTATATGTATTTTTTATAATTATGTATGTCGAACAATAATGATTGAATACATGTCAGTATTAAGTACTAGAGTTATGTATTAGGTACTCACTGGGAATATTTTTGTAATTTTCAGTAATAAATGTAGTTTTCTGGGTCTTCAATTATTATTTTTTTCAATAGGACATCGTTGTGAGCAAAGTGAACGGAAATAAATGATCATACGACAAAACTAGAATCATCATAAGAAATAAAATATCATTTATCAATAATAAGAACCTAACCCAATAGGCTACCGTGCCGAAAAAAAAAGAATCTAAGAGTCTTTATAATAGGAATGAGTAAGGTAAAAGTACGTCGTACTTTTAACCATATGAGTTGCATAGACGTATATTATGTTTGTAATCAGCTTTTAAAATCCTTTATTTTGATTTGAACCCGCGATAATAATATAAAGAAATTAGCTAAAACTAGATATTTTAAAACTATGGGTACAATATAAGAAGAGAAAAAAAAATGAGCCTATAAGATGTTATTACCGGACGATACTTGCTGACGTTGCAGACTTGATCACGCACGCCTGTAGGCAGGCATCCGCGCAGTTGGCGATAGCGCAGGAACAGGCGACGTGCAGACGTGTACCCCTGGCAGTGTAGGCTTAACTGTACAGATCTGTGTTAAATAGTTGTAATCTCATCACATAAGAAATAAACACACAACTAAGAGCTTGTTACGTTAATAACGTTCATCACAGTTTCAATTCAACTCTCAATATTACCAAATTGTACATAAAAAAATACTTCTAAACGACAAACCGAATCTTTTTTTCACCACGCTAGTGTTCGTGTATTAATAATAATGTTTTTGTTTTTAAAAATAAAACATAATACTACACAACATTCATCGTCCTCGGACGATTGTTTAGAGCCTCCCGACTCTCGGGGCTCCACAGTGAGCATATCCTTGCCGGATTCGGCTAGGATGGCTTCGGCCTTAGAGGCGTTCAGGCATAATCCTGCGGATGGTAGCTTCGCACCACCGGCCGCTCGGCCGAGTGCATCAACCAAATGTCCGAAACTGCGTTTCCTCTCGTACTGACCAGTATTACTATCGCAACGACAAGCCATCAGTAGGGTAAAAAACTAACCTGTCTCACGACGGTCTAAACTCAGCTCACGTTCCCTTTTGATGGGTGAACAATCGAACGCTTGGCGAATTTTGCTAAAAAAATTAAACTTACCATACTAAATGTTTAAAACTTAACTTTAAATTGCTCAAAGTAGTGTCCACTATGCCATTCTTCATATACCTAGGTAAACATAACCCATAAACAAAGCGGGCGCGCAATAAATTACACCAACCTAAACCTAAAAAATTAAACCTACCACACTAAATGTTTAAAACTTAACTTTAAATTGCTCAAAGTAGTGCCCACTATGCCATTCTTCATATACCTATGTTAAACATAACCCATAAACAAAGCGGGCTCGCAATAAATTACACCAACCTAAACCTACAAAATTAAACTTACCACACTAAATGTTTAAAACTTAACTTTAAATTGCTTAAAGTAGTGTCCACTATGCCATTCTTTATATACCTATGTTAAACATAACCCATAAACAAAGCGGGCGCGCAATAAATTACACCAACCTAAACCTACAAAATTAAACTTACCACACTAAATGTTTAAAACTTAACTTTAAATTGCTCAAAGTAGTGTCCACTATGCCATTCTTCATATACCTAGGTAAACATAACCCATAAACAAAGCGGGCGCGCAATAAATTACACCAACCTAAACCTAAAAAATTAAACCTACCACACTAAATGTTTAAAACTTAACTTTAAATTGCTTAAAGTAGTGTCCACTATGCCATTCTTTATATACCTATGTTAAACATAACCCATAAACAAAGCGGGCGCGCAATAAATTACACCAACCTAAACCTACAAAATTAAACTTACCACACTAAATGTTTAAAACTTAACTTTAAATTGCTTAAAGTAGTGTCCACTATGCCATTCTTTATATACCTATGTTAAACATAGCCCATAAACAAAGCGGGCGCGCAATAAATTACACCAACCTAAACCTACAAAATTAAACTTACCACACTAAATGTTTAAAACTTAACTTTAAATTGCTCAAAGTAGTGTCCACTATGCCATTCTTCATATACCTAGGTAAACATAACCCATAAACAAAGCGGGCGCGCAATAAATACCTACCTACGTACCTGTTGTAAGTGGCAGAAGCATCTTGATAATATTATATAATTGATCTGTGATTTACATGTAATAAGACTTAGTCAAAAAGTACGTAGTCTAAGAAGTTGACTGCATTAATAATAATAATATTTTCAGGCGACTAAGACCCATAGAAAAAAACAAAATAATCTTATATAATAATAAACTAATACATACGCCAACGACAACCACGTTCTGGACCAGAATGACCTGCTACATTCCGGACAAGATCGAGCGTCTACATCTCTCTATCGTTCGAAGGGTCTACTCACTGGATGGATGGGCGAGAGATGATTTTAACAGACTCTCCTTGCTAACCAGTCTGTTTGAGCATGAGTAGCCTCCCCCCCCCTTGTTGGCTTAGCAGCGGCGCCACGGGCAGGCCAAGGGTAGGAGTTGAGTTCTATGGTACGCCGGCTGTGATAACGCACCAATAGAACCCTTGACGCATGTGGACTGCAGCTCTCCCAATTAGCTGATAGCGGCAGCCAAAGGGTACATGACCACATGCGTGAGCACTAAAAACCCCTTACGTACATAAGAGAGTCATAGTTACTCCCGCCGTTTACCATGCGGAATGAATGAAAACACACACACCAAACTTCGTTCGTGTCTTCGCCAGCGACGCTCCGTCGACAGACATCTATTGCACTTAGATGACGATTTTCGACATTATCTGGCTGGGGTAACGCACACCGCCCAACCCCGTTCTGGTCCGGAATGACCTGCTACATTCCGGACAAGATCGAGCGTCTACATCTCTCTATCGTTCGAAGGGTCTACTCACTGGATGGATGGGCGAGAGATGATTTTAACAGACTGTCCCTGCTAACCAGTCTGTTTGAGCATGAGACGTTCATGAACGAGCATGAACAGAAGAGCCCCCATTCGGAACGTTCGTACCGAGACGAGTTCACGTGTGTAAAGTTTGTTGACACATTCGCGACATCATATACGATTCCGCCCGGAATCTATAGAGCGCCTCACATCGAAACTCATAAGAGAGCAAAACTCACCGAACGCGACGACGCTAGCGCGTCCGAGCGCCGTTCGTCGTCGCGCCCATCAAATTGTTTCATACAACGACCGTTTCCTTGATACGCAACACGCATAAAACACGGTCCGTCGGTCCACGCAGTTGACAGTCGGCGGCGTCGTGTATCGCCCACGGGCAGGCCAAGGGTAGGAGCCGAGTTCTATGGTACGCCGGCTGTGATAACGCACCAATAGAACCCATGACGCGTGTGGACTGCAGCTCTCCCAATTAGCTGATAGCGGCAGCCAAAGGGTACATGACCACATGCGTGAGCACTAAAAACCCCTTACGTACATAAGAGAGTCATAGTTACTCCCGCCGTTTACCATGCGGAATGAATGAAAACACACACACCAAACTTCGTTCGTGTCTTCGCCAGCGACGCTCCGTCGACAGACATCTATTGCACTTAGATGACGATTTTCGACATTATCTGGCTGGGGTAACGCACACCGCCCAACCCCGTTCTGGTCCGGAATGACCTGCTACATTCCGGACAAGATCGAGCGTCTACATCTCTCTATCGTTCGAAGGGTCTACTCACTGGATGGATGGGCGAGAGATGATTTTAACAGACTGTCCCTGCTAACCAGTCTGTTTGAGCATGAGACGTTCATGAACGAGCATGAACAGAAGAGCCCCCATTCGGAACGTTCGTACCGAGACGAGTTCACGTGTGTAAAGTTTGTTGACACATTCGCGACATCATATACGATTCCGCCCGGAATCTATAGAGCGCCTCACATCGAAACTCATAAGAGAGCAAAACTCACCGAACGCGACGACGCTAGCGCGTCCGAGTGCCGTTCGTCGTCGCGCCCATCAAATTGTTTCATACAACGACCGTTTCCTTGATACGCAACACGCATAAAACACGGTCCGTCGGTCCACGCAGTTGACAGTCGGCGGCGTCGTGTATCGCCCACGGGCAGGCCAAGGGTAGGAGCTGAGTTCTATGGTACGCCGGCTGTGATAACGCACCAATAGAACCCTTGACGCATGTGGACTGCAGCTCTCCCAATTAGCTGATAGCGGCAGCCAAAGGGTACATGACCACATGCGTGAGCACTAAAAACCCCTTACGTACATAAGAGAGTCATAGTTACTCCCGCCGTTTACCATGCGGAATGAATGAAAACACACACACCAAACTTCGTTCGTGTCTTCGCCAGCGACGCTCCGTCGACAGACATCTATTGCACTTAGATGACGATTTTCGACATTATCTGGCTGGGGTAACGCACACCGCCCAACCCCGTTCTGGTCCGGAATGACCTGCTACATTCCGGACAAGATCGAGCGTCTACATCTCTCTATCGTTCGAAGGGTCTACTCACTGGATGGATGGGCGAGAGATGATTTTAACAGACTGTCCCTGCTAACCAGTCTGTTTGAGCATGAGACGTTCATGAACGAGCATGAACAGAAGAGCCCCCATTCGGAACGTTCGTACCGAGACGAGTTCACGTGTGTAAAGTTTGTTGACACATTCGCGACATCATATACGATTCCGCCCGGAATCTATAGAGCGCCTCACATCGAAACTCATAAGAGAGCAAAACTCACCGAACGCGACGACGCTAGCGCGTCCGAGTGCCGTTCGTCGTCGCGCCCATCAAATTGTTTCATACAACGACCGTTTCCTTGATACGCAACACGCATAAAACACGGTCCGTCGGTCCACGCAGTTGACAGTCGGCGGCGTCGTGTATCGCCCACGGGCAGGCCAAGGGTAGGAGCCGAGTTCTATGGTACGCCGGCTGTGATAACGCACCAATAGAACCCATGACGCGTGTGGACTGCAGCTCTCCCAATTAGCTGATAGCGGCAGCAATTATATGTTAATCTCAATCATACCCATATATATGTAAACCTCGAGAAAGATGCGATCGGGCGGTTTCGGTCGGTAAAATATTTTGTACATGATTATTAGTAAAGTGTCCTGCGGGTCCGATAAAGTGAAAGGTAAACATAGACCTCCCCTCCCCCCAACCCCCGGGCGAAAAAAAAGAGATTTACTTTTTTTTTTTTTTTAGTTTGGTGAAAAAAAAGTGTGCGTACTAATAACTTAATATAGGTTAGTGGGTTGGTGAGTTAAATTAATAAATAAAATAAATACATTATAATTATCATTGCAGGGGCCGAGTGGAGTGTTCGTGTATTAAATTCGTGCATTAGGTGCGCGCTCGCAGCTGGTGCGCGTGTTAAATTTTAAGGGGTTTTTTTTTTTTTGCCTCTAATTTCTTTGTAACCCCCAAAAATGATGGCAATTTACAAGCAATTTATAAACATAGCCCCTTAACCCCTAGGCAAAAAAGAAAAGAGTTTTTTTCTAGTTTTGAATTTGGTGAAAAGTGCATTGGTATTATAATACCTACTACACATACATTATATCGACGACGTTTTATTTACGTTATGAGTTTAATTGACATACATAATTGGGAATCAAACGAGCTTTAATAAAAATTATCTGATCATAAATATTCTGGTTTATTGAATAGGTACTTTTTACTAGGTTTTTTAGTATTTGTTTAGTTATGAGTCCACAGAGTCGACATTAGAGCCAACTTCTTAGTAGGTTTTCCTTAAGTTTGTTCCGTATTTGTATTCAGGTCAGGTCAGGAAGATATCTAGATATCAGGATTGCATACTTTTGAAGGTTTCTATGACTATAAGAGAATAAGTACCACTCGTAGATGTATGTACCACTGTGTATGTAAACGTTCACTTGGCAAGCACCATTTAATAGGTTGAATCGGATAATTTCCCTTTGGCTTTCCCTCGCACAGGTCTCTTATATATATTTTTATTTTTTTAATTTCAAACGAGCTTTAATAAATATTCTGGTTTATTGAATAGGTACTTTTATGTAACGGGGTAACTTTAAAACAGTATTTGTTTAGTTATGAGTCCACAGAGTCGAAATTGGAGCCAACTTCTTTGTAGGTTTTCGTTAAGTTTGTTCTGTATTTGTATATGGTCAGGTCAGGAAGATATCTAGATATCAGGATTGCATACTTTTGAAGGTTTCTATGACTATAAGAGAATAAGTACCACTTGTAGATGTCTCCGTAAGCGTAAACGTTCACTTGGCAAGCACCATTTAATAGGTTGATTCGGATAATTTCCCTTTGGTTTTCCCTCGCACAGGTCTCTTATATATATTTTTATTTTTTTAATTTCAAACGAGCTTTAATAAATATTCTGGTTTATTGAATAGGTACTTTTATGTAACGGGGTAACTTTAAAACAGTATTTGTTTAGTTATGAGTCCACAGAGTCGACATTGGAGCCAACTTCTTTGTAGGTTTTCGTTAAGTTTGTTCTGTATTTGTATATGGTCAGGTCAGGAAGATATCTAGATATCAGGATTGCATACTTTTGAAGGTTTCTATGACTATAAGAGAATAAGTACCACTCGTAGATGTCTCCGTAAGCGTAAACGTTCACTTGGCAAGCACCATTTAATAGGTTGATTCGGATAATTTCCCTTTGGCTTTCCCTCGCACAGGTCTCTTACACTTCCAATTTTCATAAAAGTGACAATATTTTTTTGTTTTTTGTGATGTGTAATCATCACCGAAATCTACTATTAAGTATGTATTTAGTCTAGTAGTTGGAATGGTTGAATGTTTAGTTAGACATTTGATTTTATAGCCTTTGAGTAAGGTCACCCGTCTCTGCCCGGCCCTTTGGGAAATACAGGCCTGATGCGACTAAGATCGCTAATACTTTAACTTTTGTTTTAACATAACATGTAGGTATTTGAAGGCACGTCATGAAAAAATGACTTGACAATAAACCCTAGCAATTCACATAAGTTTGTCAGGTGTTAGATCGCCATCGTCATAGTATATCTTTACTCTATCTTTTGACTCGAGTATGTTTTCAAGGGAAATGAATAACGTCCAATTTATGTGACTTTTATAACGGAGATGAGTCCTCGAGCGTTTCCAGACTAGATTTTTTTGAATGTGTCAGAAGTCTCCTTTTATATCCGAGTCTGAGGTGTTATTTTTACATCATCTGTTTTTTCTGTTCTTTACAGAAATTATTTTAAAATTCAGTGATCGAAAGGCCAGTCATATACCATCGTACCAAAAACCTCTTTGATGAGTTCTGAGAGCGTTTCAATTATTATTATAAATGAAAGTTAGGATACAAATATTATATGATGTAGTGTCTGTAGTATGTAGATACAGTAAAAGTATAAGGAAGTTATCCGACAGTGTATGTATGTAATGAACCCTTTATTGGTTATCTGGTGATCGGAAAAATCTATATGTATTTTTTATAATTATGTATGTCGAACAATAATGATTGAATACATGTCAGTATTAAGTACTAGAGTTAGGTACTCACTGGGAATATTTTTGTAATTTTCAGTAATAAATGTAGTTTTCTGGGTCTTCAATTATTATTTTTTTCAATAGGACATCGTTGTGAGCAAAGTGAACGGAAATAAATGATCATACGACAAAACTAGAATCATCATAAGAAATAAAATATTATTTATCAATAATAAGAACCTAACCCAATAGGCTACCGTGCCGAAAAAAAAAGAATCTAAGAGTCTTTATAATAGGAATGAGTAAGGTAAAAGTACGTCGTACTTTTAACCATATGAGTTGCATAGACGTATATTATGTTTGTAATCAGCTTTTAAAATCCTTTATTTTGATTTGAACCCGCGATAATAATATAAAGAAATTAGCTAAAACTAGATATTTTAAAACTATGGGTACAATATAAGAAGATAAAAAAACAAAGAAATGAGCCTATGAGATGTTATTACCGGACGATACACATTAAATCTACTCGGTCGAAGCTAGTGTTCGTGTATTAATTAAATTTAAAAAATATATAAAACATTGTACACTACGCACAACACTCATCGTCCTCGGATGAATCACCTGGCGTAGGGCTGAGTCTCAACAGATCGCAGCACGACGCTGCTCTACCGAGCACAACACCCCGCCAGGAACGGAAGTCGTCTACAAACTACTCCGAGCCCCGACATCGAACTGAGGTAGATTCGGACCTTCGGAGCCGTGACGCACGCGTTAAGCGGACAGCATCGATCTCCGCGATCCAAATGGGCTTCGACGTCGCACCTCACGTGGTGAAGCGCGACTAGTAAAGTCACATTGTTTAGAGCCTCCCGACTCTCGGGGCTCCACAGTGAGCATATCCTTGCCGGATTCGGCTAGGCTGGCTTTGGCCTTAGAGGCGTTCAGGCATAATCCCGCGGATGGTAGCTTCGCACCACCGGCCGCTCCGCCGAGTGCATCAACCAAATGTCCGAAACTGCGGTTCCTCTCGTACTGAGCAGTATTACTATCGCAACGACAAGCCATCAGTAGGGTAAAAAACTAACCTGTCTCACGACGGTCTAAACTCAGCTCACGTTCCCTTTTGA
This sequence comes from Xanthia togata, assembly GCA_963853775.1. Lineage (NCBI taxonomy): Eukaryota > Metazoa > Arthropoda > Insecta > Lepidoptera > Noctuidae > Xanthia > Xanthia togata. Next base: position 14,850,876 of record OY970795.1, on the reverse strand, counting down.
TGGGTGAACAATCGAACGCTTGGCGAATTTTGCTAAAAAAATTAAACTTACCATACTAAATGTTTAAAACTTAACTTTAAATTGCTCAAAGTAGTGTCCACTATGCCATTCTTCATATACCTAGGTAAACATAACCCATAAACAAAGCGGGCGCGCAATAAATTACACCAACCTAAACCTACAAAATTAAACTTACCACACTAAATGTTTAAAACTTAACTTTAAATTGCTCAAAGTAGTGTCCACTATGCCATTCTTCATATACCTAGGTAAACATAACCCATAAACAAAGCGGGCGCGCAATAAATTACACCAACCTAAACCTAAAAAATTAAACCTACCACACTAAATGTTTAAAACTTAACTTTAAATTGCTTAAAGTAGTGTCCACTATGCCATTCTTTATATACCTATGTTAAACATAACCCATAAACAAAGCGGGCGCGCAATAAATTACACCAACCTAAACCTACAAAATTAAACTTACCACACTAAATGTTTAAAACTTAACTTTAAATTGCTTAAAGTAGTGTCCACTATGCCATTCTTTATATACCTATGTTAAACATAACCCATAAACAAAGCGGGCGCGCAATAAATTACACCAACCTAAACCTACAAAATTAAACTTACCACACTAAATGTTTAAAACTTAACTTTAAATTGCTCAAAGTAGTGTCCACTATGCCATTCTTCATATACCTAGGTAAACATAACCCATAAACAAAGCGGGCGCGCAATAAATTACACCAACCTAAACCTAAAAAATTAAACCTACCACACTAAATGTTTAAAACTTAACTTTAAATTGCTTAAAGTAGTGTCCACTATGCCATTCTTTATATACCTATGTTAAACATAACCCATAAACAAAGCGGGCGCGCAATAAATTACACCAACCTAAACCTACAAAATTAAACTTACCACACTAAATGTTTAAAACTTAACTTTAAATTGCTTAAAGTAGTGTCCACTATGCCATTCTTTATATACCTATGTTAAACATAGCCCATAAACAAAGCGGGCGCGCAATAAATTACACCAACCTAAACCTACAAAATTAAACTTACCACACTAAATGTTTAAAACTTAACTTTAAATTGCTCAAAGTAGTGTCCACTATGCCATTCTTCATATACCTAGGTAAACATAACCCATAAACAAAGCGGGCGCGCAATAAATACCTACCTACGTACCTGTTGTAAGTGGCAGAAGCATCTTGATAATATTATATAATTGATCTGTGATTTACATGTAATAAGACTTAGTCAAAAAGTACGTAGTCTAAGAAGTTGACTGCATTAATAATAATAATATTTTCAGGCGACTAAGACCCATAGAAAAAAACAAAATAATCTTATATAATAATAAACTAATACATACGCCAACGACAACCACGTTCTGGACCAGAATGACCTGCTACATTCCGGACAAGATCGAGCGTCTACATCTCTCTATCGTTCGAAGGGTCTACTCACTGGATGGATGGGCGAGAGATGATTTTAACAGACTCTCCTTGCTAACCAGTCTGTTTGAGCATGAGTAGCCTCCCCCCCCCTTGTTGGCTTAGCAGCGGCGCCACGGGCAGGCCAAGGGTAGGAGTTGAGTTCTATGGTACGCCGGCTGTGATAACGCACCAATAGAACCCTTGACGCATGTGGACTGCAGCTCTCCCAATTAGCTGATAGCGGCAGCCAAAGGGTACATGACCACATGCGTGAGCACTAAAAACCCCTTACGTACATAAGAGAGTCATAGTTACTCCCGCCGTTTACCATGCGGAATGAATGAAAACACACACACCAAACTTCGTTCGTGTCTTCGCCAGCGACGCTCCGTCGACAGACATCTATTGCACTTAGATGACGATTTTCGACATTATCTGGCTGGGGTAACGCACACCGCCCAACCCCGTTCTGGTCCGGAATGACCTGCTACATTCCGGACAAGATCGAGCGTCTACATCTCTCTATCGTTCGAAGGGTCTACTCACTGGATGGATGGGCGAGAGATGATTTTAACAGACTGTCCCTGCTAACCAGTCTGTTTGAGCATGAGACGTTCATGAACGAGCATGAACAGAAGAGCCCCCATTCGGAACGTTCGTACCGAGACGAGTTCACGTGTGTAAAGTTTGTTGACACATTCGCGACATCATATACGATTCCGCCCGGAATCTATAGAGCGCCTCACATCGAAACTCATAAGAGAGCAAAACTCACCGAACGCGACGACGCTAGCGCGTCCGAGCGCCGTTCGTCGTCGCGCCCATCAAATTGTTTCATACAACGACCGTTTCCTTGATACGCAACACGCATAAAACACGGTCCGTCGGTCCACGCAGTTGACAGTCGGCGGCGTCGTGTATCGCCCACGGGCAGGCCAAGGGTAGGAGCCGAGTTCTATGGTACGCCGGCTGTGATAACGCACCAATAGAACCCATGACGCGTGTGGACTGCAGCTCTCCCAATTAGCTGATAGCGGCAGCCAAAGGGTACATGACCACATGCGTGAGCACTAAAAACCCCTTACGTACATAAGAGAGTCATAGTTACTCCCGCCGTTTACCATGCGGAATGAATGAAAACACACACACCAAACTTCGTTCGTGTCTTCGCCAGCGACGCTCCGTCGACAGACATCTATTGCACTTAGATGACGATTTTCGACATTATCTGGCTGGGGTAACGCACACCGCCCAACCCCGTTCTGGTCCGGAATGACCTGCTACATTCCGGACAAGATCGAGCGTCTACATCTCTCTATCGTTCGAAGGGTCTACTCACTAGATGGATGGGCGAGAGATGATTTTAACAGACTGTCCCTGCTAACCAGTCTGTTTGAGCATGAGACGTTCATGAACGAGCATGAACAGAAGAGCCCCCATTCGGAACGTTCGTACCGAGACGAGTTCACGTGTGTAAAGTTTGTTGACACATTCGCGACATCATATACGATTCCGCCCGGAATCTATAGAGCGCCTCACATCGAAACTCATAAGAGAGCAAAACTCACCGAACGCGACGACGCTAGCGCGTCCGAGCGCCGTTCGTCGTCGCGCCCATCAAATTGTTTCATACAACGACCGTTTCCTTGATACGCAACACGCATAAAACACGGTCCGTCGGTCCACGCAGTTGACAGTCGGCGGCGTCGTGTATCGCCCACGGGCAGGCCAAGGGTAGGAGCCGAGTTCTATGGTACGCCGGCTGTGATAACGCACCAATAGAACCCATGACGCGTGTGGACTGCAGCTCTCCCAATTAGCTGATAGCGGCAGCAATTATATGTTAATCTCAATCATACCCATATATATGTAAACCTCGAGAAAGATGCGATCGGGCGGTTTCAGTCGGTAAAATATTTTGTACATGATTATTAGTAAAGTGTCCTGCGGGTCCGATAAAGTGAAAGGTAAACATAGACCTCCCCTCCCCCCAACCCCCGGGCGAAAAAAAAGAGATTTACTTTTTTTTTTTTTTAGTTTGGTGAAAAAAAAGTGTGCGTACTAATAACTTAATATAGGTTAGTGGGTTGGTGAGTTAAATTAATAAATAAAATAAATACATTATAATTATCATTGCAGGGGCCGAGTGGAGTGTTCGTGTATTAAATTCGTGTATTAAATTCGTGCATTAGGTGCGCGCTCGCAGCTGGTGCGCGTGTTAAATCGTAAAGGGGTTTTTTTTTTTTGCCTCTAATTTCTTTGTAACCCCCAAAAATGATGGCAATTTACAAGCAATTTATAAACATAGCCCCTTAACCCCTAGGCAAAAAAGAAAAGAGTTTTTTTCTAGTTTTGAATTTGGTGAAAAGTGCATTGGTATTATAATACCTACTACACATACATTATATCGACGACGTTTTATTTACGTTATGAGTTTAATTGACATACATAATTGGGAATCAAACGAGCTTTAATAAAAATTATCTGATCATAAATATTCTGGTTTATTGAATAGGTACTTTTTACTAGGTTTTTTAGTATTTGTTTAGTTATGAGTCCACAGAGTCGACATTAGAGCCAACTTCTTAGTAGGTTTTCCTTAAGTTTGTTCCGTATTTGTATTCAGGTCAGGTCAGGAAGATATCTAGATATCAGGATTGCATACTTTTGAAGGTTTCTATGACTATAAGAGAATAAGTACCACTTGTAGATGTCTCCGTAAGCGTAAACGTTCACTTGGCAAGCACCATTTAATAGGTTGATTCGGATAATTTCCCTTTGGCTTTCCCTCGCACAGGTCTCTTATATATATTTTTATTTTTTTAATTTCAAACGAGCTTTAATAAATATTCTGGTTTATTGAATAGGTACTTTTATGTAACGGGGTAACTTTAAAACAGTATTTGTTTAGTTATGAGTCCACAGAGTCGACATTGGAGCCAACTTCTTAGTAGGTTTTCCTTAAGTTTGTTCCGTATTTGTATTCAGGTCAGGTCAGGAAGATATCTAGATATCAGGATTGCATACTTTTGAAGGTTTCTATGACTATAAGAGAATAAGTACCACTCGTAGATGTCTCCGTAAGCGTAAACGTTCACTTGGCAAGCACCATTTAATAGGTTGATTCGGATAATTTCCCTTTGGCTTTCCCTCGCACAGGTCTCTTACACTTCCAATTTTCATAAAAGTGACAATATTTTTTTGTTTTTGTGATGTGTAATCATCACCGAAATCTACTATTAAGTATGTATTTAGTCTAGTAGTTGGAATGGTTGAATGTTTAATTAGACATTTGATTTTATAGCCTTTGAGTAAGGTCACCCGTCTCTGCCCGGCCCTTTGGGAAATACAGGCCTGATGCGACTAAGATCGCTAATACTTTAACTTTTGTTTTAACATAACATGTAGGTATTTGAAGGCACGTCATGAAAAAATGACTTGACAATAAACCCTAGCAATTCACATAAGTTTGTCAGGTGTTAGATAGTATATCTTTACTCTATCTTTTGACTCGAGTATGTTTTCAAGGGAAATGAATAACGTCCAATTTATGTGACTTTTATAACGGAGATGAGTCCTCGAGCGTTTCCAGACTAGATTTTTTTGAATGTGTCAGAAGTCTCCTTTTATATCCGAGTCTGAGGTGTTATTTTTACATCATCTGTTTTTTCTGTTCTTTACAGAAATTATTTTAAAATTCAGTGATCGAAAGGCCAGTCATATACCATCGTACCAAAAACCTCTTTGATGAGTTCTGAGAGCGTTTCAATTATTATTATAAATGAAAGTTAGGATACAAATATTATATGATGTAGTGTCTGTAGTATGTAGATACAGTAAAAGTATAAGGAAGTTATCCGACAGTGTATGTATGTAATGAACCCTTTATTGGTTATCTGGTGATCGGAAAAATCTATATGTATTTTTTATAATTATGTATGTCGAACAATAATGATTGAATACATGTCAGTATTAAGTACTAGAGTTATGTAGTAGGTACTCACTGGGAATATTTTTGTAATTTTCAGTAATAAATGTAGTTTTCTGGGTCTTCAATTATTATTTTTTTCAATAGGACATCGTTGTGAGCAAAGTGAACGGAAATAAATGATCATACGACAAAACTAGAATCATCATAAGAAATAAAATATTATTTATCAATAATAAGAACCTAACCCAATAGGCTACCGTGCCGAAAAAAAAAGAATCTAAGAGTCTTTATAATAGGAATGAGTAAGGTAAAAGTACGTCGTACTTTTAACCATATGAGTTGCATAGACGTATATTATGTTTGTAATCAGCTTTTAAAATCCTTTATTTTGATTTGAACCCGCGATAATAATATAAAGAAATTAGCTAAAACTAGATATTTTAAAACTATGGGTACAATATAAGAAGAGAAAAAAAAATGAGCCTATAAGATGTTATTACCGGACGATACTTGCTGACGTTGCAGACTTGATCACGCACGCCTGTAGGCAGGCATCCGCGCAGTTGGCGATAGCGCAGGAACAGGCGACGTGCAGACGTGTACCCCTGGCAGTGTAGGCTTAACTGTACAGATCTGTGTTAAATAGTTGTAATCTCATCACATAAGAAATAAACACACAACTAAGAGTTTGTTACGTTAATAACGTTCATCACAGTTTCAATTCAACTCTCAATATTACCAAATTGTACATAAAAAAATACTTCTAAACGACAAACCGAATCTTTTTTTCACCACGCTAGTGTTCGTGTATTAATAATAATGTTTTTGTTTTTAAAAATAAAACATAATACTACACAACATTCATCGTCCTCGGACGATTGTTTAGAGCCTCCCGACTCTCGGGGCTCCACAGTGAGCATATCCTTGCCGGATTCGGCTAGGATGGCTTCGGCCTTAGAGGCGTTCAGGCATAATCCTGCGGATGGTAGCTTCGCACCACCGGCCGCTCGGCCGAGTGCATCAACCAAATGTCCGAAACTGCGTTTCCTCTCGTACTGACCAGTATTACTATCGCAACGACAAGCCATCAGTAGGGTAAAAAACTAACCTGTCTCACGACGGTCTAAACCCAGCTCACGTTCCCTTTTGATGGGTGAACAATCGAACGCTTGGCGAATTTTGCTAAAAAAATTAAACTTACCATACTAAATGTTTAAAACTTAACTTTAAATTGCTCAAAGTAGTGTCCACTATGCCATTCTTCATATACCTAGGTAAACATAACCCATAAACAAAGCGGGCGCGCAATAAATTACACCAACCTAAACCTACAAAATTAAACCTACCATACTTAATGTTTAAAACTTAACTTTAAATTGCTCAAAGTAATATGCACTATGCCATTCTTCATATACCTAGGTAAACATAACCCATAAAGCGGACGCGCAATAAATTACACCGACCTAAAAAATTAAACCTACCACACTAAATGTTTAAAACTTAACTTTAAATTGCTTAAAGTAGTGTCCACTATGCCATTCTTTATATACCTATGTTAAACATAACCCATAAACAAAGCGGGCGCGCAATAAATTACACCAACCTAAACCTACAAAATTAAACTTACCACACTAAATGTTTAAAACTTAACTTTAAATTGCTCAAAGTAGTGTCCACTATGCCATTCTTCATATACCTAGGTAAACATAACCCATAAACAAAGCGGGCGCGCAATAAATTACACCAACCTAAACCTAAAAAATTAAACCTACCACACTAAATGTTTAAAACTTAACTTTAAATTGCTTAAAGTAGTGTCCACTATGCCATTCTTTATATACCTATGTTAAACATAACCCATAAACAAAGCGGGCGCGCAATAAATTACACCAACCTAAACCTACAAAATTAAACTTACCACACTAAATGTTTAAAACTTAACTTTAAATTGCTTAAAGTAGTGTCCACTATGCCATTCTTTATATACCTATGTTAAACATAGCCCATAAACAAAGCGGGCGCGCAATAAATTACACCAACCTAAACCTACAAAATTAAACTTACCACACTAAATGTTTAAAACTTAACTTTAAATTGCTCAAAGTAGTGTCCACTATGCCATTCTTCATATACCTAGGTAAACATAACCCATAAACAAAGCGGGCGCGCAATAAATTACACCAACCTAAACCTAAAAAATTAAACCTACCACACTAAATGTTTAAAACTTAACTTTAAATTGCTTAAAGTAGTGTCCACTATGCCATTCTTTATATACCTATGTTAAACATAACCCATAAACAAAGCGGGCGCGCAATAAATTACACCAACCTAAACCTACAAAATTAAACTTACCACACTAAATGTTTAAAACTTAACTTTAAATTGCTCAAAGTAGTGTCCACTATGCCATTCTTCATATACCTAGGTAAACATAACCCATAAACAAAGCGGGCGCGCAATAAATTACACCAACCTAAACCTAAAAAATTAAACCTACCACACTAAATGTTTAAAACTTAACTTTAAATTGCTTAAAGTAGTGTCCACTATGCCATTCTTCATATACCTAGGTAAACATAACCCATAAACAAAGCGGGCGCGCAATAAATTACACCAACCTAAACCTAAAAAATTAAACCTACCACACTAAATGTTTAAAACTTAACTTTAAATTGCTCAAAGTAGTGCCCACTATGCCATTCTTCATATACCTAGGTAGTTAGGTAGGTACCTACTTACGTACCTGTTGTAAGCGGCAGAAGCATCTTGATAATATTATATAATTGATCTGTGATTTACATGTAATAAGACTTAGTCAAAAAGTACGTAGTCTAAGAAGTTGACTGCATTAATAATAATAATATTTTCAGGCGACTAAGACCCATAGAAAAAAACAAAATAATCTTATATAATAATAAACTAATACATACGCCAACGACAACCACGTTCTGGACCAGAATGACCTGCTACATTCCGGACAAGATCGAGCGTCTACATCTCTCTATCGTTCGAAGGGTCTACTCACTGGATGGATGGGCGAGAGATGATTTTAACAGACTCTCCTTGCTAACCAGTCTGTTTGAGCATGAGTAGCCTCCCCCCCCCTTGTTGGCTTAGCAGCGGCGCCACGGGCAGGCCAAGGGTAGGAGTTGAGTTCTATGGTACGCCGGCTGTGATAACGCACCAATAGAACCCTTGACGCATGTGGACTGCAGCTCTCCCAATTAGCTGATAGCGGCAGCCAAAGGGTACATGACCACATGCGTGAGCACTAAAAACCCCTTACGTACATAAGAGAGTCATAGTTACTCCCGCCGTTTACCATGCGGAATGAATGAAAACACACACACCAAACTTCGTTCGTGTCTTCGCCAGCGACGCTCCGTCGACAGCCATCTATTGCACTTAGATGACGATTTTCGACATTATCTGGCTGGGGTAACGCACACCGCCCAACCCCGTTCTGGTCCGGAATGACCTGCTACATTCCGGACAAGATCGAGCGTCTACATCTCTCTATCGTTCGAAGGGTCTACTCACTGGATGGATGGGCGAGAGATGATTTTAACAGACTGTCCCTGCTAACCAGTCTGTTTGAGCATGAGACGTTCATGAACGAGCATGAACAGAAGAGCCCCCATTCGGAACGTTCGTACCGAGACGAGTTCACGTGTGTAAAGTTTGTTGACACATTCGCGACATCATATACGATTCCGCCCGGAATCTATAGAGCGCCTCACATCGAAACTCATAAGAGAGCAAAACTCACCGAACGCGACGACGCTAGCGCGTCCGAGCGCCGTTCGTCGTCGCGCCCATCAAATTGTTTCATACAACGACCGTTTCCTTGATACGCAACACGCATAAAACACGGTCCGTCGGTCCACGCAGTTGACAGTCGGCGGCGTCGTGTATCGCCCACGGGCAGGCCAAGGGTAGGAGCTGAGTTCTATGGTACGCCGGCTGTGATAACGCACCAATAGAACCCTTGACGCATGTGGACTGCAGCTCTCCCAATTAGCTGATAGCGGCAGCCAAAGGGTACATGACCACATGCGTGAGCACTAAAAACCCCTTACGTACATAAGAGAGTCATAGTTACTCCCGCCGTTTACCATGCGGAATGAATGAAAACACACACACCAAACTTCGTTCGTGTCTTCGCCAGCGACGCTCCGTCGACAGACATCTATTGCACTTAGATGACGATTTTCGACATTATCTGGCTGGGGTAACGCACACCGCCCAACCCCGTTCTGGTCCGGAATGACCTGCTACATTCCGGACAAGATCGAGCGTCTACATCTCTCTATCGTTCGAAGGGTCTACTCACTGGATGGATGGGCGAGAGATGATTTTAACAGACTGTCCCTGCTAACCAGTCTGTTTGAGCATGAGACGTTCATGAACGAGCATGAACAGAAGAGCCCCCATTCGGAACGTTCGTACCGAGACGAGTTCACGTGTGTAAAGTTTGTTGACACATTCGCGACATCATATACGATTCCGCCCGGAATCTATAGAGCGCCTCACATCAAAACTCATAAGAGAGCAAAACTCACCGAACGCGACGACGCTAGCGCGTCCGAGCGCCGTTCGTCGTCGCGCCCATCAAATTGTTTCATACAACGACCGTTTCCTTGATACGCAACACGCATAAAACACGGTCCGTCGGTCCACGCAGTTGACAGTCGGCGGCGTCGTGTATCGCCCACGGGCAGGCCAAGGGTAGGAGCCGAGTTCTATGGTACGCCGGCTGTGATAACGCACCAATAGAACCCATGACGCGTGTGGACTGCAGCTCTCCCAATTAGCTGATAGCGGCAGCAATTATATGTTAATCTCAATCATACCCATATATATGTAAACCTCGAGAAAGATGCGATCGGGCGGTTTCGGTCGGTAAAATATTTTGTACATGATTATTAGTAAAGTGTCCTGCGGGTCCGATAAAGTGAAAGGTAAACATAGACCTCCCCTCCCCCCAACCCCCGGGCGAAAAAAAAGAGATTTACTTTTTTTTTTTTTTAGTTTGGTGAAAAAAAAGTGTGCGTACTAATAACTTAATATAGGTTAGTGGGTTGGTGAGTTAAATTAATAAATAAAATAAATACATTATAATTATCATTGCAGGGGCCGAGTGGAGTGTTCGTGTATTAAATTCGTGTATTAAATTCGTGCATTAGGTGCGCGCTCGCAGCTGGTGCGCGTGTTAAATTTTAAGGGGTTTTTTTTTTTTGCCTCTAATTTCTTTGTAACCCCCAAAAATGATGGCAATTTACAAGCAATTTATAAACATAGCCCCTTAACCCCTAGGCAAAAAAGAAAAGAGTTTTTTTCTAGTTTTGAATTTGGTGAAAAGTGCATTGGTATTATAATACCTACTACACATACATTATATCGACGACGTTTTATTTACGTTATGAGTTTAATTGACATACATAATTGGGAATCAAACGAGCTTTAATAAAAATTATCTGATCATAAATATTCTGGTTTATTGAATAGGTACTTTTTACTAGGTTTTTTAGTATTTGTTTAGTTATGAGTCCACAGAGTCGACATTAGAGCCAACTTCTTAGTAGGTTTTCCTTAAGTTTGTTCCGTATTTGTATTCAGGTCAGGTCAGGAAGATATCTAGATATCAGGATTGCATACTTTTGAAGGTTTCTATGACTATAAGAGAATAAGTACCACTCGTAGATGTATGTACCACTGTGTATGTAAACGTTCACTTGGCAAGCACCATTTAATAGGTTGATTCGGATAATTTCCCTTTGGCTTTCCCTCGCACAGGTCTCTTATATATATTTTTATTTTTTTAATTTCAAACGAGCTTTAATAAATATTCTGGTTTATTGAATAGGTACTTTTATGTAACGGGGTAACTTTAAAACAGTATTTGTTTAGTTATGAGTCCACAGAGTCGACATTGGAGCCAACTTCTTTGTAGGTTTTCGTTAAGTTTGTTCTGTATTTGTATATGGTCAGGTCAGGAAGATATCTAGATATCAGGATTGCATACTTTTGAAGGTTTCTATGACTATAAGAGAATAAGTACCACTTGTAGATGTCTCCGTAAGCGTAAACGTTCACTTGGCAAGCACCATTTAATAGGTTGATTCGGATAATTTCCCTTTGGTTTTCCCTCGCACAGGTCTCTTATATATATTTTTATTTTTTTAATTTCAAACGAGCTTTAATAAATATTCTGGTTTATTGAATAGGTACTTTTATGTAACGGGGTAACTTTAAAACAGTATTTGTTTAGTTATGAGTCCACAGAGTCGACATTGGAGCCAACTTCTTTGTAGGTTTTCGTTAAGTTTGTTCTGTATTTGTATATGGTCAGGTCAGGAAGATATCTAGATATCAGGATTGCATACTTTTGAAGGTTTCTATGACTATAAGAGAATAAGTACCACTCGTAGATGTCTCCGTAAGCGTAAACGTTCACTTGGCAAGCACCATTTAATAGGTTGATTCGGATAATTTCCCTTTGGCTTTCCCTCGCACAGGTCTCTTACACTTCCAATTTTCATAAAAGTGACAATATTTTTTTGTTTCTTGTGATGTGTAATCATCACCGAAATCTACTATTAAGTATGTATTTAGTCTAGTAGTTGGAATGGTTGAATGTTTAGTTAGACATTTGATTTTATAGCCTTTGAGTAAGGTCACCCGTCTCTGCCCGGCCCTTTGGGAAATACAGGCCTGATGCGACTAAGATCGCTAATACTTTAACTTTTGTTTTAACATAACATGTAGGTATTTGAAGGCACGTCATGAAAAAATGACTTGACAATAAACCCTAGCAATTCACATAAGTTTGTCAGGTGTTAGATCGCCATCGTCATAGTATATCTTTACTCTATCTTTTGACTCGAGTATGTTTTCAAGGGAAATGAATAACGTCCAATTTATGTGACTTTTATAACGGAGATGAGTCCTCGAGCGTTTCCAGACTAGATTTTTTTGAATGTGTCAGAAGTCTCCTTTTATATCCGAGTCTGAGGTGTTATTTTTACATCATCTGTTTTTTCTGTTCTTTACAGAAATTATTTTAAAATTCAGTGATCGAAAGGCCAGTCATATACCATCGTACCAAAAACCTCTTTGATGAGTTCTGAGAGCGTTTCAATTATTATTATAAATGAAAGTTAGGATACAAATATTATATGATGTAGTGTCTGTAGTATGTAGATACAGTTAAAGTATAAGGAAGTTATCCGACAGTGTATGTATGTAATGAACCCTTTATTGGTTATCTGGTGATCGGAAAAATCTATATGTATTTTTTATAATTATGTATGTCGAACAATAATGATTGAATACATGTCAGTATTAAGTACTAGAGTTATGTAGTAGGTACTCACTGGGAATATTTTTGTAATTTTCAGTAATAAATGTAGTTTTCTGGGTCTTCAATTATTATTTTTTTCAATAGGACATCGTTGTGAGCAAAGTGAACGGAAATAAATGATCATACGACAAAACTAGAATCATCATAAGAAATAAAATATTATTTATCAATAATAAGAACCTAACCCAATAGGCTACCGTGCCGAAAAAAAAAGAATCTAAGAGTCTTTATAATAGGAATGAGTAAGGTAAAAGTACGTCGTACTTTTAACCATATGAGTTGCATAGACGTATATTATGTTTGTAATCAGCTTTTAAAATCCTTTATTTTGATTTGAACCCGCGATAATAATATAAAGAAATTAGCTAAAACTAGATATTTTAAAACTATGGGTACAATATAAGAAGATAAAAAAACAAAGAAATGAGCCTATGAGATGTTATTACCGGACGATACACATTAAATCTACTCGGTCGAAGCTAGTGTTCGTGTATTAATTAAATTTAAAAAATATATAAAACATTGTACACTACGCACAACACTCATCGTCCTCGGATGAATCACCTGGCGTAGGGCTGAGTCTCAACAGATCGCAGCACGACGCTGCTCTACCGAGCACAACACCCCGCCAGGAACGGAAGTCGTCTACAAACTACTCCGAGCCCCGACATCGAACTGAGGTAGATTCGGACCTTCGGAGCCGTGACGCACGCGTTAAGCGGACAGCATCGATCTCCGCGATCCAAATGGGCTTCGACGTCGCACCTCACGTGGTGAAGCGCGACTAGTAAAGTCACATTGTTTAGAGCCTCCCGACTCTCGGGGCTCCACAGTGAGCATATCCTTGCCGGATTCGGCTAGGCTGGCTTTGGCCTTAGAGGCGTTCAGGCATAATCCCGCGGATGGTAGCTTCGCACCACCGGCCGCTCCGCCGAGTGCATCAACCAAATGTCCGAAACTGCGGTTCCTCTCGTACTGAGCAGTATTACTATCGCAACGACAAGCCATCAGTAGGGTAAAACTAACCTGTCTCACGACGGTCTAAACCCAGCTCACGTTCCCTTTTGATGGGTGAACAATCGAACGCTTGGCGAATTTTGCAAAAAAATTAAACTTACCATACTAAATGTTTAAAACTTAACTTTAAATTGCTCAAAGTCACCCAGGCCACTATGCCATTCTTCATATACCTAGGTAAACATAACCCATAAACAAAGCGGGCGCGCAATAATAATCTTTGAGACAAGCATATAACTACTGGCAGGATCAACCAGGGAGCTTCTTGATAAGAGACCGCCGCGCGCCCGCCGCCGACAGACGCCGCAAGGGCGTCCGTCTCGCCGGCGAGGCGCGCAGTGAATCCTCATTCCCGAGCGTCTGCGGTCTTTGAGACGCGGACGCACACGGGCGAGCTCTGTTAGAATTTTTAAGTCGCACGCGCGCACCTCTGGCCGCGTGTATCTCAACTCTACAGACGCGACAGCGCGTGCTTAAGGGCGTAGACGTTCATGAACGAGCATGAACAGAAGAGCCCCCATTCGGAACGTTCGTACCGAGACGAGTTCACGTGTGTAAAGTTTGTTGACACATTCGCGACATCATATACGATTCCGCCCGGAATCTATAGAGCGCCTCACATCGAAACTCATAAGAGAGCAAAACTCACCGAACGCGACGACGCTAGCGCGTCCGAGCGCCGTTCGTCGTCGCGCCCATCAAATTGTTTCATACAACGACCGTTTCCTTGATACGCAACACGCATAAAACACGGTCCGTCGGTCCACGCAGTTGACAGTCGGCGGCGTCGTGTATCGCCCACGGGCAGGCCAAGGGTAGGAGCCGAGTTCTATGGTACGCCGGCTGTGATAACGCACCAATAGAACCCATGACGCGTGTGGACTGCAGCTCTCCCAATTAGCTGATAGCGGCAGCCAAAGGGTACATGACCACATGCGTGAGCACTAAAAACCCCTTACGTACATAAGAGAGTCATAGTTACTCCCGCCGTTTACCATGCGGAATGAATGAAAACACACACACCAAACTTCGTTCGTGTCTTCGCCAGCGACGCTCCGTCGACAGACATCTATTGCACTTAGATGACGATTTTCGACATTATCTGGCTGGGGTAACGCACACCGCCCAACCCCGTTCTGGTCCGGAATGACCTGCTACATTCCGGACAAGATCGAGCGTCTACATCTCTCTATCGTTCGAAGGGTCTACTCACTGGATGGATGGGCGAGAGATGATTTTAACAGACTGTCCCTGCTAACCAGTCTGTTTGAGCATGAGACGTTCATGAACGAGCATGAACAGAAGAGCCCCCATTCGGAACGTTCGTACCGAGACGAGTTCACGTGTGTAAAGTTTGTTGACACATTCGCGACATCATATACGATTCCGCCCGGAATCTATAGAGCGCCTCACATCGAAACTCATAAGAGTAGTAGTAGGTTTTCCTTAAGTTTGTTCCGTATTTGTATTCAGGTCAGGTCAGGAAGATATCTAGATATCAGGATTGCATACTTTTGAAGGTTTCTATGACTATAAGAGAATAAGTACCACTTGTAGATGTCTCCGTAAGCGTAAACGTTCACTTGGCAAGCACCATTTAATAGGTTGATTCGGATAATTTCCCTTTGGCTTTCCCTCGCACAGGTCTCTTATATATATTTTTATTTTTTTAATTTCAAACGAGCTTTAATAAATATTCTGGTTTATTGAATAGGTACTTTTATGTAACGGGGTAACTTTAAAACAGTATTTGTTTAGTTATGAGTCCACAGAGTCGACATTGGAGCCAACTTCTTAGTAGGTTTTCCTTAAGTTTGTTCCGTATTTGTATTCAGGTCAGGTCAGGAAGATATCTAGATATCAGGATTGCATACTTTTGAAGGTTTCTATGACTATAAGAGAATAAGTACCACTCGTAGATGTCTCCGTAAGCGTAAACGTTCACTTGGCAAGCACCATTTAATAGGTTGATTCGGATAATTTCCCTTTGGCTTTCCCTCGCACAGGTCTCTTACACTTCCAATTTTCATAAAAGTGACAATATTTTTTTGTTTTTGTGATGTGTAATCATCACCGAAATCTACTATTAAGTATGTATTTAGTCTAGTAGTTGGAATGGTTGAATGTTTAATTAGACATTTGATTTTATAGCCTTTGAGTAAGGTCACCCGTCTCTGCCCGGCCCTTTGGGAAATACAGGCCTGATGCGACTAAGATCGCTAATACTTTAACTTTTGTTTTAACATAACATGTAGGTATTTGAAGGCACGTCATGAAAAAATGACTTGACAATAAACCCTAGCAATTCACATAAGTTTGTCAGGTGTTAGATCGCCATCGTCATAGTATATCTTTACTCTATCTTTTGACTCGAGTATGTTTTCAAGGGAAATGAATAACGTCCAATTTATGTGACTTTTATAACGGAGATGAGTCCTCGAGCGTTTCCAGACTAGATTTTTTTGAATGTGTCAGAAGTCTCCTTTTATATCCGAGTCTGAGGTGTTATTTTTACATCATCTGTTTTTTCTGTTCTTTACAGAAATTATTTTAAAATTCAGTGATCGAAAGGCCAGTCATATACCATCGTACCAAAAACCTCTTTGATGAGTTCTGAGAGCGTTTCAATTATTATTATAAATGAAAGTTAGGATACAAATATTATATGATGTAGTGTCTGTAGTATGTAGATACAGTTAAAGTATAAGGAAGTTATCCGACAGTGTATGTATGTAATGAACCCTTTATTGGTTATCTGGTGATCGGAAAAATCTATATGTATTTTTTATAATTATGTATGTCGAACAATAATGATTGAATACATGTCAGTATTAAGTACTAGAGTTATGTAGTAGGTACTCACTGGGAATATTTTTGTAATTTTCAGTAATAAATGTAGTTTTCTGGGTCTTCAATTATTATTTTTTTCAATAGGACATCGTTGTGAGCAAAGTGAACGGAAATAAATGATCATACGACAAAACTAGAATCATCATAAGAAATAAAATATTATTTATCAATAATAAGAACCTAACCCAATAGGCTACCGTGCCGAAAAAAAAAGAATCTAAGAGTCTTTATAATAGGAATGAGTAAGGTAAAAGTACGTCGTACTTTTAACCATATGAGTTGCATAGACGTATATTATGTTTGTAATCAGCTTTTAAAATCCTTTATTTTGATTTGAACCCGCGATAATAATATAAAGAAATTAGCTAAAACTAGATATTTTAAAACTATGGGTACAATATAAGAAGATAAAAAAACAAAGAAATGAGCCTATGAGATGTTATTACCGGACGATACACATTAAATCTACTCGGTCGAAGCTAGTGTTCGTGTATTAATTAAATTTAAAAAATATATAAAACATTGTACACTACGCACAACACTCATCGTCCTCGGATGAATCACCTGGCGTAGGGCTGAGTCTCAACAGATCGCAGCACGACGCTGCTCTACCGAGCACAACACCCCGCCAGGAACGGAAGTCGTCTACAAACTACTCCGAGCCCCGACATCGAACTGAGGTAGATTCGGACCTTCGGAGCCGTGACGCACGCGTTAAGCGGACAGCATCGATCTCCGCGATCCAAATGGGCTTCGACGTCGCACCTCACGTGGTGAAGCGCGACTAGTAAAGTCACATTGTTTAGAGCCTCCCGACTCTCGGGGCTCCACAGTGAGCATATCCTTGCCGGATTCGGCTAGGCTGGCTTTGGCCTTAGAGGCGTTCAGGCATAATCCCGCGGATGGTAGCTTCGCACCACCGGCCGCTCCGCCGAGTGCATCAACCAAATGTCCGAAACTGCGGTTCCTCTCGTACTGAGCAGTATTACTATCGCAACGACAAGCCATCAGTAGGGTAAAACTAACCTGTCTCACGACGGTCTAAACCCAGCTCACGTTCCCTTTTGATGGGTGAACAATCGAACGCTTGGCGAATTTTGCAAAAAAATTAAACTTACCATACTAAATGTTTAAAACTTAACTTTAAATTGCTCAAAGTCACCCAGGCCACTATGCCATTCTTCATATACCTAGGTAAACATAACCCATAAACAAAGCGGGCGCGCAATAATAATCTTTGAGACAAGCATATAACTACTGGCAGGATCAACCAGGGAGCTTCTTGATAAGAGACCGCCGCGCGCCCGCCGCCGACAGACGCCGCAAGGGCGTCCGTCTCGCCGGCGAGGCGCGCAGTGAATCCTCATTCCCGAGCGTCTGCGGTCTTTGAGACGCGGACGCACACGGGCGAGCTCTGTTAGAATTTTTAAGTCGCACGCGCGCACCTCTGGCCGCGTGTATCTCAACTCTACAGACGCGACAGCGCGTGCTTAAGGGCGTAGACGTTCATGAACGAGCATGAACAGAAGAGCCCCCATTCGGAACGTTCGTACCGAGACGAGTTCACGTGTGTAAAGTTTGTTGACACATTCGCGACATCATATACGATTCCGCCCGGAATCTATAGAGCGCCTCACATCGAAACTCATAAGAGAGCAAAACTCACCGAACGCGACGACGCTAGCGCGTCCGAGCGCCGTTCGTCGTCGCGCCCATCAAATTGTTTCATACAACGACCGTTTCCTTGATACGCAACACGCATAAAACACGGTCCGTCGGTCCACGCAGTTGACAGTCGGCGGCGTCGTGTATCGCCCACGGGCAGGCCAAGGGTAGGAGCCGAGTTCTATGGTACGCCGGCTGTGATAACGCACCAATAGAACCCATGACGCGTGTGGACTGCAGCTCTCCCAATTAGCTGATAGCGGCAGCCAAAGGGTACATGACCACATGCGTGAGCACTAAAAACCCCTTACGTACATAAGAGAGTCATAGTTACTCCCGCCGTTTACCATGCGGAATGAATGAAAACACACACACCAAACTTCGTTCGTGTCTTCGCCAGCGACGCTCCGTCGACAGACATCTATTGCACTTAGATGACGATTTTCGACATTATCTGGCTGGGGTAACGCACACCGCCCAACCCCGTTCTGGTCCGGAATGACCTGCTACATTCCGGACAAGATCGAGCGTCTACATCTCTCTATCGTTCGAAGGGTCTACTCACTGGATGGATGGGCGAGAGATGATTTTAACAGACTGTCCCTGCTAACCAGTCTGTTTGAGCATGAGACGTTCATGAACGAGCATGAACAGAAGAGCCCCCATTCGGAACGTTCGTACCGAGACGAGTTCACGTGTGTAAAGTTTGTTGACACATTCGCGACATCATATACGATTCCGCCCGGAATCTATAGAGCGCCTCACATCGAAACTCATAAGAGTAGTAGTAGGTTTTCCTTAAGTTTGTTCCGTATTTGTATTCAGGTCAGGTCAGGAAGATATCTAGATATCAGGATTGCATACTTTTGAAGGTTTCTATGACTATAAGAGAATAAGTACCACTTGTAGATGTCTCCGTAAGCGTAAACGTTCACTTGGCAAGCACCATTTAATAGGTTGATTCGGATAATTTCCCTTTGGCTTTCCCTCGCACAGGTCTCTTATATATATTTTTATTTTTTTAATTTCAAACGAGCTTTAATAAATATTCTGGTTTATTGAATAGGTACTTTTATGTAACGGGGTAACTTTAAAACAGTATTTGTTTAGTTATGAGTCCACAGAGTCGACATTGGAGCCAACTTCTTAGTAGGTTTTCCTTAAGTTTGTTCCGTATTTGTATTCAGGTCAGGTCAGGAAGATATCTAGATATCAGGATTGCATACTTTTGAAGGTTTCTATGACTATAAGAGAATAAGTACCACTCGTAGATGTCTCCGTAAGCGTAAACGTTCACTTGGCAAGCACCATTTAATAGGTTGATTCGGATAATTTCCCTTTGGCTTTCCCTCGCACAGGTCTCTTACACTTCCAATTTTCATAAAAGTGACAATATTTTTTTGTTTTTGTGATGTGTAATCATCACCGAAATCTACTATTAAGTATGTATTTAGTCTAGTAGTTGGAATGGTTGAATGTTTAATTAGACATTTGATTTTATAGCCTTTGAGTAAGGTCACCCGTCTCTGCCCGGCCCTTTGGGAAATACAGGCCTGATGCGACTAAGATCGCTAATACTTTAACTTTTGTTTTAACATAACATGTAGGTATTTGAAGGCACGTCATGAAAAAATGACTTGACAATAAACCCTAGCAATTCACATAAGTTTGTCAGGTGTTAGATAGTATATCTTTACTCTATCTTTTGACTCGAGTATGTTTTCAAGGGAAATGAATAACGTCCAATTTATGTGACTTTTATAACGGAGATGAGTCCTCGAGCGTTTCCAGACTAGATTTTTTTGAATGTGTCAGAAGTCTCCTTTTATATCCGAGTCTGAGGTGTTATTTTTACATCATCTGTTTTTTCTGTTCTTTACAGAAATTATTTTAAAATTCAGTGATCGAAAGGCCAGTCATATACCATCGTACCAAAAACCTCTTTGATGAGTTCTGAGAGCGTTTCAATTATTATTATAAATGAAAGTTAGGATACAAATATTATATGATGTAGTGTCTGTAGTATGTAGATACAGTTAAAGTATAAGGAAGTTATCCGACAGTGTATGTATGTAATGAACCCTTTATTGGTTATCTGGTGATCGGAAAAATCTATATGTATTTTTTATAATTATGTATGTCGAACAATAATGATTGAATACATGTCAGTATTAAGTACTAGAGTTATGTATTAGGTACTCACTGGGAATATTTTTGTAATTTTCAGTAATAAATGTAGTTTTCTGGGTCTTCAATTATTATTTTTTTCAATAGGACATCGTTGTGAGCAAAGTGAACGGAAATAAATGATCATACGACAAAACTAGAATCATCATAAGAAATAAAATATCATTTATCAATAATAAGAACCTAACCCAATAGGCTACCGTGCCGAAAAAAAAAGAATCTAAGAGTCTTTATAATAGGAATGAGTAAGGTAAAAGTACGTCGTACTTTTAACCATATGAGTTGCATAGACGTATATTATGTTTGTAATCAGCTTTTAAAATCCTTTATTTTGATTTGAACCCGCGATAATAATATAAAGAAATTAGCTAAAACTAGATATTTTAAAACTATGGGTACAATATAAGAAGAGAAAAAAAAATGAGCCTATAAGATGTTATTACCGGACGATACTTGCTGACGTTGCAGACTTGATCACGCACGCCTGTAGGCAGGCATCCGCGCAGTTGGCGATAGCGCAGGAACAGGCGACGTGCAGACGTGTACCCCTGGCAGTGTAGGCTTAACTGTACAGATCTGTGTTAAATAGTTGTAATCTCATCACATAAGAAATAAACACACAACTAAGAGCTTGTTACGTTAATAACGTTCATCACAGTTTCAATTCAACTCTCAATATTACCAAATTGTACATAAAAAAATACTTCTAAACGACAAACCGAATCTTTTTTTCACCACGCTAGTGTTCGTGTATTAATAATAATGTTTTTGTTTTTAAAAATAAAACATAATACTACACAACATTCATCGTCCTCGGACGATTGTTTAGAGCCTCCCGACTCTCGGGGCTCCACAGTGAGCATATCCTTGCCGGATTCGGCTAGGATGGCTTCGGCCTTAGAGGCGTTCAGGCATAATCCTGCGGATGGTAGCTTCGCACCACCGGCCGCTCGGCCGAGTGCATCAACCAAATGTCCGAAACTGCGTTTCCTCTCGTACTGACCAGTATTACTATCGCAACGACAAGCCATCAGTAGGGTAAAAAACTAACCTGTCTCACGACGGTCTAAACTCAGCTCACGTTCCCTTTTGATGGGTGAACAATCGAACGCTTGGCGAATTTTGCTAAAAAAATTAAACTTACCATACTAAATGTTTAAAACTTAACTTTAAATTGCTCAAAGTAGTGTCCACTATGCCATTCTTCATATACCTAGGTAAACATAACCCATAAACAAAGCGGGCGCGCAATAAATTACACCAACCTAAACCTACAAAATTAAACTTACCACACTAAATGTTTAAAACTTAACTTTAAATTGCTCAAAGTAGTGTCCACTATGCCATTCTTCATATACCTAGGTAAA
The DNA here is from genome assembly GCA_963853775.1 of Xanthia togata. Classification (NCBI taxonomy): domain Eukaryota; kingdom Metazoa; phylum Arthropoda; class Insecta; order Lepidoptera; family Noctuidae; genus Xanthia; species Xanthia togata. The sequence goes on along the minus strand of OY970795.1, from coordinate 14,829,046 downwards.
CATAACCCATAAACAAAGCGGGCGCGCAATAAATTACACCAACCTAAACCTAAAAAATTAAACCTACCACACTAAATGTTTAAAACTTAACTTTAAATTGCTTAAAGTAGTGTCCACTATGCCATTCTTTATATACCTATGTTAAACATAACCCATAAACAAAGCGGGCGCGCAATAAATTACACCAACCTAAACCTACAAAATTAAACTTACCACACTAAATGTTTAAAACTTAACTTTAAATTGCTCAAAGTAGTGTCCACTATGCCATTCTTCATATACCTAGGTAAACATAACCCATAAACAAAGCGGGCGCGCAATAAATTACACCAACCTAAACCTAAAAAATTAAACCTACCACACTAAATGTTTAAAACTTAACTTTAAATTGCTTAAAGTAGTGTCCACTATGCCATTCTTTATATACCTATGTTAAACATAACCCATAAACAAAGCGGGCGCGCAATAAATTACACCAACCTAAACCTACAAAATTAAACTTACCACACTAAATGTTTAAAACTTAACTTTAAATTGCTTAAAGTAGTGTCCACTATGCCATTCTTTATATACCTATGTTAAACATAGCCCATAAACAAAGCGGGCGCGCAATAAATTACACCAACCTAAACCTACAAAATTAAACTTACCACACTAAATGTTTAAAACTTAACTTTAAATTGCTCAAAGTAGTGTCCACTATGCCATTCTTCATATACCTAGGTAAACATAACCCATAAACAAAGCGGGCGCGCAATAAATACCTACCTACGTACCTGTTGTAAGTGGCAGAAGCATCTTGATAATATTATATAATTGATCTGTGATTTACATGTAATAAGACTTAGTCAAAAAGTACGTAGTCTAAGAAGTTGACTGCATTAATAATAATAATATTTTCAGGCGACTAAGACCCATAGAAAAAAACAAAATAATCTTATATAATAATAAACTAATACATACGCCAACGACAACCACGTTCTGGACCAGAATGACCTGCTACATTCCGGACAAGATCGAGCGTCTACATCTCTCTATCGTTCGAAGGGTCTACTCACTGGATGGATGGGCGAGAGATGATTTTAACAGACTCTCCTTGCTAACCAGTCTGTTTGAGCATGAGTAGCCTCCCCCCCCCTTGTTGGCTTAGCAGCGGCGCCACGGGCAGGCCAAGGGTAGGAGTTGAGTTCTATGGTACGCCGGCTGTGATAACGCACCAATAGAACCCTTGACGCATGTGGACTGCAGCTCTCCCAATTAGCTGATAGCGGCAGCCAAAGGGTACATGACCACATGCGTGAGCACTAAAAACCCCTTACGTACATAAGAGAGTCATAGTTACTCCCGCCGTTTACCATGCGGAATGAATGAAAACACACACACCAAACTTCGTTCGTGTCTTCGCCAGCGACGCTCCGTCGACAGACATCTATTGCACTTAGATGACGATTTTCGACATTATCTGGCTGGGGTAACGCACACCGCCCAACCCCGTTCTGGTCCGGAATGACCTGCTACATTCCGGACAAGATCGAGCGTCTACATCTCTCTATCGTTCGAAGGGTCTACTCACTGGATGGATGGGCGAGAGATGATTTTAACAGACTGTCCCTGCTAACCAGTCTGTTTGAGCATGAGACGTTCATGAACGAGCATGAACAGAAGAGCCCCCATTCGGAACGTTCGTACCGAGACGAGTTCACGTGTGTAAAGTTTGTTGACACATTCGCGACATCATATACGATTCCGCCCGGAATCTATAGAGCGCCTCACATCGAAACTCATAAGAGAGCAAAACTCACCGAACGCGACGACGCTAGCGCGTCCGAGCGCCGTTCGTCGTCGCGCCCATCAAATTGTTTCATACAACGACCGTTTCCTTGATACGCAACACGCATAAAACACGGTCCGTCGGTCCACGCAGTTGACAGTCGGCGGCGTCGTGTATCGCCCACGGGCAGGCCAAGGGTAGGAGCCGAGTTCTATGGTACGCCGGCTGTGATAACGCACCAATAGAACCCATGACGCGTGTGGACTGCAGCTCTCCCAATTAGCTGATAGCGGCAGCCAAAGGGTACATGACCACATGCGTGAGCACTAAAAACCCCTTACGTACATAAGAGAGTCATAGTTACTCCCGCCGTTTACCATGCGGAATGAATGAAAACACACACACCAAACTTCGTTCGTGTCTTCGCCAGCGACGCTCCGTCGACAGACATCTATTGCACTTAGATGACGATTTTCGACATTATCTGGCTGGGGTAACGCACACCGCCCAACCCCGTTCTGGTCCGGAATGACCTGCTACATTCCGGACAAGATCGAGCGTCTACATCTCTCTATCGTTCGAAGGGTCTACTCACTAGATGGATGGGCGAGAGATGATTTTAACAGACTGTCCCTGCTAACCAGTCTGTTTGAGCATGAGACGTTCATGAACGAGCATGAACAGAAGAGCCCCCATTCGGAACGTTCGTACCGAGACGAGTTCACGTGTGTAAAGTTTGTTGACACATTCGCGACATCATATACGATTCCGCCCGGAATCTATAGAGCGCCTCACATCGAAACTCATAAGAGAGCAAAACTCACCGAACGCGACGACGCTAGCGCGTCCGAGCGCCGTTCGTCGTCGCGCCCATCAAATTGTTTCATACAACGACCGTTTCCTTGATACGCAACACGCATAAAACACGGTCCGTCGGTCCACGCAGTTGACAGTCGGCGGCGTCGTGTATCGCCCACGGGCAGGCCAAGGGTAGGAGCCGAGTTCTATGGTACGCCGGCTGTGATAACGCACCAATAGAACCCATGACGCGTGTGGACTGCAGCTCTCCCAATTAGCTGATAGCGGCAGCAATTATATGTTAATCTCAATCATACCCATATATATGTAAACCTCGAGAAAGATGCGATCGGGCGGTTTCAGTCGGTAAAATATTTTGTACATGATTATTAGTAAAGTGTCCTGCGGGTCCGATAAAGTGAAAGGTAAACATAGACCTCCCCTCCCCCCAACCCCCGGGCGAAAAAAAAGAGATTTACTTTTTTTTTTTTTTAGTTTGGTGAAAAAAAAGTGTGCGTACTAATAACTTAATATAGGTTAGTGGGTTGGTGAGTTAAATTAATAAATAAAATAAATACATTATAATTATCATTGCAGGGGCCGAGTGGAGTGTTCGTGTATTAAATTCGTGTATTAAATTCGTGCATTAGGTGCGCGCTCGCAGCTGGTGCGCGTGTTAAATCGTAAAGGGGTTTTTTTTTTTTGCCTCTAATTTCTTTGTAACCCCCAAAAATGATGGCAATTTACAAGCAATTTATAAACATAGCCCCTTAACCCCTAGGCAAAAAAGAAAAGAGTTTTTTTCTAGTTTTGAATTTGGTGAAAAGTGCATTGGTATTATAATACCTACTACACATACATTATATCGACGACGTTTTATTTACGTTATGAGTTTAATTGACATACATAATTGGGAATCAAACGAGCTTTAATAAAAATTATCTGATCATAAATATTCTGGTTTATTGAATAGGTACTTTTTACTAGGTTTTTTAGTATTTGTTTAGTTATGAGTCCACAGAGTCGACATTAGAGCCAACTTCTTAGTAGGTTTTCCTTAAGTTTGTTCCGTATTTGTATTCAGGTCAGGTCAGGAAGATATCTAGATATCAGGATTGCATACTTTTGAAGGTTTCTATGACTATAAGAGAATAAGTACCACTTGTAGATGTCTCCGTAAGCGTAAACGTTCACTTGGCAAGCACCATTTAATAGGTTGATTCGGATAATTTCCCTTTGGCTTTCCCTCGCACAGGTCTCTTATATATATTTTTATTTTTTTAATTTCAAACGAGCTTTAATAAATATTCTGGTTTATTGAATAGGTACTTTTATGTAACGGGGTAACTTTAAAACAGTATTTGTTTAGTTATGAGTCCACAGAGTCGACATTGGAGCCAACTTCTTAGTAGGTTTTCCTTAAGTTTGTTCCGTATTTGTATTCAGGTCAGGTCAGGAAGATATCTAGATATCAGGATTGCATACTTTTGAAGGTTTCTATGACTATAAGAGAATAAGTACCACTCGTAGATGTCTCCGTAAGCGTAAACGTTCACTTGGCAAGCACCATTTAATAGGTTGATTCGGATAATTTCCCTTTGGCTTTCCCTCGCACAGGTCTCTTACACTTCCAATTTTCATAAAAGTGACAATATTTTTTTGTTTTTGTGATGTGTAATCATCACCGAAATCTACTATTAAGTATGTATTTAGTCTAGTAGTTGGAATGGTTGAATGTTTAATTAGACATTTGATTTTATAGCCTTTGAGTAAGGTCACCCGTCTCTGCCCGGCCCTTTGGGAAATACAGGCCTGATGCGACTAAGATCGCTAATACTTTAACTTTTGTTTTAACATAACATGTAGGTATTTGAAGGCACGTCATGAAAAAATGACTTGACAATAAACCCTAGCAATTCACATAAGTTTGTCAGGTGTTAGATAGTATATCTTTACTCTATCTTTTGACTCGAGTATGTTTTCAAGGGAAATGAATAACGTCCAATTTATGTGACTTTTATAACGGAGATGAGTCCTCGAGCGTTTCCAGACTAGATTTTTTTGAATGTGTCAGAAGTCTCCTTTTATATCCGAGTCTGAGGTGTTATTTTTACATCATCTGTTTTTTCTGTTCTTTACAGAAATTATTTTAAAATTCAGTGATCGAAAGGCCAGTCATATACCATCGTACCAAAAACCTCTTTGATGAGTTCTGAGAGCGTTTCAATTATTATTATAAATGAAAGTTAGGATACAAATATTATATGATGTAGTGTCTGTAGTATGTAGATACAGTAAAAGTATAAGGAAGTTATCCGACAGTGTATGTATGTAATGAACCCTTTATTGGTTATCTGGTGATCGGAAAAATCTATATGTATTTTTTATAATTATGTATGTCGAACAATAATGATTGAATACATGTCAGTATTAAGTACTAGAGTTATGTAGTAGGTACTCACTGGGAATATTTTTGTAATTTTCAGTAATAAATGTAGTTTTCTGGGTCTTCAATTATTATTTTTTTCAATAGGACATCGTTGTGAGCAAAGTGAACGGAAATAAATGATCATACGACAAAACTAGAATCATCATAAGAAATAAAATATTATTTATCAATAATAAGAACCTAACCCAATAGGCTACCGTGCCGAAAAAAAAAGAATCTAAGAGTCTTTATAATAGGAATGAGTAAGGTAAAAGTACGTCGTACTTTTAACCATATGAGTTGCATAGACGTATATTATGTTTGTAATCAGCTTTTAAAATCCTTTATTTTGATTTGAACCCGCGATAATAATATAAAGAAATTAGCTAAAACTAGATATTTTAAAACTATGGGTACAATATAAGAAGAGAAAAAAAAATGAGCCTATAAGATGTTATTACCGGACGATACTTGCTGACGTTGCAGACTTGATCACGCACGCCTGTAGGCAGGCATCCGCGCAGTTGGCGATAGCGCAGGAACAGGCGACGTGCAGACGTGTACCCCTGGCAGTGTAGGCTTAACTGTACAGATCTGTGTTAAATAGTTGTAATCTCATCACATAAGAAATAAACACACAACTAAGAGTTTGTTACGTTAATAACGTTCATCACAGTTTCAATTCAACTCTCAATATTACCAAATTGTACATAAAAAAATACTTCTAAACGACAAACCGAATCTTTTTTTCACCACGCTAGTGTTCGTGTATTAATAATAATGTTTTTGTTTTTAAAAATAAAACATAATACTACACAACATTCATCGTCCTCGGACGATTGTTTAGAGCCTCCCGACTCTCGGGGCTCCACAGTGAGCATATCCTTGCCGGATTCGGCTAGGATGGCTTCGGCCTTAGAGGCGTTCAGGCATAATCCTGCGGATGGTAGCTTCGCACCACCGGCCGCTCGGCCGAGTGCATCAACCAAATGTCCGAAACTGCGTTTCCTCTCGTACTGACCAGTATTACTATCGCAACGACAAGCCATCAGTAGGGTAAAAAACTAACCTGTCTCACGACGGTCTAAACCCAGCTCACGTTCCCTTTTGATGGGTGAACAATCGAACGCTTGGCGAATTTTGCTAAAAAAATTAAACTTACCATACTAAATGTTTAAAACTTAACTTTAAATTGCTCAAAGTAATATGCACTATGCCATTCTTCATATACCTAGGTAAACATAACCCATAAAGCGGACGCGCAATAAATTACACCGACCTAAAAAATTAAACCTACCACACTAAATGTTTAAAACTTAACTTTAAATTGCTTAAAGTAGTGTCCACTATGCCATTCTTTATATACCTATGTTAAACATAACCCATAAACAAAGCGGGCGCGCAATAAATTACACCAACCTAAACCTACAAAATTAAACCTACCATACTTAATGTTTAAAACTTAACTTTAAATTGCTCAAAGTAATATGCACTATGCCATTCTTCATATACCTAGGTAAACATAACCCATAAAGCGGACGCGCAATAAATTACACCGACCTAAAAAATTAAACCTACCACACTAAATGTTTAAAACTTAACTTTAAATTGCTTAAAGTAGTGTCCACTATGCCATTCTTTATATACCTATGTTAAACATAACCCATAAACAAAGCGGGCGCGCAATAAATTACACCAACCTAAACCTACAAAATTAAACTTACCACACTAAATGTTTAAAACTTAACTTTAAATTGCTCAAAGTAGTGTCCACTATGCCATTCTTCATATACCTAGGTAAACATAACCCATAAACAAAGCGGGCGCGCAATAAATTACACCAACCTAAACCTAAAAAATTAAACCTACCACACTAAATGTTTAAAACTTAACTTTAAATTGCTTAAAGTAGTGTCCACTATGCCATTCTTTATATACCTATGTTAAACATAACCCATAAACAAAGCGGGCGCGCAATAAATTACACCAACCTAAACCTACAAAATTAAACTTACCACACTAAATGTTTAAAACTTAACTTTAAATTGCTTAAAGTAGTGTCCACTATGCCATTCTTTATATACCTATGTTAAACATAGCCCATAAACAAAGCGGGCGCGCAATAAATTACACCAACCTAAACCTACAAAATTAAACTTACCACACTAAATGTTTAAAACTTAACTTTAAATTGCTCAAAGTAGTGTCCACTATGCCATTCTTCATATACCTAGGTAAACATAACCCATAAACAAAGCGGGCGCGCAATAAATTACACCAACCTAAACCTAAAAAATTAAACCTACCACACTAAATGTTTAAAACTTAACTTTAAATTGCTTAAAGTAGTGTCCACTATGCCATTCTTTATATACCTATGTTAAACATAACCCATAAACAAAGCGGGCGCGCAATAAATTACACCAACCTAAACCTACAAAATTAAACTTACCACACTAAATGTTTAAAACTTAACTTTAAATTGCTTAAAGTAGTGTCCACTATGCCATTCTTTATATACCTATGTTAAACATAGCCCATAAACAAAGCGGGCGCGCAATAAATTACACCAACCTAAACCTACAAAATTAAACTTACCACACTAAATGTTTAAAACTTAACTTTAAATTGCTCAAAGTAGTGTCCACTATGCCATTCTTCATATACCTAGGTAAACATAACCCATAAACAAAGCGGGCGCGCAATAAATTACACCAACCTAAACCTAAAAAATTAAACCTACCACACTAAATGTTTAAAACTTAACTTTAAATTGCTCAAAGTAGTGCCCACTATGCCATTCTTCATATACCTAGGTAGTTAGGTAGGTACCTACTTACGTACCTGTTGTAAGCGGCAGAAGCATCTTGATAATATTATATAATTGATCTGTGATTTACATGTAATAAGACTTAGTCAAAAAGTACGTAGTCTAAGAAGTTGACTGCATTAATAATAATAATATTTTCAGGCGACTAAGACCCATAGAAAAAAACAAAATAATCTTATATAATAATAAACTAATACATACGCCAACGACAACCACGTTCTGGACCAGAATGACCTGCTACATTCCGGACAAGATCGAGCGTCTACATCTCTCTATCGTTCGAAGGGTCTACTCACTGGATGGATGGGCGAGAGATGATTTTAACAGACTCTCCTTGCTAACCAGTCTGTTTGAGCATGAGTAGCCTCCCCCCCCCTTGTTGGCTTAGCAGCGGCGCCACGGGCAGGCCAAGGGTAGGAGTTGAGTTCTATGGTACGCCGGCTGTGATAACGCACCAATAGAACCCTTGACGCATGTGGACTGCAGCTCTCCCAATTAGCTGATAGCGGCAGCCAAAGGGTACATGACCACATGCGTGAGCACTAAAAACCCCTTACGTACATAAGAGAGTCATAGTTACTCCCGCCGTTTACCATGCGGAATGAATGAAAACACACACACCAAACTTCGTTCGTGTCTTCGCCAGCGACGCTCCGTCGACAGCCATCTATTGCACTTAGATGACGATTTTCAACATTATCTGGCTGGGGTAACGCACACCGCCCAACCCCGTTCTGGTCCGGAATGACCTGCTACATTCCGGACAAGATCGAGCGTCTACATCTCTCTATCGTTCGAAGGGTCTACTCACTGGATGGATGGGCGAGAGATGATTTTAACAGACTGTCCCTGCTAACCAGTCTGTTTGAGCATGAGACGTTCATGAACGAGCATGAACAGAAGAGCCCCCATTCGGAACGTTCGTACCGAGACGAGTTCACGTGTGTAAAGTTTGTTGACACATTCGCGACATCATATACGATTCCGCCCGGAATCTATAGAGCGCCTCACATCGAAACTCATAAGAGAGCAAAACTCACCGAACGCGACGACGCTAGCGCGTCCGAGCGCCGTTCGTCGTCGCGCCCATCAAATTGTTTCATACAACGACCGTTTCCTTGATACGCAACACGCATAAAACACGGTCCGTCGGTCCACGCAGTTGACAGTCGGCGGCGTCGTGTATCGCCCACGGGCAGGCCAAGGGTAGGAGCTGAGTTCTATGGTACGCCGGCTGTGATAACGCACCAATAGAACCCTTGACGCATGTGGACTGCAGCTCTCCCAATTAGCTGATAGCGGCAGCCAAAGGGTACATGACCACATGCGTGAGCACTAAAAACCCCTTACGTACATAAGAGAGTCATAGTTACTCCCGCCGTTTACCATGCGGAATGAATGAAAACACACACACCAAACTTCGTTCGTGTCTTCGCCAGCGACGCTCCGTCGACAGACATCTATTGCACTTAGATGACGATTTTCGACATTATCTGGCTGGGGTAACGCACACCGCCCAACCCCGTTCTGGTCCGGAATGACCTGCTACATTCCGGACAAGATCGAGCGTCTACATCTCTCTATCGTTCGAAGGGTCTACTCACTGGATGGATGGGCGAGAGATGATTTTAACAGACTGTCCCTGCTAACCAGTCTGTTTGAGCATGAGACGTTCATGAACGAGCATGAACAGAAGAGCCCCCATTCGGAACGTTCGTACCGAGACGAGTTCACGTGTGTAAAGTTTGTTGACACATTCGCGACATCATATACGATTCCGCCCGGAATCTATAGAGCGCCTCACATCAAAACTCATAAGAGAGCAAAACTCACCGAACGCGACGACGCTAGCGCGTCCGAGCGCCGTTCGTCGTCGCGCCCATCAAATTGTTTCATACAACGACCGTTTCCTTGATACGCAACACGCATAAAACACGGTCCGTCGGTCCACGCAGTTGACAGTCGGCGGCGTCGTGTATCGCCCACGGGCAGGCCAAGGGTAGGAGCCGAGTTCTATGGTACGCCGGCTGTGATAACGCACCAATAGAACCCATGACGCGTGTGGACTGCAGCTCTCCCAATTAGCTGATAGCGGCAGCAATTATATGTTAATCTCAATCATACCCATATATATGTAAACCTCGAGAAAGATGCGATCGGGCGGTTTCGGTCGGTAAAATATTTTGTACATGATTATTAGTAAAGTGTCCTGCGGGTCCGATAAAGTGAAAGGTAAACATAGACCTCCCCTCCCCCCAACCCCCGGGCGAAAAAAAAGAGATTTACTTTTTTTTTTTTTTAGTTTGGTGAAAAAAAAGTGTGCGTACTAATAACTTAATATAGGTTAGTGGGTTGGTGAGTTAAATTAATAAATAAAATAAATACATTATAATTATCATTGCAGGGGCCGAGTGGAGTGTTCGTGTATTAAATTCGTGTATTAAATTCGTGCATTAGGTGCGCGCTCGCAGCTGGTGCGCGTGTTAAATTTTAAGGGGTTTTTTTTTTTTGCCTCTAATTTCTTTGTAACCCCCAAAAATGATGGCAATTTACAAGCAATTTATAAACATAGCCCCTTAACCCCTAGGCAAAAAAGAAAAGAGTTTTTTTCTAGTTTTGAATTTGGTGAAAAGTGCATTGGTATTATAATACCTACTACACATACATTATATCGACGACGTTTTATTTACGTTATGAGTTTAATTGACATACATAATTGGGAATCAAACGAGCTTTAATAAAAATTATCTGATCATAAATATTCTGGTTTATTGAATAGGTACTTTTTACTAGGTTTTTTAGTATTTGTTTAGTTATGAGTCCACAGAGTCGACATTAGAGCCAACTTCTTAGTAGGTTTTCCTTAAGTTTGTTCCGTATTTGTATTCAGGTCAGGTCAGGAAGATATCTAGATATCAGGATTGCATACTTTTGAAGGTTTCTATGACTATAAGAGAATAAGTACCACTCGTAGATGTATGTACCACTGTGTATGTAAACGTTCACTTGGCAAGCACCATTTAATAGGTTGATTCGGATAATTTCCCTTTGGCTTTCCCTCGCACAGGTCTCTTATATATATTTTTATTTTTTTAATTTCAAACGAGCTTTAATAAATATTCTGGTTTATTGAATAGGTACTTTTATGTAACGGGGTAACTTTAAAACAGTATTTGTTTAGTTATGAGTCCACAGAGTCGACATTGGAGCCAACTTCTTTGTAGGTTTTCGTTAAGTTTGTTCTGTATTTGTATATGGTCAGGTCAGGAAGATATCTAGATATCAGGATTGCATACTTTTGAAGGTTTCTATGACTATAAGAGAATAAGTACCACTTGTAGATGTCTCCGTAAGCGTAAACGTTCACTTGGCAAGCACCATTTAATAGGTTGATTCGGATAATTTCCCTTTGGTTTTCCCTCGCACAGGTCTCTTATATATATTTTTATTTTTTTAATTTCAAACGAGCTTTAATAAATATTCTGGTTTATTGAATAGGTACTTTTATGTAACGGGGTAACTTTAAAACAGTATTTGTTTAGTTATGAGTCCACAGAGTCGACATTGGAGCCAACTTCTTTGTAGGTTTTCGTTAAGTTTGTTCTGTATTTGTATATGGTCAGGTCAGGAAGATATCTAGATATCAGGATTGCATACTTTTGAAGGTTTCTATGACTATAAGAGAATAAGTACCACTCGTAGATGTCTCCGTAAGCGTAAACGTTCACTTGGCAAGCACCATTTAATAGGTTGATTCGGATAATTTCCCTTTGGCTTTCCCTCGCACAGGTCTCTTACACTTCCAATTTTCATAAAAGTGACAATATTTTTTTGTTTCTTGTGATGTGTAATCATCACCGAAATCTACTATTAAGTATGTATTTAGTCTAGTAGTTGGAATGGTTGAATGTTTAGTTAGACATTTGATTTTATAGCCTTTGAGTAAGGTCACCCGTCTCTGCCCGGCCCTTTGGGAAATACAGGCCTGATGCGACTAAGATCGCTAATACTTTAACTTTTGTTTTAACATAACATGTAGGTATTTGAAGGCACGTCATGAAAAAATGACTTGACAATAAACCCTAGCAATTCACATAAGTTTGTCAGGTGTTAGATCGCCATCGTCATAGTATATCTTTACTCTATCTTTTGACTCGAGTATGTTTTCAAGGGAAATGAATAACGTCCAATTTATGTGACTTTTATAACGGAGATGAGTCCTCGAGCGTTTCCAGACTAGATTTTTTTGAATGTGTCAGAAGTCTCCTTTTATATCCGAGTCTGAGGTGTTATTTTTACATCATCTGTTTTTTCTGTTCTTTACAGAAATTATTTTAAAATTCAGTGATCGAAAGGCCAGTCATATACCATCGTACCAAAAACCTCTTTGATGAGTTCTGAGAGCGTTTCAATTATTATTATAAATGAAAGTTAGGATACAAATATTATATGATGTAGTGTCTGTAGTATGTAGATACAGTAAAAGTATAAGGAAGTTATCCGACAGTGTATGTATGTAATGAACCCTTTATTGGTTATCTGGTGATCGGAAAAATCTATATGTATTTTTTATAATTATGTATGTCGAACAATAATGATTGAATACATGTCAGTATTAAGTACTAGAGTTATGTAGTAGGTACTCACTGGGAATATTTTTGTAATTTTCAGTAATAAATGTAGTTTTCTGGGTCTTCAATTATTATTTTTTTCAATAGGACATCGTTGTGAGCAAAGTGAACGGAAATAAATGATCATACGACAAAACTAGAATCATCATAAGAAATAAAATATTATTTATCAATAATAAGAACCTAACCCAATAGGCTACCGTGCCGAAAAAAAAAGAATCTAAGAGTCTTTATAATAGGAATGAGTAAGGTAAAAGTACGTCGTACTTTTAACCATATGAGTTGCATAGACGTATATTATGTTTGTAATCAGCTTTTAAAATCCTTTATTTTGATTTGAACCCGCGATAATAATATAAAGAAATTAGCTAAAACTAGATATTTTAAAACTATGGGTACAATATAAGAAGATAAAAAAACAAAGAAATGAGCCTATGAGATGTTATTACCGGACGATACACATTAAATCTACTCGGTCGAAGCTAGTGTTCGTGTATTAATTAAATTTAAAAAATATATAAAACATTGTACACTACGCACAACACTCATCGTCCTCGGATGAATCACCTGGCGTAGGGCTGAGTCTCAACAGATCGCAGCACGACGCTGCTCTACCGAGCACAACACCCCGCCAGGAACGGAAGTCGTCTACAAACTACTCCGAGCCCCGACATCGAACTGAGGTAGATTCGGACCTTCGGAGCCGTGACGCACGCGTTAAGCGGACAGCATCGATCTCCGCGATCCAAATGGGCTTCGACGTCGCACCTCACGTGGTGAAGCGCGACTAGTAAAGTCACATTGTTTAGAGCCTCCCGACTCTCGGGGCTCCACAGTGAGCATATCCTTGCCGGATTCGGCTAGGCTGGCTTTGGCCTTAGAGGCGTTCAGGCATAATCCCGCGGATGGTAGCTTCGCACCACCGGCCGCTCCGCCGAGTGCATCAACCAAATGTCCGAAACTGCGGTTCCTCTCGTACTGAGCAGTATTACTATCGCAACGACAAGCCATCAGTAGGGTAAAACTAACCTGTCTCACGACGGTCTAAACCCAGCTCACGTTCCCTTTTGATGGGTGAACAATCGAACGCTTGGCGAATTTTGCAAAAAAATTAAACTTACCATACTAAATGTTTAAAACTTAACTTTAAATTGCTCAAAGTCACCCAGGCCACTATGCCATTCTTCATATACCTAGGTAAACATAACCCATAAACAAAGCGGGCGCGCAATAATAATCTTTGAGACAAGCATATAACTACTGGCAGGATCAACCAGGGAGCTTCTTGATAAGAGACCGCCGCGCGCCCGCCGCCGACAGACGCCGCAAGGGCGTCCGTCTCGCCGGCGAGGCGCGCAGTGAATCCTCATTCCCGAGCGTCTGCGGTCTTTGAGACGCGGACGCACACGGGCGAGCTCTGTTAGAATTTTTAAGTCGCACGCGCGCACCTCTGGCCGCGTGTATCTCAACTCTACAGACGCGACAGCGCGTGCTTAAGGGCGTAGACGTTCATGAACGAGCATGAACAGAAGAGCCCCCATTCGGAACGTTCGTACCGAGACGAGTTCACGTGTGTAAAGTTTGTTGACACATTCGCGACATCATATACGATTCCGCCCGGAATCTATAGAGCGCCTCACATCGAAACTCATAAGAGAGCAAAACTCACCGAACGCGACGACGCTAGCGCGTCCGAGCGCCGTTCGTCGTCGCGCCCATCAAATTGTTTCATACAACGACCGTTTCCTTGATACGCAACACGCATAAAACACGGTCCGTCGGTCCACGCAGTTGACAGTCGGCGGCGTCGTGTATCGCCCACGGGCAGGCCAAGGGTAGGAGCCGAGTTCTATGGTACGCCGGCTGTGATAACGCACCAATAGAACCCATGACGCGTGTGGACTGCAGCTCTCCCAATTAGCTGATAGCGGCAGCCAAAGGGTACATGACCACATGCGTGAGCACTAAAAACCCCTTACGTACATAAGAGAGTCATAGTTACTCCCGCCGTTTACCATGCGGAATGAATGAAAACACACACACCAAACTTCGTTCGTGTCTTCGCCAGCGACGCTCCGTCGACAGACATCTATTGCACTTAGATGACGATTTTCGACATTATCTGGCTGGGGTAACGCACACCGCCCAACCCCGTTCTGGTCCGGAATGACCTGCTACATTCCGGACAAGATCGAGCGTCTACATCTCTCTATCGTTCGAAGGGTCTACTCACTGGATGGATGGGCGAGAGATGATTTTAACAGACTGTCCCTGCTAACCAGTCTGTTTGAGCATGAGACGTTCATGAACGAGCATGAACAGAAGAGCCCCCATTCGGAACGTTCGTACCGAGACGAGTTCACGTGTGTAAAGTTTGTTGACACATTCGCGACATCATATACGATTCCGCCCGGAATCTATAGAGCGCCTCACATCGAAACTCATAAGAGTAGTAGTAGGTTTTCCTTAAGTTTGTTCCGTATTTGTATTCAGGTCAGGTCAGGAAGATATCTAGATATCAGGATTGCATACTTTTGAAGGTTTCTATGACTATAAGAGAATAAGTACCACTTGTAGATGTCTCCGTAAGCGTAAACGTTCACTTGGCAAGCACCATTTAATAGGTTGATTCGGATAATTTCCCTTTGGCTTTCCCTCGCACAGGTCTCTTATATATATTTTTATTTTTTTAATTTCAAACGAGCTTTAATAAATATTCTGGTTTATTGAATAGGTACTTTTATGTAACGGGGTAACTTTAAAACAGTATTTGTTTAGTTATGAGTCCACAGAGTCGACATTGGAGCCAACTTCTTAGTAGGTTTTCCTTAAGTTTGTTCCGTATTTGTATTCAGGTCAGGTCAGGAAGATATCTAGATATCAGGATTGCATACTTTTGAAGGTTTCTATGACTATAAGAGAATAAGTACCACTCGTAGATGTCTCCGTAAGCGTAAACGTTCACTTGGCAAGCACCATTTAATAGGTTGATTCGGATAATTTCCCTTTGGCTTTCCCTCGCACAGGTCTCTTACACTTCCAATTTTCATAAAAGTGACAATATTTTTTTGTTTTTGTGATGTGTAATCATCACCGAAATCTACTATTAAGTATGTATTTAGTCTAGTAGTTGGAATGGTTGAATGTTTAATTAGACATTTGATTTTATAGCCTTTGAGTAAGGTCACCCGTCTCTGCCCGGCCCTTTGGGAAATACAGGCCTGATGCGACTAAGATCGCTAATACTTTAACTTTTGTTTTAACATAACATGTAGGTATTTGAAGGCACGTCATGAAAAAATGACTTGACAATAAACCCTAGCAATTCACATAAGTTTGTCAGGTGTTAGATCGCCATCGTCATAGTATATCTTTACTCTATCTTTTGACTCGAGTATGTTTTCAAGGGAAATGAATAACGTCCAATTTATGTGACTTTTATAACGGAGATGAGTCCTCGAGCGTTTCCAGACTAGATTTTTTTGAATGTGTCAGAAGTCTCCTTTTATATCCGAGTCTGAGGTGTTATTTTTACATCATCTGTTTTTTCTGTTCTTTACAGAAATTATTTTAAAATTCAGTGATCGAAAGGCCAGTCATATACCATCGTACCAAAAACCTCTTTGATGAGTTCTGAGAGCGTTTCAATTATTATTATAAATGAAAGTTAGGATACAAATATTATATGATGTAGTGTCTGTAGTATGTAGATACAGTTAAAGTATAAGGAAGTTATCCGACAGTGTATGTATGTAATGAACCCTTTATTGGTTATCTGGTGATCGGAAAAATCTATATGTATTTTTTATAATTATGTATGTCGAACAATAATGATTGAATACATGTCAGTATTAAGTACTAGAGTTATGTAGTAGGTACTCACTGGGAATATTTTTGTAATTTTCAGTAATAAATGTAGTTTTCTGGGTCTTCAATTATTATTTTTTTCAATAGGACATCGTTGTGAGCAAAGTGAACGGAAATAAATGATCATACGACAAAACTAGAATCATCATAAGAAATAAAATATTATTTATCAATAATAAGAACCTAACCCAATAGGCTACCGTGCCGAAAAAAAAAGAATCTAAGAGTCTTTATAATAGGAATGAGTAAGGTAAAAGTACGTCGTACTTTTAACCATATGAGTTGCATAGACGTATATTATGTTTGTAATCAGCTTTTAAAATCCTTTATTTTGATTTGAACCCGCGATAATAATATAAAGAAATTAGCTAAAACTAGATATTTTAAAACTATGGGTACAATATAAGAAGATAAAAAAACAAAGAAATGAGCCTATGAGATGTTATTACCGGACGATACACATTAAATCTACTCGGTCGAAGCTAGTGTTCGTGTATTAATTAAATTTAAAAAATATATAAAACATTGTACACTACGCACAACACTCATCGTCCTCGGATGAATCACCTGGCGTAGGGCTGAGTCTCAACAGATCGCAGCACGACGCTGCTCTACCGAGCACAACACCCCGCCAGGAACGGAAGTCGTCTACAAACTACTCCGAGCCCCGACATCGAACTGAGGTAGATTCGGACCTTCGGAGCCGTGACGCACGCGTTAAGCGGACAGCATCGATCTCCGCGATCCAAATGGGCTTCGACGTCGCACCTCACGTGGTGAAGCGCGACTAGTAAAGTCACATTGTTTAGAGCCTCCCGACTCTCGGGGCTCCACAGTGAGCATATCCTTGCCGGATTCGGCTAGGCTGGCTTTGGCCTTAGAGGCGTTCAGGCATAATCCCGCGGATGGTAGCTTCGCACCACCGGCCGCTCCGCCGAGTGCATCAACCAAATGTCCGAAACTGCGGTTCCTCTCGTACTGAGCAGTATTACTATCGCAACGACAAGCCATCAGTAGGGTAAAACTAACCTGTCTCACGACGGTCTAAACCCAGCTCACGTTCCCTTTTGATGGGTGAACAATCGAACGCTTGGCGAATTTTGCAAAAAAATTAAACTTACCATACTAAATGTTTAAAACTTAACTTTAAATTGCTCAAAGTCACCCAGGCCACTATGCCATTCTTCATATACCTAGGTAAACATAACCCATAAACAAAGCGGGCGCGCAATAATAATCTTTGAGACAAGCATATAACTACTGGCAGGATCAACCAGGGAGCTTCTTGATAAGAGACCGCCGCGCGCCCGCCGCCGACAGACGCCGCAAGGGCGTCCGTCTCGCCGGCGAGGCGCGCAGTGAATCCTCATTCCCGAGCGTCTGCGGTCTTTGAGACGCGGACGCACACGGGCGAGCTCTGTTAGAATTTTTAAGTCGCACGCGCGCACCTCTGGCCGCGTGTATCTCAACTCTACAGACGCGACAGCGCGTGCTTAAGGGCGTAGACGTTCATGAACGAGCATGAACAGAAGAGCCCCCATTCGGAACGTTCGTACCGAGACGAGTTCACGTGTGTAAAGTTTGTTGACACATTCGCGACATCATATACGATTCCGCCCGGAATCTATAGAGCGCCTCACATCGAAACTCATAAGAGAGCAAAACTCACCGAACGCGACGACGCTAGCGCGTCCGAGCGCCGTTCGTCGTCGCGCCCATCAAATTGTTTCATACAACGACCGTTTCCTTGATACGCAACACGCATAAAACACGGTCCGTCGGTCCACGCAGTTGACAGTCGGCGGCGTCGTGTATCGCCCACGGGCAGGCCAAGGGTAGGAGCCGAGTTCTATGGTACGCCGGCTGTGATAACGCACCAATAGAACCCATGACGCGTGTGGACTGCAGCTCTCCCAATTAGCTGATAGCGGCAGCCAAAGGGTACATGACCACATGCGTGAGCACTAAAAACCCCTTACGTACATAAGAGAGTCATAGTTACTCCCGCCGTTTACCATGCGGAATGAATGAAAACACACACACCAAACTTCGTTCGTGTCTTCGCCAGCGACGCTCCGTCGACAGACATCTATTGCACTTAGATGACGATTTTCGACATTATCTGGCTGGGGTAACGCACACCGCCCAACCCCGTTCTGGTCCGGAATGACCTGCTACATTCCGGACAAGATCGAGCGTCTACATCTCTCTATCGTTCGAAGGGTCTACTCACTAGATGGATGGGCGAGAGATGATTTTAACAGACTGTCCCTGCTAACCAGTCTGTTTGAGCATGAGACGTTCATGAACGAGCATGAACAGAAGAGCCCCCATTCGGAACGTTCGTACCGAGACGAGTTCACGTGTGTAAAGTTTGTTGACACATTCGCGACATCATATACGATTCCGCCCGGAATCTATAGAGCGCCTCACATCGAAACTCATAAGAGAGCAAAACTCACCGAACGCGACGACGCTAGCGCGTCCGAGCGCCGTTCGTCGTCGCGCCCATCAAATTGTTTCATACAACGACCGTTTCCTTGATACGCAACACGCATAAAACACGGTCCGTCGGTCCACGCAGTTGACAGTCGGCGGCGTCGTGTATCGCCCACGGGCAGGCCAAGGGTAGGAGCCGAGTTCTATGGTACGCCGGCTGTGATAACGCACCAATAGAACCCATGACGCGTGTGGACTGCAGCTCTCCCAATTAGCTGATAGCGGCAGCAATTATATGTTAATCTCAATCATACCCATATATATGTAAACCTCGAGAAAGATGCGATCGGGCGGTTTCAGTCGGTAAAATATTTTGTACATGATTATTAGTAAAGTGTCCTGCGGGTCCGATAAAGTGAAAGGTAAACATAGACCTCCCCTCCCCCCAACCCCCGGGCGAAAAAAAAGAGATTTACTTTTTTTTTTTTTTAGTTTGGTGAAAAAAAAGTGTGCGTACTAATAACTTAATATAGGTTAGTGGGTTGGTGAGTTAAATTAATAAATAAAATAAATACATTATAATTATCATTGCAGGGGCCGAGTGGAGTGTTCGTGTATTAAATTCGTGTATTAAATTCGTGCATTAGGTGCGCGCTCGCAGCTGGTGCGCGTGTTAAATCGTAAAGGGGTTTTTTTTTTTTGCCTCTAATTTCTTTGTAACCCCCAAAAATGATGGCAATTTACAAGCAATTTATAAACATAGCCCCTTAACCCCTAGGCAAAAAAGAAAAGAGTTTTTTTCTAGTTTTGAATTTGGTGAAAAGTGCATTGGTATTATAATACCTACTACACATACATTATATCGACGACGTTTTATTTACGTTATGAGTTTAATTGACATACATAATTGGGAATCAAACGAGCTTTAATAAAAATTATCTGATCATAAATATTCTGGTTTATTGAATAGGTACTTTTTACTAGGTTTTTTAGTATTTGTTTAGTTATGAGTCCACAGAGTCGACATTAGAGCCAACTTCTTAGTAGGTTTTCCTTAAGTTTGTTCCGTATTTGTATTCAGGTCAGGTCAGGAAGATATCTAGATATCAGGATTGCATACTTTTGAAGGTTTCTATGACTATAAGAGAATAAGTACCACTTGTAGATGTCTCCGTAAGCGTAAACGTTCACTTGGCAAGCACCATTTAATAGGTTGATTCGGATAATTTCCCTTTGGCTTTCCCTCGCACAGGTCTCTTATATATATTTTTATTTTTTTAATTTCAAACGAGCTTTAATAAATATTCTGGTTTATTGAATAGGTACTTTTATGTAACGGGGTAACTTTAAAACAGTATTTGTTTAGTTATGAGTCCACAGAGTCGACATTGGAGCCAACTTCTTAGTAGGTTTTCCTTAAGTTTGTTCCGTATTTGTATTCAGGTCAGGTCAGGAAGATATCTAGATATCAGGATTGCATACTTTTGAAGGTTTCTATGACTATAAGAGAATAAGTACCACTCGTAGATGTCTCCGTAAGCGTAAACGTTCACTTGGCAAGCACCATTTAATAGGTTGATTCGGATAATTTCCCTTTGGCTTTCCCTCGCACAGGTCTCTTACACTTCCAATTTTCATAAAAGTGACAATATTTTTTTGTTTTTGTGATGTGTAATCATCACCGAAATCTACTATTAAGTATGTATTTAGTCTAGTAGTTGGAATGGTTGAATGTTTAATTAGACATTTGATTTTATAGCCTTTGAGTAAGGTCACCCGTCTCTGCCCGGCCCTTTGGGAAATACAGGCCTGATGCGACTAAGATCGCTAATACTTTAACTTTTGTTTTAACATAACATGTAGGTATTTGAAGGCACGTCATGAAAAAATGACTTGACAATAAACCCTAGCAATTCACATAAGTTTGTCAGGTGTTAGATAGTATATCTTTACTCTATCTTTTGACTCGAGTATGTTTTCAAGGGAAATGAATAACGTCCAATTTATGTGACTTTTATAACGGAGATGAGTCCTCGAGCGTTTCCAGACTAGATTTTTTTGAATGTGTCAGAAGTCTCCTTTTATATCCGAGTCTGAGGTGTTATTTTTACATCATCTGTTTTTTCTGTTCTTTACAGAAATTATTTTAAAATTCAGTGATCGAAAGGCCAGTCATATACCATCGTACCAAAAACCTCTTTGATGAGTTCTGAGAGCGTTTCAATTATTATTATAAATGAAAGTTAGGATACAAATATTATATGATGTAGTGTCTGTAGTATGTAGATACAGTTAAAGTATAAGGAAGTTATCCGACAGTGTATGTATGTAATGAACCCTTTATTGGTTATCTGGTGATCGGAAAAATCTATATGTATTTTTTATAATTATGTATGTCGAACAATAATGATTGAATACATGTCAGTATTAAGTACTAGAGTTATGTATTAGGTACTCACTGGGAATATTTTTGTAATTTTCAGTAATAAATGTAGTTTTCTGGGTCTTCAATTATTATTTTTTTCAATAGGACATCGTTGTGAGCAAAGTGAACGGAAATAAATGATCATACGACAAAACTAGAATCATCATAAGAAATAAAATATCATTTATCAATAATAAGAACCTAACCCAATAGGCTACCGTGCCGAAAAAAAAAGAATCTAAGAGTCTTTATAATAGGAATGAGTAAGGTAAAAGTACGTCGTACTTTTAACCATATGAGTTGCATAGACGTATATTATGTTTGTAATCAGCTTTTAAAATCCTTTATTTTGATTTGAACCCGCGATAATAATATAAAGAAATTAGCTAAAACTAGATATTTTAAAACTATGGGTACAATATAAGAAGAGAAAAAAAAATGAGCCTATAAGATGTTATTACCGGACGATACTTGCTGACGTTGCAGACTTGATCACGCACGCCTGTAGGCAGGCATCCGCGCAGTTGGCGATAGCGCAGGAACAGGCGACGTGCAGACGTGTACCCCTGGCAGTGTAGGCTTAACTGTACAGATCTGTGTTAAATAGTTGTAATCTCATCACATAAGAAATAAACACACAACTAAGAGCTTGTTACGTTAATAACGTTCATCACAGTTTCAATTCAACTCTCAATATTACCAAATTGTACATAAAAAAATACTTCTAAACGACAAACCGAATCTTTTTTTCACCACGCTAGTGTTCGTGTATTAATAATAATGTTTTTGTTTTTAAAAATAAAACATAATACTACACAACATTCATCGTCCTCGGACGATTGTTTAGAGCCTCCCGACTCTCGGGGCTCCACAGTGAGCATATCCTTGCCGGATTCGGCTAGGATGGCTTCGGCCTTAGAGGCGTTCAGGCATAATCCTGCGGATGGTAGCTTCGCACCACCGGCCGCTCGGCCGAGTGCATCAACCAAATGTCCGAAACTGCGTTTCCTCTCGTACTGACCAGTATTACTATCGCAACGACAAGCCATCAGTAGGGTAAAAAACTAACCTGTCTCACGACGGTCTAAACTCAGCTCACGTTCCCTTTTGATGGGTGAACAATCGAACGCTTGGCGAATTTTGCTAAAAAAATTAAACTTACCATACTAAATGTTTAAAACTTAACTTTAAATTGCTCAAAGTAGTGTCCACTATGCCATTCTTCATATACCTAGGTAAACATAACCCATAAACAAAGCGGGCGCGCAATAAATTACACCAACCTAAACCTACAAAATTAAACTTACCACACTAAATGTTTAAAACTTAACTTTAAATTGCTCAAAGTAGTGTCCACTATGCCATTCTTCATATACCTAGGTAAACATAACCCATAAACAAAGCGGGCGCGCAATAAATTACACCAACCTAAACCTAAAAAATTAAACCTACCACACTAAATGTTTAAAACTTAACTTTAAATTGCTTAAAGTAGTGTCCACTATGCCATTCTTTATATACCTATGTTAAACATAACCCATAAACAAAGCGGGCGCGCAATAAATTACACCAACCTAAACCTACAAAATTAAACTTACCACACTAAATGTTTAAAACTTAACTTTAAATTGCTCAAAGTAGTGTCCACTATGCCATTCTTCATATACCTAGGTAAACATAACCCATAAACAAAGCGGGCGCGCAATAAATTACACCAACCTAAACCTAAAAAATTAAACCTACCACACTAAATGTTTAAAACTTAACTTTAAATTGCTTAAAGTAGTGTCCACTATGCCATTCTTTATATACCTATGTTAAACATAACCCATAAACAAAGCGGGCGCGCAATAAATTACACCAACCTAAACCTACAAAATTAAACTTACCACACTAAATGTTTAAAACTTAACTTTAAATTGCTTAAAGTAGTGTCCACTATGCCATTCTTTATATACCTATGTTAAACATAGCCCATAAACAAAGCGGGCGCGCAATAAATTACACCAACCTAAACCTACAAAATTAAACTTACCACACTAAATGTTTAAAACTTAACTTTAAATTGCTCAAAGTAGTGTCCACTATGCCATTCTTCATATACCTAGGTAAACATAACCCATAAACAAAGCGGGCGCGCAATAAATACCTACCTACGTACCTGTTGTAAGTGGCAGAAGCATCTTGATAATATTATATAATTGATCTGTGATTTACATGTAATAAGACTTAGTCAAAAAGTACGTAGTCTAAGAAGTTGACTGCATTAATAATAATAATATTTTCAGGCGACTAAGACCCATAGAAAAAAACAAAATAATCTTATATAATAATAAACTAATACATACGCCAACGACAACCACGTTCTGGACCAGAATGACCTGCTACATTCCGGACAAGATCGAGCGTCTACATCTCTCTATCGTTCGAAGGGTCTACTCACTGGATGGATGGGCGAGAGATGATTTTAACAGACTCTCCTTGCTAACCAGTCTGTTTGAGCATGAGTAGCCTCCCCCCCCCTTGTTGGCTTAGCAGCGGCGCCACGGGCAGGCCAAGGGTAGGAGTTGAGTTCTATGGTACGCCGGCTGTGATAACGCACCAATAGAACCCTTGACGCATGTGGACTGCAGCTCTCCCAATTAGCTGATAGCGGCAGCCAAAGGGTACATGACCACATGCGTGAGCACTAAAAACCCCTTACGTACATAAGAGAGTCATAGTTACTCCCGCCGTTTACCATGCGGAATGAATGAAAACACACACACCAAACTTCGTTCGTGTCTTCGCCAGCGACGCTCCGTCGACAGACATCTATTGCACTTAGATGACGATTTTCGACATTATCTGGCTGGGGTAACGCACACCGCCCAACCCCGTTCTGGTCCGGAATGACCTGCTACATTCCGGACAAGATCGAGCGTCTACATCTCTCTATCGTTCGAAGGGTCTACTCACTGGATGGATGGGCGAGAGATGATTTTAACAGACTGTCCCTGCTAACCAGTCTGTTTGAGCATGAGACGTTCATGAACGAGCATGAACAGAAGAGCCCCCATTCGGAACGTTCGTACCGAGACGAGTTCACGTGTGTAAAGTTTGTTGACACATTCGCGACATCATATACGATTCCGCCCGGAATCTATAGAGCGCCTCACATCGAAACTCATAAGAGAGCAAAACTCACCGAACGCGACGACGCTAGCGCGTCCGAGCGCCGTTCGTCGTCGCGCCCATCAAATTGTTTCATACAACGACCGTTTCCTTGATACGCAACACGCATAAAACACGGTCCGTCGGTCCACGCAGTTGACAGTCGGCGGCGTCGTGTATCGCCCACGGGCAGGCCAAGGGTAGGAGCCGAGTTCTATGGTACGCCGGCTGTGATAACGCACCAATAGAACCCATGACGCGTGTGGACTGCAGCTCTCCCAATTAGCTGATAGCGGCAGCCAAAGGGTACATGACCACATGCGTGAGCACTAAAAACCCCTTACGTACATAAGAGAGTCATAGTTACTCCCGCCGTTTACCATGCGGAATGAATGAAAACACACACACCAAACTTCGTTCGTGTCTTCGCCAGCGACGCTCCGTCGACAGACATCTATTGCACTTAGATGACGATTTTCGACATTATCTGGCTGGGGTAACGCACACCGCCCAACCCCGTTCTGGTCCGGAATGACCTGCTACATTCCGGACAAGATCGAGCGTCTACATCTCTCTATCGTTCGAAGGGTCTACTCACTAGATGGATGGGCGAGAGATGATTTTAACAGACTGTCCCTGCTAACCAGTCTGTTTGAGCATGAGACGTTCATGAACGAGCATGAACAGAAGAGCCCCCATTCGGAACGTTCGTACCGAGACGAGTTCACGTGTGTAAAGTTTGTTGACACATTCGCGACATCATATACGATTCCGCCCGGAATCTATAGAGCGCCTCACATCGAAACTCATAAGAGAGCAAAACTCACCGAACGCGACGACGCTAGCGCGTCCGAGCGCCGTTCGTCGTCGCGCCCATCAAATTGTTTCATACAACGACCGTTTCCTTGATACGCAACACGCATAAAACACGGTCCGTCGGTCCACGCAGTTGACAGTCGGCGGCGTCGTGTATCGCCCACGGGCAGGCCAAGGGTAGGAGCCGAGTTCTATGGTACGCCGGCTGTGATAACGCACCAATAGAACCCATGACGCGTGTGGACTGCAGCTCTCCCAATTAGCTGATAGCGGCAGCAATTATATGTTAATCTCAATCATACCCATATATATGTAAACCTCGAGAAAGATGCGATCGGGCGGTTTCAGTCGGTAAAATATTTTGTACATGATTATTAGTAAAGTGTCCTGCGGGTCCGATAAAGTGAAAGGTAAACATAGACCTCCCCTCCCCCCAACCCCCGGGCGAAAAAAAAGAGATTTACTTTTTTTTTTTTTTAGTTTGGTGAAAAAAAAGTGTGCGTACTAATAACTTAATATAGGTTAGTGGGTTGGTGAGTTAAATTAATAAATAAAATAAATACATTATAATTATCATTGCAGGGGCCGAGTGGAGTGTTCGTGTATTAAATTCGTGTATTAAATTCGTGCATTAGGTGCGCGCTCGCAGCTGGTGCGCGTGTTAAATCGTAAAGGGGTTTTTTTTTTTTGCCTCTAATTTCTTTGTAACCCCCAAAAATGATGGCAATTTACAAGCAATTTATAAACATAGCCCCTTAACCCCTAGGCAAAAAAGAAAAGAGTTTTTTTCTAGTTTTGAATTTGGTGAAAAGTGCATTGGTATTATAATACCTACTACACATACATTATATCGACGACGTTTTATTTACGTTATGAGTTTAATTGACATACATAATTGGGAATCAAACGAGCTTTAATAAAAATTATCTGATCATAAATATTCTGGTTTATTGAATAGGTACTTTTTACTAGGTTTTTTAGTATTTGTTTAGTTATGAGTCCACAGAGTCGACATTAGAGCCAACTTCTTAGTAGGTTTTCCTTAAGTTTGTTCCGTATTTGTATTCAGGTCAGGTCAGGAAGATATCTAGATATCAGGATTGCATACTTTTGAAGGTTTCTATGACTATAAGAGAATAAGTACCACTTGTAGATGTCTCCGTAAGCGTAAACGTTCACTTGGCAAGCACCATTTAATAGGTTGATTCGGATAATTTCCCTTTGGCTTTCCCTCGCACAGGTCTCTTATATATATTTTTATTTTTTTAATTTCAAACGAGCTTTAATAAATATTCTGGTTTATTGAATAGGTACTTTTATGTAACGGGGTAACTTTAAAACAGTATTTGTTTAGTTATGAGTCCACAGAGTCGACATTGGAGCCAACTTCTTAGTAGGTTTTCCTTAAGTTTGTTCCGTATTTGTATTCAGGTCAGGTCAGGAAGATATCTAGATATCAGGATTGCATACTTTTGAAGGTTTCTATGACTATAAGAGAATAAGTACCACTCGTAGATGTCTCCGTAAGCGTAAACGTTCACTTGGCAAGCACCATTTAATAGGTTGATTCGGATAATTTCCCTTTGGCTTTCCCTCGCACAGGTCTCTTACACTTCCAATTTTCATAAAAGTGACAATATTTTTTTGTTTTTGTGATGTGTAATCATCACCGAAATCTACTATTAAGTATGTATTTAGTCTAGTAGTTGGAATGGTTGAATGTTTAATTAGACATTTGATTTTATAGCCTTTGAGTAAGGTCACCCGTCTCTGCCCGGCCCTTTGGGAAATACAGGCCTGATGCGACTAAGATCGCTAATACTTTAACTTTTGTTTTAACATAACATGTAGGTATTTGAAGGCACGTCATGAAAAAATGACTTGACAATAAACCCTAGCAATTCACATAAGTTTGTCAGGTGTTAGATAGTATATCTTTACTCTATCTTTTGACTCGAGTATGTTTTCAAGGGAAATGAATAACGTCCAATTTATGTGACTTTTATAACGGAGATGAGTCCTCGAGCGTTTCCAGACTAGATTTTTTTGAATGTGTCAGAAGTCTCCTTTTATATCCGAGTCTGAGGTGTTATTTTTACATCATCTGTTTTTTCTGTTCTTTACAGAAATTATTTTAAAATTCAGTGATCGAAAGGCCAGTCATATACCATCGTACCAAAAACCTCTTTGATGAGTTCTGAGAGCGTTTCAATTATTATTATAAATGAAAGTTAGGATACAAATATTATATGATGTAGTGTCTGTAGTATGTAGATACAGTAAAAGTATAAGGAAGTTATCCGACAGTGTATGTATGTAATGAACCCTTTATTGGTTATCTGGTGATCGGAAAAATCTATATGTATTTTTTATAATTATGTATGTCGAACAATAATGATTGAATACATGTCAGTATTAAGTACTAGAGTTATGTAGTAGGTACTCACTGGGAATATTTTTGTAATTTTCAGTAATAAATGTAGTTTTCTGGGTCTTCAATTATTATTTTTTTCAATAGGACATCGTTGTGAGCAAAGTGAACGGAAATAAATGATCATACGACAAAACTAGAATCATCATAAGAAATAAAATATTATTTATCAATAATAAGAACCTAACCCAATAGGCTACCGTGCCGAAAAAAAAAGAATCTAAGAGTCTTTATAATAGGAATGAGTAAGGTAAAAGTACGTCGTACTTTTAACCATATGAGTTGCATAGACGTATATTATGTTTGTAATCAGCTTTTAAAATCCTTTATTTTGATTTGAACCCGCGATAATAATATAAAGAAATTAGCTAAAACTAGATATTTTAAAACTATGGGTACAATATAAGAAGAGAAAAAAAAATGAGCCTATAAGATGTTATTACCGGACGATACTTGCTGACGTTGCAGACTTGATCACGCACGCCTGTAGGCAGGCATCCGCGCAGTTGGCGATAGCGCAGGAACAGGCGACGTGCAGACGTGTACCCCTGGCAGTGTAGGCTTAACTGTACAGATCTGTGTTAAATAGTTGTAATCTCATCACATAAGAAATAAACACACAACTAAGAGTTTGTTACGTTAATAACGTTCATCACAGTTTCAATTCAACTCTCAATATTACCAAATTGTACATAAAAAAATACTTCTAAACGACAAACCGAATCTTTTTTTCACCACGCTAGTGTTCGTGTATTAATAATAATGTTTTTGTTTTTAAAAATAAAACATAATACTACACAACATTCATCGTCCTCGGACGATTGTTTAGAGCCTCCCGACTCTCGGGGCTCCACAGTGAGCATATCCTTGCCGGATTCGGCTAGGATGGCTTCGGCCTTAGAGGCGTTCAGGCATAATCCTGCGGATGGTAGCTTCGCACCACCGGCCGCTCGGCCGAGTGCATCAACCAAATGTCCGAAACTGCGTTTCCTCTCGTACTGACCAGTATTACTATCGCAACGACAAGCCATCAGTAGGGTAAAAAACTAACCTGTCTCACGACGGTCTAAACCCAGCTCACGTTCCCTTTTGATGGGTGAACAATCGAACGCTTGGCGAATTTTGCTAAAAAAATTAAACTTACCATACTAAATGTTTAAAACTTAACTTTAAATTGCTCAAAGTAATATGCACTATGCCATTCTTCATATACCTAGGTAAACATAACCCATAAAGCGGACGCGCAATAAATTACACCGACCTAAAAAATTAAACCTACCACACTAAATGTTTAAAACTTAACTTTAAATTGCTTAAAGTAGTGTCCACTATGCCATTCTTTATATACCTATGTTAAACATAACCCATAAACAAAGCGGGCGCGCAATAAATTACACCAACCTAAACCTACAAAATTAAACCTACCATACTTAATGTTTAAAACTTAACTTTAAATTGCTCAAAGTAATATGCACTATGCCATTCTTCATATACCTAGGTAAACATAACCCATAAAGCGGACGCGCAATAAATTACACCGACCTAAAAAATTAAACCTACCACACTAAATGTTTAAAACTTAACTTTAAATTGCTTAAAGTAGTGTCCACTATGCCATTCTTTATATACCTATGTTAAACATAACCCATAAACAAAGCGGGCGCGCAATAAATTACACCAACCTAAACCTACAAAATTAAACTTACCACACTAAATGTTTAAAACTTAACTTTAAATTGCTCAAAGTAGTGTCCACTATGCCATTCTTCATATACCTAGGTAAACATAACCCATAAACAAAGCGGGCGCGCAATAAATTACACCAACCTAAACCTAAAAAATTAAACCTACCACACTAAATGTTTAAAACTTAACTTTAAATTGCTTAAAGTAGTGTCCACTATGCCATTCTTTATATACCTATGTTAAACATAACCCATAAACAAAGCGGGCGCGCAATAAATTACACCAACCTAAACCTACAAAATTAAACTTACCACACTAAATGTTTAAAACTTAACTTTAAATTGCTTAAAGTAGTGTCCACTATGCCATTCTTTATATACCTATGTTAAACATAGCCCATAAACAAAGCGGGCGCGCAATAAATTACACCAACCTAAACCTACAAAATTAAACTTACCACACTAAATGTTTAAAACTTAACTTTAAATTGCTCAAAGTAGTGTCCACTATGCCATTCTTCATATACCTAGGTAAACATAACCCATAAACAAAGCGGGCGCGCAATAAATTACACCAACCTAAACCTAAAAAATTAAACCTACCACACTAAATGTTTAAAACTTAACTTTAAATTGCTTAAAGTAGTGTCCACTATGCCATTCTTTATATACCTATGTTAAACATAACCCATAAACAAAGCGGGCGCGCAATAAATTACACCAACCTAAACCTACAAAATTAAACTTACCACACTAAATGTTTAAAACTTAACTTTAAATTGCTTAAAGTAGTGTCCACTATGCCATTCTTTATATACCTATGTTAAACATAGCCCATAAACAAAGCGGGCGCGCAATAAATTACACCAACCTAAACCTACAAAATTAAACTTACCACACTAAATGTTTAAAACTTAACTTTAAATTGCTCAAAGTAGTGTCCACTATGCCATTCTTCATATACCTAGGTAAACATAACCCATAAACAAAGCGGGCGCGCAATAAATTACACCAACCTAAACCTAAAAAATTAAACCTACCACACTAAATGTTTAAAACTTAACTTTAAATTGCTCAAAGTAGTGCCCACTATGCCATTCTTCATATACCTAGGTAGTTAGGTAGGTACCTACTTACGTACCTGTTGTAAGCGGCAGAAGCATCTTGATAATATTATATAATTGATCTGTGATTTACATGTAATAAGACTTAGTCAAAAAGTACGTAGTCTAAGAAGTTGACTGCATTAATAATAATAATATTTTCAGGCGACTAAGACCCATAGAAAAAAACAAAATAATCTTATATAATAATAAACTAATACATACGCCAACGACAACCACGTTCTGGACCAGAATGACCTGCTACATTCCGGACAAGATCGAGCGTCTACATCTCTCTATCGTTCGAAGGGTCTACTCACTGGATGGATGGGCGAGAGATGATTTTAACAGACTCTCCTTGCTAACCAGTCTGTTTGAGCATGAGTAGCCTCCCCCCCCCTTGTTGGCTTAGCAGCGGCGCCACGGGCAGGCCAAGGGTAGGAGTTGAGTTCTATGGTACGCCGGCTGTGATAACGCACCAATAGAACCCTTGACGCATGTGGACTGCAGCTCTCCCAATTAGCTGATAGCGGCAGCCAAAGGGTACATGACCACATGCGTGAGCACTAAAAACCCCTTACGTACATAAGAGAGTCATAGTTACTCCCGCCGTTTACCATGCGGAATGAATGAAAACACACACACCAAACTTCGTTCGTGTCTTCGCCAGCGACGCTCCGTCGACAGCCATCTATTGCACTTAGATGACGATTTTCAACATTATCTGGCTGGGGTAACGCACACCGCCCAACCCCGTTCTGGTCCGGAATGACCTGCTACATTCCGGACAAGATCGAGCGTCTACATCTCTCTATCGTTCGAAGGGTCTACTCACTGGATGGATGGGCGAGAGATGATTTTAACAGACTGTCCCTGCTAACCAGTCTGTTTGAGCATGAGACGTTCATGAACGAGCATGAACAGAAGAGCCCCCATTCGGAACGTTCGTACCGAGACGAGTTCACGTGTGTAAAGTTTGTTGACACATTCGCGACATCATATACGATTCCGCCCGGAATCTATAGAGCGCCTCACATCGAAACTCATAAGAGAGCAAAACTCACCGAACGCGACGACGCTAGCGCGTCCGAGCGCCGTTCGTCGTCGCGCCCATCAAATTGTTTCATACAACGACCGTTTCCTTGATACGCAACACGCATAAAACACGGTCCGTCGGTCCACGCAGTTGACAGTCGGCGGCGTCGTGTATCGCCCACGGGCAGGCCAAGGGTAGGAGCTGAGTTCTATGGTACGCCGGCTGTGATAACGCACCAATAGAACCCTTGACGCATGTGGACTGCAGCTCTCCCAATTAGCTGATAGCGGCAGCCAAAGGGTACATGACCACATGCGTGAGCACTAAAAACCCCTTACGTACATAAGAGAGTCATAGTTACTCCCGCCGTTTACCATGCGGAATGAATGAAAACACACACACCAAACTTCGTTCGTGTCTTCGCCAGCGACGCTCCGTCGACAGACATCTATTGCACTTAGATGACGATTTTCGACATTATCTGGCTGGGGTAACGCACACCGCCCAACCCCGTTCTGGTCCGGAATGACCTGCTACATTCCGGACAAGATCGAGCGTCTACATCTCTCTATCGTTCGAAGGGTCTACTCACTGGATGGATGGGCGAGAGATGATTTTAACAGACTGTCCCTGCTAACCAGTCTGTTTGAGCATGAGACGTTCATGAACGAGCATGAACAGAAGAGCCCCCATTCGGAACGTTCGTACCGAGACGAGTTCACGTGTGTAAAGTTTGTTGACACATTCGCGACATCATATACGATTCCGCCCGGAATCTATAGAGCGCCTCACATCAAAACTCATAAGAGAGCAAAACTCACCGAACGCGACGACGCTAGCGCGTCCGAGCGCCGTTCGTCGTCGCGCCCATCAAATTGTTTCATACAACGACCGTTTCCTTGATACGCAACACGCATAAAACACGGTCCGTCGGTCCACGCAGTTGACAGTCGGCGGCGTCGTGTATCGCCCACGGGCAGGCCAAGGGTAGGAGCCGAGTTCTATGGTACGCCGGCTGTGATAACGCACCAATAGAACCCATGACGCGTGTGGACTGCAGCTCTCCCAATTAGCTGATAGCGGCAGCAATTATATGTTAATCTCAATCATACCCATATATATGTAAACCTCGAGAAAGATGCGATCGGGCGGTTTCGGTCGGTAAAATATTTTGTACATGATTATTAGTAAAGTGTCCTGCGGGTCCGATAAAGTGAAAGGTAAACATAGACCTCCCCTCCCCCCAACCCCCGGGCGAAAAAAAAGAGATTTACTTTTTTTTTTTTTTAGTTTGGTGAAAAAAAAGTGTGCGTACTAATAACTTAATATAGGTTAGTGGGTTGGTGAGTTAAATTAATAAATAAAATAAATACATTATAATTATCATTGCAGGGGCCGAGTGGAGTGTTCGTGTATTAAATTCGTGTATTAAATTCGTGCATTAGGTGCGCGCTCGCAGCTGGTGCGCGTGTTAAATTTTAAGGGGTTTTTTTTTTTTGCCTCTAATTTCTTTGTAACCCCCAAAAATGATGGCAATTTACAAGCAATTTATAAACATAGCCCCTTAACCCCTAGGCAAAAAAGAAAAGAGTTTTTTTCTAGTTTTGAATTTGGTGAAAAGTGCATTGGTATTATAATACCTACTACACATACATTATATCGACGACGTTTTATTTACGTTATGAGTTTAATTGACATACATAATTGGGAATCAAACGAGCTTTAATAAAAATTATCTGATCATAAATATTCTGGTTTATTGAATAGGTACTTTTTACTAGGTTTTTTAGTATTTGTTTAGTTATGAGTCCACAGAGTCGACATTAGAGCCAACTTCTTAGTAGGTTTTCCTTAAGTTTGTTCCGTATTTGTATTCAGGTCAGGTCAGGAAGATATCTAGATATCAGGATTGCATACTTTTGAAGGTTTCTATGACTATAAGAGAATAAGTACCACTCGTAGATGTATGTACCACTGTGTATGTAAACGTTCACTTGGCAAGCACCATTTAATAGGTTGATTCGGATAATTTCCCTTTGGCTTTCCCTCGCACAGGTCTCTTATATATATTTTTATTTTTTTAATTTCAAACGAGCTTTAATAAATATTCTGGTTTATTGAATAGGTACTTTTATGTAACGGGGTAACTTTAAAACAGTATTTGTTTAGTTATGAGTCCACAGAGTCGACATTGGAGCCAACTTCTTTGTAGGTTTTCGTTAAGTTTGTTCTGTATTTGTATATGGTCAGGTCAGGAAGATATCTAGATATCAGGATTGCATACTTTTGAAGGTTTCTATGACTATAAGAGAATAAGTACCACTTGTAGATGTCTCCGTAAGCGTAAACGTTCACTTGGCAAGCACCATTTAATAGGTTGATTCGGATAATTTCCCTTTGGTTTTCCCTCGCACAGGTCTCTTATATATATTTTTATTTTTTTAATTTCAAACGAGCTTTAATAAATATTCTGGTTTATTGAATAGGTACTTTTATGTAACGGGGTAACTTTAAAACAGTATTTGTTTAGTTATGAGTCCACAGAGTCGACATTGGAGCCAACTTCTTTGTAGGTTTTCGTTAAGTTTGTTCTGTATTTGTATATGGTCAGGTCAGGAAGATATCTAGATATCAGGATTGCATACTTTTGAAGGTTTCTATGACTATAAGAGAATAAGTACCACTCGTAGATGTCTCCGTAAGCGTAAACGTTCACTTGGCAAGCACCATTTAATAGGTTGATTCGGATAATTTCCCTTTGGCTTTCCCTCGCACAGGTCTCTTACACTTCCAATTTTCATAAAAGTGACAATATTTTTTTGTTTCTTGTGATGTGTAATCATCACCGAAATCTACTATTAAGTATGTATTTAGTCTAGTAGTTGGAATGGTTGAATGTTTAGTTAGACATTTGATTTTATAGCCTTTGAGTAAGGTCACCCGTCTCTGCCCGGCCCTTTGGGAAATACAGGCCTGATGCGACTAAGATCGCTAATACTTTAACTTTTGTTTTAACATAACATGTAGGTATTTGAAGGCACGTCATGAAAAAATGACTTGACAATAAACCCTAGCAATTCACATAAGTTTGTCAGGTGTTAGATCGCCATCGTCATAGTATATCTTTACTCTATCTTTTGACTCGAGTATGTTTTCAAGGGAAATGAATAACGTCCAATTTATGTGACTTTTATAACGGAGATGAGTCCTCGAGCGTTTCCAGACTAGATTTTTTTGAATGTGTCAGAAGTCTCCTTTTATATCCGAGTCTGAGGTGTTATTTTTACATCATCTGTTTTTTCTGTTCTTTACAGAAATTATTTTAAAATTCAGTGATCGAAAGGCCAGTCATATACCATCGTACCAAAAACCTCTTTGATGAGTTCTGAGAGCGTTTCAATTATTATTATAAATGAAAGTTAGGATACAAATATTATATGATGTAGTGTCTGTAGTATGTAGATACAGTTAAAGTATAAGGAAGTTATCCGACAGTGTATGTATGTAATGAACCCTTTATTGGTTATCTGGTGATCGGAAAAATCTATATGTATTTTTTATAATTATGTATGTCGAACAATAATGATTGAATACATGTCAGTATTAAGTACTAGAGTTATGTAGTAGGTACTCACTGGGAATATTTTTGTAATTTTCAGTAATAAATGTAGTTTTCTGGGTCTTCAATTATTATTTTTTTCAATAGGACATCGTTGTGAGCAAAGTGAACGGAAATAAATGATCATACGACAAAACTAGAATCATCATAAGAAATAAAATATTATTTATCAATAATAAGAACCTAACCCAATAGGCTACCGTGCCGAAAAAAAAAGAATCTAAGAGTCTTTATAATAGGAATGAGTAAGGTAAAAGTACGTCGTACTTTTAACCATATGAGTTGCATAGACGTATATTATGTTTGTAATCAGCTTTTAAAATCCTTTATTTTGATTTGAACCCGCGATAATAATATAAAGAAATTAGCTAAAACTAGATATTTTAAAACTATGGGTACAATATAAGAAGATAAAAAAACAAAGAAATGAGCCTATGAGATGTTATTACCGGACGATACACATTAAATCTACTCGGTCGAAGCTAGTGTTCGTGTATTAATTAAATTTAAAAAATATATAAAACATTGTACACTACGCACAACACTCATCGTCCTCGGATGAATCACCTGGCGTAGGGCTGAGTCTCAACAGATCGCAGCACGACGCTGCTCTACCGAGCACAACACCCCGCCAGGAACGGAAGTCGTCTACAAACTACTCCGAGCCCCGACATCGAACTGAGGTAGATTCGGACCTTCGGAGCCGTGACGCACGCGTTAAGCGGACAGCATCGATCTCCGCGATCCAAATGGGCTTCGACGTCGCACCTCACGTGGTGAAGCGCGACTAGTAAAGTCACATTGTTTAGAGCCTCCCGACTCTCGGGGCTCCACAGTGAGCATATCCTTGCCGGATTCGGCTAGGCTGGCTTTGGCCTTAGAGGCGTTCAGGCATAATCCCGCGGATGGTAGCTTCGCACCACCGGCCGCTCCGCCGAGTGCATCAACCAAATGTCCGAAACTGCGGTTCCTCTCGTACTGAGCAGTATTACTATCGCAACGACAAGCCATCAGTAGGGTAAAACTAACCTGTCTCACGACGGTCTAAACCCAGCTCACGTTCCCTTTTGATGGGTGAACAATCGAACGCTTGGCGAATTTTGCAAAAAAATTAAACTTACCATACTAAATGTTTAAAACTTAACTTTAAATTGCTCAAAGTCACCCAGGCCACTATGCCATTCTTCATATACCTAGGTAAACATAACCCATAAACAAAGCGGGCGCGCAATAATAATCTTTGAGACAAGCATATAACTACTGGCAGGATCAACCAGGGAGCTTCTTGATAAGAGACCGCCGCGCGCCCGCCGCCGACAGACGCCGCAAGGGCGTCCGTCTCGCCGGCGAGGCGCGCAGTGAATCCTCATTCCCGAGCGTCTGCGGTCTTTGAGACGCGGACGCACACGGGCGAGCTCTGTTAGAATTTTTAAGTCGCACGCGCGCACCTCTGGCCGCGTGTATCTCAACTCTACAGACGCGACAGCGCGTGCTTAAGGGCGTAGACGTTCATGAACGAGCATGAACAGAAGAGCCCCCATTCGGAACGTTCGTACCGAGACGAGTTCACGTGTGTAAAGTTTGTTGACACATTCGCGACATCATATACGATTCCGCCCGGAATCTATAGAGCGCCTCACATCGAAACTCATAAGAGAGCAAAACTCACCGAACGCGACGACGCTAGCGCGTCCGAGCGCCGTTCGTCGTCGCGCCCATCAAATTGTTTCATACAACGACCGTTTCCTTGATACGCAACACGCATAAAACACGGTCCGTCGGTCCACGCAGTTGACAGTCGGCGGCGTCGTGTATCGCCCACGGGCAGGCCAAGGGTAGGAGCCGAGTTCTATGGTACGCCGGCTGTGATAACGCACCAATAGAACCCATGACGCGTGTGGACTGCAGCTCTCCCAATTAGCTGATAGCGGCAGCCAAAGGGTACATGACCACATGCGTGAGCACTAAAAACCCCTTACGTACATAAGAGAGTCATAGTTACTCCCGCCGTTTACCATGCGGAATGAATGAAAACACACACACCAAACTTCGTTCGTGTCTTCGCCAGCGACGCTCCGTCGACAGACATCTATTGCACTTAGATGACGATTTTCGACATTATCTGGCTGGGGTAACGCACACCGCCCAACCCCGTTCTGGTCCGGAATGACCTGCTACATTCCGGACAAGATCGAGCGTCTACATCTCTCTATCGTTCGAAGGGTCTACTCACTAGATGGATGGGCGAGAGATGATTTTAACAGACTGTCCCTGCTAACCAGTCTGTTTGAGCATGAGACGTTCATGAACGAGCATGAACAGAAGAGCCCCCATTCGGAACGTTCGTACCGAGACGAGTTCACGTGTGTAAAGTTTGTTGACACATTCGCGACATCATATACGATTCCGCCCGGAATCTATAGAGCGCCTCACATCGAAACTCATAAGAGAGCAAAACTCACCGAACGCGACGACGCTAGCGCGTCCGAGCGCCGTTCGTCGTCGCGCCCATCAAATTGTTTCATACAACGACCGTTTCCTTGATACGCAACACGCATAAAACACGGTCCGTCGGTCCACGCAGTTGACAGTCGGCGGCGTCGTGTATCGCCCACGGGCAGGCCAAGGGTAGGAGCCGAGTTCTATGGTACGCCGGCTGTGATAACGCACCAATAGAACCCATGACGCGTGTGGACTGCAGCTCTCCCAATTAGCTGATAGCGGCAGCAATTATATGTTAATCTCAATCATACCCATATATATGTAAACCTCGAGAAAGATGCGATCGGGCGGTTTCAGTCGGTAAAATATTTTGTACATGATTATTAGTAAAGTGTCCTGCGGGTCCGATAAAGTGAAAGGTAAACATAGACCTCCCCTCCCCCCAACCCCCGGGCGAAAAAAAAGAGATTTACTTTTTTTTTTTTTTAGTTTGGTGAAAAAAAAGTGTGCGTACTAATAACTTAATATAGGTTAGTGGGTTGGTGAGTTAAATTAATAAATAAAATAAATACATTATAATTATCATTGCAGGGGCCGAGTGGAGTGTTCGTGTATTAAATTCGTGTATTAAATTCGTGCATTAGGTGCGCGCTCGCAGCTGGTGCGCGTGTTAAATCGTAAAGGGGTTTTTTTTTTTTGCCTCTAATTTCTTTGTAACCCCCAAAAATGATGGCAATTTACAAGCAATTTATAAACATAGCCCCTTAACCCCTAGGCAAAAAAGAAAAGAGTTTTTTTCTAGTTTTGAATTTGGTGAAAAGTGCATTGGTATTATAATACCTACTACACATACATTATATCGACGACGTTTTATTTACGTTATGAGTTTAATTGACATACATAATTGGGAATCAAACGAGCTTTAATAAAAATTATCTGATCATAAATATTCTGGTTTATTGAATAGGTACTTTTTACTAGGTTTTTTAGTATTTGTTTAGTTATGAGTCCACAGAGTCGACATTAGAGCCAACTTCTTAGTAGGTTTTCCTTAAGTTTGTTCCGTATTTGTATTCAGGTCAGGTCAGGAAGATATCTAGATATCAGGATTGCATACTTTTGAAGGTTTCTATGACTATAAGAGAATAAGTACCACTTGTAGATGTCTCCGTAAGCGTAAACGTTCACTTGGCAAGCACCATTTAATAGGTTGATTCGGATAATTTCCCTTTGGCTTTCCCTCGCACAGGTCTCTTATATATATTTTTATTTTTTTAATTTCAAACGAGCTTTAATAAATATTCTGGTTTATTGAATAGGTACT
Organism: Xanthia togata; assembly: GCA_963853775.1. Classification (NCBI taxonomy): domain Eukaryota; kingdom Metazoa; phylum Arthropoda; class Insecta; order Lepidoptera; family Noctuidae; genus Xanthia; species Xanthia togata. The sequence continues at coordinate 14,790,248 of OY970795.1, read as the reverse complement.
TTTATGTAACGGGGTAACTTTAAAACAGTATTTGTTTAGTTATGAGTCCACAGAGTCGACATTGGAGCCAACTTCTTAGTAGGTTTTCCTTAAGTTTGTTCCGTATTTGTATTCAGGTCAGGTCAGGAAGATATCTAGATATCAGGATTGCATACTTTTGAAGGTTTCTATGACTATAAGAGAATAAGTACCACTCGTAGATGTCTCCGTAAGCGTAAACGTTCACTTGGCAAGCACCATTTAATAGGTTGATTCGGATAATTTCCCTTTGGCTTTCCCTCGCACAGGTCTCTTACACTTCCAATTTTCATAAAAGTGACAATATTTTTTTGTTTTTGTGATGTGTAATCATCACCGAAATCTACTATTAAGTATGTATTTAGTCTAGTAGTTGGAATGGTTGAATGTTTAATTAGACATTTGATTTTATAGCCTTTGAGTAAGGTCACCCGTCTCTGCCCGGCCCTTTGGGAAATACAGGCCTGATGCGACTAAGATCGCTAATACTTTAACTTTTGTTTTAACATAACATGTAGGTATTTGAAGGCACGTCATGAAAAAATGACTTGACAATAAACCCTAGCAATTCACATAAGTTTGTCAGGTGTTAGATAGTATATCTTTACTCTATCTTTTGACTCGAGTATGTTTTCAAGGGAAATGAATAACGTCCAATTTATGTGACTTTTATAACGGAGATGAGTCCTCGAGCGTTTCCAGACTAGATTTTTTTGAATGTGTCAGAAGTCTCCTTTTATATCCGAGTCTGAGGTGTTATTTTTACATCATCTGTTTTTTCTGTTCTTTACAGAAATTATTTTAAAATTCAGTGATCGAAAGGCCAGTCATATACCATCGTACCAAAAACCTCTTTGATGAGTTCTGAGAGCGTTTCAATTATTATTATAAATGAAAGTTAGGATACAAATATTATATGATGTAGTGTCTGTAGTATGTAGATACAGTTAAAGTATAAGGAAGTTATCCGACAGTGTATGTATGTAATGAACCCTTTATTGGTTATCTGGTGATCGGAAAAATCTATATGTATTTTTTATAATTATGTATGTCGAACAATAATGATTGAATACATGTCAGTATTAAGTACTAGAGTTATGTATTAGGTACTCACTGGGAATATTTTTGTAATTTTCAGTAATAAATGTAGTTTTCTGGGTCTTCAATTATTATTTTTTTCAATAGGACATCGTTGTGAGCAAAGTGAACGGAAATAAATGATCATACGACAAAACTAGAATCATCATAAGAAATAAAATATCATTTATCAATAATAAGAACCTAACCCAATAGGCTACCGTGCCGAAAAAAAAAGAATCTAAGAGTCTTTATAATAGGAATGAGTAAGGTAAAAGTACGTCGTACTTTTAACCATATGAGTTGCATAGACGTATATTATGTTTGTAATCAGCTTTTAAAATCCTTTATTTTGATTTGAACCCGCGATAATAATATAAAGAAATTAGCTAAAACTAGATATTTTAAAACTATGGGTACAATATAAGAAGAGAAAAAAAAATGAGCCTATAAGATGTTATTACCGGACGATACTTGCTGACGTTGCAGACTTGATCACGCACGCCTGTAGGCAGGCATCCGCGCAGTTGGCGATAGCGCAGGAACAGGCGACGTGCAGACGTGTACCCCTGGCAGTGTAGGCTTAACTGTACAGATCTGTGTTAAATAGTTGTAATCTCATCACATAAGAAATAAACACACAACTAAGAGCTTGTTACGTTAATAACGTTCATCACAGTTTCAATTCAACTCTCAATATTACCAAATTGTACATAAAAAAATACTTCTAAACGACAAACCGAATCTTTTTTTCACCACGCTAGTGTTCGTGTATTAATAATAATGTTTTTGTTTTTAAAAATAAAACATAATACTACACAACATTCATCGTCCTCGGACGATTGTTTAGAGCCTCCCGACTCTCGGGGCTCCACAGTGAGCATATCCTTGCCGGATTCGGCTAGGATGGCTTCGGCCTTAGAGGCGTTCAGGCATAATCCTGCGGATGGTAGCTTCGCACCACCGGCCGCTCGGCCGAGTGCATCAACCAAATGTCCGAAACTGCGTTTCCTCTCGTACTGACCAGTATTACTATCGCAACGACAAGCCATCAGTAGGGTAAAAAACTAACCTGTCTCACGACGGTCTAAACCCAGCTCACGTTCCCTTTTGATGGGTGAACAATCGAACGCTTGGCGAATTTTGCTAAAAAAATTAAACTTACCATACTAAATGTTTAAAACTTAACTTTAAATTGCTCAAAGTAGTGTCCACTATGCCATTCTTCATATACCTAGGTAAACATAACCCATAAACAAAGCGGGCGCGCAATAAATTACACCAACCTAAACCTACAAAATTAAACCTACCATACTTAATGTTTAAAACTTAACTTTAAATTGCTCAAAGTAATATGCACTATGCCATTCTTCATATACCTAGGTAAACATAACCCATAAACAAAGCGGGCGCGCAATAAATTACACCAACCTTAACCTAAAAAATTAAACCTTCCATACTAAATGTTTAAAACTTAACTTTAAATTGCTCAAAGTAGTGTCCACTATGCCATTCTTCATATACCTAGGTAAACATAACCCATAAACAAAGCGGGCGCGCAATAAATTACACCAACCTAAACCTAAAAAATTAAACCTACCACACTAAATGTTTAAAACTTAACTTTAAATTGCTTAAAGTAGTGTCCACTATGCCATTCTTTATATACCTATGTTAAACATAACCCATAAACAAAGCGGGCGCGAAATAAATTACACCAACCTAAACCTACAAAATTAAACTTACCACACTAAATGTTTAAAACTTAACTTTAAATTGCTTAAAGTAGTGTCCACTATGCCATTCTTCATATACCTAGGTAAACATAACCCATAAACAAAGCGGGCGCGCAATAAATTACACCAACCTTAACCTAAAAAATTAAACCTTCCATACTAAATGTTTAAAACTTAACTTTAAATTGCTCAAAGTAGTGTCCACTATGCCATTCTTTATATACCTATGTTAAACATAACCCATAAACAAAGCGGGCGCGCAATAAATTACACCAACCTAAACCTACAAAATTAAACTTACCACACTAAATGTTTAAAACTTAACTTTAAATTGCTCAAAGTAGTGTCCACTATGCCATTCTTCATATACCTAGGTAAACATAACCCATAAACAAAGCGGGCGCGCAATAAATTACACCAACCTAAACCTACAAAATTAAACTTACCACACTAAATGTTTAAAACTTAACTTTAAATTGCTCAAAGTAGTGTCCACTATGCCATTCTTCATATACCTAGGTAAACATAACCCATAAACAAAGCGGGCGCGCAATAAATTACACCAACCTAAACCTAAAAAATTAAACCTACCACACTAAATGTTTAAAACTTAACTTTAAATTGCTTAAAGTAGTGTCCACTATGCCATTCTTTATATACCTATGTTAAACATAACCCATAAACAAAGCGGGCGCGCAATAAATTACACCAACCTAAACCTACAAAATTAAACTTACCACACTAAATGTTTAAAACTTAACTTTAAATTGCTTAAAGTAGTGTCCACTATGCCATTCTTTATATACCTATGTTAAACATAGCCCATAAACAAAGCGGGCGCGCAATAAATTACACCAACCTAAACCTACAAAATTAAACTTACCACACTAAATGTTTAAAACTTAACTTTAAATTGCTCAAAGTAGTGTCCACTATGCCATTCTTCATATACCTAGGTAAACATAACCCATAAACAAAGCGGGCGCGCAATAAATTACACCAACCTAAACCTAAAAAATTAAACCTACCACACTAAATGTTTAAAACTTAACTTTAAATTGCTCAAAGTAGTGCCCACTATGCCATTCTTCATATACCTAGGTAGTTAGGTAGGTACCTACTTACGTACCTGTTGTAAGTGGCAGAAGCATCTTGATAATATTATATAATTGATCTGTGATTTACATGTAATAAGACTTAGTCAAAAAGTACGTAGTCTAAGAAGTTGACTGCATTAATAATAATAATATTTTCAGGCGACTAAGACCCATAGAAAAAAACAAAATAATCTTATATAATAATAAACTAATACATACGCCAACGACAACCACGTTCTGGACCAGAATGACCTGCTACATTCCGGACAAGATCGAGCGTCTACATCTCTCTATCGTTCGAAGGGTCTACTCACTGGATGGATGGGCGAGAGATGATTTTAACAGACTCTCCTTGCTAACCAGTCTGTTTGAGCATGAGTAGCCTCCCCCCCCCTTGTTGGCTTAGCAGCGGCGCCACGGGCAGGCCAAGGGTAGGAGTTGAGTTCTATGGTACGCCGGCTGTGATAACGCACCAATAGAACCCTTGACGCATGTGGACTGCAGCTCTCCCAATTAGCTGATAGCGGCAGCCAAAGGGTACATGACCACATGCGTGAGCACTAAAAACCCCTTACGTACATAAGAGAGTCATAGTTACTCCCGCCGTTTACCATGCGGAATGAATGAAAACACACACACCAAACTTCGTTCGTGTCTTCGCCAGCGACGCTCCGTCGACAGACATCTATTGCACTTAGATGACGATTTTCGACATTATCTGGCTGGGGTAACGCACACCGCCCAACCCCGTTCTGGTCCGGAATGACCTGCTACATTCCGGACAAGATCGAGCGTCTACATCTCTCTATCGTTCGAAGGGTCTACTCACTGGATGGATGGGCGAGAGATGATTTTAACAGACTGTCCCTGCTAACCAGTCTGTTTGAGCATGAGACGTTCATGAACGAGCATGAACAGAAGAGCCCCCATTCGGAACGTTCGTACCGAGACGAGTTCACGTGTGTAAAGTTTGTTGACACATTCGCGACATCATATACGATTCCGCCCGGAATCTATAGAGCGCCTCACATCGAAACTCATAAGAGAGCAAAACTCACCGAACGCGACGACGCTAGCGCGTCCGAGCGCCGTTCGTCGTCGCGCCCATCAAATTGTTTCATACAACGACCGTTTCCTTGATACGCAACACGCATAAAACACGGTCCGTCGGTCCACGCAGTTGACAGTCGGCGGCGTCGTGTATCGCCCACGGGCAGGCCAAGGGTAGGAGCCGAGTTCTATGGTACGCCGGCTGTGATAACGCACCAATAGAACCCATGACGCGTGTGGACTGCAGCTCTCCCAATTAGCTGATAGCGGCAGCCAAAGGGTACATGACCACATGCGTGAGCACTAAAAACCCCTTACGTACATAAGAGAGTCATAGTTACTCCCGCCGTTTACCATGCGGAATGAATGAAAACACACACACCAAACTTCGTTCGTGTCTTCGCCAGCGACGCTCCGTCGACAGACATCTATTGCACTTAGATGACGATTTTCGACATTATCTGGCTGGGGTAACGCACACCGCCCAACCCCGTTCTGGTCCGGAATGACCTGCTACATTCCGGACAAGATCGAGCGTCTACATCTCTCTATCGTTCGAAGGGTCTACTCACTGGATGGATGGGCGAGAGATGATTTTAACAGACTGTCCCTGCTAACCAGTCTGTTTGAGCATGAGACGTTCATGAACGAGCATGAACAGAAGAGCCCCCATTCGGAACGTTCGTACCGAGACGAGTTCACGTGTGTAAAGTTTGTTGACACATTCGCGACATCATATACGATTCCGCCCGGAATCTATAGAGCGCCTCACATCGAAACTCATAAGAGAGCAAAACTCACCGAACGCGACGACGCTAGCGCGTCCGAGTGCCGTTCGTCGTCGCGCCCATCAAATTGTTTCATACAACGACCGTTTCCTTGATACGCAACACGCATAAAACACGGTCCGTCGGTCCACGCAGTTGACAGTCGGCGGCGTCGTGTATCGCCCACGGGCAGGCCAAGGGTAGGAGCTGAGTTCTATGGTACGCCGGCTGTGATAACGCACCAATAGAACCCTTGACGCATGTGGACTGCAGCTCTCCCAATTAGCTGATAGCGGCAGCCAAAGGGTACATGACCACATGCGTGAGCACTAAAAACCCCTTACGTACATAAGAGAGTCATAGTTACTCCCGCCGTTTACCATGCGGAATGAATGAAAACACACACACCAAACTTCGTTCGTGTCTTCGCCAGCGACGCTCCGTCGACAGACATCTATTGCACTTAGATGACGATTTTCGACATTATCTGGCTGGGGTAACGCACACCGCCCAACCCCGTTCTGGTCCGGAATGACCTGCTACATTCCGGACAAGATCGAGCGTCTACATCTCTCTATCGTTCGAAGGGTCTACTCACTGGATGGATGGGCGAGAGATGATTTTAACAGACTGTCCCTGCTAACCAGTCTGTTTGAGCATGAGACGTTCATGAACGAGCATGAACAGAAGAGCCCCCATTCGGAACGTTCGTACCGAGACGAGTTCACGTGTGTAAAGTTTGTTGACACATTCGCGACATCATATACGATTCCGCCCGGAATCTATAGAGCGCCTCACATCGAAACTCATAAGAGAGCAAAACTCACCGAACGCGACGACGCTAGCGCGTCCGAGTGCCGTTCGTCGTCGCGCCCATCAAATTGTTTCATACAACGACCGTTTCCTTGATACGCAACACGCATAAAACACGGTCCGTCGGTCCACGCAGTTGACAGTCGGCGGCGTCGTGTATCGCCCACGGGCAGGCCAAGGGTAGGAGCCGAGTTCTATGGTACGCCGGCTGTGATAACGCACCAATAGAACCCATGACGCGTGTGGACTGCAGCTCTCCCAATTAGCTGATAGCGGCAGCAATTATATGTTAATCTCAATCATACCCATATATATGTAAACCTCGAGAAAGATGCGATCGGGCGGTTTCGGTCGGTAAAATATTTTGTACATGATTATTAGTAAAGTGTCCTGCGGGTCCGATAAAGTGAAAGGTAAACATAGACCTCCCCTCCCCCCAACCCCCGGGCGAAAAAAAAGAGATTTACTTTTTTTTTTTTTTTAGTTTGGTGAAAAAAAAGTGTGCGTACTAATAACTTAATATAGGTTAGTGGGTTGGTGAGTTAAATTAATAAATAAAATAAATACATTATAATTATCATTGCAGGGGCCGAGTGGAGTGTTCGTGTATTAAATTCGTGCATTAGGTGCGCGCTCGCAGCTGGTGCGCGTGTTAAATTTTAAGGGGTTTTTTTTTTTTTGCCTCTAATTTCTTTGTAACCCCCAAAAATGATGGCAATTTACAAGCAATTTATAAACATAGCCCCTTAACCCCTAGGCAAAAAAGAAAAGAGTTTTTTTCTAGTTTTGAATTTGGTGAAAAGTGCATTGGTATTATAATACCTACTACACATACATTATATCGACGACGTTTTATTTACGTTATGAGTTTAATTGACATACATAATTGGGAATCAAACGAGCTTTAATAAAAATTATCTGATCATAAATATTCTGGTTTATTGAATAGGTACTTTTTACTAGGTTTTTTAGTATTTGTTTAGTTATGAGTCCACAGAGTCGACATTAGAGCCAACTTCTTAGTAGGTTTTCCTTAAGTTTGTTCCGTATTTGTATTCAGGTCAGGTCAGGAAGATATCTAGATATCAGGATTGCATACTTTTGAAGGTTTCTATGACTATAAGAGAATAAGTACCACTCGTAGATGTATGTACCACTGTGTATGTAAACGTTCACTTGGCAAGCACCATTTAATAGGTTGAATCGGATAATTTCCCTTTGGCTTTCCCTCGCACAGGTCTCTTATATATATTTTTATTTTTTTAATTTCAAACGAGCTTTAATAAATATTCTGGTTTATTGAATAGGTACTTTTATGTAACGGGGTAACTTTAAAACAGTATTTGTTTAGTTATGAGTCCACAGAGTCGAAATTGGAGCCAACTTCTTTGTAGGTTTTCGTTAAGTTTGTTCTGTATTTGTATATGGTCAGGTCAGGAAGATATCTAGATATCAGGATTGCATACTTTTGAAGGTTTCTATGACTATAAGAGAATAAGTACCACTTGTAGATGTCTCCGTAAGCGTAAACGTTCACTTGGCAAGCACCATTTAATAGGTTGATTCGGATAATTTCCCTTTGGTTTTCCCTCGCACAGGTCTCTTATATATATTTTTATTTTTTTAATTTCAAACGAGCTTTAATAAATATTCTGGTTTATTGAATAGGTACTTTTATGTAACGGGGTAACTTTAAAACAGTATTTGTTTAGTTATGAGTCCACAGAGTCGACATTGGAGCCAACTTCTTTGTAGGTTTTCGTTAAGTTTGTTCTGTATTTGTATATGGTCAGGTCAGGAAGATATCTAGATATCAGGATTGCATACTTTTGAAGGTTTCTATGACTATAAGAGAATAAGTACCACTCGTAGATGTCTCCGTAAGCGTAAACGTTCACTTGGCAAGCACCATTTAATAGGTTGATTCGGATAATTTCCCTTTGGCTTTCCCTCGCACAGGTCTCTTACACTTCCAATTTTCATAAAAGTGACAATATTTTTTTGTTTTTTGTGATGTGTAATCATCACCGAAATCTACTATTAAGTATGTATTTAGTCTAGTAGTTGGAATGGTTGAATGTTTAGTTAGACATTTGATTTTATAGCCTTTGAGTAAGGTCACCCGTCTCTGCCCGGCCCTTTGGGAAATACAGGCCTGATGCGACTAAGATCGCTAATACTTTAACTTTTGTTTTAACATAACATGTAGGTATTTGAAGGCACGTCATGAAAAAATGACTTGACAATAAACCCTAGCAATTCACATAAGTTTGTCAGGTGTTAGATCGCCATCGTCATAGTATATCTTTACTCTATCTTTTGACTCGAGTATGTTTTCAAGGGAAATGAATAACGTCCAATTTATGTGACTTTTATAACGGAGATGAGTCCTCGAGCGTTTCCAGACTAGATTTTTTTGAATGTGTCAGAAGTCTCCTTTTATATCCGAGTCTGAGGTGTTATTTTTACATCATCTGTTTTTTCTGTTCTTTACAGAAATTATTTTAAAATTCAGTGATCGAAAGGCCAGTCATATACCATCGTACCAAAAACCTCTTTGATGAGTTCTGAGAGCGTTTCAATTATTATTATAAATGAAAGTTAGGATACAAATATTATATGATGTAGTGTCTGTAGTATGTAGATACAGTAAAAGTATAAGGAAGTTATCCGACAGTGTATGTATGTAATGAACCCTTTATTGGTTATCTGGTGATCGGAAAAATCTATATGTATTTTTTATAATTATGTATGTCGAACAATAATGATTGAATACATGTCAGTATTAAGTACTAGAGTTAGGTACTCACTGGGAATATTTTTGTAATTTTCAGTAATAAATGTAGTTTTCTGGGTCTTCAATTATTATTTTTTTCAATAGGACATCGTTGTGAGCAAAGTGAACGGAAATAAATGATCATACGACAAAACTAGAATCATCATAAGAAATAAAATATTATTTATCAATAATAAGAACCTAACCCAATAGGCTACCGTGCCGAAAAAAAAAGAATCTAAGAGTCTTTATAATAGGAATGAGTAAGGTAAAAGTACGTCGTACTTTTAACCATATGAGTTGCATAGACGTATATTATGTTTGTAATCAGCTTTTAAAATCCTTTATTTTGATTTGAACCCGCGATAATAATATAAAGAAATTAGCTAAAACTAGATATTTTAAAACTATGGGTACAATATAAGAAGATAAAAAAACAAAGAAATGAGCCTATGAGATGTTATTACCGGACGATACACATTAAATCTACTCGGTCGAAGCTAGTGTTCGTGTATTAATTAAATTTAAAAAATATATAAAACATTGTACACTACGCACAACACTCATCGTCCTCGGATGAATCACCTGGCGTAGGGCTGAGTCTCAACAGATCGCAGCACGACGCTGCTCTACCGAGCACAACACCCCGCCAGGAACGGAAGTCGTCTACAAACTACTCCGAGCCCCGACATCGAACTGAGGTAGATTCGGACCTTCGGAGCCGTGACGCACGCGTTAAGCGGACAGCATCGATCTCCGCGATCCAAATGGGCTTCGACGTCGCACCTCACGTGGTGAAGCGCGACTAGTAAAGTCACATTGTTTAGAGCCTCCCGACTCTCGGGGCTCCACAGTGAGCATATCCTTGCCGGATTCGGCTAGGCTGGCTTTGGCCTTAGAGGCGTTCAGGCATAATCCCGCGGATGGTAGCTTCGCACCACCGGCCGCTCCGCCGAGTGCATCAACCAAATGTCCGAAACTGCGGTTCCTCTCGTACTGAGCAGTATTACTATCGCAACGACAAGCCATCAGTAGGGTAAAAAACTAACCTGTCTCACGACGGTCTAAACTCAGCTCACGTTCCCTTTTGATGGGTGAACAATCGAACGCTTGGCGAATTTTGCTAAAAAAATTAAACTTACCATACTAAATGTTTAAAACTTAACTTTAAATTGCTCAAAGTAGTGTCCACTATGCCATTCTTCATATACCTAGGTAAACATAACCCATAAACAAAGCGGGCGCGCAATAAATTACACCAACCTAAACCTACAAAATTAAACTTACCACACTAAATGTTTAAAACTTAACTTTAAATTGCTCAAAGTAGTGTCCACTATGCCATTCTTCATATACCTAGGTAAACATAACCCATAAACAAAGCGGGCGCGCAATAAATTACACCAACCTAAACCTAAAAAATTAAACCTACCACACTAAATGTTTAAAACTTAACTTTAAATTGCTTAAAGTAGTGTCCACTATGCCATTCTTTATATACCTATGTTAAACATAACCCATAAACAAAGCGGGCGCGCAATAAATTACACCAACCTAAACCTACAAAATTAAACTTACCACACTAAATGTTTAAAACTTAACTTTAAATTGCTTAAAGTAGTGTCCACTATGCCATTCTTTATATACCTATGTTAAACATAACCCATAAACAAAGCGGGCGCGCAATAAATTACACCAACCTAAACCTACAAAATTAAACTTACCACACTAAATGTTTAAAACTTAACTTTAAATTGCTCAAAGTAGTGTCCACTATGCCATTCTTCATATACCTAGGTAAACATAACCCATAAACAAAGCGGGCGCGCAATAAATTACACCAACCTAAACCTACAAAATTAAACTTACCACACTAAATGTTTAAAACTTAACTTTAAATTGCTTAAAGTAGTGTCCACTATGCCATTCTTTATATACCTATGTTAAACATAGCCCATAAACAAAGCGGGCGCGCAATAAATTACACCAACCTAAACCTACAAAATTAAACTTACCACACTAAATGTTTAAAACTTAACTTTAAATTGCTCAAAGTAGTGTCCACTATGCCATTCTTCATATACCTAGGTAAACATAACCCATAAACAAAGCGGGCGCGCAATAAATACTAAATACTAATACCTACGTACCTGTTGTAAGTGGCAGAAGCATCTTGATAATATTATATAATTGATCTGTGATTTACATGTAATAAGACTTAGTCAAAAAGTACGTAGTCTAAGAAGTTGACTGCATTAATAATAATAATATTTTCAGGCGACTAAGACCCATAGAAAAAAACAAAATAATCTTATATAATAATAAACTAATACATACGCCAACGACAACCACGTTCTGGACCAGAATGACCTGCTACATTCCGGACAAGATCGAGCGTCTACATCTCTCTATCGTTCGAAGGGTCTACTCACTGGATGGATGGGCGAGAGATGATTTTAACAGACTCTCCTTGCTAACCAGTCTGTTTGAGCATGAGTAGCCTCCCCCCCCCTTGTTGGCTTAGCAGCGGCGCCACGGGCAGGCCAAGGGTAGGAGTTGAGTTCTATGGTACGCCGGCTGTGATAACGCACCAATAGAACCCTTGACGCATGTGGACTGCAGCTCTCCCAATTAGCTGATAGCGGCAGCCAAAGGGTACATGACCACATGCGTGAGCACTAAAAACCCCTTACGTACATAAGAGAGTCATAGTTACTCCCGCCGTTTACCATGCGGAATGAATGAAAACACACACACCAAACTTCGTTCGTGTCTTCGCCAGCGACGCTCCGTCGACAGACATCTATTGCACTTAGATGACGATTTTCGACATTATCTGGCTGGGGTAACGCACACCGCCCAACCCCGTTCTGGTCCGGAATGACCTGCTACATTCCGGACAAGATCGAGCGTCTACATCTCTCTATCGTTCGAAGGGTCTACTCACTGGATGGATGGGCGAGAGATGATTTTAACAGACTGTCCCTGCTAACCAGTCTGTTTGAGCATGAGACGTTCATGAACGAGCATGAACAGAAGAGCCCCCATTCGGAACGTTCGTACCGAGACGAGTTCACGTGTGTAAAGTTTGTTGACACATTCGCGACATCATATACGATTCCGCCCGGAATCTATAGAGCGCCTCACATCGAAACTCATAAGAGAGCAAAACTCACCGAACGCGACGACGCTAGCGCGTCCGAGCGCCGTTCGTCGTCGCGCCCATCAAATTGTTTCATACAACGACCGTTTCCTTGATACGCAACACGCATAAAACACGGTCCGTCGGTCCACGCAGTTGACAGTCGGCGGCGTCGTGTATCGCCCACGGGCAGGCCAAGGGTAGGAGCCGAGTTCTATGGTACGCCGGCTGTGATAACGCACCAATAGAACCCATGACGCGTGTGGACTGCAGCTCTCCCAATTAGCTGATAGCGGCAGCCAAAGGGTACATGACCACATGCGTGAGCACTAAAAACCCCTTACGTACATAAGAGAGTCATAGTTACTCCCGCCGTTTACCATGCGGAATGAATGAAAACACACACACCAAACTTCGTTCGTGTCTTCGCCAGCGACGCTCCGTCGACAGACATCTATTGCACTTAGATGACGATTTTCGACATTATCTGGCTGGGGTAACGCACACCGCCCAACCCCGTTCTGGTCCGGAATGACCTGCTACATTCCGGACAAGATCGAGCGTCTACATCTCTCTATCGTTCGAAGGGTCTACTCACTAGATGGATGGGCGAGAGATGATTTTAACAGACTGTCCCTGCTAACCAGTCTGTTTGAGCATGAGACGTTCATGAACGAGCATGAACAGAAGAGCCCCCATTCGGAACGTTCGTACCGAGACGAGTTCACGTGTGTAAAGTTTGTTGACACATTCGCGACATCATATACGATTCCGCCCGGAATCTATAGAGCGCCTCACATCGAAACTCATAAGAGAGCAAAACTCACCGAACGCGACGACGTTAGCGCGTCCGAGCGCCGTTCGTCGTCGCGCCCATCAAATTGTTTCATACAACGACCGTTTCCTTGATACGCAACACGCATAAAACACGGTCCGTCGGTCCACGCAGTTGACAGTCGGCGGCGTCGTGTATCGCCCACGGGCAGGCCAAGGGTAGGAGCCGAGTTCTATGGTACGCCGGCTGTGATAACGCACCAATAGAACCCATGACGCGTGTGGACTGCAGCTCTCCCAATTAGCTGATAGCGGCAGCAATTATATGTTAATCTCAATCATACCCATATATATGTAAACCTCGAGAAAGATGCGATCGGGCGGTTTCAGTCGGTAAAATATTTTGTACATGATTATTAGTAAAGTGTCCTGCGGGTCCGATAAAGTGAAAGGTAAACATAGACCTCCCCTCCCCCCAACCCCCGGGCGAAAAAAAAGAGATTTACTTTTTTTTTTTTTTAGTTTGGTGAAAAAAAAGTGTGCGTACTAATAACTTAATATAGGTTAGTGGGTTGGTGAGTTAAATTAATAAATAAAATAAATACATTATAATTATCATTGCAGGGGCCGAGTGGAGTGTTCGTGTATTAAATTCGTGTATTAAATTCGTGCATTAGGTGCGCGCTCGCAGCTGGTGCGCGTGTTAAATCGTAAAGGGGTTTTTTTTTTTTGCCTCTAATTTCTTTGTAACCCCCAAAAATGATGGCAATTTACAAGCAATTTATAAACATAGCCCCTTAACCCCTAGGCAAAAAAGAAAAGAGTTTTTTTCTAGTTTTGAATTTGGTGAAAAGTGCATTGGTATTATAATACCTACTACACATACATTATATCGACGACGTTTTATTTACGTTATGAGTTTAATTGACATACATAATTGGGAATCAAACGAGCTTTAATAAAAATTATCTGATCATAAATATTCTGGTTTATTGAATAGGTACTTTTTACTAGGTTTTTTAGTATTTGTTTAGTTATGAGTCCACAGAGTCGACATTAGAGCCAACTTCTTAGTAGGTTTTCCTTAAGTTTGTTCCGTATTTGTATTCAGGTCAGGTCAGGAAGATATCTAGATATCAGGATTGCATACTTTTGAAGGTTTCTATGACTATAAGAGAATAAGTACCACTTGTAGATGTCTCCGTAAGCGTAAACGTTCACTTGGCAAGCACCATTTAATAGGTTGATTCGGATAATTTCCCTTTGGCTTTCCCTCGCACAGGTCTCTTATATATATTTTTATTTTTTTAATTTCAAACGAGCTTTAATAAATATTCTGGTTTATTGAATAGGTACTTTTATGTAACGGGGTAACTTTAAAACAGTATTTGTTTAGTTATGAGTCCACAGAGTCGACATTGGAGCCAACTTCTTAGTAGGTTTTCCTTAAGTTTGTTCCGTATTTGTATTCAGGTCAGGTCAGGAAGATATCTAGATATCAGGATTGCATACTTTTGAAGGTTTCTATGACTATAAGAGAATAAGTACCACTCGTAGATGTCTCCGTAAGCGTAAACGTTCACTTGGCAAGCACCATTTAATAGGTTGATTCGGATAATTTCCCTTTGGCTTTCCCTCGCACAGGTCTCTTACACTTCCAATTTTCATAAAAGTGACAATATTTTTTTGTTTTTGTGATGTGTAATCATCACCGAAATCTACTATTAAGTATGTATTTAGTCTAGTAGTTGGAATGGTTGAATGTTTAGTTAGACATTTGATTTTATAGCCTTTGAGTAAGGTCACCCGTCTCTGCCCGGCCCTTTGGGAAATACAGGCCTGATGCGACTAAGATCGCTAATACTTTAACTTTTGTTTTAACATAACATGTAGGTATTTGAAGGCACGTCATGAAAAAATGACTTGACAATAAACCCTAGCAATTCACATAAGTTTGTCAGGTGTTAGATAGTATATCTTTACTCTATCTTTTGACTCGAGTATGTTTTCAAGGGAAATGAATAACGTCCAATTTATGTGACTTTTATAACGGAGATGAGTCCTCGAGCGTTTCCAGACTAGATTTTTTTGAATGTGTCAGAAGTCTCCTTTTATATCCGAGTCTGAGGTGTTATTTTTACATCATCTGTTTTTTCTGTTCTTTACAGAAATTATTTTAAAATTCAGTGATCGAAAGGCCAGTCATATACCATCGTACCAAAAACCTCTTTGATGAGTTCTGAGAGCGTTTCAATTATTATTATAAATGAAAGTTAGGATACAAATATTATATGATGTAGTGTCTGTAGTATGTAGATACAGTTAAAGTATAAGGAAGTTATCCGACAGTGTATGTATGTAATGAACCCTTTATTGGTTATCTGGTGATCGGAAAAATCTATATGTATTTTTTATAATTATGTATGTCGAACAATAATGATTGAATACATGTCAGTATTAAGTACTAGAGTTATGTATTAGGTACTCACTGGGAATATTTTTGTAATTTTCAGTAATAAATGTAGTTTTCTGGGTCTTCAATTATTATTTTTTTCAATAGGACATCGTTGTGAGCAAAGTGAACGGAAATAAATGATCATACGACAAAACTAGAATCATCATAAGAAATAAAATATCATTTATCAATAATAAGAACCTAACCCAATAGGCTACCGTGCCGAAAAAAAAAGAATCTAAGAGTCTTTATAATAGGAATGAGTAAGGTAAAAGTACGTCGTACTTTTAACCATATGAGTTGCATAGACGTATATTATGTTTGTAATCAGCTTTTAAAATCCTTTATTTTGATTTGAACCCGCGATAATAATATAAAGAAATTAGCTAAAACTAGATATTTTAAAACTATGGGTACAATATAAGAAGAGAAAAAAAAATGAGCCTATAAGATGTTATTACCGGACGATACTTGCTGACGTTGCAGACTTGATCACGCACGCCTGTAGGCAGGCATCCGCGCAGTTGGCGATAGCGCAGGAACAGGCGACGTGCAGACGTGTACCCCTGGCAGTGTAGGCTTAACTGTACAGATCTGTGTTAAATAGTTGTAATCTCATCACATAAGAAATAAACACACAACTAAGAGCTTGTTACGTTAATAACGTTCATCACAGTTTCAATTCAACTCTCAATATTACCAAATTGTACATAAAAAAATACTTCTAAACGACAAACCGAATCTTTTTTTCACCACGCTAGTGTTCGTGTATTAATAATAATGTTTTTGTTTTTAAAAATAAAACATAATACTACACAACATTCATCGTCCTCGGACGATTGTTTAGAGCCTCCCGACTCTCGGGGCTCCACAGTGAGCATATCCTTGCCGGATTCGGCTAGGATGGCTTCGGCCTTAGAGGCGTTCAGGCATAATCCTGCGGATGGTAGCTTCGCACCACCGGCCGCTCGGCCGAGTGCATCAACCAAATGTCCGAAACTGCGTTTCCTCTCGTACTGACCAGTATTACTATCGCAACGACAAGCCATCAGTAGGGTAAAAAACTAACCTGTCTCACGACGGTCTAAACCCAGCTCACGTTCCCTTTTGATGGGTGAACAATCGAACGCTTGGCGAATTTTGCTAAAAAAATTAAACTTACCATACTAAATGTTTAAAACTTAACTTTAAATTGCTCAAAGTAGTGTCCACTATGCCATTCTTCATATACCTAGGTAAACATAACCCATAAACAAAGCGGGCGCGCAATAAATTACACCAACCTTAACCTAAAAAATTAAACCTTCCATACTAAATGTTTAAAACTTAACTTTAAATTGCTCAAAGTAGTGTCCACTATGCCATTCTTTATATACCTATGTTAAACATAACCCATAAACAAAGCGGGCGCGCAATAAATTACACCAACCTAAACCTACAAAATTAAACTTACCACACTAAATGTTTAAAACTTAACTTTAAATTGCTCAAAGTAGTGTCCACTATGCCATTCTTCATATACCTAGGTAAACATAACCCATAAACAAAGCGGGCGCGCAATAAATTACACCAACCTAAACCTACAAAATTAAACTTACCACACTAAATGTTTAAAACTTAACTTTAAATTGCTCAAAGTAGTGTCCACTATGCCATTCTTCATATACCTAGGTAAACATAACCCATAAACAAAGCGGGCGCGCAATAAATTACACCAACCTAAACCTAAAAAATTAAACCTACCACACTAAATGTTTAAAACTTAACTTTAAATTGCTTAAAGTAGTGTCCACTATGCCATTCTTTATATACCTATGTTAAACATAACCCATAAACAAAGCGGGCGCGCAATAAATTACACCAACCTAAACCTACAAAATTAAACTTACCACACTAAATGTTTAAAACTTAACTTTAAATTGCTTAAAGTAGTGTCCACTATGCCATTCTTTATATACCTATGTTAAACATAGCCCATAAACAAAGCGGGCGCGCAATAAATTACACCAACCTAAACCTACAAAATTAAACTTACCACACTAAATGTTTAAAACTTAACTTTAAATTGCTCAAAGTAGTGTCCACTATGCCATTCTTCATATACCTAGGTAAACATAACCCATAAACAAAGCGGGCGCGCAATAAATTACACCAACCTAAACCTAAAAAATTAAACCTACCACACTAAATGTTTAAAACTTAACTTTAAATTGCTCAAAGTAGTGCCCACTATGCCATTCTTCATATACCTAGGTAGTTAGGTAGGTACCTACTTACGTACCTGTTGTAAGCGGCAGAAGCATCTTGATAATATTATATAATTGATCTGTGATTTACATGTAATAAGACTTAGTCAAAAAGTACGTAGTCTAAGAAGTTGACTGCATTAATAATAATAATATTTTCAGGCGACTAAGACCCATAGAAAAAAACAAAATAATCTTATATAATAATAAACTAATACATACGCCAACGACAACCACGTTCTGGACCAGAATGACCTGCTACATTCCGGACAAGATCGAGCGTCTACATCTCTCTATCGTTCGAAGGGTCTACTCACTGGATGGATGGGCGAGAGATGATTTTAACAGACTCTCCTTGCTAACCAGTCTGTTTGAGCATGAGTAGCCTCCCCCCCCCTTGTTGGCTTAGCAGCGGCGCCACGGGCAGGCCAAGGGTAGGAGTTGAGTTCTATGGTACGCCGGCTGTGATAACGCACCAATAGAACCCTTGACGCATGTGGACTGCAGCTCTCCCAATTAGCTGATAGCGGCAGCCAAAGGGTACATGACCACATGCGTGAGCACTAAAAACCCCTTACGTACATAAGAGAGTCATAGTTACTCCCGCCGTTTACCATGCGGAATGAATGAAAACACACACACCAAACTTCGTTCGTGTCTTCGCCAGCGACGCTCCGTCGACAGACATCTATTGCACTTAGATGACGATTTTCGACATTATCTGGCTGGGGTAACGCACACCGCCCAACCCCGTTCTGGTCCGGAATGACCTGCTACATTCCGGACAAGATCGAGCGTCTACATCTCTCTATCGTTCGAAGGGTCTACTCACTGGATG
The DNA here is from genome assembly GCA_963853775.1 of Xanthia togata. NCBI lineage: Eukaryota > Metazoa > Arthropoda > Insecta > Lepidoptera > Noctuidae > Xanthia > Xanthia togata. Next base: position 14,771,459 of record OY970795.1, on the reverse strand, counting down.
GATGGGCGAGAGATGATTTTAACAGACTGTCCCTGCTAACCAGTCTGTTTGAGCATGAGACGTTCATGAACGAGCATGAACAGAAGAGCCCCCATTCGGAACGTTCGTACCGAGACGAGTTCACGTGTGTAAAGTTTGTTGACACATTCGCGACATCATATACGATTCCGCCCGGAATCTATAGAGCGCCTCACATCGAAACTCATAAGAGAGCAAAACTCACCGAACGCGACGACGCTAGCGCGTCCGAGCGCCGTTCGTCGTCGCGCCCATCAAATTGTTTCATACAACGACCGTTTCCTTGATACGCAACACGCATAAAACACGGTCCGTCGGTCCACGCAGTTGACAGTCGGCGGCGTCGTGTATCGCCCACGGGCAGGCCAAGGGTAGGAGCCGAGTTCTATGGTACGCCGGCTGTGATAACGCACCAATAGAACCCATGACGCGTGTGGACTGCAGCTCTCCCAATTAGCTGATAGCGGCAGCCAAAGGGTACATGACCACATGCGTGAGCACTAAAAACCCCTTACGTACATAAGAGAGTCATAGTTACTCCCGCCGTTTACCATGCGGAATGAATGAAAACACACACACCAAACTTCGTTCGTGTCTTCGCCAGCGACGCTCCGTCGACAGACATCTATTGCACTTAGATGACGATTTTCGACATTATCTGGCTGGGGTAACGCACACCGCCCAACCCCGTTCTGGTCCGGAATGACCTGCTACATTCCGGACAAGATCGAGCGTCTACATCTCTCTATCGTTCGAAGGGTCTACTCACTGGATGGATGGGCGAGAGATGATTTTAACAGACTGTCCCTGCTAACCAGTCTGTTTGAGCATGAGACGTTCATGAACGAGCATGAACAGAAGAGCCCCCATTCGGAACGTTCGTACCGAGACGAGTTCACGTGTGTAAAGTTTGTTGACACATTCGCGACATCATATACGATTCCGCCCGGAATCTATAGAGCGCCTCACATCGAAACTCATAAGAGAGCAAAACTCACCGAACGCGACGACGCTAGCGCGTCCGAGCGCCGTTCGTCGTCGCGCCCATCAAATTGTTTCATACAACGACCGTTTCCTTGATACGCAACACGCATAAAACACGGTCCGTCGGTCCACGCAGTTGACAGTCGGCGGCGTCGTGTATCGCCCACGGGCAGGCCAAGGGTAGGAGCCGAGTTCTATGGTACGCCGGCTGTGATAACGCACCAATAGAACCCATGACGCGTGTGGACTGCAGCTCTCCCAATTAGCTGATAGCGGCAGCCAAAGGGTACATGACCACATGCGTGAGCACTAAAAACCCCTTACGTACATAAGAGAGTCATAGTTACTCCCGCCGTTTACCATGCGGAATGAATGAAAACACACACACCAAACTTCGTTCGTGTCTTCGCCAGCGACGCTCCGTCGACAGACATCTATTGCACTTAGATGACGATTTTCGACATTATCTGGCTGGGGTAACGCACACCGCCCAACCCCGTTCTGGTCCGGAATGACCTGCTACATTCCGGACAAGATCGAGCGTCTACATCTCTCTATCGTTCGAAGGGTCTACTCACTAGATGGATGGGCGAGAGATGATTTTAACAGACTGTCCCTGCTAACCAGTCTGTTTGAGCATGAGACGTTCATGAACGAGCATGAACAGAAGAGCCCCCATTCGGAACGTTCGTACCGAGACGAGTTCACGTGTGTAAAGTTTGTTGACACATTCGCGACATCATATACGATTCCGCCCGGAATCTATAGAGCGCCTCACATCGAAACTCATAAGAGAGCAAAACTCACCGAACGCGACGACGCTAGCGCGTCCGAGCGCCGTTCGTCGTCGCGCCCATCAAATTGTTTCATACAACGACCGTTTCCTTGATACGCAACACGCATAAAACACGGTCCGTCGGTCCACGCAGTTGACAGTCGGCGGCGTCGTGTATCGCCCACGGGCAGGCCAAGGGTAGGAGCCGAGTTCTATGGTACGCCGGCTGTGATAACGCACCAATAGAACCCATGACGCGTGTGGACTGCAGCTCTCCCAATTAGCTGATAGCGGCAGCAATTATATGTTAATCTCAATCATACCCATATATATGTAAACCTCGAGAAAGATGCGATCGGGCGGTTTCAGTCGGTAAAATATTTTGTACATGATTATTAGTAAAGTGTCCTGCGGGTCCGATAAAGTGAAAGGTAAACATAGACCTCCCCTCCCCCCAACCCCCGGGCGAAAAAAAAGAGATTTACTTTTTTTTTTTTTTAGTTTGGTGAAAAAAAAGTGTGCGTACTAATAACTTAATATAGGTTAGTGGGTTGGTGAGTTAAATTAATAAATAAAATAAATACATTATAATTATCATTGCAGGGGCCGAGTGGAGTGTTCGTGTATTAAATTCGTGTATTAAATTCGTGCATTAGGTGCGCGCTCGCAGCTGGTGCGCGTGTTAAATCGTAAAGGGGTTTTTTTTTTTTGCCTCTAATTTCTTTGTAACCCCCAAAAATGATGGCAATTTACAAGCAATTTATAAACATAGCCCCTTAACCCCTAGGCAAAAAAGAAAAGAGTTTTTTTCTAGTTTTGAATTTGGTGAAAAGTGCATTGGTATTATAATACCTACTACACATACATTATATCGACGACGTTTTATTTACGTTATGAGTTTAATTGACATACATAATTGGGAATCAAACGAGCTTTAATAAAAATTATCTGATCATAAATATTCTGGTTTATTGAATAGGTACTTTTTACTAGGTTTTTTAGTATTTGTTTAGTTATGAGTCCACAGAGTCGACATTAGAGCCAACTTCTTAGTAGGTTTTCCTTAAGTTTGTTCCGTATTTGTATTCAGGTCAGGTCAGGAAGATATCTAGATATCAGGATTGCATACTTTTGAAGGTTTCTATGACTATAAGAGAATAAGTACCACTTGTAGATGTCTCCGTAAGCGTAAACGTTCACTTGGCAAGCACCATTTAATAGGTTGATTCGGATAATTTCCCTTTGGCTTTCCCTCGCACAGGTCTCTTATATATATTTTTATTTTTTTAATTTCAAACGAGCTTTAATAAATATTCTGGTTTATTGAATAGGTACTTTTATGTAACGGGGTAACTTTAAAACAGTATTTGTTTAGTTATGAGTCCACAGAGTCGACATTGGAGCCAACTTCTTAGTAGGTTTTCCTTAAGTTTGTTCCGTATTTGTATTCAGGTCAGGTCAGGAAGATATCTAGATATCAGGATTGCATACTTTTGAAGGTTTCTATGACTATAAGAGAATAAGTACCACTCGTAGATGTCTCCGTAAGCGTAAACGTTCACTTGGCAAGCACCATTTAATAGGTTGATTCGGATAATTTCCCTTTGGCTTTCCCTCGCACAGGTCTCTTACACTTCCAATTTTCATAAAAGTGACAATATTTTTTTGTTTTTGTGATGTGTAATCATCACCGAAATCTACTATTAAGTATGTATTTAGTCTAGTAGTTGGAATGGTTGAATGTTTAATTAGACATTTGATTTTATAGCCTTTGAGTAAGGTCACCCGTCTCTGCCCGGCCCTTTGGGAAATACAGGCCTGATGCGACTAAGATCGCTAATACTTTAACTTTTGTTTTAACATAACATGTAGGTATTTGAAGGCACGTCATGAAAAAATGACTTGACAATAAACCCTAGCAATTCACATAAGTTTGTCAGGTGTTAGATAGTATATCTTTACTCTATCTTTTGACTCGAGTATGTTTTCAAGGGAAATGAATAACGTCCAATTTATGTGACTTTTATAACGGAGATGAGTCCTCGAGCGTTTCCAGACTAGATTTTTTTGAATGTGTCAGAAGTCTCCTTTTATATCCGAGTCTGAGGTGTTATTTTTACATCATCTGTTTTTTCTGTTCTTTACAGAAATTATTTTAAAATTCAGTGATCGAAAGGCCAGTCATATACCATCGTACCAAAAACCTCTTTGATGAGTTCTGAGAGCGTTTCAATTATTATTATAAATGAAAGTTAGGATACAAATATTATATGATGTAGTGTCTGTAGTATGTAGATACAGTAAAAGTATAAGGAAGTTATCCGACAGTGTATGTATGTAATGAACCCTTTATTGGTTATCTGGTGATCGGAAAAATCTATATGTATTTTTTATAATTATGTATGTCGAACAATAATGATTGAATACATGTCAGTATTAAGTACTAGAGTTATGTAGTAGGTACTCACTGGGAATATTTTTGTAATTTTCAGTAATAAATGTAGTTTTCTGGGTCTTCAATTATTATTTTTTTCAATAGGACATCGTTGTGAGCAAAGTGAACGGAAATAAATGATCATACGACAAAACTAGAATCATCATAAGAAATAAAATATTATTTATCAATAATAAGAACCTAACCCAATAGGCTACCGTGCCGAAAAAAAAAGAATCTAAGAGTCTTTATAATAGGAATGAGTAAGGTAAAAGTACGTCGTACTTTTAACCATATGAGTTGCATAGACGTATATTATGTTTGTAATCAGCTTTTAAAATCCTTTATTTTGATTTGAACCCGCGATAATAATATAAAGAAATTAGCTAAAACTAGATATTTTAAAACTATGGGTACAATATAAGAAGAGAAAAAAAAATGAGCCTATAAGATGTTATTACCGGACGATACTTGCTGACGTTGCAGACTTGATCACGCACGCCTGTAGGCAGGCATCCGCGCAGTTGGCGATAGCGCAGGAACAGGCGACGTGCAGACGTGTACCCCTGGCAGTGTAGGCTTAACTGTACAGATCTGTGTTAAATAGTTGTAATCTCATCACATAAGAAATAAACACACAACTAAGAGTTTGTTACGTTAATAACGTTCATCACAGTTTCAATTCAACTCTCAATATTACCAAATTGTACATAAAAAAATACTTCTAAACGACAAACCGAATCTTTTTTTCACCACGCTAGTGTTCGTGTATTAATAATAATGTTTTTGTTTTTAAAAATAAAACATAATACTACACAACATTCATCGTCCTCGGACGATTGTTTAGAGCCTCCCGACTCTCGGGGCTCCACAGTGAGCATATCCTTGCCGGATTCGGCTAGGATGGCTTCGGCCTTAGAGGCGTTCAGGCATAATCCTGCGGATGGTAGCTTCGCACCACCGGCCGCTCGGCCGAGTGCATCAACCAAATGTCCGAAACTGCGTTTCCTCTCGTACTGACCAGTATTACTATCGCAACGACAAGCCATCAGTAGGGTAAAAAACTAACCTGTCTCACGACGGTCTAAACCCAGCTCACGTTCCCTTTTGATGGGTGAACAATCGAACGCTTGGCGAATTTTGCTAAAAAAATTAAACTTACCATACTAAATGTTTAAAACTTAACTTTAAATTGCTCAAAGTAGTGTCCACTATGCCATTCTTCATATACCTAGGTAAACATAACCCATAAACAAAGCGGGCGCGCAATAAATTACACCAACCTAAACCTACAAAATTAAACCTACCATACTTAATGTTTAAAACTTAACTTTAAATTGCTCAAAGTAATATGCACTATGCCATTCTTCATATACCTAGGTAAACATAACCCATAAAGCGGACGCGCAATAAATTACACCGACCTAAAAAATTAAACCTACCACACTAAATGTTTAAAACTTAACTTTAAATTGCTTAAAGTAGTGTCCACTATGCCATTCTTTATATACCTATGTTAAACATAACCCATAAACAAAGCGGGCGCGCAATAAATTACACCAACCTAAACCTACAAAATTAAACTTACCACACTAAATGTTTAAAACTTAACTTTAAATTGCTCAAAGTAGTGTCCACTATGCCATTCTTCATATACCTAGGTAAACATAACCCATAAACAAAGCGGGCGCGCAATAAATTACACCAACCTAAACCTAAAAAATTAAACCTACCACACTAAATGTTTAAAACTTAACTTTAAATTGCTTAAAGTAGTGTCCACTATGCCATTCTTTATATACCTATGTTAAACATAACCCATAAACAAAGCGGGCGCGCAATAAATTACACCAACCTAAACCTACAAAATTAAACTTACCACACTAAATGTTTAAAACTTAACTTTAAATTGCTTAAAGTAGTGTCCACTATGCCATTCTTTATATACCTATGTTAAACATAGCCCATAAACAAAGCGGGCGCGCAATAAATTACACCAACCTAAACCTACAAAATTAAACTTACCACACTAAATGTTTAAAACTTAACTTTAAATTGCTCAAAGTAGTGTCCACTATGCCATTCTTCATATACCTAGGTAAACATAACCCATAAACAAAGCGGGCGCGCAATAAATTACACCAACCTAAACCTAAAAAATTAAACCTACCACACTAAATGTTTAAAACTTAACTTTAAATTGCTTAAAGTAGTGTCCACTATGCCATTCTTTATATACCTATGTTAAACATAACCCATAAACAAAGCGGGCGCGCAATAAATTACACCAACCTAAACCTACAAAATTAAACTTACCACACTAAATGTTTAAAACTTAACTTTAAATTGCTTAAAGTAGTGTCCACTATGCCATTCTTTATATACCTATGTTAAACATAGCCCATAAACAAAGCGGGCGCGCAATAAATTACACCAACCTAAACCTACAAAATTAAACTTACCACACTAAATGTTTAAAACTTAACTTTAAATTGCTCAAAGTAGTGTCCACTATGCCATTCTTCATATACCTAGGTAAACATAACCCATAAACAAAGCGGGCGCGCAATAAATTACACCAACCTAAACCTAAAAAATTAAACCTACCACACTAAATGTTTAAAACTTAACTTTAAATTGCTCAAAGTAGTGCCCACTATGCCATTCTTCATATACCTAGGTAGTTAGGTAGGTACCTACTTACGTACCTGTTGTAAGCGGCAGAAGCATCTTGATAATATTATATAATTGATCTGTGATTTACATGTAATAAGACTTAGTCAAAAAGTACGTAGTCTAAGAAGTTGACTGCATTAATAATAATAATATTTTCAGGCGACTAAGACCCATAGAAAAAAACAAAATAATCTTATATAATAATAAACTAATACATACGCCAACGACAACCACGTTCTGGACCAGAATGACCTGCTACATTCCGGACAAGATCGAGCGTCTACATCTCTCTATCGTTCGAAGGGTCTACTCACTGGATGGATGGGCGAGAGATGATTTTAACAGACTCTCCTTGCTAACCAGTCTGTTTGAGCATGAGTAGCCTCCCCCCCCCTTGTTGGCTTAGCAGCGGCGCCACGGGCAGGCCAAGGGTAGGAGTTGAGTTCTATGGTACGCCGGCTGTGATAACGCACCAATAGAACCCTTGACGCATGTGGACTGCAGCTCTCCCAATTAGCTGATAGCGGCAGCCAAAGGGTACATGACCACATGCGTGAGCACTAAAAACCCCTTACGTACATAAGAGAGTCATAGTTACTCCCGCCGTTTACCATGCGGAATGAATGAAAACACACACACCAAACTTCGTTCGTGTCTTCGCCAGCGACGCTCCGTCGACAGCCATCTATTGCACTTAGATGACGATTTTCGACATTATCTGGCTGGGGTAACGCACACCGCCCAACCCCGTTCTGGTCCGGAATGACCTGCTACATTCCGGACAAGATCGAGCGTCTACATCTCTCTATCGTTCGAAGGGTCTACTCACTGGATGGATGGGCGAGAGATGATTTTAACAGACTGTCCCTGCTAACCAGTCTGTTTGAGCATGAGACGTTCATGAACGAGCATGAACAGAAGAGCCCCCATTCGGAACGTTCGTACCGAGACGAGTTCACGTGTGTAAAGTTTGTTGACACATTCGCGACATCATATACGATTCCGCCCGGAATCTATAGAGCGCCTCACATCGAAACTCATAAGAGAGCAAAACTCACCGAACGCGACGACGCTAGCGCGTCCGAGCGCCGTTCGTCGTCGCGCCCATCAAATTGTTTCATACAACGACCGTTTCCTTGATACGCAACACGCATAAAACACGGTCCGTCGGTCCACGCAGTTGACAGTCGGCGGCGTCGTGTATCGCCCACGGGCAGGCCAAGGGTAGGAGCTGAGTTCTATGGTACGCCGGCTGTGATAACGCACCAATAGAACCCTTGACGCATGTGGACTGCAGCTCTCCCAATTAGCTGATAGCGGCAGCCAAAGGGTACATGACCACATGCGTGAGCACTAAAAACCCCTTACGTACATAAGAGAGTCATAGTTACTCCCGCCGTTTACCATGCGGAATGAATGAAAACACACACACCAAACTTCGTTCGTGTCTTCGCCAGCGACGCTCCGTCGACAGACATCTATTGCACTTAGATGACGATTTTCGACATTATCTGGCTGGGGTAACGCACACCGCCCAACCCCGTTCTGGTCCGGAATGACCTGCTACATTCCGGACAAGATCGAGCGTCTACATCTCTCTATCGTTCGAAGGGTCTACTCACTGGATGGATGGGCGAGAGATGATTTTAACAGACTGTCCCTGCTAACCAGTCTGTTTGAGCATGAGACGTTCATGAACGAGCATGAACAGAAGAGCCCCCATTCGGAACGTTCGTACCGAGACGAGTTCACGTGTGTAAAGTTTGTTGACACATTCGCGACATCATATACGATTCCGCCCGGAATCTATAGAGCGCCTCACATCAAAACTCATAAGAGAGCAAAACTCACCGAACGCGACGACGCTAGCGCGTCCGAGCGCCGTTCGTCGTCGCGCCCATCAAATTGTTTCATACAACGACCGTTTCCTTGATACGCAACACGCATAAAACACGGTCCGTCGGTCCACGCAGTTGACAGTCGGCGGCGTCGTGTATCGCCCACGGGCAGGCCAAGGGTAGGAGCCGAGTTCTATGGTACGCCGGCTGTGATAACGCACCAATAGAACCCATGACGCGTGTGGACTGCAGCTCTCCCAATTAGCTGATAGCGGCAGCAATTATATGTTAATCTCAATCATACCCATATATATGTAAACCTCGAGAAAGATGCGATCGGGCGGTTTCGGTCGGTAAAATATTTTGTACATGATTATTAGTAAAGTGTCCTGCGGGTCCGATAAAGTGAAAGGTAAACATAGACCTCCCCTCCCCCCAACCCCCGGGCGAAAAAAAAGAGATTTACTTTTTTTTTTTTTTAGTTTGGTGAAAAAAAAGTGTGCGTACTAATAACTTAATATAGGTTAGTGGGTTGGTGAGTTAAATTAATAAATAAAATAAATACATTATAATTATCATTGCAGGGGCCGAGTGGAGTGTTCGTGTATTAAATTCGTGTATTAAATTCGTGCATTAGGTGCGCGCTCGCAGCTGGTGCGCGTGTTAAATTTTAAGGGGTTTTTTTTTTTGCCTCTAATTTCTTTGTAACCCCCAAAAATGATGGCAATTTACAAGCAATTTATAAACATAGCCCCTTAACCCCTAGGCAAAAAAGAAAAGAGTTTTTTTCTAGTTTTGAATTTGGTGAAAAGTGCATTGGTATTATAATACCTACTACACATACATTATATCGACGACGTTTTATTTACGTTATGAGTTTAATTGACATACATAATTGGGAATCAAACGAGCTTTAATAAAAATTATCTGATCATAAATATTCTGGTTTATTGAATAGGTACTTTTTACTAGGTTTTTTAGTATTTGTTTAGTTATGAGTCCACAGAGTCGACATTAGAGCCAACTTCTTAGTAGGTTTTCCTTAAGTTTGTTCCGTATTTGTATTCAGGTCAGGTCAGGAAGATATCTAGATATCAGGATTGCATACTTTTGAAGGTTTCTATGACTATAAGAGAATAAGTACCACTCGTAGATGTATGTACCACTGTGTATGTAAACGTTCACTTGGCAAGCACCATTTAATAGGTTGATTCGGATAATTTCCCTTTGGCTTTCCCTCGCACAGGTCTCTTATATATATTTTTATTTTTTTAATTTCAAACGAGCTTTAATAAATATTCTGGTTTATTGAATAGGTACTTTTATGTAACGGGGTAACTTTAAAACAGTATTTGTTTAGTTATGAGTCCACAGAGTCGACATTGGAGCCAACTTCTTTGTAGGTTTTCGTTAAGTTTGTTCTGTATTTGTATATGGTCAGGTCAGGAAGATATCTAGATATCAGGATTGCATACTTTTGAAGGTTTCTATGACTATAAGAGAATAAGTACCACTTGTAGATGTCTCCGTAAGCGTAAACGTTCACTTGGCAAGCACCATTTAATAGGTTGATTCGGATAATTTCCCTTTGGTTTTCCCTCGCACAGGTCTCTTATATATATTTTTATTTTTTTAATTTCAAACGAGCTTTAATAAATATTCTGGTTTATTGAATAGGTACTTTTATGTAACGGGGTAACTTTAAAACAGTATTTGTTTAGTTATGAGTCCACAGAGTCGACATTGGAGCCAACTTCTTTGTAGGTTTTCGTTAAGTTTGTTCTGTATTTGTATATGGTCAGGTCAGGAAGATATCTAGATATCAGGATTGCATACTTTTGAAGGTTTCTATGACTATAAGAGAATAAGTACCACTCGTAGATGTCTCCGTAAGCGTAAACGTTCACTTGGCAAGCACCATTTAATAGGTTGATTCGGATAATTTCCCTTTGGCTTTCCCTCGCACAGGTCTCTTACACTTCCAATTTTCATAAAAGTGACAATATTTTTTTGTTTCTTGTGATGTGTAATCATCACCGAAATCTACTATTAAGTATGTATTTAGTCTAGTAGTTGGAATGGTTGAATGTTTAGTTAGACATTTGATTTTATAGCCTTTGAGTAAGGTCACCCGTCTCTGCCCGGCCCTTTGGGAAATACAGGCCTGATGCGACTAAGATCGCTAATACTTTAACTTTTGTTTTAACATAACATGTAGGTATTTGAAGGCACGTCATGAAAAAATGACTTGACAATAAACCCTAGCAATTCACATAAGTTTGTCAGGTGTTAGATCGCCATCGTCATAGTATATCTTTACTCTATCTTTTGACTCGAGTATGTTTTCAAGGGAAATGAATAACGTCCAATTTATGTGACTTTTATAACGGAGATGAGTCCTCGAGCGTTTCCAGACTAGATTTTTTTGAATGTGTCAGAAGTCTCCTTTTATATCCGAGTCTGAGGTGTTATTTTTACATCATCTGTTTTTTCTGTTCTTTACAGAAATTATTTTAAAATTCAGTGATCGAAAGGCCAGTCATATACCATCGTACCAAAAACCTCTTTGATGAGTTCTGAGAGCGTTTCAATTATTATTATAAATGAAAGTTAGGATACAAATATTATATGATGTAGTGTCTGTAGTATGTAGATACAGTTAAAGTATAAGGAAGTTATCCGACAGTGTATGTATGTAATGAACCCTTTATTGGTTATCTGGTGATCGGAAAAATCTATATGTATTTTTTATAATTATGTATGTCGAACAATAATGATTGAATACATGTCAGTATTAAGTACTAGAGTTATGTAGTAGGTACTCACTGGGAATATTTTTGTAATTTTCAGTAATAAATGTAGTTTTCTGGGTCTTCAATTATTATTTTTTTCAATAGGACATCGTTGTGAGCAAAGTGAACGGAAATAAATGATCATACGACAAAACTAGAATCATCATAAGAAATAAAATATTATTTATCAATAATAAGAACCTAACCCAATAGGCTACCGTGCCGAAAAAAAAAGAATCTAAGAGTCTTTATAATAGGAATGAGTAAGGTAAAAGTACGTCGTACTTTTAACCATATGAGTTGCATAGACGTATATTATGTTTGTAATCAGCTTTTAAAATCCTTTATTTTGATTTGAACCCGCGATAATAATATAAAGAAATTAGCTAAAACTAGATATTTTAAAACTATGGGTACAATATAAGAAGATAAAAAAACAAAGAAATGAGCCTATGAGATGTTATTACCGGACGATACACATTAAATCTACTCGGTCGAAGCTAGTGTTCGTGTATTAATTAAATTTAAAAAATATATAAAACATTGTACACTACGCACAACACTCATCGTCCTCGGATGAATCACCTGGCGTAGGGCTGAGTCTCAACAGATCGCAGCACGACGCTGCTCTACCGAGCACAACACCCCGCCAGGAACGGAAGTCGTCTACAAACTACTCCGAGCCCCGACATCGAACTGAGGTAGATTCGGACCTTCGGAGCCGTGACGCACGCGTTAAGCGGACAGCATCGATCTCCGCGATCCAAATGGGCTTCGACGTCGCACCTCACGTGGTGAAGCGCGACTAGTAAAGTCACATTGTTTAGAGCCTCCCGACTCTCGGGGCTCCACAGTGAGCATATCCTTGCCGGATTCGGCTAGGCTGGCTTTGGCCTTAGAGGCGTTCAGGCATAATCCCGCGGATGGTAGCTTCGCACCACCGGCCGCTCCGCCGAGTGCATCAACCAAATGTCCGAAACTGCGGTTCCTCTCGTACTGAGCAGTATTACTATCGCAACGACAAGCCATCAGTAGGGTAAAACTAACCTGTCTCACGACGGTCTAAACCCAGCTCACGTTCCCTTTTGATGGGTGAACAATCGAACGCTTGGCGAATTTTGCAAAAAAATTAAACTTACCATACTAAATGTTTAAAACTTAACTTTAAATTGCTCAAAGTCACCCAGGCCACTATGCCATTCTTCATATACCTAGGTAAACATAACCCATAAACAAAGCGGGCGCGCAATAATAATCTTTGAGACAAGCATATAACTACTGGCAGGATCAACCAGGGAGCTTCTTGATAAGAGACCGCCGCGCGCCCGCCGCCGACAGACGCCGCAAGGGCGTCCGTCTCGCCGGCGAGGCGCGCAGTGAATCCTCATTCCCGAGCGTCTGCGGTCTTTGAGACGCGGACGCACACGGGCGAGCTCTGTTAGAATTTTTAAGTCGCACGCGCGCACCTCTGGCCGCGTGTATCTCAACTCTACAGACGCGACAGCGCGTGCTTAAGGGCGTAGACGTTCATGAACGAGCATGAACAGAAGAGCCCCCATTCGGAACGTTCGTACCGAGACGAGTTCACGTGTGTAAAGTTTGTTGACACATTCGCGACATCATATACGATTCCGCCCGGAATCTATAGAGCGCCTCACATCGAAACTCATAAGAGAGCAAAACTCACCGAACGCGACGACGCTAGCGCGTCCGAGCGCCGTTCGTCGTCGCGCCCATCAAATTGTTTCATACAACGACCGTTTCCTTGATACGCAACACGCATAAAACACGGTCCGTCGGTCCACGCAGTTGACAGTCGGCGGCGTCGTGTATCGCCCACGGGCAGGCCAAGGGTAGGAGCCGAGTTCTATGGTACGCCGGCTGTGATAACGCACCAATAGAACCCATGACGCGTGTGGACTGCAGCTCTCCCAATTAGCTGATAGCGGCAGCCAAAGGGTACATGACCACATGCGTGAGCACTAAAAACCCCTTACGTACATAAGAGAGTCATAGTTACTCCCGCCGTTTACCATGCGGAATGAATGAAAACACACACACCAAACTTCGTTCGTGTCTTCGCCAGCGACGCTCCGTCGACAGACATCTATTGCACTTAGATGACGATTTTCGACATTATCTGGCTGGGGTAACGCACACCGCCCAACCCCGTTCTGGTCCGGAATGACCTGCTACATTCCGGACAAGATCGAGCGTCTACATCTCTCTATCGTTCGAAGGGTCTACTCACTGGATGGATGGGCGAGAGATGATTTTAACAGACTGTCCCTGCTAACCAGTCTGTTTGAGCATGAGACGTTCATGAACGAGCATGAACAGAAGAGCCCCCATTCGGAACGTTCGTACCGAGACGAGTTCACGTGTGTAAAGTTTGTTGACACATTCGCGACATCATATACGATTCCGCCCGGAATCTATAGAGCGCCTCACATCGAAACTCATAAGAGTAGTAGTAGGTTTTCCTTAAGTTTGTTCCGTATTTGTATTCAGGTCAGGTCAGGAAGATATCTAGATATCAGGATTGCATACTTTTGAAGGTTTCTATGACTATAAGAGAATAAGTACCACTTGTAGATGTCTCCGTAAGCGTAAACGTTCACTTGGCAAGCACCATTTAATAGGTTGATTCGGATAATTTCCCTTTGGCTTTCCCTCGCACAGGTCTCTTATATATATTTTTATTTTTTTAATTTCAAACGAGCTTTAATAAATATTCTGGTTTATTGAATAGGTACTTTTATGTAACGGGGTAACTTTAAAACAGTATTTGTTTAGTTATGAGTCCACAGAGTCGACATTGGAGCCAACTTCTTAGTAGGTTTTCCTTAAGTTTGTTCCGTATTTGTATTCAGGTCAGGTCAGGAAGATATCTAGATATCAGGATTGCATACTTTTGAAGGTTTCTATGACTATAAGAGAATAAGTACCACTCGTAGATGTCTCCGTAAGCGTAAACGTTCACTTGGCAAGCACCATTTAATAGGTTGATTCGGATAATTTCCCTTTGGCTTTCCCTCGCACAGGTCTCTTACACTTCCAATTTTCATAAAAGTGACAATATTTTTTTGTTTTTGTGATGTGTAATCATCACCGAAATCTACTATTAAGTATGTATTTAGTCTAGTAGTTGGAATGGTTGAATGTTTAATTAGACATTTGATTTTATAGCCTTTGAGTAAGGTCACCCGTCTCTGCCCGGCCCTTTGGGAAATACAGGCCTGATGCGACTAAGATCGCTAATACTTTAACTTTTGTTTTAACATAACATGTAGGTATTTGAAGGCACGTCATGAAAAAATGACTTGACAATAAACCCTAGCAATTCACATAAGTTTGTCAGGTGTTAGATAGTATATCTTTACTCTATCTTTTGACTCGAGTATGTTTTCAAGGGAAATGAATAACGTCCAATTTATGTGACTTTTATAACGGAGATGAGTCCTCGAGCGTTTCCAGACTAGATTTTTTTGAATGTGTCAGAAGTCTCCTTTTATATCCGAGTCTGAGGTGTTATTTTTACATCATCTGTTTTTTCTGTTCTTTACAGAAATTATTTTAAAATTCAGTGATCGAAAGGCCAGTCATATACCATCGTACCAAAAACCTCTTTGATGAGTTCTGAGAGCGTTTCAATTATTATTATAAATGAAAGTTAGGATACAAATATTATATGATGTAGTGTCTGTAGTATGTAGATACAGTTAAAGTATAAGGAAGTTATCCGACAGTGTATGTATGTAATGAACCCTTTATTGGTTATCTGGTGATCGGAAAAATCTATATGTATTTTTTATAATTATGTATGTCGAACAATAATGATTGAATACATGTCAGTATTAAGTACTAGAGTTATGTATTAGGTACTCACTGGGAATATTTTTGTAATTTTCAGTAATAAATGTAGTTTTCTGGGTCTTCAATTATTATTTTTTTCAATAGGACATCGTTGTGAGCAAAGTGAACGGAAATAAATGATCATACGACAAAACTAGAATCATCATAAGAAATAAAATATCATTTATCAATAATAAGAACCTAACCCAATAGGCTACCGTGCCGAAAAAAAAAGAATCTAAGAGTCTTTATAATAGGAATGAGTAAGGTAAAAGTACGTCGTACTTTTAACCATATGAGTTGCATAGACGTATATTATGTTTGTAATCAGCTTTTAAAATCCTTTATTTTGATTTGAACCCGCGATAATAATATAAAGAAATTAGCTAAAACTAGATATTTTAAAACTATGGGTACAATATAAGAAGAGAAAAAAAAATGAGCCTATAAGATGTTATTACCGGACGATACTTGCTGACGTTGCAGACTTGATCACGCACGCCTGTAGGCAGGCATCCGCGCAGTTGGCGATAGCGCAGGAACAGGCGACGTGCAGACGTGTACCCCTGGCAGTGTAGGCTTAACTGTACAGATCTGTGTTAAATAGTTGTAATCTCATCACATAAGAAATAAACACACAACTAAGAGCTTGTTACGTTAATAACGTTCATCACAGTTTCAATTCAACTCTCAATATTACCAAATTGTACATAAAAAAATACTTCTAAACGACAAACCGAATCTTTTTTTCACCACGCTAGTGTTCGTGTATTAATAATAATGTTTTTGTTTTTAAAAATAAAACATAATACTACACAACATTCATCGTCCTCGGACGATTGTTTAGAGCCTCCCGACTCTCGGGGCTCCACAGTGAGCATATCCTTGCCGGATTCGGCTAGGATGGCTTCGGCCTTAGAGGCGTTCAGGCATAATCCTGCGGATGGTAGCTTCGCACCACCGGCCGCTCGGCCGAGTGCATCAACCAAATGTCCGAAACTGCGTTTCCTCTCGTACTGACCAGTATTACTATCGCAACGACAAGCCATCAGTAGGGTAAAAAACTAACCTGTCTCACGACGGTCTAAACTCAGCTCACGTTCCCTTTTGATGGGTGAACAATCGAACGCTTGGCGAATTTTGCTAAAAAAATTAAACTTACCATACTAAATGTTTAAAACTTAACTTTAAATTGCTCAAAGTAGTGTCCACTATGCCATTCTTCATATACCTAGGTAAACATAACCCATAAACAAAGCGGGCGCGCAATAAATTACACCAACCTAAACCTACAAAATTAAACTTACCACACTAAATGTTTAAAACTTAACTTTAAATTGCTCAAAGTAGTGTCCACTATGCCATTCTTCATATACCTAGGTAAACATAACCCATAAACAAAGCGGGCGCGCAATAAATTACACCAACCTAAACCTAAAAAATTAAACCTACCACACTAAATGTTTAAAACTTAACTTTAAATTGCTTAAAGTAGTGTCCACTATGCCATTCTTTATATACCTATGTTAAACATAACCCATAAACAAAGCGGGCGCGCAATAAATTACACCAACCTAAACCTACAAAATTAAACTTACCACACTAAATGTTTAAAACTTAACTTTAAATTGCTTAAAGTAGTGTCCACTATGCCATTCTTTATATACCTATGTTAAACATAACCCATAAACAAAGCGGGCGCGCAATAAATTACACCAACCTAAACCTACAAAATTAAACTTACCACACTAAATGTTTAAAACTTAACTTTAAATTGCTCAAAGTAGTGTCCACTATGCCATTCTTCATATACCTAGGTAAACATAACCCATAAACAAAGCGGGCGCGCAATAAATTACACCAACCTAAACCTAAAAAATTAAACCTACCACACTAAATGTTTAAAACTTAACTTTAAATTGCTTAAAGTAGTGTCCACTATGCCATTCTTTATATACCTATGTTAAACATAACCCATAAACAAAGCGGGCGCGCAATAAATTACACCAACCTAAACCTACAAAATTAAACTTACCACACTAAATGTTTAAAACTTAACTTTAAATTGCTTAAAGTAGTGTCCACTATGCCATTCTTTATATACCTATGTTAAACATAGCCCATAAACAAAGCGGGCGCGCAATAAATTACACCAACCTAAACCTACAAAATTAAACTTACCACACTAAATGTTTAAAACTTAACTTTAAATTGCTCAAAGTAGTGTCCACTATGCCATTCTTCATATACCTAGGTAAACATAACCCATAAACAAAGCGGGCGCGCAATAAATACTAAATACTAATACCTACGTACCTGTTGTAAGTGGCAGAAGCATCTTGATAATATTATATAATTGATCTGTGATTTACATGTAATAAGACTTAGTCAAAAAGTACGTAGTCTAAGAAGTTGACTGCATTAATAATAATAATATTTTCAGGCGACTAAGACCCATAGAAAAAAACAAAATAATCTTATATAATAATAAACTAATACATACGCCAACGACAACCACGTTCTGGACCAGAATGACCTGCTACATTCCGGACAAGATCGAGCGTCTACATCTCTCTATCGTTCGAAGGGTCTACTCACTGGATGGATGGGCGAGAGATGATTTTAACAGACTCTCCTTGCTAACCAGTCTGTTTGAGCATGAGTAGCCTCCCCCCCCCTTGTTGGCTTAGCAGCGGCGCCACGGGCAGGCCAAGGGTAGGAGTTGAGTTCTATGGTACGCCGGCTGTGATAACGCACCAATAGAACCCTTGACGCATGTGGACTGCAGCTCTCCCAATTAGCTGATAGCGGCAGCCAAAGGGTACATGACCACATGCGTGAGCACTAAAAACCCCTTACGTACATAAGAGAGTCATAGTTACTCCCGCCGTTTACCATGCGGAATGAATGAAAACACACACACCAAACTTCGTTCGTGTCTTCGCCAGCGACGCTCCGTCGACAGACATCTATTGCACTTAGATGACGATTTTCGACATTATCTGGCTGGGGTAACGCACACCGCCCAACCCCGTTCTGGTCCGGAATGACCTGCTACATTCCGGACAAGATCGAGCGTCTACATCTCTCTATCGTTCGAAGGGTCTACTCACTGGATGGATGGGCGAGAGATGATTTTAACAGACTGTCCCTGCTAACCAGTCTGTTTGAGCATGAGACGTTCATGAACGAGCATGAACAGAAGAGCCCCCATTCGGAACGTTCGTACCGAGACGAGTTCACGTGTGTAAAGTTTGTTGACACATTCGCGACATCATATACGATTCCGCCCGGAATCTATAGAGCGCCTCACATCGAAACTCATAAGAGAGCAAAACTCACCGAACGCGACGACGCTAGCGCGTCCGAGCGCCGTTCGTCGTCGCGCCCATCAAATTGTTTCATACAACGACCGTTTCCTTGATACGCAACACGCATAAAACACGGTCCGTCGGTCCACGCAGTTGACAGTCGGCGGCGTCGTGTATCGCCCACGGGCAGGCCAAGGGTAGGAGCCGAGTTCTATGGTACGCCGGCTGTGATAACGCACCAATAGAACCCATGACGCGTGTGGACTGCAGCTCTCCCAATTAGCTGATAGCGGCAGCAATTATATGTTAATCTCAATCATACCCATATATATGTAAACCTCGAGAAAGATGCGATCGGGCGGTTTCGGTCGGTAAAATATTTTGTACATGATTATTAGTAAAGTGTCCTGCGGGTCCGATAAAGTGAAAGGTAAACATAGACCTCCCCTCCCCCCAACCGCCGGGCGAAAAAAAAGAGATTTACTTTTTTTTTTTTTTTAGTTTGGTGAAAAAAAAGTGTGCGTACTAATAACTTAATATAGGTTAGTGGGTTGGTGAGTTAAATTAATAAATAAAATAAATACATTATAATTATCATTGCAGGGGCCGAGTGGAGTGTTCGTGTATTAAATTCGTGTATTAAATTCGTGCATTAGGTGCGCGCTCGCAGCTGGTGCGCGTGTTAAATTTTAAGGGGTTTTTTTTTTTTGCCTCTAATTTCTTTGTAACCCCCAAAAATGATGGCAATTTACAAGCAATTTATAAACATAGCCCCTTAACCCCTAGGCAAAAAAGAAAAGAGTTTTTTTCTAGTTTTGAATTTGGTGAAAAGTGCATTGGTATTATAATACCTACTACACATACATTATATCGACGACGTTTTATTTACGTTATGAGTTTAATTGACATACATAATTGGGAATCAAACGAGCTTTAATAAAAATTATCTGATCATAAATATTCTGGTTTATTGAATAGGTACTTTTTACTAGGTTTTTTAGTATTTGTTTAGTTATGAGTCCACAGAGTCGACATTAGAGCCAACTTCTTAGTAGGTTTTCCTTAAGTTTGTTCCGTATTTGTATTCAGGTCAGGTCAGGAAGATATCTAGATATCAGGATTGCATACTTTTGAAGGTTTCTATGACTATAAGAGAATAAGTACCACTCGTAGATGTATGTACCACTGTGTATGTAAACGTTCACTTGGCAAGCACCATTTAATAGGTTGATTCGGATAATTTCCCTTTGGCTTTCCCTCGCACAGGTCTCTTATATATATTTTTATTTTTTTAATTTCAAACGAGCTTTAATAAATATTCTGGTTTATTGAATAGGTACTTTTATGTAACGGGGTAACTTTAAAACAGTATTTGTTTAGTTATGAGTCCACAGAGTCGACATTGGAGCCAACTTCTTTGTAGGTTTTCGTTAAGTTTGTTCTGTATTTGTATATGGTCAGGTCAGGAAGATATCTAGATATCAGGATTGCATACTTTTGAAGGTTTCTATGACTATAAGAGAATAAGTACCACTTGTAGATGTCTCCGTAAGCGTAAACGTTCACTTGGCAAGCACCATTTAATAGGTTGATTCGGATAATTTCCCTTTGGTTTTCCCTCGCACAGGTCTCTTATATATATTTTTATTTTTTTAATTTCAAACGAGCTTTAATAAATATTCTGGTTTATTGAATAGGTACTTTTATGTAACGGGGTAACTTTAAAACAGTATTTGTTTAGTTATGAGTCCACAGAGTCGACATTGGAGCCAACTTCTTTGTAGGTTTTCGTTAAGTTTGTTCTGTATTTGTATATGGTCAGGTCAGGAAGATATCTAGATATCAGGATTGCATACTTTTGAAGGTTTCTATGACTATAAGAGAATAAGTACCACTCGTAGATGTCTCCGTAAGCGTAAACGTTCACTTGGCAAGCACCATTTAATAGGTTGATTCGGATAATTTCCCTTTGGCTTTCCCTCGCACAGGTCTCTTACACTTCCAATTTTCATAAAAGTGACAATATTTTTTTGTTTCTTGTGATGTGTAATCATCACCGAAATCTACTATTAAGTATGTATTTAGTCTAGTAGTTGGAATGGTTGAATGTTTAGTTAGACATTTGATTTTATAGCCTTTGAGTAAGGTCACCCGTCTCTGCCCGGCCCTTTGGGAAATACAGGCCTGATGCGACTAAGATCGCTAATACTTTAACTTTTGTTTTAACATAACATGTAGGTATTTGAAGGCACGTCATGAAAAAATGACTTGACAATAAACCCTAGCAATTCACATAAGTTTGTCAGGTGTTAGATCGCCATCGTCATAGTATATCTTTACTCTATCTTTTGACTCGAGTATGTTTTCAAGGGAAATGAATAACGTCCAATTTATGTGACTTTTATAACGGCGATGAGTCCTCGAGCGTTTCCAGACTAGATTTTTTTGAATGTGTCAGAAGTCTCCTTTTATATCCGAGTCTGAGGTGTTATTTTTACATCATCTGTTTTTTCTGTTCTTTACAGAAATTATTTTAAAATTCAGTGATCGAAAGGCCAGTCATATACCATCGTACCAAAAACCTCTTTGATGAGTTCTGAGAGCGTTTCAATTATTATTATAAATGAAAGTTAGGATACAAATATTATATGATGTAGTGTCTGTAGTATGTAGATACAGTTAAAGTATAAGGAAGTTATCCGACAGTGTATGTATGTAATGAACCCTTTATTGGTTATCTGGTGATCGGAAAAATCTATATGTATTTTTTATAATTATGTATGTCGAACAATAATGATTGAATACATGTCAGTATTAAGTACTAGAGTTATGTAGTAGGTACTCACTGGGAATATTTTTGTAATTTTCAGTAATAAATGTAGTTTTCTGGGTCTTCAATTATTATTTTTTTCAATAGGACATCGTTGTGAGCAAAGTGAACGGAAATAAATGATCATACGACAAAACTAGAATCATCATAAGAAATAAAATATTATTTATCAATAATAAGAACCTAACCCAATAGGCTACCGTGCCGAAAAAAAAAGAATCTAAGAGTCTTTATAATAGGAATGAGTAAGGTAAAAGTACGTCGTACTTTTAACCATATGAGTTGCATAGACGTATATTATGTTTGTAATCAGCTTTTAAAATCCTTTATTTTGATTTGAACCCGCGATAATAATATAAAGAAATTAGCTAAAACTAGATATTTTAAAACTATGGGTACAATATAAGAAGAGAAAAAAAAATGAGCCTATAAGATGTTATTACCGGACGATACTTGCTGACGTTGCAGACTTGATCACGCACGCCTGTAGGCAGGCATCCGCGCAGTTGGCGATAGCGCAGGAACAGGCGACGTGCAGACGTGTACCCCTGGCAGTGTAGGCTTAACTGTACAGATCTGTGTTAAATAGTTGTAATCTCATCACATAAGAAATAAACACACAACTAAGAGCTTGTTACGTTAATAACGTTCATCACAGTTTCAATTCAACTCTCAATATTACCAAATTGTACATAAAAAAATACTTCTAAACGACAAACCGAATCTTTTTTTCACCACGCTAGTGTTCGTGTATTAATAATAATGTTTTTGTTTTTAAAAATAAAACATAATACTACACAACATTCATCGTCCTCGGACGATTGTTTAGAGCCTCCCGACTCTCGGGGCTCCACAGTGAGCATATCCTTGCCGGATTCGGCTAGGATGGCTTCGGCCTTAGAGGCGTTCAGGCATAATCCTGCGGATGGTAGCTTCGCACCACCGGCCGCTCGGCCGAGTGCATCAACCAAATGTCCGAAACTGCGTTTCCTCTCGTACTGACCAGTATTACTATCGCAACGACAAGCCATCAGTAGGGTAAAAAACTAACCTGTCTCACGACGGTCTAAACCCAGCTCACGTTCCCTTTTGATGGGTGAACAATCGAACGCTTGGCGAATTTTGCTAAAAAAATTAAACTTACCATACTAAATGTTTAAAACTTAACTTTAAATTGCTCAAAGTAGTGTCCACTATGCCATTCTTCATATACCTAGGTAAACATAACCCATAAACAAAGCGGGCGCGCAATAAATTACACCAACCTAAACCTACAAAATTAAACCTACCATACTTAATGTTTAAAACTTAACTTTAAATTGCTCAAAGTAATATGCACTATGCCATTCTTCATATACCTAGGTAAACATAACCCATAAACAAAGCGGGCGCGCAATAAATTACACCAACCTTAACCTAAAAAATTAAACCTTCCATACTAAATGTTTAAAACTTAACTTTAAATTGCTCAAAGTAGTGTCCACTATGCCATTCTTCATATACCTAGGTAAACATAACCCATAAAGCGGACGCGCAATAAATTACACCGACCTAAAAAATTAAACCTACCACACTAAATGTTTAAAACTTAACTTTAAATTGCTTAAAGTAGTGTCCACTATGCCATTCTTTATATACCTATGTTAAACATAACCCATAAACAAAGCGGGCGCGCAATAAATTACACCAACCTAAACCTACAAAATTAAACTTACCACACTAAATGTTTAAAACTTAACTTTAAATTGCTCAAAGTAGTGTCCACTATGCCATTCTTCATATACCTAGGTAAACATAACCCATAAACAAAGCGGGCGCGCAATAAATTACACCAACCTAAACCTAAAAAATTAAACCTACCACACTAAATGTTTAAAACTTAACTTTAAATTGCTTAAAGTAGTGTCCACTATGCCATTCTTTATATACCTATGTTAAACATAACCCATAAACAAAGCGGGCGCGCAATAAATTACACCAACCTAAACCTACAAAATTAAACTTACCACACTAAATGTTTAAAACTTAACTTTAAATTGCTTAAAGTAGTGTCCACTATGCCATTCTTTATATACCTATGTTAAACATAGCCCATAAACAAAGCGGGCGCGCAATAAATTACACCAACCTAAACCTACAAAATTAAACTTACCACACTAAATGTTTAAAACTTAACTTTAAATTGCTCAAAGTAGTGTCCACTATGCCATTCTTCATATACCTAGGTAAACATAACCCATAAACAAAGCGGGCGCGCAATAAATTACACCAACCTAAACCTAAAAAATTAAACCTACCACACTAAATGTTTAAAACTTAACTTTAAATTGCTTAAAGTAGTGTCCACTATGCCATTCTTTAAATACCTATGTTAAACATAACCCATAAACAAAGCGGGCGCGCAATAAATTACACCAACCTAAAACTACAAAATTAAACTTACCACACTAAATGTTTAAAACTTAACTTTAAATTGCTTAAAGTAGTGTCCACTATGCCATTCTTTATATACCTATGTTAAACATAGCCCATAAACAAAGCGGGCGCGCAATAAATTACACCAACCTAAACCTACAAAATTAAACTTACCACACTAAATGTTTAAAACTTAACTTTAAATTGCTCAAAGTAGTGTCCACTATGCCATTCTTCATATACCTAGGTAAACATAACCCATAAACAAAGCGGGCGCGCAATAAATTACACCAACCTAAACCTAAAAAATTAAACCTACCACACTAAATGTTTAAAACTTAACTTTAAATTGCTCAAAGTAGTGCCCACTATGCCATTCTTCATATACCTAGGTAGTTAGGTAGGTACCTACTTACGTACCTGTTGTAAGCGGCAGAAGCATCTTGATAATATTATATAATTGATCTGTGATTTACATGTAATAAGACTTAGTCAAAAAGTACGTAGTCTAAGAAGTTGACTGCATTAATAATAATAATATTTTCAGGCGACTAAGACCCATAGAAAAAAACAAAATAATCTTATATAATAATAAACTAATACATACGCCAACGACAACCACGTTCTGGACCAGAATGACCTGCTACATTCCGGACAAGATCGAGCGTCTACATCTCTCTATCGTTCGAAGGGTCTACTCACTGGATGGATGGGCGAGAGATGATTTTAACAGACTCTCCTTGCTAACCAGTCTGTTTGAGCATGAGTAGCCTCCCCCCCCCTTGTTGGCTTAGCAGCGGCGCCACGGGCAGGCCAAGGGTAGGAGTTGAGTTCTATGGTACGCCGGCTGTGATAACGCACCAATAGAACCCTTGACGCATGTGGACTGCAGCTCTCCCAATTAGCTGATAGCGGCAGCCAAAGGGTACATGACCACATGCGTGAGCACTAAAAACCCCTTACGTACATAAGAGAGTCATAGTTACTCCCGCCGTTTACCATGCGGAATGAATGAAAACACACACACCAAACTTCGTTCGTGTCTTCGCCAGCGACGCTCCGTCGACAGCCATCTATTGCACTTAGATGACGATTTTCGACATTATCTGGCTGGGGTAACGCACACCGCCCAACCCCGTTCTGGTCCGGAATGACCTGCTACATTCCGGACAAGATCGAGCGTCTACATCTCTCTATCGTTCGAAGGGTCTACTCACTGGATGGATGGGCGAGAGATGATTTTAACAGACTGTCCCTGCTAACCAGTCTGTTTGAGCATGAGACGTTCATGAACGAGCATGAACAGAAGAGCCCCCATTCGGAACGTTCGTACCGAGACGAGTTCACGTGTGTAAAGTTTGTTGACACATTCGCGACATCATATACGATTCCGCCCGGAATCTATAGAGCGCCTCACATCGAAACTCATAAGAGAGCAAAACTCACCGAACGCGACGACGCTAGCGCGTCCGAGCGCCGTTCGTCGTCGCGCCCATCAAATTGTTTCATACAACGTCCGTTTCCTTGATACGCAACACGCATAAAACACGGTCCGTCGGTCCACGCAGTTGACAGTCGGCGGCGTCGTGTATCGCCCACGGGCAGGCCAAGGGTAGGAGCTGAGTTCTATGGTACGCCGGCTGTGATAACGCACCAATAGAACCCTTGACGCATGTGGACTGCAGCTCTCCCAATTAGCTGATAGCGGCAGCCAAAGGGTACATGACCACATGCGTGAGCACTAAAAACCCCTTACGTACATAAGAGAGTCATAGTTACTCCCGCCGTTTACCATGCGGAATGAATGAAAACACACACACCAAACTTCGTTCGTGTCTTCGCCAGCGACGCTCCGTCGACAGACATCTATTGCACTTAGATGACGATTTTCGACATTATCTGGCTGGGGTAACGCACACCGCCCAACCCCGTTCTGGTCCGGAATGACCTGCTACATTCCGGACAAGATCGAGCGTCTACATCTCTCTATCGTTCGAAGGGTCTACTCACTGGATGGATGGGCGAGAGATGATTTTAACAGACTGTCCCTGCTAACCAGTCTGTTTGAGCATGAGACGTTCATGAACGAGCATGAACAGAAGAGCCCCCATTCGGAACGTTCGTACCGAGACGAGTTCACGTGTGTAAAGTTTGTTGACACATTCGCGACATCATATACGATTCCGCCCGGAATCTATAGAGCGCCTCACATCAAAACTCATAAGAGAGCAAAACTCACCGAACGCGACGACGCTAGCGCGTCCGAGCGCCGTTCGTCGTCGCGCCCATCAAATTGTTTCATACAACGACCGTTTCCTTGATACGCAACACGCATAAAACACGGTCCGTCGGTCCACGCAGTTGACAGTCGGCGGCGTCGTGTATCGCCCACGGGCAGGCCAAGGGTAGGAGCCGAGTTCTATGGTACGCCGGCTGTGATAACGCACCAATAGAACCCATGACGCGTGTGGACTGCAGCTCTCCCAATTAGCTGATAGCGGCAGCAATTATATGTTAATCTCAATCATACCCATATATATGTAAACCTCGAGAAAGATGCGATCGGGCGGTTTCGGTCGGTAAAATATTTTGTACATGATTATTAGTAAAGTGTCCTGCGGGTCCGATAAAGTGAAAGGTAAACATAGACCTCCCCTCCCCCCAACCCCCGGGCGAAAAAAAAGAGATTTACTTTTTTTTTTTTTTTAGTTTGGTGAAAAAAAAGTGTGCGTACTAATAACTTAATATAGGTTAGTGGGTTGGTGAGTTAAATTAATAAATAAAATAAATACATTATAATTATCATTGCAGGGGCCGAGTGGAGTGTTCGTGTATTAAATTCGTGTATTAAATTCGTGCATTAGGTGCGCGCTCGCAGCTGGTGCGCGTGTTAAATTTTAAGGGGTTTTTTTTTTTTGCCTCTAATTTCTTTGTAACCCCCAAAAATGATGGCAATTTACAAGCAATTTATAAACATAGCCCCTTAACCCCTAGGCAAAAAAGAAAAGAGTTTTTTTCTAGTTTTGAATTTGGTGAAAAGTGCATTGGTATTATAATACCTACTACACATACATTATATCGACGACGTTTTATTTACGTTATGAGTTTAATTGACATACATAATTGGGAATCAAACGAGCTTTAATAAAAATTATCTGATCATAAATATTCTGGTTTATTGAATAGGTACTTTTTACTAGGTTTTTTAGTATTTGTTTAGTTATGAGTCCACAGAGTCGACATTAGAGCCAACTTCTTAGTAGGTTTTCCTTAAGTTTGTTCCGTATTTGTATTCAGGTCAGGTCAGGAAGATATCTAGATATCAGGATTGCATACTTTTGAAGGTTTCTATGACTATAAGAGAATAAGTACCACTCGTAGATGTATGTACCACTGTGTATGTAAACGTTCACTTGGCAAGCACCATTTAATAGGTTGATTCGGATAATTTCCCTTTGGCTTTCCCTCGCACAGGTCTCTTATATATATTTTTATTTTTTTAATTTCAAACGAGCTTTAATAAATATTCTGGTTTATTGAATAGGTACTTTTATGTAACGGGGTAACTTTAAAACAGTATTTGTTTAGTTATGAGTCCACAGAGTCGACATTGGAGCCAACTTCTTTGTAGGTTTTCGTTAAGTTTGTTCTGTATTTGTATATGGTCAGGTCAGGAAGATATCTAGATATCAG
This sequence comes from Xanthia togata, assembly GCA_963853775.1. Lineage (NCBI taxonomy): Eukaryota > Metazoa > Arthropoda > Insecta > Lepidoptera > Noctuidae > Xanthia > Xanthia togata. The sequence goes on along the minus strand of OY970795.1, from coordinate 14,743,838 downwards.
GATTGCATACTTTTGAAGGTTTCTATGACTATAAGAGAATAAGTACCACTTGTAGATGTCTCCGTAAGCGTAAACGTTCACTTGGCAAGCACCATTTAATAGGTTGATTCGGATAATTTCCCTTTGGTTTTCCCTCGCACAGGTCTCTTATATATATTTTTATTTTTTTAATTTCAAACGAGCTTTAATAAATATTCTGGTTTATTGAATAGGTACTTTTATGTAACGGGGTAACTTTAAAACAGTATTTGTTTAGTTATGAGTCCACAGAGTCGACATTGGAGCCAACTTCTTTGTAGGTTTTCGTTAAGTTTGTTCTGTATTTGTATATGGTCAGGTCAGGAAGATATCTAGATATCAGGATTGCATACTTTTGAAGGTTTCTATGACTATAAGAGAATAAGTACCACTCGTAGATGTCTCCGTAAGCGTAAACGTTCACTTGGCAAGCACCATTTAATAGGTTGATTCGGATAATTTCCCTTTGGCTTTCCCTCGCACAGGTCTCTTACACTTCCAATTTTCATAAAAGTGACAATATTTTTTTGTTTCTTGTGATGTGTAATCATCACCGAAATCTACTATTAAGTATGTATTTAGTCTAGTAGTTGGAATGGTTGAATGTTTAGTTAGACATTTGATTTTATAGCCTTTGAGTAAGGTCACCCGTCTCTGCCCGGCCCTTTGGGAAATACAGGCCTGATGCGACTAAGATCGCTAATACTTTAACTTTTGTTTTAACATAACATGTAGGTATTTGAAGGCACGTCATGAAAAAATGACTTGACAATAAACCCTAGCAATTCACATAAGTTTGTCAGGTGTTAGATCGCCATCGTCACAGTATATCTTTACTCTATCTTTTGACTCGAGTATGTTTTCAAGGGAAATGAATAACGTCCAATTTATGTGACTTTTATAACGGAGATGAGTCCTCGAGCGTTTCCAGACTAGATTTTTTTGAATGTGTCAGAAGTCTCCTTTTATATCCGAGTCTGAGGTGTTATTTTTACATCATCTGTTTTTTCTGTTCTTTACAGAAATTATTTTAAAATTCAGTGATCGAAAGGCCAGTCATATACCATCGTACCAAAAACCTCTTTGATGAGTTCTGAGAGCGTTTCAATTATTATTATAAATGAAAGTTAGGATACAAATATTATATGATGTAGTGTCTGTAGTATGTAGATACAGTAAAAGTATAAGGAAGTTATCCGACAGTGTATGTATGTAATGAACCCTTTATTGGTTATCTGGTGATCGGAAAAATCTATATGTATTTTTTATAATTATGTATGTCGAACAATAATGATTGAATACATGTCAGTATTAAGTACTAGAGTTATGTAGTAGGTACTCACTGGGAATATTTTTGTAATTTTCAGTAATAAATGTAGTTTTCTGGGTCTTCAATTATTATTTTTTTCAATAGGACATCGTTGTGAGCAAAGTGAACGGAAATAAATGATCATACGACAAAACTAGAATCATCATAAGAAATAAAATATTATTTATCAATAATAAGAACCTAACCCAATAGGCTACCGTGCCGAAAAAAAAAGAATCTAAGAGTCTTTATAATAGGAATGAGTAAGGTAAAAGTACGTCGTACTTTTAACCATATGAGTTGCATAGACGTATATTATGTTTGTAATCAGCTTTTAAAATCCTTTATTTTGATTTGAACCCGCGATAATAATATAAAGAAATTAGCTAAAACTAGATATTTTAAAACTATGGGTACAATATAAGAAGAGAAAAAAAAATGAGCCTATAAGATGTTATTACCGGACGATACTTGCTGACGTTGCAGACTTGATCACGCACGCCTGTAGGCAGGCATCCGCGCAGTTGGCGATAGCGCAGGAACAGGCGACGTGCAGACGTGTACCCCTGGCAGTGTAGGCTTAACTGTACAGATCTGTGTTAAATAGTTGTAATCTCATCACATAAGAAATAAACACACAACTAAGAGCTTGTTACGTTAATAACGTTCATCACAGTTTCAATTCAACTCTCAATATTACCAAATTGTACATAAAAAAATACTTCTAAACGACAAACCGAATCTTTTTTTCACCACGCTAGTGTTCGTGTATTAATAATAATGTTTTTGTTTTTAAAAATAAAACATAATACTACACAACATTCATCGTCCTCGGACGATTGTTTAGAGCCTCCCGACTCTCGGGGCTCCACAGTGAGCATATCCTTGCCGGATTCGGCTAGGATGGCTTCGGCCTTAGAGGCGTTCAGGCATAATCCTGCGGATGGTATCTTCGCACCACCGGCCGCTCGGCCGAGTGCATCAACCAAATGTCCGAAACTGCGTTTCCTCTCGTACTGACCAGTATTACTATCGCAACGACAAGCCATCAGTAGGGTAAAAAACTAACCTGTCTCACGACGGTCTAAACCCAGCTCACGTTCCCTTTTGATGGGTGAACAATCGAACGCTTGGCGAATTTTGCTAAAAAAATTAAACTTACCATACTAAATGTTTAAAACTTAACTTTAAATTGCTCAAAGTAGTGTCCACTATGCCATTCTTCATATACCTAGGTAAACATAACCCATAAACAAAGCGGGCGCGCAATAAATTACACCAACCTAAACCTACAAAATTAAACCTACCATACTTAATGTTTAAAACTTAACTTTAAATTGCTCAAAGTAGTGTCCACTATGCCATTCTTCATATACCTAGGTAAACATAACCCATAAACAAAGCGGGCGCGCAATAAATTACACCAACCTAAACCTAAAAAATTAAACCTACCACACTAAATGTTTAAAACTTAACTTTAAATTGCTTAAAGTAGGGTCCACTATGCCATTCTTTATATACCTATGTTAAACATAACCTATAAACAAAGCGGGCGCGCAATAAATTACACCAACCTAAACCTACAAAATTAAACTTACCACACTAAATGTTTAAAACTTAACTTTAAATTGCTTAAAGTAGTGTCCACTATGCCATTCTTTATATAACTATGTTAAACATAACCCATAAACAAAGCGGGCGCGCAATAAATTACACCAACCTAAACCTACAAAATGAAACCTACCATACTTAATGTTTAAAACTTAACTTTAAATTGCTCAAAGTAATATGCACTATGCCATTCTTCATATACCTAGGTAAACATAACCCATAAACAAAGCGGGCGCGCAATAAATTACACCAACCTTAACCTAAAAAATTAAACCTTCCATACTAAATGTTTAAAACTTAACTTTAAATTGCTCAAAGTAGTGTCCACTATGCCATTCTTCATATACCTAGGTAAACATAACCCATAAAGCGGACGCGCAATAAATTACACCGACCTAAAAAATTAAACCTACCACACTAAATGTTTAAAACTTAACTTTAAATTGCTTAAAGTAGTGTCCACTATGCCATTCTTTATATACCTATGTTAAACATAACCCATAAACAAAGCGGGCGCGCAATAAATTACACCAACCTAAACCTACAAAATTAAACTTACCACACTAAATGTTTAAAACTTAACTTTAAATTGCTCAAAGTAGTGTCCACTATGCCATTCTTCATATACCTAGGTAAACATAACCCATAAACAAAGCGGGCGCGCAATAAATTACACCAACCTAAACCTAAAAAATTAAACCTACCACACTAAATGTTTAAAACTTAACTTTAAATTGCTTAAAGTAGTGTCCACTATGCCATTCTTTATATACCTATGTTAAACATAACCCATAAACAAAGCGGGCGCGCAATAAATTACACCAACCTAAACCTACAAAATTAAACTTACCACACTAAATGTTTAAAACTTAACTTTAAATTGCTTAAAGTAGTGTCCACTATGCCATTCTTTATATACCTATGTTAAACATAACCCATAAACAAAGCGGGCGCGCAATAAATTACACCAACCTAAACCTACAAAATTAAACTTACCACACTAAATGTTTAAAACTTAACTTTAAATTGCTCAAAGTAGTGTCCACTATGCCATTCTTCATATACCTAGGTAAACATAACCCATAAACAAAGCGGGCGCGCAATAAATTACACCAACCTAAACCTAAAAAATTAAACCTACCACACTAAATGTTTAAAACTTAACTTTAAATTGCTTAAAGTCGTGTCCACTATGCCATTCTTTATATACCTATGTAAAACATAACCCATAAACAAAGCGGGCGCGCAATAAATTACACCAACCTAAACCTAAAAAATTAAACCTACCACACTAAATGTTTAAAACTTAACTTTAAATTGCTCAAAGTAGTGCCCACTATGCCATTCTTCATATACCTAGGTAGTTAGGTAGGTACCTACTTACGTACCTGTTGTAAGTGGCAGAAGCATCTTTATAATATTATATAATTGATCTGTGATTTACATGTAATAAGACTTAGTCAAAAAGTACGTAGTCTAAGAAGTTGACTGCATTAATAATAATAATATTTTCAGGCGACTAAGACCCATAGAAAAAAACAAAATAATCTTATATAATAATAAACTAATACATACGCCAACGACAACCACGTTCTGGACCAGAATGACCTGCTACATTCCGGACAAGATCGAGCGTCTACATCTCTCTATCGTTCGAAGGGTCTACTCACTGGATGGATGGGCGAGAGATGATTTTAACAGACTCTCCTTGCTAACCAGTCTGTTTGAGCATGAGTAGCCTCCCCCCCCCTTGTTGGCTTAGCAGCGGCGCCACGGGCAGGCCAAGGGTAGGAGTTGAGTTCTATGGTACGCCGGCTGTGATAACGCACCAATAGAACCCTTGACGCATGTGGACTGCAGCTCTCCCAATTAGCTGATAGCGGCAGCCAAAGGTTACATGACCACATGCGTGAGCACTAAAAACCCCTTACGTACATAAGAGAGTCATAGTTACTCCCGCCGTTTACCATGCGGAATGAATGAAAACACACACACCAAACTTCGTTCGTGTCTTCGCCAGCGACGCTCCGTCGACAGACATCTATTGCACTTAGATGACGATTTTCGACATTATCTGGCTGGGGTAACGCACACCGCCCAACCCCGTTCTGGTCCGGAATGACCTGCTACATTCCGGACAAGATCGAGCGTCTACATCTCTCTATCGTTCGAAGGGTCTACTCACTGGATGGATGGGCGAGAGATGATTTTAACAGACTGTCCCTGCTAACCAGTCTGTTTGAGCATGAGACGTTCATGAACGAGCATGAACAGAAGAGCCCCCATTCGGAACGTTCGTACCGAGACGAGTTCACGTGTGTAAAGTTTGTTGACACATTCGCGACATCATATACGATTCCGCCCGGAATCTATAGAGCGCCTCACATCGAAACTCATAAGAGAGCAAAACTCACCGAACGCGACGACGCTAGCGCGTCCGAGCGCCGTTCGTCGTCGCGCCCATCAAATTGTTTCATACAACGACCGTTTCCTTGATACGCAACACGCATAAAACACGGTCCGTCGGTCCACGCAGTTGACAGTCGGCGGCGTCGTGTATCGCCCACGGGCAGGCCAAGGGTAGGAGCCGAGTTCTATGGTACGCCGGCTGTGATAACGCACCAATAGAACCCATGACGCGTGTGGACTGCAGCTCTCCCAATTAGCTGATAGCGGCAGCCAAAGGGTACATGACCACATGCGTGAGCACTAAAAACCCCTTACGTACATAAGAGAGTCATAGTTACTCCCGCCGTTTACCATGCGGAATGAATGAAAACACACACACCAAACTTCGTTCGTGTCTTCGCCAGCGACGCTCCGTCGACAGACATCTATTGCACTTAGATGACGATTTTCGACATTATCTGGCTGGGGTAACGCACACCGCCCAACCCCGTTCTGGTCCGGAATGACCTGCTACATTCCGGACAAGATCGAGCGTCTACATCTCTCTATCGTTCGAAGGGTCTACTCACTGGATGGATGGGCGAGAGATGATTTTAACAGACTGTCCCTGCTAACCAGTCTGTTTGAGCATGAGACGTTCATGAACGAGCATGAACAGAAGAGCCCCCATTCGGAACGTTCGTACCGAGACGAGTTCACGTGTGTAAAGTTTGTTGACACATTCGCGACATCATATACGATTCCGCCCGGAATCTATAGAGCGCCTCACATCGAAACTCATAAGAGAGCAAAACTCACCGAACGCGACGACGCTAGCGCGTCCGAGCGCCGTTCGTCGTCGCGCCCATCAAATTGTTTCATACAACGACCGTTTCCTTGATACGCAACACGCATAAAACACGGTCCGTCGGTCCACGCAGTTGACAGTCGGCGGCGTCGTGTATCGCCCACGGGCAGGCCAAGGGTAGGAGCCGAGTTCTATGGTACGCCGGCTGTGATAACGCACCAATAGAACCCATGACGCGTGTGGACTGCAGCTCTCCCAATTAGCTGATAGCGGCAGCAATTATATGTTAATCTCAATCATACCCATATATATGTAAACCTCGAGAAAGATGCGATCGGGCGGTTTCAGTCGGTAAAATATTTTGTACATGATTATTAGTAAAGTGTCCTGCGGGTCCGATAAAGTGAAAGGTAAACATAGACCTCCCCTCCCCCCAACCCCCGGGCGAAAAAAAAGAGATTTACTTTTTTTTTTTTTTAGTTTGGTGAAAAAAAAGTGTGCGTACTAATAACTTAATATAGGTTAGTGGGTTGGTGAGTTAAATTAATAAATAAAATAAATACATTATAATTATCATTGCAGGGGCCGAGTGGAGTGTTCGTGTATTAAATTCGTGCATTAGGTGCGCGCTCGCAGCTGGTGCGCGTGTTAAATTTTAAGGGGTTTTTTTTTTTTTGCCTCTAATTTCTTTGTAACCCCCAAAAATGATGGCAATTTACAAGCAATTTATAAACATAGCCCCTTAACCCCTAGGCAAAAAAGAAAAGAGTTTTTTTCTAGTTTTGAATTTGGTGAAAAGTGCATTGGTATTATAATACCTACTACACATACATTATATCGACGACGTTTTATTTACGTTATGAGTTTAATTGACATACATAATTGGGAATCAAACGAGCTTTAATAAAAATTATCTGATCATAAATATTCTGGTTTATTGAATAGGTACTTTTTACTAGGTTTTTTAGTATTTGTTTAGTTATGAGTCCACAGAGTCGACATTAGAGCCAACTTCTTAGTAGGTTTTCCTTAAGTTTGTTCCGTATTTGTATTCAGGTCAGGTCAGGAAGATATCTAGATATCAGGATTGCATACTTTTGAAGGTTTCTATGACTATAAGAGAATAAGTACCACTCGTAGATGTATGTACCACTGTGTATGTAAACGTTCACTTGGCAAGCACCATTTAATAGGTTGAATCGGATAATTTCCCTTTGGCTTTCCCTCGCACAGGTCTCTTATATATATTTTTATTTTTTTAATTTCAAACGAGCTTTAATAAATATTCTGGTTTATTGAATAGGTACTTTTATGTAACGGGGTAACTTTAAAACAGTATTTGTTTAGTTATGAGTCCACAGAGTCGACATTGGAGCCAACTTCTTAGTAGGTTTTCCTTAAGTTTGTTCCGTATTTGTATTCAGGTCAGGTCAGGAAGATATCTAGATATCAGGATTGCATACTTTTGAAGGTTTCTATGACTATAAGAGAATAAGTACCACTCGTAGATGTCTCCGTAAGCGTAAACGTTCACTTGGCAAGCACCATTTAATAGGTTGATTCGGATAATTTCCCTTTGGCTTTCCCTCGCACAGGTCTCTTACACTTCCAATTTTCATAAAAGTGACAATATTTTTTTGTTTTTGTGATGTGTAATCATCACCGAAATCTACTATTAAGTATGTATTTAGTCTAGTAGTTGGAATGGTTGAATGTTTAGTTAGACATTTGATTTTATAGCCTTTGAGTAAGGTCACCCGTCTCTGCCCGGCCCTTTGGGAAATACAGGCCTGATGCGACTAAGATCGCTAATACTTTAACTTTTGTTTTAACATAACATGTAGGTATTTGAAGGCACGTCATGAAAAAATGACTTGACAATAAACCCTAGCAATTCACATAAGTTTGTCAGGTGTTAGATAGTATATCTTTACTCTATCTTTTGACTCGAGTATGTTTTCAAGGGAAATGAATAACGTCCAATTTATGTGACTTTTATACCGGAGATGAGTCCTCGAGCGTTTCCAGACTAGATTTTTTTGAATGTGTCAGAAGTCTCCTTTTATATCCGAGTCTGAGGTGTTATTTTTACATCATCTGTTTTTTCTGTTCTTTACAGAAATTATTTTAAAATTCAGTGATCGAAAGGCCAGTCATATACCATCGTACCAAAAACCTCTTTGATGAGTTCTGAGAGCGTTTCAATTATTATTATAAATGAAAGTTAGGATACAAATATTATATGATGTAGTGTCTGTAGTATGTAGATACAGTTAAAGTATAAGGAAGTTATCCGACAGTGTATGTATGTAATGAACCCTTTATTGGTTATCTGGTGATCGGAAAAATCTATATGTATTTTTTATAATTATGTATGTCGAACAATAATGATTGAATACATGTCAGTATTAAGTACTAGAGTTATGTATTAGGTACTCACTGGGAATATTTTTGTAATTTTCAGTAATAAATGTAGTTTTCTGGGTCTTCAATTATTATTTTTTTCAATAGGACATCGTTGTGAGCAAAGTGAACGGAAATAAATGATCATACGACAAAACTAGAATCATCATAAGAAATAAAATATCATTTATCAATAATAAGAACCTAACCCAATAGGCTACCGTGCCGAAAAAAAAAGAATCTAAGAGTCTTTATAATAGGAATGAGTAAGGTAAAAGTACGTCGTACTTTTAACCATATGAGTTGCATAGACGTATATTATGTTTGTAATCAGCTTTTAAAATCCTTTATTTTGATTTGAACCCGCGATAATAATATAAAGAAATTAGCTAAAACTAGATATTTTAAAACTATGGGTACAATATAAGAAGAGAAAAAAAAATGAGCCTATAAGATGTTATTACCGGACGATACTTGCTGACGTTGCAGACTTGATCACGCACGCCTGTAGGCAGGCATCCGCGCAGTTGGCGATAGCGCAGGAACAGGCGACGTGCAGACGTGTACCCCTGGCAGTGTAGGCTTAACTGTACAGATCTGTGTTAAATAGTTGTAATCTCATCACATAAGAAATAAACACACAACTAAGAGCTTGTTACGTTAATAACGTTCATCACAGTTTCAATTCAACTCTCAATATTACCAAATTGTACATAAAAAAATACTTCTAAACGACAAACCGAATCTTTTTTTCACCACGCTAGTGTTCGTGTATTAATAATAATGTTTTTGTTTTTAAAAATAAAACATAATACTACACAACATTCATCGTCCTCGGACGATTGTTTAGAGCCTCCCGACTCTCGGGGCTCCACAGTGAGCATTTATCCTTGCCGGATTCGGCTAGGATGGCTTCGGCCTTAGAGGCGTTCAGGCATAATCCTGCGGATGGTAGCTTCGCACCACCGGCCGCTCGGCCGAGTGCATCAACCAAATGTCCGAAACTGCGTTTCCTCTCGTACTGACCAGTATTACTATCGCAACGACAAGCCATCAGTAGGGTAAAAAACTAACCTGTCTCACGACGGTCTAAACCCAGCTCACGTTCCCTTTTGATGGGTGAACAATCGAACGCTTGGCGAATTTTGCTAAAAAAATTAAACTTACCATACTAAATGTTTAAAACTTAACTTTAAATTGCTCAAAGTAGTGTCCACTATGCCATTCTTCATATACCTAGGTAAACATAACCCATAAACAAAGCGGGCGCGCAATAAATTACACCAACCTTAACCTAAAAAATTAAACCTTCCATACTAAATGTTTAAAACTTAACTTTAAATTGCTCAAAGTAGTGTCCACTATGCCATTCTTTATATACCTATGTTAAACATAACCCATAAACAAAGCGGGCGCGCAATAAATTACACCAACCTAAACCTACAAAATTAAACTTACCACACTAAATGTTTAAAACTTAACTTTAAATTGCTCAAAGTAGTGTCCACTATGCCATTCTTCATATACCTAGGTAAACATAACCCATAAACAAAGCGGGCGCGCAATAAATTACACCAACCTAAACCTAAAAAATTAAACCTACCACACTAAATGTTTAAAACTTAACTTTAAATTGCTTAAAGTAGTGTCCACTATGCCATTCTTTATATACCTATGTTAAACATAACCCATAAACAAAGCGGGCGCGCAATAAATTACACCAACCTAAACCTACAAAATTAAACTTACCACACTAAATGTTTAAAACTTAACTTTAAATTGCTCAAAGTAGTGTCCACTATGCCATTCTTCATATACCTAGGTAAACATAACCCATAAACAAAGCGGGCGCGCAATAAATTACACCAACCTAAACCTAAAAAATTAAACCTACCACACTAAATGTTTAAAACTTAACTTTAAATTGCTTAAAGTAGTGTCCACTATGCCATTCTTTATATACCTATGTTAAACATAACCCATAAACAAAGCGGGCGCGCAATAAATTACACCAACCTAAACCTACAAAATTAAACTTACCACACTAAATGTTTAAAACTTAACTTTAAATTGCTTAAAGTAGTGTCCACTATGCCATTCTTTATATACCTATGTTAAACATAGCCCATAAACAAAGCGGGCGCGCAATAAATTACACCAACCTAAACCTACAAAATTAAACTTACCACACTAAATGTTTAAAACTTAACTTTAAATTGCTCAAAGTAGTGTCCACTATGCCATTCTTCATATACCTAGGTAAACATAACCCATAAACAAAGCGGGCGCGCAATAAATTACACCAACCTAAACCTAAAAAATTAAACCTACCACACTAAATGTTTAAAACTTAACTTTAAATTGCTCAAAGTAGTGCCCACTATGCCATTCTTCATATACCTAGGTAGTTAGGTAGGTACCTACTTACGTACCTGTTGTAAGTGGCAGAAGCATCTTGATAATATTATATAATTGATCTGTGATTTACATGTAATAAGACTTAGTCAAAAAGTACGTAGTCTAAGAAGTTGACTGCATTAATAATAATAATATTTTCAGGCGACTAAGACCCATAGAAAAAAACAAAATAATCTTATATAATAATAAACTAATACATACGCCAACGACAACCACGTTCTGGACCAGAATGACCTGCTACATTCCGGACAAGATCGAGCGTCTACATCTCTCTATCGTTCGAAGGGTCTACTCACTGGATGGATGGGCGAGAGATGATTTTAACAGACTCTCCTTGCTAACCAGTCTGTTTGAGCATGAGTAGCCTCCCCCCCCCTTGTTGGCTTAGCAGCGGCGCCACGGGCAGGCCAAGGGTAGGAGTTGAGTTCTATGGTACGCCGGCTGTGATAACGCACCAATAGAACCCTTGACGCATGTGGACTGCAGCTCTCCCAATTAGCTGATAGCGGCAGCCAAAGGGTACATGACCACATGCGTGAGCACTAAAAACCCCTTACGTACATAAGAGAGTCATAGTTACTCCCGCCGTTTACCATGCGGAATGAATGAAAACACACACACCAAACTTCGTTCGTGTCTTCGCCAGCGACGCTCCGTCGACAGACATCTATTGCACTTAGATGACGATTTTCGACATTATCTGGCTGGGGTAACGCACACCGCCCAACCCCGTTCTGGTCCGGAATGACCTGCTACATTCCGGACAAGATCGAGCGTCTACATCTCTCTATCGTTCGAAGGGTCTACTCACTGGATGGATGGGCGAGAGATGATTTTAACAGACTGTCCCTGCTAACCAGTCTGTTTGAGCATGAGACGTTCATGAACGAGCATGAACAGAAGAGCCCCCATTCGGAACGTTCGTACCGAGACGAGTTCACGTGTGTAAAGTTTGTTGACACATTCGCGACATCATATACGATTCCGCCCGGAATCTATAGAGCGCCTCACATCGAAACTCATAAGAGAGCAAAACTCACCGAACGCGACGACGCTAGCGCGTCCGAGCGCCGTTCGTCGTCGCGCCCATCAAATTGTTTCATACAACGACCGTTTCCTTGATACGCAACACGCATAAAACACGGTCCGTCGGTCCACGCAGTTGACAGTCGGCGGCGTCGTGTATCGCCCACGGGCAGGCCAAGGGTAGGAGCCGAGTTCTATGGTACGCCGGCTGTGATAACGCACCAATAGAACCCATGACGCGTGTGGACTGCAGCTCTCCCAATTAGCTGATAGCGGCAGCAATTATATGTTAATCTCAATCATACCCATATATATGTAAACCTCGAGAAAGATGCGATCGGGCGGTTTCGGTCGGTAAAATATTTTGTACATGATTATTAGTAAAGTGTCCTGCGGGTCCGATAAAGTGAAAGGTAAACATAGACCTCCCCTCCCCCCAACCCCCGGGCGAAAAAAAAGAGATTTACTTTTTTTTTTTTTTTAGTTTGGTGAAAAAAAAGTGTGCGTACTAATAACTTAATATAGGTTAGTGGGTTGGAAGGGTTCCCGCATTGTCGTTGCGGGGGGGCTCAGTAGCCGTGGGTTGGGCACCCACGGTGAAGCTAAGAGGAACCCGAGGAGGGGCCGCTCGTCAGGGCTTTTTGATAAAAGCCCATGACGTAGCGGCCAGCGAGTAGGTTGCGGTGGCGACATCGCAACTGAGGCGGGCCGCGATGTCGTGTATCGGAGACATCGCGGCTGCGGTTTCGGGGCCGCGGCTGGAGAGGTGTATTGCGGTACAGCGCTCTCCCTCCCTGCCGCGGCCTTGACGGGGTCGCCACCGTCCGATGGCGAACGCGGTGGGGCCGCAGGGGAAGAGGAGTGTCGGTATAGCGTAGGCCGCTCTCCCTATCCTCTGCGGCCGAAAATTGGTAGACGGCGGGGCCAATGTCCTGACCCGCCGAAGAGGGGCCAAGGGCGCCTAGACAAGGGGCTGTCTGGCGCCCATGTGCTGGTTTGGTCCCTGGGTTGGTCACGGCGTGCCATGTGTTCTGGTGCGCCGGTGATGAAGGAGGAGGGGCCCGCTGCGGCGGGCTGGCACCAGTCGGGGGTTGCGGAGGATTTTTTTTTTGTTCCCGCGACCCCCGGCGTAGGTGTGAGACGGAACACCGGGGTGGTTTTTAGTCAGTAAGAGTCTGACAGACCCCTCCGCTCGCCCCAGGCGGAGGACATCCATGAGGATTTTCCACCCCGAGAACAAAAAAAAAAAAAAAGGTTAGTGGGTTGGTGAGTTAAATTAATAAATAAAATAAATACATTATAATTATCATTGCAGGGGCCGAGTGGAGTGTTCGTGTATTAAATTCGTGTATTAAATTCGTGCATTAGGTGCGCGCTCGCAGCTGGTGCGCGTGTTAAATTTTAAGGGGTTTTTTTTTTTTGCCTCTTATTTCTTTGTAACCCCCAAAAATGATGGCAATTTACAAGCAATTTATAAACATAGCCCCTTAACCCCTAGGCAAAAAAGAAAAGAGTTTTTTTCTAGTTTTGAATTTGGTGAAAAGTGCATTGGTATTATAATACCTACTACACATACATTATATCGACGACGTTTTATTTACGTTATGAGTTTAATTGACATACATAATTGGGAATCAAACGAGCTTTAATAAAAATTATCTGATCATAAATATTCTGGTTTATTGAATAGGTACTTTTTACTAGGTTTTTTAGTATTTGTTTAGTTATGAGTCCACAGAGTCGACATTAGAGCCAACTTCTTAGTAGGTTTTCCTTAAGTTTGTTCCGTATTTGTATTCAGGTCAGGTCAGGAAGATATCTAGATATCAGGATTGCATACTTTTGAAGGTTTCTATGACTATAAGAGAATAAGTACCACTCGTAGATGTATGTACCACTGTGTATGTAAACGTTCACTTGGCAAGCACCATTTAATAGGTTGAATCGGATAATTTCCCTTTGGCTTTCCCTCGCACAGGTCTCTTATATATATTTTTATTTTTTTAATTTCAAACGAGCTTTAATAAATATTCTGGTTTATTGAATAGGTACTTTTATGTAACGGGGTAACTTTAAAACAGTATTTGTTTAGTTATGAGTCCACAGAGTCGAAATTGGAGCCAACTTCTTTGTAGGTTTTCGTTAAGTTTGTTCTGTATTTGTATATGGTCAGGTCAGGAAGATATCTAGATATCAGGATTGCATACTTTTGAAGGTTTCTATGACTATAAGAGAATAAGTACCACTTGTAGATGTCTCCGTAAGCGTAAACGTTCACTTGGCAAGCACCATTTAATAGGTTGATTCGGATAATTTCCCTTTGGTTTTCCCTCGCACAGGTCTCTTATATATATTTTTATTTTTTTAATTTCAAACGAGCTTTAATAAATATTCTGGTTTATTGAATAGGTACTTTTATGTAACGGGGTAACTTTAAAACAGTATTTGTTTAGTTATGAGTCCACAGAGTCGACATTGGAGCCAACTTCTTTGTAGGTTTTCGTTAAGTTTGTTCTGTATTTGTATATGGTCAGGTCAGGAAGATATCTAGATATCAGGATTGCATACTTTTGAAGGTTTCTATGACTATAAGAGAATAAGTACCACTCGTAGATGTCTCCGTAAGCGTAAACGTTCACTTGGCAAGCACCATTTAATAGGTTGATTCGGATAATTTCCCTTTGGCTTTCCCTCGCACAGGTCTCTTACACTTCCAATTTTCATAAAAGTGACAATATTTTTTTGTTTTTTGTGATGTGTAATCATCACCGAAATCTACTATTAAGTATGTATTTAGTCTAGTAGTTGGAATGGTTGAATGTTTAGTTAGACATTTGATTTTATAGCCTTTGAGTAAGGTCACCCGTCTCTGCCCGGCCCTTTGGGAAATACAGGCCTGATGCGACTAAGATCGCTAATACTTTAACTTTTGTTTTAACATAACATGTAGGTATTTGAAGGCACGTCATGAAAAAATGACTTGACAATAAACCCTAGCAATTCACATAAGTTTGTCAGGTGTTAGATCGCCATCGTCATAGTATATCTTTACTCTATCTTTTGACTCGAGTATGTTTTCAAGGGAAATGAATAACGTCCAATTTATGTGACTTTTATAACGGAGATGAGTCCTCGAGCGTTTCCAGACTAGATTTTTTTGAATGTGTCAGAAGTCTCCTTTTATATCCGAGTCTGAGGTGTTATTTTTACATCATCTGTTTTTTCTGTTCTTTACAGAAATTATTTTAAAATTCAGTGATCGAAAGGCCAGTCATATACCATCGTACCAAAAACCTCTTTGATGAGTTCTGAGAGCGTTTCAATTATTATTATAAATGAAAGTTAGGATACAAATATTATATGATGTAGTGTCTGTAGTATGTAGATACAGTAAAAGTATAAGGAAGTTATCCGACAGTGTATGTATGTAATGAACCCTTTATTGGTTATCTGGTGATCGGAAAAATCTATATGTATTTTTTATAATTATGTATGTCGAACAATAATGATTGAATACATGTCAGTATTAAGTACTAGAGTTAGGTACTCACTGGGAATATTTTTGTAATTTTCAGTAATAAATGTAGTTTTCTGGGTCTTCAATTATTATTTTTTTCAATAGGACATCGTTGTGAGCAAAGTGAACGGAAATAAATGATCATACGACAAAACTAGAATCATCATAAGAAATAAAATATTATTTATCAATAATAAGAACCTAACCCAATAGGCTACCGTGCCGAAAAAAAAAGAATCTAAGAGTCTTTATAATAGGAATGAGTAAGGTAAAAGTACGTCGTACTTTTAACCATATGAGTTGCATAGACGTATATTATGTTTGTAATCAGCTTTTAAAATCCTTTATTTTGATTTGAACCCGCGATAATAATATAAAGAAATTAGCTAAAACTAGATATTTTAAAACTATGGGTACAATATAAGAAGATAAAAAAACAAAGAAATGAGCCTATGAGATGTTATTACCGGACGATACACATTAAATCTACTCGGTCGAAGCTAGTGTTCGTGTATTAATTAAATTTAAAAAATATATAAAACATTGTACACTACGCACAACACTCATCGTCCTCGGATGAATCACCTGGCGTAGGGCTGAGTCTCAACAGATCGCAGCACGACGCTGCTCTACCGAGCACAACACCCCGCCAGGAACGGAAGTCGTCTACAAACTACTCCGAGCCCCGACATCGAACTGAGGTAGATTCGGACCTTCGGAGCCGTGACGCACGCGTTAAGCGGACAGCATCGATCTCCGCGATCCAAATGGGCTTCGACGTCGCACCTCACGTGGTGAAGCGCGACTAGTAAAGTCACATTGTTTAGAGCCTCCCGACTCTCGGGGCTCCACAGTGAGCATATCCTTGCCGGATTCGGCTAGGCTGGCTTTGGCCTTAGAGGCGTTCAGGCATAATCCCGCGGATGGTAGCTTCGCACCACCGGCCGCTCCGCCGAGTGCATCAACCAAATGTCCGAAACTGCGGTTCCTCTCGTACTGAGCAGTATTACTATCGCAACGACAAGCCATCAGTAGGGTAAAACTAACCTGTCTCACGACGGTCTAAACCCAGCTCACGTTCCCTTTTGATGGGTGAACAATCGAACGCTTGGCGAATTTTGCAAAAAAATTAAACTTACCATACTAAATGTTTAAAACTTAGCTTTAAATTGCTCAAAGTCACCCAGGCCACTATGCCATTCTTCATATACCTAGGTAAACATAACCCATAAACAAAGCGGGCGCGCAATAATAATCTTTGAGACAAGCATATAACTACTGGCAGGATCAACCAGGGAGCTTCTTGATAAGAGACCGCCGCGCGCCCGCCGCCGACAGACGCCGCAAGGGCGTCCGTCTCGCCGGCGAGGCGCGCAGTGAATCCTCATTCCCGAGCGTCTGCGGTCTTTGAGACGCGGACGCACACGGGCGAGCTCTGTTAGAATTTTTAAGTCGCACGCGCGCACCTCTGGCCGCGTGTATCTCAACTCTACAGACGCGACAGCGCGTGCTTAAGGGCGTAGACGTTCATGAACGAGCATGAACAGAAGAGCCCCCATTCGGAACGTTCGTACCGAGACGAGTTCACGTGTGTAAAGTTTGTTGACACATTCGCGACATCATATACGATTCCGCCCGGAATCTATAGAGCGCCTCACATCGAAACTCATAAGAGAGCATAAACTCACCGAACGCGACGACGCTAGCGCGTCCGAGCGCCGTTCGTCGTCGCGCCCATCAAATTGTTTCATACAACGACCGTTTCCTTGATACGCAACACGCATAAAACACGGTCCGTCGGTCCACGCAGTTGACAGTCGGCGGCGTCGTGTATCGCCCACGGGCAGGCCAAGGGTAGGAGCCGAGTTCTATGGTACGCCGGCTGTGATAACGCACCAATAGAACCCATGACGCGTGTGGACTGCAGCTCTCCCAATTAGCTGATAGCGGCAGCAATTATATGTTAATCTCAATCATACCCATATATATGTAAACCTCGAGAAAGATGCGATCGGGCGGTTTCGGTCGGTAAAATATTTTGTACATGATTATTAGTAAAGTGTCCTGCGGGTCCGATAAAGTGAAAGGTAAACATAGACCTCCCCTCCCCCCAACCCCCGGGCGAAAAAAAAGAGATTTACTTTTTTTTTTTTTTTTAGTTTGGTGAAAAAAAAGTGTGCGTACTAATAACTTAATATAGGTTAGTGGGTTGGTGAGTTAAATTAATAAATAAAATAAATACATTATAATTATCATTGCAGGGGCCGAGTGGAGTGTTCGTGTATTAAATTCGTGTATTAAATTCGTGCATTAGGTGCGCGCTCGCAGCTGGTGCGCGTGTTAAATTTTAAGGGGTTTTTTTTTTATGCCTCTAATTTCTTTGTAACCCCCAAAAATGATGGCAATTTACAAGCAATTTATAAACATAGCCCCTTAACCCCTAGGCAAAAAAGAAAAGAGTTTTTTTCTAGTTTTGAATTTGGTGAAAAGTGCATTGGTATTATAATACCTACTACACATACATTATATCGACGACGTTTTATTTACGTTATGAGTTTAATTGACATACATAATTGGGAATCAAACGAGCTTTAATAAAAATTATCTGATCATAAATATTCTGGTTTATTGAATAGGTACTTTTTACTAGGTTTTTTAGTATTTGTTTAGTTATGAGTCCACAGAGTCGACATTAGAGCCAACTTCTTAGTAGGTTTTCCTTAAGTTTGTTCCGTATTTGTATTCAGGTCAGGTCAGGAAGATATCTAGATATCAGGATTGCATACTTTTGAAGGTTTCTATGACTATAAGAGAATAAGTACCACTCGTAGATGTCTCCGTAAGCGTAAACGTTCACTTGGCAAGCACCATTTAATAGGTTGATTCGGATAATTTCCCTTTGGCTTTCCCTCGCACAGGTCTCTTATATATATTTTTATTTTTTTAATTTCAAACGAGCTTTAATAAATATTCTGGTTTATTGAATAGGTACTTTTATGTAACGGGGTAACTTTAAAACAGTATTTGTTTAGTTATGAGTCCACAGAGTCGACATTGGAGCCAACTTCTTTGTAGGTTTTCGTTAAGTTTGTTCTGTATTTGTATATGGTCAGGTCAGGAAGATATCTAGATATCAGGATTGCATACTTTTGAAGGTTTCTATGACTATAAGAGAATAAGTACCACTCGTAGATGTCTCCGTAAGCGTAAACGTTCACTTGGCAAGCACCATTTAATAGGTTGATTCGGATAATTTCCCTTTGGCTTTCCCTCGCACAGGTCTCTTACACTTCCAATTTTCATAAAAGTGACAATATTTTTTTGTTTTTTGTGATGTGTAATCATCACCGAAATCTACTATTAAGTATGTATTTAGTCTAGTAGTTGGAATGGTTGAATGTTTAGTTAGACATTTGATTTTATAGCCTTTGAGTAAGGTCACCCGTCTCTGCCCGGCCCTTTGGGAAATACAGGCCTGATGCGACTAAGATCGCTAATACTTTAACTTTTGTTTTAACATAACATGTAGGTATTTGAAGGCACGTCATGAAAAAATGACTTGACAATAAACCCTAGCAATTCACATAAGTTTGTCAGGTGTTAGATCGCCATCGTCATAGTATATCTTTACTCTATCTTTTGACTCGAGTATGTTTTCAAGGGAAATGAATAACGTCCAATTTATGTGACTTTTATACCGGAGATGAGTCCTCGAGCGTTTCCAGACTAGATTTTTTTGAATGTGTCAGAAGTCTCCTTTTATATCCGAGTCTGAGGTGTTATTTTTACATCATCTGTTTTTTCTGTTCTTTACAGAAATTATTTTAAAATTCAGTGATCGAAAGGCCAGTCATATACCATCGTACCAAAAACCTCTTTGATGAGTTCTGAGAGCGTTTCAATTATTATTATAAATGAAAGTTAGGATACAAATATTATATGATGTAGTGTCTGTAGTATGTAGATACAGTTAAAGTATAAGGAAGTTATCCGACAGTGTATGTATGTAATGAACCCTTTATTGGTTATCTGGTGATCGGAAAAATCTATATGTATTTTTTATAATTATGTATGTCGAACAATAATGATTGAATACATGTCAGTATTAAGTACTAGAGTTATGTAGTAGGTACTCACTGGGAATATTTTTGTAATTTTCAGTAATAAATGTAGTTTTCTGGGTCTTCAATTATTATTTTTTTCAATAGGACATCGTTGTGAGCAAAGTGAACGGAAATAAATGATCATACGACAAAACTAGAATCATCATAAGAAATAAAATATTATTTATCAATAATAAGAACCTAACCCAATAGGCTACCGTGCCGAAAAAAAAAGAATCTAAGAGTCTTTATAATAGGAATGAGTAAGGTAAAAGTACGTCGTACTTTTAACCATATGAGTTGCATAGACGTATATTATGTTTGTAATCAGCTTTTAAAATCCTTTATTTTGATTTGAACCCGCGATAATAATATAAAGAAATTAGCTAAAACTAGATATTTTAAAACTATGGGTACAATATAAGAAGAGAAAAAAAAATGAGCCTATAAGATGTTATTACCGGACGATACTTGCTGACGTTGCAGACTTGATCACGCACGCCTGTAGGCAGGCATCCGCGCAGTTGGCGATAGCGCAGGAACAGGCGACGTGCAGACGTGTACCCCTGGCAGTGTAGGCTTAACTGTACAGATCTGTGTTAAATAGTTGTAATCTCATCACATAAGAAATAAACACACAACTAAGAGCTTGTTACGTTAATAACGTTCATCACAGTTTCAATTCAACTCTCAATATTACCAAATTGTACATAAAAAAATACTTCTAAACGACAAACCGAATCTTTTTTTCACCACGCTAGTGTTCGTGTATTAATAATAATGTTTTTGTTTTTAAAAATAAAACATAATACTACACAACATTCATCGTCCTCGGACGATTGTTTAGAGCCTCCCGACTCTCGGGGCTCCACAGTGAGCATATCCTTGCCGGATTCGGCTAGGATGGCTTCGGCCTTAGAGGCGTTCAGGCATAATCCTGCGGATGGTATCTTCGCACCACCGGCCGCTCGGCCGAGTGCATCAACCAAATGTCCGAAACTGCGTTTCCTCTCGTACTGACCAGTATTACTATCGCAACGACAAGCCATCAGTAGGGTAAAAAACTAACCTGTCTCACGACGGTCTAAACCCAGCTCACGTTCCCTTTTGATGGGTGAACAATCGAACGCTTGGCGAATTTTGCTAAAAAAATTAAACTTACCATACTAAATGTTTAAAACTTAACTTTAAATTGCTCAAAGTAGTGTCCACTATGCCATTCTTCATATACCTAGGTAAACATAACCCATAAACAAAGCGGGCGCGCAATAAATTACACCAACCTAAACCTACAAAATTAAACCTACCATACTTAATGTTTAAAACTTAACTTTAAATTGCTCAAAGTAGTGTCCACTATGCCATTCTTCATATACCTAGGTAAACATAACCCATAAACAAAGCGGGCGCGCAATAAATTACACCAACCTTAACCTAAAAAATTAAACCTTCCATACTAAATGTTTAAAACTTAACTTTAAATTGCTCAAAGTAGTGTCCACTATGCCATTCTTCATATACCTAGGTAAACATAACCCATAAAGCGGACGCGCAATAAATTACACCGACCTAAAAAATTAAACCTACCACACTAAATGTTTAAAACTTAACTTTAAATTGCTTAAAGTAGTGTCCACTATGCCATTCTTTATATACCTATGTTAAACATAACCCATAAACAAAGCGGGCGCGCAATAAATTACACCAACCTAAACCTACAAAATTAAACTTACCACACTAAATGTTTAAAACTTAACTTTAAATTGCTCAAAGTAGTGTCCACTATGCCATTCTTCATATACCTAGGTAAACATAACCCATAAACAAAGCGGGCGCGCAATAAATTACACCAACCTAAACCTAAAAAATTAAACCTACCACACTAAATGTTTAAAACTTAACTTTAAATTGCTTAAAGTAGTGTCCACTATGCCATTCTTTATATACCTATGTTAAACATAACCCATAAACAAAGCGGGCGCGCAATAAATTACACCAACCTAAACCTACAAAATTAAACTTACCACACTAAATGTTTAAAACTTAACTTTAAATTGCTTAAAGTAGTGTCCACTATGCCATTCTTTATATACCTATGTTAAACATAACCCATAAACAAAGCGGGCGCGCAATAAATTACACCAACCTAAACCTACAAAATTAAACTTACCACACTAAATGTTTAAAACTTAACTTTAAATTGCTCAAAGTAGTGTCCACTATGCCATTCTTCATATACCTAGGTAAACATAACCCATAAACAAAGCGGGCGCGCAATAAATTACACCAACCTAAACCTAAAAAATTAAACCTACCACACTAAATGTTTAAAACTTAACTTTAAATTGCTTAAAGTCGTGTCCACTATGCCATTCTTTATATACCTATGTAAAACATAACCCATAAACAAAGCGGGCGCGCAATAAATTACACCAACCTAAACCTAAAAAATTAAACCTACCACACTAAATGTTTAAAACTTAACTTTAAATTGCTCAAAGTAGTGCCCACTATGCCATTCTTCATATACCTAGGTAGTTAGGTAGGTACCTACTTACGTACCTGTTGTAAGTGGCAGAAGCATCTTGATAATATTATATAATTGATCTGTGATTTACATGTAATAAGACTTAGTCAAAAAGTACGTAGTCTAAGAAGTTGACTGCATTAATAATAATAATATTTTCAGGCGACTAAGACCCATAGAAAAAAACAAAATAATCTTATATAATAATAAACTAATACATACGCCAACGACAACCACGTTCTGGACCAGAATGACCTGCTACATTCCGGACAAGATCGAGCGTCTACATCTCTCTATCGTTCGAAGGGTCTACTCACTGGATGGATGGGCGAGAGATGATTTTAACAGACTCTCCTTGCTAACCAATCTGTTTGAGCATGAGTAGCCTCCCCCCCCCTTGTTGGCTTAGCAGCGGCGCCACGGGCAGGCCAAGGGTAGGAGTTGAGTTCTATGGTACGCCGGCTGTGATAACGCACCAATAGAACCCTTGACGCATGTGGACTGCAGCTCTCCCAATTAGCTGATAGCGGCAGCCAAAGGGTACATGACCACATGCGTGAGCACTAAAAACCCCTTACGTACATAAGAGAGTCATAGTTACTCCCGCCGTTTACCATGCGGAATGAATGAAAACACACACACCAAACTTCGTTCGTGTCTTCGCCAGCGACGCTCCGTCGACAGACATCTATTGCACTTAGATGACGATTTTCGACATTATCTGGCTGGGGTAACGCACACCGCCCAACCCCGTTCTGGTCCGGAATGACCTGCTACATTCCGGACAAGATCGAGCGTCTACATCTCTCTATCGTTCGAAGGGTCTACTCACTGGATGGATGGGCGAGAGATGATTTTAACAGACTGTCCCTGCTAACCAGTCTGTTTGAGCATGAGACGTTCATGAACGAGCATGAACAGAAGAGCCCCCATTCGGAACGTTCGTACCGAGACGAGTTCACGTGTGTAAAGTTTGTTGACACATTCGCGACATCATATACGATTCCGCCCGGAATCTATAGAGCGCCTCACATCGAAACTCATAAGAGAGCAAAACTCACCGAACGCGACGACGCTAGCGCGTCCGAGCGCCGTTCGTCGTCGCGCCCATCAAATTGTTTCATACAACGACCATTTCCTTGATACGCAACACGCATAAAACACGGTCCGTCGGTCCACGCAGTTGACAGTCGGCGGCGTCGTGTATCGCCCACGGGCAGGCCAAGGGTAGGAGCCGAGTTCTATGGTACGCCGGCTGTGATAACGCACCAATAGAACCCATGACGCGTGTGGACTGCAGCTCTCCCAATTAGCTGATAGCGGCAGCCAAAGGGTACATGACCACATGCGTGAGCACTAAAAACCCCTTACGTACATAAGAGAGTCATAGTTACTCCCGCCGTTTACCATGCGGAATGAATGAAAACACACACACCAAACTTCGTTCGTGTCTTCGCCAGCGACGCTCCGTCGACAGACATCTATTGCACTTAGATGACGATTTTCGACATTATCTGGCTGGGGTAACGCACACCGCCCAACCCCGTTCTGGTCCGGAATGACCTGCTACATTCCGGACAAGATCGAGCGTCTACATCTCTCTATCGTTCGAAGGGTCTACTCACTGGATGGATGGGCGAGAGATGATTTTAACAGACTGTCCCTGCTAACCAGTCTGTTTGAGCATGAGACGTTCATGAACGAGCATGAACAGAAGAGCCCCCATTCGGAACGTTCGTACCGAGACGAGTTCACGTGTGTAAAGTTTGTTGACACATTCGCGACATCATATACGATTCCGCCCGGAATCTATAGAGCGCCTCACATCGAAACTCATAAGAGAGCAAAACTCACCGAACGCGACGACGCTAGCGCGTCCGAGCGCCGTTCGTCGTCGCGCCCATCAAATTGTTTCATACAACGACCGTTTCCTTGATACGCAACACGCATAAAACACGGTCCGTCGGTCCACGCAGTTGACAGTCGGCGGCGTCGTGTATCGCCCACGGGCAGGCCAAGGGTAGGAGCCGAGTTCTATGGTACGCCGGCTGTGATAACGCACCAATAGAACCCATGACGCGTGTGGACTGCAGCTCTCCCAATTAGCTGATAGCGGCAGCAATTATATGTTAATCTCAATCATACCCATATATATGTAAACCTCGAGAAAGATGCGATCGGGCGGTTTCAGTCGGTAAAATATTTTGTACATGATTATTAGTAGTGTCCTGCGGGTCCGATAAAGTGAAAGGTAAACATAGACCTCCCCTCCCCCCAACCCCCGGGCGAAAAAAAAGAGATTTACTTTTTTTTTTTTTTAGTTTGGTGAAAAAAAAGTGTGCGTACTAATAACTTAATATAGGTTAGTGGGTTGGTGAGTTAAATTAATAAATAAAATAAATACATTATAATTATCATTGCAGGGGCCGAGTGGAGTGTTCGTGTATTAAATTCGTGTATTAAATTCGTGCATTAGGTGCGCGCTCGCAGCTGGTGCGCGTGTTAAATCGTAAAGGGGTTTTTTTTTTTTGCCTCTAATTTCTTTGTAACCCCCAAAAATGATGGCAATTTACAAGCAATTTATAAACATAGCCCCTTAACCCCTAGGCAAAAAAGAAAAGAGTTTTTTTCTAGTTTTGAATTTGGTGAAAAGTGCATTGGTATTATAATACCTACTACACATACATTATATCGACGACGTTTTATTTACGTTATGAGTTTAATTGACATACATAATTGGGAATCAAACGAGCTTTAATAAAAATTATCTGATCATAAATATTCTGGTTTATTGAATAGGTACTTTTTACTAGGTTTTTTAGTATTTGTTTAGTTATGAGTCCACAGAGTCGACATTAGAGCCAACTTCTTAGTAGGTTTTCCTTAAGTTTGTTCCGTATTTGTATTCAGGTCAGGTCAGGAAGATATCTAGATATCAGGATTGCATACTTTTGAAGGTTTCTATGACTATAAGAGAATAAGTACCACTTGTAGATGTCTCCGTAAGCGTAAACGTTCACTTGGCAAGCACCATTTAATAGGTTGATTCGGATAATTTCCCTTTGGCTTTCCCTCGCACAGGTCTCTTATATATATTTTTATTTTTTTAATTTCAAACGAGCTTTAATAAATATTCTGGTTTATTGAATAGGTACTTTTATGTAACGGGGTAACTTTAAAACAGTATTTGTTTAGTTATGAGTCCACAGAGTCGACATTGGAGCCAACTTCTTAGTAGGTTTTCCTTAAGTTTGTTCCGTATTTGTATTCAGGTCAGGTCAGGAAGATATCTAGATATCAGGATTGCATACTTTTGAAGGTTTCTATGACTATAAGAGAATAAGTACCACTCGTAGATGTCTCCGTAAGCGTAAACGTTCACTTGGCAAGCACCATTTAATAGGTTGATTCGGATAATTTCCCTTTGGCTTTCCCTCGCACAGGTCTCTTACACTTCCAATTTTCATAAAAGTGACAATATTTTTTTGTTTTTGTGATGTGTAATCATCACCGAAATCTACTATTAAGTATGTATTTAGTCTAGTAGTTGGAATGGTTGAATGTTTAATTAGACATTTGATTTTATAGCCTTTGAGTAAGGTCACCCGTCTCTGCCCGGCCCTTTGGGAAATACAGGCCTGATGCGACTAAGATCGCTAATACTTTAACTTTTGTTTTAACATAACATGTAGGTATTTGAAGGCACGTCATGAAAAAATGACTTGACAATAAACCCTAGCAATTCACATAAGTTTGTCAGGTGTTAGATAGTATATCTTTACTCTATCTTTTGACTCGAGTATGTTTTCAAGGGAAATGAATAACGTCCAATTTATGTGACTTTTATAACGGAGATGAGTCCTCGAGCGTTTCCAGACTAGATTTTTTTGAATGTGTCAGAAGTCTCCTTTTATATCCGAGTCTGAGGTGTTATTTTTACATCATCTGTTTTTTCTGTTCTTTACAGAAATTATTTTAAAATTCAGTGATCGAAAGGCCAGTCATATACCATCGTACCAAAAACCTCTTTGATGAGTTCTGAGAGCGTTTCAATTATTATTATAAATGAAAGTTAGGATACAAATATTATATGATGTAGTGTCTGTAGTATGTAGATACAGTTAAAGTATAAGGAAGTTATCCGACAGTGTATGTATGTAATGAACCCTTTATTGGTTATCTGGTGATCGGAAAAATCTATATGTATTTTTTATAATTATGTATGTCGAACAATAATGATTGAATACATGTCAGTATTAAGTACTAGAGTTATGTATTAGGTACTCACTGGGAATATTTTTGTAATTTTCAGTAATAAATGTAGTTTTCTGGGTCTTCAATTATTATTTTTTTCAATAGGACATCGTTGTGAGCAAAGTGAACGGAAATAAATGATCATACGACAAAACTAGAATCATCATAAGAAATAAAATATCATTTATCAATAATAAGAACCTAACCCAATAGGCTACCGTGCCGAAAAAAAAAGAATCTAAGAGTCTTTATAATAGGAATGAGTAAGGTAAAAGTACGTCGTACTTTTAACCATATGAGTTGCATAGACGTATATTATGTTTGTAATCAGCTTTTAAAATCCTTTATTTTGATTTGAACCCGCGATAATAATATAAAGAAATTAGCTAAAACTAGATATTTTAAAACTATGGGTACAATATAAGAAGAGAAAAAAAAAAGAGCCTATAAGATGTTATTACCGGACGATACTTGCTGACGTTGCAGACTTGATCACGCACGCCTGTAGGCAGGCATCCGCGCAGTTGGCGATAGCGCAGGAACAGGCGACGTGCAGACGTGTACCCCTGGCAGTGTAGGCTTAACTGTACAGATCTGTGTTAAATAGTTGTAATCTCATCACATAAGAAATAAACACACAACTAAGAGCTTGTTACGTTAATAACGTTCATCACAGTTTCAATTCAACTCTCAATATTACCAAATTGTACATAAAAAAATACTTCTAAACGACAAACCGAATCTTTTTTTCACCACGCTAGTGTTCGTGTATTAATAATAATGTTTTTGTTTTTAAAAATAAAACATAATACTACACAACATTCATCGTCCTCGGACGATTGTTTAGAGCCTCCCGACTCTCGGGGCTCCACAGTGAGCATATCCTTGCCGGATTCGGCTAGGATGGCTTCGGCCTTAGAGGCGTTCAGGCATAATCCTGCGGATGGTAGCTTCGCACCACCGGCCGCTCGGCCGAGTGCATCAACCAAATGTCCGAAACTGCGTTTCCTCTCGTACTGACCAGTATTACTATCGCAACGACAAGCCATCAGTAGGGTAAAAAACTAACCTGTCTCACGACGGTCTAAACTCAGCTCACGTTCCCTTTTGATGGGTGAACAATCGAACGCTTGGCGAATTTTGCTAAAAAAATTAAACTTACCATACTAAATGTTTAAAACTTAACTTTAAATTGCTCAAAGTAGTGTCCACTATGCCATTCTTCATATACCTAGGTAAACATAACCCATAAACAAAGCGGGCGCGCAATAAATTACACCAACCTAAACCTACAAAATTAAACTTACCACACTAAATGTTTAAAACTTAACTTTAAATTGCTCAAAGTAGTGTCCACTATGCCATTCTTCATATACCTAGGTAAACATAACCCATAAACAAAGCGGGCGCGCAATAAATTACACCAACCTAAACCTAAAAAATTAAACCTACCACACTAAATGTTTAAAACTTAACTTTAAATTGCTTAAAGTAGTGTCCACTATGCCATTCTTTATATACCTATGTTAAACATAACCCATAAACAAAGCGGGCGCGCAATAAATTACACCAACCTAAACCTACAAAATTAAACTTACCACACTAAATGTTTAAAACTTAACTTTAAATTGCTTAAAGTAGTGTCCACTATGCCATTCTTTATATACCTATGTTAAACATAACCCATAAACAAAGCGGGCGCGCAATAAATTACACCAACCTAAACCTACAAAATTAAACTTACCACACTAAATGTTTAAAACTTAACTTTAAATTGCTCAAAGTAGTGTCCACTATGCCATTCTTCATATACCTAGGTAAACATAACCCATAAACAAAGCGGGCGCGCAATAAATTACACCAACCTAAACCTAAAAAATTAAACCTACCACACTAAATGTTTAAAACTTAACTTTAAATTGCTTAAAGTAGTGTCCACTATGCCATTCTTTATATACCTATGTTAAACATAACCCATAAACAAAGCGGGCGCGCAATAAATTACACCAACCTAAACCTACAAAATTAAACTTACCACACTAAATGTTTAAAACTTAACTTTAAATTGCTTAAAGTAGTGTCCACTATGCCATTCTTTATATACCTATGTTAAACATAGCCCATAAACAAAGCGGGCGCGCAATAAATTACACCAACCTAAACCTAAAAAATTAAACCTACCACACTAAATGTTTAAAACTTAACTTTAAATTGCTTAAAGTAGTGTCCACTATGCCATTCTTTATATACCTATGTTAAACATAACCCATAAACAAAGCGGGCGCGCAATAAATTACACCAACCTAAACCTACAAAATTAAACTTACCACACTAAATGTTTAAAACTTAACTTTAAATTGCTTAAAGTAGTGTCCACTATGCCATTCTTCATATACCTAGGTAAACATAACCCATAAAGCGGACGCGCAATAAATTACACCGACCTAAAAAATTAAACTTACCACACTAAATGTTTAAAACTTAACTTTAAATTGCTCAAAGTAGTGTCCACTATGCCATTCTTCATATACCTAGGTAAACATAACCCATAAACAAAGCGGGCGCGCAATAAATACCTACCTACGTACCTGTTGTAAGTGGCAGAAGCATCTTGATAATATTATATAATTGATCTGTGATTTACATGTAATAAGACTTAGTCAAAAAGTACGTAGTCTAAGAAGTTGACTGCATTAATAATAATAATATTTTCAGGCGACTAAGACCCATAGAAAAAAACAAAATAATCTTATATAATAATAAACTAATACATACGCCAACGACAACCACGTTCTGGACCAGAATGACCTGCTACATTCCGGACAAGATCGAGCGTCTACATCTCTCTATCGTTCGAAGGGTCTACTCACTGGATGGATGGGCGAGAGATGATTTTAACAGACTCTCCTTGCTAACCAGTCTGTTTGAGCATGAGTAGCCTCCCCCCCCCTTGTTGGCTTAGCAGCGGCGCCACGGGCAGGCCAAGGGTAGGAGTTGAGTTCTATGGTACGCCGGCTGTGATAACGCACCAATAGAACCCTTGACGCATGTGGACTGCAGCTCTCCCAATTAGCTGATAGCGGCAGCCAAAGGGTACATGACCACATGCGTGAGCACTAAAAACCCCTTACGTACATAAGAGAGTCATAGTTACTCCCGCCGTTTACCATGCGGAATGAATGAAAACACACACACCAAACTTCGTTCGTGTCTTCGCCAGCGACGCTCCGTCGACAGACATCTATTGCACTTAGATGACGATTTTCGACATTATCTGGCTGGGGTAACGCACACCGCCCAACCCCGTTCTGGTCCGGAATGACCTGCTACATTCCGGACAAGATCGAGCGTCTACATCTCTCTATCGTTCGAAGGGTCTACTCACTGGATGGATGGGCGAGAGATGATTTTAACAGACTGTCCCTGCTAACCAGTCTGTTTGAGCATGAGACGTTCATGAACGAGCATGAACAGAAGAGCCCCCATTCGGAACGTTCGTACCGAGACGAGTTCACGTGTGTAAAGTTTGTTGACACATTCGCGACATCATATACGATTCCGCCCGGAATCTATAGAGCGCCTCACATCGAAACTCATAAGAGAGCAAAACTCACCGAACGCGACGACGCTAGCGCGTCCGAGCGCCGTTCGTCGTCGCGCCCATCAAATTGTTTCATACAACGACCGTTTCCTTGATACGCAACACGCATAAAACACGGTCCGTCGGTCCACGCAGTTGACAGTCGGCGGCGTCGTGTATCGCCCACGGGCAGGCCAAGGGTAGGAGCCGAGTTCTATGGTACGCCGGCTGTGATAACGCACCAATAGAACCCATGACGCGTGTGGACTGCAGCTCTCCCAATTAGCTGATAGCGGCAGCAATTATATGTTAATCTCAATCATACCCATATATATGTAAACCTCGAGAAAGATGCGATCGGGCGGTTTCGGTCGGTAAAATATTTTGTACATGATTATTAGTAAAGTGTCCTGCGGGTCCGATAAAGTGAAAGGTAAACATAGACCTCCCCTCCCCCCAACCCCCGGGCGAAAAAAAAGAGATTTACTTTTTTTTTTTTTTTAGTTTGGTGAAAAAAAAGTGTGCGTACTAATAACTTAATATAGGTTAGTGGGTTGGTGAGTTAAATTAATAAATAAAATAAATACATTATAATTATCATTGCAGGGGCCGAGTGGAGTGTTCGTGTATTAAATTCGTGTATTAAATTCGTGCATTAGGTGCGCGCTCGCAGCTGGTGCGCGTGTTAAATTTTAAGGGGTTTTTTTTTTTTGCCTCTAATTTCTTTGTAACCCCCAAAAATGATGGCAATTTACAAGCAATTTATAAACATAGCCCCTTAACCCCTAGGCAAAAAAGAAAAGAGTTTTTTTCTAGTTTTGAATTTGGTGAAAAGTGCATTGGTATTATAATACCTACTACACATACATTATATCGACGACGTTTTATTTACGTTATGAGTTTAATTGACATACATAATTGGGAATCAAACGAGCTTTAATAAAAATTATCTGATCATAAATATTCTGGTTTATTGAATAGGTACTTTTTACTAGGTTTTTTAGTATTTGTTTAGTTATGAGTCCACAGAGTCGACATTAGAGCCAACTTCTTAGTAGGTTTTCCTTAAGTTTGTTCCGTATTTGTATTCAGGTCAGGTCAGGAAGATATCTAGATATCAGGATTGCATACTTTTGAAGGTTTCTATGACTATAAGAGAATAAGTACCACTCGTAGATGTATGTACCACTGTGTATGTAAACGTTCACTTGGCAAGCACCATTTAATAGGTTGATTCGGATAATTTCCCTTTGGCTTTCCCTCGCACAGGTCTCTTATATATATTTTTATTTTTTTAATTTCAAACGAGCTTTAATAAATATTCTGGTTTATTGAATAGGTACTTTTATGTAACGGGGTAACTTTAAAACAGTATTTGTTTAGTTATGAGTCCACAGAGTCGACATTGGAGCCAACTTCTTTGTAGGTTTTCGTTAAGTTTGTTCTGTATTTGTATATGGTCAGGTCAGGAAGATATCTAGATATCAGGATTGCATACTTTTGAAGGTTTCTATGACTATAAGAGAATAAGTACCACTTGTAGATGTCTCCGTAAGCGTAAACGTTCACTTGGCAAGCACCATTTAATAGGTTGATTCGGATAATTTCCCTTTGGTTTTCCCTCGCACAGGTCTCTTATATATATTTTTATTTTTTTAATTTCAAACGAGCTTTAATAAATATTCTGGTTTATTGAATAGGTACTTTTATGTAACGGGGTAACTTTAAAACAGTATTTGTTTAGTTATGAGTCCACAGAGTCGACATTGGAGCCAACTTCTTTGTAGGTTTTCGTTAAGTTTGTTCTGTATTTGTATATGGTCAGGTCAGGAAGATATCTAGATATCAGGATTGCATACTTTTGAAGGTTTCTATGACTATAAGAGAATAAGTACCACTCGTAGATGTCTCCGTAAGCGTAAACGTTCACTTGGCAAGCACCATTTAATAGGTTGATTCGGATAATTTCCCTTTGGCTTTCCCTCGCACAGGTCTCTTACACTTCCAATTTTCATAAAAGTGACAATATTTTTTTGTTTCTTGTGATGTGTAATCATCACCGAAATCTACTATTAAGTATGTATTTAGTCTAGTAGTTGGAATGGTTGAATGTTTAGTTAGACATTTGATTTTATAGCCTTTGAGTAAGGTCACCCGTCTCTGCCCGGCCCTTTGGGAAATACAGGCCTGATGCGACTAAGATCGCTAATACTTTAACTTTTGTTTTAACATAACATGTAGGTATTTGAAGGCACGTCATGAAAAAATGACTTGACAATAAACCCTAGCAATTCACATAAGTTTGTCAGGTGTTAGATCGCCATCGTCATAGTATATCTTTACTCTATCTTTTGACTCGAGTATGTTTTCAAGGGAAATGAATAACGTCCAATTTATGTGACTTTTATAACGGAGATGAGTCCTCGAGCGTTTCCAGACTAGATTTTTTTGAATGTGTCAGAAGTCTCCTTTTATATCCGAGTCTGAGGTGTTATTTTTACATCATCTGTTTTTTCTGTTCTTTACAGAAATTATTTTAAAATTCAGTGATCGAAAGGCCAGTCATATACCATCGTACCAAAAACCTCTTTGATGAGTTCTGAGAGCGTTTCAATTATTATTATAAATGAAAGTTAGGATACAAATATTATATGATGTAGTGTCTGTAGTATGTAGATACAGTTAAAGTATAAGGAAGTTATCCGACAGTGTATGTATGTAATGAACCCTTTATTGGTTATCTGGTGATCGGAAAAATCTATATGTATTTTTTATAATTATGTATGTCGAACAATAATGATTGAATACATGTCAGTATTAAGTACTAGAGTTATGTAGTAGGTACTCACTGGGAATATTTTTGTAATTTTCAGTAATAAATGTAGTTTTCTGGGTCTTCAATTATTATTTTTTTCAATAGGACATCGTTGTGAGCAAAGTGAACGGAAATAAATGATCATACGACAAAACTAGAATCATCATAAGAAATAAAATATTATTTATCAATAATAAGAACCTAACCCAATAGGCTACCGTGCCGAAAAAAAAAGAATCTAAGAGTCTTTATAATAGGAATGAGTAAGGTAAAAGTACGTCGTACTTTTAACCATATGAGTTGCATAGACGTATATTATGTTTGTAATCAGCTTTTAAAATCCTTTATTTTGATTTGAACCCGCGATAATAATATAAAGAAATTAGCTAAAACTAGATATTTTAAAACTATGGGTACAATATAAGAAGATAAAAAAACAAAGAAATGAGCCTATGAGATGTTATTACCGGACGATACACATTAAATCTACTCGGTCGAAGCTAGTGTTCGTGTATTAATTAAATTTAAAAAATATATAAAACATTGTACACTACGCACAACACTCATCGTCCTCGGATGAATCACCTGGCGTAGGGCTGAGTCTCAACAGATCGCAGCACGACGCTGCTCTACCGAGCACAACACCCCGCCAGGAACGGAAGTCGTCTACAAACTACTCCGAGCCCCGACATCGAACTGAGGTAGATTCGGACCTTCGGAGCCGTGACGCACGCGTTAAGCGGACAGCATCGATCTCCGCGATCCAAATGGGCTTCGACGTCGCACCTCACGTGGTGAAGCGCGACTAGTAAAGTCACATTGTTTAGAGCCTCCCGACTCTCGGGGCTCCACAGTGAGCATATCCTTGCCGGATTCGGCTAGGCTGGCTTTGGCCTTAGAGGCGTTCAGGCATAATCCCGCGGATGGTAGCTTCGCACCACCGGCCGCTCCGCCGAGTGCATCAACCAAATGTCCGAAACTGCGGTTCCTCTCGTACTGACCAGTATTACTATCGCAACGACAAGCCATCAGTAGGGTAAAAAACTAACCTGTCTCACGACGGTCTAAACCCAGCTCACGTTCCCTTTTGATGGGTGAACAATCGAACGCTTGGCGAATTTTGCTAAAAAAATTAAACTTACCATACTAAATGTTTAAAACTTAACTTTAAATTGCTCAAAGTAGTGTCCACTATGCCATTCTTCATATACCTAGGTAAACATAACCCATAAACAAAGCGGGCGCGCAATAAATTACACCAACCTAAACCTAAAAAATTAAACCTACCACACTAAATGTTTAAAACTTAACTTTAAATTGCTCAAAGTAGTGTCCACTATGCCATTCTTCATATACCTAGGTAAACATAACCCATAAAGCGGGCGCGCAATAAATTACACCAACCTAAACCTAAAAAATTAAACCTACCACACTAAATGTTAAAACTTAACTTTAAATTGCTTAAAGTAGTGTCCACTATGCCATTCTTTATATACCTAGGTAAACATAACCCATAAACAAAGCGGGCGCGCAATAAATTACACCAACCTTAACCTAAAAAATGAAACCTACCATACTAAATGTTTAAAACTTAACTTTAAATTGCTCAAAGTAGTGTCCACTATGCCATTCTTCATATACCTAGGTAAACATAACCCATAAACAAAGCGGGCGCGCAATAAATTACACCAACCTAAACCTACAAAATTAAACCTACCATACTTAATGTTTAAAACTTAACTTTAAATTGCTCAAAGTAATATGCACTATGCCATTCTTCATATACCTAGGTAAATGTAACCCATAAACAAAGCTGGCGCGCAATAAATTACACCAACCTTAACCTAAAAAATTAAACCTTCCATACTAAATGTTTAAAACTTAACTTTAAATTGCTCAAAGTAGTGTCCACTATGCCATTCTTCATATACCTAGGTAAACATAACCCATAAACAAAGCGGGCGCGCAATAAATTACACCAACCTAAACCTACAAAATTAAACCTACCATACTAAATGTTTAAAACTTAACTTTAAATTGCTCAAAGTAATATGCACTATGCCATTCTTCATATACCTAGGTAAATGTAACCCATAAACAAAGCTGGCGCGCAATAAATTACACCAACCTTAACCTAAAAAATTAAACCTTCCATACTAAATGTTTAAAACTTAACTTTAAATTGCTCAAAGTAGTGTCCACTATGCCATTCTTCATATACCTAGGTAAACATAACCCATAAAGCGGGCGCGCAATAAATTACACCGACCTAAAAAATTAAACCTACCATACTAAATGTTTAAAACTTATTTTTAAATTGCTCAAAGTAGTGTCCACTATGCCATTCTTCATATACCTAGATAAACATAACCCATAAACAAAGCGGGCGCGCAATAAATTACACCAACCTAAACCTAAAAAATTAAACCTTCCATACTAAATGTTTAAAACTTAACTTTAAATTGCTCAAAGTAGTGTTCACTATGCCATTCTTCATATACCTAGGTAAACATAACCCATAAAGCGGGCGCGCAATAAATTACACCGACCTAAAAAATTAAACCTACCATACTAAATGTTTAAAACTTATTTTTAAATTGCTCAAAGTAGTGTCCACTATGCCATTCTTCATATACCTAGGTAAACATGACCCATAAACAAAGCGGGCGCGCAATAAATTACACCAACTTAACCTAAAAAATTAAACCTACCACACTAAATGTTTAAAACTTAACTTTAAATTGCTCAAAGTAGTGTCCACTATGCCACATTCTTCATAAATGCCTAGGTAAACATGACCCTTAAACAAAGCGGGCGCTTAATAAATTACACCAACCTAAACCTAAAAAATTAAACCTACCACACTAAATGTTTAAAACTTAACTTTAAATTGCTCAAAGTAGTGTCCACTATGCCATTCTTCATATACCTAGGTAGTTAGGTAGGTACCTACTTACGTACCTGTTGTAAGTGGCAGAAGCATCTTGATAATATTATATAATTGATCTGTGATTTACATGTAATAAGACTTAGTTAGTCAAAAAGTACGTAGTCTAAGAAGTTGACTGAATTAATAATAATATTATTTTCAGGCGACTAAGGCCCATAGAAAAAAAACACAAAATAATCTTATATAATAATAAACTAATACATACGCCAACGACAACCACGTTCTGGACCAGAATGACCTGCTACATTCCGGATAAGATCGAGCGTCTACATCTCTCTATCGTTCGAAAGGGTCTACTCACTGGATGGATGGGCGAGAGATGATTTTAACAGACTCTCCTTGCTAACCAGTCTGTTTGAGCATGAGTAGCCTCCCCCCCCCCCTTGTTGGCTTAGCAGCGGCGCCACGGGCAGGCCAAGGGTAGGAGTTGAGTTCTATGGTACGCCGGCTGTGATAACGCACCAATAGAACCCTTGACGCATGTGGACTGCAGCTCTCCCAATTATCTGATAGCGGCAGCCAAAGGGTACATGACCACATGCGTGAGCACTAAAAACCCCTTACGTACATAAGAGAGTCATAGTTACTCCCGCCGTTTACCATGCGGAATGAATGAAAACACACACACCAAACTTCGTTCGTGTCTTCGCCAGCGACGCTCCGTTCGCCAGCGACGTTCATGAACGAGCATGAACAGAAGAGCCCCCATTCGGAACGTTCGTACCGAGACGAGTTCACGTGTGTAAAGTTTGTTGACACATTCGCGACATCATATACGATTCCGCCCGGAATCTATTGAGCGCCTCACATCGAAACTCATAAGAGAGCATAAACTCACCGAACGCGACGACGCTAGGGCGTCCGAGCGCCGTTCGTCGTCGCGCCCATCAAATTATTTCATACAACGACCGTTTCCTTGATACGCAACACGCATAAAACACGTTCCGTCGGTCCACGCAGTTGACCGTCGGTGGCGTCGTGTATGTATGTATGTAGCGTAGCAGTGCAATTAGTCCGGTCCTGCAGATACTGGGGATTGAACGAATGAAAACACACCGTCGACGTCGTGCACGGCCACGAAGTGAGTCGTTGTAAACACAGTTACACAAAACTCTTCGTTAAACGGCGGCACACATACAATCGAATCGGCGCAGTTGACACAAGTCAGTCCACCTAGAAATCTACGAAAACACTCTACAAACTACTACTACTACTACTACTTACTACAAAAACACAACAACACGGCGACAAACCAAACTAAACTTCGTTCGTCTTCGCCAGCGACGCTCCGTCCTTACTCGGACATCGCGCCGCATGACAGATATGTCTATCTCGAGACTAAAACTAAACTAGTCGTTGCTAAAATAATAGTATTTTGTATGTACATGATTATTAGTAAAGTGTCCTGCGGGTACGACCGATAGAGTGAATTAAACATTCGTATTGATAGAGCAGGGGGTAGGCGACGGGACAACCCCTTCCCCTCCCCCCCCCCTAACTTTTTTGTATTTGTTTTTTGCTGTTGTTACGTGACGTAGGAAAACATAACGACCCGAAAGAGGTAAACGTAGACCCCCCGCTCCCCGCGAACACCCCCTCCCCCCAACCCCCGGGCGAAAAAAAAGAGATTGACTTTTTTTTGGAGTTTGGTGAAAAGCCAAAAAAAAAGTACATATATCGACGACTTTTTATTTGCGTTAATTATTTTATTCCTACTTGGGATGACACAATGCGTTCGTTGTACGTACTATAACATAATGTAGGTTAGTTAGTGGCTTCCAAAAGTGGTGTCGGAAGGTTTTTTTTTTTTTGTCCCTCTTAAATTATAGTAGGTACCAGAGTTCATCTAGTCGTCGTAACGAAAGGACGTGTCGACCGCGCCGGTACGCCTTTGTTTTATTATACGTTGACGCAGCTGGCACCCGCCATAAATTACAACGCGTTAATTGTCGGTCAACAAAATCGAACAGTGTTTTGTTTGTTGGATGTGGGTGTGATTCGTGCGTCGACCAATAAATGCATTAATATAGTGCAAAAGTGAGGTGTGCCAGGCCTAAGTGCGTTACTGGTCCCAGGCGAGCAATCCAGTCTGCTAACGGTTCCAGGGCTACTGAACGTCGTAGCTAGGACTAGCCGGTGAGATCATTCCTTGTCTTTCAGAGAGTTGCTGCACTCTACAAAATACACACCTCGACTTGATAAGGACTGCGCCAACAGACGCAAAAAGTACACTATTTTACAAACTACCTACCTAATATATAATCACTCAGTCAATTAATCAAATTCCCATATTTCAAACTTGATTAACGTTAACTCCAACGATAGATCCAGATACAAAAATGATTTTCATTTTGAATTGGCTCTAGTACAGAAGTACTGAGCTAAACTCCCGGCGCTATTTCGATTACGTGGCTAAAATTCAGTGGCAAAGCTCGATAAATTATTGGATAGATTAAGGTTCAACATAGTGAGTGCGAATCTGCAGTTGCGTAGTGTCTGGTGAATTTGGAAGGTTTGATGCTACGCGCAGAATCAACTTTTATCTGTAGGCTACATGTATAAGATTATAATTGTGCATAGTAAAAGGATGGCAAGATAAGATAACATACTGTATGACTCTAACAAAAATAACAGCTTACTATAACGCTTTTGATTTCGTAACATCTTGCATGCTGATAATTATAACATCAAACGACCCTAAACAATTTGGCAATTTCGTTAGCCTTACAAAGGCAACCCTTTTTTTTGTGTTTTGTAGAACAATTTACCCGAGTTTTTGTGAAGAAAGGCACATGAGCGGTTAAGCTTAAGTTTATTTAGCAAAAACAAAAAACTTCAAAATGAGATACATTTCTATAGAAAAACAAAGAGCAATCAATAAATTTCAGTCAACCCACGACCCTGTCAAAATTTTGTATCTCTGTCTCGAAACGACATCTGCACGCCCGGCCATCGGCACCCTGGGGTTCTGACTCCGAACAATATTTTTACAATGGTAATTGTTTACGCCTACATTATTGTGAGGACGTTCAGTGTGTGTGTGTCACCTTTGCCATTCTAAAAGGCCAGGCGCCGTACAGATTTATTTTACTTTTACCGTCACATTTTATTATAATCTCGTCAAAAATTCCATCATCGTCGCGAACTTGTACGCTCCACATATTTATTTGTAAAATACAGTTTTATCAAAATTAAACAACCATACCTCGATACGGGAGTTTCATTGAAGATCACTGAAGCCCCAACATCTGGCGACCTACGACAAAACCTGCAATTTTGGCGAAAACAAGTTCGATCATTGTGACCACGCGCTGCCGGTGCAGCCATTGCACCGCAGCTACTTTCATATAATCAAGCATCATACCTGGGTTCCCTGGAGGTGTACCAGCCATTGCAGCCACCGCCGGTTAGCGATCAGCATTCAGCATCGTACCGCAGCCTCGGCCAATGCAGCTAAGTGCCCATTATTCCTTGTGAATTCCCTATTACCTACTTAACCTTTTATACCCTTACCCTTAATAAATCTATCCAATACCTATTTAAAATAGCTTCTACTTATGAGTGCATTGGTGTATGTAATAATTGTAGTGTCTTAAAATAATTACATCAATACACCATACGCAGTTCATTACAGTAGATTCATATTATCTATTGGTTAGCGTTTTTACTGTCAATACCAATATAAATAGTAAGCTATTTTCTTATGATACTATCATAGTTTTTATCCGTGTTTCCCAACAGACTTAAAGCTGTTACTATAAGCATATATTTCACCCAACTCGCCGAACATTCCAGGCCGATCCCTCCGTGTAACGCAACTTCGGGCCGCCGACCGTGTCACCGTGTGATCGGAGCGGAGCCCTACCCACAGCTGCACCGGGCCGCCTCAGGTGACGTTAGGCGAGGAGCGTGAGCTAAGTTTTTAGTTTTTTACATTATCACCACCTAGTTTGGGTCTGTATTTCCATAGTCAAACCTACTTGGAAACAAATAGTCTATTCAATCCGATTCAACATTTACCTTATTAGCAAGATTTGAGTTCACAATGGGTAAAGATTATGGAGGTGAGTCTAGCACAAGCAATCCTCAAGAATTACAGGATCTTTTAGTGAAACGTAGTTCCATAAAAGGTCAAATCACTAAATTTAGAAACTTTTTATCAAATGTTACCTCTAAAGAATCGCTTACTCAGATTGAGTTAGCTGAATTAACCTTAAAACTAAGCAAATTTGAATCTATCTATAACCGTTTTGATGACTTGCAAAATCAGATAGAAGTATTAAACTCTAACAATTTATCTAATGAGATTGATGAACGTGATATTATCGAACAACTATTTATATCCAACATTGCAATTGCTCAAAGTATTACACAAAAACATAACTTGAACCGTCATGATGAAAGTAATTACAAGGATTTAAATTCAACACAGATAACTACAGGTCCATGTAATCACGATCATCATGATTTAGGTTTTAAATTACCTCAAATTCAAGTTGCTAAATTCGACGGATCTTGCTTTCGTTGGCTTGAGTTTCGTGACACATTCTTATCTATAGTACATAATAACGAACGCGTCGCTCCCATTCACAAATTCCATTATCTTATTTCGTACTTGACTGGCGATGCAGCGCGCATTATTGCTAATTTAGAGGTATCCAGCGCAAATTATGCGTGTGCGTGGAAATTATTATGTGATAGGTATGACAATGCACGACAATTAATAACTCATCATATAAATTCATTATTATACATAAAACCAATCATAAGCGAATCTGATAAATCATTACGATTCCTTGTGGATCATATAAATAAAAACTTACGTGCTTTAACTAGTCTCGGTCTAGGTTCACGTGATTGGGATATTTTACTCATACACATAATGAGCCCCAAGCTTGATAGCAACACCAAATCCAAATGGGAAGAATACCGTGGCACGTTGGATACTAACATACCAAATTTGCAACATTTTTTCAAGTTTCTTATTGATCGCGCTGACGTACTTGAGTCAATAAATAGCAGCCATCCATACGCTAAACCTAAGACTCAGATAACG
The DNA here is from genome assembly GCA_963853775.1 of Xanthia togata. Taxonomy (NCBI): domain Eukaryota; kingdom Metazoa; phylum Arthropoda; class Insecta; order Lepidoptera; family Noctuidae; genus Xanthia; species Xanthia togata. The sequence continues at coordinate 14,703,055 of OY970795.1, read as the reverse complement.
CCAAGGCTTATAGATTCAAACAATAAAATAAAATCTCATCAGTCATACATTTCTAATAATGAAGACGATAATACTTCTGATATATCGTGCGGCGTTTGTAATGGTAATCATCGCCTATATGATTGTCCCACTTTTTTGGCTAAGAGTGTGGATGATCGTATCAGTGAAGTAAGCAGATTGAAGCTTTGTCACAACTGTTTAAGATCTGGCCATTCTGCACGCAATTGTCGCATGCATCCGTGTCGCATGTGCAATAACAGGCATAATAGACTCTTGCATAAAAACACCAAACTTGGTAACAAAAATATTTCCAGTGTTGTCACCATTTCACCCGACATCACTGATGACACTATCGTTAATTATTCGAATCAAAGTAATCATCAAGTTCTACTGTCTACTGCATATATTGAGGTAGCTAATCCTACAAATAATCAAACGAAGAAGGTTCGTGCTCTTTTAGATTGCGGTAGTCAGTCATCATTTATTACTCAATCTCTTAAAACAAAACTGCTTTTAGAACCGACTACCACTTTGCATGTCAATATCATTGGCATAGGAAATAAAACCACCTCTCAGGCTACAGAAACTTGCGTGGTTCAGTTGAAATCTTTGATGAAGCATTTCACCGTCACTTCTTCTTTTCTGGTGTTGCCAGTGTTGACTGGTAATGTACCTAGGATACCCGTTGACTTTAAAAAACTTAATATTTCGAGAGATTACTTTTTAGCGGACCCTTACTTCCACCAACCAGCACCTGTTGATGTCATCATCGGTGCCGATATCTTCTGGGACATTATTGGCCGCGATCAACTCTCTCTCGGTCTTAATTCACCTGTATTGAGAAGTTCTGAATTCGGTTGGTTAGTTTCAGGTCCGATGTATTTTAATTTACCCACAAATAATAAGTTAAATGAGATTGATAATAATATAGACTCTAATCATTCAGTCATTTCTTATCATGTGTCGTCTGTTGACGAAATACATCAAGAACTAACAAAATTCTGGGACTTAGAAAATGTTCCCCAAACTAAACCACATATGAGTCATAGCGAGAAGGCATGCGAAACACATTTTTTATCGCACACCATTCGTTTAGAAACAGGTAGATTCGCAGTTAGTTTACCCTTAAATGATACACCTGATTGTCTTGGTGAATCTTATTCACTAGCTAAAAAACGCTTGTTAAATCTAGAAAAGCGATTTCGCAAACAACCACATGTGAAATCGCAATACGTTGAATTTATGCGTGAGTACACAGACTTAGGTCACCTTTCAGAATCCGCTATACCTATACCTTCTACATCTTACTTCCTCTGCCATCACGCTGTCTTCAAAGACAGTAGTGAGTCTACGAGAATTAGAGTCGTATTTGACGGGTCGGCTCCTACTTCATCGGGTCAGTCTGTCAATGACATCCTCATGGTTGGGCCTAATATGCAGGACTCACTGTTCTCCATCTTAATAAGAGCTCGACAACATAAGTTCCTCCTCACGGGTGACGTCGAGAAAATGTACCGTCAAATCCGTGTCCATGAGGAGGATCGCAATCTTCAACTTATTTTGTGGAGAGAGGATGAGTCTTTGCCCATCAAAACTCTTCGTCTGGGTACTGTGACTTACGGAATGGCAAGTTCCAGCTACTTGAGCACTCGGTGTCTATGGCAGATTGGTGAAGAATCTTCTGATCCTATGGTTAAGGATATAATTCAACATGATTTCTTTGTGGACGATCTTATTACCGGTTCTGAAAGTGAGGATACCCTACGTTATATTCACCGATCTGTAACTGAAGAATTGAAGAGGGGATGCTTTAATCTTCGTAAGTTTAAGACTAATTTACCATCATTGTTCGATACAAATACTCAAACTGATGATAATCTTTTAGTAAGTGAGTCAACTAGTACACTAGGCATGGGATGGAACCCATCAACCGATCAGTTACATTTTCCTATCAAATGCCCACTTTCCTCTAACAATAATTTAACTAAAAGATCCTTTCTATCGTCTCTTTTTAAGATCTTTGACCCCTTAGGACTGATTAGTCCGTGTGTAATACAAATGAAAATGTTGTTACAACAACTGTGGCTGCATAATTTAACTTGGGACTCTCCAGTCCCAAATGAAGTTCAAAGAGAGTGGAACCATTTTATGCAGTTTTTACCTTCTCTGTTAGCTCTAGAAGTTCCACGGCGTGTGCTCTGTAATGAACCCGCATCTGTGGAATTACACTCATTCAGTGATTCATCCCAACATGCATACGGAGCTTGCATTTATTTACGTTCGGTTAATGCTGCGAACGAGGTCACAGTCAATTTGCTTTGTTCAAAATCTAAAGTAGCTCCGATTAAAAGTACGACTATTCCTCGTCTAGAATTGTGCGCTGCCCTACTGGCAGCAAGGTTATGCAAGGCTGTCAGGAAGTCACTGCGATATGAAATTCAGCATCAAGTACACTGGTGCGATTCGTCAGTAGTGCTAGCCTGGCTCCACACCAGTTTTATAAATTTAAAAGCTTTTGTAGCTAATAGGATTTCGGAGATCTGTGAGCTAACAGACGCCTCCTCGTGGCGCTATGTGCCCACATCTGTCAATCCTGCAGACCTCATATCCAGAGGAATCCGTCCAGATAAGCTCGGAAGTACCAACCTATGGTGGTCAGGCCCACCATTCCTCACTGAGCCTGAAAGTGATTGGCCTATCTTAAAACCTAATAAAATTAATACTAATGACTTACCGGAAACTAAACCTAATTATACTACCACTCATGTTGCTACTCAAAATGAATCTGTAATCAATTTTAATGATTATTCTAGCTTAACTAAACTAAAACGATCTTTCGCTTATGTGCTAAGATTTATTAATAATTTAAAAACTAAACAAGATAAAATTCTCGGCAATCTGAATGTTGATGAATTAAATAGTTCCTTTCTTTATTTGTGTCGTCTCGCACAACAAGAATCATTCTTCTGTGAATATAACTTACTATGTAACAATAAGGCTTTAAGTTCTAAATCAAATATTTTATCATTGACTCCATTTTTAAGTGACGACAAGGTCATCCGAGTTGGTGGCCGACTAGACTCATCTGATTATAATTATAATAAAAAACACCCTGTTCTCCTGCATGCTTCGCATCATTTTACCAAATTGATTTTCGAGTACGAACATAAGCGCGGATTGCACGCTGGGCCACAATTATTGTTGGCCGTTGTCAGGGAATACGTTTGGCCGATTAACGGCAGAAATTTAGCTAGACGCATTTTTCATAACTGCTCCCGGTGCCGACGCTTGCAGGGCAAGACTATTGCACCAATAATGGGACATTTGCCCTCACAACGTGTGACGCCGAATTTTCCATTTCATACCGTAGGAATTGATTTCGCTGGCCCATTCCTTATTGTAAACAGAAAGGGACGTGGTGCTTCGTTAGTCAAGTGCTATCTTTGTTTTTTTATATGCCTTCGATATAAAATTTCTCACCTCGAAGCCGTAAGCGATCTATCAAGGGACGCTTTTATTATGACATTCCGAAGGTTTGTGTCACGTAGAGGCAGGCCGGCTGAAGTATTCTGCGACAATGGACGCAACTTTGTCGCAGGAGCTAAAGAAATTAATATTTTTTTAAAGATTTACCAACACGATCTGTCTGATTTTGCATGTTCGGAAGGCATTCAGTTTTACTTTTCACCAGCTTACGCTCCTCATTTTGGCGGCATTTTTGAGGCCGGTATCCGTTCTGCAAAATTTCATGTTAGGCGAGTAATGGGTAATTCTCATTTAAGTTTTGAAGAACTTCAAACTCTTTTCGCTCAGGTAGAAGCTGTGTTAAATAGTAGACCTCTCTGTCCTTTATCCGCCTCTCCTGACGATTTCCATTGCCTTACTCCTGGGCATTTTCTCATTGGTCGGGCTCTTACCGCACTGCCTGAACCTGCTTTAGAGGATTGCCACTCAACCAACTTGCAGCGCTATGCCAGGCTGCAGCAAATATACCAGCATTTTTGGCGACGCTGGCAATGCGAGTACATCGCCGAGTTGCAGCTTCGCCGTAAATGGAAGACCAACGCAGACGTAGTCAAGATTGGGGACATGGTCCTGCTGAAAGAAGATGGCGTACCACCACTTTGTTGGAGGCTTGGACGCATTACACGGCTCTTCCCAGGACTGGATGGGGTTGCACGAGTAGCCGACATAAACACGAAAAGAGGAACTATACGACGCCCTCTTGTTCGCATCTGCCCCTTGCCGACCGAAGAGGAACTACTTAAGGGTTGAAACCTCTCCTCTGAGTTTCAACGGAGGGAGGATGTTTACGCCTACATTATTGTGAGGACGTTCAGTGTGTGTGTGTCACCTTTGCCATTCTAAAAGGCCAGGCGCCGTACAGATTTATTTTACTTTTACCGTCACATTTTATTATAATCTCGTCAAAAATTCCATCATCGTCGCGAACTTGTACGCTCCACATATTTATTTGTAAAATACAGTTTTATCAAAATTAAACAACCATACCTCGATACGGGAGTTTCATTGAAGATCACTGAAGCCCCAACAGTAATAATAGCAGCCAATCAAAAGGACGGCAACCGTCTGTTTAGCGCGATTGCGCACCAAATAAATAACATAATGAGCCTAACTTTCGACCACATGTCTGTCTGCCGAGACTTCGCTACCTATGTTTCGGATAACCGCGTTGACGCCAGAATTTGCCTACCATTAAGGAATAACATTCAAGACTTTATTCCTTACAGCAAGCTTTCTCAGGAACAAATGATAACAAAATACATAACCGCGCAGTTTAACGAGACCTTCTGGTGCGGAGAAGACATCCTAATCATCGCGGGTGAATTTTATCTCGTAAATGTGCATGTGCATATAAATCACGGGAACACACTGTTGTGTTCACCGGCCGGCGAACCAGTACCTGCAAATATACATATCCTTTACAATGATCATCACTATGATAGCTGGGTCATGAGTGCCAAATACAAGTTCAAATTCAAATATTTTATTTCACATAAACCTGCCTAAGCCTACAGCCGACGAACAGTACAACAATAATCTTCAAAGACTAATGCAAGAAACAACCAACAAAAGTACACCACAACATACCGAAACGGTAGGTAATAAATACAACAAAAAGAGACGAACAAAGGCAGTCTACAAAACCCCGCTTCCTGAACAGCCCCCAATAAGTTAGCTCATTAACACCGTATGAACAATTAACATCAACATTAGGTACACCGTTATCGGCTGAAGTTGCGGATGACAATGGATACACAATACTTAGAAATCAGCCTTCTGCCGCAACTAAGTACACTTGCTCAGACCTGCGTATTACAACGTGGAACGTCTGTAGGGCCTCGAAACCGCCAAAAAACCCGACACGTGGCTAGAAACAATGTAAACTAAGTACCAATTCCGAAGAAAAACAACCCTAAAGATCCAAATGACTATCGACGAATATCGGTTTGCAATACGGGCTACGGAATCTAAGCCTCCTACGATTAAAAAAAATAGAAACATAACATAACATCACACCCTACTCGCTCTGGACATAGAAAAAGCTTTAGACAACGTCGACCTCCAAGCACTGTAAGACATTTCAATACATAGAACAAAGAAGTCACTAACCAACAGGATAATCAAGGTTTGCATGGTCAGCAAAATAGTTGGATTATTAAAGGAAAGGCAGCCAAACAAGGTTGCCCGTTATCCCGTCGCCTTTTTACACTGGTCATGGATGAGGTCCTTACTCAATTGATCAAACTAGACCAAGATCGCGAAATCTCACTCCCCCTGGTGCTATCATTCGCGGACGACCTCATCTTCATTACAGATGATCTAAAAGGGTTAGAAGGAATCGTATAACATATTAAACCCCTACTATACCTGGTAGGGGTTTAATATGGTACACGACACTACCGTGTCGGCCTATAAATAAACGAAACTAAAACAAATATACTAATTGGAAACCGAATAGCTAAACCGAAGGTGACCTAAGTGTCAATTAACGGATCAAATCTTCATACTGTTGAAGAAATTAAATACCTAGGCACATACATAGGAAAAGCACATTATTACCATTCATAATAAACTCAAAGGTGGACTGGAAACTAGCCAGAGTCGTGTATCAAATGGTGCTCGTACCTTGTATGATACATATTGAATGGGTCGGCAATCACTAAAAGCTAACAGGTCAAGACCGAGAAAATATGAGAGAGTCATCATGAGAGACTTGATTAACCACGCCAGAAATAAACCAAGACAAAAACAGATGCATGAAATCTTAGACGAAAAACAATAACCAAACGCATCAAGAACCACAGGATGTGCTATCTCGCACACGTTCACACGGCACGGCAAACCGCACCTGTTACACGCAGCAACGCAGAACAAGGCCAAATCCAAGAAAGTAGGCCGTCCTATTTACACATGGAACGACAACCTTGAACAGGACTCGACCTACTCCGACAAGGAATTCAACTTTTGGATGGACACGGCTACAGACCGATACAGGATCATGAAGGCTGCCAGCGAGATCTACAAAAAACCAGAAACGGATAGCAGCGTAACTTCTGACGAAGACATAGAATCGGCTAAATGCAACACAGCACAGCAGCGATATAGAAATGTCTCAAAAAGATGCTCCATCCAAAGACAAATAACACCCGTCTCTCCACTAGTCCATTGCTTACTCAAGGATACATATCCGGTATGGCTCGTAAATCCTTTCCTATCCTGAGGGCACGTCTTCCTTACCATTACCGCGCCCCCCGGTCTACTCCTTGATATGCAATGGCCTTTGTAGTCCCATGAAACATGAGACTTCATGGGCTAGTGAAAATCTTGGGGTTCATTCGATTTATCGAGTCTGGTTAAACCACGCTGGGATCGGTGCCTTTCATTCATTCATTCATTCATTCTTAAATTATAGTAGGTACCTAACGAAAACACGTGTTTGAAATAAACAAATAAAAATAAATATGTCCGCGGTAGTGTTCGTGCATTAAGTGCGCGCTCGCAGCTGGTTCGTGTATTAAATGTTACGGTTATATTTTTTTTGCCTCTTAAATTTCTCTGTAGCCCCCAAAAATGATGGCAATTTACGAGCAATGTATTATAAACATAGCCCCAGGCAAAAGAAAAAGAGTTTTATACATTTTTGGAATTTGGTGAAAGGTGCATTGGTATAATAAAATACCTACACATATATCGATGACTTTTTACTTACGTTATCAGTTTAATTTAATATTTTTATTTCTACTCGGGATGACACAATGCGTTGTAGGTACATACTATATATAACATAATGCGCGCGCGCAGCTGGTCCGTGTATGAAATTGTAAGGTATTTTATAAAATAAAAAAAATTGGTGAAAAGTGCATTGGTATTATAATACCTACTACACATATATGTATCATGACATAATTGGGAATCAAACGAGCTTTAATAAATATTCTGGTTTATTGAAAAGGTACTTTTATGTAACGGGGTAACTTTAAAACAGTATTTGTTTAGTTATGAGTCCACAGAGTCGACATTGGAGCCAACTTCTTTGTAGGTTTTCGTTAAGTTTGTTCTGTATTTGTATATGGTCAGGTCAGGAAGATATCTAGATTCAGGATTGCATACTTTTGAAGGTTTCTATGACTATAAGAGAATAAGTACCACTCGTAGATGTCTCCGTAAGCGTAAACGTTCACTTGGCAAGCACCAGTTAATAGGTTGATTCGAATAATTTCCCTTTGGCTTTCCCTCGCACAGGTCTCTTACACTTCCAATTTTCATAAAAGTGACAATATTTTTTTGTTTTTTGTGATGTGTAATCATCACCGAAATCTACTATTAAGTATGTATTTAGTCTAGTAGTTGGAATGGTTGAATGTTTAATTAGACATTTGATTTTATAGCCTTTGAGTAAGGTCACCCGTCTCTGCCCGGCCCTTTGGGAAATACAGGCCTGATGCGACTATGTAATGCGACTAAGATCGCTAATACTTTAACTTTTGTTTTAACATAACATGTAGGTATTTGTAGGCACGTCATGAAAAAATGACTTGACAATAAACCCTAGCAATTCACATAAGTTTGTCAGGTGTTAGATCGCCATCGTCATAGTATATCTTTACTCTATCTTTTGACTCGAGTATGTTTTCAAGGGAAATGAATAACGTCCAATTTATGTGACTTTTATACCGGAGATGAGTCCTCGAGCGTTTCCAGACTAGATTTTTTTGAATGTGTCAGAAGTCTCCTTTTATATCCGAGTCTGAGGTGTTATTTTTACATCATCTGTTTTTCTGTTCTTTACAGAAATTATTTTAAAATTCAGTGATCGAAAGGCCAGTCATATACCATCGTACCAAAAACCTCTTTGATGAGTTCTGAGAGCGTTTCAATTATTATTATAAATGAAAGTTAGGATACAAATATTATACAGTAAACAGTTATAATTGTCTATAAAATACAATATTTTAAGGAAGTTATCCGACAGTGTATGTATGTAATGAACCCTTTATTGGTTATCTGGTGATCGGAAAAATCTATATGTATTTTTTATAATTATGTATGTCGAACAATAATGATTGAATACATGTAAGTATTAAGTACTAGAGTTATGTAGTAGGTACTCACTGGGAATATTTGTAATTTTCAGTAATAAATGTAGTTTTGGGTTCTTCAATTATTATTTTTTTCAATAGGACATCGTTGTGAGCAAAGTGAACGGAAATAAATGATCATACGACAAAACTAGAATCATCATAAGAAATAAAATATTATTTATCAATAATAAGAACCTAACCCAATAGGCTGCCGTGCCGAAAAAAAAAAAAGAATCTAAGAGTCTTTATAATAGGAATGAGTAAGGTAAAAGTACGTCGTACTTTTAACCATATGAGTTGCATAGACGTATATTATGTTTGTAATCAGCTTTTAAAATCCTTTATTTTGATTTGAACCCGCGATAATAATATAAAGAAATTAGCTAAAACTAGATATTTTAAAACTATGGGTACAATATAAGAAGATAAAAAAACAAAGAAATGAGCCTATGAGATGTTATTACCGGACGATACACATTAAATCTACTCGGTTGAAGCTAGTGCTAGTGTTCGTGTATTAATTAAATTTAAAAACCCTTTACGTACTATCGAAGAACTTCATATCTAAACAGTTTGAAAACAAAATCCCGTGATCACGATGACCACATCTGTTACCGCCCCGGTTCTATAGTGGCCGAGCGCTGCAAGCAGAAATAGTCCTTGCGGTATATAGATATGAACTTCTTCGATGGTACATAAGAGAGTCATAGTTACTCCCGCCGTTTCACACACACACCAATGTTCGTTCGTGTCTTTGCCAGCGACGCTCCGTCGATGTGTTAATCTCGAGATAGATACGATCGGGCGGTTTCGGTCGGTAAAATATTTTGTACATGATTATTAGTAAAGTGTCCTGTGGGTCCGATGAAGTGAAAGGTAAACAGAGACCTCCCCCCCCCCCCTCCCCCCAACCCCCGGGCGAAAAAAAAGAGATTTACTTTTTTTTTTTAGTTTGGTGAAAAAAAGTGTGCGTACTATTAACTTAATATAGGTTAGTGGGTAGTGTAGTTAGTGGGTTGGTGAGTTAAATTAATAAATAAAATAAATACATTATAATTATCATTGCAGGGGAGTGGAGTGGAGTGTTCGTGCATTAAGTGCGCGCTCGCAGCTGGGGAAATCCATCGCCCCCTACTCCTTAGGACCCGAGATGGCGGCGCGTAGTGTTCCACGCGCGCCTCTCTATGATGTAATGGGGGAGTTTAACACCTCACTCCCCCCAAACTCGAGGTGGCCCGCAGAGGCGGGCCGGCACCAGCCGAGGGTCGCGGAAGTACCTGCGTTCCCGTGACCCCCGACGTAGGTGTGAGATGGAACACCGGGGTGGTTTTAGTCAGTAAGAGTCTGACAGACCCCTCCGCCTTCCCCAGGGCGGAGGATATCCATGAGGATTTCCCCCGTAATCAAAAAAAAAAAAAAAAAAAAGGTTAGTGGGTAGTATAGTTAGTGGGTTGGTGGTGGTGACATTCCTTAAAACCACATAAAGAGTGTCATGTTCTTTACCCGTATACAAAAAATCAATCAAATCCAATGAATACTTTAGCCACAGGAAATTATTTTTCATTTTCTTATTTTTCAACATGATGTAGATCTGAGTCCGTAATAATAGGTAAACATTGTAAGGTCATGAACCTGTGCAAAACGTACGATTCTATCCTCTACGTCTCAATATGCTTGAGAGACAGAGAAAGGTGTCATACGATTCCACTCTGACGCGCCCCGCCCAGTCCCACAAAATAATACTACAATTAGAAAGAAAAAGAAATTATGCAAATTATGCATTAGTGGTGCATAGACAATTGCGAGTGTGTGTGTGAGCGGAATTTTTTCGGCAAAAAGTCTCGGGACTCGGTCACTATGTCAGTCACTAGTCAGTGCATAGCGGCGCCCTTTGAGGAGCGCACACGGCTACTTTTTTTATTACGAGACGAGTCACGCGCGCATTGTCGTGATTTTGTGAAAACAATTAGTTGTTATTTGTGATTAAAGACGATTTAGTGTGACTTATTGTTCAGTGTTTAATATTAGTTAGTTAATTAGGTATCGACTATCGAGGTCGCTTGTGCATAATGAACAACGGTGGAAACCTTGAAAATTTAAAAATTTGACTATTGATGTAAATTCTGATTGTGATGTGATATTATGTGATTAATTATTCAATCAGTGATCTTTTAATTAACAACGCGCAACTTAGTGAGTTTATGCAGCTAATTTGTTGTTCTCCGACTAAACTACCTACGCCCCGCACCGCAGCGCAGGCACCGCCCCCCGCCGCGACCCGCATCGGGCCGCGCAACAGGAAAAATTGCAATTTTTCAAATTTCCATTAACTACTAATCTTCGTCTTTTATAATGTTTCTATGGACTAGTACTGTGCTTGTTTTAATTTAATGTCGTAAGTCCAGATCCACATTGTATATGTCGTTCGCGCGGTAAACTCTAATTGCGCGATGCAGGATTTGTGTGACGTCATATCTTTGATGCGTAGTTCGTATGTGGCGGTGTAACCGCTACATATCTTTAGGTAAATGTTTTTTCACCTCAGCACCTCAAACAAGCAGGTTTTGCTGTCAAAAAACAGTGAGCAAAATTCAATTTTGCTGCGAGCGTGAGACAAAGTAATTTTTTAATTATTTTTTTTAAATGCCGAGGACAGTGTTGGGTCTACTCACAAATTCTAAAGATTTGAACTTCAATTAGTTTTGTCACTTTCACTTCGATACGAAAAAAGCGAGAGATAGAAACAAGTCGATTCGAAGTTCGATTTCAAAATTCCATAACTAGTAGGCCCAAAAAAGAAACAAACAATAAAACGTTCGGATACATATTATAAAACCTTTAAATTGCAAGTCATCTGTTAAGGTTTTATTTAAAATCAGATCTGTTTTATTAAATTTTTTAGAACGAAGTTCTTAAAGCGGCTTGCGGTAAGAGTCCACTGGTAGAGATCGTCACGCGAAAAGGTGCTGCGACTGTCTTCTTCTCATTCAAAGAGAAAGATAGGAAGTGTGAATTTGGTCAAAATGAAAATCCAAGATGGCGGTTGCGAAAATTTTCACATTTTCCGTCATGGGTATCGTTTCTATGGTTTTCAAGGTTGCTAAAGCCGATGGTGAAGTCAAAATAAAATTCCAAGATGGCGGCTGCGAAAATTTTCACATTTTTCGTCATGGGTATCGTTTCTATGGTTTTCAAGGTTGCTAAAGCCGATGGTGAAGTCAAAATAATAATCCAAGATGGCGGCTGCGAAAATTTAAAAAAATTTCTTCATGGGTGTCGTTTCTATGGTTTTCAAGGTTGCTAAAGCCGATAGTGAAGTCCAATTAAAAATCCAAGATGGCGGCTGCGAATTTTTTTTATTTTTCGTCATGGGTGTCGTTTTCATAGTTTTCGAGGGAGCTAAAGCCGATAGTCAGATCAAAATATAAATTCAAGATGGTGGCTGCGAAAATATTCAAACTTTTCGTCATGGGTATCGTTTTCATAGTTTTTGAGGGTGCTTAAGTCGATAGTGAGGTCAAAATGTAAATCCAAGATGGTGGCTGTAACAATTTTGTTTATGTTTTAAATTAAATCATACGTGAGAAGGAACTTCGTGCCTGACAGGGGTACCCCGACCACACTTTTTTTTTTCTAAAAAAAAATTGGTATTTGCCATTGAAAAAAAACTGGGGAATCGGATTTCTTTTTTCCTGAAAATTTCCACATAAATATGCTCACAGTACGATACCTAACAACACCCTCACGGATCGGAAATGTTTTTTTTACATGTTGTATGTTCTCGCTGCTGAGGTGAAAAGTTGTATGTGTTACACGAGAGCAAAGTTATTTACATCTCGTGTCTTTGAATCCCTTGCCGCGCTCAGGATTCTAACCTAGAATCACTCGCTACGCTCGTGATTCAATTATAGAATCCTTCGCTTACTCGGGATTCAAAATCAACACTCGCAGCAAAAAACAACTTTGCTCTCTTGTTGCACAAATAACTATTTCACCTCAGCACCTCAAACAAGCAGGTTTTGCTGTCAAAAAACAGTGTGCAAAATTCAATTTTGCTGCGAGCGTGAGACAAAGTAATTTTATAATTATTTTTTTTAAATGCCGAGGTCAGTGTTGGGTCTACTCACAAATTCTAAAGATTTGAACTTCAATTAGTTTTGTCACTTTCACTTCGATACGAAAAAAGCGAGAGATAGAAACAAGTCGATTCGAAGTTCGATTTCAAAATTCCATAACTAGTAGGCCCAAAAAAGAAACAAACAATAAAACGTTCGGATACATATAAAACCTTTAAATTGCAAATCATCTGTTATGGTTTTATTTTAAATCAGATCTGTTTTATTAATTTTTTTAGAACGAAGTTCATAAAGCGGCTTGCGGTAAGAGTGCACTGGCAGAGATCGTCACGCGAAAAGGTGCTGCGACTGTCTTCTTCTAATTCAAAGAGAAAGATAGAAAGTGTGAATTTGGTCAAAATGAAAATCCAAGATGGCGGTTGCGAAAATTTTCACATTTTCCGTCATGGGTATCGTTTCTATGGTTTTCAAGGTTGCTAAAGCCGATGGTGAAGTCAAAATAAAAATCCAAGATGGCGGCTGCGAAAATTTTCACATTTTTCGTCATGGGTATCGTTTCTATGGTTTTCAAGGTTGCTAAAGCCGATGGTGAAGTCAAAATAATAATCCAAGGTGGCGGCTGCGGAAATTAAAATTTTTTTCTTCATGGGTGTCGTTTCTATGGTTTTCAAGTCTGCTAAAGCCGATAGTGAAGTCCAATTAAAAATCCAAGATGGCGAAATTTTTTTCATTTTTCGTCATGGGTGTCGTTTTCATAGTTTTCGAGGGAGCTAAAGTCGATAGTCAGATCAAAATATAAATTCAAGATGGTGGCTGCGAAAATATTCAAACTTTTCGTCATGGGTATCGTTTTCATAGTTTTTGAGGGTGCTTAAGTCGATAGTGAGGTCAAAATGTAAATCCAAGATGGTGGCTGTAACAATTTTGAACTTCGTGCCTGACAGGGGTCCCCCGACCAAACTTTTTTTTTTTTCTAAAAAAAAATTGGTATTTGCCTTTGAAAAAAAACTGGGGATTCGGATTTCTTTTTTCCTGAAAATTTCCACATAAATATGCTCACAGTACGATACCTAACAACACCCTCACGGATCGGAAATGTTTTTTTTACATGTTGTATGTTCTCGCTGCTGAGGTGAAAAGTTGTATGTGTTACACGAGAGCAAAGTTATTTGCATCTCGTGTCTTTGAATCCCTCGCCGCGCTCAGGATTCTAACCTAGAATCACTCGCTACGCTCGTGATTCAATTATAGAATCCTTCGCTTACTCGGGATTCAAAATCAACACTCGCAGCAAAAAACAACTTTGCTCTCTTGTTGCACAAATAACTATTATTTTAAAATTATTATTATTATATAGAGATCCTCGCAATAAGCAGATACTCAAAACAATTTTTTGTTCCAATTTGCCCTCAAAAAGTGACCCCATATTCAAAATTAATTTATTTATATTACACGTCCGTGTTTGGATCACAGAAATCCATATGTATGCCAAATTTGAACTAAATAAAATAACTTGAACTTGGCTATCGCATTAGGCTAAGATCTGTAATGGTAGTTTTAAGGCAATTAAACAAATAAATAAATTGGTCCAGTAAATTCGGAGCAAATTGGCTGTGACAGACGGATAGCCAGCGAGCCAGCCAGACAGACAGACCGACACACGAATGATCATATAAGGATTCCGTTTTTTCCTTTGTAAGTAGGTATAAAGATTTTTGTGGTTTGTTAACTATTTACTTAGATATAACAAATAAAATGGTTTCGAACACCTCAATTGGCTTGGAAAGACGAGTTACTGAACGGTAACAAATATAATGTTTCTAACTTTACCGTTCAATTAGTTTCACACATGCTACGAATTAGTTTTTTATAAACTTGAAGACAGTATTTAGAAAACTTACCATTGCGATTTGCTCTCAGTTCTAAGGAAACAATGTTTTATTTAAGAGATAAGACTGGCTTTTGTGTTACTTGGTAGAAGCTCAAATAAATTATTAAGGATAAGGTAATCACTCCGTTTGCCAAGAAAATACTGTGTACAATGAAAAATGCCTTTCAGAGGCTATGTAGAATATACACCAAATATATTAAAAATATATTTGGATTTTTTATACACCTTCTATGATATGTAAGAGTGCAGAATTTTATGGGGGAAGAATCTTACAGGGGAATGTCATAAACATAGAGTTGCGTGGTATGGTCGTTACTGCAAACAAGGCGCTCAGCGTCAAGAACGGGAACTTTTACAAATTTAACACTTGCAACTGGCTTTTAGTTGTGCTGTGCAACATACGTGGGCGTTAACGGCTTTGGAGACCAGGAGCGGCAAGCGGCGGCGGCGCGGGGACGTGCTCTCGCCCGGGCGGCTCCCGGCTCCCGGCTCGCGCATCTCCCGGCCTGCCTACCAAACCAACACTACCAGTCTTTTCTACGCTGAGTACCGCACTCACATTCTATTGCGAATGCTTTAAAATTTAAAACACCCAGAAAGCTAGGACTAATCGAAAAAAATATGAAAAATGAGCCGCTGAATACATTCTGTGGCGTGTAAGTAATGCTACCGTGTGTATGATAGGTTTCGAGATATTTTTAGTTCTTATTCGAATTCACGATAAGATTAGTCATATATTCCATTCTTATGCCTACACTATTGTAATGAATAAGCGATAAGATGTGGATAAGGAAATTCATGTGGCATCATTGAAGATACGAATCTGTCTATCGATTTTTACTTAGGAGTCGAATGCTGAGCTGAGCTGGATAGTTCGTATCAAAAAAGTACGGGTTTGAAATCCAAGGGTTTATTTACAATGTACCCAAGTATGTACGAAGAGAAGCTTACGTATTGGTAGTAACTAAAGTGATTTATTTAGTACTTACCTTTGTATACTTACATTCACATTCATATTACTTGCATATTTATAGTTCTATTATAGTTATGTTCTTTTTTTCTGTAAGGTCGAGCACGAGTTCAACAGTGCTAGGAAAGCGCGACGCGACGTTGGCACTTAATGGCTCCTTAAGAGAGGCACAAGTACTAAAGAACGTTGCACAGTACACATAAACGTGGTGACGGCTTGTTAGACCACTACAGACAAGATTTACTAGGGAGAAATTCTAAAATCTTTATGAATCCAAAAATATAAGTTATACAACCTTTCAGTTGACAGCTGCCATTCAAGTTTGCAATTACTCCCAAATTGCCCTGAAGTGGGTATGAATACTCGTGGCAAACACGGGTTGTGTGCTCAAAACATGTTATTATATCTATTTATACCTATTTGTGTAATGTAATTATAACTGACGAGGATTCAAATACTGTGCAAATAATTTACTGAAATTGTTGCCATCTAGGATTGCACTTCCGTTGCAAACAAATTACTGAAGAATGAGTTATCGTGGCAACTTAAACGTACTTTAAAACATGTCGAGATTTATTTGTTTTGATTTCTTTCGACACAGATAGATCGAGCTCGGAGCACAATGAATGTTACAAAAGATAATGTATGATAATGTCGGGTATCATGATAGGAAAAATTTGCATAGTGTGCAAATGTGACATCCTCTACAAGCGTACAAGTGCCATTAAGAACCCGTTAACTCCCGTCGACTGCTGCAACTTACGCGGAAGATAATCTGTTGATCATCACTTTGAATACTTATACACGTTTACACATATGTTCCATCTTGTTAAAAATCTGGGATAAAAAATTAAGAGTGATTGTGGAAATGTAGCGGAAAAAGAACGTACAAATTGTGGAAGAAATAAATCATCATTGGACGCTGTTTTTACTACATAAATCACGTACCACGTTTTTGGAACACACTTTCAGGATCATCTGGGTTTCTAAAAACCAGAAGTGCATTGTTCTATAACTTAAAAAAAATCGGTGGTCCTGCTGTACTGGTGCATAGGCTGGCAACTTGTCAAACTATCATAGCTTCACCAACCACATTCGCACTAAACGTGGTCGGTGGCAAGTGATACTTGGCACTAATTATTATAACATGGTCACATTGTTGAACGCCATTAGTGCGGTATTATACCTAAATATATAAATGAGTCAGTAGTGGCTCCAGTATTCAGTACTACTCAATTCAGAGCGTAAGTTCAATTTTTAAATGACTTTTGCATAAAGTTCTTCTTTAAGTGTCTGGGCAGATTTATTATGAGGTCGCAAACTTTATTTAATTTCCTGATTGCACAAACGAAAACTAGCGGTAAACGGACCGCACCCCACATCTGGCTGACTAATGTAGTTTGAACTCGCCTCAAACTACATTATTTATTTTAATGTATCTTTATTTGAATTTGTAGCCAACGTTACACGTTACGCTGCATAGGATTAGGTGTGTACCTATTTAAGAATTAAACTTGTGTTATGTTACGAGCAGTTTGCTACGTGTACTGGATGGGAATTACATGCGTTCTGACCGTTATGTCGGTACTAGAAAATAAGTTGACTTCGACATATTAAAATTGTGTTTCCAACTCTAGAAAGCTAAAATTGCACCTGAATATTGAATACAAGGTAGATTGCTACTTTGTTTCATTACTTTACGACTTTAAAGCGTCGTAAAGGTATAAGAGGAATTCGGAATTGGTGTAACCATTAATTAACATGAAATATCATGAAAATTAACATGTATCTACATACCTACCTAATATTCAGTTATATTCCGAACTGTTACTTTTAGGGTAAAAGTTTTCAGTTGAACCTTACAACTGGCGTGGAATGATACGAATCTATGTGTGTCTTTCTATTTCTAAACCGTTAGGGAAATCTTTGAACCTAAATATCTAATACTACGGCGTTTTATACTGGACAAGGTTGTACACACAACAAAGGAGTTAAGTGTGCAGGTAACGAATGAGATCTGTTGTTGCGCCGGCAACTGTGTGCGTGATAACTCAGCAACTGTTATTGATTATACTCAAGACTCAGGACACGCTCACAGCGATGACAAAACCCTGACCACGAAGCCCAAGTAATCTCCGAGAAAATGTTCATTTTTCTTGTATTTACTAAAAGCATAGAGTGTAAAGTTATTCGTTTTACAAAAACTGGAGCAATCCATCATGTCTGTCGCATTTATATGTAAACAGAACTGCAGCAGATTGAATTGGTATTTGTTATATAACAACGGGAACACTTGAATAAGCTCAAACAGCCGGCGACAGAACTTCCGATCTGATTTGTTTTGACTAGACGCTGACTCCGAGATTAATTTTATTACTGTCTCTGAATAAAAAGTCCAGTCTTTATGATTGAATGCATTTTACATGCAATAGTTGAAATAAGTAGATAATGAATTGATTAGACTTAATTGTATGGTTTTTCAATGACTCTAACCACGTGCTGTTTAATTACATTTTAAGGTTGGCCTTTTTTCTTCAGCTCTCAGCTTCTTTTCTATGACAGCATTTATTGTATATCTTGCTGGTTAGTTTCTAGAGATATAGGTTCCTATACATTTATCTAATAACATACTACGTACATACATGAGTGGTGGGGAACCAACTTTATCGTGACTCATATAAAAAAACTTTGGGATTACCTGAAAGTTTTTGGAATGCCTCTATTAATCTCCAAACTGAGACATTTATATGAGTTATAAACTTTTTATTATGAAAAAAATGTGGTGGCGTACTGTTTTGCCACAAACATATTTGTAAGTAACCATTCGTATAACTGTCTGCTCAGCTGTCTTGTTCTTTAGTTATAAACATTTTTCTGAGTACCAACGTACCATTGATAACTTAACCATGAACTGTTATGATGCAGCGCAATCGATTCCACGAGTACAGTATGTAAGTTCGAACTAATTAACGAAAACATTCCTTCCGTTATCCATATCTCGAAACGATGCTAAAGTTTGCAGCTAAGTAACTACGGGAAATACTAGTAAGAGCCGCAGGGCAAAGGTTGCCATTTAAACCTGTTTTAGCTGTCATAGAACTCTAAGTATCCAGTTATGCTCAGATACCTGAGATAGTCTAGGCTACTAGGCTAGTGCTTTGAAAATGAGACATGAAAACGTGTATTTTCATTTATTCGTGTTTGTACATTCGCGTGGAGTTTATTAGGGGTGCTGGACGGTTCTTGACGCCGGCTCCAATAAGCACGGACACCTCATGACAGATTAATTATTCCGTTTGTCGGCGCTGACTCGACCCCCTTCTCACCCCGCCATCCATAAAGCGGAAACCAGTTTAAAGCATGTTTCTTTTGCACCGCCATAATCATTCTTTATACCACACTTTTTCTAAACAGATTTTTATTCCTTTCTATTAAAAAAGAGCCCATGTCCAACGACCTTTTCCCTTTGGAGGCAAATGACTTAGTTTGTAATTTTGGCGTTCTGGGAATTCAAAAGTGTTGCATAGATCCTTTTCGGATGCTTGACGCTCGATCCGAAGCTCTTTCTGAGTAGGTATTTTGTCTTCGTTTGTATTGTGCACTTCAGATAAACATGACTACTCGTAGAATGTGGTAGTTTTGAGGCAACTTGATTATGTGGAATCAATACAGCACAATAATATTATGTAGTGTTGGTAGCGGCCGCCTCGCCGGCGCGCGCTCGGCGCTCGCCTGCCGCCTGCCGCTCAGACTGAGTGTAATTGTAGCCTGTGTCTATTGAATTATAGAGAAGTCAACATTTTAGCCGTTCCTCGCGTGAAGCGAACCTATGGGTCCATGTAACTTTTTTAAAAATATGAACGGACAAGTAAATAGCAGCATCGTAGCAGAAAATACTAAATAGAAAATTCTTAAAAGTTTAAAAAAAGACGACAAATCACTCTCTTTTTGACAAATGCCGAGATACCTGGGACTGATTTCTTTCCGATTGTAGCATTCCTACAGCTCTGCATTTCATCAGCAGTCAAACGGCGTCGCTCCACGACATACAAAATTACGCAAAACAATTTTTTTCAAAACCTGTATATCTTAAAATGATAAAAGTGAGATATAATGAGATACCAAATTTATCAAACAACGAAAACATATGAAATCGGGTTAATATAATTAGCTTTTATTTTAATGTCAATCACAATTTAAATCACAATCGAAAAGTTTATATTTTCAAAATCTTCTAATACACTCGTATGTTTCCGAGAACCAAAAGTTTGTATACCAATCTACTATGTTAAGAAAAAAATAAAGTATCAATAACTAAAACATGCAGTTTCTGTAAATGATGCGTGCTGCTTAGACTTTTTTGATGTGTGTATTTCAAGTTTCAAGTATTGAAAAATATTTGAGTAGAATAAAGAAATCAGTATGAAATTCGCACGATCAAGATTAATTTACCAAAAAAAAAAAACCTGCTGTACGATCACTGCCAAAATGAGGTGCTTCTTACGGCACCTAATCCTGACCAAAACGTTAGCTACAGGAGTGAACATTTTAATTTTCAGTTTCTTTTCACATTTAGTTCTTCAATGTTTACTGTCAAAGTCAATAACGATAGTACTAAATTTAAACGTGTTCGTTTAGATTGCGGATAGCGGGCAGTGCACAAACGAGGAACGTTTCACTTAAATGCATTATGCAGCGCCAATGTTAGATATTATATTGAAACAATATCAATAAACGGGTGACGATTGACGACGTGCGCCACATGCGAGCCAGTGCTGTGATTTTAATACAGATAAATTATCCCATTGACATGGAGTGGAAACGATATTTTTTTACAAATCTTTATATAGATTGGCTCCTCGTTTAATATACGAGAACAAGTTGATGATGTGCATTTATTATGACGGAATGACTGACACGCTAACTTATGATGGTCCCTCATCGCCCATTTACGGGTACCCCAGCATAAACTAATTCTACTGGTGAGCTGCTCAAAAAATGAATATAAACAGCATTCACATAAAATTCTCTTTCATACTGCAAATTATCTGCCTCTGGGCGCGAGTGCTACATACATATTTTCACAATTTTATTTATATTATTCTGATTTTTCGGTCCCTCATAAATAAATAGTAAACACGTTTTTTGTTTTTAAAACTTCGTTTGGCACATTGTGTGCTCAAATACAGTTTGTAGTGTTACACGACAATAAGCTTAGTTAAATTATTTCTTTTAGTTCTTTATTTTTGGTCAGTGTATCGAGCATAATTACTGTCATTATATCGTATCGATCATTGCCAGCGTATGGTCCGGTGAAGATTTAAGCCACCCAGGAATGCTACTTAGTTATAAGCCTCAGTACCTACATTTTAAATACCTGCAGACAACATAAAGTTCGCTCCTTTGTAATTAACGGTAGTACTTACGTACATAGATGTGTACGAAAGGGGCTTCGGCCACCGGCTCTCCGCACCCGCATCGGACCCTTTTGGTTTAACTCCGAGAAATTGAGATAGGTACCTATGTATTTTTTGTTTAAATAAGATTTCATATTCATACTATATTTTAATATTAAACGGAATCCGATTCATTAATTATACTTACGTATATATACAAATTTTTAATCAGTCGATTAAAAGCACGTGGTTGAGCGGCCGTCATGCTCAATTTATGTACATAGGCGTGTGAACTAAAAAAGGTATAAATAAGAATTCAAATATCTCGTTAGGTTAATGAGATCACGTAAAGACGTTTTGATCAATGCTACGCCGTAGAGGCGTCTCTGAAGAAAATGTCATAAGTCAAATTCACCTTCTTGATGTAGTAAGTAAATTAATCTGTTTGAGAGGCCTGTAGGACGGCACGTCGCCGCACCACGTCCCGGGGTGTCGGGAATATAGTGGGTCAAACAATGGTTCTCATGCAAAATGCATACGTGAGCCACCACGTTGGCCCGGAGCGAATAGCTGCCCGTCCGACGGAACTGCGGCTACCTGCCGCTCCACTAAACAAACACACACCTACTACCACCGCATTTTACTTTTGCCTATTTAAAATTATAAGAGCCCTGGGTTTTTACTTCCCGCAGGTAGTACATTCACACTCGAGCGCAAAGAAATTGGATCCCTTTAATATTTTATCCGTCCGTGTTAACATAAGAAAACTCCCATCCGAAAACTTTATGAGCAAAAAATGTAGCAGCTAATGAGAAGCGCGATGTCCTATTATACTTTTGGCGTGAGCACAAAAAAGGGAATGTCAATATTGCGTGCGGGCCGAGATAATGCGAGTTTGTGTAATGATAGGCTCAGCGCGCGGGCGACCGCCGCCGCCGCCGCCGCGCCGCCGTGACCCTGCAAGGATTTGTTTAGTAAATTGCTACACTTTGTACAACAAGGTGAATCTGTTTCATGTCTTCATCTTTCCCCGTAACGTTTGTTGTTTTTTTAAACTTCATTTTTAGCTGCAGTTTGTGCAATTCAAACTGAAATACATACTACGGCACGGTTGGCGCAGTGGTTAAGCGATTGACTGCTGCGCTGCGTGTCGCGGGTTCGATTCCTGCACGGAACAAATATTTTTATGACCTACAAGTAGTTGTTCCGGGTGTGGCTGTTTGTGTATGTGAGTTTAAATGTTTGTAAACGCACCCACAACACAGGAGAAATTCCTAGAGTGAGGCAAAGTACAAAAAAAAAAAATTGCTGCACACTTATTTCTTAATTTATGTAAAAAGTATCTCCATGTAAGTATAAAACAAGAAAAGCTAAGCAAGCTACGGAGGTTTAAAAATTTAAATCCATCTAAAATGGGTAGCGTCATCTCGTGTCTGTGTTTATTTATTTACTTATTTTAAATTCTGAAGTACACTGCGTGCGAATAAATTCATACCTATATATAGGTACGCCCATAGAGTATAGTATAGCCAATGCCGACAAATTGAAATAAGTAAGTATCTAAGTAGAGCATTTGAACCCATTATTTTTTACTAATACTAATTAGTAGATAAAAATTGGTTTAAATGTTCTGTAATTAAAAGCTGTAGTATGACAAAGTAGATTTAGTCACAACTTAAGAAATATTTCTTACATAGGTCAGAGGGGTAAATCCACGAAATTAAGAATATTCACCAAAACTACAATCAATTTATTTTTGACACGTTTGCGGTTTGACAGACACTTGAATGTGAACGTTTTTCAAGTACGAGAATTGGCCTTCAGGTCATATTCAGTTAAAGCTGTCACTATCTGTTCCACTTTGCATAGGCACTGTTATGTCCGACAGAGTATAACGTGAAAAAGACCGTATCTACATCAGCTATTATGTTGGTTTTTTATTATGAAGTGTGTAGCCGCGGTGGGTGTGTGGAGTTGCCGTGTTTCGGTGACAGCATGTTTTAAAACTGCGATAACGTTTGGATGCAGCTGGTTTGTCAGAAGCGTCCACTCGTAAAGGAATATATACAGCAAGAACCAAAATGGTCGCCGTCGGCATGCGGCTGCGGCTATCATGAAATTTGCACCGTTTGCGTGTGCATAGTGCTTGCACTTCGCACATTATGTATGCACGTGACGTTTTACGTATTGTCAGGAATTGTGCTTTAGGCTGCATAGCCGTGCTTAATTCAGGGTAAGAACGGTGCAAACTGGTTGAGCTGAGCTCGTTTGAATGCGTTTGTGAATCAATAATTAATTGGGTTGTGACATTTTGGTGTTTGTCGCCAGTAGAACGTATAGTAATGATTAGTTAGCTTTTTTGTATTTTATACGAAGTATAAAATAGTTACCTACGTTTTCTTGGAAGTAATCATAAAAAACCGGCCAAGAATGTACCGGACTACGCACAATGAAGGGTTCCGTAGTTGGGATGAATTTATCCCAAGAACAAACTTAACATTGTTGTTGAAAAACATGTTCTCCCATACATTCCAACGGCAAATGTAAGTTGGTACGCACAATATTGACAGATTTACCATCTTATTTTAAGATCATAGACTTCTTATAGGTTTTCCTGTAATCTATGAGTAAAGAACGATTCTATATATTTTTAAAAAAAAATTGGGCTCAGTAGTTTCGGAGATAAGAAAGGTAAGGGGGGGAGAATGGTAAATTTTCATACATTTTCTTAAATATT
Organism: Xanthia togata; assembly: GCA_963853775.1. Classification (NCBI taxonomy): domain Eukaryota; kingdom Metazoa; phylum Arthropoda; class Insecta; order Lepidoptera; family Noctuidae; genus Xanthia; species Xanthia togata. The sequence goes on along the minus strand of OY970795.1, from coordinate 14,679,379 downwards.
TCTAAAAGTATACATTAAAATTATGAAAACATTTTTTTTCATCCTCGCAATAAACCCTTTCATTTGATATGTTACGACACACGGTACTTTACGGTAGCTTTATAATTATTTATTTTTAAATTATATGAAAAATATCTTTGAGACCTTTCATTTGATATGTCAAAACTTAAAAAAACAAATATTTTATTTACGTTACACGTCCGTGGTCCCAGAATTTCAACTTAATCGGTCGATTAGATTCAGAGCTAAATTACTGTGACAGACAGACAGACACACGAGTGATCCTATAAGGGTTCCGTTTTTTCATTGTGACGTACGGAACCCTAAAAACGAATGCACTACATCGTCACACTGTTTCACCTCAGATAAGCGAAGAAAAATGAGCTCCCTAGCACCTTTAGCCGTAACTTTAGTTTTCTAAAATTCCGAGAATTTTCTTTATGTGAGCGTTGAGCGCACTGCTGAGCTGACTTCCGCTCACACTTTTTGAACAAGTTTAAGAATATGTTTGAGGTAACTTTTACATTTGTCTAAGTTTCCAATGGAGGACTGTAGATTTGTTGACCATCTTCTGTTTTGTTAAGTACCTGGTACTTGTTGAAAGAACTACACTGTCCTCCCATACCTATTAACACGGTTATTTGAAAATATTGTAAAAGCCTATTGTAAAAACATTTTTGAAATAGTAACCGTGCAGTTTCTTGCCAGCTCTTCTCCATACGTAACGACCATTTGGAACCATGAACCAAGCTTCTGACGTTTCATAAGTGCCCATGTAGGTTTATGTGAAATATATTGAATTCGAATTGAATGTATGCTTTCTTTAAGAAGATTGTAAATCCTTTTAATCTTGTAAAATTTTCTGCTCTATGTTCATTAGTAGACTGCAAAACATTGAATGAAATTGAAATAAGTATACGGGGTATGAGCAACGCTATGCAAATTCAAAACTAAATAAAAAATAAAACTAATTTAATAAAAATATATACCATTTTACAAGTAACTTGGACTTAACCGTTTCATATCAACAAAATCCGTCCCCGTAAGTAATAATTTATGTATGTAGTATATTAGCCACTTAAACTTTAGCTAAGAAGTAAGAAAACAAATATTTTTAGCTGAGAAGTTACGAAAGTTGAACGTCAGGTAAGTTTGGGGTACAATATGTTCTTATTAGCAGTGCGGCGAGGATTGTAACTACTCAATAAGTACGTGACTGCTCATACGGAGGTGAGCCCTGAGCTGAACAAAGTAAACAAACTTTTATTTGTCTACACAACACGTATCTATAGTCTGTCCACAATATACGATCGCCGTAAAAATCACGTAACCGTTGTAAATTATTAATCAAGTTTTATATGAAATTGAATCTTAGAATACGGTACTGTAATACTGTTAAAGTCTCGGTTTTCTGACATTTAGTAACAACTTATTAACAACGACTACCGTAAAATGTCCGAAATTAAATAAAAACGTAATATAAGGGCCAACGTTATAACTTGTAGCATAGTAGTTGCTACATGGCAGTTGTACGACGTAGTACAGTCTTAGCTTAGCTAGCTTAGCCGTAGCCCGAACATTATTTTCCCCAGTAGGTAACGGTGTGAAAACACTTTTATATTTGAATGTGGTTTTCCTCGTGGGTGAGCGATCAATCCCGGATTTGTAAAGGTTCGCCTTTACTTAATTTTCGATGTCCTCATACGTCCATTGGTTGTCAAGTTATACATCTCATTTTTGGGCCACGACCACACCTTTGCGACAACAACAACTTACTAAGAAAAATGTATTCTACGAAGAGAATATTTCGTCTGTATAAATAATAAAGATTTGTATTGTACCATTGCAGGCAAATTACCTGTTCTCTTAAAAAGAAAGAAACGGACAATGATCTCACACTTCCTTACAATTGCTGGGTATTTCAGATCTAAGATTATTGAACGATGCGTTTAGGTTTCCTTGGTTTTTATTTGTCAGTGAAGTTGATTTACTCGTACGTAAATTACTTATAAAATTAAATGAGTCACATGGGATAATACAATAAGAATGATCATGATAAATAACGTCGTTAAAATAATACGTGAAGCAGATGATGGTTTAAGTTGCGAGTTGAGTGTAGAGGCAAACATCACATTAACCACATCTGGTTGTATATCTCCACTCTCCGGCCAGCGTATTTGCTCTGAAAGAAATGAAAATATTCAATTCGAATATCCCAGTAAACGAAGATCTACGTGAGCAGAGTTTTAAGTGTCCATTAACATAATAATAATTCGTCCAAAGGGAATTAATTACCTATGCAAAACTTTTTCCATTATGGAGGACCTGCAAGTGTCGACAAAGCAGACTATTCAGAACTTAGTCGCTGTCTCGAGCTAAAAACTTAACGTTATTGGTAATTTAAACAAACTACTTACTTACATTATAGCTGATATTCAATGGTAGGATTTGTTATTGACCATTTGTAAAACAGAAGTTTTTGAATAGTGCTGCAGTGTCTTACTTGGTATATCCAATTAGACACTTTGTTTGGGCTCAGTAAGAAAATTCGTTATGCTGCAGATAACATTTTTATTTTAGTTCCCGCAAGTGAAAAGATTCTATCGGAATAATTTTAAATATTAAGTCTGTAAGTAGAAATAATATAACTATTATCTGAAACGTTTACTTTTGCTTCTTTTCACAATTTCATCAGATTATTGCGGCCAAAGTAATGAGCCTGTCTTGATTCATGGTACCTACTTACATGTAGCACTCCAGCTATCTTACGTGCTTCGAAAAACGTATCGCTCCGTTACGCCTCGTAATTTTCATCGTACGTAGAAGTTACACAGAAATTCGGAATGTTGCCACCAAACGATAATTACTGATCAGCATGACCTACTTTACGCTGTATCATTAGAGTTGATTATATGATTGTAGAGAGTGCATTCTGTTTATGGGTCAAAATTTAAAATCTAAATTGAAAACGTTTAATTGTAAGATAGTTATGGACATACATATTACTATTAGCATGAATGCAGTCCATTTATCACAATTGATTGCTCACAGGTTTCATTAGACATCTTGGAGGACAAACTCTCCAATTGCGGTAGTTGCCGCACAACTTTCCTGAATTATTAGTTGGCGCCGCAGCTATATTTATCGGTGCTCGTGACGTGCTTGAAATATCTCTGCTTTCCTATTTGTACTTGTACCTGTACGGGCTTAGAAAAGTTTTTATACTCACTTTGCTACGGTACCTACAGATATTTCAAGTCATGTTTGACATTTTTAGAGGGATTTTTATTTGAGTTATGGCAATTTGTACCATGTTTGTGTATCTTGGTTGTAAATAAATGTTGCAGGTGGGTTCCCTCAAACTTGCCGAGAATCAGATGGCCGGCAATATAGGTAATAGCAGCGAGGCGCTCGGTCGGCCGATGAGTTACACTCGCAATTTTGCTGAATAATGAATTTTCCAGACCGCGAGCTGCCCCGTCCTTAGCAGGGAAGGCGTTTGCGTCGTCCTTATACAAATTTACAACATTTAAAATGAAAATCTACTGATTTATTTCAGGCTTTAAATCGCAGAGCTCTGTAGATTCTAAACAAAGAACAAGGAGGGGTTTTGTCAAAGTCGTTTGCACACCTTACAACGAGTGCAAATTATATTTGCTGTGAGTTTTCCATTCTACGTTTTACGTGTGCATCTTATGACTAATAAAATATTTTGAGGATTTTATGATACAAATTTTCAGAAGAATTATTTCCTTGCCTTATTATTTCCTTGAAATTAGCCTACTCATTAGAGTAGGCATATTAATCCTTTATCTCTTTGATCGATGTCTTTGATAGGTACCGTTACACCAAGTAAATTTATCGTCAGCAGCCTTTTCATGAAATTAATTGTTTAAAGATCAAAGTCGATGATGTAAAATTAACTTGGAACAAACTTTTGGAAATTCCTAAATCTTTGGAATAATGCTCGTTTAATAAGTTTCTTCACTCGCTTCAAAACAGATTAGACATTCTTTGAAAATTGAATATTCAGGCTTGGAGCTAGCAGGCTAGTCTCGGTAGGTACGTAAAATACTTACTACTTGAGCTAGTTCCGCTTCACTCGGTGGTTTCTAATCGGGCTGTGAGGGGATATCACAAAGTGCTTTTGATAAAAGATTGCTCTTGTAAGCGAGCAATGGCACTGCCGCAGTGCAAATCAACGATGCAATGGAGCTTAACGTCAAACGAGGACGCGTGGTTGTCAAACAATACTGTACAGCGGTGAGACTTCAGAGAGTTTGGCATATTAATTGGATGTGCTTGCGACCCGATCCACACGTGTTAAGCCTGGAATACACGAACAAGCCAGCACAGTAAGATAGAGGCATTAGCTAGCAACTGGCTTGGCATCACTGTCGCATAAACAGCATTTTAAAGCTGTTTAATTTCCAGTTACATTATTATATTAACAGTTAAAGTAGAGGCATGTTTAGGGTAATTTGTTTCACCGTTCTTTTCTAGCCCCTTTATATGTATACCAAAAAGAAACAAAATGGTTGCAAAGCTCACAGAAAGTAGACAGAATTCCAAACAAATATTCTGTCTGTAATTTACTTACTAACGGAAACAGCGAGTTCAAAAATTCCCGCTCGAACTTATTACCGTGGGATGCATACCAGCAGCATGTATTCCAAACATTATTGAACACCTAAGCGGAATGCTTCGAGCGGCTGTTATTTCGTGCAAAGGCACGTGATATATTACAGGACACAGGTGGATTGATTGAGAGGTATGTGGAGCGATCGCGCAGATTGTTTGTATACCAATAGCTAATATTGGCCCAGCACACGAACGCTTCATTGTATTTTAGTGAAACTTTGATATTGTGTTGCACTAAAATGCGTTGTGTTAGGTAATGGTGTGCGTTCCTCATTGATGAATGGTTTTCATTGTCAGTATAACCAAGCGCAAATCTTTGTCATTATCTGGCATAAAATTTCCATAAGCGTCAAGGTAAGCGTAAGGTTAATAAACGGTTAAAATTGGAGTGTCTTAATAAATTTTTATTTTTATTATTGGATAGAAGGACGCTGCTGCCATCGTTATTGTTGTGGGGATCAAGTAACCTCAAAAACATCAGCTGTATATTAACTAGGGTGGCGCACGTGGAAACGTTCAGAGGTGGAGTGTTGTTTAAAACCGATTTTAAACATCATGCAAGAGCGTATTATTAGAAATATTAGAAATAGTGCTAAAGTTCCAAGAATGAATTGCTATCTGATGTACCGAACACAAAACCATAAAAACTAAGTAAAACCTACGGTTTTAAATCTGAATGTCGAGAAAATATTGTATAAATTCCACAGAAGCAAATACGTTTACTTTACATAATACTTGTATTAAAGTACGAATTATATTCATCGTTTAATTTTTATAAACGACCAAGTCGTTAGAGATCTAGTTTTATGTGGCTAAGGAATGACATCGTTATTTTAATTTCATTCCTCACTAGGTACTTGCGGTTTTCCAAGTAAAATGTGTATAATCATTGTCTTCGTACGTGAATTATTTTCGTTGGTGCGGTTCGTATATTGAACGTCATTAAATAAGAACATGTTTGTAGCTAAATGCCTAGCCAGGAGTGATAATCATGTTTTGTAGAAATATTAAATGCGTAATTATATACAGTAACACATTGTTGCCTTTGCCATTATTGTAAATAATTTGAACAATGTTAATTAGCAACGTTACATATTTTTAGACTTTATTTCTGACGTTCCCGGCCTAGCGCCAGATACCCTTTTCTCCTTAGTCTTCTTCTTTTTCTGTACAATCAGCTGTTGTATTTTTGTCTACAATATCGAATTTCAGAATGTTGTGCCAGCATGCAGCGCTTTTGCTGGCTCCCAGGAGGATTTTGTTTGGAAACCCTAGACCAAGACTGAGTTTTCTAAATATGTTGAGTTGTTTATTTTATAACAGAATTGTCTTGGTGCTGAACAGCATTTTTAAATATTCTTACTGTAGTATACAAACACAAACCGTGTCGCACGTCACCCGGATAGACATTTTTTAGATTCGAAAATATATTGTTCATATTAAATCTTGTTGTTCTGTGAAAGCTTATATATACTAGCTAGCTATACTTAGCTATACTTCCTCACCTTTTTTTTTTTTGGGAAATGACCTCCCACTCTTGGCGGAGCGGGAGGGCGTGTCAGACTCTTACTGACTAAAACCCACCCGTGTCCCTTCAGTTGCCTGTGCAATGCCAGGGGCCACGGTATCCCTTTCGGACTTTCCCGCAACCCAGGCAGGCATCGGTCCCATCGGACCCCTTCAGTCGCTGACATCTCTTTGAGGCGCGCGTGGATACTTCCTAACCTTTAATTCAACTATTCAAATAACAATATTCTTAAAATCAGCTTCCGTTTTTCACTAATTTGATTAATCCGTGGACAATATATAGTGTGGGTTATATGTTTAACTATTTATCTTAAGAACCTTATTGTATCGCCTTAACATGTAACTGATTTTTTGTCCCTATTATACTTAGTCTGGCCATAAATACAGTTACAATTAAAAATAAGAAAGATATTACATTTGAATTTGGAATCTGTCATTTTTATACGATTGTTCATTGTGTTTTCTAATTTTGGCGCCAATACATTGTACAATATTGTGCGACATTAATATGGAGTGGGGTGATAAAGAGAATCGAATCGCTTGCATTACACAAAGTTGGTATGAAGCCAAATGCAATTTTTAAAACTCTCCATACGCTTGGTATTAATCAAATGTTTGTGTACCGGGCTATTAATAGGTACAATGAGACCTCCTCTGTTTGTGACAGAAAAAGATCTGGCCGTCCACGTTCGTACGAAAAAGGTGGTCAAAGCTGTAAGGGAAAGAATTCGAAGAAATCCTGTCCGAAAGCAAAAGATTTTATCTCGGGAGATGAAGATAGCACCCAGAACCATGTCGCGTATTTTAAAAGATGACTTAGGACTTGCAGCCTATAAGAGACGTACTGGTCATTTTTTAACTGATAATTTCAAAAATAACAGGGTAGTAAAATCGAAACAACTACTGAAGCGGTACGCAAAGGGAGGTCACAGAAAAAAATTGTTTACGGATCAGAAAATCTTTACAATTGAGCAACATTTTAACAAACGAAATGACCGTATTTATGCTCAAAGCTTCCCAATTAGTCGACAGAGTACAACGTGGGCATTATCCGACTTCAGTGATGGTTTGGTGGGGTGTTAGCTATGAAGGAGTGACAGAGCCATATTTTTGTGAAAAAGGTATCAAAAGATCGGCACAAGTGTATCAAGATACCATTCTTGAGAAGGTAGTTAAGCCCCTTAACAACACCATATTCAATAACCAAGTATGGTCCTTCCAACAAGACTCGGCGCCGGGTCATAAAGCTCGGTCCACGCAGTCTTGGTTGGAAGTAAACGTTTCGGACTTCATCAGAGCTGAAGACTGGCCGTCGTCTAGTCCCGATCTTAATCCGCTGGATTATGATTTATGGTCAGTTTTAGAGAGTACGGCTTGCTCTAAACTCCATGATAATTTGGAGTTCCTAAAACAATCCATACGATTGATTGGCAGTGAAGAATTTTCCCATGGAAAGAGTGCGTGCTTCTATTGCCTCAACGTTTAAAGGACTGTATTGAAGCCAATGGAGACCACTTCGAATAAGCTTTTTATTTTAAATTGTTTTATATTTATGTATTAAACTTTAGGGGCATGAGGAACAGGGTGTAAAGTTCACTCATCCACCATAGAAAAGGGAGGATCCTCCAACCAGACGGGTGTTGTGTCTGGCGGGCCGACTGCCCGACTGTTGATTTCGGATAGTCTTATCTATGTCGTTCGCGCGGTAAACTCTAATTGCGCGATGCAGAATTTGTGTGACGTCATGTCTTTGATGCGTAGCTAGTATGTGGCGGTGTAACCGCTACATCACTCCCATCCGGAGACCGGAGGTCGATAGTGGGCTGAGTCTTGTATCTTGCGATGCTTCACAGTGCCAGCTAAGGTTCCAGTGAGTCGGAACCGGGTGCCGCATAGTTCACGGTGAGTCGGAACTGTCTGCGGTGATTCCCTAGTGAGTCGGGGTGGCGCTGCGTCGCGATCCAGTGAGTCGGATGTGGTATAGCACCGGGTTGTGGCTGACTGCTAGCGTCGACCAGGAGAGGGTAGAATGGGCTCTGCTTGTGAGACCGGCCGAAGGTGCAGGTGCTGTGCCAAGGTTGCTGATGAGGCTGAGGGGTGATGACCAGGAATGCGCGTTCGCTGCATGATGGTGGTCTGGATACCCGTTGAAGCCGTGGGTTCTGGCTGTCTGTGTGACTCGCCTCACGAAAGCTTGCGGGAGTGATGATGATGATGACGTCACGCTAAAGTAGTTGGCACGAAGGCTGCGTTGACGTTCATACTCGGGGTCACCAATTTAGGGACATGAGGAACAGTGTGTAAAGTTCACTCATCCACCATAGAAAAGGGAGGATCCTCCGACCAGACGGGTGTTGTGTCTGGCGGGCCGACTGCGCGACTGTTGATTTCGGATAGTCTTATCTATGTCGTTCGCGCGGTAAACTCTAATTGCGCGATGCAGGATTTGTGTGACGTCATGTCTTTGATGCGTAGTTAGTATGTGGCGGTGTAACCGCTACAAAACTAACACATTGTAAAAGTAATAAATATTATTTGCAATAAAAAAAAAAAATCTTCGTGACAATATTTATGGCAAGACATATAAATAAATTATTATAACACTTTTACAGCTTTACACGGCCGATGTTCTGATTCAACGATTCAGTTCAAGTGTAGTATAATAATTAAGTTTGTCTTGGAACATGTTTTTGTTTTCACGTCTCACGATGCTCGAGGAATGATGAAATCTTCCTAAAATCCGATACTGAGCCCACAACAAAGTCACGGTACGCCTACTTGAGACCTTTATCCTCTTGTTTTGACCCAAGACATATAATGTAGTTTTTGTTAAGGGTTAATGTACGATACCGAGTACATTCGTTCCATTTCGAATAGTTTTTGCTGTACATTAATTAATTCAGCATTATTATTATCTAAACTAATTTATAATAAAGCGATTTGGAAAATTGTTAAATTGAAAATGAGCAACGTTTTTTTGGATGACAAAGCAGGGTAAAATTTTTGAACAGATATTCAAGCGAATTTATTCAGCGCTGGGTCGCGTCGCCGTTATAATGAATGTTCTGTCTTTCAACTAAGAATCCGACAGGGAAGAAAGCTTCGCAGACGGTCGGTCGCAAGAAAGTTAAATTGTATTGAAGCTCACTAATGTTCTCGGAAAAAGGTGGAGCTATTTATTATCTGTGTCTGAGTTTATTTATAAGCTGTGATATGACGGGATTAATGTTCGTGAGCATGTTTCGTGGGTATCTCTCAGCGATGGGCGACTGATATAGCCCGTCTATATGGGCCGTCGCGTTTATAGCCCGGCTTCGACCAGAATACTCGACCTTTACTTACAAAGCGTGCATGTATATCGAGCGGGAATCCATTTAGATGTCTAATAGAATTAACAAGCGCCCTGACCTTTATGATACCTACGCGTATTAGGTAATATGATTTGTATCATATGATTTTAAAAGTTAAAAAAGTTATAAGCCTAAATAGGATTGTGTAAATAACTTTCTTGAGACATATTCATATTGACGAGGTTTTTTCAAAACTTTACTATTCCACTTTCGAGAGAACAATTTTTTTTGTTTGTTTGTACCTACTTAATATTGAAATTTACATGCAGCGAAAAAGAAAGTTTGTCAAAACGTGATTGATCCAGCACGATAAAATTAATTAAAGGCATGATTTCATCAAAAGTAGTTTAATCCAGTTCGAAATTCATTCTTCAAATACAATTTCCTGAAATTCAGAAAAAAAATAAAAGTGGAAAAATCAAGTTTTGAAAAGAACCTCCTCTTTGTTATTATTTACGGGTTTACTTTTGTATTTGAGTATTTGTTTCGAAATTACTTAATTAGCTTCCGACCGTATAGTTTAGACTAATTAAGACGTTAAACTCGCGACTTCGCGAGGGCTCTGTTAGCGTCCGAAACCAGCTGGCAATTATTACAAAATATTAGAAAAAATCCTGTAAAATAGCCATGAGACACAGAAATAATGTTAGTACACCTATTTTGTGTAATTCTAGTTACATTTATTTTCGTATTGTTCAAGCAATAGATAAAATAAAGTCAAAATTCATCACTGAAACTTATTTCACGGGTCTCTCTCGAACTACTCAGCTTATGACAACGGAGTGTGAGCTTAAATAATAAGACTTTGGTAGATGCAACCAAGTTGGTAGAGATGGTAGAACCATTTTTTACAAATCAATAGCAAGTAATCCAAATGTGAAGCAATCCATATTTTCAATTCGTATTTGCTGATTTGATTATAATTATTTATTATAATAATTACTAAGTACACAGATATAAACCTGCTTTCGAAAAGTATTTATTACCTTTTTTATATTTTGCAAAACTCTTGAAGTGAGTTAAAAGATCAATAGAAAAGTTATTGCCGTACACATAAAACGCTACGCGCTACGTGATTGCTACGCTAAGTCAATTGCTACGGCCTTACGCCGGATGTTGTATCTGGTTGAACGACAACTCGAAAAAAGCAACAAAGCTTCTCCATCGAGGAATTATTTAAACAGAGTTTCGTCGATATACGTTCTGATACAGAGTAACCAATATTTTAAATAACTTTTCATTGTAGGTATTCTCGTATTTAATTAAAATTGGGTTTCATTGGATAAAGTTTCAACAATTTCAGCTTTTTTTAATAATAATAGTAATATCTAATAATTAAGTATCTTGACTTGGCTCGCGAGGTTGTCGACATGTGGGATATGGACTCAGCGATCATTGTGCCGATAGTCGTATCAGCCAATGGGTTAATAATTGCCAATAGCCTCGACCGACACCTAAGGAGGCTCTCGTTGAGCAGCTGGATTAAGGGCTTGATTCAGAAAGCGGTACTCCTGGACACGGCTCGCATTGTTAGGAGGTTCCTCTCTCTGGAGCCCTGACCGCCGGTAGCTTGGACCCTGTTCCCGATACCGGTGGGCTACTATTTTTTTAATATTTTTAAATGTTTTTATATATTTTTTATACTAATATTTAAAAATATAATTTATATGTATTTATGTGAAATAAAGGAAATAATAATATAAACTTTATTATCAGGCTTCCAAGGCCCATAGCGTGTTAGTATTACTAGTTTTTGTAAATACAAGATTGAAAATATTATTTTATCGCGTCATTGGGTTTATTAATTGAGTCGTCATAAGCTTGTTGGCTGTTATCGGACTTACCGCTCGGCCTGATTGATTTTGTTCGTAATCTCTTATTATATAGATACGACTGTTCTTACGTTAAATGTACTTTATGTGTATAGTTTTCTACGACAACATTTTGAAAACATTAAATGTAGAAACGTTAAATGTGTAAATGTAATATGTAGAAAACTATACCCAATAACATAGGCAGGTGTGGTGAGTTCAAATGTAGTCGCCGACATAACGTATTACGTTTTAGGTTACAGACGTTACAGTTAGCAGCAGCTGTGCTCGTATTAGTTTCAGACTCGTATTGCAGCCGGCTTAGAAAGAGACGCACAAGTTTTGCCAATTATCAAGAGTTTGTTGTTCGAAGAGGTCTTTGCTGCAACATAAAATTCGGCATCGCACTCACGACTTGTAATTCCCGAGGAACGCAGACGTGTACGTACATTAATAAAGTCCCGTGTGCCATCACCTGGGACTTTATTAATGTGCGTACACCAAAAGCATGAGAGCAATTACGACGCCTGGACTAACTGCGAAGTTCCTAATAGAAAAACTCAATTACTTTGTCTATGGCAGTTGAACCTTTGACCTCAGTCGCATTTAAGACCGCCAAACCAATCAGATTTATAGTATACTTAACTGACAAACTTTTTGCTGTGGGAAAATTGTTTTGGACTATTTGGATAAAGAATACAACAGTTGCTCGTTTAGGCGACAGCTGTTCTCAGTGTTCGTTAAAAAGCCTCGTTCGTTTAGAGCAATCGACTCGAGACTCTTCACAGGAAACAGAAACCATAATAAGCCAGTTCGCCGTTAAAATGTTGCTACGAGCTGAAAATTATACGTTAATACTTAATTAAACTTGCGAACGTAACAATATGTATGTTTAATTATTCTTACTCTAATATATAATCTAGTATTAATAAAGCGAAAGTTTGGATTATATATATTTGTTACTAAATAGCTCCGCATTTGTTCAGATTTCCATGACTAGAGAGGTGTACTAGCACATTTGGATTATTTTACTTTCATCTTTTTTAATATAAGGATCGACCCTTCGCCATCATAACTTTTAAAGAAAATAATTGTACTACATTTTTTTTTTTTTTTTAAAAGGGTTAATTTCAACACACCCTTGACCGAAGGTCAAAGCGTTGATGAACATCAAGAGTCTTACTTTCTGAAACTGTACCTGTCTGAAAGTTGGAGTAAAACATTAATTAAAAAGAGTGACCTGATCCTGATGAACCTTTTCCTAATTGACCCTTGTTTTATAATAGGAAGGGTCACTTTTGTATTCAAAGGTATCAATTGGATAAACAAATTATTAATTTAATTCAAGATTAAATTGCCGCGGACTAGCTTTCACATGAATCGATTGACCTGATAAACATACAGTTTGATAATATTATTTCAATATGGTTTTAGTTATGAAAGCTTGAACAACGAAAAGCAATATAAAATATTTAAGAATCCGATATCATGAATGTCGGACCTGAGGAAGTTCTTTAATAACGCAGATGAGTATAGAGTCCCCAGCTGTAGTATAGGGTGTCAAGCGAGAAAGCCTTTCTGTGTCACCCCTCGCAGCGCGGAAAGCGCCATGCCCTATATTTTCTATGAAAACTGTTTGCGTGCTAAAAGTCCCTTTTACGAACGTTTTCTTCTGACTATCATGCTGGAGTTTCTTAAAGCAAACGAGGCTGCCTTATGTTCGCACACACGCCACTCAGCATTATTACCTTTAGAATCGAGCTCGAGCTCGGAATGAAACACTTTTATGATTAAGTTATTACATTTATTTTAATTTATTCGTGACAAATAATGACAATACCTACATCAATTATTATTTGTAATTACTAAGTATTGAGCGTATGAGTTCTCTCAATTCCTAAATCAGCCAAGCCAACCAGACCTCCCACGTGACCGAACAATCGCGTATGATTCGTCGAATATTTACAATATTCACATAAAACGTGACTTATGTATCAGATGTAAGTATACAGTATTAACGCCATGTACTTAGTTATACACATACATATATATGTCGTTATAAAATACACTGTGTTCCTATACTTTTGATCTGGTAAAAGGGATTGCAGTATCTTTATTGATATTCATCTTGCACTGCAGACTGAGGTCAATGAGCACTTATAACTTTATTAATTTTATTGTGATGGAAATTACTATTGTATTGAGTTTACAGAATATATCTAGGCATTAATAAACCGATTCATTATTATTGTATACAAATATCGGTCACGCTTTGTTTTGTATATAATAATACGTTTGTGTATAAGTTAACAAGTTTGGTTTCAATATTGTGTTGCTTGCACAATCTTTAGGTACGCACCTGTCTTCTGCCTGGTTTGTGAGGGCCTCACATAATTTTTTGAGATGCTTAAGCGATGAAATGAGATAAAATCTGGTTGAAATAGATAACCACCTCAAAAACCAGGCATTAACTTATTGATTGACATTGAAAGAAGGAACAGTATTTATATAGGACAAATTATGAACAATGGATTGAAGCCCTGTTTATAAACAGTAAAAAATTGATCAATGGAACCTCAGTCTACAGGTACATTATTGTTTTATTATAAATGGTTTAAAGTACTGAGGATTTTAATTGTCATTATTGTAAATTACTAATCTAGTCGATTTTTATTACATTGTTTTAAATGGTTGCTATTGATAATACCATCGAAAGGTCATTGGATCAATATTACCCGTTCCATAATCAGTAAACTTTATGAATTAATATATACCTCAAAAATATTATTGATCTATTACTTCTGATCGTAATGGAATTAAAATTCTATACATTATTAATTAATTAATTATTAAAAATGTATAAATTTCATAAAAAAATGATTACATTTGGCAAATTATAATATGACTGTGGTAATACTTAATAACAATCCAATATAAAAACTATGGTACATTTTAATGTTTAATTAGCAAAATGACACGGACATTCAATTTGACGAAATATATGAATAACTACCTGTTAAATTGTAGGTTCCGTAAAATGCATACATCTCAAATTGATACGAAATTGGATTTCCGTTGCTCGGTAACAGTGATATAGTAAAATATTCCACCTACTGGGTTTGTAAAACTTACTACAATTTGACAGGTAGGTAGTTTGTTAAAGTGTGATGCCATTTGTGCGTGGAAATGTCTTAATGGTATATAATGTGAATGAAGTGAATACAAACGTTTCTGGCCAACTGTAAATCAAGTTCTTCATTTTTTTGAATCCTCGGTTCGCACTTGTCGAACTATTCGAGTAAAATGTTTATCTATAACCCACTACCGCCTAACTACAATTTACATAATGCTTAAAAATTTTGACTATTCAGTCGGGTTCCTTAACTCTACGACAAATATTTAATTTTAATGGGTATACTAAACACACAACTTATACATTATGTGTCTTACAAGTACAAGTATTACTACCACGAGAATGCAACGTAAACGATAACTACACGAGAAGAGACTAGTGTTGACGTTTACTTAAGTGCGTGTGTTCAACTACATATTCTTGTATGGGACTAGCCGGCTAAATGAACAATTGAACGAGCCAAAGAGAACAATATATAACAAGATCACAGAGACTCCTTAATTACTGAGTTACTGCGTATTGCTTAATAAGTATGCCATCCTTTGTCAATAATATTTACATAATTTATCTGTCCTTACAACGAAAAGTACACACACTCAATTCAAAACTACGACAGTACATATTTTGTGCTCAATTTATGTAAAGAGGAAACCTATAATTATAATAATGAACGTTTAATGTACATTGCTTACTTCTTACGTGCCTATACATTTGTATCCTGAGCGACGGAAACATTACAATATAAAAAGCAGTTGTATCACCTTCATTTACATAGATTAAAACTGAGTTTTCGATTTTATAAAACGTGACTGCTTTATCGTTATTGTATCCATAGTTTGTGATTACATATTTACAGTAATTGGATTGCAGTGATTTAATACACAAAAGCCGCTAAGGTTCTTCTACCGGTTTTTTTACGATGCTTACTAATCTAAATCCGACCTTACAATATACATGCTGTACAAGACGTATAGTAGGTTCTTTATAGAAAGGGTAACTACGCAACATAAAAACAGATGAAACGAATGAAGATGGGTAATATTTCGTAACTTAAAAGTTTGCGCCACGCTCGTACTAAACAAAACCGAGAGCACACTCTGGAATAACTCCACATGTACAAAGAATTACAGCGTTGTCTTTGCACAATAGTCGTGTCTTGTGATGAGTTCTGTTGTGATGCGCCATTCTCCATACCCAACATTACTCAGACACTGAATACACCAACTTTATTTGCTATTTTCAAATGTTTTTATTATTCTCATACTCGTTGTATTTTTATTATCTTGTTTTTATTAGAATAGTTTTTTTTTTACTGTTTACAAACGTTTTATTTAAATGCTTGACACTAGACTAACCTCAGGTTAATACCTAATGCATGAGAAAGGTATGGCTAAGACAAAGTAGGCATAGAATATTGGCAGGTATTCATGACCAATTTTGCGGTTTATATCAACAATAATGCAAACATTGCGAAACAAATATCAAAATTCTACTTTTAGTCAAATACCCATGTCGTTGTCTCTCAAAGTAGTATCTTATCCTATTGCGATGGTAATTCCGAATAGATTATTAATATTCAATTGACGCACGTTTATTTAGACTTCTTGGTCCTAAGTCACTTTCCTCTATACTATTAACTGCGTCTTAATTACCACAAAAAAAAAAAAACAAGCTGGATATTTTACAAAAATACAAAAGTAATCGTTGGTAGGTTGATCCTCCATCAAGGAAAGCGTATTTTTAAAACCTATTGTTAATTACGTCCCTCTCAAAGTCTATAGAACGGTAAAGGCACGGTCATGATGTGTATTGCACTTATGGGATTACTTGTCCGTACAGACAGAGAGAAGAAATTTCTTCTAAATGGTTCAAAACACGCTCTAATCTACGAGTCAAGTCGAGGAAAGCGTTTCAAGGCACATACTTTTAGAAACAATAGGAAGGTGGTACAGATGGAAAACGTAGCTGTACCACCGTCAGGGGTTACGTCAGATGAGTTGAAATCAGAGCGACCGCTAGAAGCGTAGCCTACGATAAGATTCAGTAATACATGGTGAACCTCCTAGTACTAATCCCGAGCGCTCGGCTACCGATACAAAGTACACCGACAAGTACCATCATTGAAATTACCCTATAATGTCTTTACACCGTAACTATGGCATTAATATTACATAAAAATTGAAACCAAAGCTCTTAGAGTTCATTAAAAGTTTTACCTGCACTGTATTACCATTTTCACGAGTAGTCAAGAACACTTTCCACTTACACAACCCAATTTATACGAAAAGGAGCGACCGTCAGAAAATGTTCAGTAGAGCGTATCATGAGTTAATTATCGCACACTCCGCCGTTTGCAATAGTAGGAATATGATTCCCATTAGTCTTTTCGTGCAGCCGACAGGAGTGGTGCGTAGACTCCTGTCAAAAAACGGGAGGCTGTCGTCTGGTATCGCAGGGCAGGGCCAGGCAGCCGCCGCGGCAGAGGTGCGTGGCGGCGTGCAGCAGCGCGGGCGCGCGGGCCGGCGGCAGCACGGGCGACAGCGAGCCCGCGCCGCACGCGCTGTCCGCCGCGGACGGCGGGCGCTACACGTGCGTGCACGCGCCCGCCGCCACGGGTCAGCCGCCCGCTAGCACGTCCTCGGGCTCCGGCGACCAGCAGTTGTCGGACAGCCAGCACCCCACCACCACCGTCACGAAACCGATCAGCAGCGCTAGTATTATGTATACCTCCGCGTTTCCTACAGAACACACAACGTCACATTAGGTCATGATAAAACCAGTTTTGAGTCATGGAACAGCTTTGTACGAAACGTAGTATGTGTGAATCTAACCGAGCTGCTTGCGTATCCCCAGCGGCTGCCGGCTGCGCCAGAGTGAGTTGATGAGCGTGGGGTCGCCGCGTGTGCGCCAGTCGCGGTATCCTCTCCCTCTGGAATATTGACTGAATCTGCGAAACGTGAAAGTTACATTAATTTTGTTCTACACCACGAACAATTTATACTACCTACATATAGCTAGTAATGCCTAGATTAAAACATTACTTAGATATAAAATGCTAAGTATGTCTACATTAATAAAATAATGTCACACCACTGCACACTGCTTGTAATGAGACAGCAAAGCTGCCGAAGGTGCTTTGATCGCAAAATTGGCGTAAAGCCAAGCCTTCAATGCTGAAGCTTACTGCTCGTACAAATTGTACTTTGATACTGACTGTAGCAAAAAAGCGAAATTGAATTGTTACCATTTTCCGTCCATAGGATATTTACGTTGCGGTTCGTGCATAAGCCTAGTGTAAATAAGTGGTTCATGCGAATGCAGTTGTAACTACCGTGATAAATAGGTATTATGAAACTATGGTTACTAAAGCGAATAAAATTTTGTATCATAAATTCAAAAATCAAAGCTGATTGTCATGGAAACGGGTATGGATCTGGTAGATGATGCAGTCGATTCTGAATTGTCGAAAAAATGTCCTGTTTGTATATTCGGATGATAGTTTAAAACAATTCAATTTCGCAGCATTTAGGATTCAGTGTTACGTTATTAAGGATTATCAGGAACAAATAATATTTACGTATTTACAGGAAATATTTGTAGGTTTGGATTCTACTAAATTCTTATTGTTCTTTACTTTTAGGATTTAATAAAATCGAATACAATAATATTATTAGCTAAATAAAATACCTACTTAGTTTAGTAACCATTAGTCGCTAACATCATCAAATATAGTGGAGTTTTGATCAATCGTCCCTGCTTCAATTACCCTACGAACTACTTGTGAGTCAAACGTGCAAAATGTCAACCATGTAATGTTATCGTCATGCAGCGGAACTGTTCATCCATCGGACACAATTGATGGCTTACAAAAATGATCTCTGCCTTTGGACCCTAATTTATTATAAAGAAAAATTTGTCAAAACACTCTAAATAACAAATGACTTACATTATCTCGTCGCACCGGTATTGTAGCGGATAATAAAATATGAAATAAATATTTATATTTTGATCTCATAGCACATCAAATAAATAAAAACAGAATTATAAATATTCACAAGTTATTATTCATCGATATATCAAAGTAAAAATTCGTCAGCTATATAGTGTTTGGGCTTTATATAGGTTGTGACGTTACATCACACAAAGTCTTGTTTCTTTACGCAAACCGGTCACAGCATGTCTCGACAACCTCATCGATAATCATCTATCTGTGAGCACATACTTTAGCTCAATGCCACTTACGGCTCCAGCCTACTTGTTATCTACATATTTTTATCTTTCCACTTACTTATATTACAAGGTATTTACAATAAAGTTGATGTTAAGACACTCAGTGACAGAGAAAAGGGAGATAGAATCATAAAAGCATTTTTATGAGGTACCTACCGACCTATCGTAAACTACAATGTTCTTATATGATAGATACCCTTTCACTGAACGCGCGTCGAATCCTTTAACTTCTTAAGGCTGTTTGAGAATATGTGAAAATCTTGGAAATTATCTATCTATCCTACGGAACGTATTTCTATTCGGCTGAGTTTATAGTCATAATCGTTTCAGAAGACAGCTTTTGTAACTATTCAGTTTCGCAGCGTTGGGTCTCCTGGGTCACATACCTCCGTTCATTAAGTTTTTCTTATTAATAACTAATTTAATTTTCAAACACCTAAATTTTGTAACAAGGGGCAAAGTTTCTTATTCATGGGGCTTCTGTTCTATCTTCCTAAAGATCTGAATCCGACGAACAGAAAAATTTTAATAGAAAAAATAAGTATAATAGATGTTTGATAAATGCCTCTCGTATTCGCTGCTTTATTAACTGGAGTGAGAAACAAACTCGGGTATTAGATAAGTACTGGACACGAAGCACCACTCGCGCGCACCTGCGGTACCCATAACCGTCAACCTCACTTTCGTACGTAAGACTTACTTTAATAAAAAATCTCCAATATCCTATCTATGAATATGTCTTGCCTACAGGTACTCACTACAATGGCCATATATATACTTGTAACCTTACTTGAGAAGTTGCTTACATAAATAGGGTTAAGTGGCATCAGTTGTGCGGTAGATTCATGTTACGGGGTTACTACGAGTATCCCGTGAGAGCCTTTAAACTATCAATTGCAGACCTTGTCACTAGTTTTAAGTTATTGGTGCATCGGTCTCAACTTGAGACTACCTACTTACATTTAGTAGCTCAAGGATTCGTCGAATATGAACGCGAATATTTACTACGCCACCAGTTCCGAAGTAGTAAACTTTAAGTGTCAGAATCGTCTTCCGTTGCATGAAAACTGGACAAGTTAAGTTCGTTAAGTATTCATGTATGTTCTTGATTTGTTTTATTTCATTAAGCACCCTAAGTTTTAGTATATAGTCATTGGGACTGGTGAATTCATAAATTAATTAGCTCGGTCTGTTAAAATTACAATATTTTTGTAGAGCTAGCATAAATTTAACATTGCTCATTAAGATTATCCTTTGCATAATACATTGAAGGATTACTCTGTTTCATTACAATTTTACCTAATTACAATTTTAATGCGTTATTTGATTGCTATAATAATTTTGCAAGCAATTTGGAATTAATGCTCAGGTAGGTTAACGGTTTCATTAAGATTTCCGTAGTGGTATTAGCTTTATGAAAAAATAGAATCGGATTACTTCAAAAAAATGTTTATAAATATGCTTCACTAATAAAATTGCAGATTGCTTACTGGAATACCTTTTACCGTGATTTAATTGGCTTTCAGGGTTTGTGGATTTGCATTATTACGTATTCTACAACTGAGTTTCTAACAAATGATAGCTAATGTGCCCAATGTATATTGCAGCGGACTGGCCACTCACTTATTACCGACGACAGGCTTTTGCCCGTGTCTTCGCTCGCGTTAAAGTAGATTTTTCTGAATGAAAGGTACCCTATGTTCATTTCTGTACCCCTGACTACGTGGAAGCGTAACAGACAAACAAACAGATAAATAAACCAACTCACTTTTGCGTTTATAACATTATTTAAGATACTGTGCTGATTAATGAATCACAATGATATATATGTATGTACGTAGTTAATTCGTTCTACGCTTATAGTTTATATCAGCTACAGATGGGATGAAAATAGATAAGGGAGACCACAGACGACTGATAGTTTCGCTGATCAATCTTTTGTTGGCAACCATATTAT
Source organism: Xanthia togata (assembly GCA_963853775.1). Lineage (NCBI taxonomy): Eukaryota > Metazoa > Arthropoda > Insecta > Lepidoptera > Noctuidae > Xanthia > Xanthia togata. The sequence goes on along the minus strand of OY970795.1, from coordinate 14,658,730 downwards.
CAACATCCGATCTAGTACTTTAAGATGGGCTACAAAATATCCCCAAAATATAGTACGACGCCGATTATAATCTGCGAGTGAATGTTCGAAGGGACGTCGGAAAAAACTACAAAAACGTATTTCTCGAAATCAATGAAATTCTGGCTAGTAAAAGTGTGTCGTCTGCGGTCTCTCTAAAGCTTTTCCCGTGCACCATGTGATTGTGTTTTATTACCTCCAGCCTAAATGGGCTAATCGATTAGCAAAAAGGGTATTACAATGGGGCAATAAATAGTTGGATTCGTTTTAGTATCCACAACGTCATTAGTTAGGTAGAGCCGTTCCACCAATACGGAATGGTGAATTCTGATCTAAAGTACCGGAGATAAATCCCTGATATCGTATTCACATTTCACGCCTGCTTTATTTTAGCCGTTCTAATATTTAACGTAAACTATCTTATAAAGTAACAAGAAAGGCACTACTTACTTCCTTCGACTTAACTCCTAGAAAGTAATAAGTAGGTATAATCGTTGCTTGCTTAAAAATATGTGCTCAAAAGTTTTAAAGCAAGTAAATATACTAGCGACAAATAGAAGGTTGCAACATGTGTGACGTATACTTTTCTACGAGTACGTTCTAGAAAATCTTATATACCTACTATTTAACTCGTTACCCAAACTGATTTCAATTACACTGAACTTTGTACCGATGGACCTCCTCTGTGACAAATGAAGGTCGTAATTGCTTTTCCAGGTATAACTATGCCATAAACCTACTTGGGATATGAAAGTTGGGTTAAATGACAATAGGTTAACGGCAGAGGCGTCGGACTGGCGACCAAAGTCGTGAGTTCGTACCCCTGCTTGTAAATTATGGTAAACCCACTCTTCGCTTTAAATTTAGTTTAATTATTTAATTTACGTTAAATTTTAGTATAGCACTTATTGCACTGATTACATACTATACAGAACCAAGGTTTCTACATGTGTCGCCGTTGCACTCATACGCACAAACGCATCGCTCAATAGCAAGGACTTTAACCGGAAATACATCTTCAAGGTAGGCTGCGTTAGTTCTATGTGCAAGGTCCATATTATCTTTCTCAAAATCAAACATATATACAGGGTGAACGTATAGATAGTCTCCTAAGACCATTTTTTGGTAACTACAACGGTAACTCTTACTATCCCGTCTCAAAAATCCACCCGGTATATTCTAATAATAATCGATACTTTGAAACAAAGTTGTTAATGGCACCGTATGTTCGGAGTCTGGCGCGGTTGTGTGCCGATAAGAACATAGAGTTCACAAACGTCTTGCAAGCGTATGTCGGAAGTGTCGATATTCACGCGTATCTTGGGACTTAGGGAAAAATATATTCGCGTAGTCCGAACGCGCGGGAGCTTTGTGAATACATACTCTTAACAAGCGTTACGTATATGTGCATGTTATGGGCAAGTGGAAAGTTCTGTATACTACGTTACCGGTGTAGCTTATTTAAATTAAAAAAAACAAAAGAGAAGTAATTGATTGGTATGGTACCTTCGTATGCCGCCGACCCCTGCCGGCGGCGCGGTGGAGTGCGGTACCCCTGGCGGGACCTGCGCGCCCCCCTGCACGCCGCCCTGCACACTGCCTTGCGGGGCGCACACACAACACCCTGTGTATACAATGTAACACTTAAACTGTAGGCAAAGACAAACCGCCACTCTGTAAACTTAGAATTGTAGAGTTCATATTGTTCGGAATTGGGTCTTCATAATTAATGGGCAATAAAAAAAGCTCGGTCATTTATTTGGTCCATTTTTGTCAATTATAATAGTATGACACATATTGGTAGGTACATTGCTATATTGCATGCATACCTATATTCCAAAAGAAATAACAATAACATACAAATTGTCGAACAAAAAAAAAAAAAACGTAAATTCACATATCCGAAAACTAAACGGAATCGTGGTAACATAATCGTTTTTGCATGTTCAGTTTATCAATGTGTAAAACTAAAAAAGCCTTTAATATCACTGAACCACAACACGCATATATGAAAGGCTTTTCGCAAAAAGTAAATCCATTTTGACAGGAAAACAAGGCACAAGGCGGTTAGTCAGTAGGTAGGCAGCTATAATATGATACGTACATAAATATTTACATTGCTTTGATGATGCTTGTAATAAAACCGTGCTAATTAGGTAAGTAACTATTTTTTTCAGTGTTATTATAACTTTCTATTGGTGTCGACGTCTTTTGGTCTCGTCAAATAATAATCAGTACTATTTAATGATACTGCTAGCAAAAAGTATGAAATGGTTTCGGCTCCCATCAAGGCAGAGTCTGAACTTTAGTAGCTGATAGCAAAAAATGTGGTAAGTAATAATGGCTTTAGTGAACAGTAGAAACTGAATTTCTAGCCAAAGTAAATGTAGCTGACGGTAAAAAAGTAATTTTGAACTAGAATCCTAATGAACACGCTTTAATCAGCTGCTAGTATAAATTGATATCTATAAAAAACGGCCTTTTATGGTTATCAAACTCGTATATTTATTCTGTAAAAACTTATATACCTATTAATAACAGATAGTAATGATTTCTCGATCCTTGAAATAGACCTACAATAGACATTTTATCTAGGAAGTACATTTTTGTTTACAAATTCAGAAGCCCTGCAACAGTTTCCTTTCTTGTTTAGCACCAAAGTTACTTTGTCGAAAGCAATCATCAATCATGGATTACACCACTTTCTGACAGCGATGCGATATTGTCACAATCTTGCCAAATAACTCTGTTATGGTAGGTACAACTTTAAAATTGATGTTTATGAAGGTTGCCTAAAACTTTTATGGAGATAACAGTATATATACACAACAGAAAAGTTGAGAGCATTATTGTTTGCGGTTGTCAATCCGGTTTTGATAAATTATCGAGTGGAACCAATTTGTTTCGCTCCATTATTTATAAGGTTGCCCGTAACATATCGCATAGGTATGTGGGTGCATTATTATCCGTATTTTTCTCTTTAAAATAAACCAATGTTTTAGTTGAGTAGAGTTGAAAGTTTTTGCAGAAAAAAGTTAAGTACGAAGTCCGAGCATTGTTTTGTGTTGAAGTAGAGACCGGCCATCTGAACCGACGAGTACAATATGTAGATCGGTTCCTTTATTGAATGTTTAAGACGACGCAACAACCCTATGCGATTGGTATCTAAAGCCAATTACTGCGATTGACGTAATGGGCTGTAAAATTAGAATAATGTATGTAGGTACAGCTTGTTATAGTGGTTCCGCTCGCCAGCAACCACTAACAATTAACATCAATTTAATTTTACAGCGTGTATAAACAGAGAGGTGAACGTTTTATGTTCATGCACGTAAAGCCTGATCTTTTCTACGTGTTCTTCCTGAAGTCACTAGATAGTCTTTAAACTAACTGGACAGCATTTTATTAACTATAAAGATATATTTACGGTACATCTAAGCGAAACGTTGCCCGGTGTTATTTGAAACCAAGCGCTTAAGCACTAGACCTATCGCAGCCATTTTACAGCGGCCGCAGTGAAGCTACGTGGTATCCTATTATTAAATGCGATTTATGTTGATTATCTATTCTCGAACATAACTGTAGTATGTACCACAGTTACATGCAATCTTCTTCTGAGTCTTGCGTGAGATAACTCCGACAGTGAGTCACTGGCACGAATATAATGACTAAGCAATGATCAATTTAAGTATTGGCTTATCTTAACAATGTAAATCTTACCTATAACTATTGGTACTCATACAATCCTGTCTTTACTTTCGAGTTAATTCATTCAATGATTACACTTCTTATTAACGACATTACAAAGGAAGCCGTTTCAACATGTTTTTTTCTTTTACATGTTTTCCTGGTAGTATTCGAATAAAACCTGTGAACACCGAGCTCTCCGTGCCAAACGACATAGATGTGTTACCATAATAATATTCGAGGAGTAAAAATCAGTGAAGCCCTTTTATTACATCAACGCTAGTATTCAGTGAAATAAAAAATATTTATCGTAAGCATCCAAGACAAATAATGACTGAGCACAAACACCGATAGAACCAACTCGCTTGTAGATCAACTAGTCCACATAAAAGGAAATGTACTTTTATGGAATGACATTATTGACATGGTTTTATTGTATGTATAAAATGTTTACGACCACTGAAATGCGTGCTGCCATACAAAAATGTTTAATGATGATGGTGAAATTATATTGTATAAAGTACAATATTCATTATTTTTATGTGGATAAAAGAATGAAAGCGATGTTTGATGAGACAATCAGATTATTCAGGTGCTTAGCGTAAATCATTAAACAAAAATTCAGGGAAGAAATGATCAGCCTTACAGTCATCCTGAAATTCGCAAAAACATTGGGGTTTTACGACCTTAGCGCACGACAAGGTAGATAGATAGAATGGCCTACGGCGTAGCTTCGGCTACGCGTATCGTAGCAATGACGTGCTCACAGTGATGACGCTTATCGTAGCTGATACGTGCGTCGTAGCAGTGACGTCCGCCGTAGCAGTTAGTTAGTTGAGTCGAACGCAATAAATTATTTAATGCGACAACAATGTTTACAATGATCTTGTTCAGACTTTTTCATATAAATTGATTGAACAGTCACGGAAATTGGCAACCCATCCAACCGTGTAAATAGATATTGAACTATCAACATGATAAATAATTAATGGTGCCATATGTAATATTAATTAAACTTTGTTCGTATTCCTTTGTACATTTCAGTTTTACTATCCATTGCTAGGCTGCGAGCATGGGTGTGTAAAGCGAGAAGGGGATTACACTAGAGAATGTGCTGCAGTGTCTACCTTTGCAAACGTGTTAGTAGGTACCTACATATTGTAGATATCTAGACAGAAGCTGATACCATTCTGTGACTCCAGTTATCAGTCAATGCGCATTTAAATGTTTAAACGGTTTATGATTCGTGAGTCTACATACTACTCGCAAATGCCTTATACTTTGTTCACCATGCTCGGTATGAATATTGGTGACAGAAAGGTACTTAACACAGGTAGCCATTTGCTAAATTCTGAATACGATGTGGGAAGTCCCAGATGAGCTACGTTTTCATCACCCACAGGAAAGACATCTCACAATTCCGAACCCTGATATCACAATAATTCATTGTATTGTTTCTATAACAATAATACAGCCAGAGATGCAAGACCACTATTATACGGTCGTCATTATTGACTGATTTACGACGAGCACAGCTTGCCTCAGCGCAGTATAATACATAGATTAAGTGATGCCGGCATACAGACATCCAATTGTAATTATGTGCTCACGACCCCGAGTAACCATAGGTATGGTGTACCCAGCTATTTGTATCTTAACGTGGCAGTCTTGGATCTATAAGCGAATACATTATCCGACCTAATAGAATATGATAATTCAAATTCATTAGCTTTGTTGTCCTCGGCTTAAAGAGGAAACAACAGGATTATACAGTTTTATGGACACCAGCTTCAATAATGTTTTGTGTCTTGGTTATGCTCCATTTTGATTATAAACCGCGGAATATCTTTATTTTAAAAATCGTCTTGTAAAATTGCATTGATTTAGATCTGTGTATTCTTATTTTATTAAAACCATGATGCAATAGCCAGCCTTGCGTCGGTCACAATAAGCGCGGAAGACACAACAACAGGAACAAGGGAGCTAGAAGGTACGATGACAGTGCTTTTCAAGATGCGCTATTGCACTACATTCGCCCATTGTTTTCGTTCAAAAGCAATTCAATAGACGCCTTTTATCGCGCTGCGCTGGCACAAATACACCTCTTATGTTTCTATTTGCTCATAGAGAGGGGGCGAGAAAGACTCTTGAATTATTCATTTGAGTTATTCGTTGCTAGAGGTGAACAGCAAATCATAATCCTCATAATCTGAGTGTACTGCTCTGCGAAGGTTTAGTGACACAAATTATGAGCGCACAAAACAAAGCGGAGGCCCGGTTTAGTAAACGTTACAATGTACGCATCTAATTTGTTATTTTTTCGAGACTGAAACACGAATTTATGTGACTCATTCGGAATGGACAACAACAAAAAATATGTCGATTGAGTAACATGAGCTCATGTTATATATCCAAAGAAGTCAAGGCAATTTTGTATTTTTCGATAGGTCGTTTCAAAGAGACGTGTGTGACCCCTAAAAGTACTATAGTTTAGTGACATTACATTCTACATTTTATAGTTATTGGAGTCCAATAAAGCGTATCCATGACGCTATGTAGGTACTCGTATGGCGAATATGAAGGAACGTCTTTTGTTCTAGAATGCGGGCCTTATCACATGACACAAAAAAATACTATACACGTTGACGTTGATATGTATGCACTGTCTACGTGTCGGTATATGGTCATTGTTCTAATTAATAGGATTTAGTTAGTTAAGTTTGGCGTATTTATAAGCAAATTACATTGTTGATTTGGAAGTGAAAACATTAGTTCCAACAGTTTATTCTCTAACACAATTTGAAAACTTGTTACAATGATTTGTAACAAGCAGAAAATCTATTGTTAAGACACGGCTTTATCGTCAATATAGAATGGAATAACACCAAATAACTTTATTAGAACGTTGGCTATAAAAACTGGTTCGCTAACATATTAATCGTAATTCAATAACTGCAGCCCCAAGAACAATACAGATTCGTTCGTTGCACATCATTGCAGTTGCCCGTTGATTTAAAATGGCGTAAACATGCGTCGTTTTAACTGCGAGACACAATGTATCCAACAATAATAGCCATAATGGCGGTGTTTGTTCGACGCACTCGGTCACATTTTAACCGCTACCCTCAATAAAGTTTCAGTGTAGACCAAGCAGTTTAAGTATTATTGACGTTTTGTAATAGTGTGCGGCGATGTTTTCCTTCTACATGTTTGCGAACTTTACTCTTATCTCAGAATATATTACTCAAGTCATTGAACATGAATCATGCAGTCGCTTTGACTGCATGATTCATGTTCAATGACTTGAGTTGATTGACGCAAAAGAAATAGTGAATATAGGTGTAGCTACGTATGTGTTGAAATAAAGATGAATGTCATATGCAAATAATATACATTGTATGCATATAGAATTCAGTATTCCCTTTATTAACACTTTAGATAGAGAATTAATCTTATGATCCAATCTTATTATACAAATGTTCAGTTTTCTTTAAGAGTAAGTCTGTAGTTGAATTCGGTTTGCAAGCTGTTACAGAGCCAAATGTCATACTATTATAATATTTTGCCGCGTCGCGCTCTTCAATGCAACGTAGGAGTATTTTCTCCGATATTCCGCTGCAAATTGTTTACGTACATCATTTACATCCATTTAGTGTGGATTAGGTACAAAAAGCGTATAGGGGCACATTACCGGCGAGTGCTGCGATAGCTGCCAGCGTAAGGAGGGCGGAGCGGCTGCGTGCCATGTCAGCAGGGCATGCCGCGCCGCGTCATCGCCGCGACATGCTCCGCGACGCGCCCTCCACAACCTCTCACGTGCAGCACCTCTCCGCACTGGACCTACAACAAGAGAACACCTCGTCACATTATATCTGCAGCATTCTTGTTCAATATTTAAACATTTTGATTACCAACAGTCAACAGATTACATTCAATCGATTTTTCTAAAGTTCAAGTCATGAACTCATTAGAGATTATTTCTACAAATTGCACGATTATAGCCTGAAACGTTTGCAACGGATTCTCTGATACGCCTGTCGAGTTCCCAGAAGATAAAGTTCCCACCACAACAGGTGGTTTATATATAATGGTTACTGCTTTGGCTACAATTAATTTGTCAAAGCTGGCCAGCGAGTTCATTTGGAAGGCGAAATAGTGGATTGTCGACTGAGAGTACCGCCACGCGGCCGTTATCTGCGTATCGACAAGCGCGGGGCGAGCGGCCGGCTGGCGGCGGCGGCGGCCCGACAAGGGTCATGCTTGCCAAAACATCCGTCCGAATGATATCCGAGGAATTTCTCTATTGGAGATTTATTTGCTTCGCTAACAGAGTTTTATTTTGTGGTGATGTGGAAACGTCATACTTTTATATGTAAATATTTACCGTGCGTGTTTCTTTCTTTTCTTTTTTTCAGACGCAAGATTATTTACGCCCGCCGTCTTGTAGATCGGTTAAAAGATTAAACCCTAACAACAAAAACAACGTGTTGCCGTCCACTTCAAGATAACGATAACATACCCGGAAGACCAAGAGGAAACATAAAAGATTGAACCTTCAGGCCCGAAGATTGTAAAAGAAATATATGCACCCGGACTACTAAATTGAGTCACCGTCCACCGTGCATTTTTATGTTTTGTTTTTTACTTAGTGGGATTTATCTAAGTCCGTAGGTGTGTCCATGGCATCACAGTGGGCCCAATCAGAATACCAGCGTTGCGTTTTTTTTTTTTTTAATATCGTACCATTGTGCTGAGATAGGGATCTTTTTGCCCTGGCACAGGTCGTTATGATTTTGTTAGTTTTTAAATGCACCTTTTTATTTTTTTATTATTCTTTTTGTATATCCTGTTCGTGTCCCAAATAAAATATTTTTCTTTCTTTTCTTTTTTTACAACATTAAATAATGTTTGATTGAAAATCAGTTTCATTCAATCATAATTGAGTCAGAAAAAAGTTTTTATGCAGTTTTGAAGCTGACATACTTGTATCACCATTGCCATCACATTACTCCATTCCATCCACCATCACATAATTTCAGTAGCACCATTATATAAAATTTGAAATCACGAATTTGAAAAAGAAGTAAAAGTAAAGTAACTCTCTCTTAAAGAAGTAACAAGATTTGATTAGAGCATCTCTAAGTCAATAGATGTTTTGTTATTTGGTTTGTTTTGCATAAAATGAGTATCGAAATTGTTTTGCCTTTTTTAAATCCATTCTGACGTTCAAATAATGGATATTGCACCTAAAGTAGCCGCGCACGCAAGCTCATGCACGCAATTTACAAAATAAGGCCTTGAAATAGATGAAGGTATAAAATTATTGGATTCTACCTGAACTAGGAATAAACCTGTATCTCAGGTATCACATTCAAGTGCTTATAAGTATTAAGTATCTAAGATACCATAACAAATAGTGAATTATTTATCTACTTTTATTATTTAGATGGTTTTATTCAAATTAAGATACATAGTATGCTACTTTTTTACAATGCAATGCGACATTTTTAATAAGGTCGCGTTTACTTTGTTAGACAGAAAAAATTGCAGTGTCAACAACATATAAAGATTGCATGTTTATTTATAATACGAATTGTAAAAAGGAAAACTATTTTTATGTGTTATAGATATAACTTGTAAAGGGCAATATTAAAACAAAGTATATAACATAATTAAAAAAAGACTTATAAATAAACGATGGCGGTCTTACGCGATCTCATTATAATCTATAGAATTAATGTATCTTGTCACAGCTATTTTCTTTGCATTCTTGATCGCAACATGTTGCACAATGTGACGGTTCAGCATGTATAGGGCACTCATTCGCCTGATGACCTGGTTCTCCACAATTTCCACTCGTATAGCTTACCTCTCTACAAGTCTTTGCAGCATGTCCATACTGTTGGCATTTAAAACACCTGGTCAAAAGTGTGAAGTCTCTCACTGGGCAGGGTGAACACTCGATTTTTACCTGACTTGTGACTTAAATTTATAGAGGCCACGGTCTGCTCATAGATGCAATCATAAACTTCTTGATCACTTATGTAAAACGGTCGGTACTCCTATAACTACAATTCTTGGTATTCTCTTATGAGGCTCTTCCACTTTCAGGCCAGAACTACTTAGCTGAGATGATTTCCTAAGTTTTTCAATGTCGTATTTGGTCTCCGTGCTTATTATATCGCCTCCGTTTTTGGTTTTGCGCAATCTTCTAACGTGCAATTTTATTTGTTCAGGGGATATAATTTTTTGGACAAGAGATTTAGTGTCGTCACTAGATTTTAATTTATCGTGATGCCATATGTTGAGTTTGTGGGCCCGGATTTCATTTTTATGCATGATAATGCAAGGGCGCGCTTTGCATGAATTATTCCAGAATACCTGCATAACGTTAGTATCGCAGTAATAGAATGGCCGGCAAGAAGCCCTGATATGAATCCAATAGAGCTCTCACGGGAAGAGGCGTGTTTGAACTAACCAACCAGCTACAGAAACTTGGTAGGAGCTGAAAACTGCTGTCATGGAAACATGCAAGAACAGAACATTCCACAGCACGTCAGAGTGATATAATTTATTCCATGCCGAACCGCATGACGACCATCCTAAATGCTCTTGTAGGTAACACAAGTTACTAAATATTTTTTTTTTTTTTTTTAATAAAACAATTTTTGCAATTTTTGCAAAATTTTGCTTTAATATTACGGTTTCAAATTTGGAACCATAACAAATGGAAATAATAGTGAACCACTTTTTTTTTGTTCGACCATTATTTTAAAATATTAAAGACCTTTAAGGGGGATGCGCTAAGGTAGTCCGCGAAATTCAAATTTCCTTACGTTTTTGCAATTTGCGGGTAAGTGTCAGGTTGTATGTTGATTAAAATATGATTCGCGACCGTAACAAATATGGCTTTATAGAATTATAATAATTAGAATCAGCAATAATACTCCTTAAGTTAGAACAATCCTCAAGTGTCATGATTTCATGAGTCATTAAATTCGATTACATGAACTTAGAGAGTTGTGGGCAATTAATGTTTTTACTTTTTTTTCTACATTGATGATTTTTATGATAAAAAATACTTAATACGACCTTGAATCATATTTAGATCAACATACAAAAAAACCTAAGAAAATTTGAATTTCGCCGACTACCCTGACGCTTTCGCCTACAAAAATGTACAATGTGGCTCGATTCAAGTTTCCGGGAGTGTCTTTATACTATGTATTTTATACATACTTAAGTGCATGCGTTATCTTCGAATAGGTGTCACCTCCTTGAACTTTGTGCATGATAAGTTTCTAATACAAATTCAATTTACAAGCCATTACGATATGTATATCGGTAAAGTTTATGACGGTAATATTTTACAAACTTGAGCGTAGTATGTTTATAAATAAGTCAGATAATGTCGTCATCGCTCGTAGGTAACGCTGGGAACTTTTATAAATAACGCGGATGGTGGCGATAACTTTAGCAGAGGGCTATTTAGAGCTGGCGACTCCTGAAGTGTTCGGAATTTCCACTTTACCGAGATCGCTTTATACGAGAGTTAAGGACATTTTCACAAAATCTTTGTTATGTCATTTTAGTCAATATTTTATTGATCTCTGTGAATACACATAATTATAACTTATGAAAACTTGTTTATTATAATTTTACAAGCCAAGATCACAGCGTCGGATTAATCTAGGCTTAGCGAGCTATGCGAGACGGGTAACAAAGCCAAAAAAAGATCATCTTGTGAATAACGCTTTCATCGCAGCGCAACATTTTAGCGAAAAACGGTAAAATGCCAATGGAACGAGAAGATATTCTTAATATTTGTTTTTGTAGAACTTTCCGGTAGAAACGAAAATATGATGCTGCAATAAAATAGGCGACACTGTGATGAATGTGGGGGAGTACGCTCGCAAAACAACAATAGATGTCACGTACTTACGAACTCATAACCATCGATTCCAATTTATGCCAGACGTATTATTCTTCTGGGGTGGAATAGAACGTACCTCGAACGTACGACATACATGGGTATTGATAACTAACATTGCTTGGTCGGGACGAGTTTGCATACCTACCTATGCAAATAATACCTACGTAATACTGAAGCAACACATGGAAGTTCCAGTGACACTGGTTTTGTGGTTTCGTTCTGCCAAACAACACTTAAAATAAAAACAACAAACATGAAATATATGTCAGGTTGTTATGGCACCTATTTATTTTATTAGAATGAAGAAATGATGCCATAACAGTTCCGTTTTGCAAAAAGGTCACACTGTACTCTCGGGATACGTTTCGGCAATTTATTTGCGTATTAAAAAGCAATTAGTATTTATTGGGAAACAAGTGATAAAAGAAAGTTCGTTCGTTCGTTCCTTGGGTATAAGACAGGGCTGGAATCGATATTAAGCGACGGTGAATAAAAAGCAGTGAACCTCGAATAAGAAAAGTGCTTTTCTTCCTTTTTGAACCGTTATAATTATCCAAAGAAGGAATTGGATCTACTAGATTAAACCAAATCAACCTAAATATGTATAGAGCTATATCTTGCTTTCGTTAAGAATTCTGCTGCTCTGTGCTCTGCATTAACTTAAATCTTCTACCATCTTTTGAATAAACAACAGTTCATAATTGAGTGACTGACCACAACTTAAATTTTTTCAATAAGCGGGTGTTCATACAAAAAAAAACTGTTTGGATAAATCAGCCCAACGCTTCTAGATTCTCGACAGGAACAAACATAGTTAAGATGATGATCGTCTTCATATTCGTTATTTCATATTCATTGACAATCTACAGGATGTTTCCTAAGTTATCACACTAGGGCACATCGTTGATTGCAATGTGTTAGTGTTCGCTGGCTGTTTTCGTGGTTTAAATCTCGGAACCACTTTGCTTTGCCCATGGGAAACTATCTGATAGATTATTCTAAACACGGCACGTATAAGATGGCATGTTACCTTTCATATCTTTCATTTTCTTAAGAATATTATAGTGAAATATCGTGAAGCAACGTAGATCTTACGTGAATCATTTCGTCAAAGAAAAAGTTTCGAGTCTTCCTAAAGCTCAAAACTGAAGAAACATCTTGAGTCAAACAAAGAAAGAGACATTTTTATTTATCTGAACCAGAATAAAGACATTCGTTGGGTAATATATCCAGCTGTATGTAACTCGAAGGGACAGAAACACTCACACTACGAACATCTATTCCATTGCGCCTTTGCATGCATCCATTACTATTCATAGAGTTTGAAATTGTCTGAACTTCTTACTCGCTATAACCTATGAATTGAATAGAAGAGCTAGTTACACGAACTGAAGATATTATCTGTTTTAATTGAGCTTCATTTGTATTGGACGAATCCGGCTGTTACCCCAGATTATAGGAGTTTGAAATGTCTTAAATACCAATAAAATTTGGAACGCACATATTTATTTCTATCAAAAGTAGACGTCATATATAATGTTGTTGTTATATCTAGGGGGTTATTGGCTGTTAAACTCGATCGCCATTAACTGACGTCAGCAGAAGCTAAGGGGCTTAATATTCGTAGGAGCAGATTGGTGATCGTAAATCATAACGCGTCTGTTTCTGTTATCATTTTTGGGAATTTGTTATAATTATAGAATATTTATACGGACTGAATCCGTACATCCTTTCAAATATGAGTTCAACTGCTACTATTGAGACAGAATAGAATTTTAATTGCTATCGATCTCCTGGAGTCTTTGTAACGGACGGGAGGTTATCAATAAAACAAAGTGCAATCGAGTTCTGTTATATACATGTCCAATAAAATTCAATGACAAAAATTGGGATTTTCAATGCAGTAGTGGCAGTTTTGAATGTTTCTGCGAATGTTCGGCGCTCAAGCTTTCCTAAAGGTTTAATCTTACACAGACGGTTTTCCATCCTCAACGATAGCTGGCTTTCAGATAACAAGCGAGAAAGCAAAGTTCAAAGGTTAAAAGGAATTACACTTTGACTTAAACACGGCCTGAACTTACAAGTAAGAGTAATTCTTAGCTCAATGAACATTTTTGAAGTTTGAAGTAGATTTTCGTGTTTCACGTCCCAATTTACGATTGGTGGAACAGACAGCGACGGATCGCGCATATTTGCGTAGGAAGATATAAAAAGGAGGCTCATATAAATGTATAAATTGCCCGAGCACACAAAGCTACTCATACAGTCGGTTGCAAAATGTTCCTACCCTACTTTAAGTAATTAATTACTGTGTACCAGGTAGCCCCGATCGTTGATCGAAGGGACAGATTGTAACTAGATCTTAGTTCCAATCCAATTTTAATTCCAATCTTTTTAACGCAATAATTTACGAGTTTTATGCTTACGCTTGCAATTAGCATAAAAATATGTCTATGTTTTAGTTAAGTAATAATGGCTTGCTAATAATTCTCGCTGCTGAGCTACTAGACACAACCAGAGCTCATGTTTCAAAGAACCGAAATTAGAAACACAATCTAAGGGTTGGAAATGTAAATGAAATCAAATACAACCCTATATTTATCGAATCGTAAACGTGAATCCTGCTCATTACCGGGGAGGATGCTGGACAAAGTAAACGATTATTATAGATATTTCAGAACAAAAAGCGTTTCTCGCTCAGTTTGCAGACTAATTAAACATTTTGAAAGCAGTCTTCACATAAGAATGTATTAAAAACTGTTAATTTATAACAAAATCCTATATATAAACAATATTTGCGTTAAATCCTATAATTTTCAAATACCAACAGTTCGCAGACAGTTTCTTAAAAATCAATTTTAACGGTCACTTGTTAACATCGTTAATCTTTCACACTCATACTTACAATGTTTCACGTTATAAAGTATTTTCAAAACTGGATAAAGTTCCTTAGCATTTTTATATATCATCAGCACACTACCACCTAGATATTATTATTTTCCTTTAAAAAACAAATTAGCACTGCACAGTGATTTATTGCAAAGCTTAATATTTAAGTTTGATGTTGAAGCCGGGCCGAATGAATTGTGGCGAGGCGAGCGAGCGGGTCGAGGCGAGCGGAGCGCGCAGGCGGCGGGCGTCGGCGCCACCTGTCGCTGTCGGCGCGGCGGGCTGCCGGGCGGGCTCGACAGGCGGCCGCGGCTGCTCACTAGCGACTGAGCTCCCGGGCACGTGGGGCCGCGCCGGGCGCCGGCCGCCGCCCAGGTGCACCTGCACCCTCGCGCACCCCCCGCGCGTCCCACCCGCTCTCCCCGCCACGCACTCCAAGCCAGCTCCGTCTGCATCCACTTGCAGGGTTGTCTGCACGCGCACCACCTAATACACTTCTAATTATAATACGGACGGATGCGCTCAAACACTTCGCCCTACAACGCTCATGCGAGAAGCAAGCTTGCGACTGGCATGCGTCCATGGAAGTACTCATAAAATATGCATGCCACTGAAGATAGAGGAAATTGGAACGGGGAAGTATGTGCCCGCGTATCTATGGAGCAAGCGAAATACTACACTGCGTGAGATGTAAATTAATTAATTATAACGACTTGTACTTTTCAGCAGGGTCTACGGCGTAGCTTTCTCGTAGCGGCGGCGTAGTCGTTGTGTGTAAGTGTATATCAATTCAAACAGTGGTTCGTAAATAGGAGTTTCCACAACGTAGAGAACTGATATTTACATAGTATGGTAGCGGTTATATTACTGATTCGATGAGAGTGGTCATATGCAATTAAAAAAAAAAAATACAAGGTAATGAAAATAGTAATGTCCGTTTTTTTTTTTGTCTATTTTCTTTGATTTTTTTTCTTTTGATTTGAATTTGTGACTAGTTCATTTATGTGATGGTGCCAATATGTTTTTGCAAAGGATTTTTGTATGTGTGATTTTGGATAAAGTACTCGAACTGGAGAGCAGTGGTGGCCCAGTGGTATCGCCCTGACTTACTAATTAGTTGTAGGCCGTGAGTTCGAGCCTAGGCAGGGATTTTACTTTGTGTATTTAATTTCATCACCACTGCTCTCAAAACGGTGAAGGAAAACATCGTGAGTAAACCGGCATGTCCTAGAACCAAAAATTCAAAGAAATGTGACAACCACCAAGCCGCACTGGAGCCATGTGGTGGATAATAACCCACTCCCTATCACAGAGCAGAAGGATTTTCCCAGCAGCGGGAACGTTATTGGCTGATTATGTTATGCTTATGGGTCCTAAAACTGGATTAATTTCCGGGTAATACGAAATCGCTACAATCAAGATGAGTTTAGAGCTTTGTTCGCATTATCACATACAATTCTAATTTCCGTCTACCAAATCTTATCAAGAAAATGTTTTCGAATTTCAATAAGTTGGGAAATTCATATGTGCTGCGGTTTGTTACGTAGAGGACCGGTACGAGACGTTACGACAGTTTATACCACTGTAGAGGAATATAATAGAATAGAATACTCTTTATTATGTACACCATATACATAGTACTGTGTGTATAGTTCTGATAGGTTACGCAACATCGAATCTTAAATGGATGACCGCTTTTTCTAAACACAGAATTTATTTCGTGTCTCGGAGAACACGTTAAACCGGCGGCGACGGTCTTAAAGACATCGCTCCAGCTGTCATGCGCATATTTATGATCGTATAATGGAATATCAGTAAGTTAATGTAGTAATACTTTGGACAGAAACTAAACGATTTCCAAAATAAAGGTAATTTTAATAGGCATAGAAGGAAGCATTAGATGGAAACCAACACAAATGATTACCACTAAATTTTTTTTGTTACCAAAACACTAACTAGGGTTAAGTTCAGGGTAAGATTTCTCTTGAACTTCTAGAACTTCATCACTTTGCAGATGACATACCTATTCCACATACCTAGTCTTGCGATAAATATTGTCACGAAGATTTTATTTTTATTTTTATTGCAAGTATTATTTATTACTTTTACAGTGTGTTAGTTTAATACATAAATATAAAACAGATTTAAATATAAAAAGCTTATTCGAAGTGGTCTCCATTGGCTGCAATACAGTCCTTTAAACGTTGAGGCAATAGAAGCACGCACTCTTTCCATGGGAAAATTCTTCACTGCCAATCGTATGGATTGTTTTAGGGACTCCAAATTATCATGGCGTTTAGAGCAAGCCGTACTCTCTAAAACTGACCATAAATCATAATCCAGCGGATTAAGATCGGGACTAGACGACGGCCAGTCTTCAGCTCTGATGAAGTCCGAAACGTTCACTTCCAACCAAGACTGCGTGGACCGAGCTTTATGACCCGGCGCCGAGTCTTGTTGGAAGGACCATACTTGGTTATTGAATATGGTGTTGTTAAGGGGCTTAACTACCTTCTCAAGAATGGTATCTTGATACACTTGTGCCGATCTTTTGATACCTTTTTCACAAAAGTATGGCTCTGTCACTCCTTCAAAGCTAAATCCCCACCAAACCGACACTGAAGTCGGATAATGCCCACGTTGCACTCTGTCGACTAATTGGGAAGCTTCTTTAGAGCTTTGAGCATAAATACGGTCATTTTGATTGTTAAAATGTTGCTCAATAGTAAAGATTTTCTCATCCGTAAACAAAAAAAATCTGTGACCTCCCTTTGCGTACCGTTTCAGTAGTTGTTTCGATTTTACCACCCTATTATTTTTTTAATAATCAGTAAAAAAATAACCAGTGCGTCTATTATAGGCTGCAAGTCCTAAGTCATCTTTTAAAATACCCGACATGGTTCTGGGTGCTATCTTCATCTCCCGAGATAAAATCTTTTGCTTTCGGACAGGATTTCTTCGAATTCTTTCCCTTACTGCTTTGACCACCTTTTTCGTACGAACACTACGTGGACGGCCAGATCTTTTTCTGTCACAAACAGAAGAAGTCTCATTGTACCTATTAATAGCCCGGTACACAAACATTTGACTAATACCAAGCGTATGGAGAGTTTTACAAATTGCACTTGGCTCCATACCAACTTTGTGCAATCACAGCGATTCGGTTCTCTTTATCACCCCACTCCATTTTAATATCGCAAAATATTGTACAATGTATTGGCGAAAAAATTAGAAAACTCAATGAACAATCGTATAAAAATGACAGATTCCAAATTCAAATGTAACATCTTTCTTATTTTTAATTGTAACAGTATTTATGGCCAGACTAAGTATAGATATAAATAGTCCTCCAGACCGTATTTCGGCCACGGCGGCCAATCTCAACGGAGACTATTATAGTGCACAAGTGTGTGCGCAGACACAGGTGCACTCTTTCTTCCCTCACTCTCATAGTCCGGTGGGACGGCAATCCGACACGACCGGAGAGAGATCAGGCGTAGGACCAACGGCTTAACGTGCTTTCCGAGGCACGGGGGTATCACACCGCCAACTTCCAAACTCCGGGCTGTTAAAGAAATTCCTAATGGAAAAACCCAATAACACTTTGCCCGACCCGGGAATCGAACCCAGAACCCCACGCTCAGCAGTCACGCTTGCGACCACGAGAGCAACGGGGCAGATAATTCCACATGGAGAGGCTTGTAAGAGCAGTCTTAGTCGTATACAAGGCACTCTAGCTAGGGCGTCACTGCGGACTGATCTTACATATATGTCGCGAATACACTAGCTCTATTGCTCTATTGTAGGCGGTTTAGTGAAGTAAAACGTATCAATTCACCGATGTAAACCTGCGGGAGTCGCTAGTTATCTGTCCATGCACAGGCTCGCGACAGAGATCCGCTTACATGAGTGGTTCTTGCCTATCAGTTGTATAATTTAAGACGAAAATCTAAGCGTTAGTGAGTTATTTAAATTAACGATGTAGTGCTGTAAATGAAATACCGATTTAAAAATTAATAGCTCTATTATTTATATCAATATTTTATTTGATCATTCATCGATCGATAAATTGAAGGGTCTGAGCTCATCGTCAGATCACAAGGATTACCTTATTGGGAAGACGTGATTGGGAAACTTAAAAGTTGTTAAATCTGGTGCTTGCTTCAAGTACCTCGTCACGTTATTTGGATAAATCAAAAACGGTTTAAAGATCTAGACGAGGCAGACTAACGATTAAGTAAGCAATTCTCAGACCGAAAAACTGTCTGTATGCCTACATCGATTCGCAATGTCCTTCATTCTTAACTTTAATATGGGGAAGATTATCGTTAAGTAATTTGATTCAAAATGAAGCCATGTCTCTGTTTAACAAATGCTTAAAAAGGAGCCAACGAGATCGGATGATCCTCAAAATGTGAACATGGTGAAGCTTATAAAAAATATAACATTAATCTGAAGGGGATTCGCAGTTCGGCCGAAGAAAAGAGTACTTCCACTTAAGTGCAGAGAGGTGAAAGCGGAACCTATTGATCTAGCTCAAGTGTCAGTCTGTTGCAGACTCTAACTTCTGCGGCATTTAATGTATCAAATATAACTGAACATGGAGTGTAATAATGATTATTTGGACTCAAAACAATTTGGCTTAGCTCAATGCTAAATCCGATATTATTTACAAGAAGCTTATGTTAAAACTTAGAAATGCAAGGGATTAATAACAGTAGAACTAGATAAACTGATCCTTACATGTGGAGTCGCCACTTTTGTAATACACAATGTTCTGTACTTACTTACTAATCAAGCTGTATACTTCGGGGTTCGAGGTTACCCATGTAAGGCAGAGAGAAGATTCCTCGATGACTGAAATCAGAATGCTCGCTCGTTCCACAAGGGTCATAGCACTTTACCCGTGATAGTTTTATTTTCGGTGTCAGACTGTGTAGACAATCGCTCTGATTCCGTTCCGAGAGAAAGGTTTATTTTTCCGTTTGGATTTATAGGCTGTGAATCTAGTCCTCGATAGTAAATTATTCTTACAATTTGTTCCCACGGTCGCCTGTCACCAGTTTTTTTAAAATTCGAATATCTCTAATAATGTTCGTTGTCAATTTTTTTATAAGTTTCGTGATTCTTTTCCTAATAATTGACGGAGACTGCGGAAACATTCTGTTATTTGGTCGTAACATAAGATGGAATATAATGGATGTCTGACAATCTAAATTAGGTAAAATGAAATGTCTTAACGTTTGGGCTTAAAGGCGATTTATTTTCTAATATATTGATTGGAATTGAAATTAATTTGAAATTAAGGATCGTGAAATTAAGTAGTCTTGCTAATCCGCTTTTAGTTAGATGTAAATAAGAAGATCGAATTTGATCTTCGTGCTGTGTACCTACGTAC
The DNA here is from genome assembly GCA_963853775.1 of Xanthia togata. Taxonomy (NCBI): domain Eukaryota; kingdom Metazoa; phylum Arthropoda; class Insecta; order Lepidoptera; family Noctuidae; genus Xanthia; species Xanthia togata. The sequence continues at coordinate 14,638,805 of OY970795.1, read as the reverse complement.
CTATGTTACTCATGACCCCATATACATAATATCTAGGTGATATGATTGTTTCTATGACATCAAACCAACCGACAAACATAAAGTAGAATGTAAACACATTCTACTAACAAGATATGAAACATTTTGCAATTTGATGTGTCATATCATTTACATTTTTGCACAAAAATGCTTAACGCGTTAAAATACCATCTTCGCATAACTTAGAATGTCTCATTAAGTTGTATGGGCTACGAATAATAAAAGCATTTATGCGAAGGAAGCTGTAATGTGCCTGAGGAAATGATTAAAACAAAGTTCATTCGTAAAGTTCTTTTTTGCGAGCAAAACCGTAACGGTCAGATAGTATGAGCAAGAATTGGGCATTGTACCATAACAATATGCCGTTGTAACTTTTAATTTTTGCGCACGTTGTTCCGCTGTCTATCGGAGCGGAGTTGTAGACTGAATAAAATTGCTCAAAGACTGCGATGCACGCTCGCTGAGGCGTATGCAAGCGCCCGGAGTGCCCCTTACTTACTGTATTCACTCACTGAAATAAGCCAGGAACACATCGCATTCCTTTACGACTACCATATTTTTGTGACTGCCTAAGCATCGTTTTCAATTTAATTTTATTTGTGCTTCAAACTCAAAAACTCAAAGTCTTTATTTCAATTAAACCATTTACAGGCACTTTTGAATTGTCAAAGAGTCAGTGAGTTAGTCAGAAAGTTGAAGCTAGTTGCCTATTCCAAAACGTAGATCTCTATGGAGAAGAACGGGCAAGAAACTCCAAGGACACTTTTTTAGGAGTAAATATAGAAATTACTAAATTCTGGGTACATTACTCTTGTTTATTCTATATGTGAGGACAATGTAAAAAATAAATAAATCAAAAACGATTAAAAATAAGCTCAACCATTTTGTAGGGAACCGAATGATCCAACACACTCGCCACCATCAGCGAGACATTAATTGAGCATGACATACTCTCAACCTAAACTAACCTACCCTGCTCTTTCAAGTCAAAATACAACATAATAACATAGTAAACTACTCCATGGTACAAACATTTACAAAAATACGTCTAAGTTACAAAACTATAGTTTGCAATGTATTTGTAACATTAAAATAATTGTACTACCAAAAAGAAAGAAAATCATTATTATCTATTGGAGTATTCAACAATTAAAACTTGGTTAAATAAAAATAAACATTAAGTTCGTAAAGCAGACAAAATAAAAAAGGGTGAGCAACTCTTCCAAATTTTTAATTTTTTTTAAACTAGTGAGCCCAAGTAACCTGTAGAGGAGGACCAGCATTAAGCCAAGCATTTTTATCTACGATATAATCAACTTATGTATAGTATGCTTGTCTACATAGTGTGCGTTTAATGCAAGTTTTAAATTTCTTCTCATTTAGTTGAAGAATGCTGTAGCATTAGATTTTTTAAGGAAAATGGAAGTTTGGGATACTGATGCGTGAAACGACACGCTTTTAGAGGAATCAGCAGACATTGATAGAATAATTTCAAATTATTAATGAGTTCTGATTTTATTTCATAATAATAATAATTTCCATTTGCAATCTGGGTTAAATTTTACTGGTCGTTTTAATTTTTCATGGCACATCCTAGGAACTTATGTGAAATTATTTTTATGAAAGTAGTAATTAATACCTACCTGCCATTTTATTTTAAAAAAAGTAAGCGGCCAGGAATAAATTACTTTTCATTTGAATGGTGGCAGTAGTCGAAACATTTATTTGTATGGCAACAACGCTGTAATGAATTTGCAAACAAACGACGATCTTTAAATGAAACAAATTATGTTATCCCGCCATTTCGTGTAAGGTCTGGGTATCTGGGTGATACCACCTAACACATAGAACGTGAACTAGCCCATTTGTAATGGTAAATCTTTGAGATTTTTGACTTGTCTAGTACTCAAACCTCAGTTAGTCCTATAGTTTTTTGGTCCCCATGAGAAACATCATCGAATGGCATAATAACAGATTTTGTGAAAACTGCCCATTTTAACTGTAGGATTTTTTTTCGAAACCGGTGAATGCAGGTCAAAATGTCTCAAAAAGTTAAGGTAGCTGCCCTTACTGTCCCATTTCAAAAAAACTACCCTAAAACGCAGAATGGGTGATCTTCGTCAATATTCGTAGCCAAACCGAAGGGATTCATTCAACTTATAACGTATCAAGTTTTAGGTAGGTAGCAATTATAATTACCGGAGCAGAAATCTCTTGGAGACTCAAAATATTTAACGTTTTATGACAATGGTAACACGAAACGTGTTTCACGGACAAAACGCCGGCGGGCGACGTACGGGCGGCGTAAGGGCGGAACAAGTTATAAAATAAGCCGCTAGAGGCGAGTAGACGAAGCGCTAGCCGGTGCCGATGCCGACAGCGATGTTCGACCCAGGCGAACTGGAGCCACGCCAAGCCTTTCAACCGCTTGCAATATAAATACGTGCTACGCGTGGTTGGACTATTCAATTGCTTCCTGGCTTTGTGTGCGATCATAAGCCTCGATTTATTGTTTATTAACGGATGATACGCAAATGCAAAAGCTACTTGTTTTTTGAATTTGAAAAAGTTTTAATGATACTTAAGTTATTGCTAGACAATTGCTAATGAGTGAGTAACATTGTTCGAGCAATTTATTATTTATATCTACCTAAGATATTAAAAAAAATTGCTCGAACAATGTTTCGTTGTTTTGTAAAATACCAATATTCCATTACTTTTGTGTTGCTAGCGGGCTAATGAGCACTACAGATCAGCGTCTAAATTAACATAAACGCGTTAATTTAAACAGTATCAGTTATGCGAATAAACATTTAACACGTCTAAATCATTTAGGAAAACAATAATGGCATTTGCATAATAATCAATTGCGTTGAATTTTATCACCATGTTTATCGAAAATGAAAATGGGATATATAAAGGGAAAAGGCAAACAAATTTCATATTGATTCCACTGTGAAAAAGTAACTATTACACAGATGAGTATAGTTCATTATTAATAAACTTGTATTAAATATCAGTTTAATTTACTTTTATAATACTGTAATTTGGCTTAATATGCTAGACGCGTGGACCACATAACTATCACGTGTTTATTATTTGACAATTCTGGTTACAGTAGATGCTTACAACAAAGCGCTAGATAGATATTTGCACAATGAGCCAGCCGTAGGTATACAAGCGTCTATCCTCTCACTTCTAAGTGGTTGATCCCTACCGAAGGCCCAGTTTTTATTATGGTGCAATAAAATAAAAAATAATACGCTACTGGTTTTTAGATGATTTTATTTCAATGTTTACACACATTTTGTATTAGTGTTTAGTATAAGTAACTAGTGGTGGTAAATTTAGAGGCACGTCAGAGTCACAGATATCTGTTATTGACGGCTTCCATAGTTAACACACACGAAGTATACGCGTTATGAGATAGCCCCATTATTATTCGGAATGGATTCGCGCTTAAAAGCCGCCCAGGGCATCTTACTGTTCTTATAATAGCAAAATGTTTCATGGTTCCGTAATGTGTAAGTCCTGTTAACATTTTAACGTGTAATATCTGAGTAAGGGCCGGGTGTACGGTAATTTGAATAGGGGGTTATGGACTTTTTTTTAAACTCGTTGTTGTTTTTCTTTCGTCTAACTATGTCTTTTCCCGTGGCCTGAATAAGTTGCAATATTTAGAACACAAGTTTGTAATATTATGTTTTCACAGACCTAGCTGAACATAAGATCAGATGTATTATATACTTCCCATAACAGTTGTTTACATGGTAAGCTTTTTTAATCACACATCAAGGAAATTGTTGCCAACTTTCCTTCTTTACGCCATTTTAATGTGAAATAATGTTCCTGTTTCCATTAAATTAACTCAGAGCAAATAACGATTTAATGGTGTTATTTGACAGAAACTAGAGCGCTTCGCAAAGAAAGTAAACACCAAACTTACTACTTAATAGAAACAGAGGAACTTCATTAATTAATAATAGAATGAGACAAAACTAATTGCCAGCGAGGCTTCGTGGATATGAATTTTTCGGGAAATCCATAGTTTCTGAATTCAAAATGAGGGAAATATTTTTATTAGAGAAAAATGAACTTTGTTGATGTATTTTAATCTATTAAAAATCTTTTAAGATTGTACTAGACGTCAAGCTTTAGATAAAGGCTGGCAAAGAAGCGCTTAATTAAAAGTATACAATAATAAAGGAGCTCTCTCTAAAGGCGGGCCGCTCGCGTGTTATATTGAATGTAAATCCGATTACCGGTAAATAACTCGCGATTCCTTCAATACCAGTTAATATTGATTATATAAACAGCCTGGAAATAACCGAAACAAGATAGGAATACAAATATTTCCTGATTATTTTGGATTTATTCGGATGAAAGTAGCGACCTTTAAAAAATCAGGAGTAGTATATTTTTTTAAATATGTGTAATCATCATTATATAGAAAATCAGTTTATTATCGGAACGTACGTGATATGTTAAAAGGAAACCAGTGGCAATAGTAAGTATATTCAAGCCACATATTAATAATTGTATGTTTATAACGTCGGATAGTTTCATCTCCGATACTTTCACTTGAACAGATCGTGGCAAAGTATTCATGGAAAGAATAAGAAAAGAACAATTTCAGAGGAAGGTGGGTCGAGTTGTTTCCTTTTGCTCTTTTCAACAGAGAATTCCAACTGCAAAGTTGTGTGCGATGAATGAGGATATATCTCAAAGTTATTCTTGTTTATGGGAAGTTCTCGTACAGATTCGTTTCCCGAGCATTCGGATCTGTAATAAACCGTTTACTTGAACTTAAACTCACACTTATTTTGCCAGTCTTTATTGGTTCAAAGTTTGAGACTGTATCCTTATTTTGTATGTTTCGATTCCTACTTTTACGACGAAGATATACGTCACGTCACGCTGATAATACCCAAAGAGGTAGACAGTGGAGTGCCGTCAGACACGTTACCTGTGCCTGTTATAGGAGGAAAGTTTATCGCAATTCTGGGTGGCTACTGAAAAACCCTAGTAACCTTTTTCCCAGAACCAGGTAATCGAACCCAGACCCACGTCATCCTGAGTCCGAGTTGAAAAGTATTGCTTATAATTTTCCCTTGAAACCGGAACCCAACAATGCTGTTTGTTTAATAATGTGGGTCAGGAGGTAAAATTTTCCAGGGTGAACTGTTCCTCAGGGAAACTCTACTATTAAACTCTGTTGCGACTTTTAGATCGAATAAAAATATATCCATTTCTACACATGATCTAACAATACCAATAATTGAGAGATCAATCGCGGGTCAGGTCCGATTAATAAACCCTGGAAAGGACGGTAGCACGTAGTGGTCACGTGCTTCTGTATACCACGAAGGTGTTGGGGGTAATGATTTGTTTCCCTGGGATTAGTCAACTGAGTAGTACAGCAGAGACAACGCCTTTCACCAGAGATACCCATTCTCCAAAATTAATGAGAATAGCTACTCTTCTCAGGAAAAAGGAGGATTTCCACATGAAAACAGCCGAACCAAAAAACACCCGTAATAATAAAGTTAACTTAGCTCTCAATTACAGTGGTTTATTAATACGGGCGTAAGAACAAATTGTGTTACCTCTGTGGTAGTGATAAGTGATCACCTCTCACCTCAATTACAGACGCTAGTGAACCTCGCTGACTTGATTCAATGATCTCGATCCAATAACGTGACTGAGCTTGACTATAACTGTGCTACCCTCATGCCTATGACCTACGGGAATTGTATTAATCTTCATCCATGAAAGCGTTTATATGCAAGCACATGAGATTAATACTGGTTCACAAAGCACGGACGGAGGCTCTTATTTATTTTATTTTATTTTGTTACCTACGAGTATATTATTTACAAACAAATCACTAAACCTGACTTGATTTCCGTACGTGTTTTTCGGGTGACCACTGAAAATCAGCGCTCGGCTGTGGGTCCCCCATAGCACAGCGCTAATTGTCACAGCCATGACGTGCAGCTGCCGACTATTTCTGCTATGCTTATATTAATATTTATACTATTGATCTGTTTTGTTTTCTGCTTACTTACTCTTGTCTTTTTGTGTGCACGTGTTTCTGTGACAAATAAACCAATTTTCAATTTTTTTTTCTTTCTTTCTTTCAAAGAAATCAGTACCTTTTGCCATGACCTAAAAGGTTTTCTGTCAAAATAACTTTTGGAATATGATTTTCAACCATTTATTGATATAATTTTGCAATCTGACAAGGCCTTCAATCGCCTGTAATCGTATAGTAAAAAATAGATTGGCTTATTTTTATAAGTTTTATCTTCTTCACGCTAAAACTACTGAACGGATTTGGATAAGATTTGTCACACATATAGTTTATAAGCTGGATTAACACATAGAATACTTTTTATCCCAATATTCTCACGGGATTGAAACTTATGCCAGTGAAACCGTGGGGCGCAGTTAGTTTAAGATAAGTTATATATATAACTATGATATAACATGTTATTCCTAAAATAAAGTGTATTACAGTATAGGGCACTTCATGGTTTATTATCATATTGCTTATACAATATAAGCAATATGATAATAAACCATGCACATATTAACATTTCATTACGCAAATCGTTTTTGTTATCAGCTACGGAGCGTAGCATTTGTATTGCTACGGCGCTACGGCGCTACGTCGTAGCGCGGTGCTACGTGCACTCAATGAAGTAGCAATTACGTACGGTTCCCGAGCTTGTTATCAATAAAAGAGGGATCATTTGTTTCTATTAATGTGGCCCGGGCTTGATTTATGTTAGTTGGGCAACTAGCAGAATGAAATACAGCTGTAAATTATACGTATTGCATTACGTCTTCTCGAGATTAATTGCTTGTTTTTCTAGTAAAACGTATTAATAATACTAATTTAAGATTTGTATCCCACGATATATTTGGCCGTTTATATTGGCATTGAAATATAGCTTTACTTATTTATCTAGATATCTTTCAGGAAAATTTGGTTTGTTAAAAGAAAATTACGTTTTTAGATTGTAGGTAGATCAATTAACGTCAGAGTTCCGCAACTATAAAAGAGACCAAGTTTTAATAGTATGAAGTTATCAGTGTACCAGTCAGCTTATATAATCTGGGATAAACTAGGTAGTCCTCCCGGCGAAAAACGCCCACCTTCTTCGGTAGGATTTTTTTTGCTTTATTATCATAGTGTGGGCGGTTTTAGCCAGAAGCATTGTTCTGAAACGGCTTAAATATACAACAGCTAGTTCTCAGCCCCGAGTAAAGCGGTTAACTGTAGGTGTATCTCCACCGAGTACACTCACATTTACGGGCACACTTCCAATCACCGAGATTTTTGTCAATGGAACCCAATTACCCACGCATGGCCGAATTACTGTTGCTTTGTTATCGTTACATTGAAGTTGTGTTTTTAATTGGTTGGTTTAAAAGCGACCCCAATCAAATCTGGCCATGGCCAGGATAATGTTACAAATCAATTATAGACTCAAAATTGTTAAATAACCTAGTTTCGATAAGTGGGTTCATTAACCTTTGATGATCTTTACATAAAAAGCGATACCATTATGTGACATAATTGCGCGGGAGATTAATCGTGCGAAAAATGTTAGTAGTTTGATTTACCTTTGCCATCTGTCAGTATTAGGTCGCGTTCACACCGGCGGCCGCAGCGCCCCCTACCCGCAAGTTATGGCCATCCACCCGTCTTGGCAAGCGTTCGAATTTGCAGAATTTAAATATTTCCACGCTATACTTACCCTAAGTGGTCGGAATATTAGGTTACATTTGTTTTAATTTTATAATAAATGTGCTTTATACATGATCGCCTTTTTAATGCAATAGTTGATGTAAATTGTAAGACCTAATCTAAATTAAATAAATTTTGCCATGAATGTATTATAATCTGAATAAATGTGCGTTCTTTAGCGGCCACATTTACATTCCATTCTCAGGGTTTTTAGTGTTTTTTTCCGGCATTAGGCCGGACATATATTTCTTATGATCAAGTCTAATGATAGACTTGACCAGAATATAAATCGGTAAAAGTTTCGAACATGGAATTCTCCTACAGACCCATTATTGCCATTGCTGCGTTTTCGCATAGAATACACATTACACCATGAACCAGTACGGTAATAAAAAAAAACTATGTGTAACCGCTTCTTCGAGGATCACTGACACTTCTCAAGTTCAATTTTTTATTATTCGCTCCGAGTTCTTTTACTTCTTACTTTCTCTTACCTGTCTACTGTCTCTTGTTCTATCCTAATTTTTGTCAGTGAAAACTTGTAATTGGCCTTCTTTCACTATTGTTCACATATGCATAACCTAGATGTAAGTTTTCTTAAAATAATAACTTAAAATAAATAAATAAAATAAACCTGAAACTGCATATCTACCTATTTGAGATGCAAAATATAGCCTAGGGTTGGCCCGATATTCGGCAATGTAATCAAAATGAATTAATATGTCAGCAAACAGAAACTCGCTCGAACAGCTTATCCCTCGGCTTTATGTATCATAATATTTATTTTAGTATAGTACTCAGCGTGCAAAGCCGGGGATATTTTATCATCGCCAGTCAATATAATATATTACCTCAGATTCCGGCTCGGGGATGGTAATACATTGGTATGTTAGGAGTTTACTGGCAGATTTCGTTTTTGTGCTGATCGGAAAGTAAGGGGAAAACCAAGGAGTTTACCTTCCAACAGTGAATAATACATACTGCGTGAAGTTCGGTAACAATCGTTTCACTGTAGGTATGTACCTACATATTGGAGCGTCATCGTGCCATTTTAAACCGTGTAAAAGCTAATCCATCTTGACCTCTCAAGGTAAGAACGTAATCCTACTAATATTATAAATGTGAAAGTTTGGATTTTAGTTACTCAATCACGCAATTACGGCTCAACGGATTTGGATGAAATTTGGCACACAGATTTATTATAATCCGGATTAACACATAGGATAATTTTGTCGCAAAAAGCTAGTATAAAGTATTGTATTCTTTAAATGATGATATTTTTTATAACTTTTCAATGTTCTTACCAACGACTGTTCCAATAAAATAGTAAGTAGTAATACTAAACACACACACAAAGACGTTTACTAAAATGTACTTAAGAGAACCACAATGCAGTGCAACCTCCTCCAGATTATAATTTCGTAAATGGCTTACCTTTACTCTGCGGTTAGTTATCTTTTATCCTTCACCGTTAGGAGCGCAAGCTGTTACATCACAAATAACTTGCCGTATAATAATGTATGTGGGTTTATTTTCTTTTAAAGTAAAACAATAACCGTGAAAGATAGATAACGGTGAAATGAAACATTAAAATCAGTACAGTAGAATGGAATGTAAGATGAATGAACGAGAGGTTGGGATGAAGAGGACGATTGAAAAAACTAACGACGACGTAAGAAGAAGAAAAATAGTATTAAATGTTTTAACGAGCCAAAAATAAACGAAGATACCAAATCAAAGTGTTTCTCTCATCAGCCAATTTCCTACAATTTGGGGGATCGTCCGAGATTGACGGGAAACATTTGGCTGCAGCGGATCGACGGCGTGTGACACGCGATACGCGATTCGCAAAAGACGAAAGACGAACGAAGAAGTAGCTGGGTAATAAGCGGCGAGGTGGCTGCTACTATTCGCTACAAACGAAGATTTCCACTAGGAGATGCCTGGGGATAAAGAAATTCGGGGTGTTGATACCGGAATACCTACCGGCACCGGTACGGCGGGGGCGTCGGCCATGATGTCGCTGGATGCTACGTACGGCATAAGTAAGTTCAGTGGCGAGGACAAAACCTATTCTTCGTCAAAATGGGCTGCCGATATCGAGGATAATGCTGAAATATTTGGTTGGACCGCCCAGCAGAAGCTTATCATTGCTCGACGATCGCTCGTGGGTACTGCGGAATTGTGGCTTAAATCCGAAAAGACGTATAAGTTATACGATGAGTTGAAGACGGCTGTTTTCAAAGAGTTTCCAGATGCATTAAATTCAAAAGAAATGCATGAATTCATGGCAAGCCGCAAGAAAAGGAAAGAGGAATCTGTGTACCAGTATATGCTCATTATGAAGGAGTTGGGAAAAAGGGCAAAATTTCCCGATTACATTGCTATACAGTACATAGTAGACGGCATATCTGACTACGAAAGCAATAAGGCGATATTATACGGAATCACATCGTACAGTGTGCTGAAAGAAAAACTCTCGATTTACGAGACTATGAAATCAAAGATGAAAAGAAGCAACGAAAGCAAACATAGTGCGGCCAGTGCGAGTAAACAAAGTGGTGACAGTAAGCAGAAAACATCAGGCGAAAAGCGGTCATCACCATCCGGTCGTGTGTGTTTCAAGTGTGGTGAGAAGGATCATATGGCCAGTCAGTGTCCGAATGGTGTGAAATGTTTTCGGTGCAATAAGTTCGGTCACCTAAGCAAAGATTGCAGCGGCCATGTTGTTCCTGGTGATGCATCACAATCGAACACAAAGAACGGAAGCGGACGCGGAGCTGGACGTTCAATGTGTGTGACCGATAATGTTGGTAGCAGTGACTACACCGAACGAGTGAACGAAGTGAACGACGACAGACCGAATGGGTCGACCAGAGACACCGGTGATGTTGGTACTGCTGTTGACAGTTGTCAAAGCCGTAGCTATCAAAATCAGTTTGACGTTTTGAACGTAAACAACAACAAAACGAACAGGTCGGTGAAAAGTGTTAAAATGTGCGGAATTACTGTTGATACGTTGATAGATACGGGTTGTGACTATAATTTAATAACATCTGAATTGTTTTTCGGGTTAAGCGACGTCACATACGTCAAAGATAAAGTTATGCTAACAGGACTAGGATCGGCGAAGGTGTGTACTCTGGGTAAGTTCAAAACATTTTTAGAAGTTGACAATAAAAGTTTTGAAACCTGTTTTTATGTTGTTCCATCAGGTGTTATTCCCTATCAGGTCATACTAGGTCAATCTTTCTTGGTAAATGCGACTATCTTATTAGACAAAGGTGCAGTCAAGCTTATGCCACAAGATGATTACAGTCTGTGTTTGTTAAGTTTACCTACCGAATCTGAGGAACCTATTTCTCAGATCCCTGCGTTTCAAGAGCTCATTGACAACTATAAGCCATCAAAGATTAAGGAGGCACCTATCAAATTAAAGATTATTATGAAAGATGATATCCCAGTTGCTCAGCGTCCAAGAAGATTAGCTATCAAAGAAGAAGAAGTAGTTAAGCAACAGGTTGAAGAGTGGTTGGAGAAGGGAATAATAAGACCAAGCTATTCGGAGTATGCAAGTCCATTAGTATTGGTCAAGAAGAAAGATGGTAGTTTTAGAGTTTGCGTAGATTTCAGAAAAGTAAATCAAAAGATGGTTAAGGATGAGTTTCCCTTGCCAGTCATAGATGACCATATTGATAAATTGAGTAAATCAAAAGTTTTTAGTACACTAGATTTGAAAAATGGTTTTTTTCATTTGCCTGTAGATGAGGACTCGGTGAAGTACACTTCATTTGTGACTAGCAGCCCAGAAGGGCAATACGAATTTTTACGGGCACCTTTTGGTCTGTCTATATGTCCAAACTACTTCAGTAGGTTCATTAACATAATTTTTAGAGATTTAGTTGGTCAGGGAATAGTTTTAATTTTTATAGACGATATAGTAGTCCTCGCTAAAGATGAAAAAGAGGCTCTAGATCATCTCAGTCTAGTTTTAAAGGTAGTTTCTGAATATGGGTTAGAAATTAATTGGAAAAAGTGTCAGATATTACAAAGAAAAGTAGAATATTTGGGTCATGTAATTGAAAATGGAACGGTCAAACCATCACCTGGTAAGACTGATGCAGTTGCTCGTTTTCCAGAACCAAAGTCAAGCAAACAGGTTCATAGTTTTGTGGGGTTAACATCATACTTTCGCAAGTATATTGAAAGTTATGCAATTATAGCTAGACCATTAACTGAATTACTAAAGAAAGATAAAGCATTTTACTTTGGAGAAGAAGAGAGAAGAGCATTTGAAATTTTGAAAGCTAAACTTTGCAGTGAACCCGTGTTGAAAATATTTGAAGTTGGCTTGGATACAGAGGTTCATACAGATGCGTCAAAGTATGGATTTGGAGCAATTCTTTTGCAGAAAGATAGTCAAGATGGAAAATTGCACCCTATTCATTACATGAGTAAGAAGACCAGTGCTACTGAACAAAATTATCACAGCTATGAGCTGGAAGCTTTAGCAGTGGTTGAAGGCATTAAGAAGTTTAGAAAGTATTTATTTGGGATTCATTTTAAGATTGTGACTGACTGTTCAGCATTCCAGAAGACGTTGTATAAGAATGAAGTATCTACCAAGGTGGCTAGATGGGTCTTATTCCTTCAAGACTTTGATTATGAAATAGTTCATCGATCAGGAAAGAAGATGTCACATGCAGATGCACTAAGCAGAAACCCACATGTTTACCTTATCCAGTCAGAATTGCATGCAAGAATATGTAAAGCCCAGAAGGAAGATGAAAATTTAAATTTAATAAGAGATATTTTGAAGGAGAAAGAATACAAAGATTTTTACATTGAAAATGATTTAATTTACAGAGGAGTAGAGAAGAAATTAGTTATACCAGAAGTCATGGACACCGAAATTATAAGAAGAGCACATGAAGTAGGACATTTCGGAAAGAAGAAGACCATGGATATGATAGAAAAAGATTATTACATAAAAGATTTAACTAAGAAGATAGATAAAATAATATTTGGATGTGTTCCATGTATTTTGGCCAGTAAGAAGGAGGGAAAACAAGAAGGCTTCCTCAACCCAATAGAAAAAGGAGAACTTCCATTAGAGACGTTGCACTGTGATCATCTTGGTCCATTGGATGCTACGAAGAAATTGTATAATTACATTTTGACTGTTGTTGATGGTTATTCCAAATTCGTTTGGATATATCCTACAAAGACTTTAACATCTAAAGAGACAGTAGACAAACTGAAAATTCATCAAAAAGATTATGGAAATCCATCAACAATTGTCACTGACAAAGGGACAGCCTTTACAGGAAAGGATTTTCAAGATTATTGTAACCAAGAGGGTATTAAGCATCACACTGTCACTACAGGCATTCCAAGAGGCAACGGACAAGTTGAGCGCATCCATAGGGTAATCATCTCTGTATTAACTAAGATGTGTATACAGGAACCAACTCATTGGTATAAGCATGTAAGTCATGTTCAAAGGGCTATCAATAGTACCTATCAAAGATCAATAAATACCTCACCTTTTTACTTGTTTATTGGAACAAAAATGAAGCAGAAAGAAGATATTCCAATTTTGGAATTAATAGAAGAAGAATGCAGGCAGGATTTTATTGAAAAACGACATAATTTAAGACAGGAAGCTAAAGCACACATTCTAAAAGTACAAGAGGAAAATATCAAGTCATTTAATAAAAGAAGGAAAGAAGAACAAGAATATAAAGAAGGGGAAATAGTTGCCATTCGCAGAACACAATTTGGAAATGTAATGAAACTAAAACCAAAATTTTTGGGGCCATATAAAGTTGTCAAGAAAGTAGGTAAAGGAAGATATCATGTGCAAAAGGTAGACCTTAATGCGGAAGGACCTATTAAGACTTCAACGGGTGCAGACTGTATGAAATTGTGGCCATGAGCTTATTCTGTACTCACTGTCAGACTAGGTAATCTCTTACTCATCCTATTTTGATAGAATGTGATAGGTAGATGCTAAGTATATTATTTAGGTAGGCATAACCTTCATTAAATCCTTTTAATGATGTGGTATAACTTAATCTTTGATGTGTCCGTATATCTTTGAAGTTTCCTTAAAATTTTATTTTGTTGCTATAAGAAGTATGTACCTACTTACCTAACTTTGTGTCACTGTAAAGATTTGAGTTATAATTTAAGATGTGTAAGATTTACCAGTTACTTATAGGAAGTAACTCATCATTGTTGTTGTAATAAACCTAATTTTGTTGTAGTTCAATATTAATGACTAATGTCACACAAACAAATGTTAACATGAAATCTGTCATGTAAATCAGATACTTAATATTTTTCTAATAATGATGTAACACATTGTGTTGTTGCATAACAAAGTGTGTTTAATTGCCTCTTAGTTTTAATTTGAGTAGCTAAAGTGCATGTTGTTAAAATTAAATTCATAAAGATTTGTAAGTTGTGCTGTATAATTAAGTTAAGTTTAAGTTGAAGATGATGAGGTATGTAAGGTAGTAAGGATGATGGAAGACAGGAATTAGTTAAGTAAAATTCATTGTAAAATTTTTCAGAAGTTTATTTTGTTTCTTTCACAAACTAAGTTGTATTATTGTTACCAAGTTCCATATAATATTTTGATAGAAATTTAGAATCTAAACAGTTGTTGTGTAAGAGTTTTCTCAGAAGTAAATTCAAGGTTTGAACCATTGTATTGTAACTAATGTAAGTAGTAAAGTAGTTTGGTTTAACGTAGCATAGTCAGAGGTCAGACTATAAGTCAGAATGGCCGAACTGTGGGTTTATTTTCTTTTAAAGTAAAACAATAACCGTGAAAGATAGATAACGGTGAAATGAAACATTAAAATCAGTACAGTAGAATGGAATGTAAGATGAATGAACGAGAGGTTGGAATGAAGAGAAAAGAATGAAGAGGACGATTGAAAAAACTAACGACGACGTAAGAAGAAGAAAAATAGTATTAAATGTTTTAACGAGCCAAAAATAAACGAAGATACCAAATCAAAGTGTTTCTCTCATCAGCCAATTTCCTACATGTAATATAAAAAAAAGTTATTTATTGCTTTTGAAATTGGAGAATATGAAACAGACCGCAAATATTTTATGTCAAACGAAAAATATACGTAATGGAAGGTTGTCCAATATAACCTTGATAAGTCGTTGAAGACTCATCCCTGGCAAATGTCTATGACTCGGTTGTGATGGCAAGCGACAGCATAAATAATACAAAGACTGCTTTTACATATTTGTAATAATAACAAGATACGTAATTACCTCTTGATTTAAAACATTATAGTTATTAGGTATTTCCATGAACAAAATATGCCAAGTTTTATAAAAACAGCCTGAGAAATTACCATCAAAGCATTACTTCGGCAGTATATCGTTAATACCTCTCTTATTTGCAGTTTTTTGTAAAACAAGAATACATTCAAAGCCTTATAAAACTGCTGCGATCTAAGATACGCCGCTGCGGGCACTATAAAGTTACGAAGTAAGCCTGTGCACTGTCCCGCCCCTGCAACCGACGTATAAGGGCCGTCATTCACTTGTCACCTTTACTTTCAAAGCCGGCTAAGTCAATTTGGCCATGTCTCCCCACACAAGCAACACGTGGCCCTCAACACACGTATGGGGAAAGTGGGGAAACGAGCAGCGAAGGGACCGAGTAGTTAACACGGAAACGGGAAACGTACGCGTTGAAATGGGGAGGACACGCGAGGTGAAGCGTGAGTCCGGCGATTTACGTCACAAGATACTCGACAATACGATACAATAGTTTGTATACAACTCCGGAGTGGCTTCCGGTGAAGAACCATCCACTTCTCTGCTCTGTATCTTATATAGGATCGTAGAATGGGATGAACCGATTACTTCACATCACCCTGTGCAGTAATAAGCACACAGGCATTACAAACCATTCTTAAAGCGTTACGTTTAGTCAGTCGTGTCGATTTTGTCGTTACCGATTTTTCTTTTTGGCGGGTCTACCCTTTATAGCTGAACTTTTTATATCATATTATTATTTTGCATAACAGCGGATAGCATAATCTTCATTTCGCAGAAAATCGTTTGGCATACACTCATTTATCATACATTCAAAACTCATAATTTTGTAAGTCAGAATCATCTTTAGGCATAAATTTCATAATTAACAAGCATCATATCGCCGAAAATTCACACAAACATTCAAACAAGCATACACCATGCATGCAGCAAGCATGCAGCATGCAAACGAGCATGCAACATGCAGCAGGCATGGTTTCTGTCACGGCTCGCAGATGGTTTTAACGCTCACCACCGCGACTTTGGCTTGGCCGTGGCTGAGGCTGGCACGCCAGCCAGCCTTAGCCACGGCGGTGAGCATTAAAACCACCTGCTCGTCAGCTCGCGGACCACCTCGCCCTTCCACGCCTACGTGGGCTTAAATTACACCCTCCTTGCTTTAGGGGTAGGACCGACAAGACTACGTGGAGTCGGTGTTGCAGCGCTTCGTTTCTCTCACTAACTTTTGTAGCACAACATATTGACTTCTTAAGACAATATTTTAATTTAATTTAATATTAAAAATATAATTTTATAGAAATGGCAATATGCCTAATAAAATTATTCCAAATAAAATTCTGACATCTTAAAAGTATGGCAATGTTAATTCAGACATATAAACATTCGGCCAAACAATAATTATATTGAATCATTATTATGCCTTTAAAATATTTGTTTATAGAAGATTATGCCCAATAAATTTCGGAGCTTCAAGATTCTGCCAGATGGAGGGAGCCCGAATTTGCCAATACTATCTTCCAACCGTTACGAGGCCCGAGTTCAGAAGTGGACGTTAGCAGACTAATATGACAATATAACTTGGATGTTCCGGAACAGCGACCGCAGCATTCGATCCGGTGGCGTGGGTATGTGTAGTAATAAGTAAGTGATAACCGCAAGGTCGGTTCAGCTAATATGCTCGCTGAATGTATTCTAAAATGCTCGACTGTTCCGCACCACGGCATCGACGGCGACCACCTGCTTGCATCCAATTTGGCATTAAATTGCTTGTATATGTGCGTAGTAAATTGTATAGCTACAAAGGTATTCCACCTTTGTAGCTATACAATTTACTTAAAGACTTTTAACGTAAATTATTTTTCGTTAATTAAATATTCAAGTTTCTGATAAACTTGAATATTTAATTAACGAAAAATAATTGACGGATTGGATTGGATTGTTGACGTCTTTTCTGTTTGAATTTTTAAGCTGTAAACTATAAGGTGGAATTCCAACCCGTTGCCGCTTTACAGATACAAACTATGTTGGTCGTTCACTTTGTCATTATGCTTCTGAAGTACTTGTAGACAAATGCGCATCACACGTTTTGAGTCCTCTTAGCTTGGTGCGTTATAATTTTACAACAAGTTTTGCTGCCCCCGATCTCCCCTGGATGTCTAACAATAGTAATAATAGTATTAAATAGGGTATTTGGAGTAATACTTGTTGAAAGTTATATTTAAGGATAAAACCAAGAATATCCAGTTCAGTGTCCTATGTTTTGTTATGTCTTAACAAATACCGTTCGGTCGCCAAAAATGTGCTATGTTTCGTGTATTTGCGTTGTCTCTTTCAATCCGATAAATTGACATTCTGTACATTTACATGAGAATCGAGTTTACTATAGAAGGCCACAATTCTTTTAGATAAATTTATTGTAAAAAAAACAACTACAGTTTGATGGCAAACAACCACTGAAAGAACGTTAAGCACGTTATTCTCGGAAAACAATAATTAAATGTCTTCTTTCAACTTCGAAAATAAAGTAAGAAAATGCCCTTGCTCCGATCCACGGGCTTATTTATTTGTAGCTCGCCAGTTGAAGAACATCTTAGTTACGGACAAATAATTAACTTATTTCTTCCTCTAATTTACTAAAGAAACAATTTAATAATTGAAATATGCGGAAAGAACCATATCATTATTTTTATGTATTCAATTTAAATTGAATTTGATCTTGTATAGAAAATTTTATATCATAATATTTTAATTTCAAAGTTCGCTTCTTTTAAATTGTATTTTAACAAAACATGTTCGC
Source organism: Xanthia togata (assembly GCA_963853775.1). Lineage (NCBI taxonomy): Eukaryota > Metazoa > Arthropoda > Insecta > Lepidoptera > Noctuidae > Xanthia > Xanthia togata. The sequence continues at coordinate 14,620,923 of OY970795.1, read as the reverse complement.
AACAACACATGGCGAAATTATTATGACGACAATACAAGCCGACTTTCCACTTTTTATGCAGCCTAATTTCATATTATTATGGTTTACATGAATATAATGCGGTGGGGCATGGCGTCGCTAAAACAAACATCGACGTACATTCACATTCTCTCGTCGATGTGAGTCGACGTCGAATATCGTAACAATATAAGTCCTGAGGGAAATATTTCAGTGTTAACATTAAGCTCGTGTTTTATTTCGGACAAGATTCACTTCGTTGTTGAGGCAATGTATGTTAATATCAAAATAATGAGAACGTTTTGGAACCTGCTTGGCTATGTTTGAAGTATTTAGGCACGGAATGAACATTTAAGATTTTGTATACTTGGTTTTAAATCCCTATCATATTTATTATTTTTGCAGTCGCAAGTATAAATGTAGCCAAGAAATTTAAACATTCACCCATGAATATGTTAACAACCAGGTTTGTATTTTTTTAAATAAAAACCACTTTTGTAGATTGACTATCCGTGCTTTCTGAATGCTCGCTACTCATACACATCTGAATTTTATATCTTTAGTAAAGTTTATAGTACCTTGAGACCTTTTAGAAATATTCACATATGACTGAGAAAGGGCGGACTTACGACCGGGCCACGCCACGAAATTCCGTTTTTGCCTTTCGGCGTGAATATCTAATTAAGCATGTACCTGTTCCTACTCGTGTACATCAGGTACTTGTAACTCTACATATATGACGCTCCTGTAGAGATGAATGTTAATAAGGTACAGTGTGCACCTCGTGTGTGTACTCGTGTAGTGTGGCGGCTGGAGCTAGTAACACGTTACTGATCGTGAACAATTAGTGCTAATTGGACTTTGATCTCTCGCAGTTCATTAAAGTATTATTCATAATAAACAATTAATCTAACCTTCTTACAATGCGACCCCAATGTACACTTATTAAGGAAAATAAACGAAATAATTACAACAATGGAGTATTGTGTGCCGAAGATTAATTTTGAAAACGTTTGGGGGAGTCACAAGGTACAACGATTTGTTTTGAACGCAGTACCTATTGTGTACAGTTTTTGCGCCAAATATCCTGCTAGGCTTGTCAGTATTGTTTGTTATATCAAAGTTATACGTTAATACCGATCCAAAATGCCTTATCTAAGGCCAAAAATATTATTTGACGTTTATTGGATGGTTTATGTCAATGTGCTTAGAAACAAACAATGCCTTAAAAAAAAATATATTTGAGTCGACGAATTGTAGTGATCATGGTCGATTCTCACAAAAAAAGGATACAGTTCCTGGCGACTACGCAGACTCTTCTCACAAAATAATAAACGCAGCGCAAATAAGAACTGTCCTTTACATTGTGTAATTCTGTCATAAAGCCGTGAACCGTTATCATAGCGAGCAGTTATGGTGCCGACTGTACTGAATGGTCGTCAGCTTAGCGTAAGGATTCTATTTTGGAAGGCTCGTAAATCCGGCCAGTGCCGAATTTATATTCCTGGCTTCATGCACATATTCAATTCTACGATACTCGGTCCGAACTGATCGACATCTGAATAATCACATGTCAGGGTAAATTGGCGGCACGCCGGACGCAAAGGATAATCCTCGGGTTTTGGCATATATAACAACCGGCACAATTAGTATTCATTAGGAAATTATATTTATCATTTTATAAACGTTCCCAACTTTTCCGATGACAAAAAACACACGTTTTACCAAAGTGGTGAAAGATATGGAAATGGGTCGACCTAAATTCGGGATCATAATTGTCGAAAGATTTCGAGTTTAGCCCAGCCAGTGCCCAATGATGTGCCTTTAAAAATGTGTAAAAAATGTATTAGGTTGGATGAGATTGTGAGAAAACGGTTAATAATTGGTATATTTTATTTATTATTTATTAATTTCAATCAACTTTGGATCATAGGTACAATTAAACAGAATTAAAAATTATAAAAACATCAACACAAATAAAATCGGCATGACAATTAAAATTAAAATTTGAACAAAAATAAATCAAATTAAAATTAAAACAAATTAAAATTAAAATCAATATCACAATTAAAATTAAAATTATTATAAAATTAAAACAAATTATTAAAATAATATCTTGACATTAGTCAGTACGTGAACCATGCAACAGTGGTTCACGTACTGACAGTTGAAACGTTCAGCAAAAGCCTTCAGGATACTGTTGCGGCTGGCACCCTGTGCACCAGGGACGTGCACCGCTTGCGCATGACTGTGTAGAAACAATCCACACGCGCCTCGGCAAACATCCCCGATGCGCTACAGAAGCGAGGCAGCCCCAAGAGTACCCTGAACGCGTTATTGTATTGGACACGCAGAGCGCTGTACTGTTTCTGCGTGTAATCCATCCACAGACTGCCGGTATAAAAGGACGTACAAAATGCCCTAAATAGGGCTATTTTGACGCCCCTCGAACACCGAGCAAATCTGCGGGCTATCATATTCGCACGAACAGACAGCGCCCTGCGTTCCCTTTCAATGTCTGCATCGGCTTCCAGGTCAGAGGTTAATAAATGTCCAAGATATTTAAAAGTAAAGGTATAAGGAGCTTTGATCATTTGCCAAAAATAATATAATTATTGCAGTTTTTGTAGTTAAACTAGCAGCTTATGTAATGATACACGCATGATAAAACTAACAATTAAAAACGACTCCTAAATTCATAACTGCCTTTTTGCCCCGCTGTCGTCACGCAATTAGCAGCTATGCAAAAGGTCCGGTTTTTCAGTTAAAACAAAGAAATGTGCAAACAAAGTTTCGCAGTTCGTTACCTACATCATTACAGGGTGCAAAACTCTTCATTTGTTGTTCTTTTTTGTCACGGTTTCATTTATTTTGCCTGTGGTCAATTAAATATACAGGAGACAGCGGGAAGTTATTTTTTCATCAGTCAAAGGGTCAGGGGTACGGCTGTCCAGAGGAGATAAGGCTAGAAATTAGTCATTTGCTACTGTCAATATTAACCAGAATTATTATGAAATATCTTAATCCATGCTGAAATTTTAATAAAGACTTGATTAAATTAGAACGGGGTTTGGCAGCACCTCAGAAAAGTTCTCAGCGTACACCGAAATTGCATTGCTTTTATATGTTCGTTGTTTTGGTACAAGCAAAGACATTTATAAAGACTTAATTCACTGTTGCAAATCATGGCAATAGTGAATTAAGATGATTGAATTGTAATTAAAGATGTTAAGAAACTTAAGATATAGACAAATACAAAATCTATTCAGTTTTCAGTCGTTTCAAGTTTCATACGTTTCATGTTTCAACACGTTTAAAAAAAAAATCTTAATAGATTTAACTTGGACAGCAATAAAATCTCATTTTTTTAAAGCAAGCAAAACCTAGGCACATTTCTCTCCACGTCGTCGTCGTCGCGTCGTGGAAGTGGGCGTGAACTCGTGACGCTCGCAAGATCTCTTAGCTCACTGGCTGCGACGGTGCCAATAACTCACGGAGATAAGCATTTTAAGAAATTTCATAAATTCCGAGGATTTTTTTTTTTTACTTTATCTTTTCCGTTTGCCATCGATTGTGGGCTTATCGTTTTGTTCTTATTCTTCTGGATTGCGTTATTAGAAAATTTATGAATTCACTGTCAGATTTGCCTTAGTAGGTATGTATAAAGAAAGAAAGAAAATACGTTTATTTGCGGTGAACATGACGCAAAAAAGAGCTTACATAAAAAATATAATTTAGAAAAGGTTGCGGGAAACATGCGTCACATCCACGCAAAACGGCTATCGCTCAGCATTATGCTGCGACCCTATGCAAGACAGAGCCCCAGCGCTGATTACAAAGCTAAGTACAATATACCTTTAACTGCTAGTAATGCTAGTAGGTATTATAATATATTATCTGTGCTTTTAACAAAGAAAGCATAAAGGTAACTGAAAATACATTAGCAAAACATTGAACAGCTAATAATGTATAAATGATGACAGATAAAGCAATCTACTCTACAGCTGCTCGTCTAGGAATTTTTCCGGCCAATTACTGTGGTTCGTTTTGAGTAAATTGAACTTGCGCTCATTAGCAAGCGCACTTGGAAGTAATTCATTGATTTTATAATATGTATGTGACGCAAAGTTATATCATAAATAAAATGTGACGTTCGAAACCCAGAACCCATATTTTCCTACGTAATCAGGGTCCCCGCGTATTTCACCCGCCTAATTTAATCCCTTAATCGCATATTACGACACCCACGAGACAAGATGGGTGGTCTGATCTTGGCCGGGACATACGGGGACAGACGACATTATTATATTCCGCACTGAAACATACAATACTTTATACTGTGTAAAAATAAAATAGCAATTCGTATTTCTTTGCTATGGGAATCTCGGAGCTTGATTTAACTCGGTAAGTGTCAATGTTTTTTTAACGTACTTTCTCGTATCTACAGATAAGACCATCTCAGGATGCGATAAGTGCTCCAATGAGTGAGTGGTTCAATTTATCACAGTGTCACCGCAGTCTGCTAGCTACGTACACAGCACCCATCCACACATTGTGAGAGAGCGAGCGGTGCAGCCATGCAGCGCCACTGAATATAATTGATCTCGATTCTCGGTGCACAGTGTACGACTAAGCCAGCATTATAACAAATTCGGACTGAGAGTTTTAACAATGTTATTATTCATGCTCGTTCAGTTTCAAAATACTAACACCTTACTGATTTAGTAGGTACGCTCAAATACCTATCTTTTCCCGTGGATAAATTTATTTGTACCTACCAATAAGAAACATCTATAAACATTCCATTCGAAAACTTAATCACGCTCACAGTTATTTAGCCATGAATCATTGAGTACATTAATCAACGGATGACGGAAACATAATGAATCCGCTTCCTTTCACGTCATTATAAGAATTAACTGAAAGAAAACAAGTTACTCTGGCGCCTCCATCACGGGAAGACTGACAGGCTATTACGTTACAGTTATATATATTGAAACAGTACCTACGTACCCGATATACTTATGTATAAGCGTGCAGCATCGTTGATGTAGGAACATTAGGTTCAATTGAGGTAAGGGACAAAATACGATTTTTCAGGAGAGGCCGACAAAGTTTGTTTTCGGACTAAATCGCCCATAACTTTTTTTGTTATTAACCTTTTTCGGATCTGATTTCACACATAATTTTGTATTTTAGTGTGTAACATTTATTTAAATAAGTTAGCTAATTAAGAAAATAGACGTCAATTACACCAACTAATTTTGTTAGCAATGTCCCTTACTGACCAAGTATCTTGTAGTCGCGTCCCTTACATTAAATTGACCTCTACATTGGATCCAATCCATTGATGAAAAAATAGTGTAAAGGACTTGTTGAAAAAAAATATGAAAAAAAATACAGTGTAAAGAGATTGTTGACAGAAATTGAAGTACACACTTTTGATGTATGGATATCTTAAATTTGGAAATCGTTATAAACAATTATTTAAGAGACATGAAAATGTATTAGAACCATGTGTGTGTTAATAATCATTTTTTTAAAATATTAATAAAATTGAGATCATGAAATGTTTCAGAATTAGAGGTTTTTTTCATCAAAATTATCTTCTTCGTCCGTGTGATTCAAATTGTCAATCACTTTAGCGCAATATGCTAGCTTCAAATAATCTTGATGAGATCTACTACGCATAGCATTCACGCATATTTTTTTTTAATCGTTGTATTTTGCCAACGATATTGGCAGCCTGGTGCTACACAAAGGTCTTAGTTCTATGCAATCAGTGTCCACTGTTATATCAGGCGAGCCTGCTAGTGGTGACGGCACAATAACTGATGTTTTACTCTTAACCTTACCCTCTCCCGTGCCTTTTCGTTTTCCCTTCCTACTTTTCGTTTTAATAAAATATATAATGGTCTTAATTACTCCCTATCTTTTTGGCTGCCAATTCTCCATTTATTTTGATGACATAAACAACCGCTACCTACTTCATAGACTGTTTAGTCCAAATGGTTGTAAGGTCTTTTTACTTTATCGCACCTATTCTAATTTTTGTAACTTGCAAGTCCTTCGTCTTTTATGTTTTTTTTTTGTCCCCTGTCAATAAAATCTTTGTGTTTCATAACGCTCACGACGTAGGGACGAGGATTCTTTTTAGCACATTTCATGTAACTAGGCCATTGCGTGTAACTCCAAACAGTCAATTTTCGCACTTCTCGTTCAATAACCGAGCGCATGCTGTCAACTGGCATGTAACTATGACCGGTCAATAAGAAGTTAATCTGAATCGTTTCGACATTCTTGGATATTGAAAAAAAATAATGCTATATTTCCAGCATTGTCCTATTACGATTTTGTCCAGTGCAAGCATCGCAATACAAGATAACTTTTCTTATTGCTCTATCATCGACATCTTTCAGATACTTGAAAAGGCAGGACCCTATCTATCCCTTTTGACCTTCATTTTCCGTCATATTCTCCCCAAATATAGCAAAACCCGTTTTGAGTATAGCTTTCATAATTCGTAAAGTTATACACAGTTGAGAGCAGCGGTAGCCCAGTGGTGGCGGCACCGACTTACGAACAGTAAGTCGTGGGTTCGAACCCAGACAGGTGCTTTACTTTGTGTAAATTATTTCATCTCCACTGCTATCAAAACGGTGAAGGAAAACATCGTGAGGAAACCGGCATGTCCTAGAACCAAAAATCCAAAGACATTGTGACATCTACCAATCCACACTGGGCACGCGTGGTAGATTATAGCCCACTCCCTCTCATTGAGAGGAGGCCGTGTCCCTGCAGTGGGAACGTTATAGGCTGATGATGATGATGATACAGTTTCTTTTCTGCTATAGAATAACAAAATATTGTTACCATGAGGCGTATTTAAAATCTTTTGTAAATCAAAGCTTGCAACTAGTGTCCTTGTTTAGAGAATAATTTTAATGACAAGTAAATCTTTCATAAGTATCATCTTTTTTTCCATGTGATCTTGCATCTTTTCCTTGTCCTTTTCTGCCTCCTTTACTTACTTACCTCACTGTTTTCATGTTTAGCTTGCACTTATCCTTCTTCGGAACGTGAATAGTTATATTGCTGTATTCCTTATGGAACAGATTAATGAAAACACGATCGCTCAGGTAATTTATATTTTTCTGTTCGCATGATTTTCGGTATAGGTGGTATAAGTTAGTCAACGTTTTGTATTCTTGTGGTAAATACAGCTTGCTTGAATGCCTACAGTAATGTGAGGGTAGTAACGGAAGAGACTCGATGTACTCCTTTGCCGCATTTACAGTAGCTTCTTCATATTTCATGTTATAAATTGTTTTTTTTTTTTTTTTTGGGATAAACCCCCTTTTTGTGCATTTCACAGTGTATATAACAAAAAAAAACTGTGTTATTACACAGTTTTTTTGCTAGACTAGATATTTCTGGTCTAGCAAAATTGTTGACAAAGGAGACTGAAACGATTACATAGAATCTTGGGCTTGGTTGTAAAAAGATGAAAGTGGTGTCAATTAATAGCTTATATACATATTATCAACCTGTCACTGAAAATTCTGCGGATTGAGTAAATCTGAGAACAGAGATACAAGATATTATGTAAAAGTGAGGTTATGTTACAATCTTTAACTAACAGCTGATTCCTGAAGTGCAAAATATGTGCTGTTGCACTAATAGTTATTATATTTAGTAGGAAATGTTTAATAAATCATATGAATGAACGTCAATGACTACAGTCCTACCTAACTATGTAGGTAACAGGTATGGAGTTATGGAAAGGATGTCTAAAATAAAATAAAAATTAATTTAAGTAATATAGTGTTTTATTCGTCTTCGATTATAATTAAAATGTCGTCTAGGAATTGTGCAGGTGGTGCTATATGATCTTGGTACCTAGCCCAGCTAAGGTACCATATAATGCACATTATATTTTATGAGCGCAGCAGCCTACAGTTCGTTTCCCTACAATACAATTACAGTAATGCATTACTATAGCCTCCCTTCCTGTACGAGAGCCATTGCAGAATCACTGACAGAATTTTTTCATCGTGTAAGGGTCGTCGAGCCAGTGTATTGCAGTGATCAGTTGTTATCCCACAATTCACACAGCGATCCATAGTTTCAACAATATCCAATCCACAAGCCGGCGGTAAAATCCAAAATAACAATTCCAAGTCAAACGTGTGCGGTCCATGGCCCTGTACGGGGCACCGGTGTGGGCGCGTTCGTTGAGGCGGCGGCCTGCCCGCCGGTTGAACGCGTCCCAGAGGGTCATGGCCACCCGGCTGGTCCGGGGATACCGCACGGTCTCCGGTGAGGCAGCGAGCCTCCTTGCCGGATTGCCGCCATGGGATCTGGAGGCAAAAGTCCTCGCGCATATTTAGGAGTGATCACAGAATGGTCAGAGGCACATTGAATATCAACGTCAAGCTGGAAAGGTCCCGTTTGATGAAGTCTACGCTCCGACCCTCAAATGCTCATATCTGCTGCCCCGAGAGCTTTCAGCTCGAGTTGTCAAATCGCTTTGAATGCCTGGAGAACTGCGAGTCAGTGGACGAGACTAACTACAGGTTCGTGGAAACTGTCCGAGCGGTCGGGTCAAAATTTTTCAGACCCCGTCGTACAGACAGGCCGCAAAAGCTTACCGATCAAACTCTCAACCTCATGGCAGAACGACGTTCAATGGCACTGCAGACCTCCGTTGATGCTAAGGCATATCGGCAGCTCAATAGACGGATATGGAAGTCTTGCGACATGACATTGGCAACTTTAATACGAACTGTATTAAAGAGGCGATTGAACGGAACCAAGACTCCAAAGTGTTCGCAAGAGATATATCTATTGGGCAAAGCCAGCTGACGAAGCTGAAAACGGAGGACGGCAGTGTAACATCGTCAAAAGCCGAAGTTTTGAGGGAGATCGAGAAGTTTTATGGACAGTTACGAGTATACACGTCGGTCAATAAATCTGTTGGTAGCTCAGCCCAAGATCCTAGAGCTAAGCTGACCCGACACTATACTGACGATATCCCGGACATCAGCCTATACGAGATTAGGATGGCCCTCAAACAGCTTAGGAACAACAAGGCGCCGGGTGAAGACGGAATCACATCAGAGCTTCTGAAAGCGGGTGGAACACCGGTGCTGAAGGTCCTTCAGAGGCTCTTCAACTCCGTCTTACTCGAAGGAATAACGCCAGAGGCATGGAACAGAAGTGCGGTGGTACTCTTCTTTAAGAAAGGGGATAATACCTCCTTAAAGAATTACAGGCCCATCTCGCTTCTGAGCCATGACTACAAGCTGTTCTCGAGGGTCATCACGAATCGTCTCGCACGTAGGTTCGATGACTTCCAGCCTCCAGAGCCGGTTTCCGAAAAGGCTTTAGTACCATAGACCACATCCATACGCTGCGGCAAGTTATACAGAAGACCGAGGAGTATAACTTGCCACTATGCTTGGCGTTCGTGAACTATGAGAAGGCCTTTGATTCGATCGAGACCTGGGCAGTGCTACAATCTCTCCTGCGGTGCCATATTGACTATCGGTACATCGAGGTGCTGAAGTGTTTGTACAAAAACGCCACTATGTCGGTCCGAGTACAGGAGCAGAGCACGAGAGCTATTCCTCTGCAGCGAGGCGTAAGACAGGGAGATGTTATCTCTCCGAAACTGTTCACCGCTGCATTGGAAGACGCTTTCAAGCTCCTGGAATGGGAAGGATTCGGCATCAACATTAACGGCGAGTACATCACTCACCTTCGGTTTGCCGACGATATTGTGGTCATGGCAGAATCGCTGGAACACCTTGGCACAATGCTCGAAGGCCTCAATAGAGTCTCCCAACAAGTAGGGCTCCGGATGAACATGGACAAAACGAAAGTCATGTCGAAAGTCCATGTTGCGCCCTACCCAGTATCGGTTGGGTGCTCTATTCTCGAAACTGTTGACAAATATGTCTACCTGGGTCAAGTGATCCAGTTGGGTAGGTTCAGTTTCGAGATGGAGGTCAATCGTCGAATCCGACTCGGCTGGGCAGCGTTCGGGAAACTGCACAACATCTTCTCGTCCAACATATGTACCTCAGTGCCTAAAGACGAAAGTCTACAACCAGTGTGTGTTACCAGTGATGACATACGGAACTGAAACGTGGCCTCTCACCATGGACCTCATAAGAAAGCTCAAGGTCACTCAGCGCGCTATGGAAAGGGCTATGCTCGGTGTTTCTTTGCGAGATCGAATCAGAAATGAGGAGATCCGCAAACGAACTAAAGTCGCTGACATAGCCCAACGGATTAGCAAGCTGAAGTGGCAGTGGGCGGGGCACATAGCGCGCAGAACTGACGGCCGATGGGGCAGAAAGGTTCTGGAATGGAGGCCACGTACCGGCAAGCGCAGCGTAGGACGTTCACTCACAAGGTGGACAGACAACCTAATAAAGGTCGCAGGAAGCTGCTAGATGCAGGTCGCTTCCAATCGGCCAAATTGGAAATCATTGGGGGAGGCCTATGTTCAGCAGTGGACGTCCCATGGCTGAAATGATGTTGATGATGATGATATTTGGGAGTGGCGCGAGGAGGCGAAACGCCGGGGCTTGACTCCGATGCCGCGCGAAATCGCGGCACAGCGGACAGAGCTCCTACGGGATCTCATGGCGTCATGGAGAGTGCGATTGTCGCAACCCAGTGCTGGGTACGCCACTATTGCGGCGATAAGTCCCCTCTTTGAGGAGTGGCTGGAGAGGCGCCACGGCGTCCTCACCTTCCGCCTGTCGCAGGTCCTCACCGGACACGGCTGTTTCGGGAGGTACCTGTTTCGGATAAGGCGGGAGGAAACGCCCGGGTGTCATCACTGCGTGGATCGCCCGGAGGACACGGTGGAGCACACGGTGGAGGTATGCCCGGTTTGGGTAGAGCACCACCGTATCCTCGTGGAGGCGATCGGTGGCGGGGAACTCGCGTCCGGCCCTGGTCCAGGCCATGGTACGGAGCGAGAGGGCATGGGCGGCCGTCACCTCCTTCTGCGAAGCAGTAATGCTCGCGAAGGAGGAGGCGGAGCGCGTGAGGGAGAGGCAAATTTCGCGCCCTCACGCCCCTAGCCGCCGCAGGAGGAGACGCCCTGGGCGTCGGGAATCAATTGCTGATTCCCGGCCACCGTAGGCACGGACTTGCAGACGGTGAGCAATGGGTAGCTCGCCGTCCGGTAAGGACCAAGCCCGGGTCGATGGCGCGTTGTGTTCCACGCGCGCCTCAAAGAGATGTCAGCGAATGAAGGGGTCCGATGAGACCATTGCCTGCAGGGGTTGCGGGAAAGTCCGAAAGGGATACCGTGACCCCTGGCATTGCACAGGCAACAGAAGGAACACGGGTGGGTTTTAGTCAGTAAGAGTCTGACACGCACTCCCGCTCCACCCAGAGCGGGAGGAGTCATTTGATGATTTCCCAACCAAAAAAAAAAAAAAAAAAAGTCATGCCGGTTTCCTCACGATATTTTCCTTCACCGTTTTTTGAGCAAGTGATAATGATATAATACACACATGAATCCGAAAACTCAGAGGTGCGTGCCTTGGGTTCGAACTCGAGACCTACCACTTGTCAGTCTGACGGTCACACCACTAGGCTATCACTGCTTTCAAATAGGTGTAACGTTGACACTGCTAAAGTATGACAATGCAAATTGGGGTAAGGGACAACTATGTCAAAACTCGTGCAATCCATTTAAAGTATGGATGATATTTATTTTTTGAGATAACAAAGGCATTGGTGTAAGGCCAGTTTTATTATGGTTTCTTCAAACATAAACCATGTAATGGTAATTCGTTCATTGGGAAGACCCTTACCTTATTTGAAGTGGATTGGCGGCGGTAATTACACTATTTCAAGTTGCTATATTGCACAGTTTTTCAGATGCATTGTTAATGGGGCTGATTCGAAATTTGGATCCATAAAATAAGTAGGGTAAGGGACATTTTTCTTAAGCTAGAATAAATATAGGTACACCATTCGAGAGAACGAAAAATTCTGAACAAAACTGTATACTCAACTCATTTTGGGTATTTTGTCCCTTACCTCAATTGAACCTATGGTCGATGATTGATTGGTTTACAGTCCTTGGAGAATTTTCTATTCTTAAAGGAAAAAGGGCACGACGTTATATCACATTTAAATACAGGTTGACTTTTAATGGTCTTATGGAATTTATGATTAAAGAAAATTATAAATAAGCACTGGGCTCAGTACTACGATGTCAGTTTATTAGTGCTCAGCAACACCACGACGCTGCGACGCCGTCTCCGCGCCGCCACGCACAGCCCGCGCCGCCACCGCGCCCTCACGGCGCCGCCACCACACCGCTAGTACCTACTGTTAAAACTATTTTTTTTTATACTATCACCAGTCGCTTGCAAAAATGCACGAGCTTTATATGTGATAATTATGGCAAAGTTAAGCGGAGACAGCGCGGCGCAGCGACGGAGCGGCGACGGTGCCGTGTACACGAACCCTTATTGTGTTTCAAATCTTAGGAACAAAATTCTAAAAATATTTAGTTATAAAAACATAGTAGGTACAGCTAAATCTCTTTCAACAGACTCCTTCAGCCCGTACATTCAATGGATTCCTTCAGCCCGTACATTCAACGGACTCCTTCAGCCTGTACATTCAATGGATTCCTTCAGCCCGTACATTCAACGGACTCCTTCAGCCCGTACATTCAATGGATTCCTTCAGCCCGTACATTCAACGGACTTCTACAGCCCGTACATTCAACGGACTCCTTCAGCCCGTACATTCGACGGACTCCTTCAGCCCGTACATTCAATGGACTCCTTCAGCCCGTATATTCAATGGATTCCTTCAGCCCGTACATTCAACGGACTCCTTCAGCCCGTACATTCAATGGATTCCTTCAGCCCGTACATTCAATGGATTCCTTCAGCCCGTACATTCAACGGACTCCTTCAGCCCGTACATTCAACGGACTCCTTCAGCCCGTACATTCGACGGACTACTCAGTCCACTTTTGCATTACATTTTTGCCACTGTAAACAATCCGCCCACCAGACGTCGTAGTGTAAACGAACGAGTGGCCTCCCTAATTACTCTCTGGAATGTGATGGAGAAGTCTTTATTATGTACTTTCTTGTACAAACATGCGTGTATGTGCGAGGACTTCCACAAATGTACTTAATGTAACGGCTGGGTAACTCGCGACTCGGGCTCAGGGTAATTATATCAGCTGTGCACAAAGTGTTCATTAGCACCTCTACTTACTAGATTTTACAGTTGAATAGCAAATGATGTTTATGTTACGACGTAATGACGTTTATGCCATTAACAGAATTGTATGAGAGCGAAACGTCTCCTTTGTAAGTATGACGTCGATAATGCGTTGTTCGCTGTGTTTATTTTGATACTTTCGCGAACGAACGAACGATTTGATACCGATAATTATTTCCTTATGTTTTTTTTCTAACTGTCAAATCAAGAAGATACATACCCCAACGACCCCAACTGTTTTACAATAATAACAATAATTCAAAAAAATATACGTACCTACCACCAACCTTTTTAATCTTAATTAACAAAAACAATAATATAGCAGGTGTTTGTGGTGGAATCTATAGGAACATACAAAACGTTAAAAAAGCAAAAACGCCAAGAGTTTATATCCACCATATATACCATATTTACAATTTCGTAACGGATATTAGGGACAGGTTATGATGAACGGTTTTCGGATTGACGTCATGTCCGAGCCCATCGCTTTCTTTAAGCTTTCTGAATTTAATGACAAAAAAAAGTATTTCAAGGTATTAGCTAAATTCTTACTAGTTACTTACAAAACCTCTGTATGTAATTGCTTAACTATTATTCAGTCAATAGAATATTTAAACCTACTCCTGTTTCATATTATATGTAGTACCATAAATTGGAACGTTTTGTCCCTAAGTTTAGGATATATTGCAAGTTAGGGATCGACACAAAATCGGGTTATTAGATTGATATGAAAACTTTGATATAGATAACTTGGCTTGGATACTGGCGAAGGCCGCATAAGTTACACACCTATGTAAATTATTCAAGCGGACGAAGTAGCTAGCTTTACTCGTTTTTCAACTTAGATAACTGTGCAGACTGTGTGTTATGTACAGTTATTTAAAGTTCAAAGCCGCGAATCACAAGTAGTTAGTCGGCGTTTGAAGTAGTTGTTAGTTTACGAACAGCCGGTGACGTCGAATGTCGCGCGAACACGATGTTAATTAGAGTAGCAACAACAAGACGGATAACATTAAACATAATCTAAATCCATTAATTCGGTCCGTTTTTTGTTTAAAACGATCAAATTTGTCATCGATGTTCGCTTGTTAGGCTCCAATTACACTCAATCTGCCTATCCTTTTCCCAACTATATTGGGGTCGGCTCCCAGTCAAACTGGATGCAGCTGAATACCAGATTTTACATGGAGCGACTGCCTATCTGACCTCCACAACCCATTAACTGAGTAATACGATACCCCTTGGTAAGACTGGTTGTCAGACTTTCGGGTTTCTGACGACCCGTAACGACTGTCAAAGATCCACGAATGACCTACGGGACCAATGGCTTAACGTGCTTTCCGAGGCACGGAGGAGTCTCGGTACGTAAAGATGGTCACCCATCCACAGACCAACCCCGGCAAGCGTAGCTCTTAACCTGACGGATCGACCCGTGCCGTAGTTATTACTTAGCCACGAGCTCATTTGATAAATATATACATATATATATACGGGTCGATCCGTCAGGTTAAGCTACGCTTGCCGGGGTTGGTCTGTGGATAGGTGACCATCTTTACATACCGAGACTCCTCCGTGCCTCGGAAAGCACGTTAAGCCGTTGGTCCCGGCTGTCATTTGTGGATCTTTGACAGTCGTTACGAGTCGTCAGAAGCCCGAAAGTCTGACAACCAGTCTTACCAAGGGGTATCATATCACCCAATTACTGGGTTGTAGAGGTCAGATAGGCAGTCGCTCCATATAAAATACTGGTATTCAGCTGCATCCGGTTAGACTGGAAGCTGACCCCAACGTTGTTGGGAAAAGGCTAGGCAGATGATGATATATTTATCATATAAATATATATTTCATATCTGTCAAATCCTATGATCATAGTTAGTTGGATGATGCTGTTCTTCATTTTTACATATTACACATAAATTATCATATCAACGTCATACTTAATCAAGATGGATAACGATCTATAGTCGTAATTAATTGAGCCATTTTGGAGGCTAGACGGATATGATCATATTTGTACGCTTGCTGTCAAATAGAATATCTTAACTATGATCATAGACGATATGAATCATATGTAGATATTATATCGCCATTGGTTCTTCATATAAAAATTACCCATAGGTACATCTCTAATCATATTTAATTGTCTAAATTATGTAGTCGATGATTTTGGTGCACGGTAAAACTCTAATGAGTTTATGTTTGCACCAACTTATTATGTATGAAGATGTATGTGTACTACTGAATGAATAAATAAATAAATAAATAATAATCAAACGATATCTACTTATTCATACAAAGAAATAAGACTGGTACGAAAATTAGCGTTAAGTAGCTATTTGTATAGGTATATGTATATTCTGACGATTTTCTTTTATATTTCCGCTAAGTCATCTGATTGAAAGAAAAAGAAAGAAAGAAAATACGTTTATTTGCGGTAGAATATGACGCAAGCAAGGAAAAAAAAAAACAAATAAAACACGAAAATAACAAATTGGAGGAAAATATGCGTCACATCCACGCAAAACGGCCATCGCATTGATTGATAGAGATGTCGTGGGAGGCTAAATTAGACCATTTTTGTAGGCAGGTTTCGTAACATTATATATTAACGAAATAATTAATTATGTAAAAATATGCTTTTAAATACTTATTACGCTTTTTTTACGCAATTCATACAGCCAGCCATACCTACGTAATGGGCACCCACGACCGTAATAATGATTGTAATTTGTAAGTGCACTCAACATAACACTTCATTTTTGGCAGCTAAACTATGAGAAAAATGCTCCGTCGGTCCGCAAATGCACTGCGAGACAGCTGCTCTATAGTATTTTAAGTCAATTTCTGCAGCACGAAAACTTTCATAATTACAATGTGGTGGATTATAACGACCAACTTTGACCGCAAATGATATTTCGAGACAAACTATTTCCACATTAAGTATTAACACCGGGCCGCGTGTTTAATTAAATTCCCTTTTTACACGTTCCGGTGTCGCTAATAAATTAAAATGTTACATTCGCTTGCTATCTGAGTAATGACGAGTATGTTGGACATTACCTAGGTACCCGTCATAAGAGTATTTTAATTTGTCATTTTTTGTAGCGTATAAAAAGCGATAGGTATGATATTCAGAAGATCATTAGGTAACTACCTACCGCTAAGATGACTAATACGTATAAAGCAGGTAGAGTAATCTAGCTAAATAAAGGCCATGCATTCCATGTTTTTACGTTCTTGCTAGTAGGTAGTATGTGACACGAAATTTTCACAAAACATTCAATTAAATTCAGCCGAATACTAGCGCGCAAATGAAAAGTTTAAATCACATAGTAAGTAACAAGTAGCTAAATGTAACTTCTCGAAGGCTGCCGTGGTTTCTATGGTAACTTCTGCTTAGAGTAGCCGTAGCTTGAGATTAATTAAATATTGAAGTCTAGTGAGGAGAAGGAATAAAGGAGGCTATCTTGCTGCAACACAACATACGTTCCCATCACCGTTCAGCGTTCGAGCACCCTAAGAGATAATTTAGGTTGCAGACATTACACGCCAGAATCCTGTTTGTATTTCAGACCAAGGGTTGGCACCGAGCTTATTTCTATATTTCCAACATTTCGCTGTTCTTGGCATTTCCGGACAGAGAAAAACCGAACAAAACAAAATTTATTCACGCTACTCAACAACCAGCGAACACAGTACACATTCTATAGCGTTGTTTGGGTCGAATAATGTTATTCGTTTTCTGTATGTAGCCTGAAAAACAAAACGATTATATGATTATTGTGGAGAAACTGCTGCGTGCTAACTTTTTGTTTTTACTTTTCTCCGAGTAGGTACGACGAAGTCAGCAGAAAGGAACAAATGAAAAAACTTACCTATAGCCTATATGCCTACTTACCTAACATAATATATAATCCTTATCACATCAAACTTAAAAAAAAAAAAATGATTGTTCATTAGATTAGGTACTGATTTAGAAATTGTTTGCTGAAGAGGCTAGGACTGCTCTTGTCAGCTGTTATGGCGAACTAATATTTTCCAGGAAAGTTTTCGTAAGTAGCTAACCAAGACAAAATTATTACCTACCTAACTAGCTAATATTTTTCACCGTTTCTTCGTTTACACTAGTTTTCTTTTAGGTGGCAGCTATGTTAGAAAATCGATAGGGACCTACTATTTTTCACCTATATACGGTGTTAATTACTTTTCTTAAATTAACTTTCGTTAACGTCATGTTCTTACATTCTCGCACCAGTTATCACGTACAACGTTGTGCGTCGCAAAATCAAGTCTATTTCGTTTTGATATTTATCGATCGAACGTTTGAAATTATACAGGAAATTGCATTTTGCGCAAGCTAAAATTAATTTATTAGCACTGTCAAGCAAGGAAAGATAACAGGGTATACCTTAATTTAAAACAGCACGTCTGCAAATACTTAACAGACTCACAAAAACAAAACAACACCAAATTGGTCAGCGAAATGGGTTCGATCATATTTCCAAAGATACGGAAACAATGCAATTATCAGATAAAATCAGGTGGACTGCGCGAATTCAGAGTACTTACCTACGTGCAATACGTAGGTAGTAGATATTCGGAATTTATGTGAAGTCAAAATACCTGGCCACTTATTTGTTTTCTACGATAAAAGATTGGCATTATGTTTTGCAAATAGGTAGATTCCTCCGGTAGTACGACTAGCTTCGTTTGAAGGGATTACTTACAAGGCTCGATTCACAAATAGGCCTCGGTTAAGCCGAGATTAACTTTCTAAATCATTCTTTTGCATAAAATCTACCGATAAGATTCACAACAAAATGGGTCAAAGTTAAATAAATTTTGTGACATTTCGATAATAACGGGTGGGCCATCTAGTGTTTTAAATTTGAATCGGCTATAAAATAGTACTGATTATTTTTTTAAATTTCTGGTTTTATTGGAAAGGTTGAACTTTGTCATTTAAGAATGGAACACAATATCATTCATAATTATGACTATCACGACTGGCTCGGCAGTACCCCATCCGATCAACCCTATTTTTCAGTACATTTTCGATTGTTTCGGCTTGAATCTATATATATAGGACATTTAACAGATAGGTGAACCTTGAACGCTTAATCTTATGTATAAGATAGAGTAGAGACTTCATTCCAGCTGGCAGTCTGCCCAGTAGGAAAAATATTGAAAAGTTTTCTATATTGCTACTAATGCTACCAGGGTGGCATGGACATAGACACGCATCGTGTAGAAATACCCCTACCACCAACCTAGAGTAGAAATTTTTTGAAGGTTATGAAAAAAAAACAGCTGTTTCATAGAAAATTGACCTACGCGGTCAAAATATATGGACAGCAATTTTTTTTTTCTGAATCATGCGCCGAATCCATAATAACAGGGTATTTGTTGATGTCCCTGCCACGCTGAATATCTGTCGCAGGCAGATTGTATGATTCGTCATTATACATATTATGGCGTCGTCCGTTTACAAACGCTCGCAGTTCTTTATGAAATATGCCGGAGGCAAATTGGCAACTCGTTCAATGTAATTTTTTTGACATAGATTGTTATTGTCGGGTGACAATCACAAAGCACAGGTTGGACAAATCAGACTTTATTCCAGCAATCAGGTACTTACCTAATATTTCACCGTAAAATTTTGAGAAGCTTTAGTTTATAATCTATCGGTATTATTTCCGTTAGATTATAAACTGTGGATGTACCTGCTACAGGTACACCTCTGCCCAACCAACCCTTCGGAGAAACAAGGCGGGATGTTACGTTATGTTATGTATATTATTATGAGTGTGGAGATTAAGGGAGGCCCTTTAGGCCCTCCCGAAAACAGTGAAACTAGTGAAATGGACACACGGACAGTGTAATTGTGAATAATAAAAAGAACAGTGACTATAAATTAACTAGTGTAAGTAAGTGAACTTTCCCCGGACAATGAAGGACAATACGCAGTTAAGAAATACCCGTGCTATTGCAAACAACGAAGAAACCAGACAACAATTCCAACAAACCCTATGGGACAAAACCATGCACCTACCAAAGGAAATCACAACCGACGCAGAATGCGAAGAATATATACTACAACTAGAAAAAGCCATCACAGAAACTCAAACTCAAAGCATTTATTTCAATTAAATAAATGGTTTAATTGAAATAAATGCTTTGAGTTTGAGTTTCTGTGATGACCGTTAACCGATAACCGTTTGTAAAGACTGGAATCAGAGAAATTGCCTGTGACTTCTTAGGGAAGGTACCTACCCTATATTCTCATTGACACAGTACGTAGGTACTATGTACATAGAAAAAAAGAAAAAAAAAGAAAAGAAAATACGTTTTCATCCCACCATCTCGGAAAGAGTATTTTTAATCTTCAGTATCTGAGTGGAAAAGCCGTTTTTATTCTCTAGAGGATAAAGTAAATTGAATTTAGAACATCGTGTGCACTAAGTTTGTGAATTAAAATAGTTATTTGTTATACAAGAGTGCAAAGTTGCTTTTTAACCGCGTGTTCAATTTTGATGACCGAGCAAGCGAAGGATTCTAAAATTGAATCACGAGCGCAGCGAGTGATTCAAAATTAGAATCCTGAGCGTTAGCGAGGGAATCAAAAGAGCACGAGGTGAAAAATCTTTGCACTCGAGTGCAACACGTAACTTTTCATTCCACCTCAGCGAGGAAATGACTAAATGCAAAAAAAAAAAACGTTTGCGCATTATTAACAGTTTCAGTCAATTCTGTTGGCGTCAAGCAAACTTCCTCGTCGCTAGAATCACTCATTTTAGTTTTTTCACTTGTTTTCAAGTTTCTTGTTTTTAATATACCTAAGGTTTAATAATGACGTGAAAAAATGCCGCGTAAAGAACCGCGTACAAAGCAAATTGAAAAAAGAACACCAAGAAGGTTCCGAGTCTGAGTTTTTAACAAATTAAAAAAAAGTTGTATGATATATTCGGCACCATAGAGGTAGCAGTAAATAGGTTTAATGTTTTTTTTAATTCACAAACTTAGTGCACACGATGTTCTAAATTCAATTTACTTTATCCTCTAGAGAATAAAAACGGCTTTTCCACTCAGATACTGAAGATTAAAAATACTCTTTCCGAGATGGTGGGATGAAAAAAACATTAAACCTATTTACTGCTACCTCTATGGTGCCGAATATATCATACAACTTTTTTTTAATTTGTTAAAAACTCAGACTCGGAACCTTCTTGGTGTTCTTTTTTCAATTTGCTTTGTACGCGGTTCTTTACGCGGCATTTTTTCACGTCATTGTTAAACCTTAGGTATATTAAAAACAAGAAACTTGAAAAAAGTGAAAAAACTAAAATGAGTGATTCTAGCGACGAGGAAGTTTGCTTGACGCCAACAGAATTGACTGAAACTGTTAATAATGCGCAAATGAGCTTTCTCCCTCAACAATCACGCGAGAAGTATTTAAAACAGTACGATATGTTCAACACGTGGCGACTAGCAAAAGGAGCCAAAACTTTCTCAGAAAACGTTTTGCTGGCATATTTTATAGAATTATCCTAGAACAAGAAAGCAAGCACTCTATGGAGTACGTATTCGATGCTAAAAGCAACAATAAAGATGAAAAAAGACAAACATATCGATACCTATTATATCCTAAATTAGTGGCATTTTTAAAAAGAGCCTCATCTGGTCATCAACCAAAAAAATCGAAGGTTTTCACAGTATCTGATATTGAAAAGTTTCTTAACGAAGCACCCGATTCCGTATATTTGGCGGCAAAAGTAAGTCAGTTGCACATTCAGTATCTACTTAAGTATATTAATCTCAATTAAATAGTATACTTAGTAGATGTTGATAGGCATAATTATGCGTTCATATCAATTTTATTCATTTATCTACTACAATACTCTTTACGTTACAGGTTGTTCTTATTATTGGAATAAACGGAGCATGTCGAACTAATGAACTAACACAACTTAATGTCAAAAACATTGAGAAACATTCAGATGACTTACTATTAATTAATTTACCTAATACAAAGACAAAAAGAGACCGCAACTTCGTCATTCGCAAGGAATACGTAACGATTGTTGAGAAATATCAAGCCTTACGCCCGCCTAACACTCCAATCAATCGATTTTTTCTACAGTATCGCAATGGAAAGTGTGTTAGACAGCCTATGGGTACTAATAAAATTGGCAGTATCCCACGAGAAATAGCAACATTTCTTGAACTTCCAGAACCCCTGTTGTACACGGGTCATTGTTTCCGACGAACTTCAGCCACACTTTTGGCTGATTCCGGAGCTGATCTGCTGTCCCTTAAGCGCCACGGAGGCTGGAAGTCCAATGCAGTTGTAGAGGGATACATAGAGGATTC
Organism: Xanthia togata; assembly: GCA_963853775.1. NCBI lineage: Eukaryota > Metazoa > Arthropoda > Insecta > Lepidoptera > Noctuidae > Xanthia > Xanthia togata. The sequence continues at coordinate 14,599,278 of OY970795.1, read as the reverse complement.
CATCCAAAATAAGTCTAAAATATGTGAAGGCATCGTAGGAGCCATTACACTGAAAGAGCCTCAATCGGATCCTTGTACTGGCCCTTCTACATCAAAAATAAGCCGTTATGAAACACCTAACCATCTCCCTCTCTCTCCAACATTCACGCCAAGGGAATCCGATGAATCGGTACAACTATTAAGTATGACAGATAGTTTACCGAAAAACAGTACACAAGTGACTAACACCAATATTACAGTACCAAACAAAAATATTACACTCAATTTAAATAACTGTAGCAACGTTACTTTAAAATTTTCTTAATTATACCTTAGTATTATTTTGTTATAATTTAAAGATTATTCTGTAATACTTACCTGTCATAATGTAGTAATTAATACCTAAACTGAAATAAAAGTGTACCTATCTTGTGATTGTAAACGTTTTTTTTTTTGCATTTAGTCATTTCCTCGCTGAGGTGGAATGAAAAGTTACGTGTTGCACTCGAGTGCAAAGATTTTTCACCTCGTGCTCTTTTGATTCCCTCGCTAACGCTCAGGATTCTAATTTTGAATCACTCGCTGCGCTCGTGATTCAATTTTAGAATCCTTCGCTTGCTCGGTCATCAAAATTGAACACGCGGTTAAAAAGCAACTTTGCACTCTTGTATAACAAATAACTATTATTTGCGGTACATATGACGCAAGCAAAGGAACAAACACTAAAAAACAATTTGGGGGAAAATATGCGTCACATCCACGCAAAACGGCCACATACATACAACGGTATACATATATGGTACATAGCTAATTTATGCTATATATTCCAAAATTGCTAACTCTTAATGGAAATTAAGAAAAAAAAACCATTAATTACGAGGCTTAAAATCTCTCCGACAGAATTTTGCAGACATTAAAAGACTCTAATTGCCGGCTGGAGATCCTTTGGCCTCATTCCAAAGCGATGCAGTGGTTGCTCCATGAAAGATGAAATCAATGGAGATATTATCAAAAAGTATGATCAAAAATAAATAACGCTTAGAAAAATGTAACGCAGAGCTACTGACAACAACGCGACGTAGAGGTCTGAAAGGCGGTTCCGAGTTTTTGACAGAGGCTGTCTGTAATGTACACCATTCGCGTGGCAGACATGTCGCCAACGCTCTACAATTTTTTCTAAGGACTAGTTATAACCAGCGCCCGAGGCGCGCGCTCTGTACGCTGCATTTTGGGCACGTGCCGAGCGATGGACGCTCGTCAAACGCAACAAGATTTCCACATTTTAATGACAAGGAAAAACCCTTGTCATTTTCTCAGAATCAGTAATAAACTTAAATGAAACACAGTTACTGAGCATGTTAGTAAAAAAGGAACTTGCGTCCATGCGTAGAGAGCGCGCTAAGGGCACCCTTGGATGGGGTGCTTGGACAGGAAACCTCCCCGTGTGCTGGGCTGGAGTTACCTTACGGATGCGTCCGGGGGGAAGGCCAGTCTCCGGGACGGTGCACCCTGGGGTGCGGGCAATGTCTCCCCATTAGGTAATCTGTGCCTAAGGGGTCTCGTTGTCCGTATGCCAATATTCTGTCGGAGTAACGCTCTAACGTGTACTCGGAGAGAGCACACGTTGAACAACGTTGGAGTGCGGGCTCGGCGTGCACTAACACCCTTCCCGTGCCACCGTTGGTCTCGTAGACCCGAAGAATGTCAAGGTCATGTCTCTGGAACTTGACGGGGGTCGAGGGTCTTGGCTTAACCGCCCGGGCCGCGAAGAAGATATCCTCTATAAAAAATTACCCCAAACCTCCAAGCGGCGGCGCACCGTGAGGGAGGTTGTAAGCTTGACTAATGGGTAGCTATTAGATTTAATTAATCGCTAGTGCGAACCACTATATTTTGAGAAAATAATAACTTTATACTCGTGGGATAACTAATAAGGAAATTTCAAACACAAAAAACAACCAAGGAGAGGGGAGTGATGCGGGGTCGGAGTCCGACGCTGCGTCTAGAAAGAAAGAAAATACGTTTATTTGCGGTAGAATATGACGCAAGCAAGGAAAAAAAAAACAAATAAAACACGAAAATAACAAATTGGAGGAAAATATGCGTCACATCCACGCAAAACGGCCATTGCTCAGCATAATGCTGGGACCCTATGCAAGACAAAGCCCCAGCGCTGGTTTTCAGCGACAACCGGCGTCTGGCGCAATGAGCTCGGGTTAGAGCTCGGAGCGCGAAGTGGTGGTGGGAGCTACCGTGAAGAACCGAAAGTTCCTCCGGAAGTGCTCTAAATTGGGGGATGGCCAAGGGTCGTCCGCCAAAGAGGGGGTCTCGGGCCAAGGCAGGAGGAAGATCCACTCCAATCAGCGGGGTGCGGCCCGGGGAAAAGATGTGGGTAGAGGGCTCACCACAAAGGAGACCGGTGAACCGAGCCGGGCTAGCCCAGCCGAACTGGAGAGGCCCTCTACGGAAGAGGAAAACCAGGAGGACGACCACCGCGGTTGCCCTTACAGAGTCGGCAGATGGTGAGCCGGATGCCGCTGGCGGCTCCAATTTGGAGCGAGTGGCCAGGTTTGCGGAGGCCATGGCTACCACGATCAAGGGTTTGGCCTTGAAGAGGACCCAGTCCTCTAAAGACAAGGCCATACCCGCGGTCATGGCCTCCATTTTGGCGGCAGCGGAGGCCTATCACCTCGCTGGAGGTCGCGCGCTTGACAGCCGCAATGGAGCTTCTCCGAAAGGAGAACGAGGAGCTCCGAGCGGACCTGGCCGGGCTCCGAGGTGCCGGCCCCCGTGAGGTGCCGCAGGGGTGGGAGCAGCATGGGCAGGGACGCTGCTGCTGACTGCTGAGGTCCGGGTCCTGACCCTGGTGAGGCAGGAGATGGCTTCTCTGCGGTCTCGTTTTTCTACGATAGAAGCCATCGTCCTGCACCCCTCTCTAGTGGCGAGCATGCCTCTGGCCAGTGGAAGGCGGCATCATATACCGTCACCGCAGCTGCTCCGACCAAACCAGGTTCGTCGGGGCAGACCAAGTCAAAGTCAAAGTCAAATAATTTATTTCAATTAGGCACAAAAAAGGCACTTTTGAACGTCAAACTTTACAAAAAATAATAATAACTGATTCATGTCGCCCATTCCAAAAGGTAGTTTTCGTATGGAGAAAAATGGGTAAGAAACTCCACCGTTACTCTTTAAAAAAAAAACATTATATCTTCTACACACTAATTATATAATTATATGTGAAGACAATGCACCTAGAATAAGATTACTATACCACGACAGGTAAAAAGAATGAAAAATGAAGGAATTACATAAATTAATTATGTGATAGATGTGTTCGACCTGATGATGTCCAGCCAGGGTCTGCTTAGAGCTTCGGGTGCACCATCAGAAGGATTTAAATAAAACGCAGCAACCTTGTTCCACAACGATATATTCGGCCGGACTCCATTCACAAAGATGGATTCAATGTCAGCAGCCCGACCCCACAGTAAAATGCCATACGACATAATACTGTGGAAGTAGCTAAAATAGACCAAACGCGCGGTTTCTACATCTGTTAACTATCTTATCTTTCTAACAGCATAAGCGGCCGAGCTTACCCGCCCCGCGAGAGATGTTATGTGAGGTCCCCATTGTAATTTCTCGTCTAGCGTGATTCCAAGGAAAACTGTTTGATTAATAAATTCCAGTTTTTCTCCATTCAATATGATGTCACATTTGCTACTTCTAACATTTGGTAATTTAAATCTAATGCATTTGGTTTTTTTATTATTTAGTACCAAATTATTTACCGTAAACCAATCTTGGACCTGAACAATAGAGCTATTCACGTCGTCAAGATTTGGTGACCGTCGGTTTATTTTAAAGATCAATGATGTGTCATCTGCAAATAACACCATCTTTGGTTGATTTAGAAATAATTGGGGTAAATCATTAATGTAAACTAAAAAGAGGAATGGACCCAATATCGAACCTTGAGGAACGCCCATTACCATTTCAGACCCTAATGAGTTTGTGCCGTTGACTTGAACTTTAACCTTTCTATCTTTCAGGTATGATCTTAACAAATCATGAGCTGTATTCCTAATCCCATAGTGGTCCAGTTTCAGCAGAAGTATCTCATGGTCTACGCAATCGAACGCCTTCGAGAGGTCGCAGAAGATTCCAATGGCATCTTGTGCTTCTTCCCAAGCGTTAAAAATGTTCTTTATTAGGGTGACACCGGCGTCAGTGGTACAACGCATTTTGGTGAAACCGTACTGTTGGTCATGAAAGATGGAATTTTTATTAAAGTGACGTAACATTTGATTGAGTATCAACTTTTCAAACACCTTACTGAGAACTGGCAGAATTGACACAGGCCTATAATTGTTGGGTTCCTTACTATCACCGGAGTTGAACAAAGGAACTACTTTACTGTGTTTCATGAAATCCGGAAAGACGCCTTGGTCTACACTAGTTTTAAATATGAAAGCTAAATAAGGCGCAATGGTTTCGATGACTGATCTACATACTTTTACAGACATTCCCCACAGATCTTCTGTTGATTTAATTTTAAGATCTTTAAAAGCTTTTATAACAGCCTGGGGGTCTGTATGCTGAAACCTAAACTCCAAAGGGCATGCCTTTACATTCTTTCTAAGTAAGGCAGCAGAAAGCGCGGGTGAGGAATTTAAAGCTTCAGTGGTTTTATGGGGAATATTAGCAAAAAAGTTTTCAAATTCCTGAGCTATTTCTACATCTGAGTTGATGGGACTATGTGCAGTCTCTAAATTAAATTCAGTATTACGCTGTTTTTTCCTACCGGTTTAATTATTTATTATTTGCCATGTAGTTTTTATTTTATCATCAGCTGATTTTATTTTATTGCTAATGTGAAGAGCTTTAGCCATTATGCACACGCTTTTAAAAGTTTTAGAATATTTTGCAACATACTGATGAAAGCTTGTATTATTCATCTATGTTGCTTTAGGCCATAAAGTTCAAAAAGTTTTTCCCTGCTTTTACGAATACCTGGTGTCTAATCACTAAATAAGAATTTTGTGTAAATAGTTTCAGTCTTTAGTGGAAAAGTGTCAATGAATTGTTTGTTTAATAGTAAAAAGAACTCAGCGTAGAACTCATTTGGGTCACATACTCGTATATTATCAAAACTCTGAATACATAATTTACTTGCCAAAGCATTATTTAATTTCTCTAGATTTCTACATGTAATATTTAATAATTTGTAATTCCAAGGGCGGTGCGGTTACGCAGGCGGCGAGGGCCTTGGCCCTGGTGGCAAAGGCCCCCCGGCCCTAGCGGTGAAATATCCGCCCCCGCCTCCTCCTAAATCTACTCCGGCTGACGCCGAATGGCAAGTAGCCGGGGAGAAGACGAAGATAAAAAGGGCGGCCAAAAGGAAGGAGAGGCGACAGAGGCGCAAGGAGCGAACGTGCGACGTGCTCGCAAAGGTGGGGGTGGCGGTGGACCTCATGGAGATCGGCGCCGCTGATGGCAACCGGGTGAGGGTCACTGCGACTGGGGTCCGGATGCTGGAGGTCCCCGGTGCGGCAAGCGGCCCGGCCGCTGACGCTCTGGCCGAAAGGCTCATGGCGTCACTAAATGCGGACGAGGCTTAGTGTCCTAGCCCACCAAATGCGAAGACATGCGTATTCTGGGCTTGGACGACTCAGTGACGGAGGGACAGGTGGTGGCCGCTGTCGTTAGAACTGGGGGTGCTCAGCCGAGCAGGTTAGGGTAAAAAAAAAAAAGGCACTATCCGTCCTGACTTCACGGCGATGCGAGCCGTTATGGTGAGCTGCCCCGTGTCGGCGGCCAAGAAAATTGCCGGGGGGGGGGAGAGGGGCTGGGTTTCCGCGCAGGTCAGACTGCTGGAACCCAGACCTCTGAGGTGCTTCCGCTGCCACGTGGGCAACCACGTGGAAGCTAAATGCACCTCAAAGGTGGACCGCAGCGGTAACTGCTACCGCTGTGATCAGCCCGGTCACAAGGCCGGCTCGTGTGACGCCAAGCCGCGCTGCGCTGTATGTGCGACAGCTGGCAAGCCGGCCAATCACCGGATTGGGAGCAAGGCCTACGCCCCACTCGCCAAAGCCAGAGGCAAGCCCTCTGCTACCGCCGTCACAGTCGCAGCCGCCGCCACCCCCGCCGTTGCCACCACCACTGCCGTCACCGCCGCAGCCGCCGCGGCAGGGCCCTAACAAGTCCGTAAGGAGGGGGCTGACATGGAGTGACAATAATGGCCCCATTTCGCCTCCTCCTGGCGAACATCAACCACTGTGCCGCAGCTCAGCATCTGTTGCTCCAGAGCATTGTGCAGTGGTCGATTAACATCGCCGTGGTCGCTGAGCCGTACTTTGTCCCGCCCAGGGATAATTTCGGCCCAGGCTAATTTCGTCGGCCGCCGTCGGTACCCCGTCCCTCGAGGGTGTTAAGAGAGGACGGGGTTGCGTTGCAGCACGATTCGGGGAGATTGTCGTGGTAGGGGCATACTTCTCCCCGAACCTAACTCTCGCCGAGTTCCACAATTCCCTTGCGGAGTTGAGAGTCATCATCGTCGGGTTCTGTTCCCTTCCCGTGCTCATCCTCGGGGACTTCAATGCCAAGAATGTGGCTTGGGGTTCCCGGTATACGGACACACGGGGCAGGATGGTGGAGGACTGGGCGCTGGAGACAGGCCTGGCCTTAACCGAGGTTCTGTCCCCACGTGTGTGCGGATGCGGGGTGAATCAGTGGTGGACATCTCGTTCGCCAGCCCCGCTCTGGCGCCACGTGTCATTGACTGGCGCGTCATGGAGGGGGTGGAGACGTATTACGATCACCGGTACATCCGGTTTGACGTCTCCGCCCAGACCTCGACCGCGCCGGTCCGACAGGCCCCGAGTGGTCCGCGGTGGGCGCTGAAGCAGCTGGACCGGGAGCTCCTCCTGGAAGCCTCGATCGTGCAGGCCTGGGTGTCATCACCGGACAGGCCTACCGACATCAATGACGAGGCGGAGTGGTTCCGAGAGGCCATGCCCGAGATATGTGACGTGACGATGCCCCGTGTCCAGCCCGGACGTGCTTCGCGCCAAGTGTACTGGTGGTCGCGACAGCTGACGACACTGCGCAATGCATGCGTTGCTGCGCGACGCCGGTACACCAGGCACCGCAGGCTCCGTATTCGACCTCCGGATACGGAATTTATTCAGGCGGAGCTGTACGAGGGGTACAGAGCGGCAAAGACCGCCCTCCAAGCGGAAATCCTGCGGGCCAGGGCACTGGCCCGCGAGGAGTCGCTGGAGATCTGAACAGAAACCCGTGGGGAAGCCCATACAAAATGGTGCGGGAGAAACTCCGCTCATGGGCTCCCCCGCTGACGCAGAGTCTCCGGCCGCAGCTTGAGTGAGCGCTCTGTTCCCTTCGAGAGGGGAACATGTATATGTACATGTACATCGCCCATGGCTCCGCCTACTGCGGTGCCTGATGCGGACCACACCGCCGGCGACGACGACGATGCTCTCTGGAGGTGACCGAGGTAGGGATGAGGGTGGCGGTACGTAGGCTGAATGCCAGAAATACCGCCCCAGGACCCAATGGCTTACCTGGGAAAGCCTGGGTCCTGGCCTCAGAGGCTCTCGGGCCTCGACTAAGGGGGCTCCTAAGCACATGCTTGGAGAGGGGCCAGTTCCCGCTTCGTTGGAAGACGGGGAAACTGGTCCGCATCAGCCCCCGGCTGCGGACTCTCCGTCCGCTTACCGACCCATAGTGCTGCTCGACGAGGTGGGCAAGCTCTTTGAAAGAGTCATTGCAGACCGCCTCGTCGGGCGGCTGGTGCGGGTGGGGCCGGATTTGGCCGAGAGCCAGTTTGGTTCCCGCAGGGGGCGCTCCACGGTGGACGCCATCATGCGCGTGTGAGCCCTCTGGACGGGGGGTGCGGTGGCTAGGGGTAGGGTCGTCTTGGCGGTGTCTCTAGACATCGCCAACGCCTTTAATACCCTGCCCTGGAGTTGCATCAGGGAGGCACTCACCGGATGCCGACCTACCTCTGTCGTGTGGTCGAGGCCTATCTGACGGACAGGGCCGTCATACCCCAGTCACCAGGGAGAATGGAACCCGCGAGAGATGTCGTGCGGTGTCCCACAGGGATCGGTCCTGGGGCCGCATCTGTGGGACATCGGATACGACTGGGTGCTGCGCGCCGACCTCCCCAGTGGTGTCAGCGTCGTCTGTTACGCTGACGACACGTTGGTCCTGGTGCAGGGGAGGTCGCACCTGGCTGCGGCTGAACTAGCGACACACGAGATTGCGTCAATCGTGGCCAGAATCCGGCAGTTGGGGCTCGAGGTGGCCTTGCACAAGTCCGAGGCCATGTGTTTTCATGGTCCTTGAAACGCGCCACCTCGGGTTCCCAAATAACGGTAGGAGGGGTTCACATCGGCGTCGAGTCGACGATGAAGTATCTGGGACTCGTCCTCGACAGTCAGTGGAACTTCGTGGAGCATTTCTGACGTTTGGCTCCCAAACTGGAGCGGGCTGGGGCTGCCTTGAAGCGGCTCCTGCCCAATCTAGGGGGTCCAAACGCCTCCTGCCGGAGGCTATACGCGGGGGACGTGCGGTCCATGGCCCTGTACGGGGCACCGGTGTGGGCGCGTTCGTGGCGGGCAGGCCGCCGTCTCACGGCGGCCTGCCCGCCAGTTCCCAGAGGATCATGGCCACCCGGCTGGTCCCGGATACCGCACGGTCTCCGGTGAGGCAGCGAGCCTCCTTGCCGGACTGCCGCCATGGGATCTGGAGGCAAAAGTCCTCGCGCATATTTGGGAGTGGCGCGAGGAGGCGAAACGCCAGGACTTGACTCCGATGCCACGAGAAATCGCGGCACAGCGGACAGAGCTCCGACGGGATCTCAAGGCGTCATGGAGAGTGCGATTGTCGCAACCCAGTGCTAGGCACGCCACTATTGCGGCGATAAGTCGTCTTTGAGGAGTGACTAGAGAGGCGCCACGGCGTCCTCACCTTCCACCTGACGCAGGTCCTCACCGGACACGGCTGTTTCGGGAGGTTCCTGTTCGGCATCAGGCGGGAGGAAACGCCGGGGTGTCATCACTGCGTGGATCGCCCGGAGGACACGGTGGAGCATACGGTGGAGGTCTGCCCGGCTTGGGCAGAGCACCGCCGTGTCCTCGTGGAGGCGATCGGTGGCGGGGATCTCTCGCGTCCAGCCCTGGTCCAGGCCATGGTACGGAGCAAGAGGGCATGAGAAGCCGTCACCTCCTTCTGCTAAGCAGTAATGCTCGCGAAGGAGAAGGCGGAGTGCGTGAGGGAGAGGCAAAATTCGCGCCCTCACGCCCCTAGCCGCCGCAGGAGGACACGCCCTGGGCGTCGGGAATCCATAGCCGATTCCCGGCCACCGTAGGCGCGGGCTTGCGGACGGTGAGCAATGGGTAGCTCGCCGTCCGGTAAGGACCAGGCCCGGGTCGACGGCACGTTAGTTACTAAAGCAGCTGATGTAGCTGAGGCGTTTAATGAGTTTTTTGCCAACATACCTATAAATACGACTTGCTCCTTAAATTCGTCCCCATCTAAAGCCGAAAACCTTTTGCTTTGTAGTGTGTCTAAAAGTAGTCGCGTATTTAGCTTCGAACATGTAACGCCTCGTGATGTAGTTAATGTTTTTAACACACTCAAGTGTAAAAACACTGGTGATTACTGGGGAATCTAAATTAAACTTTAAAGTAATATAATAGACATCATATCCCTATCTAGCTGTTACTTTTAATAAATGTGTTGATTTAGGAACTTTTCCTGATCTCATGAAGAGTAGTAAAGTCATACCATTATTGAAATCAGGTAATAAAAATGACGTTGGCAATTTCAGGCCTATTTCTATTTTACCAGCATTCAGCAAAATATTTGAAAAGTTAAACTCGAGCAGTTGCTAAGACATTTTAATTTAAATAGCCTCCTTCATAATGAACAATATGGCTTTACAAAGGGTCGTCCGACTACAGATGCGGGTGTTGCTCTGCTGAAACACATATTTAATGCATGGTAGAACTCTCAAAATGCTATTGGAGTTTTCTGTGATCTCTCCAAAGCCTTTGATTGCGTGCACCATGACACGCTTTTGCGTAAACTGCGTCATTACGGTGTGCTAAACGAAGCTCTTAACGTTTTAAATTCGTATTTTAATAATAGGTCGCAATGTGTAGATGTTGCTGGTGTAAAATCTTCCGGGCTACCAGTTCAGATAGGTGTACCTCAAGGCTCAATACTGGGTCCATTCTTGTTTTTAGTGTATATCAATGACTTACCATTATATTTAAAAGATATCTGTGAAGTTGTACTGTTTGCAGATGATACTTCTCTTATTTTTAAAGTAGACAGGAATAGACAAGATTTTGACGATGTAAACAGTGCACTGTCAATGGTTACGGATTGGTTTACGACAAATAACCTAGTTCTCAATGCCAAGAAAACGAAATGTGTAAAGTTTGCCCTCCCAAATGTTAGAAAACTAGGACCCAACATCGTCTTAGATAAAGAGGTGCTTGAAACTGTAAACTCGGCAGTTTTTCTAGGCATAGCAGTAGATGCTAAACTTCAGTGGGGCCAACATATATCGAGCCTAGCGGGAGGGCTTACTTCGGCCGCCTACGCCGTCAGAAAAGTAAGACAATACACTGACGTTGATACAGCTCGGTTAGTCTATTTTAGTTATTTTTATAGCGTTATTTCCTACGCTATTCTGCTGTGGGGCAAAGCTGCAGATATTCAAAATATATTTGTCCTCTAAAAACGAGCTATTCGAGCAATTTACGAGCTAGGTGCCAGAGTTTCTCTGAGAGATTTTTTCAAAGATATCGGTATCCTCACATCACAATACATCTTCGCCAACATCTTATATATTAGGCAAAATATACACTTATACACTAAAAACAGTGATATTCACAATGTTAGCACTAGAAGTAAGGATAAACTACGTGCTCCCTTTCACCGGCTTCATAAGGTTCATAACTCATTTGTTGGGCTTGGTATAACCTTTTATAACAAGCTACCCTCTTCTTTGCTAGATTTGCCTTTTAATGCGTTTAAAACTAAAGTAAAGTCCAACCTTTGTTCAAAGGCATACTATTCTATCAACGACTACTTAAATGATAAGAATAGTTGGTCGCTGTGATTAACTCAAGACAATTTTCAAACCAGATTATACATAATTAAAAACTAACAGACTTAAAATAATAATATTAATAATATGTACAAGTATATATTAGAACTATTCTAAACACAACCTTTTTTTGTGATATCTGTCGTTTGATTCTGACAGATGTCCCTTCCGTCCGTTCAAGACTTTGTACGACTGTTTATTTGCTTTCAATAATAAATCCCATAGTAATCTCTATAAAACTTTCTTTTTTTCTGTCTAAATATCCAACATGGTAGCAGAGCGTGGTTTTTAACACTCGAAAACGCTCGTTTTTTATACAGATTGACGAAGAAAATCGGTAACTATAGAGTATTATCACGCCGTCGGCAAACATTGGAAAATGGCTTCTTCATCACAATATATGAATTCCATTGAGAAACTCAAGGGGTCAGAAAATTATTCAACTTGGAAGTTCTCGATGCGAATGCTATTAATCCATGAAGAACTATGGGAATTTGTTGAGAATGACGTGAAAGATGATAAACAAAAGAAGGCGGAAAAGGCGTTGGCACGAATTGCCCTATCAGTTCAACCAGCAGTAATTCCATACATTCGCTCAGCAAAAACTGCTTACGAAGCATGGAATAACCTGAAGAAGGCGTACGAAGGTCGCGGATTGTGTAGAAGAATAGGTCTTCTCAGAAGTTTGTTTGGCACAAAACTATGTGATAGCAGCTCGATGGAGGATTACCTCAACAAAATTAAGGAAGCCTCACATCAGTTGAGTGAAATTGAGGCACCTCTAGATGATGAATTCGTAGCTGTTATAATGTTGAGTGGTCTAACTGAAGACTTTGATCCGCTGATTATGGCCATTGAAAATGCTGGTACAAAATTATGTACTGAACTTGTCTCGGTCAAACTATTGGAAGAGACACGGAGACGAGAGGACAAGCAGGATAGTATAACCACACTGATCACTCGGAAGCAACCAAGATGTTTCAAGTGCAAGCGTATTGGCCATTTCTTGAAGAATTGTCCTGATAAAAAAAACTACAGGACAACCTGCAACAGAAAAAGACATACAGAGTCACAGCCATGGTCGAGACAGGAACAAGCCGAGAACTAAGCCAAAGGACAAGGCTCTTTTAGCTGCTCTTTCTGTCAAGGTGAATAGTGATGTGTGGTATATAGACTCCGGAGCCACAAACCATATGTGCAATAATGAAAAACTAATGGTAAATAACGGTTTTAATAAAACTGTTGAAGTCAGTATTGCAAATGGAGAAAAATTATTGACTGCTGGAATAGGACAAGTGAAAGTTCATTTAAAACAAGGTGTAAAGATAAGTACAAGTGATGCATATTACGTACCTAATTTAAGTACAAATTTATTGTCAGTCAGTACAATGACCAAAAAGGGTTATATAGTTACATTTGATAGTAGTTCATGTACTGTTTATGACGGTTCTGATGTTTTAGCTACTGGTACTCAAGTCAATGGTGTGTATCAACTCGACACTGTGTCAGACAATAGCTGTGCTGAGGATAAGGAAAATACGTCAGGGGCAGCAGCAGCGGTAGCGGGCTCGACATCCCAAGATACGTGGCACAGACGACTAGGACATCTCAACTCAAGGAGTATGAAGCTTCTAAAGTCAGGTATGGCAACTGGTATTAATTATAGTGCGTCTGAATATAAACAATGTCTAACATGCATTGAAGGAAAGCAATCTAGATTACCTTTCCCCAAGAAATCGTATACTAGAGCTACAGATGTGTTGGGTTTAGTGCATACAGACCTATGTGGCCCTATTCAAACTCCATCTCTAAGTGGTGCTAAGTATGTGTTAAGTTTCATTGATGACTATACAAGAAAACATTTTGCTTATTTTCTGAAAACCAAAGATGAGACCTTTAAGTTTTTTCAGAAATTTAAGATTTTTGTAGAAAATGAAACTGGAAACAAGTTAAAAATACTTAGAAGTGATAGAGGAGGAGAATATATGAGTTTGAAATTTCAGGATTTCCTCAAGTTTAATGGAATTAAACATCAGAAAACTATACCTGATTCTCCACAGCAAAATGGTGTTGCTGAACGCTCTAACAGAACTATCATGGAAAAAGTCAGGTGTATGCTGCGAGATGCTGGACTCGGTATGGAATTCTGGGCTGAAGCAGTAAATACTGCAGTCTATCTGAAAAACCGGAGTCCAACTAAGGCAGTTCCTGGCACAACTCCAGAAGAAAAATGGAGTGGAACAAAGGTAAAACTTGACCATTTAAGAATTTTTGGTTGTATTGCTTATGTCACGGTGAAAAATAGAAATAAACTTGATCTTAAGAGTAAACCATACATATTTGTGGGATATAATGAAGAATCTAAAGGATATAGACTCAATAATCCGGATAATCCTAGGAATTGTGTCAATTCTCGTGATGTTGTTTTCGTAGAAAATAAATTTTATAAGAAAGAAATGTCACATGATGAAAAAGGTAATCAACAGCTGCTTGTTGATCTTAGTTTGAATCCAAATGTAATTCAACCATCGGAATCATCCATTGTGAGTTCTGAAATATCTGATGACATAAGAATATCACAGAATACTGAACAAAGAATAAGCACAATCACACTAGAAGATTCCGACAGTGAAAGAACAAGTGATGAATCAGATGATCGCTTGGATCCAACTTACCTTCCAGGAGAAGATTCTGAGACAGAGTCTCCAGAAGACTGCAGCTATGATGATGCTTCTGACTCTCATCTCATGACCAACTTCGTGACTATAATGGAATACAATGATCCTGATGAACCTCAAACTGTGGCCGAGGCATTAAATGGACCAGAATCAGATAGTTGGCGTAAGGCGATGAGTGATGAGTATAATACTTTTATTAAAAATAAAGTTTGGACTCTGACAGAACCAGAACATCATCATAAACCTGTGTCGTGCAAGTGGATATTAAAGAAAAAATATGGAGCAAATGGTGAGTTGTTGAAATACAAAGCTCGTTTAGTAGCCAGGGGTTATACCCAAAAATATGGTGTTGATTATCTAGAAACGTTTTCCCCTGTCGTGAGATACTCCACACTAAGATTACTGATCGCTTTAGCAGCACAATATGACATGAGTATTGAGCACTTGAATGTTAAAACGACATTTCTAAATGCAGACCTGGAAGAAACGGTTTTCATGCAGCAACCACAGGGTTTTGAAGTTAAGGGGAGTGAGAATATGGTATGCAAGCTCAACAAAGCTGTTTATGGCCTTAAACAGGCATCAAAATCTTGGTACGATAGAATTAACAAGGTATTATGCGATAATTTGAACTTCTGTCGTTTAACTTCTGAACCATGTGTTTACTATAGGTCTGAAAATCAATCGATGATACTCATAGCGCTTTATGTCGATGATTTGATCATATTTTGTTCTCCAACATTCTAAGGAAAAGACAAAATTAAAGCGAAATTGCAGCAAGAATTTGATATCACGGATCTAGGGTCAGCCCAACATATTATTGGTATGAAGCTGTCTAGAAAAGGTAATGAAATCTCTCTTAATCAGTCGAACTATATTCTAAAACTGCTGAAGGAGTTTCGGATGGAAGATTGTAAACCTTCAGGAACACCAATGGAGTTTCCATTGGTGTTCCTGAAGGTTTACAATCTGAAGTCTGAAGTCAGGTCTGAAGTTACCCAAAGAAACTCAAAAAGATGATACTTATGATTACAGAGGTTTGGTAGGGTCACTTATGTACATAGCAGTTTGTACTAGACCGGACATTAGTTATGCAGTGAGTTACCTGAGTCAATTTAACAACTGTTTTAGTGAAATTCATTGGAAGGCAGCCAAGAGAGTTTTACGATATTTAAAAGGTAGATTGAATTTGGGTCTTATTTTTACTAAAAGTAGTATGGATATTAGAGCTTATGCTGATACAGATTGGGCATCAAACAATATAGATCGTCGGTCGTACACGGGCTATGTCTTCTTTCTAGGGAAGTCGGTTGTCTCTTGGGAGAGTAGAAAGCAACGTACTGTTGCATTATCTAGTACTGAGGCAGAGTACATGGCATTGTCTGACACGTGTAAAGAAGCTTTATTCATAAGAAAACTTTTATTTGAGATCCTTGGTACCACTACTAAAGTTATCATATTCAATGATAATCAATCTGCTATAAAACTTTGTAAAAACTTTATGTTCCATTCTAGGACGAAACACAATATTCGCCATCATTTTATAAAACAAATTGTTAATAATGGAATAGTTGAAGTAAAATACTTATCAACTAATGTTATGTTGGCTGATGTATTAACAAAATCACTTTGTAAAGAAAAACATTGTGAGTTTACAAATATAATGTTAGCTGTGTAGTTATGTCTATGATGTTTTGTGAATTTATTATTTAAGTTTTATAGATTGTTTTAGTTTGCGTTTAAGGGCCAGTGTTAGAACTATTCTAAACGCAACCTTTTTTTGTGATATCTGTCGTTTGATCCTGACAGATGTCCCTTCCGTCCGTTCAAGACTTTGTACGACTGTTTATTTGCTTTCAATAATAAATCCCATAGTAATCTCTATAAACCTTTCTTTTTTCTGTCTAAATATCCAACATATATTACATAAAAAGTGAGGGGGGGGATAATTATAGGGCATCAAAAAATTCTTCCGCATCGCTGTCAACAGAAAAAGTGCCCAAAAGGCTGGCTGCATTGCCACATTGAATGGCAATGCTGATTCTTTGGCCAAAGAATAGGCCAGCCCTCTGGTCACGTGAAGAGTCGACCAGCCGCTTGGCGATGTCTTGAAAAACTAAGTGGGCACTCGGACCCCATGGCCCTAGTGTTTCAACCCCAAACGGCTCAAACATATAAATCCCAATAAGATTGGAGTATTTGCGCCGTTTGAGGTTTTCCGCACCTGCAGCAGCAGCCCCAGCACAGCCCGCCGTGCTAGGAAGATGGGATGGCGCAAGGGTGTCGACGCACGTTGCATCCCACACCAAAGGCCTACCTACCTTCCAAGGCATTTTGGTCATTCCGTCTGGTCTCTTCCCATCGTCGCGTGCCAAACCATTGGGTTCTAAAACAGCTGGCACTCTGGCGGTGACAAGAGCACGACGGATGATGTCATTGATGCTGGCGTGCCGTGCTATCCGGCCTGCGCTCTTACTGCAGGATAGGCCATAGTGTCCGAGACAGTCGACACCTTCACTGCATCGGCAGCGATGCGGAGCCACACAAGGAGCGCCCAGAAGCAGACAGGTAGCGAGCCGGAAGGTGGTATCACCCAGCATAGTGCCTATGTTGGGTGATGGTAGCGCCTGAAGCCAGAGGCCCGACTCCCACTCACCCACAGCCAGCAGGCGGGCACGCTCAGCAGTATTGGTGGACGTATTAATAAGATTATTCCGTACCAACCTGCAGAGCGGCTCATCCCACTGTCTCTGGGAAGATGGGTTCACGGGCCGATCTGTATTCGGGCAAGCCGCTTTCCTAAAATAAATAAAATGCCTAAAATGTGAATGTATTCAATTTGCTGACGATACAACATTGACGATAAAATGTTCCAACAAAACTGACATAGAATTTGACACTAATATTGAATTAATTAATGTAATAAACTGGTTAGCGGACAATAAACTTCATGTTAATATTAATAAAACCAAAATAGTACAATTTCAAACAAGCAACTTGTCAGCTACACCAACAATAATTCGACATGACACTACAATTTTACAACCAGAACCATCGGCCTTATTTTTGGGTATAATAATTGACAACAAACTGAATTGGAAGGAACATTTAGAAAGAGTATGCAGTAAGCTTGATAAGTTTGTATATGCTCTTCGCAAGTAGAGACTAGTGTCCAGTAAAAAAACAGTCCTAAATGCGTATCATGGTTATGTTTCATCAGTATTACGTTACGGTCTAGTTATATGGGGTAATTCAGTGGACGTGGACAGAGCGTTTAAAGTACAAAAAAAGTGTATCCGAGCCATGAGTGGAGCAGAATATTTAGACCATTGCAGACCATTATTTAAAGAATTAAATATTCTCCCACTCCCGAGTCTGTATATTTTTGAGGTTTGTTTATTTGTTAAAAAATACCCTCATTTATTTTCATTGAATGAACAAGTCTCGGAAAGATTGAATAAAAAATATGCTGGCAAACTGTTAGTTCCTCCTCAGAGACTGCATCTCTATAGTAGAAATGCCAGTTGTATGACGATCAAAATTTATAATAAATTACCATCTGCGTTCAGAATGTTACCAATAGATAAATTTAAATGTAAAATGTTTGCTTGGCTATTAGAGATGTGCTTTTATTCAGTTAATGAATTTTTAAATCATACTTTTTGACATTGTAATGAATATATGTTATTAGTATTTTGGCATAATATCTATAATTATTACTTTACTATAGAGCTTATATTTTGGACATAACATTGTATATTTTAACATTTTAATTATATTTTCTGACATTGCAATTAATCTTAATATCACTGTATTAATTTGACTTTAGAATTTGTATTTTGGACATAACAAATTAATTTTTATTTTACTTTTTAATTAACTTAGTGATGATTTGAATGTGCTTAACTTTTTTTTTTATTTCTACGCCAGCAATGGTAGTATATGTGGAACATTATTAGTGTAAGATCTCAAAATACCATATACTTGGAAATAAATACATTTATTTATTTTATTTATTTCCAGGCGTTCTCCGCATCGGTCAAGCAAGGCACTTCAGAGTAAACCAGGCAGGGGGCTAAAATTTTGCCGGTCAACTTTTCAGTGCTGCGGACAGAGGACAGGAACGCGGGTAAGCTAATACTGGTAATTTTGCGGACGCCGAGGCCACCAAAACGGATGGGTAGTGTGGCTTGTAGCCACGCTCGGTCGTCCAAGGCCACATTTAAAATGGATGATAGTGTGCTGCGAATAATTTGGTCAATTTTGTTCAAGAGGTGTGACTGCTTCCAAGGGGAAGAGCGTAAAAAATATATAAAATTTGGACCAAAACAACAGTATCTGATCAGGGTGAATGCCGAATGTAAATTAATTTTGGAGAGTGTCCGAAATGTCGTTGAAGTTTTTGATTTTTTCGTCGATGAAAGAAGGAAAGCTGTCTTCTAAAATTGGGGAACCTAGGAGCTGAAGTGAACTTTTTTCTAAAATTTTGATTTGTGGGGCTATTGCATTAAATTTCTCCAGGGTCAATTGTCTGTCGGTAATGTCAGAAAGGAAAATTTCGCATTTTGATGGGTTAAGGTCCAAGCCAATGGATTTAAATTGTTGCTTTATGAGTTATAGGTCTTCCAAAATGGTGCCTACATCACCTCCTAGCGTTCCATCATCCAAATACCACACGTTAAATTTTGAATTTAGTTTCTGTATAATTGGATGGATAGCCAGGCTGAAAATGACTGGCCCGAGAGGGTCACCTTGTTGGCATCCTACTGCAGATTCCAAAACATTGTCCTTGTATAGTAATTTAGAGGGGTACCTGTAACATTGCCACATAAAACCATAAATTTCGGGTAGTTCCTTTTTGGCTTCAGCCAACAAAGTGTCCCTATTGACAGAGTTAAAGGCATTCTTAACGTCAACCTTGAGGGTAGCCTCACATTTGTTGGAGTTTAAAAAGGTGGAAAGGGCATGCACGGCAGCCTCACAGCCCCCTCTCGAGCCGAAACCAAGCTGTAGAGGCTGAAACTTAGCTGTAAGGGATTCGCTGTATAGCTTACAGCATATTTTGGCTGCCATACGCCTGTAGGTGCACCCAACGGCGATGGGACGAATGCCGCCGTCCTTCTTACGCAGGGCACATAGGTTGGCCCCGTATAAGACATCGACCACGGCCTCGTTCACACCGCCGGTGAGCATGAGTTTGATCAGAGCCGCGAGCTCCTTCAGAAGCGACTCACCAGCGTCCCCGGCACCTGAACTCAATAGATCCTTTAGATGTTGTGGAGTCAGGCCGTCGAGGCCGCCGGCGGAACCACTCCGGAAGGAGCTCACGGCTGCAATCAACTGGGGCGCCGAAATGTTTAGAAAGGTTGAATTTAGGAGGGTCGGGTCGGGGGGATCGGGAAAGGTGAGACTATCCGCAGGCGCTGGGTGTTTACTCTGTAGAGCTGTTAGCGTTTCTGGAGAGTAAGGCGCCACCACATCGCTGCTGAACAGTATCCTGGCCGCTCCCCTGATGTCACCTTCACTTAATTTGGATTCCACATGTGCCTTTTTGTAATTGATTATTGAATGCAGGTAATTTTGGATATAAATTTAGAGTCGAATTGTTACAATTTTCTTTAATTTGGTACGTTAAGGATTTTTTAGTTGCCAAATTTTTTTGGACATGCAGAATCCTATATGGGAATGAAAGTAATTGCTCCCAGGCACTTTGTGAGTTCTCCTGGGTCGCAAGACGGATACATTGTGCCAAATTCAGGGCGACAGACCGTCTCGCGTCCCGGGGAACTCTCTTTAATACTGGGGTGGAATTTTTGAATTTCGCAATCGATTTCCACAAGGTTTTCTCTAAAGGTGTTGTTGTTGGGGATGTGGCTGGGGGGCATAATGGTACACTATGTGATTTGTGGATCTTGCCATAGTGTACCTTCAGACCCCGTTCGCCTTTAAAAAAACGTGCCTGTGAGCAATGTGGACATCTCACCAGCTGGACATCAAGCGATGTGGCAGGTTGACAAGCACAGGTCCCGGCGTCGCTACAGCCGGCATTGAACATAAATAATATAAAAACACCAAAAACTTACCTAAAATATAATAATAAACTATATATAAACGCACATATAACTAGAACACACTTCCTATATTTACAGAATGTCATTTCAAATTGTCATTATATATATTTTTTGACTTCTGCGGCGCAGTCGCGTTCTAGGCCTGGGGCGCTGCGCATGCAGGGCGCAACCTTGGCACCCGTTGCCTTGGCTGCAGGTGCCGCGTCTGAATTTTACTTTAGTCCCATAATTTTCATCAAAACATTTCAACAATTGACTTTTAACGTTTTTTCAAATCACTCCACGCACAGTCCAATTTCAATAATCATTCCAATTGTTTAACCGCTACATATAAACCAATAAAACGCTTCATCGCTCTCGAAATTTTCCCAAAACACGAACCGCCAATCTTCACCCAAATAAAGATGATTGCGTCAAATCCCGAGGTTTATCACCTTTCTTTATAAATTCCAGCACCGAGTAATCGCAAACCTTGTTACTCTTAAAGACATTAAAGTTCTGCATTAATAATTATTTCCAAGAAAATTTTCTTCACATTTACAAACGTCTTCTTACAAATTCGATGTCCGATTTCGCTGCTTTGTTAGTTCTTGTTAACAGTATATAGACGCAGATATTTGCCATTTTTAAATGTTCTTTCTCCAGAATTAGTTTACCTACTGACAGGTTATATGAGTTTATATAAAAGTTTATAATTTTACTTTTTATATCAATTTATTTTAATTTTATTTTTATTTATTGTTGACATAATCTACTCATTACAATGTTTTTTTTTTATGAGTTGTATTGCAATATGTGATTAGCTAGCGACCTCGAAAATTATTTATTTTACCTCGATAGTCCTAGTTTATCAATTATAAGTTCTAGTTACAGCTCTATGTAAGCGGGCACGCCCTTTATGCCTGGAGGCTTTATTTTCTTTTTTTAGATATTGTTTACGTTTAGTTATTTTTATTTCTGCTTGAGTATAGTTCTCGATGTTTTTGGTTGGTATATTGGCGTGTGCTAGCTGTCATATGGCTATTAATTTATTATTTAAATTGTGTTTTGCGTAATGTAAATTATCTTATAAATTATTGTATAGAATCATTTTTTTTCCTAACTGAACAGACAGCTGTGCAGCTGGGGAGTTTGTTGCGCCACTTCTTCTTCCCAGCAAAAGCACTAGGAAGTGGTGAAGAGTGGCGTTTTGGGGGACTGTCTTATGTAATTTTGACGTGCGAAAAGTGCTGATTCTCAGCCCAGTTTGAATAAATGACTTTTGAATTTTGAATTTTGAAAAGTTGTGTTCCACGCGCGCCTCAAAGAGATATCAGCGACTGAAGGGGTCCGATGGGACCATTGCCTGCTGGGGTTGCGGTAAAGTCCGAAAGGGATACCGTGGCCCCCTCCCTGGCATTGCACAGGCAACAGAAGGAACACGGGTGGGTTTTAGTCAGTAAGAGTCTGACACGCCCTCCCACTCCACCCAGAGCGGTTGAAGTCATTTGATGATTTCCCGCCCAAAAAAAACCTATACCTATGTATATTAGTATCTACTTATGTATCTATGTATATTATTGTACTCAGTAATTAAACATACGAGTAACATAGGTAACATCTCCAGCTATAGGTACTTACTATATGTTATAAAAATTCGGTCAGTTGCAGTCAGTGGGTAGTTACAACTAGTAGATATTAAGGAAGTTACCGATATTATACACCCCTAAATGAGCTGCCAAAAACTCATCAATTTGTTTTCCACTGTTCGGGTTCTATTCGGTCAACACAACTTCAATCAAAAAGTTTTGCTGTACTTAACTTAGTTCATTTCCCGTCGTAAGAACAGATTGGCCGACAATCGAGCGATTCATTTACTAAGTGGACTTCTAAAATAATTAGATGGACATCCTTGGTACCTACACGAATGGAATTATTGAGGTATGTGATGAGATAACACGGACGAACGCGTTAGTGGCACGATTATGTTGACGACCTGAGAGATCTTGAATGCCCCGACTAGGACTCGAATAAAAGTGGAAAAAAATAACACAATGGTTTTAGGCACTTTATACACTCCCTAAATCAAACAAAATAGTGTGAACAACAAAATTTCAAAATAGTGGAATAGTTATTTATCCAACATGTGAGGATAGTTCGTTTTTCCTATGAGTTTTGATTTTGAGTCTTGAGCGAACGAAGGATTGAAAAATAGAATCACGAGCGCAGCGAGTGATTATAAATTTCAATCCTGAGTAAGTGAAAGATTCAACAAAACGAATAGCAAATGAACTTGCTCACATGTTGCATACAAAACTTTTCACCACTCCCAGCAAGAAAGTATTCAGTCATCATATGTAAATAAATTAAATAGACACAAAGCAAATCAAAATCATTCTTTATTTTTTAAAATATCTTTAAAACTTGACATAAAAAAATCAGGCAAGGTTAGTTTCTGAACGGGATCATTACTTTCCAACTTTCCTCACTGTTCAAGCAGTGAGGAAAAACCAACTTTCCTCACTGTTTTCTTAGAGGAAAGACACTTCTTTCGTGCGGGAGTGGTGAAAAGGTATTTAGGTAATGAAATTAATACTTTTTTGTCTAGCAATAACATCATAAATAATAAGCAGTTTGGCTTTCAGAAAGGTAACACTTCGCAGCTATTGTCTGCTTTTTCTGATGAGGTTAATAAGCATCTGGGCGCTCGCGAACAGGTGCTTATTGCCCTCATCGACTTCAGCAAAGCATTTGATACTTTGCGGTATAAAACATTGTTCAGTAGACTTGAACAAAGTGGTATACAGGGTCCTCTTTTGAAATGGTTTAAAAATTACCACAAAAATCGTCATACTGTAGTCCGTTTAGGCACTTGCCGTAGTGAAAAAATATCTACTAAAATGGGCACGGCCCAAGGTTCAATAATTGGCCCAACTGAGTACTTATTATACGTTAATGATATGTGTAATATTATTCCGGAAGACTGTATACCAGTTTGCCGACGACACGTGTTTGGTAACCCATCATAAAGACATAATTGAGGCTCAAACCGTAATGCAACGATTATTTGATGACCTGTCTAAGTGGGCACACGATGCAGGCCTGGTTATCAACGCTAGCAAAACTAAGATTATCCATATACAGGGTTACAGGGAAAGTCGTACTGAATATTAAAGGAAGTTATTATTCAGGTCATTTCTGATGATTTTGATTCTGAAATAAAATGTCCGAAACTTAACCGTTATGGAGATATTAAATTTTAAAGATTATTTTTAAAAATCCTTTATTTTTTGGCTTTTAGTCGTTTTCTTTGGGATTAGAGCTCCTAGAGTCGGTTTATCTAGTTAGAAGACATGTCCATTAATAAAAATGATCAATAGAAACTGAACCTACTACTAACAGCTTAAAAAACTGCTCGACAACGGTTAGCATTATGAATTTTCTAATAGAGTGTTCTTAACTTTGACGGCCTTTAAAAAAAAAAATGTATGGAACTTATTCTGCGAATAACTTTACAAAGTTCTACGTCTCTTTAGCTATTCAAAAAGGTATATCATCTACTAGGTTTGTTCATAAAATCTTAAAATGATGTTATTAGAATAGGCCCATCTGGTAGTACAACATAACAGAATTTCGATACAAAAGAATCCGGCTGGCACTTTTAAACAATGAAAAAAGGTGACAGGTATTTATGTCATTTTAAATGTCTGAATTGTCAAATCGTGGATCGTGGTGTTTGTTTAGTCTGCTCATGCGATTCTTCCATGGTAGATGTGTTATCCGTGCCATCCGATTTTTTTTTGTAAAAACGCGACTTGGCTTGGATTTTTGGACTGTTTCATCTTCTAACTGTGTGACGTGGCTTGTAACTGGACTTTGATTTGTGTTGTGAACATGGCAACATTTACCAACGAGGAATATGCTGACATCCTAATGTGTTATGGATTTTGCGAAGGAGTGTCGTTGCGTGCACGCAATGAATACATGCTAAGGTATCCTACTCGCCGAGTACCTGATATTGGCGTATTTGACAGAGTTTATCGAAGACTACGAGAAACTGGTTCTGTGCTAGTACGTCGGACTGACATGGGACGACCTCGTGTTCTTGATGACGACGACGAAGATAATGAAATACGACGTCTCTTTGAAGCCGACCCAACCACGTCAACAAACGTTGTCGCTCGACGGCTTGGTATTTCCCAGTGGAAAGTCTGGTTCGTAATGCACAGTTCTGGGCAATACCCTTACCATTACACGCCAGTGCAAGTAATTGAAGAAGGGGATCCATTGAGACGACTAGACTTCTGCAGATTTATGCTCAATGCCGATAATGAAGATCCGGATTTTTTAAAGAAAATCATGTGGACAGATGAGTCGAAATTTGACAAAGACGGCATCACAAACTATCATAACACCCATTATTGGGCTCCGAAAGCGTAAGGTAACCCCAAGAAAAAAAGACCAAAAGGGTCACAAAGGACATTCAGTCTTAATGTGTGGATGGGTATAATATCAAATAACTTGATAGGGCCATACTTCCTGCCCGATAACTTGAATGGTGAGACATATGAAAACTTTTTGAGGGAGGAGTTACCCTCTTTAATGCAAGACTTGCCTATTGCATTGAGACGAGACATGTTCTTTCAACATGATGGCTGCCCAGCGCACTACAGAAGAAGAAGTGTTCGAGCATGGTTGGACGAGAATTACCCAAACCAATGGATTGGAAGAGGCGGACCCATAGCATGGCCGGCGAGGAGCCCCGATTTAACGCCGATGGATTTTTATGTGTGGGGTCATATGAAAAGCCTAGTATACTACCAAATGACATCGATCGCAAATGTCGATATTCTAAGACAAAAAATTATTGATGCGGCTGAGGAAATGAGGCGGAACCTACGAACTTCTGTCGTGAAAAGTAATTTAAGAAAAAGAATGAGACTTTGTGTAAGAAATAGCGGCGGCCATGTAGAACATGAATTATAAAAATATTGCTAAAATTTTTGTCTTTTTTTTACGTATTTTAGCTACTTTTACCTCAAACTAAAAATATACCCTCTCGTAACTTAACTGTTATTTGGGCAATGTTTTGCCTATTTAATATAAAGTGTTATACCTTTTTGAATAGCTAAAGAGACGTAAAACTTTATAAAATTATTTGCAGAATAAGTTCCATACAATTTTTTTTATTAAAAGTCTGTTAAAGTTAAGAACACTCTATTAGAAAATTCATAATGCTAACCGTTGTCGAGCAGTTTTTTAAGCTGTTAGTAGTAGGTTCAGTTTCTGTTGATCATTTTTATTAATGGACATGTCCTCTAACTAGATACATCAAAAAAAACGACTCTAGGAGCTCTAATCCCAAAGAAAACGACTAAAAGCCAAAAAATAAAGGATTTTTACAAATAATCTTTAAAATTTAATATCTCCATAACGGTTAAGTTTCGGACATTTTATTTCAGAATGAAATTCATCGGAAATGACCTGAATAATAACATCCTTTAATATTCAGTACGACTTTCCCTGTAACCCTGTATACTCTCCATATGAAGATCAAACATGTACCAAAGGTAACTGCGCATGACCACCAGTGCCTGCATCGCGGGCCCACTGTACGCATGTGTGCGTGTCCTACGCTAGAGGCTGTCGACCAGCATACCTATCTCGGCGTCATCTTAGACAAGCATTTCAATTGGGGACCACACATTGAAAGTGTAAGTAACAAACTTAGATCTATTAACGCCAAGTTGGCTATCCTCAAACATAAACTACCCTTCCATACTCTACGAATGCTGTATCTCGCTCTGGCGGATTCAGTCATAAGCTATGGGCTGACTAGTTACGGACGTCCCTACAAAACTTATGTAGATAAAATATATAGACTACAATTAAGTATACTCAAGACTATTGTGCCAAAGTATATCAAACTTAAATATAAAGATGATGAGTATGAATTATTTAAATATTGTAAAGTTGTGTCAGTCTTTGATAAATTTAGGTCGGCAATTATCTTGGACTTTAATAATATTAGTTCCTTAACTTTAAACAGTAGACCAAAACAGTTACGTGATCTTGATTACTTAAAAACATATAAACTACCTACAACTGTAAATGTGTATGGCAAGAGAACGTGGGAATATATATTACCTGATACTCTAAATAAAATTCCTGATACTGTGCAGTCATACATTGTCTCTAGTTCATATAAAAAGAAAACAAAAAAAACCCGACTGGGTCGACGAGATAGAAAAAGTAACAGGCCAGAACTGGCCTGCAGCAGCACAGGACAGGAAAGAGTGGCAAGAAAGGGCCAGGAGGCCTTTACCCAAAGAGGGGTCCTTAATTATTTATTTTTTATTAAAAAATAAAGAGGCTTTATTATTATTATTTTGAGTTCTTTAATTTTCTTTTCTTATAAGAGTACCAAAACCAATAGAGAACGTTAATGATATTGTGGAAGAAGTAAGGAACTTCCGGGTGATGCGACAGGTGTTGAGAATTGTGGCTTTTTGTATCAGGTGTAGGCTATGGGTGGGCATGTGTAGAGTGTTAAGGCTTTGTGTAAGAGACGAGAGTACTATAGGGACGATGTGAACGGTTTGTGCTTTCCACTGGGTCTTTATTTCTATGGCGAGGTCTTGATATTTACTTAGTGTTTCAGATATTGTGGTTTGAATGTTGTGTGAGTTAGGGATAGCTATATCTATAAGGTAAACTGCTTTATCAGTTTTGTCGTGAAAAATGTATAGTTTTATCTGTTATTATCGTCCGATCCCAATAGATATTCTGATTCCTATTTTCCAGTTTGATTTCGGGTTTATATTTATAGTACGGTATCATCTCACTCATGAATTTATATTTATATGCTAGATGTTGGTGTATAATTGCGGAAACTTGGTCATGTCGGTGCTTATAGTCAGTCTGTGCAAGTGATTTGCAGGCTCCTGTAAAATGTTGTATGGTCTCAGAGGCATTGTTGCAATGTCTGCATAAGTCTGTCGGCTGAAGAGGGTCTTTTATAATGTACTTTCTATAGTTGCGAGTCGCTATGACTTGGTCCTGTATCGTCAGCTTGAACCCTTTGGTCTCGGGAAACAGCTCGCCTCGTTTGAGCCATTCGTTCGAATTAGATTTGTCGACGTGTGGCTGACTCAGTTAAGCTCGGTGTCTTCTGTGAAGGGCTTTGGCAGACCATGCGGCAATTTTTGTTGTGTGGTTATGAGATTTTCATTAATTTGAGTGTTTCTATTTTGTAAGTTGAGTGGTGTAAGTTTTTTATCTGCGTTTGTTACATGTTTGTGTAGTGATGAATGTTCCGATTTGTTACGGAAATAAGATCTGCGTGAAAATATTTTTTTGTTGTGCAAGTTGTGTATGTCAATTAATCCTCTTCCTCCTTCTTGGCGAAGCAGGGTTAGTCGCTGAATGCTTGATTTTGGATGGTATTTTCTGTGTTTGGTAAGAGATGTATTAATAGTGCGTTGTTACTTTTTTATATCTGTTTTTGACCAGCATATAATTCCAAAAGAGTATGTGAGAATGGGTATTACGAATGTGTTGATTGGCTTTAATTGTGTTTTTACAGTTAAGGTGAGTTTTCAAGATGAGGTTGAGGCGGTGTGAAAACTTTTTGAGCAGTTCTTGTTTTATCATCTTTTGTTGTATCTGTCTGGACTGTTTAAAACCTAGGTATTTATATGTACTCTGTTCATCCATCGGCTCTATGGATTCACCTGTTTCGAGTATGTAACTATTATTTTGATCTTTTCCTTTTACAACTGACAAAATTTTGCACTTATCTACTCCGAATGACGTACAAATATCTTCAGAAAATTATTGAGTCTTGTGCGCTAGTTGGAAAACTGCGTTTTTGTCAGCTGCATATAACTTTATGTCATCCATGTACATGAGGTGGGTTAGCGTATATTGTGTGGTATTGTTTGCCAGTGTGAATCCCGTGTCTATTTTATCTAATAAGTATGAGAGTGGGTTAAGTGCCATGCAAAACTACAACGGACTTAGGGCATCTCCTTGAAAAATTCCTCGTTTTATACGGATTGGTTCAGTAGCTACGGTCGAGGAGTAGGCATTCATTTTAAGAACTGTTTGCCAATTCTGCATGTAAGTTTTTAAGAATTGTGTTAGTGTTGGGTGAATTTTGTACATATTTAAAACCTGTAGTAACCAGCTGTGCGGGACTGTGTCGAAAGCCTTTTGTGGTAATCAATAAACATAGTGTGAATATCTGTCTTGCTTTTAACAGCGGTGTTCATAATAATTGCGTCTATAGTAAGTTGCTCTTTACATCCTTGACTATTCTTACGACATCCCTTTTGTTGTTCCGCTAGAATGTTATTTTCGGTTAAATATTCATATACTACCTCACTTAGGATGTTAAGATTTTGCACAAAGTTTGTAAACAAGTAATTGGTCGGTATTTTGCTGGGCTTATAGTATCATTCATGTCTTTAGGTATCATATAACTTACTCCGTGTGTTATGTATGGTGGAAGTAAATGTGGTGATTGTATGAATGTGTTTAAATGATTATGTAAGTAAGGATGTATGCTGGAGAATTTTTCATACCAATAATTGTGGATTTTGTCAGTGCCTGGCGATTTCCAGTTTTGTGTGTGCGTTATAATGACGTCTTTAAATGTTCCTATTGGTATAAATTCAAATTCCATTTCTGGAATTGCTGTTGTTGCTTCAGTGACCCAGTCTTCTTGATTATTATGATAAACTGGGTTTTCCCAAATGTAAGCCCAGAATTCTCTTAGTGTTTCGGATGAAGGTGTCTCTAGGGTTTGGTTAATGGTGTCTCTGTTATTAGATGCAAGGTTAAACATTGTGTGAATATCTGTCTTGCTTTTAACATATCCTATAAAATATTTTTTTCATTGTTGATATATTTTGTGTTTTGTAATTTACGGTTTGCATGTAATGCACTGCGTATGTGTGTATGTACTGCGTTTAATTTTTGTTTTAAAGTGTCCTAAAAGTGTTCTATTTGTGTATTTTATTTGAGTCTTCGTGTTGTGCGTGTATTTGGTACTTTTTCTTGATTTCGTCTATTGCTGCTATTAGTTTTTGACTTCTACAACCATTAATAAAAAGTGTCAGCCTACCTATGTTTGCTCTAAGATTTTTGATTTTCTTTACTAACCTGATATGCCATTTTGGTTTTCTATTTATGCATGTGCGACGCTCATTTTGTGTAGAGTGTGATATTTTAGCTCCGTTACATGTTGCTGCCGTCCATGCTGCACAATAAATTATGGTCTGCAGTTTCATGAAGTCGGTGTCAGCATTTGCATACTTACGGAGAATGACGGTATTTATATAACGTTAAAGTTTTCTGCTTGGGAATATATGGTCTATTAGTGGGGTGGGTAATGGGTATTAGAGAAAAATTGTTGAGCTTGCTGAAACGTGGCTTCTATTTCTGGGTTCGTTTCTGGGGCAGCATCAAAGTTAGTTTGTGTAGGTTCAACTTGCCCAATATCTATATGGTTCAAGAAATTTTCGTCGTCTGTATTAATTAGAGTTTGAGAAACTACGTCGGTATTTGAGATATTATTTAGGTATATATTATTTGATGTCCCCGATGTTTGTAGTTGTGTCAGAGATGTGAGAATTTGTAAGTTGAGTACTTAGTGAGTCATTCTGCGTTTGTGTATTTAAATATTCATTACTTAAGTGTTCTCTAGTTTGTGTGTTTGTGTTGTTATTTCTTAATTCTATAGCTACCTGATTTATTATTTCTTCTAATCTGAGTGGGTTTATATATTGGTTATTTATTATAGCTCTCACTTGATCAGATAGTCTTTGCTCTGATATATGTGCTAATTCTGGAAACATATTTATAAATCCCTCTTGTAAATGTTTTCTATAGGCTGTTTCATTTGTTTCTAGTTGTGTGATGATATAGTATATTCTAATGATTGCTTCATTATATTCATTCGTCCATTTCATACGCTGGCTGGATTGTGTGTTAATTTGTGTTTTAGACTGTACACAGTCTAAAACACAAATACACACAAACACACAAATATACACTACAGTGTGTTGCTGTATATGTGTATGAACTAATTGTAGTTCAGCTCTGACTTCCTCATAAATCTAATCTATTGTGACCTGAGGTAATAGTTTCTTTTGAACTATTCGTTGGTCACCTATCCTTTGACGGCCTACTTGCATAGTTGAGTATTTTTCTAAAAACTTAGTGTGAAGCGATATGCATTTTTGTCGGTTTCAATATGAGTAAGATGAAGATGAAGAAGTGCTTAGGATGAATTTATTCATTTCAATGCTCCATTCCCTACGAGTTGTTGCAGTTCTAGCGGGTGGGTACAGTAATGTAGCCAAAATTTGTCTCCTGTGTTGTACAGGAGACAAATTTTGTCTGCAATACTGTCGAATCCGCCGACTGTATACTTATTGATGATGATGATGGCGTCGGAGTGACGCGGAAAGATTGTGATGATGATGGAATTGATGGAAAAAGAGATGTGGGAGATGACGAAGAGAGTTGTGAAGTTTCATCATTTATCTGAGGCAGATTCACCTGAAGTTGCATTTTTGTTTTAGATCGAGTATTCATGTGGTTCCCACGAGTAGCTAGGGACTTAAAAAGTCGACCACAGCAGAGCCCTGCGTTCACTGTAGTAAGGGTGAATAAAACTGGAGGTCTCCTATTATCCAGAGTTGGCACACTAACGACTAGTGCTTTCCCCTAGCCATGAAGCCTTCGGCATGTGCGACCTTGGCTTGGATTGTATCTCTCTTGGTCTCTCTCTCTTTCTGAAATCTCAACTGTTCAAGTTTTGTCAGTATAACTTTTACTGAGCTGCTTATAAGAATAAGTATTTACCAAAATTATGGTTTCTGGTTTTGAACACGATCACTTTCAAAGGGAAGGAAATCATTAATTTATAAATAGACAATTTCAATGTAAAGGTGCATGCATTTCCAAAAACACCCAATTCTAAGCGCAGTTATGTAAGGGTCACCCTAGATCTATCTCGGCAAACCAAACGATACCGGCACAGACCTAGAGTTCAGAGCGCGCAAGCCCCACCACGATGTCAACGTAGAGATACGGTGGTGGGGTTATTATTATTATTATTAAATCTAACCACCGTTCAATTTTATATTTAAAGGCCTAAGCCCTCATGCGCACTAGCGGTTAACAGCGCTGCTAACCGTCATTTCGGTCACCATCATAGTTCCAATTTTTTAAAAGAGACGAAATTTGGTGTTTGGTCGTTCTTAAAGAAACAACAACAATACGTATGGCGAGCGAACTACCGGTTATATTATACCGAGACTTATTAATAGTCTACCCTCAGAAATAAACAAATGTATTACACATAAAAATATCAAATGTAAACCCAAGCAATATTTTTAAGTATTATTCATGGATGATTGTAACTATTTATGGAACTAAATATAATAATATCTGTATCGACAATAACGCGCATAAAATGCTTCATTGTATAGTTAGATGTTGAGATAGACTCATGATAGCACAAGTTTAAACCTTAGTGGTTTTTGGTTGCTATTTAATATGTAATCCTGTGTTCTTTTATATAAATGATAAATAAAAGAAATAAAAAAATAAAAAAACAAGCTTGATTAGAGCATCTCAAAGTCAATAGTTATTTCGTTATTTGTATTGTTTTTCATAAAAAAATTGTCGAAATTCTTTTGTCTTATTTTTGAATCCATTCTGATGTTCAAATTATGGATACTGCACCTGAAGTAACCGCGCAAGATCTTCGCGCAAGGACTTCTTCAGACTGGGCTTAGTCAGCGAAACGTAAGTGCACTTCAGGTAAGTCGTTCTGCTATTCAAATAATTTACTATCAATACATGGAGACTGGCGGCTTCGTGCGCCGTCCAGGAGGACCACGAAACCAGGTCACTGCAGCACGACAAGACCGGTTTTTCTTTACCACGGCAGTGGGCCCATATAAATTTTATTAACTTTGCTTGGGTAGTTTTTGAGTTAGCTTCGATAATAAGTATTTAATCCACTTTGTGTATCTTGATGATGTTATAATACTTCCACTGTTGTTTACATAGCAAGTTGTGGTATACGAATTGATGAGGGGTAGCTATAGGACCCTACCATAACTGAAAAGTGAAAAATAACTTTAATTTCGGAAGTCGGTGGCAAAAATATAAAATACAGATCCAAGTCGGAATTTCCACCGACGGAAAAACTGGACTTAAAGTTGTGACGGTACCACGGTTGTCACCTCTAAATAGTGACCAATACACTCCTCATTGCCTAGAGGCTCATGTGATGCCATATTATGCTGAGTTTGTGGGTCAGGATTTCATTTTTATAAATGATAATTGATGATACAAGGGTGCACCTATATTATTTCTAGTTAAACCTCTATGAAGTACCGTAGAAGATAGGTAGGTAGATACTGCAGATGACCAATATCCGTTTATCTTGTGACGATAAATGTTCTTTGTGTCATTGGTAATAATGATTTACTTAACAACAAACTTCCCACTCTCGTTACTTATCCATCACTATTAGTTAATACTTGATCATTAATAACACTATCGACAGGCGCCCTTCCCCTATAAGAGTTTATAATTAAATAAGAACAGTTCCCTCTGAGACCAACTTTCGGGATGCTTTAGGTACCGTTTGCCAATGGTGAGTAGGTCTTATTTTGAACGTTGACAAACAATGAACCTACTTAGCCAACTGTTTATTAAAATGTAAAGGTTTGATCCCATGGTATTATAAAAATTGCTAAGACTATAGGAAATATAATAGAGGAGTCCGGGAGAGTTAAACCACTTTTAACTATGAATTGATATTTAATAAGTAGAAGCTCTGATAAATCGGTACCATTTTCTCAACTGTATCAAATTGAAAAAGTGAAATAGTAGGCATGGATTTTCATAATACATTATTCTCGACCTAAATAAATCACTACATATATAAATCAAACAAAGTTCCTCCGCCATGTCTGTCTGTCTGAACGATAAACTCAAAGCTACAGAACGGATTTTCATACTGTATCTGCATACGGTTTTCACTAATGGACGGAGTGATCCATGAGGAAGGTTTAGGTTTATAATTCACTAAGATTTTGTGAAAATTGGCTGAAATATGACGATGATTGTTGAAGCATTCGGAATAAAATAATCCGACTGGGAGCTCTACTGGCGTGCACCGCGTAAACCAATATGAAAACAATGTATTACGAGATGAATGCATTGTTTACCTGGATTAACACTTAATAGTAGATTGTTTGCCTAGGGAGCAAACAACTATTTTTAAGGCGAGAGTGTTTCTTTGAATCCAGAGTGGAGCGAAGGATTCTATAATAGAATCCTGAACGCAGAGAGGGATTCAAAGTACGTCACTCGAGCTTAAAATAGTGTAGCTCCCGAGGTAAACACTCTACTTTTCATCACCCTCTATGAAAAAAAAAAACGTGTGCGGTCAGACCTCATCTCTCACGTATGATTTAAAACCAAAACAAAATTTTCGCAGCTACCATCTTATATTTACATTTTGACCTGACTATCGGCTTTAGAACACTCGAAAACTATGATAATGACACCCATGACGAAAAATTTGAAAATTTTCGTAGCAGCCATCTTGGATTTACATTTTGACTTCACTATAGGCTTAAGAATCCTTGAAAACTATGAAAACGACACCCATGACGAAAAATTTGAAAATTTTCACAGCCGCCATCTTGGATTTTCATTTTGACCTCGCTTTTGGTTTTGGCGCCCTCAAAAACTATGAAAACGACACCAATGACGAAAAATTTGAAAAGTTTTCGTCATGTGTCGTTGCCGCTATCTTGGATTTTCATGTTGACCAAATTAAGCTTCGTGCAGACTAGCGCGACGCGATACCGGCTATTGTTATACCGTGAAGTTTTCTTAGAAATTGTATTGTTCGAGTCGCGTCGCGCCGTCGCGTCGAGCTGGTCTGCCGAGCCTTAAATCACACATTCTCTCTCTTTCTTGCCAGCCTGTTACTTGTTCATACAATGTTCGTTATTGATCTCTTTGGTGATTGGAACTTTTACTAACAATATCCACATTCCAAATTCAAATATATTTTGCTCCCTAGGGATCAAAGAGCTATTTTGGTCCCTGTTTAGGAAGAACAAACTAGCTCTTTTTGAATAAATGTGATGAAAAGTACTTTTAATCCTGGCAGTACGTTCCCGTGGGATAACTTCCGACCTTCACGCGGGTGACGCTCGGGCAAAAGCTAGTAAATGATAATTTATTTCACTGACAAAAACGATCTCCAATAGCGATCGCCACAAAATATGATGTCCACCGTCTGTCGCTAACATTATATCTATTATAGATTTGCTGAAATCTATAGGCACCCTTATACAACCTACGTAACGTACGTACGGAATAAATTTTTTACCGTTTTCACATTGGACGATAACGATAACGACACGATATCGTCGGACTGGTAGTTTCATACAATTACTACTAACCGCTTTCACACAGTGTAGGTGTAGTCAACGGTATCGTAGCCGACATTGATAATCGTGCCGATATCGGCGGACGACACAGTGCACTTTTTCGCAGCTGCCATTATTACCTCGAATACACTACTCGTATTACACTTTTGGAACCGCGCAGCGATGTAAGCTTTTGCTGGCGCAACGCGACTATTCGAGGCTGCTGTGGCATACCACATGACAATAAGCTGTTGGTTACATCTTGTCATATACCGCTATCGTCCCGATATTGTGAGCCGATATCGATGTCGTCCGAGCTGACGATATGTCGGTGTCGCTATCGTCGTAGGGTAAAAACGGCAATAGGCAAAGAAAAAACCTAGTCTGTTGACACAATGCGATAGAAAAGACAACATAACTCTTTTACACAGTCTCTACCAACGTCAATCGTTCCACAGTTCGTTCATTTTTGAAATCTCTATACCTAGTTAGCCACACCTACCTTCGCTTACCAAATTATAAAAATAGAGATGGCTGACAGGAGCGGTCCTAGAACCGAACCCTGTGGAACACCGCACGACATATTTTGCAGGTGACACACCGTTCTGCCAATTATGCCCCGACCACGTGGCGGAGGTGTGGAAACTCCCGATGATAACGCAGCGCTTCCCTAATATCAGCTATTACAGTTGTTTATCAAAGGACGTTTATATAGTATACGAGTATAAGTTTTAGATAATTAAGATTCTATTCTATCACTTTTCCACAAGTACATTTAGTTTACTACATTTTGAATTTTGTTAAAATGGTATTGGCTGAATGTCCACATTTCCTTTGCCTGCCACGTGACAACGATCGTTTGTAATTTTTGTTTGTTGATTCAACGCTCATTATAGAGGTTGAGAACATCAGAGCTCTCGGGGATTCGAGCACGGACCACCGAGAGAACAACTCGTATAGTACCTATTAAGAGAAGGACCTACTGTAAGTCAATCTGATTTAATAACTATTCTTTAAATATCATGCCTAGATATAAACTTTGCCCGATATTTTGTTTTAAATGTTGGATTCTATTGTGTACCTATTGCTAGCTGTGGAATTTATGTAGCAAGTATACTTAGTCTGGCCATAAATACTGTTACAATTAAAAATAAGAAAGATATTACATTTGTATATGGAATCTGTCATTTGAATACGATTGTCCATTGAGTTTTCTAATTTTGTACAATATTTTGCGATATTAAAATGGAGTGGGGTGATGAAGAGAACCGAATCGCTGTGATTGCATTACACAAAGGTGGTATACCAACTAGTATATACCAAAAGTATACCATGGAGCCAAATGCAATTTTTAAAACTCTCCATACGCTTGGTATTAGTCAAATGTTTGTGTACCGGGCTATTAATAGGTACAATGAGACCTCCTCTGTTTGTGACAGAAAAAGATCTGGCCGTCCACGTAGTGTTCGTACGAAAAAGGTGGACAAAGCAGTAAGGGAAAGAATTCGAAGAAATCCTGTCCGAAAGCAAAAGATTTTATCTCGGGAGATGAAGATAGCACCCAGAACCATGTCGCGTATTTTAAAAGATGACTTAGGACTTGCATTATGGTGCAGCACCTTATAAGAGACGCACTAGTCATTTTTTAACTGATAATTTAAAAAAGAATAGGGTGGTAAAATCGAAACAACTACTAAAATTTTTGTTTACGGATGAGAAAATCTTTACAATTGAGCAACATTTTAACAAACAAAATGACCGTATTTATGCTCAAAGCTCTGAGGAAGCTTATTATCCGACTTCAGTAATGGTTTGGTGGGGTGTTAGCGATGAAGGAGTGACAGAGCCATATTTTTGTGAAAAAGGTATCAAAACATCGGCACAAGTGTATCAAGATACTATTCTTGAGAAGGTAGTTAAGCCACTTAACAACACCATATTCAATAACCAAGTATGGTCCTTCCAACAAGACTCGGCGCCGGGTCATAAAGCTCGGTCCACGCAGTCTTGGTTGGAAGTGAACGTTTCGGACTTCATCAGAGCTGAAGACTGGCCGTCGTCTAGTCCCGATCTTAATCCGCTGGATTATGATTTATGGTCAGTTTTAGAGAGTAGGGCTTGCTCTAAACGTCATGATAATTCGGAGTCCCTAAAACAATCCATACGATTGGCAGTGAAGAATTTTCCCATGGAAAGAGTGCGTGCTTCTATTGATAACTGGCCTCAACGTTTAAAGGACTGTATTGCAGCCAATGGAGACTACTTCGAATAAGCTTTTTGTATTTTAAATTGTTTTATATTTGTGTATTAAACTAACACACTGTAAAAGTAATAAATAATATTTGCAATAAAAAAATTCTTCGTGACAATATTTATGGATAAGACTGGTATACAATGTTTTATATAATTTTTAAAAATACGTGTAAAGGTTATGAGAAATCATTATATGATAATAAATAATTGCCTATGTGATTTGTAACCTACCTACAATACGTTTTATTTACTTTGTTCCCTCGGACTTATAGTACCTAATCTAAATAGATAAATACAATAAATATCTAGTTGAAGCCTAACTTCTGGTTTGTTTAATATAAGACTGAGAGTTTATGTATAAACGTTGTTCTTAATATATAATTAGTATAGTAGGTATTACACATTTTCACAAGTTTGTATATTTAGATGTTTGTTACTCAATCACGCAAAAGTGGCAGAACGGATTTGGCTTAAACTTGGCACACGGAAAATTTATAACCTGGATCCTATATGTTATAGGATACTTTTCATCCCGGTA
This sequence comes from Xanthia togata, assembly GCA_963853775.1. NCBI lineage: Eukaryota > Metazoa > Arthropoda > Insecta > Lepidoptera > Noctuidae > Xanthia > Xanthia togata. Next base: position 14,562,157 of record OY970795.1, on the reverse strand, counting down.
GTACATTCCCGTGGGATAATTTCCGACATCCACGCGGGCGATGCCGCGGGCGAAAACAAGTAACCATATTTTTTTTGACTATCTTTAAGTAACGTTTATAAATAAACTCTTTAATTAGTATCAATGCTTGATTATGTGTTGCTCGATCATATTTGTATTTATTAATTATTAACTGAGAGTGCTCTAGACAGTTCCTCACGTTAGTATCCCACACGCTCATCCATGAATAAAATAAACGGCTCCTTAGGGGCATCGCCCCAGAACCATCCATGTCTTTTCTTTTCACCTACGTAAATCCTCGACCAATGTATTATTTACTATGATTTACCACTGCGAACAAACATCTTATTATACATAGTTGCGATCGCTCCCTGTCTTATCAAACATTGCAAAACAGTCAAATTGCCCTTTTGTACCTTCAATCATTTTCAACAGACTTCAAAAAGGAGGAGGTTTTCAATTCAGTTGTATGTTTTTTTTTTGTATGTTTGTTAAGCGATTACTCTGCCAATTATGAATTGATTCAGAAGTAGTCCCATATAAGTTTGGTCAAGATCTGATGAGGGGTTTTTGAGTTGGCTTCAATAATACGTATTTTTCCCACGTAGTACCTATATGTGGACGATGTTCGAATAGTTCCTGTCACTGTAATTTACATAGCAAGTAGTGGTATTCAAATTTTTGTGGGGGGTTTGTATAGGTACAACAACTAAAAAGTGAAAAAGAAAAACATTTTTACAAAAAATAAAACCGACCTCCAAAAAAAATCACTAAAAAGTTAAAAATAACAGTTTTTTTTTTGGAAGTCGGTTTTGTTTTTGTAAAAAAGATTTTATGTGAAAATGTGAATCCATAATTTGTTCAGTTTTGTTATGACCTTATTTATTGAACTCCAGTCTCCACACGTCAAGATCAGTGCGTCCGTCATTTGCTTAGGATCATCCTCCGCTCAGTCGGCCCCGAAATCCTCTTCCAACTTAACCCAGCCTTTTCGGGTCGCACTGAATTTTATAGTTTCGGGCTAGCGTACATTAGGGATGGTTGGAGTTATTCGGCATATTAGGGTATTTTAAGAGTCTTAGTCTGGCCATAAATACTGTTACAATTAAAAATAAGAAAGATTATTACATTTGAATTTGGAATCTGTCATTTTTATACGATTGTCCATTAAGTTTTCTAATTTTGTACAATATTTTGCGATATTAAAATGGAGTGGGGTGATAAAGAGAACCGAATCGCTGTGATTGCATTACACAAAGTTGGTATGGAGCCAAATGCAATTTTTAAAACTCTCCATATGCTTGGTATTAGTCAAATGTTTTTGTACCGGGCTATTAATAGGTACAATGAGACCTCTTCTGTTTGTGACAGAAAAAGATCTGGCCGTCCACGTAGTGTTCGTACGAAAAACGTGGTCAAAGCAGTAAGGGAAAGAATTCGAAGAAATCCTGTCCAAAAGCAAAAGATTTTATCTTGGGAGATGAAGATAGCACCCAGAACCATGTCGCGTATTTTAAAAGATGACTTAGGACTTGCATTATGGTGCAGCACCTTATAAGAGACGCACTGGTCATTTTTTAACTGATAATTTAAAAAAGAATAGGGTGGTAAAATCGAAACAACTACTAAAAATTTTGTTTACGGATGAGAAAATATTTACAATTGAGCAACATTTTAACAAAAAAAAATGACCGTATTTATGCTCAAAGCTCTAAGGAAGCTTCCCAATTAGTCGACAGAGTGCAACGTGGGCATTATCTGACTTCAGTAATGGTTTGGTGGGGTGTTAGCTATGAAGGAGTGACAGAGCCATATTTTTGTGAAAAAGGTATCAAAGCATCGGCACAAGTGTATCAAATTACCATTCTTGAGAAGGCAGTTAAGCCCCTTAACAATACCATATTCAATAAACAAGTATGGTCCTTCCAACAAGACTCGGCGCCGGGTCTTAAAGCTCGGTCCACGCAGTCTTTGTTGGAAGTGAACGTTTCAGACTTCATCAGAGCTGAAGACTGGCCGTCGTCTAGTCCCGATCTTAATCCGCTGGATTATGATTTATGGTCAATTTTAGAGAGTAGGGCTTGCTCTATACGTCATGATAATTCGGAGTCCCTAAAACAATCCATACGATTGGCAGTGAAGAATTTTCCCATGGAAAGAGTGCGTGCTTCTATGATAACTGGCCTCAAAGTTTAAAGGACTGTATTGCAGCCAATGGAGACCGCTTCGAATAAGCTTTTTATATTTTAAATTGTTTTATATTTATGTATTAAACTAACACACTGTAAAAGTAATCAATATTATTTGCAATTTAAAAAAAAAAATCTTCGTGACAATATTTATGACAAGACTCATAGGTAGGTACAGTGATTCAAACCTTTAGTTTAGTGCAGGAACCATTTATGGCCTATTAGGTAGGTATACCTATCTCTGTTGCAGCTCATGGCAGAAGCCTCAAATTGATGTCACAGAGAGCAGGTATGTTGCATGATACTACATACTCCACCTCATGTGTGGCGGCATTACATCCCTACAAAATGGTTGAGCTGGATGGTGCTGATCCACGCGTCATGTTCGTGAACGGGCGCCGTCAGTTGAGACTGGTCATCTCTTATCTGCCAGGGCTTATTTTTAATCTTATATTTTTAATCGTTTTTGATTTTTATATTTTTTTTACATTGTTCTCACATACCTATAGAATCAACAAGAGTAATGTACCCAGGATTTTGTAATTTCTATATTTAAAAGAGTGTCCTTGGAGTTTCTTGCCCGTTCTTCTCCATAGAGATCTACGTTTTGGAACACAGAACATTTATATGTTCTGTGTTTTGGAATGAGCAACTAGCTTCAACTTTCTGACTAACTGACTGACTCTTTGACAATTCAAAAGTGCCTGTATATGGTTTAATTCAAATAAATGCTTTGAGTTTGAGTTGAGTTTGAGTTTGAGCTACTACGGTTCTCTATTGTGTCACCTAACTTTTTTATCCATAACTTGAAATTTTTTTTGTCGTAATCATCATTTGTCCGAATGATAACTTACCCGAACTTAATATCAGATAATATCACATGGCATAAAATTGAAATCCCTAAATATTATATGCCCTAAGTCCGTTTGTCATAAATATTAGGTACAATCAATAATATACAAAAGACATAAAACCGTTTTCAATAAAAGTTATAAGTCCTAAATTCAAATTACATATTTTTTGTGCATAAGCTTGGCTTAACAGAATCAATCTTATCGTGAACTAGCACTTTGCCCGCGGCTTCGCTCCCGTGGTCTTTCCTGCGGGTTCCGTTATTTTTCCCGGGATAAAAGTAGCCTATGTTAGCCTCCCTGAAAACGAAGCTTTCTAATGGTTAAAGAATTTTTCAAATCGGTTTCGGAGCCTATTCGGTACAAACAAACTAACAAAAAAATCTTTCCTCTTTATAATATTAGTATCTAAGTATAGATAAGCCTAAATCAGGCTTCTACCATTTATCAAATTATTGATCGAGTTACAATATTCAATATCAGAAATTGAAAAAAAATTGAATGGCGTTCCTATTCAAAATAAAAAAATAAAAAAATTGACAAAATAGCTAGAATTTAAAACATAAAAAAAAACATTAAGAATATACAAAATGTGATGTTTTTAAGGCAATCGCAGCTAATATAAAATTAGCTTAGAATCTGCCTACGAATTAAAATTAGTCATTATAATTAAGACTAAATTATTTAATCATATTATTGTATACGTATAAGTATCATTTTGTTATACTTGAAAAATATCTGATTTTGCATTATAATTTTTTATTATACATAAATAAATTTCTACATGTACTCATTAAAGCAGTTGATTGTGAACATGTGGTTTTTGTAAACAAGCAAGCATGCAGCATGCAAGCAAGCACGCAGCATGCAAGCAAGCACGCAGCATGCAGCATGCGAGCAAGCATGTAGCATGCAAGTAAGTATGCAACATGCAGCAGGCATGGTTTCTGTCACGGCTCCGGCGCTGCGGGGCTCCGGCGAGTTTATCGTCGCAGATGGGTTTAACGCTCACCACCTGCTCCTCAACTCGCGGGCCGCCTCGCCCCTCCACGCCTACGCGATTTTAAATTACACTCTAGGGGTAGAGCAGACAAGACTGCATGGAGACGGATTTATTTACAGGGATTCGTTTCTGTCACTAAAACCTAATTTTTAGCAAATGTTTTAGGACTAAAAAAAGTATTATAAATGAACATTCGGAATAATACACATTATTTATCACAATACTTAGGACCTATGACTTTCGGTCATATAATTTAACTGCAATTAATTAGATGTAAGCAATTCTGTATCTCATTCTAAGTGAACTGTTATAGTTCTTGAGAAATAAAATTATTTAAACCTATCACGATCTGTATGAAAACCAAGCGTGCCATTTTTTGACCTACTATGACGTCACAAGCATGATGTAGTGATGGGAAAATCAAATCGATTCAAAGACACCGCTGCGTGAGGCACCCGTCTCGCCCCAACCACAGCCCCCGCCTAGCGCCAGCGCTCAAGCTCATCCAGCCAGCAGTACCTTCGCTGAAAGTCTTCGTAATGAGAATTTCAAGTAAGTTTAGCATTTGATACACGTGAATATTCGGTGACACCTTAAATTCAATTTAGTTCTAGTGTTTATCACGAAACCCTGCTAATTATGCTTTATATTTATGGAATAAGAGGAAATGTACTAGAACATAGAATCATATCTACTTTAGTGGCGATTAAAAATGGTCAGAATTAGTTAGACAATTAAAATTTTAGGTGAAAAACGTTAAATTCAGAATAGCAAAATTGTAATTTTCACTAAATTAAAATCTCAGTGCTGTCAAACTAAAATAAAGATAAGTTCTGTCACTTTAGTCTATTTCAGAATGGGAAATCATCGTTTGACAGGTCTAAACTAAATGTTGTTGATTTTTAATCTAGTTTAGAGGTATTTGTGACAAGAGAATCGGCACCAATTTATATTTAAGTAGAACTAATAATTTCTCTGTATCTTCTTAAGACATACTTTGAAGAGCTTCCTTGTCTTAAATTTTAAAGATTATTTTTAAAAATCCTTTATTTTTTGGCTTTTAGTCGTTTTCTTTGGGATTAGAGCTCCTAGAGTCGGTTTTTTTGATGTATCTAGTTAGAAGACATGTCCATTAATAAAAATGATCTTTTAAATTTAATATCTCCATAACGGTTAAGTTTCGTACATTTTATTTCAGAATGAAATTCATCGGAAATGACCTGAATAATAACATCCTTTAATATTCAGTACGACTTTCCCTGTAACCCTGTATATACTGACAAGGTACCGTCATGATGTTAATTTTCTTAAACAGTTCCCTTAGAGATTCGCGACTGCGGAGGTTGTAGATAGCTCTAACAGCCCTCTTTTGCAGAATAAAGATAGACTCAGTATCTGCGGCCCGTCCCCACAGCAAAATACCGTAAGACATGATGCTATGAAAGTAACTAAAATAGACCAGTCTCGCGGTATCCACGTCTGTTAGTTGGCGGATTTTCCAAACAGCGTAAGCGGCTGAACTTAGCCGCCCTGCAAGTGATGTTAAGTGAGGACCCTGCTGTAGTTTTGAGTCAAGCGTGATTCCCAGGAAAACCGTTTTTTCGACGAATTCTAGTGTCTCCTTATTCAGTACAACGTGACATTCACTACTTCTAACATTCGGTATCGCGAATCTTATGCATTTAGTTTTCTTCTCATTTAATGCTAAATTATTTACAGTAAACCAATTATGGACCTTTAGCATAGCGTTATTTACGTTGTCAAGCTCCTGTGCATGTCTGTTTACCTTAAAAATCAGTGATGTGTCATCAGCAAATAACACCATTTGTGGTAGAGGAATGGACCCAATATCGAGCCCTGTGGTACACCCATTTTGACTTTTAAACCCAATGAATTTACACCGTTTATTTGAACTTGCTGCAGTCTATCATTCAAATATGATTTTACTAAGTTAAGCGCAAGTTTAGCCAGTCCGTAATAATGAAGTTTCAAGAGCAGTGTTTCGTGATTAACGCAAACAAATGCTTTGGATAGGTCGCAGAAGATACCTATTGCATCTTGTGCCTCTTCCCATGCGTTAAAAATGTGTTTTAATAAAGTGACACCGGCGTCAGTTGTGCAACGTCCTTTGGTAAAACCATACTGTTGATCGTGTAAGATTTTATTACGATTAAAATGATTGAGCATTCGATTTAACATTACTTTTTCAAACACCTTGCTGAAAACCGGCAAAACCGATAAGGGTCTATAATTATTAGTGTCTTTGCTGTCCCCGGATTTGAAAAGTGGAATAACTTTACTGTACTTCATTAAATCTGGGAATACCCCTTGATCTACACACAAATTAAATATTAAAGTATATTAAATATATATTAAGGTATATTTTCTACTTAGTCTTTATGGATGATGATATAATAATAAATTCTAAAAGAACCGACAAGGAAGCTCTTCAAAGTATGTCTTAAGAAGATACAGAGAAATTATTAGTTCTACTTAAATATAAATTGGTGCCGATTCTCTTGTCACAAATACCTCTAAACTAGATTAAAAATCAACAACATTTAGTTTAGACCTGTCAAACGATGATTTCCCATTCTGAAATAGACTAAAGTGACAGAACTTATCTTTATTTTAGTTTGACAGCACTGAGATTTTAATTTAGTGAAAATTACAATTTTGCTATTCTGAATTTAACGTTTTTCACCTAAAATTTTAATTGTCTAACTAATTCTGACCATTTTTGATCGCCACTAAAGTAGATATGATTCTATGTTCTAGTACATTTCCTCTTATTCCATAAATATAAAGCATAATTAGCAGGGTTTCGTGATAAACACTAGAACTAAATTGAATTTAAGGTGTCACCGAATATTCACGTGTATCAAATGCTAAACTTACTTGAAATTCTCATTACGAAGACTTTCAGCGAAGGTACTGCTGGCTGGATGAGCTTGAGCGCTGGCGCTAGGCGGGGGCTGTGGTTGGGGCGAGACGGGTGCCTCACGCAGCGGTGTCTTTGAATCGATTTGATTTTCCCATCACTACATCATGCTTGTGACGTCATAGTAGGTCAAAAAATGGCACGCTTGGTTTTCATACAGATCGTGATAGGTTTAAATAATTTTATTTCTCAAGAACTATAACAGTTCACTTAGAATGAGATACAGAATTGCTTACATCTAATTAATTGCAGTTAAATTATATTGGCTTCTGGTGACGTTACAGGGTGCATACATGTTTCTTATGTTTTTTTTTTTATATATATAAACTGTCACACTTCTTTAACTCCTCCGGTTAGTTATTGAACAGCTGTGCTCCCTCAACTAATATTGTTTTTTTGCCGTAATTAGTCCGTGCCCTCATTTTATAGTTGAAACTTGTTTTTACTTCTTGTGTTGTATGTTATTGTTCTTATATGTAAGTAGTTGTATGTTTGATTGTGTGATGTGTGTGTGTGTGTGATGTTAGTGTTTGTGCATAAGTTCTTTGTTGGATATAGATAGTTATAATGAAATAATACTTTATTGATATTGTTTTATACTCTGTGTAGTGAATTTAGATTAGATTTAGCGGCTGATCCCCATATCTCAATTAGATATTCAAGGTTTGATTTTACTAGGAAGTTATATATAATTTAGTCGTACTTTTTTTGGAAAACAATTTGTAACTTTTCGTAAAGCTTCTATTATGTGCTTTCCTAAAACACAGTGTTGAAGGTTGAAGAAAGCTGATGTAAATTCGCCTCAAATTGGTTATCTATGGTTAAAACTTACCAAATTGTCCATGGTTTTATACCTGTCTCTCTCATTCACCAGCGTGCATCTTCTTCTAATAGAGAAGGATGCTTGTCACGGAGCTGTCAATGTCATAGCGTTTGTAAATTTTGCCGGTAAAACACAGATTTTTTTTCCAAAGTTAAAAAAGTGTTGAAATACAATAATTTATTGTATTTAATAAGCACAGTGTTTACTTAGTGTACGTGTCGTGTTTATTCCGTTTTGAATTAGTGCTGTATGATGAACCCGGACTTGGAAGATCCGGACGTAATTGTGCGGGCAAGTGTCGAAGGTGAACAAAGTTCGAAGGTTGACGCTTCGGATGGAGGTCAGCAATCGAATAAAGAGAGACCAGATGACTCATCATCTTCTTCTTCATCTTCTTCATCCTCGGAGGATGACGAGGGCATAGCTTCACCTCCGCCCAACAAAAGTCGAAAAGTTTCACGTAAGTACAAACAAGATCAAACATGTTCGGACCCGCGTGTAGAGACACTTATTCAACAAGTGGGGTTTATATCTAATTACTTAACTAACTTACCTCTTCTACCGACTAATTCTGGTCAATCAAGGCAATCTTTCGAACAACGAGAGAGTGATCCGACTCCATCCACAACTACTTTTTTGAGAAATCCGACAACTTCATTTTGTAAACTCTCTTTAGGTGAACTTGGTACAGAGTTTGACGAAAAAACAATTATTCCACATGCTGACAAAGAAAGATTACAGGAATTGGCTAACCTTCAGAAATTTGATAGCCCTTCTTGGAAAGGCATTCGTTACAAAAAAGCCTTACAATCTTGCATTGCCAGTCCTGGTTTTGTAGGTCTTAAACTTAATGAAGAGTTGTGTCATTTTAACAAGAACAAAGACTATTTAGCTCCAACTGAGCAGTTATTAGCAGGCTTGTCTAACAATATTTTAGAACAAAGACAACTATTTAAGTCAGGGTTACAAGATTTGCTTGACTGGGCATCGGCAAATCCTAATAATTTAAATACTAATACATTGTTTGAAAAGATTTCTAGTACTTTCGGACCAGGGTCCCCGTCATATAAAAATTCAGAGACTGCAATGCAAATTGTGTGTGGTAAAAGGGCAGAGTGCATTGAAGTAAGACGGGACCATATTTTAAAAGAAATTGTAAATCCAAATTTAAAAGCAACATTACATAATGTTCCACCAAGCCCAGAATATCTGTTTACCCGAGAGGCTTTGCATCCTATCATAGCTTCTTTAGGTGGATATCAGGTTGGCTTAACACTCCAGGTTACATTAGGGAGAAAAAAGCTTTGAACACATATCATGTTCAAAACAAGAGACAGCACGGACCTTACAAAACTCATAATAAAGATTACAAAACAGAAAAGAAACATAACCAAAAATTTAAAAAGAATCAGCCCTTTCGTAAAAATTACACAACAAATAACACACCCCCCAATACCAATATTAAATACATGTGACTATCAAACGAAAACCTTCAGAGCAGGTTGTCTAAAGGACCTTGCCCATTTATGGCTACAACAGGGAGCAAACAATTATATTTTGAAATTAATAACAGGTGGCCGCATTCCATGTATAAAAAAACCTCCCCTTCGGTATCTAGACAACCATGTGTTAAAAAAGTTTGCAACCAGGACAACAAAAGACATGACAGACATGATCTTTCACTTAAAACAAAAGAAAATATTAGAGACACCACCAATCCTCAACCCGGGCTTTCTGTGTCGAATGTTCTTAGTAAAAAAATCAGACGGAGGGTTACGTCCCATCTTCGACCTCAGAGGTCTCAACTCATATGTGGCAGTGAAACATTTCCAACTAATTTCACAAACAGATGTAGCCAATTTCCTGCAGACAAACGATTGGTTAGTGAAAATAGACATTCAGCAGGCCTACTTTCATTTGCCAATTGCAGAATCTCACAGGAGGTTTCTCCGAGTGATTTACAACAACGAAGTGCTGCAATTAACAGCCTTACCATTTGGCCTTTCATCAGCTCCAAGAATGTTTGCCACAGTAACAAACTGCATTGCGGAAATCCTACGTGCACAAGGTTTTCGCATAATTGTGTATTTGGACGATTTCTTTCTGGTCAATCAGGATAGTACAATACTGGCTTCTCAGGTTGCGGAAACACTGAGAACATTGGAGACCTTGGGATGGCACATAAATTATCACAAATCTGCTCTGGAGCCCTCTCAGGAAGTAGAATATCTTGGCCTAGTATGGAACACTCAGCAAAACTGGGTAAAACTTCCTTCCAAGAAGATAATAAGGATAAAACGAATCATTTCCAAGATGTTGAGCAATGGAAACAGTTCTCTGCGAGAAGCTCAGAGTTTATTAGGTTTGCTAAACTTTGCAAACTACGCAGTATCGGGGGGTCGACTACACTGTCGCAGAATGCAACTGTTCCTAAGATCATTCAATCAAAACAGACTACGAGAAAGAAGAAATCTTCCTCTGCCTGCTCAACTAGACCTAAAATGGTGGTTAAGAGCCATAGATTACAGCTCAACTCCAATAGTCAAGAAAAGTGTGACTCACTTCTTGACCACGGATGCAGCAGACTCAGGGTGGGGAGCTCAATTAAACAGCACTTACCTATCAGGAAGGTGGACTCCATTCCAAAAACCCTGGCATTCAAACATAAAAGAAATGTATGCTGTATTTGCAGCCATAAACAGTCAGCGGCTGACTCTACAAGGTGCACACATACTGATTCAGTCCGACAACAGGACTCTTGTTGCATACCTTAGAAACGAGTGGGGGACACATTCCCTTGCACTACTAGAACTGACAACCAAACTCCTGAAACTTGCAGAACAGTTACATCTAACTCTCTCAGCCACTTACCTCCCGGGGAGTCTAAACGGAATTGCGAATCGCCTATCAAGGGGTCGCAAAGTACCAGAGTGGCATCTTCTGCCCCAAGCCACGGAGGCTATATTCAAAGTGTGGGGCGTCCCGGACGTAGATCTATTTGCGTCAAGAGAAACGGCTATCGTACCTACCTAAGTACGTAACATTGGATTCCAGAGACTGTTACGCAGTTTTCTGCGACGCTTTCAGCCGACCATGGGACTTTCAGCTGGGCTGGGCATTTCCCCCACCCAGATTAATACCAAGAGTACTAACTCATTTGAACTGTGCAAAAGGAACATACATCCTAATAACACCAGAGTGGACCAAATGTTTCTGGCTACCCGACCTGCGAGCGAGAGCCCTTGCAGAGCCACTTCCGATAAAGAACCTGCGGAAGGTCTTAATAGATCGGACTACAGGCAACTGCCCTGCACAAGTGGACAAGTTGACTCTTCTTGCCTGGAAAATTGAGGGTGGGCCGACCAAGTCGCTCACTGGTCCATAGAGGAACAAGACTTGTTAAAAAGTAGCTGGCGGACATCTACTTTAACAACATATAATGCCCCAATTAAAAGATGGTTATCCTGGTGTGATACTAATAAAATTAATCCAAAAGCACCTGGGTTGGCCAGCAAGTTGCTAGATTTTTGGCTAAATTATTCTTATAGGACAAACTAGCTTATAGAACTATTCTGCTGCATAAATCAGCTGTCTCAATGTCTCTGTGTACTGTGCAACATCAGAAGTAGATATCTCAAAACATTTTCTCATTCATCAAGTTCTAAAAGCCATTTCACTTGCTAAGCCAGCAGTACAAAAACTACCTATATGGGACACTGCAATATTATTTAATTGGCTAAAGACTTCAGCAAATTCAGGTTCTTTATTTGAAATAGCTAGGCGAACAGCTTTAATACTCTTGTTAGCAGTGGCGTAACTATACCATCTGGGGCCCGTGGCAAATTCTTTTGATGGGGTCCTATCAGTAAAAATCACAATTTAATTTCAATAAGATATTTATTATGAAAAATCTTTTTCTCGGGTTTCTGTTCCGCAAAAGTGTATAGAAAAAATTCAAATCCTCTAACATAGTGTTGCTAGCTCGCCCCAGCAGCAGCGCCACGAAAAAAGTGAAAAAAAAAAATGGGGAATTCCCCGATCGTCAATGCTCACCCGCGCTGCCAACGTACCGCGATAAAATAATTATGTAGTAGAAACCAATGGATACATTCTAAAATGAATAGAGATGTGCAATTACCGGTATTTTGATCGAAGGTTTTCTGACGGTCATAAGTACGTAAAATTACTCGTCACGGGTAACGTGTACATCTCTAAAAATGAATCAACATCTTTTTGTTTAGGTTGGTTGCAAAGACTACTATAGGCTCAGACCAATAAAATAAAATCTGAGACTATAGGTTGGTTGAAATGCTTAACGATTAACTTGAAATTGTAATATGGTCTTTAGTTGTCTCACTTTGGATTTTAAGCAGAACTTATAAAAATATACTTTTCAAATAAAATAAAATACTCAGGTAAAATGTAAAAATATATTTTTGAGCTCGCGGCCTCTTGGGCCGGGGCCCTCTTAGGTCGGGGGCCCGTGGCATTTTGAAAGCCCTGCCACACTTTTTTTTTTTTTTTTTTTGGGTGGGAAATCATCAAATGACGTCTCCCGCTCTGGGTGGAGCGGGAGGGCGTGTCAGACTCTTACTGACTAAAACCCACCCGTGTTCCTTCTGTTGCCTGTGCAATGCCAGGGGGCCACGGTATCCCTTTCGGACTAATCCCGCAACCCCGGCAAGCCCTGCCACCCTATTGTTACGCCACTGCTTGTTAGCCTCGGGTCGTAGGATCCATGATCTCACATTATTAGAAAATAGCCCTGAAAATCTTATTTTCATGGAAGATGAGATTACTCTTTGGCCAAAGTTTGGTTCAAAGACAGATTCAAGGACACACAGACAGTCGGGTTGGTTGTTGCGGAAACACCCAGACCATTGTGTCTGCCCTATCAAACACATTAATAATCTTATAGAAATATCTGAAAATAGAAGAAGCACAGACAGAACTGTCACAAGTTTATTTATTTCTATAACAGGGAAATTAAAACCTGCTTCTAGAACAATGATTGCAGGTTGGATACGTAGTATTTTTAAAGATGCTAATATTGATGCCCCACCGGGCAGTATCAGGTCAGCTGTAGCCTCTAGAAGTTGGTTGGAGAATAGACCTGTACAAGAAATACTTGACAGAGGAAACTGGAAGAGTATTAAAACATTTCAAAAATTTTACTGTCGTCCAGTAAACAGAATTGATAATGCCAACTACAATGTTGACTTATTGCATTTAAATTTTTCTAATATTAATTAAATTTATACTTTTTGAAAGAATTTAATAACCTATTCCTTGATATAGGTTTAATTTAGAATTCTTTTCTTGAAACTAATATTTGTTTGTTGTTGATTTTTAAAGAAATTTACAAATATGTAAGGAATGTTATAATTATTTTTGTTACATTGAGTTCTAATAAAAGTGATTTATATTCCAGAACAGTATTATAATAATAATTCATTCATCATAGCGTTTGTGTTTATCACCAGCAGATACCAAACAGGTCTTCAACCTTCAACACTGTGTTTTAGGAAAGCACATAATATGACTGTTTTGCATTCCAACAAAACAGGTATTATGTGTTGAATAAAACACAGTGTTGCAGCAAGTCTCTTGCTGGTGAGCTGAAGACTCTATGACATTGACAGCTCCGTGACAAGCATCCTTCTCTATTAGAAGAAGATGCACGCTGGTGAATGAGAGAGACAGGTATAAAACCATGGACAATTTGGTAAGTTTTAACCATAGATAACCAATTTGAAGCGAATTTACATCAGCTTTCTTCAACCTTCAACACTGTGTTTTATTCAATACATAATACCTGTTTTGTTGGAATGCAAAACAGTCATATTATTGACATTAATTTTTATTTTGACATGATCGATTTGAAGCTTCCAAGTAGGTAAGTTTGTCAGTCCATATTATTCGTGACTAGACCTTTTAACTATTTCTCCGCTGATCGTATTACGAGTTGAGAACTCTGGTAACGGTGTTATTTGCGTTATCTTAATGTAAGTCTATTTAAATCTGTGGCCAACAATGACAACACTTATGTCAGATCCACACACTTAGCACTTGCCGCAATGTACAAACCTCTATAAATGCACAAACTTATGGATGCAACACAAGTGCTAGCGTATACAACCGACATTTGATCTGAATAATAGGGGTCTACTCCTTTAGTGATATCCGTACTTTCGGCCGAAGCTACGGTTTCTGCCCGCTCCGTCTCACTCACGGTATGTTATAGAGTAAGACGGAGAACGAAGCGCCCGGAACTTCGGCTGAAACTACGGATTCCGCTTAGTGAGTAAACCACCAGCAACAATTTTTTTTTGTAAGCCCATAAAATTCGTCAAGAAAGAAAGAAAATTCTATCGTGCAAAAGTTAATAACTATGGAGAAATGCAAGCGTACTGCGTTTAGCAAGCGTGTGAAATAGGCATTACAAGACAAAATGTAGCATGGACCATTGTGTACTTAGTAAGTGTGTTATAACTGAGTTGATTATTTTTGTTGACAAATTTGCCTAAAAAGACCTGGTGTCCGATCATTTTCTTTTTTTTTTGTGAAAATCATACAATTCATGGCTATGGCGTAAATTGAAGTGAAATAGAAATATAAGAAAAACAGATTGTTCTAGAAATTAAATGATGGCTGCACGAGGAGACAGGGGAGTTTCAAGAGTACTAGATAAGTTAGAAGCATCAGTAAACTCTGGCCATTACTATGAGGCACATCAAATGTATAGAACCCTATATTTCAGGTACCGATCAGAAATTTACGCTTCATGATATTCAGGGAATTATTCTAATGGACTATAATTTGTTATGATTTTCAGATACCTAAGTCAAAAAAAATATGCGGATTTACTAAATCTACTGTACAAAGGTTCAACGTTGTTGCTACAACGTGATCAGCAAGAAAGTGGCGCAGACTTGGCTATATTACTCGTAGACGTGTTGAATAAATCAGTAACTAAGCCATGTCACGAATGGATTGACAAAATAGCTAAGTTATTCGAATTGATGAGTGCTAGTATACCTGAGAGGGAATCTTACCTCACCAATGCTGTCAAATGGTCTATGGACAATAACAAAAAAGGTCATCCTTTTCTTCACCAGGTAAATTAATTACTAACAATATTTCCACCCGCATTATTATTGCATTTATGAAACTGGCCCTACTAGTATAAAATTGACAATGCTGGATAAAACTGACATAATTAATAAGATTTGTCTTTGCTGCCATGTTCAGGTTTATTTACATGGGGGAAAATGTGAATTTCACATTTATTTTGCAGATGTAAACAGTACAGCCATTTCTTTCATATCAAATTCATAATCAAAAAGTATGGCTGGTGTTGGTAGGATTCCCAAATAAACACTAAAATTCTATTATTTCTCTGACATTGTTCATCATTAGCTTACTAAAATTTAAGATTGATTTATGAGCAACGTCGCAAATAGCTGTCAAATATGTTGCTGTTTTGATTAATTTGGCAATATTACTGTATGGAAATAAGATACTAGTGAATTAAAATATGGCTAACTAGTGAATTAAAATATTGATGATGAATATTGCCAAATTAATCAAAACAGCTAAATACTTTCGACATTGCCCACTTTCAGTATAAACACTCTTAAGTATTGTTGATGTTAGCTATTAACTTTTAATTGAGGTTAAAAGTAAGTAAGTAAGCCAAATAACAATGGTCTAATGAAGTTGCCAGCTGTCCTTTATTAAATTTTATAACACTTGAGGATAACAGCTATATCATTACTATTATACTTTATTTTAGAGAATTGCTGAAGTTTATTGGAAAGAGAAGAAGTATGCAGCAGCTCACAGACATTTTTTGCACTCATGTGATGGAGCAGCATATGCCAGTATGCTTGTAGAACTCCATACAACAAAAGGACTCAAATCCGAAATAGATTTGTTCATTGCCCAGCCAGTGTTGCAGATCCTTTGTCTACGTAATATACAAATGGCTACAGAAACTTTCAATAAATACACAGGCCTACACCCCACGATAAACAATAATAAAGGCCCTCCATACATATTTCCATTATTAAATTTTCTATGGTTTCTATTACGTGCAATTGAACAGTAAGTAAAAAAATATATATTTATTTGCAATGGAATTTTCCTAGATATAGATAATCTTGATTTGCTCATACTAACATATAAAACATTTTTTCAGGAGACACTCACATCAATTTAAAATACTTAGAAGTTGGTATGCAATAAGTATTAAAAGGGATCCCAACTACTCAATGTATTTAGATAACATTGGTCGCATTTGGTTTGGCATAGAAATACCTCCTGACAACAAGAATCCTAATTCAGTATTTGGAGGACTCTTGAAATCTATAATAGGTGAAGCTGATAGCTCTGATGAAGATGGAGATTATGTAGGAAGAAATGCTGCTGCCCCCGACTTAGACTAAATCAGTGCAAGTAAATCAGTTAACATGGCATTTGTTTTCATTGACACTACTGATATCTGGCGCCAATTAACCTGTAATACCTAATTCTATAAAAAATGAAGTTAAATGATATTGTTTTACATGTTGACTGTGGTTTACCTCAATACACCCGGTACATACCAGTACTGGTGTAATATACTTGTGCAATGTCATGATCTTCATAATATTTTATTTTTTTCGTTTATTGGCATTCTGTTTCTTTATTAATATATTTTTAAGTTGTTATAATAAGCAATTGTGGTGAGTATATCAAATTTAAGATTTTCTTAAGTTTATTAGGTTTTATTGATGCTAAAAAATATGAAATGCAAGACAAGATATTTTTTTTAAGTGGGCCTCGCTATTCTACAATACCTAACTCACACATAGTATGCACATGTTTAAATGTCAATGTGCCAGACACAATTTATTGCTCATTGTTGACACATTCACTTGATTATTGATCTTGTGCATCAAATCCTCATTATTATGTGATTTAAGTTTAAAAAATCTAGCTACAAGATAGCAATAAAATTAACAATGTTAGAAGTGGATGATGTAAGAGGTCAATTTATTGAACTTGCTATGTAAATATACTTTGCTTCTGCTTGGTCATTTTAAACCATTTGTTAGGAAGTTATAATATATTATTAGGTGGAAAGATTACTTTGTAAAAATTGTTTAACTTTTAATTTATTTATAACAAATTTATTGTCATAAAATCATTATAGATACATTTTTATTATAGTAGGTAGGTAATTCAGTTGACAATTTGTAGACAACTGCTGGATACTTAGATGTACATAAATTATTAATTATATTTAAAATTCCATACCATTGCGAGTTAAACAATTGTAAAACTGAATTATGTAACACAATAATCATAAATACATACATGGTAATGATTTTAATTGAATTTATTATTGACCCTATTTTGTACAGTTTATTATAATAAAAGATGGGAAAATTGCTTTTGTGGCTGAAAACCAAAAGCAATATTTACTGATTTATCAAATCTAATTGTAAAACTGTCACATTATGTATTGGTGGATACACATAATACATAGTATAAAGTATGTGTTTATCTTCCAATGAATATTTTAAGAGCAACATTACATTTTTATGGGTTTTTCGTTTTATTATGTAGGTAGGTAGTTACTTAGTGGACAGAAGTTTATTATTAAGTGACATGTATAAATTATCCAGCTCGCATAATGTTATCAATAATTATCATTTACATTTTAAGATAGATATATTATCACTGTAACAACTTTGCTTTTATCACTTGACCCTGAACATTGCCACTAAACTTATTTATCAAGATCTTCTATTACCAGAGCTGTCATTTCTCTGGAATAATTTTTCATTTTGAGTGTTTCTTTACGGAATTCCAATTTCAAGTTTCTAGCCTTTAAATCTAAAGCCTGTCTAGCAATAAATTGGTTGAATTCATGGACATCAGGGTGATTCATATATTCTTCAATAGGCATCCACTTGCATGCTTTGATTTCTATGTCCGATTTGGTAATTGTTTCTGATGTAGCTTTTAACAATACAATCACATAAATATCGGAGTTCTCAAACATCATGTTGTGAGTATGTCTCAGTGTCACCATTGATTCAAAAGTGGCATCAATCCCTGTTTCTTCTTTAACTTCTCTCACAGCTGCATCTTTGATATCTTCTCCTGTAATTATGTAAAAGGTAAACTTACTGTTGGGTAACATTGCTAAATAGTAATACTTTAAAGTTCTCAGCTTACCTCTTTCTACATAACCCCCAGGAAGTTTCCAATGCGGGACTTCAATATAGTTCTCAGCTACTACTAATATTTCATTTTTATCATTAAAAACCATTCCACCCACACCAAGATTTGTATGACAGGCTGGTGGTAAGTTAGATGAACTATTAGGAAGCCATTTGTACATCATGACAAAATCTCCACGTGAATGGTGAAAATTGAAGCCTTCCTGTTTGTGAAATAATCATTAATTTTATTAGACACATATTGAATTAATTTAAAAAAGTCATCTTTGATTTCTTAGTGGAAATAATATAATCAAATACATTAGCTAGAAGTGGCACCCAAGCTGCGTCTTTGATGTTAATTTTGAACCAGATGCACCGTTTATTCAGTTCAGACCAATTTTTTAACGAATCTGGAAATGGAATTAGAGAGAGAGAATAAGTTAATTATAATATATAGTTAAAGGGACTCACTATTAGATAATTCGGTCGGTGGGTCGTCTTAGGTTCTGCTAGATTATAAATTGTGAGACGTTTATAGACAAAAATATAGTTAACTTACCATTCAACTGTTTTATGAGCTGACTAATTTCACAAGGTTCTTTTTGAGAATCTACTGTGATTCCATTATATCGGTCTGTAACGCCTTCGAATTTCTTAGATCCCATTTTTAATTATTGTTGAAGATACATTTAATTTAATTGTAACTAAATTGTTATCTCCGATCCCGCTTTAAATTTTAAAAGGCTGGTTCTACTACTACGTAGAGGAAATAGATAACCCAAACCTACTTGCTCTTATCAATGTGTGTACAATCTATTAATACACTTGTGCTATTGAAGTATTGATTTTTTTAAGGATGTGTGCTATTGATTGTCATCCAGATTAGATGACACTGACAATTGAAAATGACATTCCGCTAGTGTTTCCATCTGTCAAAATCGGGATTTTGCCATCCCGGGCCACAGAGTACACCCGGGCCTCCTTGTCCGCTCCGAGTGTTCGACATTATGTACGTGTATTGGGGATGAAAGCTCGGAATTTGGGGCATCCGGACTTCTAAGTCAGATTTTCTGTGATTTTGCTAAATGAATGCAAGAGGTTGAAAATAAGACCACGCCTCTAGCTGCTTGAAGCTTTTGTAAGCCATACATAAATTACGTTATTTTTCATTAGATAAATTCCAGGCCTAAGCGATTACCTTTTAAATTCGAGCATTTATGGTTTGGGATTAAAACACTCGAGCTGTGGGATTCGAATGTCCATGTGTTGTTTAAGTTTCCTGTGTGCTACTACACTTTTAGCCTCCAGCCAGGGGCAAAATCTATTCTAATTAAAACTAGGCGAGCGCTCCCTAAGGGCACCCCCTGTGGGGTACGGACCTTGGCTTAGTGCGTTGCTGGGGGGAGGACAGCGAGTTGGGATAGGCTGAATCAAGGATAATTCATGATTATTAAACGGGGAATTTAAAGCTACTGGCTCAGCATCGACGCGGGCTGGCGCATCAACGAGCAAGGGTCGGGGGGGAGTATTATTTACTCGGGCGGGACGCGATCGCGGAGGACCTCGGCTGCGAGGTCTGAATGCGGGTCGGCGTCTGTGTTTGTGCACTGTACTTGTGGCCCTATTGCTCTCCTGGAGGAGGGTTATGGGGTCGTCTGGGTCGGTAAGGATTTGCCTCGGGCGGCGAATCTGACTGATTCTACTAGGGACATAATTGGCGGCCTCGACAACCAGAGGGTTGCGATGTTTGGCGGCGGACTCAAAGAAACGCTTGGAATTGCATTTTAGAAATTGGTGGATTGTGGGGATCTTTAGGTCGAGATGCAGGATCTTATTCCTAACGTACCAGGGGGCACCGGTGATTTTAGGGAGGAATCTATTTTGGAGCGTTTGCTTGTGCAAATACGGCTCCCGCATAAGTCATATTGGGACGAACGCACGCCGTGTACGTACGCAATTTGCACTTTGGTGACATTTTGCTACGTGCGTTCAGGACGGAGTGGAGTCTACCAAGAACAAAAGCTTTATGTGATCGCTAAAGGAGAGATGCTGGCCGAGGACAATACCTAGGTATTTGGCTCGCTTCTCCCAGGAGATAGGCTTGCCGAACATGGTGATTGGTCAGGGGGGGGGGGGGGGGGGTTGAACCTGTTACGAAGTTGACTTCGATCCTCCACTTTCTAAACCAGGCGCCGAGCTTGTCGACTGAGGTCTGGAGAGTGCGGGCTATCGAGTCAGAGCCGGAACCCTTGTAGTAGATGGCCGTATCGTCTGCGAACAGAGACAACTGCGCCTTTCTACTCTTTAGGATATCGCTGGTGAATAGCCTGAAGCTAGCGTTTAATTTATTTTAATGTTCTATGTTGCGTATTGTAAATTATTTTGCATAAGTACTTTTGAATAGAATCAAGTTTTTCTAACTATTCAGACAGCTATGCAGCTGGGGAGTTTGTTGCGCCACTTCTTCTTCCCAACTAAAGCACTAGGAAGTGGTGAAGGGCGGGTGTTTTTGGGGGACTGTCTTATGTAATATTGACGTTCGAAAAGTGCTGAGTTCTCAGCCTACTTTGAATAAATTACTTTTGAATTTGAATTTGAAAGAAGATTAGGGGGAGAGCACAGAGCCTTGAGGGACTCCTGCGCGGATAGGACGGGGGGGGGGAGGAGGGTATCGCTACTTCGGTGCGGTAGCGGAAGGTGTGGTTTGACAAAAAGTCCCGTAAGATGAGCACGAGACAATCTGGCACACCGAGTTTGTAAAGCTTATAATATATAATAAGCCGTTGTGCCAGACTTTATGGAACGCTTTCGCTATATTGAAGAATACTGCACCGGTTATGGCATACTGGATATGGCTCGTTGGAAGCCATGGCTTATGTGTTCGATAATCCGGTGGGCCTGATGCACGCTAGAGGGTGCTGTGTTCGGAACCCAAACTGTTTGTTGGGGATTAGGCCCAGGGGTTTCGGCATAGTCTCTTTGGCCGGGTGCCCATGCACCCGGCCACAGGACCGCGGAAGTACCGTTTTGCGTGGCAGTTCCGCTGTGAGTGGCTGTACAGCTGGCACTGGTGACATTGACCAATGGCACCGCTTTTCCAGGGCTTCACTATAGAGAAACCCATGAGGGAACTGAGAGATTTAAGTTGGAATATAGGGTGGTGACCCTCTATCGGGGAGCAAACTACCATGTCGTATCCTTCATCGCGTTTACCGCGGTGCATACGGTGGACCTCGTCCACGGGGATATTTTGCGACTGAGGGCGGCTAGAACATCTGATGGAGAGATCTCTTTGGGGATCCTCTTTATGACCACTCGGATCTGACGTTCCTCTGGGAGGGAGAACGTGTGGAATGACACACGACGTCTCTCTCTCAGAAGTTTTGTGAGTTCCCTATAATCGCAGGAAGTGGGGGTGGTGACTTTGATACCCTGTTGGGTATTACGGGCGCTGGTGTATGTGATTTTTAGGTCACAACACCACTTGGAGATATCTGTCCACTTCCCTTTGTCCTGTACGAACACGGGTGGTGACACAGGGACCTTTTTTGGCCCAGAAGTAGTTTGACGCAATCGGGCGAGGGGAGGGGGAAGCTATGGGGGCAGTAGCGGATAGGGCTTGGGACGGAAGGGACAAAGAGTCCTCCACCGCGACGACCTTGTTGGCCTGGACGGAGCTCTGTTTCTTGTTCTTCTTCTTTTTCCCTTTTCCTTGGACGGGGACAAATCCCGAATGGGAGGAAGAGGAAGAAGAAGAGAACTTTGCCTCTTGGTCTGATAGATGTCGGGGACGTGGGGCGCTTTGAAGGTGAGGTGGTTTGAGGTGGTGGGCTCGTCCGTGTCCATAGACACTGACGGGCTGAACGGTCTTTCCAGCTCGACGGCTGGGAGGGACTGATCTAGTGTGGACCAGGGAGGGCTCGCTGTATAGCAGCCAACTGTCCACCCCATTTGGCTTCAACCCGGGGATCGTCGTCGAGGACGTTCTGAAAAAGCTCTATGAGCTTTGTCAGAAGGCACTCAATAGCTATCGGGGGATTTTTAAAATTGGGAGGGGATGATGACTAACTTTTCCCAATACCTATCTCCCCGGGTGGGTTGGCCGGGGATGTGTAAACACTCCCTGTCGGGTGTAGACTGGGAGGTTGCGTGCCTACGGATTCGATTTCCCAAACGTGAGATAGGACTCAAGTGGCTAGTAGTATATTAGGCTCCAATTCGTTTCTCTCCCCAATCGTGCGGAGCTTCAGAATTTTATAGTGTGTATGTCATCAAATAAAACGTTTTCCCAAAATTTCGCACTGAGCAAACGCCTAGTTTTTGAGAAAAAAATCCTAGTTTCAGAAATTTTAACCAATTTACGTAAATTAATTGTCATTTTACCACAGATAATGTACGAGTTTCACTCCTAGGTTGTTCCATTTTAAGTTCAGACAAAGTGACAGCGGACTCTTATGGTTTTTTGTATAAATATTGTAAGTTTTTAACTTTCGTTCACTTTTAAATAGTTGCTACCGCAATTAACTTAATTATAAAGTAAATAATATAGTAAATTAAATTTAAAAAATATAGTTTTATTTGTACTATTAAAAGATTGTCTGTAACGAAACGTAAACCACAGACTACATAGGGATACTACGACGTAAACCAATGTCAGTGAAGCGAGCTCGGGACTTGGGGCACCCCGACACGGACAGGTTAGCTTAGCACAGTTAGGTTCACGGCTGGTAATCTATAGCTATAGAATATAAAAAAGCGTCTATAGCTATAGAATATAGATAACGTTTACCAGTTTAGTTTTCACTTCACTTCTGTCGGCCCTATGACTGCCTAATTTTTAATTTTGCAAAAACATTTTTTTATGTTTATCACAGAAAATACACTACACATTGTATAACCATAAACAAATTCAAGAGGTTTCAAAACTACTTCCATAATACACACTATTACAGCATTGTTGTACCGTAGACCGCCCATCAGTAGTGATTGAAATAAATGCTTTGATTGAGAGAATAAAATAAAAAAAACTTTACAGATAGAAGTCAAATTGGACTAGTTTCTATTAACCACCATTGGCCCATTCAATTGTCAATCAAATTGTATTGTGTACACTGGTACGCCTGATATGGAATCACTAAAAGCTAACCATAAACTAGGTGAACTCATGGAATTAGTAAGTCCTTTATTTATAGACAACATCTTGCCCATGCCTTGCTCACATCTCGCTTGGCGCCCACCCGCCATTACAGTTTTTTGAAGTTTTACGTTGATTATTTTCCGTAATTTATCCTCTCAAATTTAAACCTATAATAGTGTAATTACAACGTCCAGTATGTTCCGCACTTGATGTATTGTGAATTGCGCTAATAAATGAAAGGACGTTAAATTATTACGATTTCCCAAACGTGAGATAGGACTCAAGTGGCTAGTAGTGTATTATCTGAAGAATTGTGAAACCTGAGGGCAGAGGATCTTCACAAGCTATAAGTCTGTCAAAAGCATTATGAACAGAAATTCATCGTCACGAACAACGCGAGGACTCGTCTTCTTGTTGGCGCCTATCCCACACGGTTTTCCAATAGCGAAATCAGCAGTGGCACTCCTAGTCCTCGGTTACAAACTATGGATACTGACCACACCACTGGTAAGTACTTCAATAATATGACTATAAAAATACAAATTTTATAATTAATCCTCTTAAACTTAAATGACTAGTGCATCATGTGTCACGTACAAAAATGGGTTTCAATACTTAATTTTCCACTGTGGTATTTCACACTGAAGCCATACATTTTAAAGAAAATAAAAAGTATCCTATAACTATTGTTCATTATAAACTCGTATTGTGTAACTAACATTTTTTCTGTCCAGTATAATAAGACAATAACTTGATATTATCACATAATATTTTGTAAAGCATATACATAGTAATTGTTGCCTTTGGGCCTGCCTGGGTTCTGGTGGAGCTGAGCGAGGATCTTGAAATAATACTTCTTGACTTTATTCTTAATATTTTATTGGGACCGGCGTCCATTCGCATCGGTCGGAAAAACAGGAAAAGCATAGACAATCTTACATTTTACATTCGTAGATATTCATAGACAACTAAGTTAATAGACAAATATGCTACATGCCCTTTTTTCTTTAAATAATTATGACTTACGATAATCTATAATTATGACATTTATGATAAGACATTGACAAGTTTATTTGTTATGACATTGACAAATTTGACACAATAATAATAACCTTAAAACTTTAGCAATTAAAGCTAGGTTAGCAAAATTTAATTAATTAAGTATACATAATTATACAATTTTATATATCTAATTTCTGTTTCTTTTTTATCAATCTACCTCTTGAGCTATACACAGCTTTTGGCATTTCTTTTTCAGCTTGATGAGCATCGTTATTTTTAGACATTACAGAGGTATGAGGTAAGTTATCAACCTTAGGACTATTGATTAAGTTTTCTAAGTTATTAGGACTTTCTAAATTACATATTTCATTAATTTCCAACGAAGTATGACTTTCATATTCATTATAATCATGTGTACTTTCGGGTGACATTATTTCTTCAACATTTACAAATACTGGGGATGTTATTTCCTCCTCTGACACAATAGAATGATTTGAGTCGACTGATAAGAAGGAATCAGAATCATTATTTTCTTTGCTTGTAGGCTTTG
Organism: Xanthia togata; assembly: GCA_963853775.1. Taxonomy (NCBI): domain Eukaryota; kingdom Metazoa; phylum Arthropoda; class Insecta; order Lepidoptera; family Noctuidae; genus Xanthia; species Xanthia togata. The sequence continues at coordinate 14,537,447 of OY970795.1, read as the reverse complement.
ACAACGGACTTGACTCATGAGTGAAGATAAATATACAATTATCATCCTCATTTTCTTTAATTTTAGAATTTTGACAAAATGATTTTGATTTCAACTTTGTTTTATTTGTACTTGGAATTTTAAGACCCATAGTTTGACTTATATCATTGAATTTGACTTTCTTATTATTTGACTGTAACTTATAGTTTGTATTACTATTATTTGACTTATAATCTAAACGAATATGTTGACTATTTCTTCTGTATGTTGTTCCATGACAATCTTTGACAATAAATGATCTAGGAGACTTAGTTTTAGACACAATAGTACCTCTAGTCCATATGATATCTTTAGGATTTTTTTTAAAGTATATTTGTTGATTAATATAAAATTTTGGATATTTTTTACGATTTTTGTTGTAATATGATTTTGTTTTATTTAAATCATTGTGTTTCTTTTCATTGTGTTCTGAATATTTTACAATCTTAGGTCTTAAATCACTTACTTTATTTGGTAATTTAGTTCTTAAATTTCTTGACATTAGTAACTGTGCAGGTGAAGCGATATTTCCTCTAGGACTATTTCTATAATGAAGTAATCCTATGTAAGGATCGGACCCTGATTCGTCACATTTTCTTAATATGTTTTTTATGATTTTCACAGAAACTTCTGCGAGACCATTTGACCGTGACAAGTGTGGACTTGACACAATATGTTCAACATTCCATTCAAGTAGAAAGTTTTTGAATTCCAATGAGTTGTAAGGCGGACCTCCATCACTTAGAAGTTGTAATGGGATACCATGCCTAGCAAAAATAGATTTTAAGTGTGTTATGACATTTAAACTTTTGCTGTCTTTGTTTAAATTTGCTATTTCTATGTAGTTTGAATAAAAATCTACAACAAGTAAATATTTCTTGCCTTTATGTTCAAATAAATCTGTAGCTACCTTTTGCCAAGGAAATATTGGTTGTTCATGAGATGACATTGACTCTTTTGTTTTATTTGATGAATAAATAGCACATGTTTCACATTTTCTTACTTTATTTTCTATATCCTGGTTAATGTTAGGCCAATAAACTACTCCTCTAGCCAAATTTTTTGTTTTTTCGATACCTAAATGACCTTCATGTAATATATTCAAGATTTCAGATCTCATAGAAATAGGTATAATGACTGAGTTGTTTTTGAAAATTAAATCATTAATTACATGAATTTCTTCCTTGATATTCCAATAAGGTGATACTAAATTGTCACAGTGTTCTTTGCATTTAGGCCATCCTATTTTATGATATTCTTTTAATTTTTGTGATATTAAATCTTGGTTTGTATGATGTAAAATTATGTCAAGTTTTTCTTTTGTAATAGCTAAGTTAGAAGTTAATAAGTTAATATGAATTTCAACTTCATTGTCCAAATCATCTAGGCTGACTAATTCCTGATTTTGGTTAGTGTCCTTGATTGGAGCACGGGACAAAGTATCTGAAATATACATTTCTGTGCCTTTTGTATATGAGACAATTAGGTGATAAGCTTGTAAGGCTATCATCATACGTTGTAATCTTGTAGGAACTTCTGACATAGGTTTTTTAAATAGAGTGACTAATGGTTGGTGATCTGTTTCGACTTGTATAGGTTTACCATATATATATTGATGGAATTTCTTGCAACCAAATACAATGGCATAGAGTTCTTTCTCTATTTGTGCATAGTTTATTTGACTTTTATTTAATGACTTTGAGGCATATGCTATAGGATTTGTACCATGTAATATTACAGCACCTACTGCATTTTTTGATGAGTCTACGGACATTCTTATTGGTTTTTTCATGTCATAATGAACAAGAACAGGTGACTGACATATCAATGATTTTAGTTTTTTAAACTGTTGTTCATGTTGATCTAACCATTGCCAAGTATTTTGCTTTTTTAACAAGTCTCTCAAAATACTAGTTTCATCAGCTAAATTTTTGATGTAGGAACCTAAATAATTAATCATTCCTAGGAATCTTTGAAGTTCTTTGACATTTGTTGGACTTGACATATTAGAAATTGCTTCAACTTTAGATTGATCAGGTGATACACCATCTTTATTAAAAATATGACCAACATAGCGTATTTCAGACATACCAAATTGACATTTAGACTTATTGAATTTTAAATTTACTTCAGACGCACGCTTGAATAGTAATTCTAGTCTTTCATTGTGCTCTTTTTCATTGGAGCCATAGACAAGAATGTCATCTACAAAAATTATTATTCCTGGTAGGTCTCCAAATAATTGATTCATGGTTCTGTGGAAGATTTCTCCACTGGAATTAATACCATATGGTAATCTAAGAAATTTATACCTGCCATAAGGTGTATTGAAGGTACATAAGTCACTACTTTCTGAATCTAAACAAATAGTCCAATATCCAGAACTAGCATCTAATTTTGAAAAAATAGAAGCTCCAGCTACTCTAGATCTAAGGTCATCAAATGTAGGATATGGATAGTGAGGTCGCTTAATAGCTTTATTTAAGTTTCTAGGATCAAGACAAATTCTCAACTTGCCATTTGGTTTTTCAATTAAGACTATGGAATTGACCCATTTTGTTGGTTTTTCAACCTTTTCTATGACTTTCTGTTGTTCCATATTCTTTAATTCATCCTTAAGGCGTTTTTCTAAAGAATAAGGTATTCTACGTACTGGACAAACTTTTGGTGGGACACTGAGATCTACATCTAAATGAGCTTCATAGGGTAGACACCCCAAACCTTCAAATGTATTTTTGTACTTTGACACAATGTTTTGCACTGACCTGTTGCTATGTCTGTCTTCAATTTTGAATATTCTTTTTACAATACCAAGCTTTTCACATGTTTTCCACCCAATTATTGGTATGCACTCACATTCTACAATGGTGAAGTAAAGTCTTGCAGCAGATCCATTTTCAAATACGCAATTTATGATACAAGTACCTAAGTTTGGCACTAATTCTCCTGAAAAAGTATATATTTTGTTATTTGTTCTAAATACATTAATATTATCCTGAGTACTAGACCTAATTCTTTTAAGAGTGTGCTTTGATATGACATTTGTATCGGCTCCTGTGTCTATTTGACATTTGACTTTTAAATTATGGAAATAGACATCAATTTGCCAGTCTTCCGAATTGTTACAATTTTTACTAATTAAACCTATAATGAAATGATTATCCTGTGGATTTGATAATGTCTGTATCGTACTTACTCTATGATTATTGTTACCATTGTTACCAGAATTATTGTTTCCTGAATTTTTGAAGAAGCAGAATTTTGCAAAGTGGTTTTTCTTCTTACAATTGTTGCAAGTCTTGCCTTCCGCTGGACATTTGTATTTATGTACTTGGCCACATCTCCTGCATATATTATTGGTCGGTGATTTTGATCTCTGGTTGAAGTTATGTCTACTTGACGATGATGATCTGTTCCTGTTGTACTGATTATTTTTGTTGTACCTCGTCTGTGAACGGCTTCTATTATTGGTCCTGATTGCTTGCACTGATTCTTTGTTTTCGGTTTGACACATAAGTTTTGTAGACCTTTCATGAGAAAGTTCTAGACTTTTTGCAATTTTCATAGCATTTTCAACTGTCAAATTTTCTTCTTGAAGGAGTCGTTCCTTTATGTGTGTATTTTTTATACCGATGACGAGCATATCTTTTATTAGAGAATCTTTTAATGTTGTAAATTCACATGCGGTCGATAAGTTTGTGAGAACTGTGAGGTATTCTTCCAAAGTCTCGTCTTGCTTTTGCATTCTGGTAAAAAAGTTGTATCTCTCGACTGTTACATTTGTGTGAGGACTGAATTTATCATCGAATTTCTTTAGAATTTCTTCGATTTTTGTCTGTGTCCTGTCGATGTTGAAACTGTTAAATATTTCAAGTCCTTCATCTCCAATTGCATTTAATAAGATTGCTGTCTGTTTTGTGCTCGGGAATTTGTCGATTTCATTCGCTTCCATGAAGATTTCAAAGCGTTGCTTCCATTTTCTCCATTTGTCGGCAGCATTGTCGCCATTTTCGATTGTTAACGGCTTCATGTTAGCAATGAATATTTTGTCTGTCATTTTTCTTTTCACTTCTTCTTGCCTTCTTAGACCAATTCTGACACCATGTTGCCTTTGGGCCTGCCTGGGTTCTGGTGGAGCTGAGCGAGGATCTTGAAATAATACTTCTTGACTTTATTCTTAATATTTTATTGGGACCGGCGTCCATTCGCATCGGTCGGAAAAACAGGAAAAGCATAGACAATCTTACATTTTACATTCGTAGATATTCATAGACAACTAAGTTAATAGACAAATATGCTACAGTAATTATTTAGGGTTCCATACCCAAAGGGTGCCAACAAGACCCTATTACTATGACAGCAGTCCGTCCATCAGTCCGTCTGTTACAGGGCTGTATCTTTTGAACCGTAATAGGTAGGCACTTGAAACAGACTACAATGTACTGCTATAACAAAAAAATAAAATAGTTAAAAATTAAGGGGGTATATAAAAAACGAAGTATGTGTAGTGTGCAATATTGTATGGTGGTACTGAACCCTTTGTCTACGAGTCTAACTCGCACTTGGAAGGTTTTTTACTTTTTATTCATTTTGGGCAGTCGCATAAAATTAAGTATTTTGTTATTTCTTTACAGACAATGCTGTTTCCGATCACACCTATGCTAAGAAAAGGCAGCATGACTAAAACTGGTAAGTCACAGTTTTTATCTTATTTTTTGGTTTTTAATGTAATAAGTACTTTATAATTTTTTAATGTAGTCTTTTGACGGCATTTTTGCGTAATTTTTTTGGCAATCACTCCATAATTGAAATATTATTTGCAATACAATACAGGGGTGATGATATTCCAATATAATTGAATATTCAAGGTGTATGTTAAATCTATCATTATAACATTCCAGTCATTATTTCCAGATGATATAATAACCATCAATGGCCACTGATGATACATGATCCACCCCACATAATAAAGGGGTTAAGAAATAATTTGATTACCAAAAATATAAAATATCCAAATGGAATGATATTGTGCATGTCTATAAAACGGACTGCAATCATGCAAAAATGCGATTGTTACACAAATTGAATGATGAAAACGTAAATCCAAGAAAAATTAAGGTAATTATTCTTATTGAATTGAGAATGTTTACGAAGATGGTTGTTTAAGGATACCTAGTCTGTACGGTTTAATCACAATAATCATACTTATACGGCTGTACTGATTCATAGGATTAATGTTATTTATCAATATTTCAATGTGTTTAAAATTATGTAATTATAATAGTCCATTTTATTGCAGGTTAAGAATTGTGTGAGAGTGTTCAGCAAAACAGTGGCAGCTACTCTTTCATACACCACTCAGTTTTGTAAGTATTTTGCTTGCAATTTAGTTTTCTCACCGACTGCAAGTTCTGTCACTTTAAAATAAGTATACTTAAAGCATGTTACTTTTTGTTGCAGCTCATTAAGCCGATAGCAAGCCAGTCAGCCCAACTTTAAGGAATACGGCAGAAATGGTATCATTTTTTGATGATTTATTTAAAAGAGTGTCCGTGGAGTTTCTTGCCCGTTTTCTGCATATGGACCTACGCTTTGGAGTGGGCAAATAGCTTCATATTTCTGACTGACTGACCCCTTGACAGTTCAAAAGTGCCTGTAAATGGTTTAATTGAAATAAATGCTTTGAGTTTATTGAATGTTTTTTTATTTCCATTACATGACGTTCCTTTTCTAATACCTCAGGTGTGCTATAGGTACACCTGTCTAGACACACAATCGCAACGTCGGCTTGAAATAAAGCAGAACCTCTTTTTTGTAAGTTGGTTAAAGGCTTAAAAGGCTAGATTCCAAAATATTCTGGGCTCGACAAACCTTGGCAAAAAGACCCGGTCTCATAACAACACGTGCGACAAAACGGGTAAAATTAAAAAAAAATTAAACGTCACAATGATACCTTGCACAGATCGTATAGCGATTTTTCTGCTATGGGAGATTACCGTCTGATACGTAGTATCCCTATGTAGTCTGTGGTTAGGTTGGCGGGGTCTAGTGAGCGAGCGTAGCCCTTAATACTCCGGCGATTTTTGGCAATTTTTTGAAAAAGGCAATTTTTTTCTCGGCACCTATGGTTTTGCTCATTTTGGGGATTTCAAAAATACAATAGAAATGGTCTACTCTATCCAAAAAAAATACCTACTATAAATAAGAGCTGGGGAGAAAACCGATGTGCTTCCCAGAAATTCATCGTCACGACCAACGCGAGGACTCGTCTTCTTTTTGGCGCTTATCCCACACTGTTTTCAGATAGCGAAATCAGCAGTGGCACTCCTAGTTCTCGTTTACAAACTATGGACACTGACCACACCACTGGTAAGTGTTTCAATAATATGACTATAAAATACAAATTTTCTTACATATTCCTCAACTCAAATGACAAGTGCATCATGTATACAAAAATGGGTTTCAAAACTTAATTTTCCACTGTGGTATTTCACATTCAAGCCATACATTTTAAAGAAAATAAAAAGTATCTATCTATTGTTCATTATAAAAACTCATATTGTGTAATTAAACATTATTTCTGTCCAGTATAATAAGACAATAACTTGTTTTTTTATTTTTTTTTATTACTTATATCATTTATTTCGGGCTACGCCCATAGTGTTAGTAACAATGGTCTTATATACTAGTGTTAGTAGACATAGGTACAAGTTTTAAACCGTGTGGAGTTTCATCCAATGTCGCAGCATTGGAGACTCCCATCTATCTGCGAATAAACTCAAGAATAAACACAATATCACATAATATTTTGTAAAGCATAAACATAGTAATTATTTAGGGTTCCATACCCAAAGGGTGCCAACAAGACCCTATTACTATGACTGCAGTCCGTCCATCAGTCTGTCTGTTACAGGGCTGTATCTTTTGAACCGTAATAGCTAGACACTTGAAATAGACTACAATGTAATGCTATAACAAAAAAATATAAAACTAAAATAAAGTTACAAATTTATTTATTTATTACGTTAGGGAAAACAAACAGTAGTATACTAAACATAAACATAAAAATCTTAAAATTAAACTTAACAAATATACTACCCACAACATTTTCCAAATTAAAGGGAGTATAAAAAAAACGAAGAATGTGTAGTGTGCAATATCGTACGGTGGTACTGAACCCGTTGTGTATGAGTCTGACTCGTACTTGAAGCTTTTTTACTTTTTAGTCATTTTGGGCAGTCGCATAAAATTTAGTATTTAGATAAGTTAAATAGCTTAAATATTTCTTTACAGACAATGCTGTTTCTGATCACACCTATGCTAAGAAGAGGCAGCATGAGGATCATACCTACTGTACCTTTGAACCTATATAGAAACAGAATGACTAAAACTGGGTCGAGTGGTTAACAATGAACCAGCAGTACAGAGTGAACCATGCAAATAATTCAGAAATGCGACGTTGCTGTTTGGTGCAAACGGCATTAAGTAAGCGTCTTTGAGGCGCCCTCCTCCTTCCCCAGTCGACAGCGAGCTAGCGGCGAAGGCGGCCGCGCGCGCCCGTGTTTTGTGTTTTTGTAGCGAAAATTGTATAAAAATAACGTGAGTAAAATTTCGTCTCATTTTATTTGTGTAAATAGTAGCTGAATATCAATTGGATTAATAAATTAGTTGTTTTTTGCGCTTTTACTTAAGATAGTTTCGTTAAGCACCTCGTGTTTGTGCATGTAGCTAATTAACCTCATAATTTGTAAGTATGGGGTGGTACAGAATGAACCACTTTGAGAGAGTACACAATGAACCAGTGATTCATTGAGTACCATCCTTGGTTCATTGAGTACTTACCTTTAGTAAATTGAGTATTAACCCAGATATTTTACTTTTTATAAGTAAGTACCTAGTTATTTTACCTAATCAAAAAAAAAAACTAAATTTCAGGTTGGGCCGAACAAAATTAGATAGATCTGCGAGGAAAAAAGGATCCCACCTACCTCAAGCAATGATGGATGCTGTTAATTTACATCTAAACGTTAAAAAATTGAAAATTCTAGCAATCGACGTCAAACTACCTACAGATTTCCTGTTGATATCTCTCTTTTAAATATGCGTTATTAAAGTTTAATTTTTTGTTATAAAAGGCTGAAAGAGAATAATTATTGTGATACTTAAATACGAACATAATGACTGATTAGGATTACTTCAAAAACTTGATTGTAAACAAGATCTCATTTAGATTTAGGGATTTGTTAATTAATGATAAAGGAAATAATATTTTAAATGTTACTTCTACTTACTTACAAACTTGTTGTCAGTTGATTTAGTACCTACGTAAAAACCTGATTGTTAATTTCTAAGAAACGAACGTTAATTTTTTCATTATCGTTTACGATATTAGGTCTCTTTTAGACAAAAATTACGCTTTTTGATTGTTACACAAATAAATAGGTTCTTTATAAAGATTAGTGAGTTTTATTTAACAACATATTATATTCCAATATTTTGAATGCTTTGGTTATTGGCATGGTTCATTGTTTGCACACACGATTCACTGTGTACCAGCCCCCGGTTCATTCAGTACCATTGAGTGTACACAGTGAATCATTTCCCAATAAATAAAAAATAAATAAAACATTAGAAGCTATGGTATTTTAACAAAAATGAAGTACTACATAATGTAGCCAGTTATATTATCTACAAATTATAAGTAAAAAGTATATAGTTAGGGCCCATAGGAGTAGAGTTACAGCTCTTCAAAATTTAGTTGGTTCATTGTCGACCATCTTACTAAGTCACAGTTTTTATCTTATTTTTTGGTTTTTAATATAATAAGTACTTTATAATTTTTTTATATAATCTTTTGACGGCATTTTTGCGTATTTTTTTTAAAATCCATAATTGAAATATTATTTACAGTACAATACAGGCGTGATGATATTCGAATATAATTGAATATTGAAGGTGTATGTTAAAGCTATCATTATAACATTCCAGTCATTATTTTCAGATGATTTATAATAACCATCAATGGCCACTGATGATACATGATCCACCGTGGGGTGGATCATGTATCTAGTCTGTACGGTTTAATCACAATAATCATCCCTAAACGGCTGTACCGATTCATTCATAGGATTAATGTTATTTATAAATATTTCAAGGTGTTTAAAACTTTGTACTTACAATAGTCCATTTTATTGCAGGTTAAAAATTGTGTGAGAGTGTTCAGCAATACAGTGGCAGCTACTCTTTCGTACACTACTCAGTTTTGTAAGTATTTTGCTTGCAATGTAGTTTTCTCACCGACTGCAAGTTCTGTCACTTAAAAATAAGTTTACTTAGAGCATGTTACTTTTTGTTGCAGCTCATTAAGCCGATAGCAGACCAGTCAGCCCAACTTTATGGAATACGGCAGAAGTGGTATATATTTTTGATTATTTATTTGATTCGGTCAATGGAGCCTGCCTTTCAAGTAAGAGGAATAAAGGTAAACCTTTCCGGAATGCAGTAACAGCCTCGTCTCAGCACCACAGATTTTTGAGCGAGGCTATAAAAAAACTACAAGGTATACAATTTGTCGAAAATAAAAATAATAGAGAGACAGCAGTGCCCTCGCTAAAAAACTGGGTAGTTACGCTGAAAAGCTATCAAAGGTTGTGGAAATTTTTCAAGAATAAAAATATAAGGATCTTGAGACCAAGATATTTCAACTCTGATCTTTAGACACTTCCGTAATTTTTAAGAAAAATAGACGTGCATCAAATGTTAAAAGTAGTAAATCTTGTATAAAACGCACACTATGCTGCCAGGCATATTATAAGCTGGGGGATTATATCGCTGACAAAAATGCTTATCTCAACGCTGGTCCAGCTCCACATGGGCGCATAAACTAACTAATTGATTAGCATTCGAAAATATTGTTGGAGGTCCTGAAGATTGCAAAAACTAACTTTGAATTGTACAACTTCAATCTCTTAGTATTGTTTAATTGCATAGCACATGTGTGAGCACTGTGACCATGTACCTTCTATAAAGCTACCATTTACTGGGTATGTCTTTCATTGGCTTGAATGTGTCCTGTAAGTTCCCTTCAAAATGGTTGAGCTTAACGGTGCTGATCCATGCGTCGTGTCCATGAACGGGTGCCGTCAGTCTGGTCATCTCTTATCTGCCACAGCATAATTTAATTTATTTTAATTTTGAATTGTTTTTATTTTTTTATTACGGACGCTTTTTACGTGCACGTCTTTCTACATTGTTCTCACATGTATAATTTCAACATGAATGATGTAACCAACATTTTGTAACAATATTATAATTTAAAAGTGTCCGTGAAGTTTCTTGCCCGTTTTTTCCATAGAAACCTACGCTTTGGAGTGGGCTTCATATTTCTGACTGACCGACAATTCAAAAGTGCCTGTAAATGGTTTAATTGAAATAAATGCTTTGAGTTTAACCTTTATAATACTGGTGTCTCATATTGGAGACAGATAACAATAAAATTCTATTGTGTCTGCTAATTGCGCGCGCGACAGATTAATGAATGTTTATTTATTTCCATTACATGGTATTTCTTTTCTAATACACACACACCTTTTTTTTTGGGTGGGAAATCGTCAAATGACTTTTCCCGCTCTGGGTGGAGCGGAAGGGCGTGTCAGACGTGACGTGACGTGACTAAAACCCACCCGTGTTCCTTCTGTTGCCTGTGCAATGCCAGGGGTCCACGGTATCCCTTTCGGACTTTCCCGCAACCCCAGCAGGCAATGGTCCCATCAGACCCCTTCACTTGCTGACATCTTTTTGAGGCGCGCGTGGAACACAACGCGCCGTCAACCCGGGCTTGGTCCTTACCAGCTTGTACAACTGTCTAGACACAATCACAACCTCGGCTTGAAATAAAGCAGAACCTCTTTTTGGAAGTCGGTTAAAGGCTTAAAAGGCTAGTTTCCAAAATATTCTGGGCTCGACAAACCTTGGCGAAAAGACCCGGTCTCATAACACGTGCGACAAAATGGGTAAAATTAAAAAAAAAACGTCACAATGATAAGTTGCAGATCTTGGAGCGATTTTTCTACTATGGGAGATTACCGATTAGTATCTCTATGTGACATTACTGCTATGTAGTTTGTACGTCTGTATCCCTATGTAGTCTGTGGGTGTGGGATACCCTGTGGGGTTGACTGACTGACGACTTGACTTGACGAGTTCTGAGTGCTGAGGAGGACTTTCTTTACTTGTAGATTTCTGCAGATTTCAATTTCTACGGTTTTTTTAAAATAATGCAGTTGTAATAAACAATTATTATGATTATTAATAAATTATGGTCGATGGGTCGTCTTAGGGGCTTTTGTACACGCCTTAACCAGAAAAGTATATTCCTGGGGTAGGTAAAAAGTATCAAATACTACACAATATTCAATACATACAACATAATATAAAATCTCTAGTAAATTTAACTATGCCAAGTGCATAGGCGATAATGATGATTATTATATTGTAGACTAATCAAAGCCTTACAGACAGTTCAGGGTGTAATCCTGATCTGCAAATAAATCATTATTATTCTTACTCTTGTCTGTCAGGCTTTGATTATTATAATATTTTTATACAGTGACGTAATAATTATGCAAGATTATAGGTACAATGAATTTGTATAAATTTGATTTCAGCAGATATCCCGTTTGTGCATACTCCACTGATACATGCAGCAAAGTATTTCGTGGTGCTAAAGACAGATACAATGGCATCACAATCGACTCCAGAAAAGAGAAATTCAATGTGCAAAAGTTCACTGAAAACCTTGAAGGTCGGTTTGTAAAAACATTTCACTTCATAGGGCAGGCAGTCATCAAAAGAATAGGACAATTTGATTTAGATTGTTCAGAAGTAACAAAGGAAGTTTAAAAATGAAGCAGGGGCTGCAAACCTCTGGGGTGTGTCAGTAGGTTTTTCATCTGTAGCCATTCATGTTTTGAATACAGATATTTGACATCTATGAAAATAGAAATGGACGGTTTCATTCGGTATCCAGACTAAATAAAAAACCAAAACAGAATACTGCGAACAATACAATGAAGCATGCCAAAACTACTCTACCGCACTGTGGATTGAAAAAAGGCTCTCGAAGGCATTGGAGCTTAAATTTTGAAGTGTCCATTTTTTGCTTGAAATGGATTCTATTATATAGTGGGCAATATTATACATAAACATAATCATAGAATTACAATCTGATAGGCAAATTGATTACCTTTCTCATGTTTAAACCAATATTAGGTATTAGTTTTTTTTTTTATTGTGTTTCAGAATCATTGTCTAGCTGGGCATCACAAGGACATAGATGTATATGGTTCAAGGTTGACATAAATGATGCTTTCTGTGTTCCTATTTTAGCACAGGTAAATTTTTTTTTTAAGTGTTCCTTTTCTACACAAAGTTTATGATTGAAGTTGTTGTTTACCCATTTATTATTGTTTTTAATTAAGGCTTGCTGTCCTTAGAAAGGCTTTAATTTCCATCATGCAAGAGATGAATTTGTGATGATGTACAAGTGGCTGCCCAGGGATTCGGAGCCGAACCTGCCTCCTGCTTGCCATACAAACCTTGGAGTTGGGGCCATGGTGTTCAATGGCAACCATCTGCTGGCTATTTCAGAGAAACACTATGAGTATCCACACTGGAAGCTTCCTGGAGGCTATGTTGAGAAAGGTACCTGACATATACTAAAGCAACACTGATGCAGTTGTTAGCATCAAATCTGAAATTGAACTAAAATAACTGGCACCAACTGCATAAGACAGATTTTCTTGTTTGAAACTGATGACTAGTTTTATGGTTTTCTTTTTGTAATTACAGGTGAAGATATTATTGATGCTGCAGTGAGAGAGGTGAAGGAAGAGACCGGAGTTGACGCTGTATTTGAATCGCTTGTCACATTTCGACATACACACAACATGATGTTTGCAAACTCAGACATTTACGTAATTCTTATGATGAAGGCTACGTCTGATAAAATTGTACCATCACAGAGAGAAGTAAACAAATGCAAGTGGATGGAAGTAGAAGAGTATTTAAATCATCCTCATGTGCATAAATTCAATAGATTAATAGTAAAAACTGCTCTAGAGTACAAAAAACGAAATATTAAACTTGACCTGCAGAAGAAGACCGTCAAGTGGGCGACACACGTCAGGGACATGAACTTTTTGGTTGTTGGATATAATTTAATTGATATATGAAAATAATGAAATATATATTACTTGAATGTACATAATTGTGAATATGTAAAATAAGATGTAATATTTTGCAATAAAAAACATTGTTAAGTTTTCATTCATCTTTATTTTGATAGATTTATTTATAGAGCAATAGAGTCACAAACATATTTTCTTTATTGCCATCACAGTTAGGTTTCAGAATTTCTTTATTATCTTAAATATTTGTGCTTATTATTGTTCATGATTTGCTAGGAAAGTCTTTAGTGTTCGAATTAGGACAGTACATGGATTTCGGTAGAATGATCCGCGGGATTTCCTTCCACGATATGAGCATGGACTTGTTTTTCGCCTTGGTCTGGCTATTGGTCTGTAAAATAAAGTTTTATTTAGTCATCTATTGTTTACCAGCGACCCGTCCCTGCTACACGGTTAAACATCGAGATTTCTTAATTATATGAAGTTTTATATTTATATTATAAACACATAACATAACCTTCCAGACTAAATTCTCTAAATGATGGTGAAAACTGCACTAAAATCCGTTGCGTAGTTTGAATGAACAACGCGGTCACACAGACGGACACGAAAAGCGACTTTAATTTTATAATATAGATATAGATTGTATTGAGAGAAATAATGATCTTTATTTTGTGTACCTCCCCTGCACGCTAAAGTGGGAATGTATGGGGAACATGTTTTTGCAACCGCAAATGGAAGAAAATGGAAATGGATGGAATTTATCCCAAGAACAAACTTAAGTTTGTTCTTACTATATATTCATCCCAACTACAGAACCCTTCATTGTACGCGGTCTGACACGCACTTGGCTGGTCTTTATGTTGCACGACTCAAATGTACATACATAAATCTCATGCAGAACTGCCAGTACCTAACTCCTGTTTCACCTTTCGTACCTACTTGATACAAATATTTGTTCCCTGCGGGAATCGAATCCGCGACTCGTAGCGAAGGAGCTAATTGCTCGTCCAGTGCGACAACCTTACTTCAGTTTTACTGGATTTATTTCTAGTCAGTTATTGAGTCATTGAGGCTTAGCGTCATCTAGATAATTCTCAGAAGTCATTAGACAATTTTACATTTGAAAACTTGAGACCGTGCTAGTGAATCTTGCAACTAGAAATATAGTTCGTTTAAGAACTCTTTTTTAAACAGAAGTGCTAGAAGACAATGGTGGTCGCTCTATTAGGCTCATTTTAGTGAGGAAACCGAGATGTGGGTATGGCCTAGTTGGTGTGGACTTTAAAATAGGAAACAGGAAGTGTGCTAGTAATAGTATTTCTCTGTATACGAATTCACCTTTGCACTCTGAATACAGTAGGTACAGACGCCAGCACATCAACCTACTACAAGCTATCAAATTTCTTTAATAGAATTTCAACTTTAATCACTAAATTATTGGGTTCAAAGTTGATTGGGAAAATTTGACAGTTTCGAGTAGGTTAACCTGCTGGCGTCTGTACCTACCTAAACATTTTACAGTCTGGTGTGACATGAGTAAAGAGTTCTATAGTCTGTGCTGGTATTAGGCACCTACTTACCTACTATGGGTTCATTCACCTACAATGATCGATTCCAACAGTTAGATAGGTACCAGTTTGTGTTCATCATAATTGGATTCATCTTTTATCACAGTAAAGGTGCTAATAAACAGCTTCAATGTTCTCACATTTTCCTCTAATAATCACGGTCAAACAAAGGATTAGAATTTACATGACTAATTATTTAGATAGGAACAATTATCAACAGTCGACGACTCATTACAATTGCTTAGAAGACTAGGCTCTAGGCTCTAGGCTACATCCTCGTAGTAGGTGTGGCTCTAAATTTTAAAACATTAAGATACACGCAGACATGGTAATATTACGCAGATGTGACCAACAATATAGTTTTTCGTCGCGATAGGGCTGCGTAGCACTTAGGTATGTGGCGGTGACATCGAAAGGGTTTTAGCGCGCGAATTAGCGTGGCGCGTGGTCGGATTAGCACTGTTCATTTTGACTGTTGTTTCCTGAATGAGTAGACGAGTATTCTATTTAGTTTTCTAAGTAATAATTTACACACATGTAGGTAAGTCGCCGTCCATTGTCAAAACTACGCAGTGATTATCTCCGTCAAATGCCGTCTGGAACGGCCATCTTCGATTATTGCACGATCATTCGTTAAAGTTATGAAGCCGCTAATGTGACCACCGCATTAGCTAATGTGATCACCGCATTAACGCAATAAATTTTAGCAAGCATACGAAGCTTCAGCACGCATTGCTTCGTCACAATAGACGCAGATGCGGCCACAGCAATACGGACGTGAGGGCCCGAACTAAGAATGAATCACAATACGGTTGACAGTTGTCCTTAATACTACTGAAGTGTTTTTGCCCGTCCGAAAAGTTGTAGGAAGTAGGGTACATCCCGAAGTATCGGACTACTTTCAGACGGGCCCGTATCTTTATTGACGGCCTTAGACGTCAAATAGGTAGGTACCTACTTAGTCTCATCTCAAAAACATCCTGTTTAATAGGTAGGTAATCTCTCCAGTGCTAGTTATTCACGTATCTATCTATCTGTCTTTATTTTGAATAATACCTAACGAGTAGTTAGCTACTCTGACTTTTCGGGTTCATGTGCGTATTGTATAATTATCAGTTGCTTCAAAAACGGCGAAGGAAAACATCGTGAGTAAACCCGTCCATGCCTGAGAAATATTTCTCGACGGCATGTATAAAGCCAAGCTCAGTAAAAAAAAAAAAATGTTAGTGGCCGTCATTTCAAAACAGAAGGGGCAAATGAAAAGTCATATTAAAAAAAATTGCTAGATGAGTTCGGCGTTTCCTATCTGACTATTCTGAGAAGAAAGACCGAAACAAACTCAGAGGTCAGTGTCTGAAATGGTCTTTAGAGGAAATAACCACACAGATTCGAGTCGACCTGTCCAGTCAGTGCAAGCATTTTGTCAGTAATCGTGGAGCTCAACTCAGAACTTAAGGGAGCTCTACTCGACGAACAATACCAAAGAAAGCTTAGGACATTTGGCTAAGCCGCATAAACTACTCAAACTGCTAGACCATAAAGAAAAAAATAACGAAAGAGGAAAAATAAAATAAAACCAGTCTCTCTTATTTTTGGGTGGGAAATTTATCAAATAACTTCTCCCGCTCTGGGCGAAGCGGGAGAGCGTGTCAGACTCGAATACTGACTAAAACCCACTCGTGTTCCTTCAGTTGTCTGTACTTGCCAGGGGCCACGGTATCCCTTTCAGATTTTCCCGCCACCCCGGCAGGCATCGGTCCTAGCGGACCCCGCCAGTTCTGCTGACATCACACATTCACAATAATTAAAACAATATACCTAATACATATAATATATGTATTTAAAACTGGTATATTTTAATGATTTTACATAATAATTAAAATGTCAAATTTTATGGTTTTAGCACAAGGCTTAGCAGAGCGAGCAGCTCAATCCCACGCTTTTTTGACATCAAAGTAACTAATCTGAAATTTTATAGTAGGTAAGTACTTACCGTTTTTTTACAAAGTTTGGTTTTTATACAACTTTTAAATCGTATAATGGGTAAGTTTCGAATGTCAATGGGAAGATTGTTGTAAAAGCGTAGTTATATCTACATTGACGCATGAACGAGTTGCCTACTCCTGTGGAGACGTGTGCGATGTACAGCAAGGTTGTGTTTATTCCTGGTATTTAAACTGAATATCAGACATTTTCTTTAAATTTGTTTTTTTTTTTGTGTACCTACATACCTACCTACAATAGGTTTTCAAAAATATATTGTGAGGCTCAATCAATCTGCCTAGCCTTTTCCCAACTACTTATATTGGGGTCGGCTTCCAGTCTAACCGCATGCAGCTGAATACCAGTATTTTACATGAAGCGACTGCCTATCTAACCTCCACAACCCAGTAACTGGGTAATACGATACGAAGACTGGTTGTCAGACTTTCGGGCTTCTGACGACCCATAACGACTGTCAAAGATCCACGAATGACAGCCGGGACCAACGGCTTAACGTGCTTTCCGAGGCACGGAGGAGTCTCGGTATGTAAAGATGGTCACCCATCCACAGACCAACCCTGGCAAGCATAGCTTAACCTAACGGATCGACCAGTGCGGCAGTTATTACTTAGCCACGAGCTCATCATTGTGAGGGTACAGTCAGATATTTATTTCTCTGAACTTTTCTCGAAGGGAATCTCTTGGACCTAGGTTGTAAATGGCTCGAACAACCCTGTTCTGTAGAACAAAGATAGTATTACCTAATGTCCGCACAGGTTGCCCAGAGAAGCATCCCGTAAGACATAGGTAAGACTATGAAAATAACTAAAATAAACAATTCTGGCTGAATCTACGTCAGTTATCTGTCTAATTTTCTTAACAGCATAGGCAGCCGAACTAATCCTTCCTGACAATTTTTTTATGTGTGGGCCCCATTGTAATATACCGTCAATAACTCAATAGTTAGGTATTCCAAGAAAAACTGTTGACTGTGTAATGATGCGCGGCCGCAGCGCGGGTGTAGCGCTGCAGTCGCGTGTTTTTTATTTATACTTATGGATTAATAAAGCAGCGCGGCCGCCGCGCTGCCGCCGCGCTGCACTTTGCGGCAAATTTGAAGGCGCCCTTAAGAAAAAAAAAATTGATACCCAAATGTCCTTTCTTTGATATTGTTCGTCGAGTTGAGCTCCTTAAGTTCTGAGTTGAGCTCCATGATTACTGACAAATGCTTGCACTGACAGGACAGGTCCACTCAAATCTGTGTGGTTCTTTTCTCAAAAGATCATTTCAGACTAATCTACATGGTCCTCATATGGCCTGACCAAGATTATGTTCCAGACATAATCTTGGTCAGGCCATATGAGGACTTTAAAAGAGACAGTGCCTCTGAGTTTGTTTCGGCCTTTCTTCTCAGAGTAGTCAGATAGGAAACGCCGAACTCATCTAGCTAATTTTAGTTTTTTTTTTAAGATGACGTGTAAACGTGATTACAATATCCTATTTACAGAATAAACAATTTCATTTCATTTCAAATTTAGATTAACTAAAACAAGCAAGTCATTTCTCAGAAACCGCTTTTATAACAAGTTGCCAAAGTTGGTTAAACAGAACTTAACGATGGAAATTTCTAAACCCACATCAAACCATGTCGTTATTAAAAAAACATATTACCTACTCGTACTTATAAAAATTAAAGAATATGTAGGTACGTTGAAAACACGGAAGTTTGTCAAGAATTCTTTCTGCACATGTGCCTTCCCTGGCAACTGTGAACGGCATAATTATGTAGGTACATAAGTGTCTATTAACTGCTCCCAAATTACGATGTTTTTTAATTTTATTTTTTTACATTCTTCCTTGACATAATCATCTCATTATTTAGCATTATAATTATAGGTATGTCGTGGCCAGATCTTAGAATTGACCATTTCATTAAATACATCGACCGCTGGTCACATCAGGATGTGTTCTGGCCAGATCATTGAATACTCAACGTTTGACGATATGCGCACGACTAACTACTTCATGGTGTGGCCAAAAATTAGTGATCATATCGTAAAATAGATTATCCACTGGTAGTGGCGTTGATATCGCTTTGTTTTTGTTGTGCATTGACTGTCGGTCATAAAAATCACTTACGTGACATCTAACGGTTAGTATGTAGGTAGTCATACTTAGTCACACAGGTAGATACAAGACACGTGTGAAACAGACTGAGTTCACGACTTGAATTAATTACCTAAATAAATGATGCTACGAAACCTACTACAAAGAATAGGTACATTTCGATTTCTCACATTAAACTATTTGTTAATTGAGAAAAATAATCTCCATTGTAAAACTACCTGCTTTCCTATTTACATAAAGATTTTCATATTTATTAAGTATGCTAACAATTAATCTTATCTTTGGCGAATTCAAGCCATGTAAAATATGTAATTAGTGATAGGTTTGTGTTCTTGTTCGTTTTTTGGTGCCTAGGTATTTAAATACCTAAGTTATTCAGGTGTTAGACATAAGTTTTGCCGAAACATAAATTTTAGCACGTTATCCCCAAATCTTTAAAGTTAAATCTATATACCTACATATTATAAAACAAAGTCGCTTTTCGCGTTTATCTGTATGTCCGCGTTGTTCTTCTAAACCACGCAACAGATTTTGACGAGGTTTTCACAATCATTTAGCGAATTTATTCCGGAAGGTTTATGTATACATCTCGTATATATGCCTATATTATTTTATTTCAGATCAAATTACAAGACCCATAACTTGTTAAGGTCTTAACCTAATGTTAGTCCAGTGAGCCAGCATGGGGCTGTCGCACCTACCACACAATACACTCAGGGTGCTGCTAGCACGTATTCTACCGAGAATAGAAGCGTACCGTTTCCGTATAATGGCATGAAAAACATCAACCCTGGCCTCAATAATACATAATATTAAACTTACGTTTACCTAAGAAATCAAGATGTTTTGTCATGTCGTAAAAACCTATGGCACCCTTCGGGTACGGAGCCTTCGGGAACAGGAGGACGAGGAGAAAGAAAATTGTATGCTGCGCCGACTCTAATAGAAGAAAAGTGCGTTATGTTCCTCCAAATAAATGCTGACAAGGAATAAGGAAAGTTGATTTATTCATTCATATATTCATTCCGGACGAATGAGTCCCACTGCAGATTACAGGAATGTTATCTAATTCAGAGAAGGAATTGCATTTATCACCACGCTTGCTTATAGCGTGGTCATTTCGGACAAGTTGGTTTCCTCACATTGCTCACATCAGCCTTTGCTAAATCACTACAGGTAGGTATATATTCTATGACTACTTAACACACAATAATATTATTATGTAAACAATAGCAGTTGTGGCACGTCAATCGTCCAGCTCAACAAACACACACACACTCACTGAAGACATTGCATAAGAAAACTACTTCTACATAAACAATCGTCAGTAATTTTTATCATTCTGCTAGATTAATAGGCATAGGTATATAAACAGCATACAATAAAATACGAGACCTATGAACCACCGAGGACATTTGTGGTGACCCCTTTTCACCCTTATAACGTCAGTAATAAAGTTGAAAAGTTTTTGACCGACAATGCCCGCGATGGTACATAAAAGTCTTGACTTAGGTACGTACCTACGTAGTATTTTACTTATTAAATGGGCTGACCACTCATATATATATAATGAAAGTACAGCATGTCGATTCCCGTAACCACTTCACCGTGAAAACAGGTGAAAAGAGCGTGGAGTGAGCTGTCAGTGTCATCTCACCCTGTTGGAATGACAACTCACTTCACCTAAGTTTTCACAGTGAGATGGTTACAGAATAGCACTACAGTAGGCCGTATGTCGGTGGTAACAAAACCAGTATAAGCTAGCCTTTCTTTCTATTGAAACTCCGTACTACGCTAAGCCAGCTCAAGGCCAACGTGTTACCAATGACGTGCGGTCAACTGTACCTCACCGAAACCAAAACCAGACATAATCTGATTCGACCTTGCGTTTGAAATTAAATGTTACATTATTTCGATAAGCATTCTATGTTTATAATACCTAACTGTTTTATTTATGAAAGCAGCGTCAAGTAGGTAGGTACCAAACTGCTTCACTCAACTAAACTAGTGTTACCTTCAACAGAAGTAGTGACAGGTACTTATCTACATTCAAAATTAAGTGAATCTATTTGTATATGTTCAAGTTATTTTGATTACTACTGTGTCTAAAACCTGCTAGCTTTGACAACGATTAGTGATGCAAAAGCAAAACGGGTTACCAAACTCGCTTTTAAATCCAAACATAAGGTTCAAAGACACAACAATGACAAGAAACGTTCACAATGTGATTTCTAAATTGTTCAAGCGTCACTCACCTGAGTTAAATCGACTTCTTTGTACTTCATGGTGAAATACATAGACAAACTCAAAAATATTAATTTCAATGTAATCGCTACAGACACCACTATTAAAAACGCGTAGCTCATGATTATTTGTCGTCGTATAAAGTTTGAATTTAAATTGCACACGGTCGTGAGTCGCCTGACGGTGTTCAACCAAAACTGCACGAGAATTACTTACGACATCTCTGAGCGTTTGTGTTTTTTTTTATCGAAGTCAACCTCAGCGCTGCCGTGCGGTGACGGTGACTCACAAGTTAACAGAAGCGTCTGTTATATTCAACATTGTCCATTCGTATCCAAAACATTAAACAGCTATGTAGCGTGATGTTGTAAGGTAGTCGTTGTCAGTACCTATGTCGTGTGGTGTGATAAACAGAATCGTTTCCTAATAAAAATCCTTATCTATTGATTAGAAATTAAACACGTTACGTCTTGATTAGAAGAAAAACGATTTGAATCGTCGATGTACTCGTAGTACCTAGCATTTTTTTTTAACTGCTATTGATCCGGAACATTTTGCAGTCAGAAATGAATTTTCAAGCTGCCTTTGTGTGGCACATAGGACAATTTTATTTTATTATTTATGTTTTTGTAGGGATACACAATTAAATATACCTAGTACTTAGTAGGTATTTTTGGTTGTCATCAAGACGAAAATATAAATATATCATAAGTACCTACATAAAAAGAACTATACCGTTTTTGTAGATAGATTAGTCTATGTCTTCGCAATAGGTACTACATCAACAGTTACCCTTTAAACAGCTGTAATATAACTCAGCTATTGTTATTGCAAAACCCTATCGTCACGCAAGTTATTTGTGTAATTGTAAAACGTTCATTCTGTTGAGTAATAAAAAACATTTTTAACTCGTTGGCGTATTCATTTTATGTGATTAAATTCATGTTCAACGATTAAATTTAGAGCACACAAACCACTTCAAACGGGTTCAATATGCCAGACTGCCGGGTACCCGCCGTCTTGACCTAATATTCTCGTGCACTTCAATGTCAGAAGTAGCAGTTGACGAATATCCTCTTGGCGGACATTAACATTCCTTCGGGCTGTCGCTCCGTGAAGGTTTGCGGAAACAACTACGATAAACTCGGAAATGGATGTATGAACAAAAACGAAGAGACTTTGTTAGGGCTCCATACCCTCCCAGACTGGAGCGGGCCGGGGCTGCCTTGAAGCGGCTCCTGCCCAATCTAGGGGGTCCAAACGCCTCCTGCCGGAGGCTATACGCGGGGATCGTGCGGTCCATGGCCCTGTACGGGGCACCGGTGTGGGCGCGTTCCTTGAGGCGGCGGCCTGCCCGCCGGTTGAACGCGTCCCAGAGGGTCATGGCCAACCGGCTGGTCCGGGGATACCGCACGGTCTCCGGTGAGGCGGCGAGCCTCCTTGCCGGATTGCCGCCATGGGATCTGGAGGCAAAAGTCCTCGCGCATATTTGGGAGTGGCGCGAGGAGGCGAAACGCCGGGGCTTGACTCCGATGCCGCGAGAAATCGCGGCACAGCGGACAGAGCTCCGACGGGATCTCATGGCGTCATGGAGAGTGCGATTGTCGCAACCCAGTGCTGGGCACGCCACTATTGCGGCGATAAGTCCCCTCTTTGAGGAGTGGCTGGAGAGGCGCCACGGCGTCCTCACCTTCCGCCTGACGCAGGTCCTCACCGGACACGGCTGTTTCGGGAGGTACCTGTTTCGGATAAGGCGGGAGGAAACGCCCGGGTGTCATCACTGCGTGGATCGCCCGGAGGACACGGTGGAGCATACGGTGGAGGTATGCCCGGCTTGGGCAGAGCACCGCCGTGTCCTCGTGGAGGCGATCGGTGGCGGGGATCTCTCGCGTCCGGCCCTGGTCCAGGCCATGGTACGGAGCGAGAGGGCATGGGAGGCCGTCACCTCCTTCTGCGAAGCAGTAATGCTCGCGAAGGAGGAGGCGGAGCGCGTGAGGGAGAGGCAAATTTCGCGCCCTCACGCCCCTAGCCGCCGCAGGAGGAGACGCCCCGGGCGTCGGGAATCGATCGCGGATTCCCGGCCACCGTAGGCGCGGGCTTGCGGACGGTGAGCAATGGGTAGCTCGCCGTCCGGTAAGGACCAAGCCTGGGTCGACGGCGCGTTGTGTTCCACGCGCGCCTCAAAGAGATGTCAGCGAATGAAGGGGTCCGATGAGACCATTGCCTGCCGGGGTTGCGGGAAAGTCCGAAAGGGATACCGTGGCCCCCTGGCATTGCACAGGCAAGAGAAGGAACACGGGTGGGTTTTAGTCAGTAAGAGTCTGACACGCCCTCCCGCTCCACCCAGAGCGGGAGACGTCATTTGATGATTTCCCACCCAAAAAAAAAAAAAAAAAAAAAAAGGGCTCCATACCCGAAGGGTACCAAACGGAACTCTATTACCTACTAAGCCTCCCTCCGCTGTCCGTCCGTCTGTCTGTCAGCAGGGTGTATCTAGGGTTGCCAGATAAAGGTTTATCATTTCCGGGACAATTCTAGGATAACGGAGTGGGCTGAAAATCGATCTTCATAGATTTGATCACCTTAGTATTTTTTTTCTTTTTTCGGCTGAAATGGGTTTAGCTATCGTATATTGATCAATTTAATGCTATTTCAGTTTTTCAATAAACGTTTTTCTTTACTTTATAGCAATTGGTTGAAAAAAATGTAAAAAGGATTATGTTTCGACTTTCGTACAAGTGCCCCCCTATTTTCCTTTGGCACGATTATGCTCCTTATTTCAGCCCTTATCACACAACGCGCGCACGCGTTAGATTATAGGAGAAAAAAAAATGTGTTTTTAGTACCTATATAAAAAAAGGTTAGAATCTGTTTATAATGCTATTTCAGGCATTAAATTGATCAATATACGACAGCTAAACCCATTTCTGCCAAAAAAAAAAACTAAGTTGATCCCTAAGTCTATGAAGATCGATTTTCAGCCCACTACCGATGCCCGACTCCGTTATTCTAGTATTGTCTCGGAAATGATAAACCTGTATCTGGCTATCCTATGTACAAACAGCCGTGGCGTGCGTGTCGTGAAAAAAACTAGTCCGTGTTCGTAATCCGGGACAAAGAAAAAAAAAAAGAATGAAAATACGTTTATTTGCGGTACATATGACGCAAGCAAAGGAACAAACACTAAAAACAATTTGGGGGAAAATATGCGACACATCCACGCAAAACGGCCATCCCTCAGCATAAACACACAGAAACAACAGTAAAGTCTAATTACTGAACACGGGACGAGACGCAAAATTCTGGGACATTCCCGGATTTCCCGGCCATCTGGCAAGCTTAGGTGTATCTCATGAAACGTAATAGGCAGATAATTGATATTTTCACAGATTGTGTATTCCTATTGCTTCTATAACAAAAAATAATATAGTTAAAATTTTAAGGGGTCCATACAAGAAACGTGTTTTTTTAACCAAACTACAAAAAAAAATGTGTTATACAGGGTGTTTGGCGCATGGACCGACACAATTTTTTCAGGGATTTGGGAGGTCATTAGCTAGGTTCTAGCTAAGTTCAAAATAGCTTTTAGTTTTTTTTATAATTAATTTAGAAGTTGTAAAATTTCATTCATTAAATACAAAAATTAACTTTGGAAGCTTGTAAGGAATTTTCTTGAAACCAGTTGTATAAAACAAAGATGTTTTTAGATTTAAAGGACTTTGGAGAATGCAACAAAATTTGTTTTGTGCCACTACACCCACAAACAAAAAAGTTATTTCAAATTAAAGGACACATTTTGGGAATTTTTTTCATTTTTAAAAAATAATCATATGTAACCAACCGTGACATTTGGGACAAAGGGTGTATGGGTAGAACCTAGCTAATGACCTCCCAAATCCCTGAAAAAATTGTGTCGGTCCATGCGCCAAACACCCTGTATATTGTACGGTAGTACGGAACCCTTCGTGTGCGAGTCCGATTAGCATTTGGCCGGTTTTATTGACAATGCACAATGTAGAGAAATATCAGAACTGCCGAAAGAGATAGAAAATGGGAAAAGCTAAGGGCCGAACGAGAGGAGAGGTGATGTTAAACAACCAATAGAATTTCGTTATTCATACATCTCGCCTCCACTTAGCTTCAATGGAGACCACTGAGCGGAGATGTATCATATTTGTATGGCGCGATCAAAGTGGAGATGTGAGCTGGGCGGCGGTACAAAGCGGAGATGTGAGCTGTGCCTCGCAAGCTGGCGACGATGCGCTGCGGAAACAAGGAGAGATGTGCATTCATCTCAATATCCAACTTTGCCGCACGCAGGTCAGTCCCGCTTTAGCCAGCACATCTCCGCTCTAGCCAGCACACATCTCCGCTGCAGTCTAGCCAGTACGGCATCTCCGCACAGTTTCAGTGGATACACCCTAGCTGAACAACATCTCTTATCGTCTCCGCTTCGGACATCTCCGCACATCTCCGCTTTGGTGGAGTCCGGGCCTTAGGGGAGTAAAGCATAGGCACCATCACTAGATTTCTTTGTCATCAAACCCATGCGCGTGATCCAAAGTAAATGATTCTCATTTCATCTAAAAAATAAGTCATATTTTTTTTATTTGAAAACCTCATTATGCCTTGTGATGGTGACCTCATATCTAGTTGTGAATCCTTGATCAGTCATGCCTGATTAAGGATCCCGCATATAGTTGACTAGCAGATTAGAGAACGTCTGCAGTGTTTGCAAGCTGCCCGTTTTTCACAGCTTTTGCAGTTGTCTTTATTTGTAGTCGAGCTGCTGGATATAAGCTGTTCGTTTTGCCACCACTCGCCCAAAGTATTAGAGAACTGCAGGGCTATTCTGTAACCATCTCACCGTGAAAACTTAGGTGAAGTGAGCACGGAGTGAGCTGTCAGTCCCTAGCAGCAGGTAGAATGACAGCTCACTCCACGCTCACTTCACATGTTTTCACGGTGAGGTGAGGTGGTTACGGGAATCGACATGCTGTTGAAGTGTGTGTGTGTGATTTTTAGGGTTCGTACCCGAATGGTGCCAAACGGAACCCTATTACTAACCCTCCGCTGTCCGTCTGTCTGTCAGCGGGCTGTATCTCATGAACTGTGTAACATGGACAGTTGAAATTTTGACAGGTTGTGTATTTCTATTGCCACTATAACAGCAAATAATAAAAAAAACAAGCTCAACATTAAAAAAGGTGCAAAGGCGCATACAAGAAACGTGTTTTTTTTCGGCCTTTTTTGCTAGATATTGTGCGGTGGCGGTGTGGTACGGAACTCTTCTTGGGAGAGTTCAACTCGCTTGGCCGGTTTTTTTTTACAGTGGTATAAAAATCAAAGTTTGATAAAATTGGAACGGTGATTGGTTTAAGATAGATTGTGATATCTGACATTATATAGGTACATATCTGATATATCTGATATTCATAATCTTTTTTTTGCCTATTTATCTAAGATTTCATTCCTACTTACGTTTGATAAGATACAGCTATTTATCAAAGATTTATGTAAGTAGCTCCATAAGTAAAAATCATCGAAAAATAAGTAGAAATAATACCTCGCTTATTAAGTCGAGTTGCATAAATACGTGCCCAATGGCGATGTTATTGAAGAACCTAAACGATAGGTACTTTTATTTCAGTTCTTTCTAGTTTCAATTTAGCTTCAATATAGTTTTGATTTAAAATCCATCAATTATTATTATTTTAGTATTGAATTTAAAATATTTTATATCTGAAGGCATGTTCCTATTGTTGTATGGGTATGCCATTTTACGATGCCCATCAACTAAATGTGTTTGTCGCGTAAATATGTAGGGATGATGCCTGGGTCAAAAAAATGAAATTCCATTTAATCCGTCAGTCAGATAATAAAAAAATATTAGACTTTTGTTTTATCATATTAATAAAAAATGACTTAGATAAAACGCATTAAAGTTGGAGGTGGGGGTTGCTACGTCACAAGTATGTATAAAATCTACAAACTCATGGCACATTTTTAACTCAATGTAACGCCGTAACTTTTGATGACGTAGAAAAAGAAAAAATACGTGTACGTTATTTTTTCATAATCTTTATGACCCACTAAAATCATTTTTTTAGTCATCATCCCTATTACATGAGTATGCTCTCGAAGATAAACGCCGACGCGAGTGCCGCGGTGACGTGACACCGACGCAAGTCTCGAATCTCCAAACAATGTAATCAACGTTCACAACCAAATATTCTTGAAGGTCATTTCGGCAATTTAAAGTGGCAAAAAGTGATTATTCGCTTAGTATGCTACGTTTATTTGAAATTTGTTTTGTTTATTTCTTTATTACGCATATTCCAAATAAAGATATCTTGGATACCAAAAATGTTTAAGCGGGAACTAAACGAAATTGTTATATGGACAGGAATCAAATCTTAACAAGCAATTATTATGCGTAGTAGAGCGTCAGGTCTAGCCGCCGCACAGTGGTCTGAAAATCGAGCTCCATACTCATAGAAACTTAATCAGGAATAAAAAAATGAAAAATTGTAACGTCTCTGGTATACAGACAATAATAATTTTAATGTGCTTAGCTAAGGCCTCATTTGACCCCGCAAGAGGTTAACTGGTAATGCGCATGGCATTAGTTTTGTAACTCAACGGTGACTCAACGGTGATTAACAAATGAGTTACTTCGTTCTTGGAATGCAATTTTCATAAAAGTCATTAGCAGGCTATAAACTAGCGATAGCATAAGTAAATCGATCGGCAACTTCATTTAACCACGTCAAAGATTTGAAAAATAACATACCGAAAATTCTAAATTTCAAAAATTTGCTGCGTTCAGAGGTACATGAGTTGTATGTCATCTTGATCGCCGTACATGATACAATAGTTCGCGCGAGCACCAGCCGTTCAGTTCCATACAATAAAATAAAAAATAACTTTCAGTGTTTTCTCCCATACAAAAAAACAATTTTTTTTTTCTCACGCGCGGAGCTACTAATACGCGTAAAGGGTATATCAGAGACGATACAATTATTTTTTTTAAATACCTGACTGTAAGTTTCTATGAGTATGGAGCTCGATTTTCAGACTAATGTGCGCCGCCGCGTAGTAGGAATGCTACTCGTAAAAGGGATGCGCGTTGTAGGAATGCTACGCGTAGAAAGAATGTGCGTAGCAGGATTGCTACGATTAGACGAAATGCTACGCAGTGCTACGTGTCTATTCCCGAGGGTGTTTTAGTAAACCAGAACTAATAGGCAACCCATGAAATGTCACTTTCAAGTATTTTCCTGTTCTCTACGATAAATCTTTAATAGTTATGTCGAAACGATAGATTACTAACTAATGTTTTAACGTCATGCAATCATAAGACTTGGGAATTTAACAATGCTTGCCATGATTAACTGTAATTGTCACTCTTGATCAGAATCAATCACTCGTTTTGTTTATTTACCTACGGGGTTCTCTTACAACGTGGTACTTTATACTTATATAATATTAGGAGTTAAAGTATGAAATTGCTGATTTGTACTGTTATTTTTATATTTTTTAAATTTAACCTGTTTATTTAATGTAAATAATTACCATTAATAGATATCTATACATTGCTGCCAACTAATAGGAAGGTTATTTATGCCTTTGCGATAGAACTCTTGTGATCTAGATTCGACAAACTGTGTGAAAGCATTTTGTACTGCCTCCTGAGAAGAAAGCTTTTTATCACGTTGAAAATTGTCCAAATCAAAAAATGGTAGGCCGTTGGAGCAAGGTTTGGCGAATACGGAGGGTGACGAACGGTTTCTAATTGCAGTTCCTGTAGAGTTAAAACGGTTTCTCGTGCTGTATGAGGTCTCGCGTTATCATGGAGCAATAATGGTGAAGATCGATTCATGAGTCGGGGCTGTTTCACTGCTAGTTTTACTATCATTGTTCGGAGTTCGGCACAGTAGACATCTTCCGTTATTGCTTGACCAGATCGGAGAAAGCTATAGTGAATAACACCATGCTGAGACCACCAAATAGTTACCATTACCTTTTTATTGGTAAGCTTTGCTTTAGGAAACTGTTGCAGCGTTTGACCTGGGGTCAGCCATTGCATTTTTCGCTTACGGTTATCGTAAAGAATCCACTTTTAATCACATGTCACAATTCGATCTAATATTTCTTCATTTCTGTATCGATTCAACAAGGCAACACAAGTTTCAACACGCGTTTCTTTCTGCAGATTAGTCAAATCATGAGGCACCCATTTCTCATATTTTTTTATTTTATTGATTTGACGCAAATGAGTCAATATTGTTGGTAAGGTAACGTTAAACCATGCCGCTAATTCCTGGGTAGTTTGGCTCGGATCGGCTTCCACCATCTCTTTCAATTCATTGTTATTCACCTGTATGGGCGGTCTTCCACGTGGTTCGTTCTTCAAATCAAAGTTTCCATCACGAAAACGTTTAAACCAAAATCGCACGGTGCGTTCATTAGCAGTCCCCACTCCAAACGCAACATTGATATTGCGAGCTGTTTCTGCCGCGTTAGTTTCGCGTCGGAACTCATATTAAAAAATAACTCGAACTTTCGAAGTATCCATCTTTCTTGTCTTAGCTGAATAAAAAAAACAACTGAAAGTCGATAATCGAATGTTGCACATTTTTTGAAAGAAGAACTTCATAGGTACCATGTGAAAAAAGTTTCACTCAACAATCTTTAACCATGAAGGTTCTACGTCAATTCGAAGTACCTATTACAATAAAACGGCAATTTCATACTTTAACCCCTATTATCATTGTTGTAAGCATAAACTAAGGTCAAGAATAAGTGTTGAATGTTACTTGAAAGGATCCAAAAAGAAGATGATTTAAAGTTTTATCAAACAAGAGTTAAGATATGT
This sequence comes from Xanthia togata, assembly GCA_963853775.1. Classification (NCBI taxonomy): domain Eukaryota; kingdom Metazoa; phylum Arthropoda; class Insecta; order Lepidoptera; family Noctuidae; genus Xanthia; species Xanthia togata. Next base: position 14,507,439 of record OY970795.1, on the reverse strand, counting down.
ATTTTAATAAGTCTTACATTATAATGAGTACCTAAATAAATATCGGAGTTTCTTAACGCTGCACGGTCTGTATTGTTTGGTTTTCCGTAATCTCTGCGAGTTGTTGTTGGCTGAGCGAAGGGTTGCCACTCAAGCGCACGATCGCGTCGTACAGCGTGACCTGGGGTTGCAGACTCATGCGGTAGTCCAGGACAGACCCCAGCGTTGATAGACGAGGATCACCCTGGATTAAATAATATTTTAGTAATTAGATAATATATAGACATACACACACACATCCATCACATTCCTGCTGGTATCATGCAACGCAGTTTTACTCTTTTTATTTTGTATTCTTTCCTTTTACTTTATTTTTTTTCTTTCTGCTTGTGTGCATTTTAGTCTGTGCCAAATAAAAGTATTTACTTTCTTTCTTTTTTTAGATTTATGGAGTATATAAGTTTGTAGCGACATGTACCTATTGCATATTTAGTTACTCTTTTACTTAACACCTAGACCTAGATTGTACCTACTGCCTAGTGAAAATAAATGATTATAATTGAGCATCTCTGTACCAATTAGTGTTTATTGTATAGCGAGCGCCTGTAACTTAACTTAAAAATTCGGTGCCAACAACTGCCCTTCCAGAAAATGAAAAAAAAGAGTTTTATTTTACTTAATTTTATTATTCGGTTATTGATCATAGAGGTTTTAAATACACATATAGTTATATGAAAGAATACACTACTTAATCGAAAGTTCCAATAAAAAAGTGTGATTAAATTCGGTTTCGCAGGCGCGGCTAAAATTGCGCAACACTGTTTCGAAATAAGATTTATTGCTATTGTATTTACGCAGGCATTGCGTATCACAGATCCAACAAATGTTCATAGCAAGGCGAAGCAAGCTGACTGTAAGTGACTAAGGTTTTGTCATATTAGCCGTTGTACGTACTGATAACTTTTAAAGTAGATGTACTCTTGAGTAGAAACTGCAAAACGGCAAACATTTGTAAGCAGTGTATTTTTCCAAACACAATTTATTTAATTAACAAGGACAGAATTAAAGAAGCAAAAAATTATTTAATTATAAATCACTAGGTTTCATAGTACATTCAAACAGATATGGTTTGATCACAAACCACCGCGTAGCAGGAATGCTACGCGTTATAGGAATGCTACGCAGTGCTACGAGTCTTGATCCACGCGTCATGTTCGTGAACGGGCGCCGCCGTTAGTTGAGACTGGTCATCTCTTATCTGCCAGGGCTTATTTTTAATCTTATAGTTTTAATCGTTTTTGTTTTTTTTTTTTTTTACATTGTTCTCACATATAGAATCAACAAGAGTAATGTACCCAAGATTTTGTAATTTCTATATTTAAAAGAGTGTCCTTGGAGTTTCTTGCCCGTTCTTCCCCATAGAGATCTACGTTTTGGAATGGGCAACTAGCTTCAACTTTCGGACTAACTGACTGACTATTTGACAATTCAAAAGTGCCTGTAAACGGTTTAATTGAAATAAATGCTTTGAGTTTGAGTTCTATACCCTAGGGTGTAGCAGAACGCAGGAATACTACGCGTCGAAGGAATGCTACGCGTAGCAGAAACGCTACGCCGTGCTACGAGTCTATCCCCGAGGGTGTCGCAGAACGCCATGATAATTTACAAAATAAGTCAAGGAAATTACACTGTAGGTTCAGAACGATCCCAGGCTAGGCCTCATTCATTATACCAGGCTTTTATTAAGTCCCAGCAGGTGTTCTTTAGACAGTTTATTGTTACTGTCGTTTAACCTTTATTCGACGTTCAATATAGATTTAATTAGTTTTGCTATTTTATATTTGTAGCTGGATTTGCTATTTTAAACATGAGGTATGTGTCTTGGGGTGCTTGGACAGGAAACCTCCCCGTGTGCCTGTGGGCTGGAATTCCCTTCGGATGCGTCCGGGGGGAAGGCCAGTCTTCAGGACGGTGCACCCTGGGATGCGGGCAATGTCTCCCCATTAGGTACTATGTGCCTAAGGGGTCCGTTGTCCGTATGCCAATATCCTGTCGGAGGAACGCTCTAACGTGTGCTCGGAGAGAGCACACGTTGAGCAGCGTTCGAGTACGGGCCCGGCGTGCACTAACACTGCCGTCGGGCAGGCAGGAGGAAGCCTTCTGCCACCGTTGGTCTCGTAGCCCCGAAGAGTGTCAAGGTCATGTCTCTGGCACTTGACGGGGGTCGAGGGTCTTGGCTTAACCGCCCGGACCGCGAGGAAGAAATCCTCTATAAAAAATTACCCCAAACCTCCAAGCGGCGGCGCTCCGTGAGGGAGGTTGTAAGCTTGATTAATGGGTAGCTATTTGATAATTAATCGCTAGTGCGAACCACTATTTTTGAGACGATAGAATGATATACACGGTGACATTTGAATCACAGTTTTGTTAGAACAAAGGTTGTTCAGACCATGGTCTACTACCATTCTATTGCATCAAATATGTAATTAATCTGTCGCGCGCGCAATTAGCAGACACAATAGAATTTTATTGTTATCTGTCTCCAATATGAGACACCAGTATTATAAAGGTTAAAACAAACTAAACTAGGCGTTCTCAAATAAGTCTTATGTTGCTCAAACGTGTTCAAACATTAACCGTAACATCAAAGTACTCATCGCGGTAGCAATATGGCATTCAAAAGAGTTATGAGGAGTCCACGTGGACTACAAGGATCGCGCGTTTATTGTGAAAATGTGTTATAACTATTGGATTGTGGAAAATTGAAATCAATGTTGTCTTGGTGCACACGGAGCTGACTCGGATTTGTGGTTTAAGTTTTGTTTTTGTCTTGTTCCTGTAATTTCCCAATAAATAAATAATACCTAATAATGTCACGTTAGATACAATAGGTACCCATACCTAGTACCTACAAGAAAGAATGAAAGCCACGTCTCATAGTACCTACCGTAAGTTCGCACCTACAACGAAATGATAAAATTATTAGAGGTCAACCACCTCGCCGCGCCGTGCATAGCCAGAAAATACCCATAGCCAAAGCCATAAAAATGTGTTTTAAAGTAGCCAATTATCAGTGATAAAATACCTACCGAAGTTAATTTTTAACTTTGGTATTTTCTAGTAAGACGTACAAAAATAAGTGCTTACTAAATTTCGTTTATGAAGGTACATTTCCCTGTAGACAATGCTGTCCCGTGCGGGAGCGAGCCGCACGGGATAATGTTCTCTGATCGCGATGCATTATTAGACAGCAGCTTCGATGACGACACACATACTCACACACACACTAAGAAGTTCCGAAAATAACTAAAATAATGACAGAAAATCACGAAGCACACTAGCACCCATAAGACAGTAAGTTAAAAACTCTTCGGCGCTTAAATTAATGAAATAGGAGAAAGCTAAACTCAAGTAATAATAAGTAAGCTTCCTAATAATTATTGTCCGTACCGATGCCGATGGCGCAGTTTCTGAGCGATAGGCTGCTGCGTTACGTGTCCCGAATTCGATTCCCCCACAGAAAGATGCAGGTGAGATTTGAATTTGTAAACGCACCCACATTAGCTACAAAAGTAATTAAGTACTAGCGGGGGGAACTTTTTAAAAAAGAATGACGAAGAAAGTGGATAATCTTTGGTGAATTGTTCGAAACAAAAGTTCATAAAAAAGAAGTTAAAAAAAGTTTCAAATTAGGTACATGTGATGATTGTAATATCATTAAAAATTACTTTTTTTTCAGTAGACACATTTTATTTTGTCAGTTATGTGCACTAAAGTCGGTTAAAGTGTGGAAAAAATATTATCTCTAATAATAATCTCAATTGTAATTGCAAAACAGCAAAACTGACTTTTAAAATGCCTAATGAATGACGCGAGTGCTGTATCCTTGTATCATGCCCTGCTGGCTGACTGCTGATACGCTTTCTGTCATAGTAACCGCACGATGGCGGAGCACGGGGCGACATAATATGACACCGGTTCATCGGTTATTCGGTTCCTTTGAGTTCGCCGCGGCCGGCACGTGCATTTAGATGTTTAGTAAAGTACCTAAACTGCGATGGCCGCGCGTGAACTTTGGCGAAACAGCTGATTGGGAGTACTGAATTGAATTCACATAGCAGTTTCATGTTAAAATAAATTACTTACTAGTTTTAAATTTTATTCACATTCATTTTAAATCGTAACTGGCACAATAAAGTATTTTATTGAATAAATAGTAATATCAAGTAGTTAGTTTAACTCTTTTATCGTACTTATTAAATGTTGTTTAATAACATTCGGATAAATAATTGTTGTGGGTCTGCTGTTTGTGTGTGTGTGTGATTTGAGTTTAAAACCTAACTTAGAGCAACGTTTAAAATAAACATGTAGGTACCTACTTACCTACGTACTTTTACGAAGTATTCACTACACAAACATCACACGCATCTACTTTGAGACGCGAGCGCCGCGCCACGCCGCCGCAGTGTCTATGTTGTAGGTAGTAACGATAATCCCGACATTTTTAACTTTGTATTTTTTGTGTTTTTTCAAAAAACAATGACGTTTTTTTTTTTATTGGACGTTATGGAATGGTAGTAGACCATGGTCTGAGCAACGTTTGTTCTAGCAAAACTGTGACTCAAATGTCACCGTGTATACTCGTGGGAACAAATATGAAAAATTTAAAACATAAAAACCAACCAAAAGAGAGGAGTGATGCGGAGTCGGAATCCGACGCTGCGTCTGGCGTAATGAGCTCTGGTCAGAGCTCGGAGCGCGAAGTGGTGGTGGGCGCGACCGTGAGGAACCAAAAGTTCCTCCGGAAGCGCTCCAAACCGGGGGATGGCCAGGGGTCGTCCGCCGACGAGGGGGTCTCAGGCCAAGGCAGGAGGAAGATCCACTCCAGTCGGCGGGGTGCGGCCCGGGGAAAAGGTGTGGGTAGAGGACTCACCACTAAGGAGGCAGGCGAGCCGAGTCCGGCCAGCCCAGATGAGGTGGAGAGGCCCTCTACGGAGGAAGAATACCCTGTAGGGGTCAGCACTGGGGCGGCCCCTACAGAGTCGGCAGGTGGTGAGCCGCATGCCGCTGGCGGCTCCAATTCGGAGCGAGCGGCCAGGTTTGCGGAGGCCGTGGCAGCCGCAATGAAGGTATTGGTCTTGAAGAGGACTCAGTCCTCTAAAGACAAGGCCATGCCCGCGGCCATGGCCTCTATTTTGGTGGCAGCGGAGGCCTATCACTTCAGGCCCCCGTCGGACGGCATGTCCGAGATGCGGGCGGAGGTCGCCCGCTTGACAGCCGCCATGGAGCTTCTCCGAAAGGAGAATGAGGAGCTCCGAGCGGACCTGGCCAGGCTCCGAGGTGCCGGCTCCCGTGAGGTGCCGCAGGGGAGGGAGCAGCAAGGGCAGGGACGGCCCGTGCCTGCGGAGGACCGGGTTCTGACCCTAGTGAGGCAGGAGATGGCTTCTATGCAGTCTCGTTTTTCCGCGCTAGAAGCCATCGTCCTGCGCCCTCCTCTAGCGGCGGCCTCTGGCCAGCGGAAGCAGGCCACATATGCTGGCACCGTAGCTGCCCCAGCGAAGGCACCTGCCCAGGCGGCGAAAGCACCGGCCCAGGCGGCAAAGGCCCCGGCCCAGGCGGCGAAGGCCCCGGCCCAGGCGGCGAAACAGCCGCCCCCGCCTCCTCCTAACTCTACTCCGGCTGGCGCCGAATGGCAAGTCGCCGGGGAAAAGGAAAAGGCGGGTAAGGCAAAAAGGGCGGCCAAAAAAAAAGAGAGGAGGCAGCGGCGCAAGGAGCGAAGCGTCGCGGCTAGGCTCCGCGCCCCGAAGTCCGCAGCTGTAGTGATTACACTACAGCCAGAGGCGGAGAAGAAGGGCGTGTCCTACCGTGACGTGCTCGCCAAGGTGGGGGCGGCGGTGGACCTAAAGGAGATTGGTGCCGCTGATGGCATTCGGGTGAGGGTCACCGCCACTGTGGCCCGGATGCTGGAGGTCCCCGGTGCGGCAAGCGGCCCAGCCGCTGACGCTCTAGCCGAAAGGCTTAGGGCGTCCCTAAATGCGGACGAGGCCCGAGTGTCCAGGCCCACCAAATGCGCAGACATGCGTATTCTGGGCCTGGACGACTCAGTGACGGAGGGACAGGTGGTGGCCGCTGTTGTTAGGGCTGGGGGGTGCTCTGCCGAGCAGGTTAGGGCAGGCGCCCTCCGACCTGACTTCACGGGATTGCGAGCCATAACGGTGAGCTGCCCCGTGTCGGCGGCCAAGAAGATAGCCGGGGAGGGCCAAAGATTATTGGTGGGCTGGGTATCCGCGCAGGTCAAACTGCTAGAACCCAGACCTCTGAGGTGCTTCCGCTGTCATGTGGGCAACCACGTGGGAGCTAAATGCACCTCGGAGGTGGACCGCAGCAGTCACTGCTACCGCTGTGGTCAGCCCGGTCACAAGGCCGGCTCGTGCAAAGCCACGCCGCATTGCGTCGTCTGTGCAGCGGCAGGTAAGCCAGCCGGCCACCGGATTGGGAGCAAGGCCTGCGCTCCACCCACCAAGGCTAGAGGAAAGCCATCTGCCACCACCGTCACAGCCGCAACCGCCGCCACCGCCGCCGTTGCCGCCTCCACAACCGTCGCCGTCGCCGCAGCCGTCGCGGCAGGGCCCTCACAGGGGGCTAAGGAGGGGGCTGACATGGAGTGCCAATAATGGCCCCATTTCGCCTCCTCCAGGCGAACATCAACCACTGCGCCGCAGCTCAGCATTTGTTGCTCCAGAGCATGGCGCAGTGGTCGATTAACATCGCCGTGGTCGCTGAGCCGTACTTTGTCCCAGGGATGACTGGGTGGAGGACCTGAGCGGCTCAGTGGCCCTAATTTCGTCGGCCGCCGCCGGTACCCCGTCCCTCGAGGCTGTTAAGAGAGGATGGGGTTGCGTTGCAACACGGTTCGGGGAGATTGTCGTGGTAGGGGCATACTTCTCCCCGAACCGAATTCTCGCCGAGTTCCACAACTCCCTTGCGGAGTTGAGAGTCATCGTCGTCGGGTTCCGTCCCAGAGGGTCATGGCCACGCGGCTGGTCCGGGGATACCGCGGGGGTCTCCGGTGAGGCGGCAAGCCTCCTTGCTGGATTGCCGCCATGGGATCTGGAGACAAAAGTCCTCGCGCATATTTGGGAGTGGCGCGAGGAGGCGAAACGCCGGGGCTTGACTCCGATGCCGCGAGAAATCGCGGCACAGCGGACAGAGCTCCGACGGGATCTCATGGCGGCATGGAGAGTGCGATTGTCGCAACCCAGTGCTGGGCACGCCACTATTGCGGCAATAAGTCCCCTCTTTGAGGAGTGGCTGGAGAGGCGCCACGGCGTCCTCACCTTCCGCCTGACGCAGGTCCTCACCGGACACGGCTGTTTCGGGAGGTACCTGTTTCGGATAAGGCGGGAAGAAACGCCCGGGTGTCATCACTGCGTGGATCGCCCGGAGGACACGGTGGAGCATACGGTGGAGGTATGCCCGGCTTGGGCAGAGCACCGCCGTGTCCTCGTGGAGGCGATCGGTGGCGGGGATCTCTCGCGTCCGGCCCTGGTCCAGGCCATGGTACGGAGCGAGAGGGCATGGGAGGCCGTCACCTCCTTCTGCGAAGCAGTAATGCTCGCAAAGGAGGAGGCGGAACGCGTGAGGGAGAGGCAAATTTCGCGCCCTCACGCCCCTAGCCGCCGCAGGAGGAGACGCCCTGGGCGTCGGGAATCTATTGCCGATTCCCGGCCACCGTAGGCGCGGGCTTGCGGACGGTGAGCAATGGGTAGCTCGCCGTCTGGTAAGGACCAGGCCCGGGTCGACGGCGCGTTGTGTTCCACGCGCGCCTCAAAGAGTGTCAGCGAGTGAAGGGGTCCGATGAGACCATTGCCTGCCGGGGTTGCGGGAAAGTCCGAAAGGGATACCGTGGCCCCCTGGCATTGCACAGGCAAGAGAAGGAACACGGGTGGGTTTTAGTCAGTAAGAGTCTGACACGCCCTCCCACTCCACCCAGAGCGGGAGACGTCATTTGATGATTTCCCACACAAAAAAAAAAAAAAAAAAAAAAGGTATGTGTCTTGCATGCACTTTAACTAAATATGCACTGTCACAATAACATTATTGCTATCTACTCAATAGTTATTATATTTTTAATACATTTCGTGACCTAATTAATTACGTATTGACAGTATTCGCCATGTTTTGTTTTTGCAGTTAGCAGACACAACAGCAAGTACGTACTGGTACGTAGTATTAGCACAGTCTATAAATACACTGTGGTATTAGGGTGGATGTTTTGGGCAGTCCTCTACGTAGAACGTCAAGTAAACCATTATTAACTTATCACCTGATAATATCTATTCGTTTAAGATAGGAAAGTCTAGATAAGCAATCACATTATTTCTATTAATTCCGTCTCATGTTTGATAAGACTGCACGACAGCGACGACGTTTTGTTTCTGCGCAGAAAAATAACTTTCGCCTATAACAAGGAACTCCAAATCGAAGTTATGATCCGCAACATACGACGTGGGCCGCACGAGGGCGGGGTGGAAACTTATCGACGCTAACTCGCGGTCCAGGGCTAATAATAGACTCCATGTCGTAGGTCGGTAGGTACGCAAGCTTTTGTAAATAAATCTCACATTAACCAATGCGACGGCCGATGGAATTTTAGACGGAAGCATAAGAAAATCCTAAATGGTCGTATATTTTGAGGTACATAGGTTTTGGCATGTTATCAAAGTTATATTCATCACTTCAATGATGATTAATTCTAAGAACAGGTATGGAAGTGTTAGTATTGAGTTTTCTTATACGAAATCAATCTACGAAATTAAAATGTGCAGGAAACTAGCTTTAAACTCAGAACACCTGCTTCCGTTGAGTACGTGAAACATTCTACAGTAAGTAGGTAGTTTAGTACTCTGTAGCTTCAGCTGCACAAAATTTGGAAAATAAAAGAATACAAAATAATTACAGAGGCGATATTTTTTTTGGATAAAATTACACCATTAGATGACCTCAGCTGCTCATATCGACTTTTCCACGATTGTACCAACTAGATAAATATCAAGCATTATCGAATTTACCACAAAAAATAAATGGTGTTAATAACACAACTTACCTTGCTTTTAGAAGCCTTCAATGTGTATGTTAAAGACCCAATCAAAAATAATGTATTTATTATAATTAAGATGCCGGCTACTATCATGAACGCCTCCATTGATGAACTCAAAATCTTATGCACTTTTCTTCACTTTCATGTACGTCTTCTGACGTCTGTACACTACGTCCACCGCGTTTATTGTGATTGAAACGAATAAAGCACTGGTGGTCACACTTGATTGTTCTCTAAATCGTCAATTAAATCTTCATCTAACGGGGGTCATTTGATAGAAAATCGACATAGTTTAGTGTTAAATATGTTTATCGTCGTATGCTGGAATTGTGTCTGATTGTAAATGGCTGTTTTATCAGTATTGGAATATAAAATCGTGTTAAGTGTTTCATAAGTTTTAAGGTGCCTATTATGTGCATACGTTAAAGCGATAAAACTATAAAAGAGTTAATCCACAGATTATCAGACGCGAGATTAAAATACAATTTAAAATTCAGGTATCTTGAATTTAATATTCGTTTTTATAGTCATTCGGGGTAAAAGGACGCAGTGGGCAACAGGGATAAGCTTGTGGAAGTGGAACATTCGTACATTTAAAGGTAGGTAAGTTGTTTTAGGGTTCCGTACATCAAAAGGAAAAAACGGAACCCGTATAGGATAACTCGTGTGTCTGTCACAGCCAATTTGCTCCGAATCTAATGGACCGATTAAGTTGATGTTTGCTACACATAAGTATTTTTGTGACCTAAATACGGACGTGTAAATTGACTATTCCCTATTTCCCTCCCCATATCGCCGAAACTACTGTTGAATAAAAAAAAATGGTGAAAATACAGTCCATTACAGTAGAAGAAGATTTAAGCAAACAGATTTAGAGGAAAAGAAAAGTAAGGTTTTATGTCACATAACAACTAAAGGCATCGACATAATTTTAAGGTTTTCAAGTCTAAAAAGACTATTAAGAGTGATTTCAAATTGTAGAAGGTTTCTTTTACTCATAGATTATAGGAAAGCCTATAAGAAATCTATAGTCTTAAAATTACATGGTAAATCTCTCAATATTGTGCGTACAAACTTACATCTGCAGTTGGAATGTATGGAATGTAGATATATTTTTCAACTACAATGTTAAGTTTGTATATGAGATAAATGTATCCCAACTACTGGGACCCTTTATTGTGCGTAGTCCGACACGCACTCAGTCGTTTTTTTTGTAAATGTACTTATTCAACTCAAACTCAAAGCATTTATTTCAATTAAACCCTTTACAGGCACTTTTGAATTGTCAAAGAGTCAGTTAGTCAGAAAGTTAAAGCTAGTTGCCCATATATTCCAAAACGTAGATCTCTATGGAGAAGAACGGGCAAGAAACTCCAAGGACACTCTTTTAAATATAGAAATTACAAAATCCTGGGTATAATGTACCCAGGAGTTTGTAAACAAGAGCATTACTCTTGAGAACAATGTAAAAAAATATATAAAAATCAATAACGATTAAAAATATGAGATTAAAAATAAGCCCTGGCAGATAAGAGTTTCCTGGCAGATAGTGCAACGTTTTTCTCAATAATAACGTTTTAATCGTTTCAATGACGGCACGGTTGGCGCAGTGGTTAAGCAATTGACTGCTGGACTGCGTGTCGCAGGTTCGATTCCCGCACGGAACAAATATTTGTATGACCTACAAGTAGTTGTTCCGGGTCTGGCTGTTTGTGTATATGAGTTTAAATGTTTGTAAACGCACCCACGATACAGGAGAAATTCCCAGTGTGGTGGGTAACGTTTAAAAAAAAAATAACCTCACTGGAATTTGAGCTGATTTGATACACACATGTCAGAAAGGGAATGAAAACTGTATATATAGGGAGCCATATCCACTTAATTAGCAAGCTTTGAGTCTCGGAATGGTTACTAGTTATTTACTGTGTATGAAACTACCTACCTATGAAAAATAAAAACAAAAATAATAAAAAATAAAAACCTTTTCCTACGCACCATGCGTAGGAAAAGGTTTTTTGAATACAGCAAAGCACAGTAAGACAAGACTAGGCATTTATTTCAATTATACTTGTCAGTAAAAAGAGAAAACTAGTTGTCCGTTCCAAAACTAGGTCATCATGTAGAAGAAGGACAAAGACACTCCTCGGCGTGTTTTGAAGTACGGGATATTGTCAACACATTTTTACATTTGCATACATTATTGTTATCATATGTTCTTGGACCATGTGTCAAAGCAACTTCATCAACGAAAAGAAACAGAACATGAATATTCCTTAATTCGATTTAACACATAAGATATATTATAAAACATACATAAAACCATAGTTATCGGCAATAATCAAGAAATATGATCATTTAAGTTAGGTATGTGAACATTATAGGTAGTCCATCCTTCACCACAGTTGTATCCAAATCGCCTCTGTGGTCTAGTGTAGTTAGACCACCTGTCTTAGACCCAGAGGTCCCGGGTTCGATTTCCAGCGAGGGCAAAATTTTCTGCATGGTTTTTTTGGTGGTAGGGCTTGTTCTAAGTCCGCCTGACTAGCTACCACCGTCTTATCTAAGTCTGTCGCCATAACAACAATGTTAACAGCATTGTTGTGTTTCGGCAGTTAGAGGTAAGATAGTCAGTTCCTCTGTGGTTGAGGATTTCGGGTGGAACTCGCTTCCACCTTCGGCTCGTCATCACTTACCATCAGGTGAGATGGCCAGGTCAAGAGCTTCCCAATTGTGGAAAATAATTTAAAACACGTTCCCAGATTTGGCGGTACACGTATTTTTAAAGTCTGCCAATATTACTCAAGTATGGATGTACACATAACATAAAATAACATCACGCCTTGTTTCCCCAAGGGGTTGGGTAGAGGTGTATCTGTAGTAGGTACACCCACATTTCGCCAGTTATGTTTAAGTCCCATGTAATAGGGGGCGAGCCTATTGCCATCAACCGGGCACAAATCCAGACACCGGGCTGCTACTGAGAAATTCCAGAAAGAAAAACCCAATAACACTGCCCGACCCGGGAATCAAACCCAGGACTTCAAGCTCAGCAGTAGTGCTTGCGACCACTAGACCAACGAGGCAAGTATGGATGTACTTAAGTACCTAATATTGGCCGACTGCCGCCACTTCAAACCAATCTCAGATGGTCATTAATTATTGCTTAATAATTTCTATTTACGTATTAATTAACAAATACTAAGTAGTGGAACCATTTTAAAACGTAATAAGGTAATTTAGAATGTAAGTACTTACTTGTAATCGAAAAGTAAAATCTGATAAGTTATTACCATCAACCCAAAGTTCTGAAAATAGTTTGAAACTACTTGTTGCCCGCGTGGGAGTCAAAAATTATCCCACGGGAACGTACTGATAAAAAGTAGGTATATTAAGATAAAAAGCTTATCCTATTTCCTAACTAAGGTCATGGTCTACCCATGTGCCAAATTTCATCAAAATCCGTTCAGCCGTTTTAGCGTGAAAGCATAATAAACAAACAAACTCAGTTTCACATTTAAAATATTTTTTAGGAATAGGATTCGAAACTCAGTTTCTAAAAAGCCTCTTTCTATATTGGCCTGGATTTTCACCAATTAGTTTTGGAAATATTTAGGTATTTAACATGCTGCAAGCCTGCATTGTATTGAATAACTGAAAATATACCGACTACGGTTTTCTGTTCATTTGAGTAGCTGTTATCGAATAAGGCAATAGGAATCCCCTGTATCATGATTTCAAACATAGGTAGCGCCACCTATCGCACTACTACTAAACTAATAAACAACGCATTTGGAAAACTTGAATTAGCCTAACTATTGATTGGTTCCTTGTGAGGTATATTCTATGCATGTATCGCGAAGTTTGGACGCGAAGTATGCGAAAATAACCATCCTAAAACAACACACGATCTCAAAAAGTAAACGTACTTGAATTTATTTCAGTATTATTTCGGGTCAACAGATGTCGTTACGTGTTTCTACATTACGTAATGAAAAGTTCTTCTTGAACACTTACAATTGATTATATATTTTGATAGAGTGAAGCGAATGCGATGAAACAAAAACTAAATAATACTCCGAGCTATACACATATTTGAGTACAAAATTTAACCATCATAACTAAATATCTTACATACAAACAGACAAGAATTCCAAAAATAGTTGAAATTGCACCTGTTGGTTATCACAATACAGATTTATTGTATGTATAGAATAGAATAAAATAAAATAGAATAGAAGATATTAAAGATATAGAATAGATTATAATATTTTTAGGATTTTTCTTTTTCTGCAAGAACCCCAGTTTGGGTGAAGGTCTCCTCCAAAGCGTAACATAGACAGGCCCATAGGCCTTTTAGTTAAAAAAATATGATAGCCAAATAGCTAAGTTTACAGGTTAATTAATTACAGGCAAACAACGTATTGATTTGTTAATCAATGGAATTATCAGTGCAGAAAACCTCAAACGGCGCAATTATAACAACCTTATTGGAAGCATTATGTTTAACCGGCCCTATTTTTTTAACCCCATAGTTGAAACAATAGGGCCGTGGGATCGTGTGAACGTGCGGCGCGGCGGCGGGCGGCGGGTAGGCGGCATGATGTAACGAATGGTCCTCGGGTTGGCAACCCCGGCGACACACTTGTTGCTAAGCTGGTCGTCTCGAACAGTTCAACAGGTTGACGAGACTGTCGTCAACATTTAGGGTGGCACAAAGAGAAATTAAGAAGTCGTAAAATATTCTACATTGAGGAAAATAACAATTCTATCCGTCTGCCACTAGTTAATATAGCTGTACCCATAGTCTAGTACTCTATAGTGTCTATAAGTAAGTATAGTGTCGCTATTTCATATTTAAATATGGTCCAATAAGACAGTAATATATTGGAAACGTTATCAAGTAATCGTTATCAAGTTAGCGCATTAATTCTCGATGTTGTTTTGTTAATCGAATGTATATTATTTTGATTGTTTATCACTTTGGTTCGTTTTAATGACATAGTCGAGCATCGAAACCCAAAAAATATTTAATATCTAAGTATATAGTTAGGTACAGTCAGTAACAAAAAACTCTTCAGTTCTTCACTTTAATTCTAAATTATTGCGCAAAATATTCAATTGGAACAGAAGATTTTTGAAGTGAAAACCTCTTTAGCGGCGTTGTGCACTTTTTTGTGATGGGTAAAAAATTTCAAACTCGCGTCAGGACACGTGACCTGATCGAAAATTCGTAAGACGGAGGGAGAGTAGTATAGTATACTAGATATTCAAGTTTTCACTTCTGCCGGCACTCCCGGAGTGCAACCCGTTGTTTTTAGGGTTCCGTACCTCGAAAGGAAAAAACGGAACCCTTATAGGATCACATTGTTGTCCGTCCATCTGTCTGTCTGTCTGTCAAGACCCTTTTTCTCAGAAACGCGTGGAGGTATAGGGAGGAGTTGGAGGTAGGAATTTATATCAAATACTCAAATCTACTGTCCCTTGGAGCTGTGAAAAAATCAAACTTCTAACCTAACGCAATCAATTTACCGCAAATTTTCGACACTCGCAAGGGAATCAAAACCTACAGGGTACCTACTTCCCGTGACCTCAGAATCTTGAAATTTGGTACGAAGCAACGTCTCATAGCACACAGATAAAGGAAAAATTGCGAAAACCGTAAATTTTTAGTTACATCATATAATAAAAATATGAATTTTTTATCATTTAAAACTTACTGGTTTGTACGGAACCCTCGGTGCGCGAGTCCGACTCGCACTTGGTCGGTTTTTTTTTTTAATAACTAACTTAATTATTATATGAAAAGGTAAAAGCATTTTATCGAATCATTTTGTGATCATTTTCATAATAAGTAAGTAGATAAAAGTGACGGCGTAGCACGTGCGTGTTATTCTGCAGTTTCTGCGTACCTCCATATAGAGTAATGGTCGTCTTTCAAGGAGTAAACATTACGACAGTCAAGTGTTATTTCCAACCATTACTAATTTTCGCGTTAGGAAATTTAGTACCTAGTAAGTAGTATAGTACGGATAAAACAAGCATGCCTGTTTTCTGTGCTCAGCAGAGGGCACGCCCTCTACACTTTGATCAGTTGCGGCCCAGTGGTAACGACTCCAACTTTCATGTCGTGGGTCGTGGATTCGAAGCCACGCAGGCACTCCACTTTGTGTAATTTATTTCATGACCACTGCTCTCGTAACGGTAAAGGAAACCGGCATGCCCTGGAACCAAAAATTCGAAGACATCTGACATCCCCCGCACTGGGCCCGCGTTGTGGATTATGGCCCACTGCCTGCGTCCCAGTAGTTCTAAACTGATTATGCTATGCTCTGCCGTCCGCGAGACGAATCAAGAAGCAATATAAACATTAACATTTAATAATGCAAACGTCGACTGGATTAGCTACGAACGAAAAATAACATGTCGATTTCCGTAAAAATTATTAAGTTTTCAAGAAAATAGCAAATGTAATTGAATATTAAAGGAAATATAGGTAGGTGAGTAGGTACCGTGTAGGAACGCACTAAGACAAGTGACATGGGTTTAAGAGCAACATGAATAAACTCAAAATGTACTAATATATGATGCCTAGAAATAGGTCAGGCATGACGTAAACCATCTCTGAATAAGGTAGGTATACAGTTATTGATGTCGTTTCATGGAAATTGCAGGCGTTATTAAAAATCAATACATTCGCTTCTTATGAAATATTGTTATGATGGAGAGCTAGGCGATAGGTAGGTACCTGCATGAGGCGAATTAATACCATAGCAACAACTAAGTTATTAATTTATCTTGCCGCGTAGCATAACTGCTTCGATAGAAAAAAAAATCAGATTAGTTTTCCGCAATAGCTTGATGTTGATGAATTTAGACACTTGCCCCTAGGAACCCTCCTACTCGACATAAATCTTGTCATACCTACATAGGTATTATATTCAGAATGTTATTTACACCCAGTAAATAACATCAATTATCCATAGTACGGACGTCATCGTTACTTGATTACTCCCTTTTTAAATTGATTTCGTATGCTTGAGAGGTTTTTAGAGTGCTATTAATTTAATTACTCTGCCTATCATTGATTAAAAAAAAGAAACCCTGGATCACGACGGGTGCTGCGAGCTCGGGTAGTGGTGTGGTGGCGAGTGGCGGGCGCTGGAGGCTCGCGCGGCGGCCTCCGCGGCTACCCGCAGCACCCGCGCTTCACTCCGCGCCGACCAACCGCCGAGTGCAGGCGCCCGCGACCCCACCGTCACGCCGACACTCACTCGATCCGAACTCGCTCACCGCGCATTATACGAAAACTATCACTTTCGCTCCAGATGACAATCAAGTTTCAACCATGATAACACTGTGAATTTATTAGTGTGCACCGTCCGGCTCTACCACCACAGCAGCATCGCAAGGTAGGTGAGTTTATTTGATCTATACTTCCATGGTCAGAATCAAAATCGAGTCTACGTGTCAGTTCCGAATGCTAAGTGAAAGGCAAACTCTTTGTTAAATTACGTGGATAGGTTGACAACGAGTTCTATAGAGCATCTCGAATAGATCAATGTAACAGGATATTAATTAAAAATCATTAGTTGTTAATTGTTACTAAAGCAACGAGTGTTAATAATGTTTGTTGTATAAATCACGCTTCCCCCATGAACTAACTAAACATTCGTAATTTCGATTACCTTTGCGAATTATGTTATCTGCTTACTTTAAGGTATCATTTTGATCATTTACAACTGACCTACATTCTTGATAGATACATACATATGATATTTTTGTTCATGATATTTAACATGCCTGAAGATAGTACATTTCCCATTAAATATACGGGTATGTATCTCGTTCAGTTGAAACTTAAATTATTTACAGTTTACGCAATGAAATGTACCTGCGAGTTTAAACGAAGAAAAATAAGTAACGGCATACAATTATAACATGTGTAATGTACCTATGTAAAAGTAAATACATATACTTAGGTATGACTAGAAAATCATGTTTATTGTATTCAGTATAGAATTGCATTAGGTAGGCATAAATTAAATAGATAATGATTGTTTTTAAGACACAATATTATGCACTTTCTGGGTGTTTCTCTTACCGGGTTAAAAAAAATAGATTTTCCATACATAAAACTGTGGTCCGATAAAGTATATTGCACCTGAAACTACTGAATAAAATAAAACAATCAGTAAGTTGCGCTAATTTACTTTATCTGTACAGTTTTTGTATAAAGGAATATATCAACACGCCAACGCAATATTTACTGAAAGTAATAATATCTATTTTCCAATTTGTTCGTCTGTTAGTAAGATAATGAAACAAAAACAATATTTTAATTAATATGTATTACGTGCATCGTGCATCTCCCTAACAACAATGTAAGAGCGAATAAGTGTCGTTATCAAAGTTATTTTTGCATTGCATTGCTTCATGTACTTAGAAGTATTTAAAAAATATATATATAAGAAAAACTATCAAGCAAAGTACATATTTATCTGGCCATTCATATCCTAACTAATATTATAATATAATCAATGCGAAAGTTACTTAGTTTGTTTTTTGGTTTGTTTGTTTGTTACGCTTTCAAGCTAAAACGGCTAACCAGATTTGGATGAAATTTGACCTGGAAAAGTATATAGAATATCTTTTATCCCATTATTCTCACGGGATCGAGACTTATGCGGGTGACACCGCGAGGCGCAGCTAGTTTTTCAATATATTCCTTTTAAGCGTAAACAAAGTGTTAAGTCTGTTAATCTCTTGCATGTTTTTATGAAAATCTCCAACGTATTAGATATCATTTTCATATCAAAGGGGTAATAAAAATTATCGTGGGACAGATATACATTATTTATTATTTGAGTACCTATGAACGAAAAGCATAAATTATTAAAATGCAGAAGTCCTTCAAAATAAGATTAATAGACAAGGTTAGGGCTTAGCAATTCTTTTGTATGGCTATAGTTAAGGCAATGTTAGTTTTCCGTGAACAGTATATTGATTTTCATTGTGTACGTGGGTCAGAAAGCCCCAAGCGAAGAATTGATGATAAGCTGAACGCCATAGTCTGTTCGCCAGTGCCACTCGTGCTTAAACAATCTATATATCTATCTAGCACGTTATGTGCTTGATTATATGGTGTGTGTCACGTTTTACCGCTACGTGGGTCTGTACTATCTACATAACTAGTACATATCGTGGCTCTCGTACATCCTCCGATAAAAAGTGAGAGTAACACGTAGAAGTGAAGCATGTCCTTCGAATTATAACGTTAAACCTAAGCGATTATAATTACCTTGGAACACGAAACTCTGAACTGATTATTTGGTATAATCATTACCTACATAATGTAAGATACCTAGAGCCAAAACAGAATAACAGACTGAATAAGTTATAGGTACACGCTTCATTTGAATTTGGAGGTCTATTAGAAAATTATGCAGTTGTAGATTTTTACAGAATGTTTCAAGATGAGAGCTTGGCTGAAGTATGTAATACCTACTCGTATCTAAACCAATTAGTGACTAAATACCTACACGAGTTCTGACAATTATGTCATAGAATAACAATAACATCATTATAATCCTGTTAACCCTAAACTCTATTAGACACGATTATTATTATATCATGAAAGCAGGCATTTCATGATTTATTGTCATTATGGTCTTGGGCGTTAAGTTGACAGCAGATTGTGAAGCCTTAGGCTTGTCTTGTTTGAGTTCTGAGCAGACTATGCACTAAATGCACAAGTGCACAGGTGCATTCTGCTACCATTTCTATTCACATAATCCCACTTCTTACGACACAAACAGGAACTGAATGGAAATTGATGTGCGATTGCACTGGTCTCGGCACTTTTAGATGAATTATTACGACAACAATTCATTATAGTTGAAATTGCAATGAAAATCTTATCTTATGTAGACGCTTCTGTATTGAATATTTTACTAATGAACAAGGATTCTTTAAAATTCGATTATCGGTCCGGTCCAGACCGGTCAACCACAAAATAAGTACTAGATCATGACAATCAGGCTAGTTATCGGTGAAGCACTTATTCAAATCATATCAAACCAGAGACCAACTCTACAGTCATAAGTGCACTGATATTTAGTTATAGAGACTCTTTACTCTTCCTGTAACTCAAACCACCGCTAGCTTGCACTCTGTTTCCGAAATTAAATGAAAATTATTTAAACATAACATAACATCACGCCTTATTTCCCCGAAGGGTGGGCAGAGGTGTACCTATAGTACACCTACATTTCGCCAGTTATGTTTAAGTCCCATGTAATAGGGGGCGAGCCTATTGCCATCAACCGGGCGCAAATCCAGACTCCGGGCTGCTACTGAGAAATTCCAGAAAGAAAAACCCAATGACACTTTGCCAGACCTGGGAATTGAACCCAGGACCTTATGAAATTTATTTATTTGCCAGAATATAGGTATATAATAACATGGTAGAGTAATTTTAGTCTCACTATATTCGACTTATCAGTCGTGCAAATATTTATAGTATGCATGCATAAAAATATCATGAAATTACATTAATGTCATTTTAGTCATACACATCATAGTCATAATAAAATGTGATATTAAACTGTACTATTAATTAAGCATATTACATTAAAAAATATATTAATTCAGTTTATTAGATTGTATCTCACAGTGAAGACAGTTCATCGATTTATTTATTGGATTTGTAAAATAACTAAGAAAGATACGCCATTGCTAGTATCATTACATTGCCATGCCAAGAAACAACATAATTAGATAATATTCATCCTTTCTAAAGTAAACTACGGAATAAATACAATCCAAAAATGTTTGCAACGATCTTAAGAAATGATAAGATGAGATGATTGCTCTCCATCCCACTTATACAATCCAGCAATCACTTCTTTCGTAAAGAAATGGAGTAATCTATGTATTAAGTAGTGCTTGAAACCAAACAGCATAAAAACATAAAAACCAGTCACTATGCACTTTACATTTTTTTACTCAACAGGTTATGGATACAAATGTTGTTATTGCAAGCGCTATCGATGTAATTTATGCCGGCACCAGTTGCTTTGCTCACCCCTTAGGGAAACTAAATAAAGTTTTGTCGCATATTAATAACGTTGAAGACGTTATTAATAGGGGTCGATTTTTAGACCTCGTCGACCCCCAAAATCAGTTTTCGTTTATGTCGACCCCTAGGAAACCGATATCGACCTCAATTAAGCAATTCACAAGACGACGTGTCACGGAGCTCATTTTCTTCCTTAGACATGTCACATTAACAACGCAAAATCAGATTTCTCTATATGAAAAATTCGTCTAGGTTCTCAAACCAAACTATCAACCATACCAACGAAGCTTTAAATTGAGTAAGTTGCATGAATAAAAATATAAATAAAAATAATCTTTCTTAGGAATACAAAAACCTAGAGGTTGCTTAGTGCTCGCTTCCTTTCTTCAAATTATTATAATTTGCAGCACATTTGAATAAAATTAACAGTTGTATAATAAGAAGGAATGTTATCAAATCCAGGATCAAGAGAGCGCATGTATGAAATGTACTTGTGAAAGTACCGTCTACACTATATTTTAGTTATGTGCTTTCAGTATCAGCTATTACGTATTTATATAACTCACTAGTTGACTACAGTCAACAATGCACCAGCAAGTCTTGGCCTTAAAAACATGAAATTTAATTTCATTTTTTGTGATAAACTACACTATAACTGTTAAAACTACATTCTATGTACCTATATCATTATATTGCTTGTGCCTAGTTTATACTTATATCCACCAATCAATAATAATAATAATAAGTATGCCATTGTGATTATGCAGGTCCCAAAGGTATAGTCAGAAATGTTTGTTCTGTATGACGGAAGTAGCTATTGCCATTTGCGTTTGCTACCAATATTACAATTGAAACAGAATTTTATATAAAAATAGCCAAACAATCGTTTACAGCTCTCAAATCTGTTGTGTCGAGATAAAGACAATAAATTAGGACCCCAATAATACAATAAAGATGACGCTTTAGTTTATAGAAAGTGTTATTCTTAATCGAACGAATAAAAAGTCTAAACTCGCAAGAGGCTCTGTGGGGAGGACGGAAATGCTAGCGAAAGTGGTACCTTCACTCTCAGCTCACTTGCTTATTTGTATGTAACTAACATTATTTACGAGTACTGACTTTTACCGTCTCAACAATAATCTATCGATAGTAGAAGGCACTTCCTTGCTCCTAAGCTTGAATTCTTAGACCGTACAAATTCTTTCTGAATTTTACTATACGTATAAGGTAATCTGGCTCTAACGTCACGGGCACAATGTTGCTGCCGTAGAACTGTGGGTGTAGCGTAGCAAACGTCTGCTTAACCTTTCGCACATTGTAGGCGTGACAGGTCTAGGTAAATAGACTAGCTCTTATTTAGCTACAACATTGTCCTAGGTGCCCACGCGATTCGTGACAGGGCTGACCTAAAATTGTAATGAAGTTTCTAAAAACCTCTGTTGACGTATTTGGCATATTCTATTTCGACTCGCTCTTAATAAGTGAATAAGAAAGGGAATAAGAAATTTTATTTCACCACAAAAATGTACAATAGCTTAGTCGATATATTGATAGGCTTAGTATACAAGTTTTTAATATGGAATCCTCTGTTGCCGAACTAGGACGGATCCTGTGTCTCGGCTAACAGCGCCATCCCCTAACAGATTTCACAACAATGATTAAGCCAAACTAGACATACAAGTTGCATCGATTTAAGATAATTATTTCAGGAGTTAGCTTTTATTATAACTCACATTAGATTCAATAAAACCAATCATAATTAAATATAATAAAAACTGTACAAATACATAAAATTGAAATTAAAATAAAATCTATACAAATAAATAAAATTGGAGTTAGAATAAAATCTACACAAACAAATAAAATTGGAATTAACTTATAACCTAATTAAAGATAGAAGAACAGCATTATGTATAATGGGTGTGCTTATTTATCTGTGTGTGTGTGTGTGTATCTGTGTGTGTGTAACTGTGTGTGTATTTGTGTGCGTGTGTGTGTGTGTATCTGTAGTGTTTATTTGTGCGTTTAGTACCGAAAAACAGAATGAGTGTTTGTAAAGCGTCAACTAATTTTGAATTTTTAAAAGTCCTTCAGTTTCCTCATAAGAAAGACTAAGGAGATAGTGATGGATTTTCTTCTTACAATGCAATTTATTCAGTGGATAGATGTTTAAAATTTTGTTTATTCTATTGTACATGAGGGGGGCAATAAAAGTAAAGAATCTTTTAATGAACGCTGTTTTGGGTTTGTACGATCGGGGGCACACTTCATGTTTCCTACGCTCATTTATTTTACTAGGATCGTATACTAGTGAGCCGTGTTGCCTAAGGAGAATTGCTTCTACGAAAATTTGTCTTACGGTTGTCACTTGACAATACTGATATAGTTCTCTTGATGGAAACAGTATTGGCTTAAAAGTAGAGATTTTTAGAATGGCACGTTGTGCGATTTCTAAACTCTTTAAAGTAGTTTTTGGGGCGCCCCCCCATGAGGAGATACAGTACGAGATGATAGATTGACACACATAGTAAATCTGTTTTAAGAGACTCGCATCTGTTATGTGTCTTAGGTTTTTAAATATATAAATGAGTTTGCGAACCCTGGACCATAGCAATTTTATGTGTTGCTTAAAACTGAGATGACTGTCCACTGTAATACCTAGATATTTTATAGTTTTCACGCATTCCAGCGGTTCACATCTGCAGTTGTTTCTATTGATACACTTATGAGGAATGATTTGACGTGAAGCGTCAATATCCGAGTTGTTTCGAATAGAGAAAGTTAGATATTTGGTTTTCTCAGTATTTAAAGTCAGAACATTTTCAAACAGCCAATTCTGCACCACATCAAAACCATTTTGTGCAACATCAAAGACCTCATTCCAAGTATTAGCTGAGAATAGTAGAACGGTGTCATCAGCGTAGGAGCTTACTTCACAATTTGGTATATTTAAGTTTGTGAGGTCATTGATAAATACGAGAAATAATGTAGGTCCCAAAATACTGCCCTGTGGAATTCCAAATGATACAGGAAGTTCATTGCTGTGATAGTCATCGACTCGTACACACTGGTAACGCTCGGATAGGTAACTTTCAAAAAATTTAAGCTGTGTACCACGTACACCAAGGTTTCCTAGCTTCTGTATTAGAATCGGAACAGAGATAGTGTCGAAGGCTTTTGCGAGGTCTAAAAAGACCGATAGACACTTCTGCCCCTTATCTAATTTTGTGCTAAGATGAGTAGTGAGTTTTAGTACAGCCTGATCAGTTGATTTGCCCGCGCGAAAACCAAATTGATTTTCTGAGAGAAGTTTGTTCCTCTCGATATAGTTGACAAGTCTCGTGTTAATAATCTTTTCTAGGATTTTGGACAAAGATGGCAGTATCGATATGGGTCTATAATTGCTAAACCTTTTCTTATCACCACCTTTGTATATCGGACGGACCACAGATTTTTTAAGAACTTGAGTGTGAAGTAAAGCGGTATTTTTTGTTTGTTCTATCGATCAAAGTTATAATTACATTTTAATGTGAATATACTTGTTAAGAGTAGAGTTAAGGTTGCCCAAATCACAACGTCTTCCTTAGCCTATGTTATTTGCTTCATTTAAAGGTCTGTCAGCCGCTTCGGATTTAATATACACTGTTGTTAATGTGTTCTGTTTTGAAATTATTGTAATCACAGGAATAGAGATTTTTTTCACTGGAAAGTAGCCTATGTTACTTTCCGGCCCATTAACTAATTAAAAAAATCAAAACAAAAACTAACAAACACCCTTCGCATTTTCATAATGAGCGGTAAGGATATAAGGATAGAAGGAAAGGAAGACTATAAAGGAAAAAATAAGTATATGGATGGTTATTAAAACGAAATCTTTTCGTAAAACAATGTGTTTAGTTCATAGAACCCTCGGAGACTTGTCCCAGCCGGTACGCATTATTCCCTCAACTAGAAATCCAATCTCAGACCGCTGATAAGATCGCGCTAGACGGACCTAGCTAACAATTACTTACGACGCCTAGGCTTATTGAAAGTGTAACTCAATTGCTCCTCTCGGCTGATCGATCAAATTATTGATATAATACTCAAAGTGCTCGGGTCACTATAATATCGTTGAGATTTTAAGAATCGAGAAAACTAATAGGTATGTACCTGTTTAAGCCATCTTTCAACCTTGAAAAAACTCAGTCAATTGACTCTACGAGTTATATCTCGATCTTTTCTTAATTAACGTACCTACGTACGGTATTTTCCCGATTATATTTACGTTTCCTGGTACAACGATGGACTAACAAATGATGGTACTTATTAAAAATTGGTACTTAAAACTCTTATATAGTCTTATCTTAACGATGTATTTAGTTATAGTACATCCGTACATAACTCGATGACCTTAACCAAAATATTTTCTCAACTAAGTACTTAAGTATAGCTATATATACAGAAAGTAGTGAACGTATTACTGGAAGCACAGATCACTGCAGTAGATTTTTGTAGTTTTCAAAGCTTCAATCTAACCACTCCTATAGTGATCAGTTTTCCTATTGAATTCTGAAATAGGTATTACCTAGGTGTAGGTACATTACCCAACATAAAAAACAATCGATTTGAATGCATTTATCTGCAAGAACAATTTAATAATCACGATTTGTCTATAACATTGGTTAATAAATATAAGTAACGATCAGCACAAAACTATTACAAAACGTGATACGATTATTATTATTTAAAAAAAAAAACATAAAAAAATATTTATGATAAATGAACCATTGATTACTGACTTCTATTAGCTTATGCAAAAGATTAGCACATTATTTTGATAGAAGAAATCTAGATAGGTACCTAAAAAACCCAAAATATATCTGTAGTAAAGTAAATATTTTCAACGGAAGTTGTGTTATCTAATCACATTGACTCTGAAAACTGTTACCTACCTATACTCATGGTAAGTATGTAGAAATTAAAATAAAGATAAAGATCTCGCTTACTAAAAAAGGTTTTGTGAATGTTCGTGAATTAATATTATTGACACAGAAACAGCACATTAATTAGTATATATACCTAATATAAATAATAGGAGGAATTTTATGTATAAGACACCTTCATAAACTCAACATAGTAAATAAACTATAGAAAATCAACGAATTGAATAATCTTTTTATTTACTGAAACCTTGTAACTAAAAGGCCAGAAAGTAATTGCATGACCACAATAAAATTACTGCAATTGTTTAATGTTTAACCAGCTGATCAGTCGTATTATTAACGACGTTCAAAACAGCTTACGTACACTTGAATCGAAAACACGATACTGCACGTACTTTGTAGTGTAGGCATATAACTTCATACGTTAGACGCCATGTATGAATTATTTAATTTGATTACGTAGCATTATTTTACCAACCTATACTAAATGTAAATGCATAGATGCACGGAACTACAGTTTTAACTTTGTATACAGTTCTTCCTGCATACATTACCCATTCCCAAGACATTTTCCTTTCTACAGTAACGAGTTTCAAAACATTAAAGACAAACACCTTACCTAGTGTTTCTAATACGTTAGTAACAATTTACAAATCAAATCATAACGCTACGTAATGGAGTTTGCAAGAAAACCGTTTCAAAATAGTTTTAAAAACATTGCATGATAAAATTTATGTAGATATAATTTTGGCTATTTAAAGATTAATATTTTGCAAATAGACCCCTGAATCCAATAATAGTGTCCATACACTCAAAACATTTTTGAAAGGTCGACACCACACACGGTGGGAAAGACGAGAAAAAAACACATCACCACTTTACGTGTAGGGGAGGTACCCTAAAAACATGATTAGTATGTATACCCATGCCAAATTATAGCTCTCTAGTACTAAGTGTCTCTGAACTAAACCTCGGATAGGTAGACGGACGGACAGACAGATGGACATGGCGAAACAATAAGCGTTCCTTGTTGACCCTACAAATGTATTAAAATAAAATTTCCAGGAAAACTCCATATAAGAGATCCGAGCAGAGGAGCTTTACCATTCTAGAAATGTATTTGTCTTTATGAGCTTTGAATAGATAGGCATTCGTTACAGCATAAACAAATTTTTGTTGCATTCCATTTTCGCAACTAAAGCATCCGACAACTAATAAGAACGAGCAATGCGAGACTCGAAAATTGGAATTTTGACATACATACTCGTAGAATGGAATTCGCCTCACTGTTGCCTTCTTATAATATAATTATGCAACTGCTCTAGTACAATAACAATGGAAACGATAAGCGTATGTGGGCTAACAGTAGTGGTAAGTATGGTGAAAGTGTCCGAGTGGGTCCGCGAAGGTCGCCACGCTGCCGGCCGCAGTGACGCGCTCCTCGAGCAGGCGGCCGCGGCCTGCTCGCACGCATCGCCGTCGCTGACATTACCGATCCAAATGTCATGAAAATGTCAACATTTACTCGTGAATGTAGACTTGTGCTTAAAAATGAATACGCTAGTCGTAAATACAATTCAAAACGTGAACACGGAAGCTGTTACATGTTAAATATTAATTCGAGATAAACCCTTTCAACAGACTTAACTTGAAAAATTTACAATTATTTTTGTGTGTGGCTGTTATTGGTGAAAATATAAGCAAGGGTCGTTCATTCTGTTACGGGAAAGTCCGAAAGGGATACCGTGGCCCCTGGCAACATCCAGGCAACTGAAGGAACGGGTGGGTTATCGCCGCGAAACCGTACCAGCGAAACCGCAGTAGTTCAATTCAACTGGCTCGCCTCATGTTCCGCTACTCGAATTTCCAATAGCGGAACATGACCGAGAGATAACATCTATTTTTAAATTTTCGTTGAAATAAAATACCATGAAAAAGAACACCAAACAAACAATATTCGTTCAAAAATAATTCTATTGTTTGATAAGTTTGTTAAATAAAAGAATGTGATAAGAAAATTCATCAAATTGTACTTCTATGAAATAGGTTTAATTCAAGTAAATAGTCGTTAAAACAATAATATTATTAGAAATAAGAATACAAGGACCAACTATTATATAAAACATTTGCTGCGAAACCAAATTCTATGAAATTTCTGTCTGCGAAACAAGGGAACACCGGGTTTTAGTCAGTAAGAGTCTGATACGCCCTCCCGCTCCACCCAGAGCGGGAGAAGTTATTTGATAATTCCCCACCAAAAAAAAAGCGTCGTTTATTCTGCATGAAATGTTTGTATGGCCAATACAGCGTTGTAAAATATTTAAAAAAAATACAATATAAAATACAATGAAATACAATTTATCCGTTATTAGAACAGGTGCAAGATTGATACGAGTGACGCAAACGGTTGATTGTAATACATTAGTGTATTCTGTCTGAATTAATACAATAAGATTCTTTTTATCACTATTATGTATAAAATACACGATTGAAAATGAAATATTGAGTGTTTTTCTATAGATAGTTTTTTTCAATCAGGTGTGCAGAGGTGCCACTAGAGCTACATCGTATCGATTATTGAAAAACACCTCCAGCCTCACTAAATATGTGTTATCCAGTTAGCTAACTAACCTTCATGGTTTTAGCAATTAAATGTAGAAGAAGTGTAATTAAGTTGTTTTGTAAATCAGTATTACTGCTATTATATAATGAAATGTTGCAAATGTGTGCATAATTGGTGTGGTTGATTCAGCGTGCACGTGCGAACTGCACGCGATAGTGGCGGCGCGCGGCGGGGAGCGCACCGCGGGGAGAGCTCCGCCACCAAAACATCCGGACTTAGGCACTGCTGCATTTTTCTGCCGTATTTCGTTATTTCTCAATAAAATTCTGAGGACTTGACACGCTACAAAACCTAATTTAGCGAACCAGCAGTGGACGTAAAACACGCGAAGAACAGATATTGGATACGTTAATTGAATCTAGATAAAATATTTTCATGTAACTGCAACTTATCGTGAAGAGCTACAATTTTCTTTATCATGTCATTGTGTCAAACATTGAAATCTTTAAATATAGGACTGTCACATAGATTGTAACTTTACGGTTCATAATGATTAGGTAGTAAAGGTTTACGAATTACTGTATTTTCAACTTGTGTTGCTAAATAATAAATGACAACATTAACTAATCTCTAAAAACATGTCATGAATACAATAATTTTAATAGCATTTAAGTTTTAAAGTTGATATTATTTTTCATTGAAACACCAATTAACTCTTAGAAACCGGACTATTTAAAGTGGAACGATACCCAAAGTTAATGTCGAGCGTATACTGGCCAGCCAATCTCGAAACCAGGGCTACGGGCGGGGTTCTTTAAATGAATAATTAAACACGTGCTTGCACTGCTCCACTTGCAGCATAAATTAAGTGAGAGTAGTCGCTTTAACTTATTGCTTCAGTATAACTAGGTATAGTCTAGCTAGAGTAACATTTCGTTAGAGTGTATTAGTTTATCGCCCCTACCACCTGAACTCTCTAAACAAACATAAATACATGTAGCAGTATGCTAAAACCTATACGAATAACTCCAAACAAGTTTAAAAGTAAAACCAAAAATAAATAAAAAAGCGTAGCCCTAGGGGTTACGCCGTAGCCGCGTAGCATCTTTCGTAGCAAAGATGACGTGGCACAGAAAGCTTATTTAGCGTACAAATTACGTGAGCAGTAGAGCTATGCATATTTTAGCAACTATAAATAATGGTAAACGGGTTGTCTAGGATATAATATGCATGTTTAGCAAGTGCAGATCCAGTCAGCTTTCTAACTGACAGGGATCACCTTCGTAGTGAGAACTAAGATTCGATTGGTATGCCATATTTTAATTATTTTTAAGTTAGTGCTAATGATAAGTGTGTCATATTCAGTTTGCAAATCCGCCAATAATTTGACTTCCCGCCTATTGCTTCGGTTAATTAGTTAGGCATGAAGTAAGTCCATTATGCATGTAAAGTTATCGGTCGGAATAACTAAGAACCGACCGAACGATTTGTTTTAATTAAACTTATGTATAATAAGAATAATTGAAGTAAATGCTGCATAACTAGCTTGGTGTTAATACCTTACCCTACGACCCTATAGCTGTTACACTTTTATACCACTCTTTTTCACCTACTGCTATACTTAGACTTAAAAAATAACGGCGACTAACTTGTCCCTGAATGGAGAGCTGCTTGGCATTTATTTATATCATTAAATTGAGATCTTTGTCATATGACCATCCTTAACTAACAAAAACCGGTCAAGTGCGTGTCAGACCCGGCAAAAAGAAGGGTTCCGTAGTTGGGATGAATTTATACCAAAAACAAACTTAACATTGTAGTTGAAAGACATGTTCATACATCGATATACGTCACAGTCAATTCTCCAACTGCAAATGTAAGTTTGTAATAGCAACATTTATTTTGCGATACTCAATACTCAATATATTTATTCGCATCCACAATGTTAACACTTTCCGGGACACTGAACGAGACACAATAAAAGTTTTATTGTTATCACGTTTATAGGCGTTTAGTGTCCCGCAAAGTGTTAACATAGGCGGTAGGTACATTATAAAATATACATAATTTCAGATCATTGTGGACCCTGTATAAAATTAACTACTACTGCTATTAAATTAACTATTTTCGGACTTTTTCCTTTACATGTGCTGTGAGACCTTGCTTCCTGCCAAATTTCATGATTCTAGGTCAACGGAAAGTACCCGGTATTTGGTTTATTTTCGAGTGTCGAAATATGTGGCATAAATGGCCGTATTTTTTATTGCGTTGACTTAAAAGCTTGATTTTTTTAAACCTCCAAGGGACCATAAACTTACGTACCTATTTGATATTAATTTCAACTTGATACCTCCATGCATTCCTGAGAAAAAGGGTCTTAACAGAAAGACGGACGGACAACGAAGTGATTCTATAAGGGTTCTGTTTTTTCCTTTTGAAGTACGGAACCCTAAAAAATATGAGTTATGAGTAGTGACACCACATTATTTTGGTTCAACGGAATCAGCAAAACACTAACAATCCACAGTTAATCAAGCACTTCTACAGCTTATCGAGAATCATAACACTAAAATAGCGCTTTCCATTAACGCCGGAGATGTAGGTACTATATATGCGGTGTATGTACTGTATAAGCGTGTCATTTGTAGCGCGGCGGGCGCCGTGTGGGCGCCGCGCCTGGCGCCGACCACCGGCGGCGCCCAGCCCGCACCCCCACCCAGAAAAAGGATACAGAAGCGCCATTTAGAACAATGATGACGGCACTATAAAATAAACTCTTGAAAATCTGCTATTACGTGTGTATAGAGTGTCTCCTATGAGGAATGAGAGTAGTTACTTTTGCAGCTCTGTATACATTTAAAATCTTTCTCATCCGTCAAACTACCAACGTGTGAAAAGTGGAACCTGCAGCTGACCAATGAGATCATAGCCACCGGTAGGTACTACGTACTTGCACAGCCTAATCTCTACCGTTAGTGTACCATGGTCGGACAATATTGAGCTCAGTAGTTTCCGACTATTCCAGACTCCGTAGCACCTATTTGTGCGAAACATTCTTTGGGAATGGTTCTTCTGACCCATTCATAGTGTCCGGCGCCCCAACTGAGCATATACGACATCTCCCATCACTGTCATTACGTTCAACTGGCTACAGCCCATTACCCACAGTCACCACCCGACACTGGCTATTAACAGCTATTCAAATTTCACCAGTGGACGTCATCGACTACGTCACAAACGTGTGTTATCAAGTTGAAGGACGACAAAATTTTCATACATATTTGTTGATTTAACTGTTGCGTGGGTTGGTACGCGTAGGTACTTTTATACCCACAAACGTAAAACTAATAAGGATACCTACGAAAATAATATCTAATAAAAAGGCTCAAAATCATCAAAACATTTGAAAATGTACTTGTAAGTCCAAGCATTTGAAAATTTACTTGTAAGTCATGCGTTAAATGGAAGAATACTTAAGTAAGTAGGTAGTTGCATATGTACTGCATGTTCTTTAACGGGGTAGAGCCAAAACGAGGTTTTATAGGACGGACTCTACTCTCTCTATCGGACGTAAAAAAAAACACTTTCAGCAAACAGCCACAAAATAATCTCCAAGTCTGTGAGGTTGGGTTCTGAGTTCTGCTGATGTAACCCTGTCACGTAAATAAACGTAAACGTGATAGGAAGGACGTGAAGAGATTCAGCCAAACAATCAACAGGTGTCTCTATGGACGGATTGAGTTAACGAACGATACATGAAATAAAACTGATTTCCGAAATGATTAAATATCGGATATTTTTGACTTTTTTTAAAATCTGCCTTTCTTATTTACTTGTGGTTAGTATAGTGTAAGATCTTTGTACTTTTTGCTGTAGATTTTTACTTACAAACCAGTGTGCGCTGGAGAATGTTCTTAGAACAATTTTTCGAAATCGTTGCAGTATCTCTAGGTTGGAATTACTGGCAGGTAGTTCTACCCCATAGGGTAGAACTCTGGAGTTGTGAAGTTGTCCAAATTGGTTTTATGATGGCCTTGTAGACAAGCAATTTATTGCTGAGAGAGAGTTGTGATTTTCGGCCAAATAGCCATGAGAAGTTCTTAAATTGTATTTCTGCCTCTGTTCTCTTTGCTTTAATGTGGCTTGCCATGTCAATCGTCTATCCAGGTGCAAGCCCGGGTATTTTACCGTAGTGCTGGTTGGGAGGGTTCCTCGTTACATGCAAACAGGTGCGCAATGCCTCTTTCTGGGTGAGGATGTGACGTACGTGGACTTTGTTACGCTGGGCTTGATCCTCAATGTTTGCAGTTTAGTGGCTGCCTTTACGGCGTCGGTATCGCTTTCGGTGTTTTTTCTTAGGTGGAATGTGGTTTTTTGGTCTTTTGAAGTCTTTTGTTATTTTCCATAAGGAGTAGTTGTCTTTTTAAGGTTCCGTACCCGAAGGGTGCCAAACGGAACCCTATTACTAAGCCTCGGCTGTCCGTCCGTCTGTCTGTCAGCGGGTTGATCTCCTGAACCGTAATAGGTAGACAGTTGACATTTTCACAGTGCACACTCAGTGTAACATCTTTCCTCTCGCTTTCCTGCAATCTGTGGGAGTGATCTCGTGAAAAGGGACGGAACTGTGTAACAGGAAGCCGGGGTAGCGCGTGCTATTGATTTGACTAATGAGCGCGCGTGGTGCTAGCGTTGGCCGTCAGATGTGTACCAACCCATTTTCCGAGAGGTTGGTACTGTCAGTTAAGATGTCGGATGTTACACATCATATGCGACTACTGTAAGGCTCGCTCGTTTTTTCTTTGTTACCTAGACAGTTGTCTAGAGCCCATCGAGTAGAGTACAATTTTATATTTTTTCTTCAAAATTAAGAAATAGGGGGCCGGAAAAGTTGTCAGTTTTAGATCATTTTTGTAAGAGCTCTATCACAACAACTAAACAAGTTAAGAATTTGAAACTTTTGTATAACATGTATCAAATAATAAATTACAACGAATGTTAAAAACAACGATTTATAAAGTATTTTATTTAAATATGAGTGATTTTCTGCAACTACAAAAATAACTTTGTAATTCACAGTATCATTATGAAATATTAATTTCATTGCGATTTTTTAAATTTAAGTTTGTAAGTATTCTTCGTTTTTCCATTTTTAACCGATTCCACGACCCTCTTGTGCGAGTCCAGCTTGCATTTTTTGAGTTGAGTTTTCTGTCTATTAAGAGATGTCAATTATTTAGTTTAGTTTTTGAACAAGGAAATCGGCGTCATTGTCACTAAAATAATATAACTGTACTTACATGACCGCAGAGCTCTTGTAAGGCCGTTGTCAGGTGGTCGTGGGCTCCGGGTCTTCTGCCCAAGAAGCTCATGACCGAATTTTCGATCAGGTCACGTGTCCTGACAACAACATGTTTTACCCATCACAAAAAAACGTGCACAACGGCGCTAAAGAAGTTTTCACTTAAAAAAAGAATTAGCTAAATGGGTCCAGCCGTTCTTGAGTTATAAATAGTGTAACTAACACGACTTTCTTTTATATATATAGATAGATGTTATCTACTTATCAAAGAGTACTATAATATAATTATGATACTTATTCTACTTTTTGATTTAGTGGTTCTTTAGTCCCTGGATTTTGGCCTGTTACTATATTCCCTTGTACAAAATTACCAGTTTTCATCTTTAGGTTACTTACTAAAGTACACTTGTCTGTAGACAAATGTATGAGAATTGATATCAATCACCTTCACCTTTTAATTGTACACAAACAATGTACTGTTTGTGTACAATTAAACGAATTTAAATAAATAGAATAAGTATTACCTTTATAAATTAGTGGCTGCAGCTACATGCGGCTTCAAATATAAATTAAAAGATACACCTGTGTAATGAAAAGTTTGTTTGTTTCAGATATAAAGATGCCCCAATGGGCGAGCGCGGAGGGAGGGGGCTCGGAGGCCGAGTCGCCGGACCAGATCATGTTGTACTATGAAGATGAGACCTCTCAGTATTATGACAACAAACCTGATATTGCTGATAAAATTGAACAAGCAGGAGGTAAATATTATAGATATATCTCTACTATACAATAGAATATGGGATTTCGTCAGTGAAAACAACTATCTAAGAAATTTATAACATATAAACACCTACCAAACAATAAAAAATAAAAAACTTAATATGGAATATTGCGATAGATGTTGGGGTAGGTATCCTTTACATCGGGCGTGACACTGGCGTAGGCGTGTAATCCTACACGGATGTGGGTGTCTATTGTCTCTACGGTCACTCTAACTTTTCAATTCGTCTAACGAGTTTTTAGGAATACAGTTCAAGTGTGACGATGATTAAAAGAAAAATATTTTAGAAATTAATCTACATGGACATTGAATTTTAATTTATTATTATAATACGTACAACCGTCGGAAGGCACGGAGCAGATAAGGGCATTTCGAAAATCACCCGTAGCCGTGCGTACAAATCGATTAGTCTGAACTCGCGCTCTTACGCAAATAGTTTATCAAGCGTGCAGCCGCGTCACGTAATGCCCAAGTTTCGTACAGAGCAGCTGACTTGTTGCACAAATGTTTAAGTGTTCCCACTTCGATATCGTGTCCCTGCCAGCTTCGCGGTTGCCAACGGTTCGTGACGGAGAATGTACTAACGTTCATTCGCGGAGGTGACGTATGCATTATGCATACAACAACTTATTTTTAATAAACTCACGCCCACGTTTTAACTTTCTTTATTACGTGGCTTATCTCTATTTAATTAGTATTTGTGACAAGCAAAGTGTGTATAGAAAGAAGGTTTTTTTCATAAACTATTTTCATTAGATATATATACGTTTATAACATTGAATTAATTGAAATATAGTTTATCAATGCTTTACAAAATTTTCAATCTAAAAAGGAAAAATAACGTTTCAGAATTCTACGATAGCGGCAGTGGCAGCGACGAGCAAGTAGCGCGTCGCGTGTGCCGGCCCAGGCGCGCGGCCGCAGGCTCGTCATCGTCCGCGGCCAGCAGCAGCGGCCCCGCGGGCCCCGCGGGCCCCGGTCGGCGGCGGCGCTGCGGCATCTCCGCGCGGGAACGCAATCTGCGCAGGCTCGAGAGCAACGAACGGGAACGAATGAGGATGCACTCTCTAAACAGAGCTTTTGAGGTAAGCATCAATCAAAATCAAATCGACCATAATCCGTATCCGTCTACAATAAGCATTTTGGCTTGACTTAGATTCTTTCACGTTCTAGGATCTCCGGCGGGTAATACCACACGTCAAGAAGGACAACCGGAGTTTATCAAAAATAGAAACTCTAACTTTAGCCAAAAATTATGTGAAGGCCTTAACGAATGCAATTTGCAACATGAGGGGAGAAGTTCCTCGATACCAGTACGTATATTACATTAACTCCTAGTAGTTTTACTTTTAGCAGAATTGAAACAATAACTTGAATAATATGATCTGGTAAATGAATAAGCATGTTAATCTTATTTTCAGATTTAACAGTGACGATGAAAACGTAGAGCCTGTATTTGTGTTAAATCGAGACCAGGAACAAAACAACAATGTGCCTAGTGATCAGGACCGAGAAGACTCCAGCCCGGAATCCCGCAGCTGCCTCTGACCCAGACGCACTTGCGCTCGCCTCGCTCCCCTCGTGTGCACCGCCAGCTCCCACTATACTGACATGAACAAACACAATTACTAATGGATAACATTCAAGACAAATGCAAGCAGTGTGCATCGTCTTAGTATGTGTGCATATTATACCTACCTATATTATATTCTCGATTAGAAAAAATATCTAAAATAATTTTCGCAGTCCAAGCATTTTATATTCCCAACTTTCTTATCGCTAAAAGTGTTCGTAGCAAAATGACATTCGTAGCAGACGTAGCAGTCGTAGCCCTCAATCCAAGTTAGATAATGTGGATGTTTACTTACATACCTATATAGCTAGGGGAGGAAAAGGAAACATTGAGTTAAAGAAAGAACAAAGAGTAATAAGAGCGAGTAAAGCGTTTAACCGTTATATGTTACGGCCAGAGAAACCTATTTAAAAAGTTGTTTAAGAAAGAAGTATTATGATGAAAGTTATTTCCAACAATTAAAAAAACAACAATACTTCGATACCTGTAATAGCACACCCAAAGACCAATGGTACGAATTAATTGCTAGATGTTAAAATATTGTAATCATTATTTAAGCATGTTATTAAAATGGCATTAAAAAAAAACAAAAAAAAGACACGATTGGTAGCAGGATTGATAAGTCGGATGCCTAATCTCTTCATGTCTGTGTCTAATTGTACATAACAGGTATCATAAAATAATAATATTTGAACGATCTACCTTATTTATTTCGAAAAAAAAAAAGAATGAAAATTAACAAAAAACAAAGAAATTTAAAAGCTATAAAAACCTGTCACTGCAAAACTTTTACTGTACCTACCCCTACTTACTATTAATTCTTCATAGACCTACCCATACTTAACTTAGCCACCTACAGCTTTTATGCCAATACTACTTATTGACATACATAAATAATGAAGAACAAAGATCAAGGGAAACTAATAATCCGATCTCAAACTTATTCCAATTACCTACAGAGTTAGAATAGAATTGTTTGTGCTAATACTTTATTTTATTTATCGTCTATTGTAAATTGATTTTTCTTATAGTGCCAAAATGATCGCTTACTTATGCCAAACAAAAAAATATATTTTGGTAATTATTATATCTACCTACTAAATATCAATTCTGTCTACAGGTTAATAGTCAATTCAACTTTATAGGATTTTTGATGTATGTGTAATTATAAAGATGTCAGTAATTTTGATACATGCAACAATTTTCGTTTACATAGATTTACCTACTTCGTATTTTAAAAACATCGTCACAGATTGCGATCTTTTAAATGATTAAAATATTGTAATGAACGAAATCTCAACTTATAGTTACCTACCTACCTTTGAGTTTATTTAAGTTAAGTTTATCATTTAAATAGGTACATACATAATTGTTTAAGTACATAAGTACCTACAATAAGAATGTTGGCAAAAACCACTTTGATGGTTACTGATCATTCTTAATAAGCATTTTTACAGTCATTGTGACTTACTTAGCTATATGATGTATCAAGTAGGTACCTAGTTATAATATAAAATGTGCAAATGGTATATTTTTTTTTGTATTTTATGCAAACAATTTGTGATTAAATTATAACAATTATATCTGCGAGAACATTATAGACATGCTTTATTTATTTTAATTAAGTTAACCCATATTATGATAGCTGACACTTTAAAATCAAATTTCTTTTTTTTTTATATCGGGTATAGTATATATTTACCGTGTAGTGTGTACAATGAGACGGGTACGTGGGTTATTAAAAACCTACTAATCGGTGGCCATTTTAAGTAAATAATACAATTAGTGCGGAAGAATGGGCCTGGTTCAGTAGCCAAGTGTGACGCTAAAAACCAGGTCCTGGCTTCATTTCACGAGTAAAGTTTGACTCTCTTCTACTCTATGGAGATAAGACAGGAGGCATTGTCTTCCTAAGATATATAGGGATGTCCTAAGTTCATTTCCCAAGTTGAACAAAGTGTTATTGGGTGACCATCTTCCTCTTCCTTATGTGAGGCCTTCGATATTTTAAGCAAAATAACAATCAAAAAGCTTTAGTTGTGATATTATCCTGAATGTACGTATTGTGGAAGTGTTATATCTACACTTACCTAACTACTATGGAAGCAACCCTGTAATCGCGAAATAAATCAGCTGTTCCATACAATTATATTCACATAACTCGACAAAATGACATGTATGGAACCACATTTTCGCGATTGATTTCAGGCTAGTTCCCATAGTAAAAGTTGTTCATAATGAGGAGTTCAATTACCCTTTTCAGAGATATTTACAGGCTTTTCAGTTATTTCAATTCCAGATCCCCACTTCACACCCGTAAAGTGGGGATCTGGAATTGTGTAGTAGTAGTGGGAGAGGAGGTACCTACCCTAAAAAAAAGGTTTTACACTGGTGTGATTAATATGTATACCCATGCCAAATTACAGCTTTCTAGTACAAAGAGTCTCTGAGCTAAGCCGCGGACAGACGGAAAGACAGACAGACGGACATGGCGAAACTATAAGGGTTTCTTATTTACTACGAAACCCTAAAAAGGATCGCAGTGAAAAAAACCGTTACTTTTTCAAACCTGCTAATAGAAATCGGTGTAATCTCCTTCACCTGCTGATAACTGCAAGTTCCTTGGTACTCTTGGAATCGGCAGACCACGTTATGTGGATTTTTCTAATACAATTGGCCTTGATGATATCAACCGTCACTTCACAACCACTTGTCATTTGGATTCCCAAACGAAGTCCATTGTTGTACCATTTCACTTCTCTCTGGTCACCTTGGACGAAATTAAAAAGATAATTCTGTCCATAGAATTAAAGGCTCTGGCCGGGCCGCTATGGGCTATGGTCGTTTGGATCCTTGATATCCTTCTCCCTCCGATTAGCCACATCATCAACCTTTCTCTTGATTCCGAACAACTCCAAACCCTGTGGCGTATGGCCTTTATCCGTTCATTCCCTAAAATTTCAAATCCCTCCCTACCCATTCACTTTCGACCCATTTCCGTTCTCCCATTCCTGTCTAAAGTGATTGCGACCTGCGTACACAAGGAGTTTAGCCCTTTTTAGCCCTTTTCAGTCTGAATTTAGGCCTGGGCTGACTGGTAGCATTAGAGAAGGGATGGAGGATACCAATATTACCGTTTTGGTATTAATTGATTTTTCCAATACTTTAAAGCCGTCAGCCACGATATTCTCCTTTCTAACTTCTATCATCTGATGGTTTCATCCGAGGTTCTGGAATGGTGCTCTTGTTATCTTCCGGGACGCCAGCAGTCAGTTTGCGTTGATGAGAGCTCGTCGAGTTGTTGAAGTCTGAGTGGTCTGATAGTTTTAGGGTGTCAATAAACCCCTCAAAGTGTCAGGCCACCGTAATTGGGAGCTCACGCATGATGGGTAAGGTGACCTTTAGCTCTCTTCCTCCTCTTATTTTCAATGGTACCGTCATACCCATTACCCCTACTGCAAATGATCTCGGTTTGCATCTTGACTCGACACTTAGCTGTCAACACCAGGTTTCTAGTGTTAGTCAAAGGTTCAACTGTACTCTGCGATCCCTTTATCGTCTGAGAAACTTTTTGCCCTCTAAGACGAAAACTATGCTTGTGTAGACTTTGATTTTCCCTATCGACTATGATGACGTGTGCTACTTTGACTAGAATGCGGTTTTGCTGAATAAGCTCGACAGACTGCTCGCCAATTGTATCCGGTTATATTCTACCTCAGGTAATATGACCAAGTGTCGAGATACAGGTCTGAGCTCAAATAGATGTCCAAATAACCATGACCATGCTTTTCTCCCTTCTCAACTCTCCCACTCCTCCTTCTTATCTTGTGTCTCACTTCCAATATCTATGATCCTCACACGTTAAGAATCGGCGTTCTTCGAACAATCTTCTCCAACTCTACCCTTCTCATACTTCTGACTTTGTTCATTCTTCCATTCATATTTAGTCCATTCTTCTTTGGAATAGAGTTATTTTAAAAATGAAGATCGTAGTCATCTCAACACCGCTCTCCCTTGAATTTGTAAGTGTGTATATAATTGATGGTATATATTATAGTAAATATGTATGCCTATTTATGTACTTGTGTACCTATTTTATTTATAATTCATTAAGACCTATCTTAAATTTTTGTTTCTCTCTTATAGAGCACCTGCCATCTAATCTCTTCACCACCCTTGGTTGACTGGTAGAGAATGCCTATACATGTAAGGCATTAGGTTCGCCTTTGTACCTTTTTTTATTGCGATTATTATTAATTGATAAAATGCATGTTTTTTAACAGGTGGGCAGTAAAAACTGAGGAGTAAACAAAAAAAAAGAGTCTGCAAAAATATTTAAATAGGTAATTAAATTAATAAAATGCTTAACCCAAACGGTTTAAGTAAAATGAAATTGAATCGTCTGAATCGACTGGCCTGAATGCATATCTATCAAGACATTGCTTCAATGATGAACGCTGAAGAACTACCTACTATATCTATATTCAGCAGCAGTGGCGTAACTTCTAAGGCTCAAAGTGGTTCAGTCAGTTCGTACTCGGGCCCAAAGGATTGCTAAGCCAACAATGCACCGCCCTAGAGTCGGCCAGAGGATTACAGGATAACACATAATGCTATAAACATACCGCGGTCTGAGAGACGTCACACGTCCAAAGTTTATACAGCTTTCCTCAACTCATGAAAAATATTTAGCTAATACAATGAATAGTCAAAAGAAAAACTAACCTAACCAATTCGAGGTGGGGTGCCAAAATTATTGGGCTCGTTAATTACCTATATTAACGAGCTCAATCGTTTATAAAGTTTATAACTTTACTTCTCTTAATTCATAAACTTTGCTATCTATGTCGACAAAGTAGGTAACTGTTATATCTGTACTTATGTCAAAAGAAAATCTATTCTATCCGAGGCTGGATGCTATACTTACTTTTTTTTGTAGATACTTATTCTTAGATGTCATTGAAAAAGAGTGAAACCCAAAAACAGCATAGTGTAATATTACAGATAATGCCATCCATGATGACGAGTCCCACTTTTCTTCCTAATTGCTTACAGTACCTACGAGTGTGCTAAATTCCACTAGTATTTTAGTTTTGTCGTGTTTACCTTTATAGGGTACTCATAGGAAATTAGTGTATATCGACAATATAAAATACTAACACAATGTTGCACACTTGTACTGTAAACGTTTAGGATGAGAACGTTTAGAAGAGTGCGGCGCGTCTTCGTGGATGGTAGGTACCTACTACCTATAGATGTGTCACTTCTCAACTGTATGGTCCACGCCCCTCCCAGAAATAAATCCTGGATCCGCCCTTGTAGGTAGGTAATATTATCTAATAGGTTACCAAATAATAAAGGAACCGATTATTTCTGCCTACCCCCATGGGAAGAAGACGTGTAACTAACCGAAGAGCTAAAATGATGGTCCAAACCAGAAATGTTGCAGATGCTGATTTTTTTACATCCGCGGATGCGGATTTTTAGTGGCTCACATCGGCGGATGCGGATCTCACGATTTTTTAAGGGATCTATCAAGGCGTCAAGGCGAAATTCAAACTTACGTTGCGCTGCAGCGGTATTTCGAAGTATGTTGATCATAATTCAATGCGCGGCAATTATAAAGAAATAGCTTTATACTAAATTATAATCATTACTTGACAAAAAGAAAACACCAAAAAAAAAAGCTCTCGAAATTATGTGTTCGATGGATTAAAAAAAACTATTTCGTGAAAATGTGACGATTTAGCTATTTTGATGATTTAAATTCAAATGATTATAATTTCCATTTTGTTGATTATGATTTTACGTAGATTCACCCTTTTCCACCCACATTGTATCCGCATGCTGAGCTCCGCATTGATTACACCGGTAGCACATCTCCGCCGCGAAACCATAGCAGCGAAACCGCAGTAGTTCAATTCCACTCCCTCGCGTCATGTTCCGCTATCCGAGCAGCGAAAAAACGAGTAGCGGAACTCGAGTAGCGGAACCTGACGCGAGCCAGTTGAATTGAACTACTACGGTTTCAGTTCCGCAATTGCAGATGCGGAGATCTACAACATCCCTGGTCCAAACCCATGGCGAGGTTTTATTGCGCACCGAGGGTTTACCTAGAAATAGCTAGCGCGGTCGGCAACCAAAGGTATGCATAGGTAGGTACCCTTCGATGAAAAAAGGTTGATCGAAACTCAGGAAACTATTTTGTTTGTACGATACCCACCTATATCTAATAAAATGGTCAATGGTCAAAGGAACCATGAACTCGGTTTTGGTGAAAGCCAAAACTGTATTTTTCGATATTTTTTATTATTTGAAAAAGGGTGCATTCCGAGTTACACTGTAATCGATTTGAGCGTGCTAACAGCCGTACAGAATTAACGTGGGCGCGATAACGATGTGTCTTGGCTCTTGAATCGTCATAGATGACGTCATGATATGCACCATCTTGCGATAACGCTGACTATGCCTTTTACTAATATCACCGTTGTCCGCTGTAAGCGCTATCAAAAAAGACAGTTGTACTGTTTTGTTTTGACTCATCATAAAATCTAAAGTGGCATTTTCGAAATTGTGCTTCTGGCTACCGTTCACTACCTAATAAAGAATAAGAAGAAATTTGTGATATAAACACAAAGAAATATAATAGGCAAGTTTTGACGTTGACCGAGTACTATGAGCGCGTTCACGAGTGTTCCGAATTGTTGACAGCCCTCAGCTGTCATAATCGTGTTGATTTAATCGGAACGCCAACTATGTATCGATTATGTTCTAATTCGGAAAGCGGCCAAAGTGTTCTGACAGGGTATTCCAGGGCTGCCAGATGTGATTCTCAAATTTCCCCAGCTTCAAATTTCTTT
This sequence comes from Xanthia togata, assembly GCA_963853775.1. NCBI lineage: Eukaryota > Metazoa > Arthropoda > Insecta > Lepidoptera > Noctuidae > Xanthia > Xanthia togata. The sequence continues at coordinate 14,465,282 of OY970795.1, read as the reverse complement.
TTCCCCAAAATGCTACCTTTTTCAGAATAAATCTCCCAACTAACCGCGACATTTGGCGGAATTAACAAAGAAATGCACAACACATGCTATTTTTTATATTATTTATTGAAAAGCCACAAAAGTTTCCAGTTCCAGACCAAACAAAATATGTAATAATTGGACAATTCTACATCTCCGTCTCCCGCAGAGTAGACATTTTCGGAATTGAACCGGCTTTTTCGGAATTGAACCGGCTTATCAGTTTAGCAGTTGGCTAAGACTGTGAACATCCGCCACGGGCTGCTAGTCCGTATTTCATCCTTATTAATGTGGTCCGCCGTTTTGGCAAGCAGTCGGTTTCTTAGCTCGTTTTTGACCACGTTCATTATCGAAAAAACTATTTCCATACTTGCATTGGCGAAGGGTAAACTCAACATGGAAGTGGCTAATTTCACTAAATGAGGAAATGCAATTTTATACAATATGATAGAACTTCAGCCCAACAATCATCCACCAACTCAGTTTTACTCCACGATCTCCACTCTTGTAAGGTCGCATCAATTAATTAAATTAATATTTCATTCTTAGTCTCCCCCAAAATTCCTTAAATGTTAATTTTTTTTTTCCAAAAAGATATAATTTCCCCAAACTTACCCCAAATACCAATTTTTTCCCTAGAACCGCGAAAATAACCCTCAATCTGGCAGCGTTGGGGTATTCTATTCCATGCAAGTTATAAATAACCACAGAGTACTTTATACTATACTGAAATAACATAGACAATAATATTATTTATTTGTTTTGTAAGCATTATTTTGAGTCTTGGTTTCTTGTATTTTAAGCAAACTAAAACTAGACTTGGAAAGACAAGAAAAGTAAAAAAAAAACAGTCTCTTCACATACACACTGGCGATTTTTGTAATGCAACAGCACCGGAAAAACCAGAATGGTATTGATATAAGACGTGTTTAGTAAATAGTAAGTATGCATTATTTTGAACACAAATATTCGATTCCGGTTTTGAATTTCCCAGATCATTCACTTGCTCAGTTCTTCGCACTCCGGCTTTTTTTTTTTGGTTTGGGAAATTATCAAATAACTTCTCCTGGTCTGGGCAGAGAAGTCATACTCTTAATGACTTAAACCCACCCGTGTTCCCTCAGTTGCCTGTAAGTTGCCTGGGGCCACGGTATCCCATTCGGACAAACCCCGGCAGGCATTGGTCCTAGCGGACCCCACCAGTTTTGCTGACATCTCCTTGAGGTGCGCGTGGAACGTGAACACAACGCGCCGTCAACCCGGGCCTGGTCCTTATCGGACGGCGAGCTACCCATTGCTCACCGTCCGCAAGCCCTTACCTACGGCCTAAGGAAAAAGGATCTTTTGGCGCTTGGATGACATTGATAGAGGGCGTTGTTGGTAAACATTTTGACAAATAAAAAAAGATAGCGGCGTTAGTTTCGATTTTGGTCACACGCCAAAAGTTCCTACATAATGTACAAAAATTCTAATTTGAATTGTACAAGATTACGCTTGGCGTTTAAAATTTTTCAGTCGAGAATTCACAGAGCTTTACGAAACTAACTATTTTGGGTAGTGTTGCTAGCTTCGCATTTAGTAATAAAAGCTGTAATCGATTTCAATTGTAATATATTTTCTCGATTTTACTCGATTTCAAATTACTAGGTAGCCAAGCGAGAGAGCTCCCTATCTACCAACTGATTGTCTACGAAAAAAATCCTCATGTGCGTGTGTAGTTAGATTAGATCAATTTTAGAGCAATTTTGTGTAGAAACTTTATATGCGATTTAAGGTTGAGTATACAAGTAATCCACGATTTGAGCCTGCAGAAAAACACAGTTTGTAACCAATTCCACCCAAATTAAGTTACATACTTCACTTAGATACATTCTGCGTCTATCGCAATATGGCCGTCCTGTAATGATTTGGTGGCCAGTGTATTATTGTGATTTCATTGTATGCTAAATACCAAAATGGAGCTTCGAGTCGGTAATAAATACCGACTGGGCCGTAAAATCGGCTCAGGATCTTTTGGAGACATTTATCTTGGTAAGTGTGTGGAGAGATTATAGTAAACAAAGAAAAGTGGTCAATTGGTAGGCCAGCTGCAGTTTTTTTCGTTTCGAAATAGCTAGCATATCTTTTTATATCTACAGCCTATTATTAGTTACTGATCACAAGTATTTGTTAATTGCTAATAGTAGCTCATAAAATTAATTATTTTTATTGAATCCTGGTCAAAGATTGATGGTAACAGACAGGGTGTAATTGACTATTGAACCCCTAGTACCTACTGTTTCTATGCCTTTTATGTAGCGACCTACCTAAACGTTCAAAGAAAATGTACAGGAATGCTCTTGAGTTTATCAGTGTAATGAATGACAGTTTATGTTTTACAACATTTGCATGGAAACTGATTTTTATTTTGCCTAGGTTCTGTTTTGTGGTATTATAATAATTTGTGTGTGTTTCACAGGAACAAACATTGTCACCAAAGAGGAGGTAGCTATCAAATTAGAATGTATAAAGACAAGGCACCCACAGCTACACATAGAGAGCAAGTTTTATAAACTAATGCAAGGAGGTGGTAAGTAATATTTTAGTATATTTTCTTATTATTATGCACTTATATTCTAAACAACCCATTTATTTATTGTAAAAGCAAAAGCAAGCGAGCAAGCTTGGATCTCTAATATATACATTTGTGTGGTGTTATGTGATCCTTTACATCATGCTGCAATTATTTTGTTAAATTTTAACTGAAAAGTCAGATCCTTACAATCTGTGAAGGCCATATGTATGCCATTTACACATTTCATATTTGTAACACATACAGAAAGTTGTAAAAAGATTCAATAAGTTTTTACAATATTTTCATTTTGTTAAAGTAGCTCCATGAAAAGGGTCCATCATTACAGTGAAGTTTGTCACAACTCTGTGATTATGCACAAAATGAAAAAATGCATATAAAAAATGTTTTTCCCACAGTAAGGCATACATTTTAAACACACTAAAGCAAGATTTATGTCTATGATTTAATCATAATTAAAATAATATCCAATATCCTCTTAATAATTTAAATTGGAACTGTTAACAGTTGGTATACCTGCAATAAAATGGTGCGGCTCAGAAGGAGACTACAATGTTATGGTAATGGAACTGCTTGGACCCTCTTTGGAAGACCTTTTCAATTTCTGCTCGCGTCGCTTCTCCCTCAAAACTGTTCTACTCCTTGCTGATCAACTCATTACGCGCATTGAGGACATACATTACAGGAACTTCATTCATAGGTATGAAATAATTTGGTATTAATATCTATATTAATTCAAAAGTTAGCTGAGCTAGTCTCATTTAAGCATTGAAGCTGGATCTTACTTATTGCACCATTTAAATGGGTAGATGGATAAAGGCAAAATACAATAATAATGATGAGCTGTTGGGCAGTAGCGACCCCATAGATCCTATCTCCTGGGAGAAGTCTTGTTCCTCACCTCTGGATTGCCTTTATTGCCAGCCAGAGTGAACACTGACAATTATATATATTTGCCGGCTTGAGTAGACATTTGTAAGAGCAAACATGCTCAGAAGCAGGAAGTATTTCAGTAAGTGCTGGTAGAGATCTTGACCATCTTCTGGGCTCTAAGATTGCTCTGATAGCCTTGGAATACCTCTCCACTCCTCAAGCACCTCAGGACAGGTTGCCCACTGATCGCTACATCACTACATGCTAGCGACAGTTCTTGGGGACCCATTATTGAGTGTGCAAGTCATCCCCTGTTATTTTATCTGTGTATTAAATAACATTGATCAGGCAGGGGACATAGTCCTTCCATAGATCAAGATAACCAACCTACTATAGTCACATAAACCCATAGCGAAATTGTTTCCATGCTTTGCAATAGTCCTGCACCAAAATGTCTAAGGGGGGGCGAGTTGGCTGCGGTCCCTCAAACACCTTCCAAAGGTCTGGGACCCCAGGGTCCTGAGATATGTCAAAGACATTTAAATAACAATAATTGGAATAATTTCACATGTTTTAATAAAGGGCAGACACATATATTTAATAATAGATCAAATTTTAATTCTCTCAGTAGCATTGTTACTCATAACAATGATCTTTGCTTAGAATCTACTTGACATTGTGTAATATATTTATTTTTGAAATGGAAAATATAACCTTAGATTGCACAGATCTGATATAGGCCTTGTGTGAAAAGTAGTGATAAAACAATGATAGTTTAAAACAAAAGTACACAATATTCTAAGGCTAGTAATTTGTAGTGTTGGAAACTGAATAAAGCTAGAGTACTTTTTGTCAATTAGTGTCAGTGGGTGGTGTCATTGAAAATGCATGTGATTTGATAACTCAGGTTAGTTACATGCCTTTTTTATATTTGCTTAGTAGTCATTTTATTTATATGAATTGTGATGTAAACTGATAATCAATCTAAATTATCTTTGGTAATAAGGACAGCTGATATAGAAGCATGTTACAGGTCAGATGTTAGGGTAAAATATAATATATAACTACCTGTTTACATAGCTCATTAATCTGCATTTATCATTGACGTCGGATGCTATTGCATGGTTGTATATATTTTAATCAAACAAAATTACGCGACTGATACTGCTGTCTGAAAAACAATTTTATTCTGATATTTTAGGTGAAACAATCAATTAATGAAATAGTGTTTGTATTTTATAACCGGTTTTAATTTAGCTGATTGGAGGAAATTCCTATAGTCATGTCTTAAATGCAATATTTTATAATGACCTAGCCACTAACAGCCGCAGCACCCTAGGCAAGTAGTAGCCTAGGCCGCGCGCTTCGCTTTTCCAAACAAAAAAGCCGCCTTTAGAGTGTGATGGTTCATACAAAAATTAAATGTCCGAAAGTAATGTAGCAGCTCATAAATTATGTGTGCTAGCCTTTAAAGATGGTACAAAATCATAATATAATAACATAAATAATTATGAGTTTAAAATAATAATTCCATTATTAATGCCTTATTTTTCTTTTCTTTGCAGGGATATAAAACCAGATAATTTTCTTATGGGCCTAGGTAAAAAAGGGAATTTAGTGTACATAATAGATTTTGGCTTAGCGAAAAAGTACAAAGATGCCCGCACATTGCAACATATCCCATACAGAGAAAACAAAAACTTAACAGGTAACATATTTTTCCGATAAAATAACTATTATCCTTATTTATTTATCTCTATTTTGGCAAATGGATATCACAGATGATTAATTTTCAAAAGTCAGTAACATTAACACTGTTAATTAATGTCTTCTCATTCTACCGTCACATCAGGTAGAATGACAAGACATTTAACAGTGTTGTAAACATGACTTACTGTTTTATTTCATTCCTTGTATGCGTTATGCATTCCACTCGAAATGATGACTTCATCAAGCATCGTGTTTTGTCTTGATCATTTATTTATTATTGTTATTAATTTATATATATTAGCAACAATTTTATATGTGGATGAATTGTACAATTAAACTAGATAAGATATCTTTTTTGTATTGGTAGATGCAAAACTTGCGCCCGCCTAACTATAAAAAAAAAAATGAATAGTTAGTCGGGCGCAAGTCCTGTGGGCATGTGTTCGTGGTACACTGCGCTTGGGGTTCTCCAGTACGACGGGTACACTTGTTTGTCGACTCATCTTCAAATAACTTGATGACATGGTTGGCGCAGTGGTAAAGCGATTGACTGTTGCGCTGTGTGTTGCGGGTTCGATTCCCGCACGGAACAAATATTTGTATAACCTACAATTAGTTGTTCCGGGTCTGGCCGTTTGTGTATGTGAGTTTAAATGTTTGTAAACGCACCCACAATACAGGAGTAATTCCTACTGTGGGAAAGGCGTAAAAAAAAAATTGCCATATTTTTACTAACCAAACTTATTTTTTATAAAGATTTGTTACTTACAAGTAAGGCTGATGTTAATGTCTATAAAAGTTGATTTTAATAAATTTGTTAGTATGTTTTATTTCATACTTTCTATTAGCATAGATTACCAGATAAATCACTCCATTTACTTACGTGCGCTAACTACCTATCGGCCGCCGGTTCGCGCACGAACCATTTCTCAGTGGGTTGCAGACAGCCCCGAAGCGCGTACGTACGCATATATTTCGATCGACCTGACGTACTTGTTTCAAATTCTTATGATATAGCTGGTTCTGGAGCATTATGTGCAGTTGATGGATGTAGGTCCAGCAAGAGAAGAGATATAAACTTATATTTTTTCAGTTTACCTGCTGATACAGACATGTGAGTATCTAATTTGTTTTACTATCGTTTTTAAATCGATAAATTGTTTAAACTTGCATGTTTCGTGTTTTGTATTTTATTGGTAGGTACGTATAATTACTTCTACCACGTAATCTGTGCTACTACTGTTGTCTGAGATAAGAATAGAATGGTCAATTATCTCCATTTGTCAACTGTTAAAATTACGTTTAGAAATAATCTACTTTGTGCAAATTAAATTTTCAATAATATTTATTATCATTATTATCTTGTAATGTTATTTTCATATGATTATTGTTGATTTAAAAGCGTGCAAGTGTTAGAAAAGCTTGCACGTCGTCACAAAACTTCGCCAGCGCAGGTTTGTTCATAGTGTAGAGGCATAGTAGTTACCTATTACGCTAATTGTGTAAATGAACGAACAAATCAATTAATCATGTTTTCAGTTTCCTCCATTTTGTATTTCATTCGTATTTTTAACAATTAAACATGCTTAAACATTAAAAAGCATTTTATTTTATTTCATAGTGTACTACAAATACCTACTGACATCTTTATCGACAGAGGCAGCCCTGGCAATTCACAATAACTACGCGACAGTGCGCAGCTACAAAGCAAAACTCACTTTACGCTTGTAAGGTTAGGTACATTTTCGTTCGCAGCGTCTTGCGACTCGAAGGTGTAGGCTATTATAGCAGTAGGTATTGAAAATGTTGTATGGAGTGATTTATCTGGTAATCTGTGCTATTTAGGGGTACTCCCTTACTTTTTTTTTATGGTACGGTTCTAGGGTTAAATACCATCTTTCCAACCATATTTGCGATTTATCTTGCAAGCGTAGTCAAGCAATGTGTTGTAGTACTGTTTAAACTAATATACTAATAAGAAATTGTGTAAATTACAGGAACAGCGAGATACGCATCGATAAATACACATTTAGGCATCGAACAATCACGCCGCGATGATCTGGAGTCGTTGGGTTATGTACTCATGTATTTCAATCGTGGAAGCCTTCCCTGGCAAGGCCTTAAAGCCGCTACCAAACGCCAGAAATACGAGAGAATATCTGAAAAAAAATTGTCAACACCTTTCGACGAGCTTTGCAAAGTAAGTTCTTAAGTTTGTAACATCCACTACACATTTAAGTACATTTTAAGAGCGCTTATCTTAAAAGTTGGCAACTTCGCAAATAGCTGTCAAATATTTACTTGTTTTGATTAATTTGGCAATATTACTGTTTAGGGGCATGGTGAACAGGGTGTAAAGTTCACTCATCCACCATAGAAAAGGGAGGATCCTCCGACCAGACGGGTGTTGTGTCAATTATTGTTGGGCAACTGCCCAAGTGTTTATGTCAGATAGTCTTATATATGTCGTTCGCGCCGTAAACTAATTAATTCGTATGTGGCGGTGTAACTGCTACAACTGTATGGAAATATGAAATGTGGCTAACTAGTGAACTAAAATATTGATTATGAAATGCAATAATTAATATAGTAACACCGAATATTTAGTTTTAGGTGTAAAAAAGTATTTGGAATCTTTCCAAATGCCTTTTTTACACCTAAAACGGTTACAACATTAAATTCAGTAATATAATTGCAATTCATTATTAATATTCTAGTTCGCTAGTTATCCACATTTTATATTTCCATACAGTAATATTGCCAAAATAACCAAAACAGCAAAATATTTGACATCTATTTGCGAAGTTGCCAACTTTCAGAATAATCGCTCTTAATGTGACTTCTTTGTTTATTCTAACTGAATTAAAAGAAGACAGTGTTAGTTTAATGAAATTTGTGTTTTTTACGATTTTATGACATGATTTTTTCCATGTCCATTTCCATGAAATAGCGTTAAAACTATATTGATGGTACTATGTTGTTTCCAGAACCACCCTATCGAGTTTCAACTTTATCTTAAATATTGCCGACGGCTACGTTTTGAAGAGAGACCTGACTACAGTCATCTGCGTCAGTTGTTCCGTACACTCTTCCACCGACAAGGATTCACATATGACTACGTGTTCGATTGGAATATGCTCAAATTCGGTGAGATTTACAAAACATTAAAACTCAAACTCAAAGCATTTCAATTAGACCATTTACAGGCACTTTTGAATTGTCAAAGAGTCAGTCAGGCAGAACGTTGAAGCTAGTTGCCCATTCCAAAACGTAGATCTCTATGGAGAAGAACGGGCAAGAAACTCCAAGGACATTCTTTTAAATATAGAAATTACAAAATCCTGGTTACATTACTCTTGTTGATTCTATAATTATGTGAGAACAATGTAAAAAAAATATAAAAATCAAAAACGATTAAAAATAAGCCCTGGCAGATAAGAGATGACCAGTCTCAACTGACGGCGCCCGTTCACGTCCACGAACATGACGCGTGGATCAGCACCATCCAGCTCAACCATTTTGTAGGGAACCGAATGATCCAACACACTCGCCACACTCAGCGAGACATTAAGTGAGCATGACATACTCTCAACTACCCTGCTCTTTCAAGTCAAAATACAACATAATAAACAACATAAAACACGTTAACATTATTTTAAAATGCGTTGCAGGTGGCCAGCGCGGTAATTATCAATCAGGCGGCAATGACCGTACTTTAAGACGTCATGATCAAAATCAAGAACCAGAAAACAGTAAGTAATTTGACTTCACTAATAATATATTTGACCTTAAATTCTGAGTTGAGCTTCACGATAACTGACAAATGCGTGCACTGACTGGACAGGTCTTCTCAATCTGAATGGTTATTTCCTCAAAAGACCATTTCAGACATCAATCTACATCGTCTTCACATGATCTGACCAAGATTATGTCTGGACTTTAAAAGAGACTGTGACCTCTGAGTTTGTTTCGGCCTTTCTTCTTAGAGTAGTCAGATAGGAAACGCCGACCTCATCTAGTTTTTAAAATATGATTGACGTGTAAAAGTGTTTGTACAAACCTACTTGCAGAAATAAATCATTTATCATTTATCAATACAGTAATGGTTTTACTGAACTCTTGTTTACAAAAATCCAATCTCTTGAGGCCAGATTGTCGATAGGTCGCGTTATCGTGATCAACTCGTTGAGTAGAATAACGTCTAAGCAGCCTCACTTGCTTCGATAATGATAGATGGCCAACGGGACAACATGCCTGCATGAGTCGTGTCGGTTCAGCTATTCACTGCGTGTTCGCAGCGGCGGGCGCGGCCGGCCAGCCCAGCACCACGGTGGCTGCCATCTCGGAGTGGCGGTGAGGGATCTTGCTGTCGTCGCAGTGTTAACACCACCACTACGGAGCCACGTTCGTATTGTGACCTGCATGTACTGTTCGCCCGAACAAACATAACACAGACTCGATATATTCACGTATTAAGACGGTGTGTTTTAACGACGACTTATCACGTCATCGAGCCGCGCGGTAGGAATTGAGGCGTGTGGACGTCGTTGGACGTTATCACGTTTCGACATATAGATTCTGTATTAAAATAAGGAAACAATTTTGTATGCATTCGTGTTAACATTCATATTATTGTAAATTATTTAATAATAGACTAAGTATGATGATGAGTGGGCCGAGAAATGAAAAGTAATTTCTGTTTGAATGAGACTCATTTAAGCATAGAGTAAATTGATAGGCCTACCCATGCATCGTTGTACTTTATGCTCAGTTATATTTAGAAGTAAGATACATATTCTATCATATTGGTATATATTAATTGTCAATTGGTCCCAAATAAAAATCGGTCATGGGCCTTGACTCTGTAAATTAGTAGGTAAATATAACACCATTCTGACAAGCTTCAGTGAGCATCTCCTCAGCGAAAGTTATATTTATATATATATGTTCATCTTGGCACAACTGAGTAAAATAGCCATAACATAATTATTATAATAGATGCCATTTAAATGTACTGATCTGACAATCTTGCTATAGCATTCCAACTGTATTTTGTATACTGACGCTTTCGATTGAAGCCACAGGCACGATCCTAGCAGTACTTTGAAAGTCGTAGCAGTTCATTGAATGGCCCGAACTTATCATTGTTGAATAAAAAACTTGATTGGTTTCAAAGCTACATCAGTTACTGACTTAACATAACATCACGCCTGTAATTCCCGAAGGGCTAGGCATAGGTGTACGTGTACGTGTAGTACACCCACATTTCGTCAGTTACTGACTTTAATCGCCAAAAAGGCTGTCATTTAAAACACAAGCATTTTTCATTTATATTCTTAATTTGGAGGTCTGTACGTTCAAATATTAATGTTGTAGTAAATAAATATTATCAATAACGTCGACCCAGGACTTCCGTGGGCCGATATTTTTGCGGAACCATATTTAGACGGATTAATCCTATCAGTAGGCTATAACCTATTTTTTTATTGATTCTGCTAGATCTTCATTTGATTTCGTAAATCCTTGTGCAATATTTTGTTTTTCTTTTAGTTTTTTTTTTCAATACGATATGTATTGAATGTGTAGCATTTTGTCTTCCAAGTTGAGTTTAAATATGACTGTCTCTTTTTGTACCGAAAGAAGTAATTATAAGTACGTGACATGTAGGACGTCTGGCGTAAGGGCCCGTCAATGAGAAGAGCGAGATTGCGTAAAATTAAGTCGATAGAATCGTTTTCCATTTTTCTATCGATGATGAATGTTTACACAATTTCGTCGGTCTCTGATTGTTCCTCTGTTTGCGGTAGGCGGCCTAAAGTGGTAATGTTATGTCAGTCTTACAATTCATGTTCAGCCACTGCCATAGTTTTACCTAGGTAAGTTTATTCAGAAATAAAATTGTCTCGAGAAAACACTGTAATTTTTTGTTTTTGTTATTGTAAAATATTAACATTGACAAATTTGAAAAAAAATATAAAATTACTTGAAGTTTTGTTTATTTTATACGACGCGTGCATGTAGATGTACCTACATTCCCGTTAGAGCTATTTTTCTTCTTCTAAATTATGTACTTTCATTTAACCGATCTAGAACTTCTAGGAATCTATGATCTCATAAAAATTACCAAAATTTCTCATACATAATGTACCTAGTTCAATTAAATCTGTTACCATTCTCATATTCTGACAAAATGTTTTTGTTCATTTGCTTTGAAATGCAGAGCTGTAAAATGTCCTATTCTCTGTCAATAATATTATCTAGCTAATGTTAATAAATAATGAATCGATTGTAAATATACAACTTTTAAAAAAGTAATGCGATTTTTTTACGAATTGAAATTATGTTTTCATTAGGCCGTGCAGCGTCACCTCTTTATATGACTGAGAATTAGGTTCAATTTTATGTAAATACATAATGGTAATATATTCAATTAAATTTCAAGGGTTTGTATCGCAAAGCTTTGAGATTTCAAAATCATCCTGATGTAATGATATTGTATAGATAGGGGTTTAGTTTAAAATAAATCGTCTAAGCATGATTTTTTCCATCAGGCACTTGAGAGTATGACTTATAATCAAATTGTTGATATTGTAGCCATCATCTATTGTTCAGTTGTAGTGTATTTTAATGCACATTATTCTAAGTTTAAATCCAATATTAAATAAATTAGATCTACAGGGTATTTTGTAGCATTTTGAGAATTTCAATAATTTTTCTGTTTGAATTAATTTTGTAGACAGTTCAAAGATTTCATCCACAAATAAAAGTGACAGTCGTCTTACTTTTCAACGCTGTGCCAATGTTGATATCAGTGTATTTTTAGCGTTTACAATATGAGTGTTAAGTTAATTCCTTCATTTAGGAGAGTTCGTAATATGTTAGTACCCAAATATTTGAATGATATTGTGTTACTAATTCTTATGAATTTATATTACTATATTAGATGATGTTTTCGTGTTCAAATACATTGAGGCGACAACGATATCGTGAGACGCGTCGGCGGCGGGCGCGGTGGAGCGGCGTGCGCAGGCCACGGGCCCTGATGATGTCCTGTGCTTGTCGTCAGTGTGTGGATTGCGCAACATGTATCTCAAACGCTTTGGCGAGGTCGTGGAAGGTCGTGGCTTGCTCTAAAGTTAAGTGTACGCTATAAACGACGAAAGACTTTATGGACTTAATTTTGTAAATAATAAATTTAAGGTAATTAGGTAAGCAGACACACTGTTTTTTACAATATCCTAGGTAATGGAATACATACATAACTGTTGTAGCGTTAATGTCATTGAAATTATTTTGCTGTTATTGTATTTTTTTTGTAGACGTGTCTCGTACCATACGATATATAATTAATAATGTCTGAGATCGAAATTTGCCTACTTAATATTCTTCAGTTACTGTTATAGGGGAGGGAACAAATCTAAATTAGTAGTTTTAGAACGAATAAGGGACTTAGAAAAACATCGTGGCTTTTATTGCATATGATACAATTTAAATTTAAGTGTCCATTAGTTTTGTTCCCTCCAAAGAAGAAGAATAAGATGCACTAATAACATGAGACTAATTTCATTCTTGTAGTCTAAACATTCTACGTTTAATTTACCTTTAAATATGGTATATTTTCACCACAATACAAAATATGCAAGCCTATCTTAGCATATGCATTATAAATAAATTGTTATGCTTGCATTGTTTTCTATGTCCAGTATGTATAAATTCCTTTGGCACAATAAACTGAGTAAAATTAACAATTTGTTTTCTTTGTTTTATTATAGAAGTATTAAGTATTATACATTAAATATATCTATGTAGCAAGAAATCCTCCATCAACAGGCAGTTGCACGCCAGTGATCATACTGGCACTGTCACTCAGGAGAAATATAATTGTATCAACAACTTCTTGTACTTCTCCAAACCTTAAAACAAAAAGATAGAACGATTTATTAGGCATTATGGGGAAGGATAAGTGAAGAAAGAAAAAAAAATGTTTTACAATTTCCTAAACCAATAAATATAGGCAATATGTTCCATTATTGTCAGCGTGGGTGTTCCTTTTTCATTAGAACTACCTTTCTGATCTTATTTCAGTAACACAGGAACACTGAGGAGTGAGGACACGGGAAGCATTTTAAAATTGAAGTGTATATAGTGCCGCTAGCGGCATATAAGTAGCGCTGCCTCGGCCCGGCTAAAGTTCCGTAAGCATTGCACTGTCACTGTAATTTGTTATTTTGTTTTTGAGGAAAGGCTAAACTTGATTTCTTTCATCTATAGCCGGCTAAACTTAATTGTAGCCATAACCCCTTGGCTTAGCAAATGAAAATGGCTGAAAGGTAGGTTAGAACTATGACCACACAGCGTCCAACGGCCAGGGTCCGTTTAGGCACAAGAAATGTAATGTTTTGGGAAATTTGGAAATGTGGTGTGGTGTTTTACAGCGAACTAACATCAACAATCAAACAAGTGACAGTGACATGGCGACAATGACATTATTAAATAAAAATTATTAACGCACTTTAGCCAAGCCAAGGTAGCGCCACTATTATGCCGCTAACGGAACGGTACTTTATCCGAGAGGTGAATTTTAAAAGGCAGTGTATAGTGTGCCGCTTGCGGCAATCTATACCTACACTGCCTTTTAAAATTGAAATATGCACTCACTAGGTACTTAGAATTCAACTAAATGACAGTAGCAACCATTACATACCTGCCCATAGGTATCTTTGAAAGCATATCCTGCGACTTGGCAGGCTCCGCCCAGACCTTGCGGCCCATATCAGTCATTATTACCGTTGGATTAACTGTGTTAGCACGGATGCCATGTGGCCCAAGTTCTAACGCCATAACTCTGGTCAAAGAATCAACTGCACTTTTGGACGCGCAATAAGCAGTGTGGTCTTTCAGAGCAGCCTATAAAAAATAATGGTAATCAGTAGGTTAACCTTAACATATTCCTACCATTACCTATACAGGCTGGATTTTTGAGACGGAGCAGTAATGGTAAGTAACCTTGACCGTTTTATCTACAGGAAAACAGTCTTAGGACTGTCCTTAACTTTTTGAAACATTTCGATCTGCATTCACAAATTTTGAAAAAAATTTAGTCGGCAAGAAAATGGGCAGTTTTCACAAAAACTTTATGCCAATCGATCCTGTTTCTTCTAAGGACCAAAAAACTATTAGACCTAAAGACAAATAAGACCTTTGAGTACTAAAAAAGTCAGAAATCGCAAAAAAAAACTTTTCCCATTTCGGAGGACTCCACTTACTTTTAATGATGGACAGACTAGCCGAAAATAATAATAAAAAATAACTTCGAACAAGTACGCGTTATAATGTTATTTGCTTTAGGAACAAGATAGTTTCTTGAATGTGATTTCCGATGTTCTGAGGAAAAAAAAATACTTGAAATAATTTGGAACATTCAGGCTTGTAAAAACGGGAAACGTTAAAAAAGACTGTCCGCTTCAAAATACTGAAATCGCAAAAACTTTTGTATGGAAAAAGTTTTTTTCAAAGCAACCAAATATAAACTATCCAAATAAAATTATAACGCGTATTCATCCGAATGACCAATGCCTCAAATGGCGTCTTTTTTTTTTCTATCAACCAAATCTTGTTTTTCTAGTAATTATAGAATAAGAATAGTAACGTGTAACAAACAAACGTGTAGTGTCCTCTCATACCTATAAACACTAACTTGAAAAGATTGTAAATACCATTTACTTTTATAAGAGTAACCGTGGAGTTTCTTGCCGGCTCTTCTCCATAGGAAACGACCAATTGGAACCGTGCACCTAGCTTCTGACGTTTCATAAGTGCCCTTGTAGGTTTAAAAAATATTTTGTTTTTTTTTTAATTTGAAAAAAAACGAAACACATGCATATCTCTAAACTCAGTCCGAAATGAGATAGAAGACCTAGAAGTTTGTTAGCTTTGTAGGCAATTTTTGATTTGTAGGTGCAAGGTTAGTGTTATAAGTTCTTAACACAAAATAGATAGCCACTAATTGTTTTTGGACATTGAATATTCGGCACACCCCCTTCCGTACGTTACGCGCTCCTCACCAATTACACACTGTCAAATCGGAGGGATTGGCTTCGGACCCTCGTACGCCTTCCAAAGGCGATGACAAAATAGTAATTCATGCTCTGAGTTAACGGTTCTTTACCGAGTATTTGGGCTCTGAGTTGAGAAGATTAGATCTCGTACGAATATCCACGATACTGTAAGGCTATTTGTTTACATACGACTGATGTTTCTGACTTCCACCAAATAATCCATTACTTATGAATGAGTGCTTTTCCACAGTCAAAACAGTAGATCTTCGAATACGGTTGTTGCTTCGATTAAGATTTTGTATTTCTTAATATTACACCATAGTCAAAAACAGGTTAGGTTAAGGGCCGAGGCACAGAAGTTATTTTTTTTTTGTTTATGTTCGTTTGAGTTTTTTTTTTGTTTGACTGACTCGTTGGTCTAGTGGTCGCAAGCGCTACTGCTGAGCATGAGGTGTTGGGTTCAATTCCCAAGTCAGGCAAAATATTATTGGGCTTTTCCAACAAGAATTCCTCAGTAGTAGCCCGGAGTCTGGAATTGTGCCCGGTTGATGGCAATAGGCTCGCCCCCTATTACATGGGACTTAAAAAATATACCTAACTATCAAAATTTGGGTGTATTACAGGTACACCTCTGCCCAACCCTTCGGGGAAATAAGGCGTGATGTTATGCATGTTTTTTGATCTTTATAAGAAACAGGATCGATTGGCATCAAAAAAAGTATATCTGACTATTTTCTTGCTGACTGTAGGTAAGTAGGTAATTTTTTTTCAAAATCTGTTTAGATCAAAATGGCTCGAAAAAGTTAAGGACTGTCTCCTAAAACCGTTCTTTTTGTACCTGTCCTTACTGCCCAAAGACTATACATTCTCTATGTTGCTGCCCCATCCCATAAATCCATCCTGTAGTAGGTACCTAAATATTCAGATACACATGTTGCCGCATTCCTGCAGCTGTAATCGCCATCAAGTTTTAATACCTAACATTAGTGTGAGTAGGTTTGCAGGTCAATAAATAAGCTCCTGGAATGATTAGGTACTAATGATGCTGACTGTGACACCCACACGCCGCCAGCTACGTTTTCGTGCACGTTACTGAACAAATTGTAACGTTTGTTTCTTCCAGAGAATTGAACTGCCCATGGCCTGACGCTAGGACCACAAATTACCGGGCTGGGTCAGTAAGAATTCTTGATGTAGGCGCTTATGTATGAAAAACAAATTATAAACTTACTATTGATGCCTGTGATGAAATATTTACGATGGATCCTTTTATATTATTTTCAATCATTTTCTTTGCCACAATTTGACTAACGTTAAGTACAGCCCTTACATTGAGCGCAATCGTCCTGTTGAAAGTTTAAAAGTGAAAAGAACAAAATTATAAATTTTAAAACAAATAATTACCTAGGTATATCAGTAAACAAGTAGGTACCTACAGCTCATGACTGAGTACCTACTTCAGTTACTTACTTGTCAAAACTTTCTGGTAAACATTCTAAAAATGACTCGATTATAGCAATTCCTGCATTGTTAACAAGTCCATCGAAACAGCCCAAAGAGTCTACCGTTTCTCTAGTTTTGTCCCAGTCCAGTAGATCTGCACATGCTATTTCTATAGACGGATACTCTTTTTTAAGCTTTTCTAAATTTTCCGGTTGGTTCGAAAGAACAACAACATTAGCGCCTTGTCTCCATAACTCTAGGGCTAATCCACGACCAATGCCTGTAAAAATATTACGTTTACTTCGAAACCGAGCATTATATGGGAGTTGTGCTTCAGATGATAATTATGTCATCTGAAGCACAACTCCCATAAAATGCTGTGCTGTGTCTCAGGTAAGATGACACAGTGCTTACATCACGGATTCTATGGCTTACATCTATTAAACTATTTATGCGC
Organism: Xanthia togata; assembly: GCA_963853775.1. NCBI lineage: Eukaryota > Metazoa > Arthropoda > Insecta > Lepidoptera > Noctuidae > Xanthia > Xanthia togata. The sequence goes on along the minus strand of OY970795.1, from coordinate 14,448,151 downwards.
CACAAGTGCCTAGATAACGTCTACATAACGGCTCACCACTCAAAACTTTAGGGACCGCCCGCTTGCGTTGTTTGGATGTGGTGTGCAATGTTTTGATTTCGTCACTCAAAAATATTTTTGTGTTGAAAGTGTTTTTGCCGTTAAATTTGTATCAGGTACGTTTTTGGTTGTTTTGACTACTTTATTATGAATTGTGATTAATATGGGCTATGAATTGAAGAATGATTTAACTAACCTCAAAGCTATAAGTCATCAAAGGTGGTAAATATTGTTTAAGTACCTACCTCGTAGGGTAAGATGACATAGCAACCGTCGGCTTAAGATGACATAGTATGTCATCATGGACAAAGTTAAAGACTAAGTCCAAAAAAAAGAGAAGGTAGGTAAATCGCAAGAGCGTTACAGGTCGAAAGCAAGTGAAGGTTATAGCCATTAGGATGACTCAGATGCTGAACCTGCGGAAGATTTTACTCAAGATGCTGTTAATGATGATGACTCCGATGCTGCATGCCTTTATTGCAACGAATTATATAGCAAATCGAATTCAGGAGAGCATTGGGTATGTTGCCAGTTATATAAGCGATGGTCCCACAATCTATGTGCTGGCGTCGTAGCAAGAACTAAGAGGTACCTATGTCAACTTTTTTATCACCTTTGAATATTCAAATATTTGCCTACAAACAAAAAGTAAGTACCTATATCATCTTGAGCACAATTCCCATAGGTACTTACAAAGAGTAGGTACCTACTAGAGTTGTGCCGATTATGATTTTGGCCGACTAGCCTATTAGTCGGTTGTAAAGAGACCGACTAGTCGGCCAAGCCGATCACGATTTCGGAACATGTTTTGTTTACTTCGCGTTGTTTCTTGATTTTGGCTTTTGCACGGGTTAGAGCGGTGTTTCTAGATACTGATTACCAAATGAAAGGTTGCTTTACATTTCTAAATATTGATTCTAAAATAAAAATATTAATTAACAATCAAGCTTTTTATTGAATGAAAACTTCTACTAAAATTCTATTGTATCTATATTTTATTGAGAAATACATACAAAGTAAGTCGCCTCTCTTTGCCGAATAGTCGCAGACTACGAAAGTGGCCGGCCGGATAGACGGCTTTACCGACTAGTCGAAAAATCTCTAGTAGGCTATTTTGGGCAAAATTTAATCTAATTACTGATCACTAACTACGATTACTTACATTTGTAGGTAGTAATCAGAATAATAGATTTCATGAAATAATTGTAAAAAGTATAACTTCGACTTGAAGTCTTGCGTTTATCTGCAACTAATTGACCCGACAAAAAATCCCATAGATTATTTATTTATTTATTTATCACATGTTTCCTTTGCCATTACAGATCATAAATCTAATGCGACAAAGTAACTCAAAATATACTTAACTATACCTACCTTACATGCTACACAGTATGTGGCCCTTGTGAACTCACTCAGTGTACAGGTGAATAGGTCTATGGCATATAGAAATTTACATAGCCTACCTACAAACATACATACATTCAAGATACGCGCGAAACACATAACCCTTCCTTGGCAGTCGGGTAAAAAAGGACGTTCAGTTTTTCTCGAATTAGAAAATTTTCCGGAAAACTTTTCCAATTTTTATTTCCATATTTTTATAGGTAGTTACCGCCAGAGCGCATGATTCAGAAAGAAGTGTGAATTGTTTTTTTTTGTATTTAATCTGAATAACAGTTTGCTATGACAGGCTCTGGTAAATCAATTATCCATCAACACAAGAATATAATTATATTCAGTAGATAAAGATATAGCATTCCGATACAGTGGTCACGTGGGAGACACAAGTCTACATCATCATCACATCTGTATTACCAGTAGAGTGTAATAATAACTCCCCAACCACCTTTATTACCTGTGCGAATCCGATAAAACAATGATTTTTAATTAACAATTAGGTACAGACACCAGCACATCAACCTACCCGAAACTGTCAAATGTTCCCAATCAACTTTGAACCTTATGCTAACTTAGGCATAAGGTTCAAAGTCTTTACCACTTACTTATTTGACAGATTGTAGTAGGTAGATGTGCTGGCGTCTGTACGTTGGTATTTTTTTAAATTAAATTGTTTCGTTTGGTTTGACAAACGAAACGACAATTGAGATTCTTTGTTTGTATATCTTTCTCTTAATTCGTGTTTTGTTGCAATAAAGTGGCAACTGGATAGTGACGTAAGCATGTGTGCCTCCCGGAATGCCAGACCTTGTTTTTTTAGACCATGGTTATAACTACATACTTACTTTATTGTAGTAATCAGATTAATGATTACTTTAGGCAACCTGATTATTGTAGTTAGGATTAATGTAATCATAACTTCTTGTAGTTAACTATTTCGTAATCAGATTACAAAATAGTTGTTGGTTACGCCCACCACTGCTACCTAACTACATTTTAGACAAGTTTCAATTAAATAAAGTTTTTACCTTGGCAGCCACCGGTGACGAGTATTCGTTTTCCTTTATAATATTTATCCATTATTGACAAGATCGCTTGAGGATGAGTAAGATGTTGGTAGGTACTTAGTTACTTCTGATCTGAGGTTATTTACAGAAAGCAAACTACTTACTTACATAAGTAATATAATATTTTTGAGCTGTTGTCGTATTCGATAAGCGATATCTCATAATTATTGTACTTACCTACTGCACCGTTTATTTTATTACTCAGATAAGAGGTTTGTTTATGTTTGTTACGATAGGTGCCTTCAGCAATAATCAATTTCATTAGGTCACAAATAAGTCAAGAGCTGGTTTTACTGCCAAGCAAATATCAACATTGCTGCCGATTCTCTTGTAGGTACACGGAACTAAACTATTACTAAAATTCCTTACTTTTGGCAATGAGAATCTTATAGCAAGTCTGCAAAAAAAAAAACTAATTTTGACTCAAATAAAATCGAATTTGACAATCGCGACTCCACGTGGTACAACACTACAACCTACTTGTTTACCCGTGATTTTTTAGAGCCGGGGGCGCGCGCCACCTCGGCGTGTTTTATATGGAATTTTTCACTTTTTGTAAGGAAAATATCAAAAATTATTACCTACATGTTGAGTTTTAGGGGTAGGGTATTATAAAATAAAATAAAAAATTGGTCGAAATTTTCATTTTGAGATAATATGCAAAAGAAATGAAAAAAAATTATAGTACTGTTTTTGCACCTGAAGTAGAGTTGTTGGTATGTAAGTATCTCTATGAAGTCTGTAGTGCAAATTTTAGTTCAACTTATTTTTATTTTCAAAATTGTCATTTTCTCTAAATTAAAAACTCAGTGCCATCTTAGGGCTGTCAAACTAAAATTTAGTTAAGTTGTGCCACTAGTCAAAAAAAAAAAAAAAACGTCGTTTGACATGAATAAACTAAATATTGGTGATTTTTAATTTTAATCTAGTCAGGCATTTGTGACAAGAGAATCGGCACTATTATGTCTCATAAAATAAAGTCAAAAATAAAAAACCTGATACTAACCTCAGACGCGCTCTTTTGAGCAGTATCATTGTGTACTAAATGAAGGCGATTTATTTTAAACTTTATTTGTACAACATTAAGGTCGATATTTGTTTGGCAGTGAAAACCACGCTACGCTGCGTTTCGCCCACGAAAGTTATATTAACAAAATGTTATAGAAAAAATGAAAATAAGTGACTTAACAAATTACATTTATTCAACAACTAAACTTTCATGTAATGGATTCGATCGATGAACTATAAAAATGTAAGTACCTGCAAGCGATGAAATCATTCAAGTCAAATTGGTGTAATATTTGTCCAATATTTTTGTCCTTCATAATTAACAACTAACAAAGTTCGCCAGTCTATTGGGTTTATATTGCTATTATAAATATTTTTTGACCATTGGTATTATATGATTTGTACATTTCTATTAACTATAAGTAGACAGTATAAGTAGTTTTTGAAGTAAATACAGTATTGGTGCATTACAAATTTTTACGAAAATAAGTCAGTAGTAATTTTATTAATGTTCTTACATAGTATTTTGTTTTTCATTGGACTAATCACAATCGGCATGGCATATAATATTGACATATATATACTACATACTACCTATGGCTTATACCTACATACTAAAAGGCTAATGTAATGTGATATGATAAAGAATGCAGTCCGCATTCAAATAGATGTGATGAATGAAACAGATCTAATAAAACCAAGTTATGATAGAACAGTATAGGTATTAAGCAATGGTTTGTTTTCACAGTAGGATAAGTAACCGTTTTAAGGTCTATTTAAAGCCTTGTTTCCATTTGATGTTATTTCCACTGAAACATCAACTTTATGTTAGCGTAAATAAAGTTGATTTTAGACTGACTAGTACAGTTGAAAAAGTCATTAAAAAAATGGTATCGCAAACCGAACCTTATGTGTAGGCATTACAGTTGTTTTTCCCAAAACTCGTATTTGTTTACATGTTTGGCAAACGCAGATTATATATTTCATCATAAAGCATCTTTGAAAGTATGGTTTTGATTTGTGTTCTTAATTTAGTGTAGTATAGTTAATTAACCAGAATTGATAACAATATTATCACAAAGTAAAACATACATGATAAGTATGATCATGGCAATATGTATTATAAAGTACCATCTTTGGTTGATTCACTAATTAACATAGTTCCAATATATTTCAATTGTTAAAAAAATATTCCATATTAAAAGCCATATATATAATAATATTATGTTATTATACTTTGCTAAATAAAGCATGTATTTAGCAAGTCATAATATTATGTGGCAAGGAAACCTCCATCTATTGGCAGCTCCACACCATTGATCATACTAGATCTCTCACTCAAGAGGAAAACTACAGCATTCACCACTTCAGAAACTTCTCCAAACCTGAAATTCAATTTTTTCATGTTTATTGTTGCTACCAATACCTTATTTATCTCTATATTATTATGTTTGTATTATAAAACTGCCATGACCTCTTTGCTTTATTGTGTTTCTGTTTCCGATAAAGCCCCACCACTTTTGTAAAGTTATAACTGTCAAGCCCCGCAGATTGACATTGACATGCGCGCCACGTCACTTTTATCGCGCGCATCGAGGTTACTTATAAGCGACGGCCGGGGCTTGACGGTCGGGACCGTTACTGTCACTTATAAGCGATGGTTGGGACTTTACCGGTTTTTCTTTAAATTATATTGTACAAAATTATATTATATTCATTCATTTAAACATGTCATAACTGCACATTACAATAGGTACATTATCATACACATATAAACAACAAAGTTTACACAATGCTGCCTTTTTTCTGAAATTTTAATATCAGTAAGACTATAATATGTGCGCTTCTGTGCAGGTGTATTACCTTCCCAATGGTATTTTAGCAAGCATTTCTTTAGCTTTGACTGGATCTGACCATCCAGCTTTAGCCATTTCAGTCATGATGACAGTGGGGTTCACAGAATTCACTCTAATGCCGTAGGGACCAAGCTCCAGGGCCATAGAACGAGTTAAAGCATCCAGAGCTGCTTTAGATGCACAATAGATAGCATGATCTTTCAATGCTGCCTGCAATCATAAAAATCAACATAATTAATTATAACAATATACATACATATGTATATGCATAGATAATCTAACATACTATTAATATTGAAAAAACTTTTTCTGTTCCCCAGAATAAGAATCAGTGTCTTAAAGTTTAAGGATGATCTTTACAGGAAAAACAATATACTCTAAGTATCATAATACCAAGTACAAGGATAACTTTGCATGTTATGCAAAAACTATCTCAATTTATAGCCTTGTTGGATATGAATAAGATCACAATGTTTGTGAGACATAAGGATTACACATATAAGCCAAGCTGATTGTTGATGATAACAAGACAACAATGATAGGAATTGAATTGATAACAACATTGGAATTACCTTTGAGGCCTGTGAAGAGATATTGACTATGGCACCAGGAGTTTTGTTTTCAACCATCTTTCTTGCTATAATTTGACTAATATTAAGAGTTGCCTTTACATTGACATTAAACATTCTGAAACCAAAAAATGTGGTTTAAAATAAATGTTATTCATTGGGGTAGGTATATTTCCTGAATACTGTTTCTTAACAGTGTGTGTCATGTACCTACATGTAAGCATTTAGAAAATAAAATCTGAAAGCATACTTATCAAAATCCAAAGGTGAGCAATCGAGGAAAGGCTCGCAAATAGCGGCTGCGGCATTATTCACTAATGCGTCAAAGTGGCCAAGAGACTCAACTACTGTCCGTGTTTTTTCCCAATCAGCTATATCAACGTCCACTATGTCTATAGAAGGATATTCGCTCTGAAGCGATTCTAAATGAGATCTTGTTCGAGACAAGGCGACTATGTTCGCTCCAGCACGCCACAATTCTACAGCGATGCCCCGACCGATTCCTGCAGTTTTACAATAGTTATTATTGCACGCGATTATGAACTGTAGCAATTCACCGTGTACGTTGTTTCCAATGCTGTAAAGTAATAGCTATAACATGACTAGGAAATTAAACAAAAGAGATATTATTGTAAACTAACCTTGGCCAGCGCCGGTAACGAGTACTCTCTTGCCTTTAAATGAGATTTCCATGTTTAAAACAGAATATTCTTTTTGAGCCGAAGTTCAATAGCTGGAATGAGTACGCCACCAATAGTATTGTACTTTAATTTACGTAGGTACGCAAACAGTGAGTCCACACGACCGGTCGATCTAAATTGATAAGCTAACTAATCTGTGAAATTGATTTGACGGATTTTGACGTGGACTTGACAGACACAAATTGACAGAATTCGCTCGCTTGCGCTCTGACTTTAGACTTGACTTTTGACAAGCTGGGCTTCGTTCAGATATTACCCTCGTTCAACGGCCACCGTACTCTATGTGCGTCGGCGACTGATGTACATACACAGCGACTCATATCCCTATGTAGTCTGTGCAGCGACTTTAGTCACCGGCGGGCGAGGGCGACTCACTGGCATTATTTTTCTCAATCTCACGTCCACACACAGACTTGCCGCTGGCGACTAAAGTTGCTGCGTGTGTATTTAACATAATAATCAAGATACAACCTGACACTGACCTGCAAATTGCAAAAAAACATAAGTAAAATTGAATTTCGCGGGCTATAACCACGGATCCACCTCGAAAAATAATAACGCCATTTAGATGACAAGCAAGCGCGTGGTAAGCCAACGACACATATGTGACAAAAAAAAATGCAGTGCACTTTATCACGAAATAAACAATTAAATGATTACTTTTGTGTGTTTTTATTTGTATACATTGTAGCGGTTACACCGCCACATACGAACTACGCATCAAAGACATGACGTCACACAAATCCTGCATCGCGCAATTAGAGTTTACCGCTCGAACGACATATATAAGACTATCCGACATCAACAGTCGGGCAGTACAGTGCACAAATACACCCGACACCCGTCGTACCGACCTCGCCGCCGAGGTCCTCCGCGATCGCGACCCTCACGAGTAAATAATACTCCCCCCCGACCCTTGTCCGATGAAGCGCCAGCCCGCGCCGCAGCTGAGCGTGTAGCTTTAAATTCCCCGCATAATAATAATATATCCTTGATCCAGCCTGTCCCATCTTGCTGTCCTCCCCTCAGCGACGCCCTAAGCCGAGGTTCGTACCCCACAGGGGGTGCCCTTAGCGAGCGTTCGCCTAATTTTAATTTAGAATAGTTGCTCCTGGCTGGAGGCTTTGAGTGTAGTGCTTAAGGCAGCCACAGGATTGTTCGGTTGAGCAGTAAATACCTTAGTGGTATACCTGCGAGATGCCATAGTTAAAAAAAAAAAAAAAAAAAAAAAAAAACAGTCGGGCAGTCGGCCCGCTAGACAACACCCGTCTGGTCGGAGGATCCTCCCTTTTCTATGGTGGATGAGTGAACTTTACACCCTCTTCCTCATGCTCCTAAAACCTTAAATATTTAAGCTCTTGTCCATATTATACGAAGGCTTGAAACGAATTAAATTATACCATGGATTTGAGAAATTTGATGATAAAAAAGGAGAAATTTAAAAAGGAGTGTTCTCACTCTCTAAAGTCTTCTATGTGACCGCTAGTGACGTGACGTATGATTGAAAATATCGATAAAATCTGACTAAAATTCATGTGAAACTTTAAATTAATGTGATTATATTATTTTTGCTATTATTTATATTATTTTTGATATTTAATATAAATGCATATCGGTTTTTTACGAAACCTGTTATTAGATAGAATCGATAAGCGACATTCTGTACTGCTACATCCCTAAATCAGATGCGAGGAAGTCACATAATGGCTGGCAGCCCACGCCATTGTAACAATATCAAGACAGCAGATCGAGAATAGTGCTGTACCTACCATAATATAATTTGTTTTTTTTTGTCTCCTAATTTCTGCTTTTACATTGATACACTCTGTAAATAACGTGAAATGACTACTATACTAATTCCCACTGAATAAGTGCGAGGTTAAATCAAATTTCAATGTCATGAGTAGTGTTTATTCGAAAATTACAGACAAAAATGTTACAATACTATTGTTTATCGATAAAGTTTTGGAATCCCTATTCTTTTTGTAGGTATTTGCAGTGAATTTGTGGCTTGGCGTGGAGTTCGATGACGGTAGTGCATAAAGCCACAGGCCTGACTCCCACTTACCCACAGCCAACAGGCGCGCACGCTCCGCAGCAGTAGCAGACGTGTCAAGTAAATTGTTCTGTACTACTACTCTGTAGATCGGCTCATCCCACCGTCTCTGGGAAAATGGGTTGTCAGGTGGATCTGAATTCAATTTCATTATTTAGAACTTATTAATTCTATCATGAATACAGGAAACATCCCTGTTGAATGGAAACGTCAAATGGTGTTGTCATTCCTTAAACCAAAAAAAACCCCATCCGACGTTTCTTCATACCGTACCATAGTTTTGTCATCAATTCTGATGAAATTAGCAGATCATTTAATTGGAAATTGCCTAGAATGGTATGTTGAAAGTAAGGGTGTTTTGGCAGAATAACAATATGGCTTTAGAAAAGTTACAACAACAGTACAACTGACTGTTTAAGTATTTTAACATCGGTTATCTTTCTCTAATAACCATTCCACCATTGCAGTTTTCCTTGATATTAATGCAGCCTATGATAACAGTCTTACAAAATAAATTAAAAGCCTTAGAAGTTCCATTGAATTTATCAAATATCATTATTAAAATCCTGACTGAACGCTCTGTTATAATGATAATAGGAGATCATGAGGTATCCCGTCTTGTATGGAGAGGTCTCCCACAAGGATCTGTGCTCAGTCCCCTTCTATACAATATTTACACTTTTGATTTAGACTCATCCCTAACTAACCATGTTAAAGTTCTTCAATATGCCGATGATTTATTATTATATTCGTCAAACCAATCTGTTGAACAAGCTAGCTATGCTATCATTTATGCTTTATCTACTCTGGAGTCATGGTTACATCTAAATGGTTTGGATTTATCCACGTCTAAAAGCGCAGCTGTTTTATTCACCCGGAAGAGAAGTATTCCCTTGGTAAACCTCTTATAAAAGCAAATACCTATTCCAGTTATACTGCCGTACATTGTTTAAAATACGGTTAAACCCATAAAGTAGTTTCAGAGATATCGGACAAAAACCTGCGAAATGATGTCTCTTCCAAACGAATAAAGATATAAAAATCTTTCTAAGAGACAAATGTCACTGGTTTATCAACGATTTTTTTTTGGGGTATGAAAACTGAAAACATCTTTCAGTCTTACAATAAAACAGATATTTGTAATTAAGCTTAGCATTTCTTCCCAGTTTAGTAATTAAATACTGCATAATAATAGGGCTAACCCTACTCTAACGGTATTATAACGTAGTAATTGCTTTAGAATTGTACTACTAAAATTTTTATTTAAAGTTATCAAAAAATACGTCATTACAATACGGCTAAGCTGCATAACTATGATATAATCAAGTAATGACTGTAAAATTAAGGTTTAGCCCCTTGGTTTATAAACAAGTTAAGGCACTTAGTGATCATTATAATCAAGTAATTGTGTAATAATATATTAAGCGGCGTCAAGTTAAACGGTATTGCTTACTTAAAACAAGGCTACTCATACTTCGCTCGCGGTTAGCCGTTTTATAGATAAGCAATGACTTACAATTATTCGAGAAAAAAAAAGAAAACAAGCAAGCAAATTAAACAAATTATTTATTAATCATTTATTTCAAACAATTTTAAATGGTTATCAATAACATAAATAATTATTTTTGACATTTGGGCTTAGTAATATTCATAATTAAATCACAATATTATCTTAATATCAAAACATTCTCTAACTTAAAACCCTGGAGTGAAAAGTGTCTTAAGATAATAAAAAAATATAACCATCTATCTCACTAGCTGCAGTTGTCATAAAACAACCTGCTATAACAATTTTCTTCAGTCTTAAGACTATTATATAGCTTTCTAAATTTTACAATATAATCAGTCTTTAACTAAAAAATTATCACAATCATGTAATCAACTGAGTCCTCTATATAGAATTAAATCTAATAGGGGTCCCTATTAGGTTTAATATGTAATATAATTAATAATTAGTAATAAATATATAATTATTAATAATAAAGACTAAATAATTTAATATATAATATAATTATTTAGTCTTATGGCACTAAGTAATATATACATTTAAGTAGTTATATTAAAATAAAAAAAGAATTGTAGGTACTTGGGTATTTAAAATGGCTTTCTTAGGTTTAGGTAGTCCTCCTTGAATTTTTGGTCGTTTCTGTGTTATTGTTTGTAGGCAATCCATTCCAAAATACCATTTTATGTTTTGGAATGATAGGCGACAATTTAGTTATTAAGTTAGATTTACGTTCCTCATCAATGCCTTTCGGCTGTGTCCGGAAGCTTATGTTGGTACGTGGATTTCTTAAGTACTTGTCATTTAAAAATTTAAAACTTGAGTATTCATCACTAAAATCATTTTTATACAACATGTCATAACTTGACCTCTTAAACGAGACTTGTGTTATATTTTTCAGATAGACTCTAGGGCATGCTTGCTGAATTCGCCGCTCAGAGACATTATTGGGTAAATTGAGAAATTCATTTGCTTGTAGCGCTTTGACAGTTACTCTGCCATTGTTTGCAGAGGCTACAGCTTCCTCAAAATCTGAAAAGTCATATATTTTACCCTTCTTTTTCATTGCAAGTTCCACTTGATGGTGGAACTGGTCGCAGCTCATGAAGGTGTGGCCGGGTTCGAAGTATTGTAAAGTTATTGTTTCTGTACTTATAACGTCACTGTTTACTAGGTCGACTAACATGGAATAAAACAGCCAATTCTTGTTCTGTGATGTACAATTATCTAACCAGATATTAACATTCTGAACGTCTCGATGACGAAGGAAAAAACTGTAGTACGCGCTCATAATATCCTCTTGTTTTCTACCGGCTATTCCGTCGTGCCAAATTGCAGCAAGAGGTTTCGATTCCTTTGATATTTTTCCAACCGGTGCAAAGGATTGGTTAAAGAGCGTCAAACGGGGACAAAATATAACCGCTTTGAACATCTCCATTCTAGGCAGCATGATAACTTTTTCTAGATCGCCGCTGAAATAAATACTATTTTCGTTTTGCTTTATAGCTTTGTGAGCATCATAAAGGGCTCTAGCTTTTTTGTATCGATCATGATGCTTAGCCCAAGCCAAGCAAGTGTCACAATCAGGAAAACATTGCTTACGAACATCATGGCTTGTTTCTTTAGTGTGATGTTTGTATGATTCGCACTGTTCGCACTCCTCATTCCCGAGCCGAGTGAAAGATATATTCATTGATTTTAAGTGAGATCGATATAAGTCATAACTGAGTTTTGACTCGGGATTTTTTGAACAAAAGTCTTTATACATAAAATTTATATTAATGTCATTGGGCAAATAACGCCGATTTGGTGCGTGCTCTCTACGGTAATGAGGAGCGCTGGGATTGAATGATTCAACATGTTGGTTGAGTAAATCACGATTAAACGCCGGTTTCTTGGTATGTTTACCACGTTTATCTGTATCTTTTTCAGTATCGAGACAGGTGGTAAGTATAAGATCATTGTTTCTATTGAAAACTAAAATTGTTAAAAAAAAAAATTTACATACTTGTCTTACGGTTCCGTCATTTTTCTGCAGCGTAAAAGTTCTTTTGGGGTTTCTTTTAGGGTCAGATGTGTACTTACGCTTGGGAATGGCTACAATATAGTTTGACCTTATAAACATTCTCATTTCCCCGCGTTGCAGACTCCAATATGTTTTATTTATATTCTCACGTTCAGATTCATCAAATACAGAACTACATTTTTTTATACATTTCTCGTCACATCCAGGTTTTACAGTATATTTCAAAAGTTTTTGTTTTTTTCTTTGGATTTCTCGCTGTTTCACACTGCTATTGTACTTTTTTCGTTTCCGCGCTGTTGAACCTTCTTCACCTTCATTATCACTGGTGGCTGGGTTGTCAAATGGTGGCATTGATATAATAACAGCAGCATCAGTCGACGCTCGTCTCTTTTTGAAAACAGGATCGTGAACAGCAGCTCTTTCGCCATTGTTAAATGAGTGACGTCGAGATATAACTTTATTGGGAAAGGAAGGCACACATTTTTCTTTCTCTGCTTTAGAGCTTCTCTTACCTTTTCTTTGAGATATGCATTTTATTTGGGACTTATGAGCAAGTGTTTTTTTAATATTCCTGTCCGTATCACTCTCTTCACTTGAATCGACGTAATTAGATGTAACCTCGTAGTCCTTGTCCTTAACCGAATCATCCGAATCAAAGTCACAGAAGATTGGAGACAGAGAATGTAAAGACGGCGGTATAGTTTCATCGCAGTACAGGAAACTGGAATCCGAAACTTTTGATGTACCAGGTTGAGGATTTGCATATAAATCGATGCCATTATTAGCTGAAGGACTAGAAGGATCACTTTCATTTAATGAATTTGGCATGCTTGTTAAGCCAATGATTTGTTCTTGAATACGTAATTTGGGTGGTTCGACAGGTACGACCTCTCTATTCACAATGCTCATCATGTTCTGAATTCTTTGTGGAACCCCGGAGCGTCTACAATAATGACAGACACAATTAGTTAAATACCTAATTTAAAAAAAAAAATAATTTAAAAAAAACTTATAGGTAGGTACTTTATTATTCTATATCCTCGTCGTCAACGCAATAATGCGTAAGAATAGGAAAGAAGGTAAAAAGCAAAAAAGCGCGCGAAAGCCCATGTCCGATAGGTATTCGTTTCAAACATACCGCCCCAACGCGCTGCACCTACTCATCGTTGACCCTGACTCGAGATGCGTGTGATTTCATAGCGGCTTCAGAACGATAAGAAAAAGGATTATTTCGTTCCAATCAAATATTTATAAGCTAAAGGTTATATACCTGTCACCTACCACTACGTAATTGAATGAATGTAATACTTATTTTAAGAAAATATTATAAATATCGATTATCTACATACTAATTACATAGGTTATTAAATTCACTGATGCATCTATTCTATTTAGTGAAATTATAAAAACCTTACCTTGAGTACGTATGACGCGACATGGTAAAACATTTATGGCGCGCCGCCGCTCCGCTCCACACACACACGAGCGCTCCCCGTCGTCGCTGGTAGCGAAATGGCCGAGGAAACCGGGAACGCGGGGGACCGCGGTTCAAAAATGTTTCTGGGTTTAACTAGATTTTAATCTAGCATATCTGTATAGTCGTATTTTAGTAAAGAATTTTACACTTTAATCCATCGATAAACTTTATTGAAAAAAGGCTAAATGCCTATAACTATAATGTAATGTATTATTCTATAGTAACTTTATTATAACATAGTTTTTGTTCTCAGACACACCTGTAAGTACTTGATTATAACACGGTTATGGTCGTATAGCTTAATTTAAGTGCAGCATTGTGTGATAACTGTATTATAATAAATTAATATCGCTTGGAACGATCCGTGATAATAACGTTACCATCCTTTTGCCGTGTTATAACATAAATTTGAGGAATAGCTGTTAAATAATAAAGTAAACTGTAAAAAATATGTTACTTAACGGTTCACACCCGCTCTATATCTCGGAAAGTAAAAGTCGTACAGTAATGGGACCCAGCACAAAAGATAGAGAATTTTTCAAAACGTAATGTGTGATTCAAAACTAAAAAATGGCAGTTTGAGGCTTAACCGTGTTTTAAGTAACGTACGGCAGTATATATAAATTCAGATATCTAGGTATACTTGACTGTAAATTAAATGGTGTTCCTCATTGTGATTATGTTGTTAACAAATGTGAAAATCACCTAAACATGCTTAGATGCCTCTCTGGTGTGTGGTGGGTGCACATCCATTTTCTTTTAAACTTATTTATAACGCAATTATCAGAAGCACGCTATATTATGGATTGTTCGTTCTAGAACCTGGTAGTGTTATGACTTTTAAAAAATTGGATCGCATCCAGTCTAAAGCATTACGCATTATTTCGGGTGCCATGAAGTCTAGTCCCATAAATGCACTCCAAGTTGAATGCGGTGAAGCTCCTTTATATCTTAGAAGACAATTCCTATCGGACAAATATATGTTCCGGATTCTTCAGTTCTCAACTCATCCTCTCATTCCTAAACTAGACTCTTTATTTATTTATTTATTTATTAAAACTTTATGCACAAGTAAAAAAAATACTGTACAAAGGCGGACTTAATGCTTGAGGCATTTTCTACCAGTCAACCTTAGGGTGGTGCAGATTGAATCTTCTGATTACTGGTCCCATAAACGAGCTCCTTGTTTAGTTGTAAGTTATAAAAAAATCCTTTCACTTTCTTCTCCTATTCACCGTTCTAGTAAACTTCCCATGTTTAACAGTACTTATGCGAGTTTGCAATTCAGCCCCATCATTAAATTTAACTGTGCAAGTAAATCAGATCCCGATTGTCATATAAGTTTTAATCATTTTCTGGCTGAACACTTAGAATACCACCCACGGATATCGATATATGATATGGGATATGCCTTGGAGGCGTGGCACGTGGCGCCTCGACATTGCTAAATTGGGCTTATGTTCGAACGGCGGCTGTACGCTTCATTCAGTCGCTTTGCAACTGCGAACAGTGTACTATTGATGCGTAAAAAACCAAAATGCCGAGCTGTGCAGTAATAATTTGTAAAAATAGGTCTAGTACCATCAACCTGAAGACAAATGGCGTGTCCTACCACCGGTAAGTAAACATTTAAGTCACTGTTTAATATTTTAAATCATTTACTAACTTACGTCCGGAGCGATACGAACTAGCCCGAATCTTTCCGAACGGAACGAACGTTTTGGATTTAGAGAGGTGCAATCGAGTGCGTGCGGCTGATTTTATCGACATGCGTATTATTGCAGTCGAATCTTTTTTTACAGAACTCAATGGATATTCTCGTATTACATGTATAAGAGTTAAATATGTTATTAATTTAATTTTGTTTGAAGCAAATAAAGACATTGTTATTTCAATACAGTTACTCGTGCATAGCATAATATTTAACAGAGAGGGTTCCCTTTACCCGGTACCTAATACAATATTTAAAAAAAAAAACTCATTTTATTTTAGTAAAAATAACCCATATTTTCGAATAGGTATATAACAACCAAATAAATTATATAAAGAAAATTAAACGTAGTTTTAATAATACAACAATGTGCTAAAATAAATATCGATAAAAATTATCGACCATCGCTTTCGACTCCCTAATTGCATGCGTGTAAAATGAATGTTCATAAATAGCAAGTGTTTACAAGTGAATGCCCCGCCCATTCTATGTATGTGTGCTATTAGAAATTGATTTAGTGTAGCTGCTTTCTTCTTAGTGTGCGAGTTCAAATTTTAAGTGTGTGTCGTAAGTACACTATTTGTTAATGTTGTAATTATTTTGGTGGGCAATGAAGGCATATCTCTGGATATCTATGATACCACCATATATTTACGGATGCTGCCAAGCGCTCTCCGACGGGTTGTGTTGGGATAGGTACTTACAATTCACAATAAAACATCGTACAAAAAATAAACTGCCTCCGGAGACTTCTGTTTTTACCGGGGAATGTTTCGGTATCATAAAAGCCATAGAATATAGTCGTGTTTTTAAGCTCAAAAAAACTATATTTTTTACCGATTCCCAGTGCTCTTCTAGTCATCAATAAATCCCCTTTTGAACACAAATCACAGTTTTCTACATCGAGATATAAGTACTAACGTACAGTACTTATATCTCGATGGTTTTCTATCATTTATTTATTAGGAGAATTTACAATGGATGAATAGATAATGGTACCCAGTGATAAATGGGATTGAAACAAAAAATGTCTTACTTTAATAGGTTTTCCTAAACGTTTAATAAACATAAATTCTTAAACTTATGTATATTAATATTTTGTATCTATAATTATTTTGTTAAATAAATATAAAAATAAGTTATTAACAATCGATAGAATTGTATTCTCTTAAATAACACAGGTATTCATTCAAGGTTTATCTTAGAGGTGCCTTCGTAATAAAAATATCTTGAACCATTCAAGCATAGTGGTAACCTAATAGTAGGTAGGTAGGTATCTATTTAGGTACCTACATAACAAGTGAGTGTAATTTTTTTTTTAAGTTACTTTCGATACTTGCTCAACATAATCTAGATAGGTATTGTACAGAAAAAAATACTTAGTTCTTTCGTAGCCCACACATTCTGATAGAGTGATCATCATCATCATCATCATTCTGTGAAAAATAATTAAATTACAGAAATTACACAAATACATATCTTTTTAAATATTATTGACGTTAATATTAATGCTAAAATATATAATTTTTGACGACAAGTTAAGGCACTGTTAAGACACTTAACGTTCCCCTAAATTCAATAATGTTCGAGGCTGTTCTTAGCTTAAATATAGTTATTTTTTATTTTTGACATTCGTCATTGTGTCCTAAATACGAATAAAAGCGTTGAGATTAGATGTTGACGAGATTTTTGAATATTATGCACTTCAGCAGTCTAGTTGAGTAGTAGTCGTGTAAAGGCTTATCGTCTGTAGGGAGCCTTCCGGTATCGGCCTCGTTCCTCCTCGTCGCGAACTTCCAAGTAATGACTGAAAACCACTGCCCACAGGTAGAGGTACAGACCTGGAAGTAGAAAATAAATATCATTTTTCTCAGCTTTCATAACAAGAGATAATATTATGAAGGCTCCAAATTGCGATGAGATTTTACAGCTGAATTGTACAATTAGATAGAGATTAATAGAGCGATAGAAGATGAAGAAATAAAGCTAAGCTGAAAAGGGCCGATTTAGAGATTCTCATGTTCTCAACTTACACAAATAGAAGAGCCCGCCTATGAGAATGACTGTAGCGGTGATGACGTGGTCTTCCTTGTCGAGATAGTAGGTGATTGAGGTGTGCAGCACGCTGATCAGCAAGCCGATGGCCAGCACGATGCCCAGCACAACCCACGGCAGCATTAGCCATGACCGCCGCTGCACAAGAAAACACATTACAGAAGGCTGTATAGGTAAAGACGTGAATCGGTCACAGGTCACTGGCAGAGTGAATACCTAATATAGGTGAAGCCTCAACCGATTTTTTAATCTGCAATAATTAAGACAACGTAAATGCCTTGACAATCATAAGATCAGGCAAGGTTAGCAATAATCAGTAGTAAGGACTACAAGTGACAGCCTTACACCAATACATTATAATTCTCTTTCAAGAATGTGCACCTTTTTTTATTATTTAACTACATGATAGTCGGATTGTTCAACAACTTACCGAATAAGATGTCTGTCAGTAGCATGCAATAAGTTTCAACGTTATGTTAGTTATAAACGTATCGTTCACGAGTAATGTGCGGTCTAAATCAACGAAAAGGAAGGTATTCACTTACTATGAGTACTGCTACCATCAACAGCGTGCATATCAGTATCGTGAAGCATAAATTAATTGTTAATATTATCCTCGGAACTGGAAAAGAAAAAGGAAATTAAAGATACATTTTAATTGATCATTTAGGTAACACGGGCTAAATGTGTGCTCTTATTATTCGCCATTTAATATGAATATTATCAAGTAATCTTGAAGACGTTATGTCAGATTGATTTCGATTTATTCGCTGTGGGCGATGTGATCACTGAAGCTATAGGTATAATAGCTAATTAGTTATTGATGAACTGCGAATCTTTATCTTCTGTTTTTGATCACGGCCCATAATTTGAAGCAATAAGTAATATTGGTTATGTCTCAATTTCAATCTTAAGTTATTTTAATCAACTAATTTGTTTAAAGTACCTATAATATCGTGAACAAATCGTCCTGCTACTTACTGTCTAAATCTGAAAGTTTCCTATCAAAATCTTCATCAAAGATGAATGTGCTGAATGTGATTCTGTGCCTCTTCACGACCCATACTACGATGATGGTGGCGATGGAGAGTATGATTCCGAGGATCGCTGTGATGAGCGTGCCCGTGCGCGTCGATGCACAACAGCAGCACTTCTGTAACCGCTTCATGGTGTCTGGTATACGTCACTTCAAATCCCAATAATTCCTGGACTACCCGCCGGGTCTCACCGCCTCATGGCTGAAAAAATCAATAAAAATAATTAAGCGTTGATAAAAACATGTTTTGCGACATAATCGGTACTTTATACTGAATACTTGGAAGAGTAGTTTGCTACTTGGTGATACACTATTCTAGAACATTAGCACATTCTAGCCTAGGTCATAGGTGTCATCTATTAAATAACAGACGTGTAATGGCATCTAATGGAACGTGGTTCCTTGATAGACAAATTCCCAAATTAAAATATCTGTTTATCAGATTGCTTTTTTAGAGGTATGAGGAGTATACAGGGTGTAAAGTTCACTCATCTTCTACAGAAAAGGGAGGATCCTCCGACCAGACGGGTGATGTCGGATAGTCTTATATCTCTAACTACGCGAAGCATTATTTGTGTGACGTCAGTTCATTGATGCGTAGTTCGCATGTTGCGATGTAGATGCCGCCACACTTTCATCAAAAAGTTATTCTATCGTAACGTCTGTTTTGTCTGATAACGTGCGCGTTATTATGATTTGTTTACTCGTTTCATGTTACACAACATCCATGTGCAATTTTAAATAAACTACGTGAATGTACTTTGCTAGCATAAAAGTCGTAGTTTTATCTTTATCGCACTGATTGTTTTGTAAATGTAGCTAGCTAAATACCCACAAGGTGTGGGCGCCCGTCATTGGCTTGACCCGTTACTTCCGCGTCGCCATTGACTTTAGTGATTTCTTGCGGCTCTACATGTTTGGGATATCACTAATATTAGATAACAGTCTACTCTATCTCATTGATATTCGAGATGTTGCATCACCGCGCATAAATTTAAATGTTTAGACACTTAAGAATGTACGAAACGTTTTTACTTATAATAAAAGTTTAGCTAAAACTGTCTGCAGTTCTTTGTGAGTAGGTACCTACCTGCATGCATGAACAGCATGGCATGTGTGAACAGGGGAGGGCAGGTGATAATGGGTGGCGAAGAACTTGGGTTTTCCTTGAGACTAAATAAATAAATAATAACAGCCTTCTGCCTAATGTGTTTCAAAATGCTATGGGTAACATTCAATATTTATGAAGTGCAAAGACAAATATTGACGTCGGCGCCATAAACCGAGTAGAAAGCCGTAAAAACATTGCATCACTGGCACCGCGGCGACTTCCGTTCGCAAGTCGTCCAGAGTGCGACACCGCTTTTATCGGTTCCTCGGTGTTCGGTGCTATTTCTGATCGACCATGTGGCACGTGACACGAGGCAGCTCATTAACACGGGCAGCACCGTGCCCACGACCGATTATTATGTTTTTTTTTAACATAAAGCGCTTTGTAGGTGGCGTATGCGACATAAAGACATACAATACCTAAATAATAATATCAGGAATTCCTAACCAGCTCCAAAGAATTAGCGTTTCTTTTTGCCTATTTGTAAGTTCTTTATGTAGTCGTAGGTTAGGTATATCTGAGGCAACATGAAAATGTTTGGCATAATAATGGCCTTCCATTCTCGAATCGAATCTATTTTGGGTGTGGTGGCTAAGAATTTTTAATAAAATGTATTTAGTTTTCCTCTATCTGAATTAGTGTATTTTAGATTAGTTTAATTACATTTTTACATTTCCTATGTAAAGTAGATGACCGTAAAAGAGCCACTTAGGCCTAACCGAGTTTACCTATAGATATAGTTTCAATAAGTTTATCGGAGTAATCTAGTCATTTGGACTGTGGCATATATCTCAGAAACGCATAGTCAGCATCTCTATTGAAATGACTACTGATTCTTTATTAAGTATTTGTATAGGTATAATTAGTCTAGATAAATAAATAATTTGCTGTTGTTACTAAATCGGGAAATTTCCGTGAAAAACAAATGTTCTGTTCATTGCGATATCTTTTTTATTTAGGGAATGCAATTCCAACAACAACATTGGTAGGTATTTACATAAATATATATTATGGTATTTGTCATGAAGTCTGCATATAGAAAATCCCATGAATGTAGCTTCCTGCCCGACCGGCTTTAGCTCACCCCAATTTAAATGTCAAAAGATAAATGTTAATCTTTTTATTATATTAAACAGACACTCAATATCAAAGCGACTGTAACCAATTCCCGAGGGATTGCATTAAAAATTTCGCAATAGCGGTTCATTTTGATTGACTGCAGTTACGTTGCGGTCCGGAATTAGACGCATTGCCTAACAGGTACCAAATCAATTGTGGATCACGCTTAGTAGTTCGATTACGTGTAGTATGAACTCTGATGGTTGAAACTGTGGCGACGGGATGTTGCGTAGTTGTGCTCCCGTTTGATTTAGGCAATCAATCAATATAACGCGCGTCCATTCGCTTGTATAGATATCTATCAAGTATTTTTGTTTGTTGGCCCATCGAATTGAAAGCATAACTCAACATAATGGTCTCTTTCTTAAATAAAAATAAGAAAAAAAATTGTACCTATACAATCATAAGTGTAGGTACAATTTTTATTCATTTTTATTACAATATAAGTTCATAATAGCCATTAGGTACCTACTAAGTTTTTTTTTTGCTAGTATTCCACTTAAAACTACGCTTTAAATTCCTCACCAGCGCTTTCTGCTGCCTTACTTAGACAGAATGTGAAGGCATGCCCTTTTGAGTTTAGGTTTCAGCATACCAACCCCCAGGCTATTATAAAAGCTTATAAAGATCTTAAAATTATATCAACAGTAGATCTCTGGGGAATGTCTGTAAAAGTCTGTAGATCTATTATCGAAACCATTGCGCCCTATTTAGCTTTCATATTTAACACCCGTGTAGACCAAGGAGTCTTTCCGGATCTCATGAAACACAGTAAAGTAGTTCCATTGTTCAAATTCGGTGATAGTAAAGAACCCAACAATTATAGGCCTGTGTCAATTCTACCAGTTCTCAGTAAGGTGTTTAAAAAGTTGATGCTCAATCAAATGTTTCATCATTTTAATAGAAATTCCATCTTTCATGAACAACAGTACGGTTTTACCAAAGGGGGTTGTCACCCTAATAAAGAACATTTTTAATGCCTGGGAAGAAGCACAAGATGCCATTGAAATCTAGGCGTTCGATTGCGTAGACCATGAGATGCTTCTGCTGAAACTAGAGCTCTATGGGATTAGGAATACAGCTCTTGATTTACTAAGATCATACCTGAAAGACAGAAAGGTTAAAGTTCAAGTAAACGGCGAAAGCTCATTGGGGTCTGAAATGGCAATGAGCGTTCCTCAAGGTTCGATATTGGGTTCATTCCTCTTTTTAGTTTACATTAATCTTGTCACAAAATCTTTCTTCAGGTCCAAGATTGGTTTACGGTAAATAATTTGGTACTAAATAAGAATAAAAACAAATGCATTAGATTTAAATTACTTAATGTTAGAAGTAGCGAATGTGACATCATATTGAATGGAGAAAAACTGGAATTTATTAATCAAACGATTTTCCTGGGAATCACGTTAGACGAGAAATTACAATGGGGACCTCACATAACATCTCCAAGCTTGGGCTCTTATGCTATTAGAAAGATAAAACAGTTAACAGACGTAGAAATCGCGCGTTTGGTCTATTTTAGCTACTTCCACAGCATTATGTTATGTCGTATAGCATTTTACTGTGGGGTCGAGCGGCTGACATTGAATCCATCTTTATTTTGCAAAAGAGAGCTGTCAGAGCCATTTCAAACCGTCATAATCAACGCCCGCTTCGCGTCGCGCGTCGCCACGAATGTGTCAGGGAACTATTTAAAAGGATTAATATTATGACGGTACCTTGCCAATTAATTTATGAAAATATTATGTAGGATGTAAGAAAAAATCTACATCTTTTTAATAAAATAATTGATAGACATCATTTTAATATTAGAAATAAAGGTAAAATAGATTAACCATTTTTCAGATTATCTAAAGTACATACATCTTTTAAGGGGTACGGTGTTAAATGTTACAACAAAATATCTTGTGATATATTACAATTAAATGAAAGAAAATTTAAAACTCATATTAAAAGTACACTTTGTATACAAGCATTTATTACAAATGAGAGGATTATATCTAAGATAAGAATGCTTGGAAACATGCTGTTCCTGCTCCATAGGATATTTTAGAATCTAGAAAAAATCAATCTGGTTGCTAATTCAATTATAATTAGGTTTTTTGAATATATTACATTGATTTAACATTCTGTGATTACTTCCTCACACACTGACTTATTACATGTATTTTTTTTTAGGAATATCGTCTACTTTTACAATTTTTGTAAATGTGAGTACCATGTATCTATCACATAATTAATTTAACTGTTGTGCTTCATTTTTTTATTCATTTTACCTATTGTGATATATTAATTTTATTTTAGGTGCATCGTCTTCACATATGTATATATAACTAATGTACCTATACAAAATATTGTAAAACATTTTTAAAGAGTAGCGGTGGAGTCTCTTTCTCATTCTTCTCTATGCGAAAACTACCTTTTGGAAGGGGCGACCAAAACCATTTTTTTTATTGTAAATTTTGACGTAATGGTTTTTATAGCCCTGATTGAAACGGATTTGAGAATAGTTTGCAATAAGTAGGGTGACGATAACCCTCGCTCCGGTATCGCTGGCATTGGCCTGACCCAGTTCGCAGATCGGCCCCATTAGAACAAATGCCTCGCCTATACTGCTATTCTACGGGACACACCTAGACATTTTACACCCCATTACCATTTGCAATGTTTGGCTTTGAAAGCTTTTACTGCAAACTTTCCATTAGATGTTCAGCCGTATGTTTAGTTCGGATTTTTGGATGTGTAGACTGTAGACCAGTACACTTATTACGTAATATACGATCAGCTGGAATTTGAATCGTTTTGAAACCAAATGCTAATTTCTTTGATACATAAGTTTAAAAAAAATGCTCAACAAAATAAATAACGCAATGAATGTTGTTGAACTGTCAAAATGAAACAAATTTGTCGTAGGTAATCGTTTACGAAAATGTTTTTTGCGTAGATAATTAGATAGCTGGGCTGCTGGGCACGCAGTAAGTGATGGTTAATGATTAGTAAGTGTCGAAGAGATTCTATCAAAGACCCGAATTCATAATAAGTATTTCTCCAACATAATGTTTACAATGCGACTCAAAACATTTGTGTAAAAAAATAGGGTATCGTATTATTTATTACATATTACGATACCCATTTATCGTAATAGTAATACATATGTAATAGAAGCTGGAATTATGATGTTCCGTTGATATGAATGTAAAAAGATAATCGTACGAGTAATAAATCAAAGTGCGCAGTTTCCGTGTTGGGCGGTAGGCGGCAGAGTAGCACCCAGTAGTGACTGCATAGGTACTTGTCATTGTCAGGGGCATTGCGCAATACGGAGATCGTAACAGATGTCATGGTATTGCTCTTGTTCCGCCGACGATGGCTCAATTTCATAAACTAATTTGATGGACGCCAAATATCCATCCATCACAGACCAAACAATACACAGCCGAAATGGTATTTCCGATCTTTATTAAACTGTTTTGCTACACTAATCTTAACTAGTTGAAACAATTTTGGTTGTGCCATACCTATTCTTTAAGGAGTCTGGTATGAAACAGTTCTTAGTGCCTTCTCCCTTCGTGAAAGGAAGTTAGTATGTTTTCACTCCATGTTGAGCTTCGTTGGTGTATTGGATTAGTAATCCTTGTACTTTTATAGAGTTGTTATGCTCCATGAGCCGCAGTTCACGTGATTTCTTTGTTACATTGTAAGTCATTGTGGTCTCCCTTGTTTCATCGAAAAGAAATTGCCAAATTATCACTTCCCAAACAATTTTTCGCATAATTTCATTTGCCAAATTATTACTTAGCAAAAAATCTCTTTACAAATAATTGTAACGCAAATCTAATGTTTAGCATGTGAACGTTTATACAATAACTTGTTTACCAACTAGAACTTTTACCAATTTTTATGTAGTCAAATATTTCAGTTGGAATTACTCATTTTACGCAAAAAAAAATTGCCAAATATTTAGTAGATTTTTTAAAAATAATTAATTTCGTGTAACTAGTTCAGTTTCGGGTAGCCTGTTCTTTTCTATAGTATTTCATAGTTTCTTTCTATATAATCTAGTCGTTTTTGGCACTCGCCGGCCGCTGCCGCGGCACCGCTCGCTTCGCTCGCTCGGCTCGTGCGTAGGTCACAGTTTTAACCTAACCTAACCTAACCTTTATATTTTTGTCATACCAAATCGTATGACGAAACGTTTATTGTCTAAAGATTGTTTGCTGTAATAAATAATTATATTAAAGACCAAATGCCTAAATGACATTATCCTTGATAATATTCTGCCAAGTAAAAATTTTAACCAAATGAAAATGTGCGTTCTAAAATAATTCCAAACATTGCATTGGTATAAAAAAAGGTTGCAAAAATTTGTTTGGGTAGTGATTTTTTGGCAAAATCTTTTCGGCAAAACGGCAGGATCCCTGTTACGATCTTTGTTTATATCAATGTTCAAGTAGGATGGAACTACCGGCTAACGGCGTTCTTCCTGTCATGCTTCAGTTCAATTGTTTTAGAGGCAATTTGCTTATTGTGGTTGAAGTTAAGAAGCTTAAGATTTATTTTTTGAACAGGATGTATCTAATATCTTATCGGAATTTCGTCGTCAGACACTGGTACTTATTGATAGGCCTACGTAGTTCTCCCATACCTACCTAACACTGTAATTCGGAAAAATTGAAAAATTGTAAAAGCCAATTATTTTTAAGAGTATAAGAATTTTCTTCTCCATAGGAAACGACCAATTGGGAACCGTGCACCTAGCTTCTGACGTTTCATAAGTGCCCGTGAAGGTTTATGTGAAATAAATTAGGTAAGTATATTGATTTTGGCATCATTCGGGATTTCTGAGAAATGGTAAATGAAAGTGATTATGGCATTTTTTATAGAGGTATATAAACGTATCCAACCAACCATTCACCATTTAGCAAATCTTTGTTTAACGACATTTAACGCATTGCCTAGTTGATTGGTACTGGCATGTTATGGCTAATGAATGACTTGAAAAAGATTCCCGCACGCGGCATACTTACGATTAATCGCTGCATTCCAGAAATCTTCCGCATTCCGAACTTACCGTAACGTAGGTATCGAGAATTTGTGATGATACATACAAATCAGAGGATCAGTTTAATGGAGTGAGCCGCTCTAGCAAGGACGGATCCAGGGGGGGGGACAGGGTGACGTGCCCCCTCAAACGGTTCAACTAAAATAAGATCGAATCGATTGAATGGACAGGCCTGAATGCATATTTATCAATAAATTGCTTCAATAATGAACGCTGAAGAAGTAGGCTACTATATCTTCATTAAAAATAATGAATCCCAAAAACAGAATAATAGACAGTTCTTATTTTTCTGGCCCATGTGCCCCTCCCAGAAATAAATCCTAGATCCGCATAAGGGCGGATCATAGCAATATAAGGACCCCATATGAGATTTAATTCATGCTCACTTAAAAATGCTCTCTTGATTTGATTCTATACATATTTTGTTTGTTACCCAGTTTCCCCTTCTGAGTCAGTTCAGTCAAAATAGATTTGTTATATAGCATATAGTAGGTATTTACTATATCGAAAGTAGTGTTTGGCAAGCGCAGTGCGTTCTTGACTATCGGTCATTAAACAAGCGAAGGTCGGTCTTTACAGCAGGGCTTTCTGTGTCATTGTCACCACAGCACTACGACCGGGCACTTCGAATTTTTTATGACGGAAAAGTTTGGATACGTGGAAACGAGGTTGTGAGAGGGATTTAAGGGTAGAAAGAAAATTACGGAACAGAAGGAACGAGACTCTTGTAAGACTATTCTGGACAAAGATAACATCGTAGGGTAAGGCGTCCACATCAGCCAAATGGGTTAATGGGTAGCTAAACAGTTTCTTGTGCATGAGTAACATTAAAAATGCTTTACTGATCATCTGACAAGTAGGTACTCATTAATTAGGTGTCTATGTACTGTAAAAAACCGCGTCGGCGTCGGTTCTGTTCACCAGGAAAAAACTGCGCAGTTGAAACGGCCGCGGCGGTTATTGTTAATGCTTCTTTGATAGAATTTCAAGTCCCTAGGTAACTAAACAATAGGGTTATTGTACATTCGCCACAAAGTAAATTCACCACGAAAAAAAGTATGCGTAAACTCGCCACAGCTCTATTTTCATGAAAAAAATTCCGCCATATTGTTTATTTCCGTACAGACAGCAGAAAAATCAAACATTAAAGAATAAAACGTTATTTCTTTATTTTTCATAACCACAGAAATTCTCATAAAAATCACAGTTCTACTTACAGCAAAAATATACCCTAATACTGTCTGGGATGGTTTTTTTTTCAAGGCCGCGTTGTCAAGGATAGCGTGACCTGCGTGACACGCCTAATCCTAAATAAACATGTAGGTATTGCAAGTGGCTGATTTGCTTACAACATTACAATTATAAGAAAAATGATAAAACGATAATTAAATCACAGTAACAATCAGGTTTTTTAATGTTAAAATCATAGTTTTACTTACAATTACATTAAATATTTATTGAAATATGCTGATTTGCCTGCAACATAACGAAACATAAATAAGTTTAATATTATAACTTTAGTATTTCACATCTAATTGAAATATAAATATATATCTATTAATAAGATACTTTAACCTTTATAATACTGGTGTCTCATATTGGAGACAGATAACAATAAAATTCTATTGTGTCTGCTAATTGCGCGCGCGACAGATTAAGAACTATGTCCGCCACCAGTGTTGTGGCTGGCGACAAGCTGGCGCAGGAGAAAAGAAAAATTCATCTTTATTTCGAGTGCTAAAAATCAATAACTTTGTTTTTTTTATGCAAAAAATATGTACCTATGGATATTTGTGACGAATTTACACATATTTTTTATGCATGTGGCGAATACACTTTCAATGTATGGAGTTTACAAAATGTGACGAATTTACTTTGTGGCGAATGTACAATAACCCAAACAATAAACCACATTCCGATTTGTTTTAAGTAGTCAAAAAATTATTTACTTCGTAGTAGGTATATCAAAACCTTCTCACAACAAATAAAACCGACTTCCAAAAAAACAGTACTAAGTGAAAAATTACTTTGATTTCGGAAGACGGTGTCTTTGGCTTTTTATTTTGGTTTTTTTGCCACCGACTTCCGAAATCAAAGTTATTTTTCACTTTGTAGTGTTTTTTTTTAGTCGTTTATTTTTTATTTTTACTTGTTAGTTGTGGTACCTACACAAAACCCCTACAATTTTTTTAATACCACTACCTGCTATGTAAATTACAGTGACAGAAACTATTAGAATATCGTCCACATATAGGTACTAGGTGGGAAAAATACGTATTATTGAAGCTAACTCAAAAAACCCTCATCAGATCTTGACCAAACTTATATGGGACCATTTCTGAAGTATGCCCTACCAAACAAAAAAAGAATCATGAAAATCAATTCATAATTGGCGGAGTAATCGCGTAACAAACATACAAAAAAAAAAAAAAAAAAAACATACAATCGAATTGAGAACCTCCTCCTTGATGAAGTATAACTAGTAAGAATTACTTTGCATATTGACTGTACAGTACAGGGTATTGTACATTTCAAATTTACAATAAACTGTACTATACACAATTATTAAATTTACAATAAAAGGTACACGAGATCCACTTACAGCTGTTCACATGTCCGTATCATCTAATACTACCACGCTCCCAATTCACTTAATCGATGTTAAGTAACGCAATCAAGAGCCCATTGCAAGCATCTGTATGCAATTGATCCGTGCATTCCACTCCGTGCACACTAGCCCCAGATGCGTGCTCCCGATTAAAACGCCCATACATCGCGTAATCCCACCGATACAACTTTACTGTTAGACTGATTCTTCAGATAGTCATCTCGTGTGAATCGAACTTGCATAGCTTAATGCACCGAGGGATTTGAAAAGGTTGAATCCTTGAATCATTACTTCATTGCGGTTGTATTTGTTTCAGTAGGTAACATTTTTGTAAGAACCTAGATTTTTACTAGGTACTTATTTAGTTTTGCCCTTGAATTTAGTTTTTAGTTTTAATAGGAAAATAAAAATAAATCCAATAGCCTTACCTACATAAAAAAAATGTGTAGCCACTTACCAGTCCTGTAACTATTCATAATACATATTAATGCTGTTTAAATAAATATGTTTTAGAAGGTTAAACGTGTACTAGTCAGTAGAGCAAAGTCAGTGTCATTAACTAATTAACATGAGGCCTTGCCTCTGCGCTGCTTTGCGCACACTAACCCAACTACGTATAAACACATACATCATTCATATGTTTGTGTTCAGTGCACCATCCATTCAAAGAAAAATCGGCCAAGAGCGTGTTCGACCACGCATAATGAAGGGTTCCATAGTTGGGATGAATTTATCACAAACTTAACTTTGTAGTTGAAAACATGTTCTTCACGAGAACATATTTTTGCAACCGCAAATGATTTTATTTTACCACTTTGTCGGCGTAATTAATATGTACACCCATACCAAATTACAGCTTTCTAGGACGAAGAGTCTGTGAGCTAACCCGCGGATAGACGGACGGACAGACAGTTAGACAAACAGACAGACAGAATTACATGGCAAAACTATAGGGGTCCTTGTTTACTACGGAACCCCAAAAAAAACGTCTATTGACGGCTTTTTAAGACGCATGCTAGAAGATATGAATAACGAAACTATGAAAACTGACCCACTTTTTGTTATTGACTTAAACATTACCCAATCTTAAAGTTCGTTGTCTTTAATCAGTGGACGACCACAATAGAGAATGAACGATGAATACGGAATATTTACTTGATAGCTTGAGACATCGTTTATGTAAGGATAAGAGTAAAGACAACAACAGTGGTCCGTGTCACCCACGAGAAGCGCGGTTTGCCTCGCTTTGGACAGATACTCTGAACGCGAAGGCCGGCCGCACGCGCTGCCGCAGAAGGGAGCGTGACGTCACCAGGTTCACGTCGAGTGACGCTCACTCATTCGTACAAGAATGTATGTTGTAAACAATGAGTCTCTTACTAACAAAGACGTCGCGTCGGCCTCTTTTATCATGAGTTTAGATACCTACTTTCTCACAGCAGCCATAAAAACTATATTTTCTGGTTCTCACATGTGAGTATTACGGGTTTTTGACAATCGGGTGATGGATAATTGACGATTGATGATATGCCTATGGTCAGCCAACCAAAATAATTGAGGAGAGGAGTGGTTTGCTCGACCTCTCTCCCCATATGTCAAGAACAAAATCAGGGCAATATGGTCCGTAATCCAATTTCCATAAGGCTCTTAAAGCTTTCCCAAAGTATGGAAATGACTAAATGTTAATGTTAAGAAAAAATCAACAACTATAAATACTATGGAGTGACTATTATGGTCCCGATAGTGGCAACCACAACACAATGTCAGTGTCAAGCCTGGTTAGTAGATTACGATTCGACGAAGCAGTGAACTCACGCAAAAACTATATATGGTCGTACACCTCACCGATTACTGACGGAGACCAAGGTTAACCACTATTGACTACTGATTTATTAAAAAAAACTATACATATTTTAACTCGCTCTGTTGTCAAGTTATTCTGAGAATTATTCAAACCACCATCATAGAGCGATATACATAAAGTATGCGCGCTTTATTTCATTTTGTGCTCAGTAAATGTCAACGATACTTCTTTAGTTAGGTATCTATAAGACGACCCTCAGTTTTACCCACTATTCATTACTTGGTCAAGGTTCTGTTTATGTGACGTCATGTTTAGTAATCATGTTTACCTCGTCTATTCTACATACAAGTCAGTCATACTGGCGATTGTGTCAATATGTCAGCATATTTAAACCACACTCTTAAAACACAGAAAAGAGATGACCCCTCCGCCTTCCCAATCCCGAGTCACATAGAATCTTAAATCGACATAAATGATGTGGATGACATCACCCAAAACACCAGTGTTGTAGCGATGTGTAATACAATATGCAACAGAAATGACTCATAAACACAATGTTATTATGAACTGCTGATTCCACAAAGTCCAGAGCTGGATGGAAATGATATTCGTGGGGATGAATAATAAAACCTTTATGTATTTCTAGTATCTAGCAACTTGTTAGGCTAGATCGCAAATCATGCCCATTATACCGTAATTAAAGCGTTCATTGACTTTTACTGAATCTAATTTGATGGCCAAACCAGGTTACAGTTCATGTATCTTTAATTTGAAATGTTGATACGCTCCGTTGTTCCAGATCAATGATAATTATTCAAAACGATTCGTCAGTCAGGAAACAAAGACCGAAGAAGGTTCAACGTTTCAAAATCCTTTTGTATACTGCTGTAGGTGTTGGTTTCGGCAGGCAATTGATGTTAATATGGGGCGTTAATTGTTAGAACCATGGCGGATAACGGAGGGTTCATACGTGGGCTACCGTCTCGTTCTCATGTACCTAGTTGTTAAGTAGAAAGTTGGGAAAACGAGGATAAATTATCAGGCGAGCTCTCAAGGCATGTTAGACGTTAGTACTACCATATGCAGTGACTCCATATATGGGTGGAGTCGGGAACATAGACGTGTTCTCACGTACATCAAGAATGTCACAACCGCTCGTACCGTTTTTCATTTGTTACCGGTATTGACACAACTGTTTTCCAAAGAAATTGTACTAAAAGTAGCTTAGATGAACCTTTTTACAGACAAAAGACAGCGCTATGGCAGCAGTGAAGAAAAATAAAACCTTTAATAGCGACCCACATTTTTCGGACAATATGCGTACAGACGCCAGCAGGTTAACCCAACCGACCCGAAACTGTCAAATTTCCCAATCAACTTTGAACCTTAAACTTTAGTGATAAAGTTGAAAATCTATTAAAGAAATTTGACGGATTGTAGTAGACTAATGTGCTGGCGTCTGTACGTATAATTCTTATGACTGGCGTTATTAAGCACGAAATGATGTATTATATTATATATTTAATGTCTTATTTTTGACATCTTAAAATATTTTTGTTTATCGAGTTCTGTGAATAGATATAGATAGTTCTGGAGCAGATTTATAAATACTTTGACGATAAACCGAGTCTTTGGCTTGATGCAACATTATGCGTAGCTGAGCTATCACAGTGGTATTCCGCTTCGTTTATATCTCTACAGATGTTTCCGTTGTCATGGTTTTCGTAACAGAAAACTGATTATAAATATAATCGAAATATGGTTCTATGGCGGTATTTAACTGTCGTTAACGTGAGACTTTTACCTACTTTGTATGTAGCTCTGGTTACCTCTAACTGTTCTAACGACGCTACCTTTTATTTCATAATATATTTTTTCTGTTTTACGGAACCGTTTGATCTTAAGTAGCTCTCTTTCAATTGATTTGAGATTAGTGAACACAAAATTTAAAGATGTAAGTACCTAATTTGTTTCGATATATATTTACGTAGCCACATTGAAATGCTGCATGCTAACTTGCTAAGTGCGTGTCACGTAGGTAGTAGGTACCATGTTTACACGGCCTGAAAGGTGCGTTGATAACCGTGTGTAAAGAAAGCTTTAGACAGTAAGACAGACTGATAATATAATACTTTCGCTAAATGTTATATAAAAAATCCAACCAGGTTGTTTAAAGGTTATTCGCACTCGGACATAAAAATCTATTTCACCGCTCTAAATTAATATGTTTTACGTTAAACGTAAAACAAATAATCAATAATCATCATCAACATAATCATCAATAATCATATAAAAACAAAATAATATTTAATCTTAAATTAAATATTATTTTGTTTTTATATGATTGAAGTCTCCAAGTTTGAAACTGCAATGTATTTCGTAGAGCCACGATGATCAAATTCTCATTGACGAACAATTTTGCGATTAACATTCATCATAACAAAGTGCGCAAAAATAGAATTTAATCCTTGGGCAAATTGTGTTATATGGGGACTAAGTGACTTTAAATGACGATGTGGATACGAATGACATCATACTCAAATTCTGTTCTTATATTGGTTAGTTGCTATTACCTACTTACTTACTTTGACGAATTGAGTCCTATCAATTGAACATATTCTGAATATGAAGTAGACACGTAACGGTAGCTACATCTGTTACGTTAACTGCTCTGTCGGCACTGTCTTTATCAGAATCATCATCATCAGCGTTTTCGAAAGCTAAATCTATTGTCGGTGTCACCAGTCGAGATGTCATATAAATAATGTTAATTATTTGTTGGGCGATAGTTTAATTGAAATCGTCTTCCCACACATCACATCATTCTTAATTGTTCGGTTCGGCATGTCAGATTATATGATATAACAATGACGATGATGATATATGACAGATGTTATGTTGCTGTAAAAGCTTGAAAAATGTCCTCACCTAATGTTAAATAATATTTCCTAATGCAGAATGACTACCTATACATATATGGTGTTTTCACAATTTTTGATGAAAATTACCGAATAAAAACATGAAGGGACATCCAGTTCTATGCTTTTTTATCGACATTTTATAAAAACATCAAGTCTTTTTTTCACATTTCGACAACCTGATACGATTTAATAACGACAAGTTTAGTTGACGTTAATTAAAAAGTTGATTAGTTGATAGATAGTTTAGGGTTAGAATAATATTTCTTTTTCAACTTTGGATATTCTCATTATGACGTCTATTCGCGAATCTTTACGTACCTAAACATTGGCGTGTGCGCGCGTAAAAACAAAATTTTCAAAAATAACTTGCGACTCACACTGTTCAAGGTAAGGACGTAGCGTAACCCAAATATGTTCTAAAACAAAATCAAGGCCGTTACCACACACGGCGCAACTATTACATTAAATAAGATATTTATAATCGGAAATAAAAAAAACATTTTAAAATATGATGTCAGTTGAGTTATTTACCTTGTATGTGAGGTTCAAACTAATAAAGTAAATCACTGCTTATCACTGTTTACCACTTGTTAATCACTTGGACAATGTGAATGATCACTGGGTATCTGTCGTGCTCGTAAGTAGTGCGTTTGTCCGCGGGCAGTACGCGATGTGACTGTTCGCTCGCCAGAGATCGTCTGACTTCTGAGGGAGTCACGCTCGCGCGCGACTGTACGCAGAGCACGCCAGCCGGCTGACATAAAATGTACTCTGTGCGGCTGACGCACGCTGATGATGACAACGCTAATCATACTGCACCACCCGTTTTCTTGGATGGGATTCATTAGGTATTAAGCAATATAAAGAAGTATAACAGTAGTTACAGTAACTATTTTACATCTGTGGGAGAAAATGATTGGGTAGTTAATCCGCTGTACGTGGTAACAACGGTACGGCAACTCAGTGACATTAAAACAAATGTATCTACTTAAAGCAGAATTAAATGAAAAAATCACTGAAATATTGAAGAGTTTATTGTAGTTTTTTGTAAGGTTGGTGTTTGGCTGAAACAAATATTTCGAATGTTGGATTCACACTTAGAAAAAAGTGAAATGACAGAAAATAAACTTCACTCATTTGACAAGACAAAATGTACAAAATAAAGTTATTATAGTAAATAAAATCATTAAAAAATCAGTAAGTTGACAGAAAATGTCTTGGAAATTTACATAGCTCCAAGCTTAATCAAAATGATAAACATACTATCGTACGTGGGCATGAACATGCAGTCCGAAATTTGTTTATGGTGTCTACTGGGGCTCGTGCGAACCATCTTCGACGCCACGCTCTTCAAAGTGAACGCCAATCTAAAGCAGGTGCCGTGCCGTCATGACAGATTTATTAAAGAATCCTATTAGAATATAATTAAGTAGATGCAGAGCCGCCTACTGTTGACACACATGTGTGTTGTAGAAGTAAGTCTGTTGGGAGGTTATCTTTATACCGGGTACTTATACCTGTGTACACACGGCTACATTTCGAGCTATACTTTCCAGTAGGTATAAGCTGATCTCGCATTATACGGAAATCCTATACAATGCGAGATCAGTATAAACTGGAAATGTTTATCTTGACGTAGCCGTGTGTACTCGTATATGAATCCTAATAGAATATCCTAACTTAATATTATAAATGTGAAAGTGAGTTTGTTACGCTTTCACGCTAAAACCGCTGGACGGATTTTGATGAAATTTTTCACATGGGTAGACCATGATCTGGGTTAGGACATAGGTACTAAGGATAATTTTTATCCCGATATTCCCACGGGATCGAGACTTATGCGCGTGAAACCGCGGGGCGCAGCTAGTATGAACGTAAAGGAAGGTATAAGTACTCTATACCTATTTGAATATGAACAGTGAATCTTTGCTTAGCGGGATATCTTCTCATGTTCAGGTATCATTTTCATAGTATTATGAGAGATAAATAATTATAAGTTATCAGATTATAATTAATTAGTTTAATAAATCTATCATAATTTCAAAATGTAAGTGTTTTCTTTTAACTTTGGAGTAATGGATATTCTTGATTCGGTATAAGAGCTGTGTAGCGCAAGCAAAAACATGATGCAAAGGCTAAGGTCATCTTTTACTGATTAAAAAGTACCTAATGCTCTTTCAATGGGTCATCTGTTACATCTCAGAATTACTGAACCGATATTGATATAAACCAAATGGTATTATGTATAATAATTGCTACCGTGACGTCAGTTACGAACTTTAAATTTATAATTTATTTTAAGCACTGTTCTCATGTAAGTGACTTTGTGTCTTTTTTTAGAGTTATCTTTAAACCTAAGTCATTTAGATCTCTGTTGTGATTTGAAATTGAATGTAGAAAAAAAATAAAATAATTATGTTTGACTTCATTGATAGATCAAAGATAAGACATAAAACTTCTCTGTTTTAGGGAGATTAGTGGCATTGGCTTTTAATGTCGTTAGGAAAGACAGGGAGAGGAGAGCATATTGGGAAGAGGGAACAGGGACAATACTTAGTCACTATACGTGAATAGAAGCTTCTTGAAACTCCTAAAATTGAAGAAAACATCGTACGGGTGGCCACTGATATGATGAAATCCTGATGATAACCGTGCGTGGACAGTGAATTTTTTTGTAATATTTTTTCTCAAGTGACTGAACGACATCGCTTAGGCTGTTAATTAATCATCAGCATTTAACACGTAGGTACGCAATATTTACGTAATCGTTTACCCACAGGATGTCACATTTCCTCAATTGACAAACAGCTGATGAGTATTGTCGAGGTTTTCAATCAGTTTCAATATATAGTATACGAGTACGTAGGTAAGTACTAAGAAACACAGTTTCATTTCAAAGCGAATCAATAATAATTATGTTTTATGGAAAACAATTATAGTTATTATTAATAATAGTAATATAATTATAATAAACGTAGGGTAAGGCCTCTTCTCATGCAGAGAAAGCCTGAGCATTGATCAGTTATTATGGGTGGGTGTAGGTAATATTATAAATATAGAGTTGCGAGTTGCTATCCCATCGTCAGT
This sequence comes from Xanthia togata, assembly GCA_963853775.1. Classification (NCBI taxonomy): domain Eukaryota; kingdom Metazoa; phylum Arthropoda; class Insecta; order Lepidoptera; family Noctuidae; genus Xanthia; species Xanthia togata. The sequence continues at coordinate 14,411,936 of OY970795.1, read as the reverse complement.
CTATGAATAGCTCTTTCTCTGTCAGTTTTGACGACCCGCGTGAGATGATAAGCAGATGAAGATTTCCGTGTTCGGTAGTCCCCCCAGAAATCAGGAAGAATAGGTAGTATTATGATGGAGTAACGTTTACTTAAAAGCATGTCGGTCTTCAAATCCCACAGATACACAATGGTTTACAAACTCACGAGCGACATCCAAGAGGTATGGAATTATTATAAATTGTTGATACCTACATATACTTTTCAACTCCCCTACCTACATGCGTCGCGGTCGTTAAAGTAGGTACCTACTTACCTACTGTATCCAAGCTTATTGTAATTACACAAATATTAAACGAATATAATTACAATAGTTATTTGTTATACAAGAGTGCAAAGTTGCTTTTTAACCGCGTGTTCAATTTTGATGACCGAGCAAGCGAAGGATTCTAAAATTGAATCACGAGCGCAGCGAGTGATTCAAAATTAGAATCCTGAGCGTTAGCGAGGGAATCAAAAGAGCACGAGGTGAAAAATCTTTGCACTCGAGTGCAACACGTAACTTTTCATTCCACCTCAGCGAGGAAATGACTAAATACAAAAAAAAAACGTTTACAATCACAAGATCAATCAGTTTAGGTATTAATTACTACATTATGACAGGTAAGTATTACAGAATAATCTTTAAATTATAACAAAATAATACTAAGGTATAATTAATAAAATTTTAAAGTAACGTTGCTACAGTTATTTAAATTGAGTGTAATATTTTTGTTTGGTACTGTAATATTGGTGTTAGTCACTTGTGTACTGTTTTTCGGTAAACTATCTGTCATACTTAATAGTTGTACCGATTCATCGGATTCCCTTGGCGTGAATGTTGGAGAGAGAGGGAGATGGTTAGGTGTTTCATAACGGCTTATTTTTGATGTAGAAGGGCCAGTACAAGGATCCGATTGAGGCTCTTTCAGTGTAATGGCTCCTACGATGCCTTCACATATTTTAGACTTATTTTGGATGGAATCCTCTATGTATCCCTCTACAACTGCATTGGACTTCCAGCCTCCGTGGCGCTTAAGGGACAGCAGATCAGCTCCGGAATCAGCCAAAAGTGTGGCTGAAGTTCGTCGGAAACAATGACCCGTGTACAACAGGGGTTCTGGAAGTTCAAGAAATGTTGCTATTTCTCGTGGGATACTGCCAATTTTATTAGTACCCATAGGCTGTCTAACACACTTTCCATTGCGATACTGTAGAAAAAATCGATTGATTGGAGTGTTAGGCGGGCGTAAGGCTTGATATTTCTCAACAATCGTTACGTATTCCTTGCGAATGACGAAGTTGCGGTCTCTTTTTGTCTTTGTATTAGGTAAATTAATTAATAGTAAGTCATCTGAATGTTTCTCAATGTTTTTGACATTAAGTTGTGTTAGTTCATTAGTTCGACATGCTCCGTTTATTCCAATAATAAGAACAACCTGTAACGTAAAGAGTATTGTAGTAGATAAATGAATAAAATTGATATGAACGCATAATTATGCCTATCAACATCTACTAAGTATACTATTTAATTGAGATTAATATACTTAAGTAGATACTGAATGTGCAACTGACTTACTTTTGCCGCCAAATATACGGAATCGGGTGCTTCGTTAAGAAACTTTTCAATATCAGATACTGTGAAAACCTTCGATTTTTTTGGTTGATGACCAGATGAGGCTCTTTTTAAAAATGCCACTAATTTAGGATAGGTATCGATATGTTTGTCTTTTTTCATCTTTATTGTTGCTTTTAGCATCGAATACGTACTCCATAGAGTGCTTGCTTTCTTGTTCTCGGATAATTCTATAAAATATGCCAGCAAAACGTTTTCTGAGAAAGTTTTGGCTCCTTTTGCTAGTCGCCACGTGTTGAACATATCGTACTGTTTTAAATACTTCTCGCGTGATTGTTGAGGGAGAAAGCTCATTTGCGCATTATTAACAGTTTCAGTCAATTCTGTTGGCGTCAAGCAAACTTCCTCGTCGCTAGAATCACTCATTTTAGTTTTTTCACTTGTTTTCAAGTTTCTTGTTTTTAATATACCTAAGGTTTAACAATGACGTGAAAAAATGCCGCGTAAAGAACCGCGTACAAAGCAAATTGAAAAAAGAACACCAAGAAGGTTCCGAGTCTGAGTTTTTAACAAATTAAAAAAAAGTTGTATGATATATTCGGCACCATAGAGGTAGCAGTAAATAGGTTTAATGTTTTTTTTAATTCACAAACTTAGTGCACACGATGTTCTAAATTCAATTTACTTTATCCTCTAGAGAATAAAAACGGCTTTTCCACTCAGATACTGAAGATTAAAAATACTCTTTCCGAGATGGTGGGATGAAAAATCCTTTATTTTCCGTTGTTAGGTGTGGCAGATGAACATGCCCGCCGAGCTGTCGAAGCCGGTGCAACGCGCCCTGCGCACCATGGTGTCCGGCGTCATGCTGGTGCAGTGCTTCACCGTCTACGTGTACCTCGCTGCTTACATAGTCCTTCTCTATCCTGTGTTCCTGGTACGTCATCATTACCACACAATCAACTAGACTGCGGTCGATCGATGGTATACATACACGCACACAAATATATTTTAAGACGTAATATGAATATACCCATGTAGTGATTCGGTGATATATTTTGGGGCGACGGTTGGCGTCAAGTGACCACAATCAGCTATCTAATTACGTAACACATTTTCGTAAACGATTACGACTAATCTGTTTTATTTTGACAGTTCAACAACATTAATTGCGTTATTTACGTTGTTGAACTGTGGATGAATTAGCCGATGGATTAGCAATTTGTTTCAGATTCTGATTGATCTTGTATTACGCAATTAGGGTACTGGTTGCACCCTTGCCAATCCCCATTTATTCGGGGTCCACGCAGCATATCATTTACCTACTTCAATACATCTCAATCAGTCGTCAGTCTCAGTACTATGTGGCCATTTTTTTATTTTCCACACTATGATGATGATGATGATGATGGGACTCCCTTTTCCGCACTTAGACTCTCATTTGGTCCGTTGTGCGTGGGGATACTGGCTAACAGAGCCAGCCTAGCTTCGCCCAAAAGCACAGAAGCCTCCTGGGGGCTTCACAGGCTTCGCGGAGCGACCTCACTGGTCCGAGGATTTCTTCCCGTTGAGAAGCCACAGCCTCGCACTCCAGGATAACGTGGGCAGCTGATTCCTCGGCGTCAAGGCAGCCCCTGCAAAGGGGGCTATCTGTGGCGCCTATGTTGAAAAGATGTTTGTTGAGGGGGTTATGGCCCGTAATTGTTCCTATAATTATTCTAAGGTTATTTCTACCCAGGTTGAGAAGTTTTTTTGGTTAATCGCGGGTCTACAATTGGTAAAGCCAATTTTGACTGTCTACAGTCTGTTGCCCGTGACCATCTGTTGTTATGGAGTTCGGTCGATCTTTGGCGAATCCATGCACGAAATTGTGAGAAAGGCAGAGGGAGAAGTGGATACGGGCCTAGCACTTCCATATCAGAGCCTCTCTTCGCAAGTTCATCAGCGGCATCATTGCCTAAGGATCCACTATGCCCTTTGATCCACTGGAGGGTAATGCGATTAAACTTCGATAAACTCTCCAGAGCTAAATGGCACTCATAAATTAATTTATTGTTAGTTTGTTTGTTTTCTAAAGCTTTGAGCACAGATAGGCTGTCGGATAGGAATTTAATACCGTAGTCCCGGATGCCTAAGCGCTTTACTGCTGTTGCGGCTTGTGTTAAGGCAACACATTCACATTGGAATATCGAACTGTGTGTGCCTAGTGGTATGTGAATGTTAAGGTTGAGGTCAAGGGAGTGTACGCCAGCACCTGAACCGTTTTGTGTTTTTGAGCCGTCTGTGTAGATGCGCACTTCATGGGCTCCTGACTGATCCTTTTCCTCCTGAACTGTTTGTATAGTATAGTTTTTTTTGAACAAGGGTTGGTTTGGTGTTCTATCACACGGGGCAGCGATGAGAGGTTGGTACTCAATCGCCCGGTCCAGGATATTAGCGTGTGGACTGGTGTGGTTTTTGCCCCATATGCCCAGATGCATTAGCCTGATGGCAGCTAGCGCCGCCTCCTGCTGTATGTACAGGTCAAGGGGAGTTAGTTGAAGGGCTATCTCCAAGGCTGCAGTTGGGGTGGTTCTCATGCAGCCAGTGGTAGCCGTACAGGCCAGTCGTTGGAAGCGTTGTAGTCTGGTAATGGTGGTCGAGAGTTCAGTCCTCGTCCACCAAACCAGAGCGCCATAAGCCAACATTGGCCTGATTACCGCTTTGTATAACCACAGAGTTATCTTCGGAGAAAGCCCCCATGTTTTCCACACTATTTATACATCATAATCATCGCCTTTAAGCTCGAGGAGCATCAGCTATTCTAAAGTTTGTTTTAAACAAGAACGATTCCATTTAATTCAATTTAATACACGCAACCATTTTACGACAGATACCTATATAAAAACAGAGCGTTGTGCACATGTAGCTATGCAACATATTGACAGTATATCTAGCACATTCGCTACGTGCTGGTTTATTAATTTATTATTTGATTTTTTTTAAATAAAATTATGATGCTGTTTCAAATCTTTGTTTGAGTGCATTGAACTGTCTGCATTTTATCTAAGTCGTCATAAAGTACATAGATATCCAATTTAGTGCTATTTGCATTCATTGATTCAGACATCAACGATAGGAAGAGTTCATCTACACAAAAATGATCCACCAAGTATATAATCATTATTGCATTGGTTCAATATTCAGTACTTCGGTAAATCAGTCTTGCAACTTATACTTACTGAAACAACTTTTAACCAAGGCTTTGGTCTACACGTTACATTCCACATCTAGATAGTGGAATACAGCCCCGTTGAAAGTGCTCAGTAAAAAGTCCCCTTCTCATACTGAAATAACATAACATTACGCCTGTCAGCACCGAAGGGTTAGGCAGAGGTCTCCCTATAGAACACCCACATTGCGTCAGTTATGTTTAACTCCCATGTAATAGGGGGTGAACCTATTGCTATCAACCGGACACAAATCCAGCCGGCTGTCGCTGAGAAATTCCTGCTAGAAAACGGGAACTGGGTACTGGGGTGGGACTGGGTATCGAACCCAGCACCCTAATTGCGTAACACACTTTCAATCACAATCTGTTTCATTTTGATGGATATTGCTAAAACATTTCTTCATATATTCGAAAAATTTGTCTGCTCAACAACTTAAATAACGCAATGAATGTAGGACCTCATGCTCAGCAGTAGCGCTTTCGACCACTAGATCAACGAGGCAGTCCAAAAATCCAAGTATTGATAACCGGACTAACTCGTGAGCAAGCGTGTTTAGCGAATTTAGACTTCGACCACGTCTAGTCAAACCACAAGTTATTGCTGCCTAATTTCAACAAAGAGCCTGCTGGCATCCTGCCTTTGTAGAACCTAAGTTGTAACTATAGTTAGTGTCAAATGAGGCGGCTATAGCGGTCACTGACCTCTATCTATTTATAGATTCAAAACAAAAACAGAAATAAATTCAGTTGAAAACATGCTTCCTATTGCCTATCTTTTAAACCGAAAAAAAAAGAAGGAGGTTTTGTTTACGACAGCGCATAACTTTTTATAGAATAGTGCGATGTTAACGATGCTTTTTTTATTGAAAAGGGTGTATCTTGTAGTTGGCCCCATTTAAAATGAATAAAACAACATCCCCCCCAAAGGGTAGAAAATGGGAGTTGATTGATTTTTCACCTACTGAATTTTTACATGTGAACCGATACTGTTGAAACTTAGCACACATACTTATATACTCGTAGTTCTGATGACAGTTCAATAAAATAGAGACCTGGAGTTGATTTGATGATGTAGTCAGAACACAGTCGAGAGAGCTCCTCAACAGTTTACAGCAGTTACATCGTGCTTGATGAGAACTTTAGACCTAGCTGGGGTATGACTATCATCGAGGGTCTGATATTGGAGACGAAGTTCCAACTATTAACTGTGAGATCATACTGAAAAACTACATAAGTTTCGAAATTAACGTTTAACATGTTTAGAGTTAATACTTATTACAGCTTGCGCGGCGGAGTTAGTGTGTCCATTTATGCTCTTATAGTTACAGCAAATCCCTTACTTCTGGCATTTTTCCTTTAAAATGGAAAATGGCAAAGTTGGTGCCTATACATTATCAACCGGATAACAATGATAACATTAAAAGCTATAGGCCTATTTCTTTCAACGACTCTGCTCGGATTTCCAAAACCATCTCAAATCTATTCATTATCGATCATAAGAACGGATTTGTTGGATCACGATCAAAAAGTACTTATTTGGATCCATTTGCGGAACTTTTAATTAGGGCTGTTGATGGTGGTCATCAGGCTGACGTCATTTATACTGATTTCAGCCAGGGCGTTTAATAAAGGTTCCTCACACAATTTTTTTTATTATGAGATGCGTCCTTACGGTATCAGTGCTGACAACTTGCTTGAAAGGGTGATTTCATATTTAGCAGATAAATATTTCTTTGTAGTGGTAAACGGTTATCAATGTAACGTATAATATCTCCTCTGGAGTCCCACAAACCACGCATCTGGGGCCAATTTTATTTAAGTATTTCATTAATGACATTCGCAGCTTTTTTCGGCACTCTGAAATGTTTACGTATGCGAATAGCTTAAAGTTTCTCAGAATAATTAAGTCTATCAAGAGACTCCTTGCTCTACAGATGAACCTTAATTAATAGTCTCATTCAATGGTGCAAAAGTAATGAAATACATTTGAACTCAAAGAATATGTTACCACATTCAAGTTTTTGGAAAACTAACAGCTAGACACTTTTGCACGATTGAGAGTAACAAAATAAGGCCAATTAAAAGTTTTCACGGTTATAAGAGAACATAAACAAAAAGTATTTGAGAAGGTAGACAGTTAAGTAAAGACAGTATCTTATACGTTTCAACCAGCGCAAACTGTTAGCAATTACTTTACGTGATCAAAAAATAAATTACATATAATCTTTTTTAATTTAGAGATACCAGTATTGAAAACGTCGATGTCGACGTCCCGGCAGACCGCATTATACGTATGACTCGCTCTGACTAAGTATGAATTCCGTCTGTAATTCGTTCCTACCGTAGAAGTATGCAAAAGATAAGGATTGCGCAGAAAAGCAGAAGGAACACGCAGTCTGATTTTGTTCAGCAATTCAGGAAGCTCGGTTGAACCGTTGGCAATTATAAATAAAAACGCCAAATCCGCAATACTTCTACGCTCAGAAAGAGGAAGTAGATGAAATCTTTTACAGCGTAGGAGATAAGTGGGAGAGTAAGTTTTAGACCGGGACTGAATATACCTCAAAAATTTCTTTGTATGCCTTCCAATCGATTGATGTACACTCGAGAGCAATGAATCCGGGTCACTTAAAGAATCCTAAAAATCTCGGAAACTAAAAATGCTAGGTTAATGCAATAAATTGTATTTAATAGACAATGTAATACTCCTTAAATGAAGGTATTAAAACTTCTTAGTTATTGTAAAGTTATATCATAAAAAAATCAAATTTGAAAAAGGGCCACTTTCGAAGATGGAACTACGAAATTACAGCATTTGGTTTTGCTTTTGTTTGTAATCTGTCATTTATGTGGGTACATAAACCATGTTGATAGTGCTCTATATTCATTATTCAAGCTGAAATTATGTCGCTTACGCCTGAAGAATGCACCAGAATACTTACAATGCTGGAAACCGGCCGGAGTCAGCGCGATACAGCCAGGACTGTCGGTGTGTCGCTGTCAACAGTACAAAGAGTTCTCCGACGTTACGAAGAAACTAGTTCTAACCTACGCAGACCAGGAACGGGCAGAACCAGGTGTACCACAGCACGAGAAGACCGATACTTGGTGAACACCATGCTTCGAAATCGCTTTCTTACAGGAACTGAACTCACAAATCAGTTTCGACGCCTCGGAGGAAGTAACCCAAGTGCATGGACAGTAAGACGTCGGCTTGCTGAATCTAACTTAAAACCCCTTAGACCTGCAAACGGCCCTAAACTGGAGCGTGGGCATCGTATTTCAAGACTAAGATATGCCCAGAGCCACGTAAATTGGAGTATTGAAGATTGGTCAAAAGTTATGTTCTCCGACGAATCAAAATTTATGCTCTACAAGCACGATGGAAGACACAGAGTGTATCGAAGACCAGGGGAAAGATTCAAGCAAGCATGCATCGAAGAAAAAGTAGCCTACGGTGGTGGGTCTGTACTTGTGTGGGCCGGAATTTCTTCTGAAAGTCGCACAGAGCTGGTGATCATAGAAAACGGCTCTTTAACTAGCGAAAGATATGTGGAAGAAATCCTCAATGATCACGTTGGTCCATTTATGGTCAATTTAGGTGAGGATGCTATATTTATGCATGACAATGCCCGACCTCATACAGGTAGGATTGTGAATGACTACCTTCAAGAGATGAACATTACTCGTATGGAGTGGCCAGCGCGCAGCCCGGATATCAACCCGATCGAGCATGCTTGGGACGAGCTAGGCAGATGCGTAAAACAACAAAACCCTCCCCCAATCACGCTTCGTGAGCTCAAAATTGCTCTCACAGAGGAATGGGAGAATATTCCCTAAAATCGTATAAGGAACTTGGTGTACAGCATGCCAAACCGCGTAAACGCAGTAATGGAAGCACGAGGAGGCAATACGAAGTATTAATTTTCAAGAAAATCGTAATAAAGTTCAAAAATTTCATGTTTCCTATTTTTGTTTTAAGGAGAGATCAGCAGTTTTTTTCTTTATGTAATTTTGTGTTAATAAAATGTATGGTGACTCATATTTTTTTTACTTTCATTTAAGGAGTATTACATTGTCTATTAAATACAATTTATTGCATTAACCTATCATTTTTAGTTTCCGAGATTTTTAACATTCTTTAAGTGACCCGGATTCATTGCTCTCGAGTGTATATGTTGTAATAATAATAATATAATATGTTTAAGTGTATGTATAATATAATATGTAATACAATATATTACAATAATATTATAAATGCGAAAGTGAGTTTGTTTTTTTGTTACGCTTAACGGCTTAATGGATTTGGATAATCATTTGGCACATGATTAGATCATGACTTGGGTTAGGGCATAGGTTACTTTTTATCGCGATAATCCCACGGGATTGAGACTTATGCGGGTGAAACCGCAGGGTGCAGCTAGTAATCTTATAAAGACAGTGACATTAATGAGGACAAATTTAATTAGATATACCCTATATGTGACCACGGAGTTCTGTTCTGTGGCTGAAAATTTACCTTTACACCTTTTTTATTTAGGCCCTACTAAAAAAGTGTCCAAGATGCTGGCTGGGTTTTGTCATTAGACAGTGTATGGTACTTTACTATAGTTTGTAGCATATTAGAATATTGTAATGTTGTGGGCCGGCCGCACTAAGCTATGAAAAATTTGCGTCGGGAAAGCCAAATATTTCACTTTGTTTTCCAAGTGTTCTGTCCATATGCCAGACTTTGCAAATTTTTTAAAGTTGTAACGATCTAATCAATATAGGTACACTTTAATTCCCTAAGTAAGCGGAAATATGAAATTCTTAACGGTTTGTCTGATTAGTTATCAAGTCTTTCTGATGTCATATGTAATGTAATAATTTTATTTTACCAAAAAAGATTATACAAAAACAAATTAAAAACTAGTAAGCTAGGTATTATAAATACAATACAAAATAGGAGCATCTGCAACCGAACTAGGTGAAACCTGTATCTCGGCATGCAGCGCCAAACCTCTCAGTTTGTGTTATATGCGTAAGTAATTAAGCTAACAAGTACAGCTTTATGTACATAAAAGAATATCAAGTAAAAATAAAATAAATTAAAATAAGCTAAAAACTAACTGAGTTGATGTGTATGTACCTACGCCGGCCTGGCGGTGAGTGTTAGGATATGAGTGTGTACGTGTGGTTATATATGGAATGATGAATGTAAGCAAATGTGTGTGTTTGAATGATATGAAGATGAAGAGCAAATACCTTAAAAGTTGCACAAAGGACCCTGTCTACTCTTGAACGATTAAAAGTCTTTCTATATCATCATAAGTTAGGGTCAGTAAGTACTTTTTTTAAACATCTAGAATAGAGTTAGATGCTTTTACATTTAGCATATTTGTTTCCTTAGTATTAAGTTTGCTCGTAAACTGGAGCTGTCAATTGACATCATTTAATTTTGGTCATGTGGTGTTTAAATTTAATTGTATGCACTGTATTATGTTTTTATTGCATGTTTTTTTTTAAGATGTAGTAGTATTGGTAGACATTTGAAAAGAAACTGAAAAAGGAGAAATATAATAAAACATTTTAACAAAAAAATTAACAGGCTAAAAAAGAAAATGAAAAGCAAAAAATAAACCTTTTAGTCTAACTGTATTCATTTAAATGATGTCATGTCTTGGCATGTATTAATCTTAATTAAATGGCTAAGTTTAATAATATTTTTTTCGGATAAGAATGATCAAAATAGCTTCGTAATTAACAATATTTTTTTAGTGAAATTCTGAAAGATTAAAATGGTTACTGTGTGTCAACCTTAGAAGATAGACATAATCGCGGATTTTTCTGTTGTTTTTGTTAAGATATATTGAATTCAGTAGAACATAAATTTTACATATCTATTACAGTTTAGTTCGCGCATGCAGGCGCTCAAAAAAGTGCCTTTTTCACGACTTCACAAAACGTCAAGTTTCAGTATTACGTTTACGTTTAATATAAAAAATATATACATATGTGGCGTCACGTATTGTGAAATTTGTGAACGCACATTAGTATACGTGGCGTCGCCTGTATTATGTTTAGTTAATTATAAGTAGTCAGGAACGCACCCTTGTAAGTGGCAACACAAAGCCACGATGCGGGGCGTTACCGATGTAACGTAGCGTCCCTGACCAGTTGGCTTGTAATAAACCCTCGCGGGACAGACTAGATATTATGTCATTAGTTTATTTAGTCCATTCTAGTCTAATTAGTTATAGGTACTAATAGTGTACCTAAAATTAGACTAATACGTGTGATGATTATATTATTATTTACTACAAGTTGAAGTTTCTCTTCTGCTCTATAACTACGCTTCACCTCCAATATCGTAAAAGGAGACAGGTGAAATACCTTCTACCTTTGTCCCTAAACATATATAAACCTTCTGGAATACATTCTCTAAATGATGTTGAAAACTTCATGAAAATACGTTGCGTATTTTAGAAGAACAACGCGGACATACAGACAAACGCGAAAAGCTACTTTATTTTATAATATTTAGAGATAGAGAGGTGAGATACAGATTCATGAAGGTTGCATGGTACAACCATGCAGGTTAAAAGGCTCCTACATCAGCTACGTCCGTACTGGATAAAATAGAGATAATGTAGTGTCGAATTTTACACATCTGCGACAAATACTAAATCAACCTGCCTATGCCTACTGAGAACATTTACCTAATGCCAGAAATAATATTTAACTATATGAGGTACGTCTTTTACAAGAGACAGCGTATGTCAGGACGAACGATACACGATAATCTGACACCACGACAAGTGTCAGTCAAGTTAAATATTAATGTGTGCACAATGTGCACTCACACAAACTAACGTCGCCATACTTAAACCTCGTCGTGCCTAACCTGGCAAAAAAGATGCGACGCGGCCTCCTGCAGAGAAAACAAATTGACGTGACAATTCACATTAGCCCAGAAGGGGTTAAGTATAAATATACTACAACAATGGCTTAAGCTTCCTCGTACGTTATGGAGTCAGAGGAAGAGAAGGTCAGAACTGTGTAAGATATCACACCTAACTTATGAACTTACTCCAAAGCGAAAATTTTCAAAATTCATCATTTGGAATTAACGTTAAACCCCAAATACTGCTACTAGTCCATATTGACTGAACTGTGAGTCCTAAATCATCAGCCGAACCAATTGTGTCAACAAAACACGCTTTGCGAAGGCTATACGGTCTCAGCCTAGACCGAGTGCCACTCCCCCTTGAAAGTCAATTTATACAATACTTAAAAGAAAACGTTTCCGGGGGGGGGGGGGGGGGGGGGTTAAATCTACACTATTGGACCAGACGGGTGTATTTTATGTAAAATAAAACAGACAAATAATATTATGTTTTAAACATAGGTACCTAATAAATGAAATTGTTTTCTATTTTATAACAATTTTAGTTAGCTCGTTGTGTCGGGGGTCGGGTTGCCTCCTTCCCTCAAATATGGCGAGGGGGGTACTGGCTGATCTTTGCGTTAAGCTCGTGAACGGGTGCTGCTTGTGGTGACTGGTCGTCTTGCTGATCATGGTTTTGTTCTTGTTATTAGTAATTAACTGTTTATTTATTTTACCTCGATGGTCCTAGTTTATCAATTATAACTCTAGTTACAGCTATATGTAAGCGGGCACGCCCTTTATGCCTGGAGGCTTTATTTTCTTTTTTAGATATTCTTTACATTTAGTTATTTTTATTTCTGCTTGAGTATAGATCTCGATGTTTTTGGTTGGTATATTGGCGTGTGCTAGCTGTCATATGGCTAATAATTTTATGTTTTGTGTTGTGTTATGTAAATTATTTTGCATAAGTACTTATTGTATAGAATCATTTTATTTTTCCTAATTGAACAGACAGCTGTGCTGCTGGGGAGTTTGTTGCGCCACTTCTTCTTCCCAGCGAAAGCACTAGGAAGTGGTGAAGGGTGGGCGTTTTGTGGGACTGTCTTATGTAACTTCGACGTTCGAAAAGATTCTCAGCCTAATTTGAATAAATGACTTTTGAATTTGAATTTTTGTACTACAGAGGGCGCGCAGGGGCGCGCGCGCTCCTGCCCGCTTAGTTGCTTTACTATAAATACACGACGTTTTGGGTTCACGTTATTCCCCTGGTACGTTAGGAACGAGATCCTCCATCTCGACCTAAAGATCTCCACAATCCACCAATTTCTCAAACGCAATTCCAAGCGTTTCTTTGAGTCCGCCGCTAAACACCGCAACCCTCTGGTTGTCGAGGCCGCCAACTATGTCCCTAGTAGAATCAGTCAGATCCGCCGCCCGAGGCAAATCCTTACCGACCCAGACGACCCCATAACCCTCCTCCAGGAGAGCAATAGGGCCACAAGTACAGTGCACAAACACAGACACCGACCCGCATTCCGACCTCGCCGCCGAGGTCCTCCGCGATCGCGACCCGCCCGAGTAAATAATACTCCTCCCCGACCCTTGCCGGGTGATGCGCCAGCCCGCGTCGATGCTGAGCCAGTAGCTTTAAATTCCCCGATTAATAATAATGAATTCTCTTTGATCCAGCCTGTCCCAACTTGCTGTCCTCCCCCCAGCGACGCCCTAAGCCGAGGTCCGTACCCTACAGGGGGTGCCATTAGCGAGCGCTCGCCTAGTTTTAATTAGAATAGTTTTGCCCCTTTTTTTTTTTTTTTTTGGGTGGGAAATCATCAAATGACGTCTCCGTGGGCGTGTCAGACTCTTACTGACTAAAACCCACCCGTGTTCCTTCTGTTGCCTGTGCAATGCCAGGGGGCCACGGTATCCCTTTCGGACTTTCCCGCAACCCCGGCAGGCAATGGTCTCATCGGACCCCTTCATTCGCTGACATCTCTTTGAGGCGCGCGTGGAACACAACGCGCCGTCGACCCGGGCTTGGTCCTTACCGGACGGCGAGCTACCCATTGCTCACCGTCCGCAAGCCCGCGCCTACGGTGGCCGGGAATCGGCAACCGATTCCCGACGCCCAGGGCGTCTCCTCCTGCGGCGGCTAGGGGCGTGAGGGCGCGAAATTTGCCTCTCCCTCACGCGCTCCGCCTCCTCCTTCGCGAGCATTACTGCTTCGCAGAAGGAGGTGACGGCCTCCCATGCCCTCTCGCTCCGTACCATGGCCTGGACCAGGACCGGACGCGAGAGATCCCCGCCACCGATCGCCTCCACGAGGACACGGCGGTGCTCTGCCCAAGCCGGGCATACCTCCACCGTATGCTCCACCGTGTCCTCCGGGCGATCCACGCAGTGATGACACCCGGGCGTTTCCTCCCGCCTTATCCGAAACAGGTACCTCCCGAAACAGCCGTGTCCGGTGAGGACCTGCGTCAGGCGGAAGGCGAGGACGCCGTGGCGCCTCTCCAGCTACTCCTCAAAGAGGGGACTTATCGCCGCAATAGTGGCGTGCCCAGCACTGGGTTGCGACAATCGCACTCTCCATGACGCCATGAGATCCCGTCGGAGCTCTGTCCGCTGTGCCGCGATTTCTCGCGGCATCGGAGTCAAGCCCCGGCGTTTCGCCTCCCCGCGCCACTCCCAAATATGCGCGAGGACTTTTGCCTCCAGATCCCATGGGACGCCCGACGAGGCGGTCTGCAATGACTCTTTCAAAGAGCTTGCCCACCTCGTCGAGCAGCACTATGGGCCGGTAAGCGGACGGAGAGTCCGCAGGGCACCCCGTCTTCTTGATGAGGACCAGTTTCCCCGTCTTCCAACGAAGCGGGAACTGGCCCCTCTCCAAGCATGCGCTTAGGAGCCCCCTTAGTCGAGGCCCGAGAGCCTCTGAGGCCAGGACCCAGGCTTTCCCAGGTAAGCCGTCGGGTCCTGGGGCGGTATTTCTGGCATTCAGCCTACGTACCGCCACCCTCATATCTACCTCGGTCACCTCCAGAGCATCGTCGTCGTCGTCGGCGGTGTGGTCCGCATCAGGCACCGTAGTAGGCGGAGCCATGGGCGGGGAGGCATGTTCCCCTCGTGAAGGGAACAGAGCGCTCACCACATCCCCCACAAGCTGCGGCCGGAGACTCTGCGTAAGCGGGGGAGCCCATGGGCGGAGTTTCTCCCGCACCATTTTGTATGGGCGTCCCCACGGGTCTCTGTTCAGAGTCTCCAGCGACTCCTCGCGGGCCACTGCCCTGGCCCGCAGGATTTCCGCTTGGAGGGCGGTCTTCGCCGCTCTGTACCCCTCGTACAGCTCCGCCTGAATGACTTCCGTATCCGGAGGTCGAATACGGAGCCTCCGGTGCCTAGTGTACCGGCGTCGCGCAGTAACGCACGCATTGCGCAGTGTCGTCAGCTGACGCGACCACCAGTACACCTGGCGCGAAGCACGTCCGGGCTGGACCCGGGGCATTGCCACGTCGCATATCTCGGACATGGCCTCCCGGAACCACTCTGCCTCGTCATTGATGTCGGCAGGCCTGTCCGGTGATGACACCCAGGCCTGCACGATCGAGGCTTCCAGGAGGAGCTCCCGGTCCAGCTGCTTCAGCGCCCACCGCGGACCACTCGGGGCATGTCGGACCGAATAGTTTTGCCCCTGGCTGGAGGCTTTGAGTTTAATAGCTTAAGGCAGCCGCAGGATTGTCCGGTTAAGTAGTCATCACCTCAGAGGTGAGCTACGAGATGCCCCAGTCAAAAATGAAAAAAAAAAAAAAAAAAAAAAGTTTACGTTATTATTCGCTCTCCTACGTTCGAAGTGTGTAGGTCCGCGCGCGTCCGTTGCGTGTATCTAAGTCAGTATTCTCAGTTCATATATATGTCAATAAAAATATGTTTAAAAATCCAGTTTATATTCCCAATATAATTCAAAATAAAAATCTTTTTAATAAAAATATGACATTGATTTTTATGTAATCTATCTAACTTTAAAGCTCCGTTAGTCAATCGCCTCGATGTGTAACTAACACCTTACGTATATGAAGCTCTTTATATAGTTCGACCGATAACACTGTACCGCGCCTTAGGTATGTGCGCGCCGAGACGGGGGGACAGCATTAAAGCTCACAGTGCGTCCACATTGGAGAAGAGATAACTATGGAAGTTGTTAGAGGAGGCCTTTTCCAAGGGGCACACTGAACTTAGAGCCATAAGTACTACAAATAAAAATACTCATAACACTAATTTTCAGAATTTAAATGCTTATAAGTTGACCCCTGTCTAATCCGGCATCCGCTATAATCCGAAATGCCTTTAGCAGTAGGTACATACAAAGCACATTTATTATGGCAACTTTTCGTCAATGCGGCACCGTGACTTTTGCTCGACGCTTATTGTCTGTTTGATTATGGATACGATCGCTTGCGTTCATTATATTTCTGTCGCATCGTAGAACGTGTTTCTACAGGTGTCGCAATGGCTTTGCAATTAGTACCTACTTTATGTACCTATGTAACTTGTTGGATTACAAGGTACTCTAATCCATTTCAAAAAGTTTCGGACTACAAGGGGTCAGTACAACAAATTCGAATATCTGACACCGCCTTGCAAAACGTTTATTGGATTCTGCGCTAATCCAATAAACTTCTACTGTACGTATTGTTATTATAGAATAGCCGTAAACTGCATTGGACTGAAATAGTGAGAAGTTCATAAATAACGTTTCTGTTGAAGGAGGAGCGGCCTGCGTTAGTGTTGCCATGGCTCCTGCTGGCTGCTGTGAGGAAACTGCTGTGTGAGCTGACAAGCCTTGCCCTCGGCCTTGGCACCTGCTTGCTGCTTGGCCCCGCCAGGGCGCCCTGCATCAAGTTTGTCGTAGTCAAGTTCGCATTAATCATGCCTGCTTTCTACATGTGGATGCTTGTTTTCAGGTGATTTCAATTCTCTTTTGAAATTGGATTAAAGTCAGGCCATTTTAATAGGTAACATTTGACGTCTGTCAGTTTTATCTTCATAGTGAGTTGACCTGCATAAAAAACATCGATTAGAGTGAATGAATCGATACGGACTTGAAACATAAATATGAATTTTAAAAATCATCAGGCGAATCCCTGTCCCATTATTATTTTTTCTTTCGTAAATTAAAATAAGACCAGTACATAATTTAACAAAAAAAAAGCATTTATTCAGTTGAACTACCAGAACTGTTATTAGTATTGTCATCTTCATCACAAAGCACAAGTGCTGTCAGCACTTAGAGATATTATTAATTCATTTTCAATAATATTGTCTATTCTCATATCTCGTTCAAAATCTTGTAAAATCTTCTTTCTTTGTTTTCTCTACGATTTTTCTCCAGTCTTCTATAGTTACTTTTTGTAGCAGAGTCATCATTTTAGCAGTACTGAAGGGTGGTTCAGTATTGTTCCGCGCTGCATGACCTTTTTTTGTACCCAAATAAGCTCGATGGAGTTATACGTGCAATGGTAGGGAGGCAATCGAATAACTTCGTGTCCATGCTCTAAGGCTAGTTCATCGATTACATAGCGGAGCTTGGACGGCTTAGTTGCTTTTACCAGATTTAACAACTCAACTTTTAATAAAGTTGGACTTGCATCCACACCATTTCTTACCAGCCACGAGACAATTTCTTGCTTTTTATTTGCTTGAGTTGGTGGTTTATCAATTTGTACAGAATGATACGGTGCATTGTCCATTATAATTTTTGATGGGTTTTCTAAGCTGACTAGCAGCTTTTTAAACCACTCTTTAAAAACCTCAAAGTTGGTAATCACTTGTAGTTTTAGAGGCGAATGCGAGAAGGCAGTCTGGAATAAACCTTGAGAAGCTGATCCCGCGTGACATATAATAAGTCGGGCTCCTTTTCCCGATGGAACTTTTGAGGTGGAGGCCGCTGTATCATCGATCCATGTCCAGGAAACCGTATGATTCGCATTCAACCTTGTTTCGTCAATAAACACGACATTGTCCCAAACTGTAATTTTATTTACTTGACGTAAGAATTTTACTCTCTTCAAAATAATATCGTAGCGTTCTAGCAGGATTATCCGCATGTCAGATTTTTAAAATCTGAAGCCAATCGATTTCAAAACCTTTGATAGAGACGATTTACCGTCAAAAAATAAGCCTGCGTCTTTTAACGAACTCATTAGCTTTTCCCGTGTAGGACATTCTTTTCTCGAGTAATATCCATAAATGTGATTGCGAATTGCAGCAGCATCAAAATTATCAACGCCAACAATTTTCTTGTCCTTCTTTATTTTTTTCGGTGTACGTAAAGTATTATCTTCTGAGCCTAATGGTCCGTATTTCTCTTTCAGAATTTGAGTTACTGCCCCCTTCCCTATTCCCAATGCTTCGGCAACGCGTTCTCTCGGTTGTGTCAATGGTAAAAGAGGTCCATCGTTAACTGATTCACGTTCAAAATAATTGTACAATTTCAAAAATTATATTATTTTATGCCCGCCGTTACAAGGTTACGTTGTTGAATTTTGATGAATTGTCAAATGTTACCTATTAAAATGGACTTACTTTAGTCAATTATTTTCATCTTAATAATTCTAATTCAAACTATTTCAAAAGTTTAAAGTTACCTGTAATATTTGTGAACTTTTAGCAATACTTATAAAAGGAAGTTAGGGAATCATTAATTAAATACTCAAGGTTTTTCTGACAGCTACTATCACGCTCTTAAAGTGGCGACAGCATTCAAAACGTTTCCGGCTATCCTGTCCCCCAACGACAATGATTATGGACTGGAGCTAGCTGTCCGAAGGAGGCGCACCAAGTCTCTGCTAGGGGAAGAGCAGCTCCGCAAAAAATTGGTCGCAAACTTGTAAATATAATAATATCTTACGGTAGGTAGTACTTCTAATGAATACACTCATCGGTACCCTAACCCAAAATATTGCACTGGTAGTTCCACAAGGGGCTTGTGGCTTAATAATAACACATAGCCGCACGCGTCGATCGAAGTTTAAACCGCGGTCAGTTCGTGGATGGGTGACCGTCCATTATATACAGACCATTGTATATACAGACCCCTCCGTGCCTCGAAAAGCTCGTTAAACCGTTGGTTTCTGGTAGTCAGAAGCCCAAAAAGTCAGACTGGTTCATTCGTGGCCAGTTACTGGTTCTGGAGGTCAGATAGGCATGTAAAATAATGGTATTCAGCTGCATCTGGATAAACTGGAAGCTTACCCCAAGCGAAAAGTGGGTGCACACCTTAAACCACCAACCACCTTCCTTCCCCAATGTGAAATAAAAGCGTTATATTTTTTTTCTATGTTGTTTCCCATTGCTCTATGTTATCTTTAGTAAATTAAAAAAGTCTTTAGTGTCTTTTTTCTTAATTATATAAATAGCATGAAAACGATATAACTTACTTTACAGTTACGGAGAAAGAACTTCAAGTACTACCAATGAAACATATTTGCGCCCGGTTTTACAAACTTCATCGAAAATAGTAATGTCTTCTGATGCAAACATTGAAGAAGGACCAGAGGCAGATGTTATGAAACCGTCAACGGCAGGATGGTCGGATGTTGGTGCTTACACATACGAAGATTGGTTCGGTAGTGAAGTTATGATACCTCGTGATACTGACCGCATTTTAGAACAAATAGTTTTGATGTTGTTACGAATAGGTGTTTATTTAAAAAAGGAAGGGAATGCATCTATTACAGCTTCTCAGATATTAAACTCAGCAATACCTGCGTCGAGGCATCAGCAGCACAATATTGATTGCGCTGCAATGAATGGAGACGAAACTGAGACGCCCCCACATATAGGTAGTAGCAAAGGAAATATAGCTTCGTACCTACGTGAATATCCACAAATATTTATGAAGAAACAAGGTAACGGCCTTTCTCAGACTGAAGTTACATTTGCGACTTTAAAAACTGGTCAGAGTCATGTTGAAACTGATGAAGGTACCACAAATAAAAACAAAACAAAACAGAACTCGCCTAGTAGTACAACTTACGAAGAAATCTCATTAGTTGGGGTTGAAAAAGTACCCAGCAATCAAAAAAATATAAAATCAGATAGTCACACTACACCGAAGGATAAAACTGTTAATCTAACATTGCCTCCGGAATTGCATACAAAACGAACGACTAAAGCAGAAGAAAAAAAAATTAAATCAAAACTGAAAAAGCAACGCGTTTCAGAGTCTGAAAATTATGCCCGTGAAGTTATTAACGAAGTGCTGGATGATTTGCAAGAGAGTAATACTTCTGCAGGTAATAACAAAAAAACATCTGCAGAAAGACATTCAAATAATAACAAAAATAAAGATCCTACAGAAAGATTTAATAATGATAACATAATAAAAATGACAAATTTGGCCATTCCAAATGCAGGAAACAGTAAAAAAAATACAGAAAATCCAAGTCCGAAGGAAAACAATAATGACGAGTTAACTTTTGGCAGAACCGAGACTGTAGAGGAATCTTTGAAACCAATTAAACTATTGAGTATTGATTTAATTAAGAAAGCGTCAGATATAACAATTTTAAATGAAACTACTAAGGAAATATCTGTGCTTAGTCAAATTTTAAATGTTGAAAACAATGAACAAGTTATGCCTAGTGGAATAGAGAATGTATTTCAATCGAATGATAATAAAATACCAATTAAATCCTCAGATAAAACAATATTATTAGAAAATAACAATCGGGATTCTACGAATAGTCAAATTTTCAATTTCGGCAATCATGAAAAGTTCTCTAATGATAGTAAAATTTCGAAAGCAGGTGAAATACCGAAAGTTGACAATAATAAAGATTGCACGTATACTCAGATATCGGATGATAATAAAATTAAAGAACCTACAGGTGTTAAAAATTCAAAAGAAGATAGCAACTCAAATTTAAATAATATTAATAAAGAAATTAATAGTGATCTTTTAAATTTAAGTAATAATAAAGAGTTTTCACAAAAAAATACAGAAAAGACAGAATTAACTGAAAGTAAAATCTTTAATAACGACAAAAATAAAGAAATACCACTTCGGATACTATCAAATGATGATAAAATTACTGACTCTCTGGGCGTAAAAAAAACAAATAAAGACTCTTCTATTAAAATCTCGTGTGAGGTCAAAAATAAAGGTTCTACAGATGATAACATACCAAACAAAGAGGACAATAAAATATCTACTGTCCACTGCCACTGCAGAAAATAAAGTAACTAATCAAAAGGAAAAACATCAAGCAAATCTACACCAGACATGTTATCAAACAAACCTATAGGGGAGTATTACTACACAAATAAGACAGCAAGAAAACAAGCACGTTAAATTGTATGTATTTTATTAAGTTACGTATTTATTCATAAATAAAACGATAAAAAGGTACCCATGACTTAGGAGTCTGTCATATCCTGATTTTCACATAAGCTTCGAACTTCTGGTTGACACATACTATTTTGTACAGCTGCCACGGGATCTAAATACATTACCCGGTAATTAAATTCATTAGGATCAATCAAATTGAATTGATACATTGGTAATCTGTTTGTTATTACCCATGCCATTTGTGGTACTTCATGATCCATTCGTAAATCATTAGGAAATATCATTGTATTATTGTTTTGAGCTACAACTACTAGATTCCGGTTTGTGTACGGTTTGCGTGTGTCCCAACATCCGATACTGTCTCGCGAAATGAGGTTAAAGAACATAACACCGTTGCGGTCGACGGCTGCGGCGGAGACCTGTCCGTCCGCCCCGCGACTGTCGCCGAGCAGCTTGAACTCGCCCACGGAGTCGCTCACGCGCGTCGGATTGCGGATTACAGACGTACTCACTACGAACTCCAGGGAACTTGACATGGAATGATAGTACAGTGGTCGATCACCTTGGTAATACTTGCCTAAAGACATGCCGAATAGACCGTCAGACCACTGATAATTCAGTCCATGTAAAGTGTAGTTTGATAACAATGGCTCAGGGTAGAAGCTGTAGTGATTGAATCGCCAAAAAGCGGCGTCTTCATGTCTAAAGACAATTAGTCCGAAACGCCAGGCATCTGCGATATACACGTGCAGATCTCTGCACCGCACGTCCCTAGAGTCCACCACGAGATTAGTGATCAGTGAATTCTGAAGAACAAACTCGCTCGGGATTGAATAACGCCCCAATACTGTATCAGTACTGAGATTTATGGCAAACAATGTTGGTGGGCAAAGTTGACGTGGCGTTTCAAAGGCTTCTACTTGACCAGAGTCGAGCACCCACATAACACCGCAGTGGTCTATGCTCATGCGGAATACTGAAGTGAAGCCAGTGCAGTTATCTGTTGAGAAAAAGTAAATTATACTTTTTTTTTTTTAAGATAAAGAAGATAAAGTACCTCGAAGAGTTAGGCATACCTGCATTATGCCAGGCCCAGTTAGGGAAAGGTTCCAAGGGCGGTGATTCTGTCGGCGCACCGATGGGTACAGATGAAAGCGTGGCTGGGGTCCCCTTCTTCCACCGAGGCGTGCTGATAAACACGCGGTCTTTCCAGCGCTCTACTCCAAGAGGTATAACGTTTGTTGCGTTGAATTGCCTGAAGAAGAATAAAATTGTATTATCACTCCTTTTCACTGTACAAATCGCAATACCTCACAAATATTACCCATTGTTGATAGCTTCTTGGCGATCTCGGGGCGTAGGATATGCGTAGTCGATCTGTTTCCATCTGTATAAAGTGCCTAGCGGTTTCCTGCTAGCAATTTGTATATATCCAAAGCTTGTCGTCACGATGCTCGTCAATATTACAGATAACAATATCTGAAAGACAAGTAGAAAAACTTACAAGTTAAATACCAATAATTCGCTGAAAAACATTATCATATTCACTGTTATATGAAATGCAGGTCCATTCATATCGTTATTAAGTTCATAGTGTTACAAATTATTGTGCAACCTCATACAACGCAAGTAGGTATTAGTTAGTGGAAGTACCTATTAGGTATTAGTTAATGGAAGTACCTATTAACAGAAGAGAGAGGCTACGGGGACAATAATTTTCTTGTAAAGTATGTGCAAAAATACTAGAAAGCTACGAGATGTATTTATTTCTCAATAATATCATCAACGTTAAATAATATGTTACTAATTAATATGTATATGTTATAATCATAACGGATACAACGGTCATGTTGGCAATACATGAAATTTTTAGGTTGCTAGACCTATCTCCAAAATCTTGATAGGTATTTTTAGATTAGGTATGTATGTATATATTCTGCGAGTATTTAGGTTCCTAATAGACAGATGCCCTCGTCCATTTAGAGAAGTGTCCCACCTATCATCACAGTCGCAAAGAAGCAATGCAATTGATATGTTTTTATGTAACTTCCCAGTTTCTGCCTCTAATTGACATAATCTGTATAAATACTTATATAGGTAACATAAACACATTCAATGATCCTGTTTTGAATAACACAAGGGTCAAACGCCTAAAATCCTCATCGACCTATTTGATATTCAGCTATACTATGAATGTCTGATTGTTCGAACACGATTAGGTATCACTTGTGAATAATTCCATACACCGCACACATGCAATATATTTCGCAATAGACTTCTGCGATATCCCGTTGCGTGTATTACTACACTGGCATCCTAATAAGGTTCCTATTCTAGTAATTTTGGTTGACGTGAATATGTATTTATATTTTTAAGCCGTGTTTAAGTACCTAAAATGTCACATTGACTGGAAGGTTTACTTAGTACGGTTGCTTAATTAAGTGTGACCGTCGAGCGCAACAACTTAACTAACCAGTTTGTATCAAAATATGCTCGTTATGTCGCTGCATAAGTTATGAAGTCTGAGAATATTAGCTGTTTCATTGTTGATAACAGAGGCTTTAATTTAATATTTAATATTCTTTTGACATTAAATCCGGTGTACTTTAAAATCAACTTTTCATAGAAGATTGAAGAAGGCTTATTTTTTTACCATCTGTACTTTTGAAAAACCTTGGGAATACGTAGATCATTACATATCCGAGCCTAAAGTAAGGCCATTTTAATAGGTAACATTTGACGTCAGTCAGTTTAGTGAAAGCAAATCGTAAAATTACTCGTATCGGTCATAATTACAATAAATATGTAATCTTAATTGAAAAAAGTTAAGCAATTGTGCAGTTCTAACAAAACGAAAAAATATATTGTTTTATGCCCGCCGTTACAAGGGTACGTTGTTGAATTTTGATGAATTGTCAAATGTTACCTATTAAAATGGCCTTGCTTTAGGATACGTCTACTTTAGGTACATACAAAAATAAGTACGTATAAGAACTTACCTTTTCCATATTAACGTTTTCACTGAATCACATATGCATATCTGATTAAAACACGTCCGTTCAGTCGGTCGCTTAGAACGGTTATAGTATAACAGCGAAGACGAATTAAAGAAGTTATTACGTAAGTAGTTCTGACGTGAGCAACCAGTTCATAGTCTGTAATTATTCGAAACTATCTACTATCTTCAAGGAGTGTTCGTGCCTGGCTGGTGTTATACCTTACGCTCCCAACTGGTCTAGATTACAGAGAAGGGAATGTTTTACAGTTCGTGATAAAACTGAATAACTAGTTTGTGTAACTCCGTAGATTATTGTGTTTAATGCAACTGTGACTTGTATCGTGGAATATAATAAGTTATATCTGTCTGTAACAAACTTCAGGGATTCCCCGAAACGGATCATGTTTAATTCGATTCTAATTAAAAGATTTACCTTTTAGAATTTGAGAACAGACGAAGAGTTTATCTATACAACCGATGTGTGGTATTACAGCTTTAGAATTTCTTATTTTCACACAGGCTGTTTTTCCCGCGTAAGCAGCCCCATTTATACAGTTCAAGTTTCTGAAACGTTCATGAGCAATAGTCGGATGCAATAAAGCACGTTCAATTATTGCATGCAAGTGTTGTAAATTTACACCAATACCAGTTTTGAACGCTAGTATACTTGTTAGTATCGTGCAACAATTGTCAAGTACGTGTTGTTTGAACTTGTATGCGTTGTCAGTGAATTTTCTGCTTCAATTTATGGTATACAACATACATACAATGGTGCTTTAGTCGGTAGTATGTGGGGCGTAGAAATTTCATAGCAGATTCGTAAACGCGTCGTATAGCAGCTTCGTAGACGCGTTGTAGAAGCTTCGTAGCAGCTTCGAATACGCGTCGGAGGGAACAGGGCCTGCGATTCTCCATACAAACGTATTCCTCTTTTTTCTTCCTGAATAATGCCTCTAGAGCAATCATTTTTTCATAAAATTAGGGTCTGTTTTAGACACGTCCCTGTTATTTCCTTTTTTTCAGAAACTTACTGGTAAAGAAAATATGACCCTCCAAAAATTACAAAAATGCCCCATTTTTTCCACCGTGATTAGAGGACTACCAGACAAATTTGAAAAGTTTTTAACATAAAAGAAAACGATAGGAAACTAGACATACTCTTTCTTAAAATTTGTATGTAAAAAATAATTGAATCGGCTCAGTTTTAGAGAAAAAAGAGGAATACGAATCGTCGATCTCGTCAATTTTTTTTGTGATATAATCGGTCTGAGCTGTAGCTATCGCACTCTGCGGGGGCAGACTTGAGGTAATACGACGGCAATAGTTTCTTCAAATACCTATTTTTCAAATTCCTCGCACGCTCTGTTCCCTCTTAACGCATCTTAAGATTTAAGTAGCAGCTTCGTAGATGTTTCGTAGAAGTTTCTTAGATTCCTATCTTTTGTGCTAGTGATACACATCGCGGAAACGCTATAATTTTTCGGTAAGACTGCACAACCATTTACAAACTGGTTTCAACACCGAAAAACTTACACACTGGATTCAGCAACGAAAAAAGTTTAACATGAAATTAAAAGAATAGACACTACTATAAAAACGGGCGGATATTGTATAGTATGGTAATATAGTAGAAGATGCATTCGAGTAAATTTATGCTATATTGTGTAGTTTCAGTAATTGTAGTCAACACATAAAAAAAAGATTATTTTATTTATTTGTTTATTTTATTTTTTTACTATTACCACTTACATTTGTTTTTACAGATTGGAACCCAATACAACAATGTAGTCACAATTTCCACACTCAGAGACGTCACCCAAAAACCGGTTAAACACCACCACCAACAAAAATGAAGTATTTTTAAATTGTCCTATTTTGACTGACAGGGTCCAAATTTATATCCGTCGATCAATGTGGATAATCAATTAACAAGTCCCAAATATCGATTCTGAGTACCAGCACTAGTTATACAGAGGACAAAATGTTATGTTCACCCTCTGGAATTTTGCCAATGAGCATGTAAAGGTATTCACATGCAGAAAGACGCTGTTGAGTATTTTTATCTCCCACCCCACTCACTGGTGCAAACTTTAACAAGTTTGTACGGGCCACCGGGACTTTAAACAGCCTCTCTCTCGGCCCTTGCCGCAGCCTACTGTTTGGAACGGGCAATCCCATGATTCTAGTATTTGAGGATTATTCAGCATACAACGAAAAACCATAAAAACATATTAACCAGTGCCAAATTGCACCTTACCTCCAACTTATAGTAACCAACCATCCCTATTACAAAGAGGGTTGGATACATAAGTGGATAGAATGGTAAGACGCCAAATTGCTTCATATAAAGGAACCGGGTAAATTTATTTTGCATTTTTTCTACCATCAGACAATACTTCGTGTCAAATTTATTCCAGATGATAGCACTCGTTTCCAGGTTACTTCTTACTAAAGCATTATAGTGACCTCACAGCTGCTGTGTTAGTAAACTCACGGGTTTCAAGCATTACAATCCAAGATTTTTGAAGGCTTTCTTACACACCTACCTATCCTGCTGTGTGCGAAGAGACTAATCTTCGAATTAAGTAACCCCAAGATCTCGCACCGACACATGCGGTATCGCATGCTATATTCGTGATGTCGGGGAACCAAGGCCCGCGTAAAAGACATCACGTTACACTGTGCCACATTAAAAAGTAGATTGTTCTCAATACAAACTACTCCCCCCTACTACACTATCAATGTCCCAGCAAATGCATGTGCGCAGCTGTATGTCAGCAGTTCGCAGTGCGACTGATTGGAGATCCGCACCATCTGAACAACTTCAGATCGTCGGCAAATAGTAAGCAACCGGCCATCTTTCACAATTTCAGGAAGGTCATTTACCATTATAATAAATTCCAACGGTCCTAATTAAGTACCCTGGCTTACCCCTGTAAGGGTGCAATACGAGTCCAAGGTGAAGCCAGCGTATTCTACAATTTGTTTCCGATTACCTAGGTAGCTGCAAAATAACTTTAGATGATCTGGAGTGAAACCAGCCTTTGCAAATTTACTTAACAGAATGTCATTATCTACGCTATCAAATGCCTTCCCGAAATCGAAGTAAGCGACGTCCTGTTGGGCCCCTGTCTCTGTGTCCAGCACAGGGGCGGCCTGGTTCATAAAATACATTAAGTTGGAGTTTGTGCTGCAGCTCGTTCGATCTCGCAACATTAAACTGAGTTACTACTTGCAAATGGATACAAGAGCACAACGCAGACTCGAAACCTTTGCAAATGCTGACAGTACTGCTACAGGGCTATATCCGCTAACTTCAGAGGTCGGAGCTCTCTTTGGTACCGGAGTAACCCTAGTCAGCTGCCAGCCGTCCGGATACGAGCATTCTCGTAGGAAACTATTAAATAAATGCAAGAGAGGTTTGGCCAGTAGGTACATTCCTACAATCTTTAACAACGTAGGGTGGCACCCCGTCCGGCCAAACGCACCGAACGCTTAGGCTTAAGGGCTGAGGCGCGCGAGTGCCGCGCTCACCTTACAGAGACAGCCAACCCACGTTAATGCGCACGCCGCGCTCGGGCGCCCGCGCCGCCGCGCCGCCGCCTGCCCAGCGACAGCCGCTTCCAACCGCGGTGCCAATCTGATGGTGCCTTGACAAACTGTTGCACAACACGATGTTGATAGTTACTATAAGCGGCATTGATTTTATCTTTGATCAAAGAACGATAGTAAGAAAAATTCAAAAAATCAGTTCTCTTAAAAGTTCTATGCCAAAAAGCCTTTGTTTGATATCCCCTATTATATCAGCTGTGTACCATTCTGGGTACCGATAACGAGAGCAGTCCCCTTTCGAACATTTTCTTGGAGTGCTACCGTCTAAAATCTCATAGAATATATCATAAAAAAATATACTGTATGCTTCTTCGGTATTGCTCGCTTCATAAAGTGAGTTCCAGTTTACCGACGCAAGTGACACATACAAAAACATTTAAATCTGCCTTGCTAAAGTTCCACCGCGGCAGGTAGGTGGACGCTTGCGGCATAGGGCCACCAGGGTTGGTAGTCGCTCGCGCATGGCTTAAACTAACTCGCAGTGGCGGGTGCTGCAGGTCGATGCAAGACAAACACTCATCGCGCTCCTCACTAACGACGATATCGTCTTCGGGCAAAGTAGTAAGGACTACATCAAGCGTGCGATTGTTGCAATTGACAATATACTATTACACTGGCGAAACCCACAGAAGGTGACAAAGTATTCATAGTAACATTGTACATCCTGGTTAGTTGAGTACATATTTAAATGAGCCACTAGAATAACTTTAACTATTACATAACTGTTCTAGTAAGTAAAACATATATATATTCTCTTTCGATGGTTTTAAGATGTTAAAGAATTTACGCAACGTAACACAAAAAGAAAACACAACTTTTCCGATAAACTGTCGCACAATTATATAAACCATTATCTATGTCATAAGCCAACCTTTCTAATGTGTAGGTTAATATGTACCTAATACATGGTCAATGACGGCACTGAGTAGGTATTATAAATTAATGGGTTTAATAATAGTAAAATGAATAATTAGTATTTAAGTAATTTAAAATCATTAAACCTGTTTTATTTATTTGAAAAAACCAGATATGGTGTGAGTAGGACTTGCGCCCTCAGGGTTCCGTCTCAAACCTGTGCTTGCTCAGCTGCCCGAATTCCGAATTAAAGTTAAGTTTGTTTGAAGGACAAACTTAACTTTTCAATTAAAAAATAACTTTAAAATGATTGGAGAGTACCGATTTGAATGAAATATAGACTAAATGTTACTTCAAGACGTGTCTTGAACTAACATTTAGTCTGTATTTTGGCCGTGGCCTATGAATGTTTGATCCTAGATTGAAGAGCAAACTTCACTTTGCAGTTCATAATAATAACTATAAATTACCTATTTTCGGATTTTTCTCTTTACTTGACCTTGCTTCTCGCCAAACTTCATGCTGCTGGGCCGACGGGAAGTAATATAAGTATTATGGCTTTGGTTTATTTGCGAGTGTCAAAATATGCATAAATGAGCTTATTTATTTTTATTTTATTGACTTGTAAGTTTGATTTTCGTTACAAAATTCAAGGGACCGTAGATCTCAAGTCTTTTATATCTATACTTGATGCATCTACGCGTTCCGGAGAAAAAGGGTCTTGACAGACAACGAAGTCATCATTTATTTTTCATTTTCAGGTACGCAACCCTAAAATCTGACTGTTACCTTTTCATGCCGCAACGGCAGAACGGATTTAGTTGAATGGCATACGGATAGGCCATGACCTGGGTTAGGACATTATCTACTCTGAATTCCGGTAGTACGCCCCTGTGAGATATTTTCCGAAATTTACGCGGGCGAAGCCGCGGGAAAAAGCTATTATAATTATAAAATGTTCTTAACTTCGTGCACAGACCTCTAACGTTTTTATAATACGAGTACAAAAATCTAATGAATACTTAGGTTTCTCGTGATCATTGATAATGGTTCGACTCGTCTAGTTTCGGGTATCTTCGGCAAGTTATTTGTCTTACCTACTTCACTATCGATCTTCGCTTTTACAGCGGCTGACTTTTTTGTAGCAGCTGCCTGCGTATCCATTCTGGTTTTTAGCGGCCGAATTAACTCGCGCTTGACGCACAGATCGCTGCGTCGCTGGAATCGCTGAACAGTCTTGGGCACCGTTCTCCACTAGTTTTGAAGGAACCAATTTCGATTTACCCTCAACAGCTGACGTTAATGATTTGAACGATTAGGGAGTTTCGCTACTATGGAATTTTGCTCATCTATTTTGCACTTGAGAGCACTGGCTTTAATCAGTAGATCACTCACTAGCTTTTGTAGCTCGCGTTCTACACATTCAAGGACTTTTGAGCCATTATTATATTTTAAACACGTAAATATTGGGAGCTGTATTAAACCATGAGCAATACCCACAATTAACGTATGTTAAGATATTAAGCCAAAATAAATAAAAAGTGATATCAACAGACAAGTTATAATGTAAAAAGCTGTAAGTAAATAGGTACTTAGGTATATCCTGTGACTTAGAAAAAATATTATACAATAAAATGAGTAAAGAATCAGCGCCGCGGAGAAATGTAAAGTAACTGTTACCACAAGGATGGTTGCAATCTAAATAAGTGCAGGCGTTTCAGTTGATGAACTAGTTTTTTTGTGAAAAGTGCTTAAATATTTATTACTAGGTAAATAAAATTATTTTTGAGGTACATTTTTATGGCAGCAATCCTCTGTGTATTATATCGGTAGCGGGCGGGAGGTTCGAGTCCGGGTCACAGACAGTTCCCCGCACTGCCTCCGCGGTGTCGGCGTACAGGATGCGGTAGTTGTAGTCGTCCAGGTCCAGCGGACCGGCTTGGAACATAGGCAACCGATTAGAAATAACCCATAAACTTTGCCTCGCTTCTTGATCAATTTTGATGTCATTCGGAAACACTAAAGTCTCTGAATTCAAAGCGACTATTCCGTTGGTATTCTTTTTATAGAGTTTCCTTGAATCCCAGCATCCAATGCTGTCCCGAGTTACTAAACCATAAAACATTACTCCTCGTCTATCAATAGCAGAAGCAGAAGATTGGCCACTTAATCCTCTACTTTCACCAGCTATATTGAACTCCATAGAACTATTGTCAACGCGGGATGATTCTCGTAACACTGCTGTTGACACGTAGAATTCTCTGTAACTGGACATGGGGTGGAAAAACAATATGCGTTCCTCATACGGGTCAACCGGCGTTAGGGCTAAACCAAAAATGCCGTCTGTCCATTGGAAATTAAGTCCATGGAGAGTGAAGTTTGACGCTAGTGGATCTGGGAAAAAGAAGGGATTCGTAAATTTCCAAAACGTTACATCACTTTGTCTAAAAACTAGGAGGCCAAATCGCCAAGTGTCTGCTATGTACACGTGAAGATCAGACCAATCTGTCGTCCTTGTGTCGATGATGAGATTTGCGAATAATGAGTCTTCCAACACATATTGTTTTGGTATCGTATAACGCGCGATTACTTTATCCGTTTGGAGATCAAACACCACTATACTAGGTGGGCATAACTGTTTCGGATTATCTTGAGAATCTATCTGTCCGGAATCTAATACCCAAAGTCGACCGCAGGGGTCGGCTTGCACTCGAAACACTGAAGTTAGTCCTGTACAGTTCTTCATGTCACCTGAAACATAATTTATTATGAAAATAAAAACAAATTGATAAATAAAGATACTTTTTTATTTGCAAGAATATTAACATAACGCAGCACCACGCCTTGTTTCTCCGAAAAGTTGGGCAGAGGTGCACCATGTAGTGCACCCGTATAAATATTGTATGATATAAAGTGGAATTATGATTGACCCTTATCGTGTCACAAAAAGTAACTCACCAAAAGCTCTATGAAAGCTCCAGTCAGGGTATGGCTTGAGTGGTGGCGAAACGTGGCCCCCTTGTCGGGAGACCGTGGCGAGCGTGGCCGGCACGCCGCGGCGCCACGCCGGCACTGTCACCCACACGCGTGAGCCCCACACCTCTAACCCCAGAGGAAGCACGTTTGCAGGCACAAATTTTCTGAAATGACGAATTATAAAGATAAGCATTCTTTTTGGTCAGGAAAATGAATTGTAAAGCTAATTGAAACCCTTCGTAATTTTGCTATGTTATAGCCATTTCATACAATATAGTATACAATATACAATATACTAGATAGTTGTATGCTTTATAATTATATACTGTGATTTTAATATGTATATTTGCCAATTTAAGTTGGTAGTCAATTTGCTTACCAATTAACTTCCCTGAATTTCCTAATTTCTGGGCAATTGTAGGTACTTTTCAGCAGGCATTGGAGTCTCTTCGGTCATTGTGTTAAAAGTGTTTAGTTGTTAAAATTGACTTTATCAATGAGCTCTTTCCTGTATCTTTATTTCTTTATTTTTTCATTTACGTACTTGTAAATAATATATATATAATAGTTAGTTGTATATACATAGTTTACATAACATGTAGTGAAATATTATTGAAATAAAGTTAGGATAATAGTGGTAAAATAAAATACTTTATCAGTATAACTATTTGTTTCTGAACTAACATGATGATAGCCTAATAGATCATGCAATAAACTCACTCATGCACATTATAAATATCTGCGAGGTAGTAACTCGGATAGGTATCTTATCTATTGAATTCAAAAATAGTTTTCTGCTATCAAATCGGTAATATTTATGGATAAAGAGTATTCTATCTATGTTTCTTCTCGATGTTTTCCTTACTGTGCGTTTGCACTGGCGAAACATTCACAACAAAATATGTTGGAATCTTTAGTTTCTGTCAAAGTTCCATACAATATTTGACAGGAACTAGAGATTTCAACATGTTTTGTTGTGATGTTTCGCCAGTGCAAACGCACAGTAAGGAAAACATCGAGAAGAAGCCAGCCTGTCCAAAAACAAAATCGATCTCGTGCCATCCACCAGCCTGCTCTGGGCCCGCGTGGTGGATTACGGCTCTCATTCCCACAGGAAGCCAGTATCCCTGCAGTGAGCAAATTACAGAGTGAAAATGCTTACGTTTACGTGGCTATCGAAAATTATCCCACGCGAACGGAATAAAAAGCATCCTTTGTCCTAACCCGTTAAAGAGTTACTTTCGCATATTTTATAACATTAGTATGGATATTATTTTTTTCCTAGCGCGTATGGATTTTAATAATGAAATTGATATTGACTTGAGTAAATTGCTATTTTGTTCGTTGCTCACAGAATTTAATACCTATTGTGACAAACTTGTCTATAATAATTGTATGTCACTGTTTCTAACTACAACATACTTAATCTATTAAATACATAGTTGCATCCCATCTCATGGCGGAATGTGTCTGCACTGAATTATATAGGTATGTAATGTTTTTGTGCTACCATTTTATGCAAATAAACGATTTCGATTTTGATAGTTACCCTGTAGAAAGTGCATGCCGTCGATGCCTAGGCGAGGGAAACTCGAAGTCGACGTGCTTCCACTTGTAGAGCGTGTTGAAGGGCGGCGTGTCGGTGTCGGCCGGTATGGACTGCGCGTGCATCACGCCCAGCATCGTCAGCCACAGCGTGACGCCCGACGCACCTGCATGATCTGGAACGTTATCACGATTCATAATATAAGTAATAAAATCCTAACTTTATAATATTATGAATGCGAAAGTGAGTTTGTTTATTTGATTGTTACGCTTTCACGCTAAAACGACTGAACGGATTTGGTTGAAATTTGGCACACGGGTAGGCCATGACCCGAAGAAGGACATAGGCTACTTTTGATCCTGGATAGCAGATGATGTCGCGGGTAACAGCTACTCAATAATAATAGGATCGTCGTGAAAACTGAGACAACCTCGTGAAAGCTGAGAAAGAAAAACGACATAGCGCACGAGGTCGTTGACATGCAAGGTGAGCTCAGCTGTCATTGTGCCAGCCTGATGGCCGAAACCCTCGATCAACATCTCTCGAGATTCTCGCTAGGCGGTTGGATTAAGGGCCTCGTTCGCGGGGCAGTACTCCTCGATACGGCTCGTATCGTGACTTGGTTCCCGTCTCTAGAGCCCTAACCACCGCTAGCTTGGACCTGCCTGTCCCCTAGTTAGCTCGTTGAGCAAGCCGCATGCTGCGGACTTCTTGTTGGATTTTCAATAGGTTATAATAATTATAAAACATTAGGTAGGTACCTACTTGTTAAATTGTTTTTGTCATTTTTGGACTACACTTTTATATGAATCAATCATTCATAACAATATCCCAACTGTCTGTTTGAGCCATTGAAATATAAGTGTGTGTTACATAATAGTCCATAACTATTATACCTTCGTGAAAAATACCAATTAAGTACTTACTGGTAAATAAACGTTGCCAATTGGTATTAACAATTGGAAATTTATGTTCAACACATTATTGTTTCTTTGTGTTTATTTACAAACCAGGTTAAGGGTTTTTATGTATTTAATTGACCGAGTGAGCGACTGCCGACGCGAGCCAGGCGTCTCTGCATCAAGTCTGGCATTTGCTTTCGTGTGTCAGTTTGCTGGTACTCCTCTACAGGTCGTATTTTACAGCCGATCTGGACGAAACTTGGCGTACATGTTTTACGAATTTTAGTTTTTTTTGTCATCGGGCATTTTTGTTTGGAGAGGTACCTTCTCCAAAATTGGGCAAAAAGGGGGCTACAGGAAATCTCTGCCTTATGAGATCTGATTTCGATGGTTCTTTTTTTTAGGTATTTGAACCTTTCAAAAATCTTTAGGATGGTATAAAAAAAAAAATGAAGATCTGAAGAGGATCCTCGGCACGATGAATAGAATAGCTCCCTAAAATGCAGTAATTTGCTCAATATTTATTAAAACCTATTAGTTATAATTTTTCAGATTTTTGGGGTTTGGAACCGAAATCCTTGATGAATAACAAACACAACAAGGAACCGATATAGTTTCAACCAACTTACATTTGTAGTTGGAATGTAGGTATGGGAGAACATGTTTTTCAACTACAATGTTAAAGTTTGTTCTTGGGATAAATTCATCCCAACTACGGAACCCTTCATTGTGCGTGGTCCTCGCACTTGGCCGGTTTTTAAGCTTGAATTTGACGTATTGATCGATGTCATGTTTTTTTTTTATAGGAAAAAAAGCAATCGCCGTCAAATCATGCAAGAACGTTAGTAGCATAAAATATTTTCGAACGCTAAAACTACAAGCTATCATTCAATGTTTGTTCCTGCAGGTCTACTCCCTAAACACGAATCCAAAGATTCGGCTGAAGTTACGGGCGATTTCTACTCCTTATCACCTACGGAGATAAGATTAGTTTGGGGCCCGATCTAAGAATGAATATTGTGTTCAGGGTCTGATGATGGAGCTGGAAGGTGGATATAGGAACTCTTCAACCAAACAATTTAGAATCATTGTTTTTCGACTCACTGGACTATGTATTGATAAGTACTTTACACTAGGTGCTGTCCAGCTTTCTAATTACGCAACATATTTTCGTAAACGATAAAGACAAATCTGTTTCATTTTGACCGTTCAACAACATTCATTGCGTTATTTACGTTGCTCTGCAATTTTTTTTTTCGAACTTACGGAGCAATGGATTAGCAATCTGTTTCAAAACGATTCAGATTCGGATTGATTTTGCATTACGTAAAGGTCCATAAGAACTCCTCAACTAAACAAGATAGCACTGTCAAAGCGTCCGCCAATTGAGAGGCTCTAATAACTCTATAAAGGTATATAGCTCCGTTGTGTTTAGGCCATTACGATTTGTTTTGACAAGTAGGTACAAGTGAAGGTGATAGAATACATATTTTATCAAATTCTAATGCTAGAATAAAATATAAGTAAAATACTTTTTTTAAACAAGCTTTTATTGAACTAAAAAGTACTAAATAAAACTTACGTAAACATAGAAATTTAATATTTTCTTAAGGGGCCTGCGGAGCACGCGTTGTTCATACAAACGTAATACCAAAATAATTTGTAAATCAAACATATTCTTAAGGTAGTGTGTATTTATTCCGATTGGATTACAGAATATCTATGCTTCCAAATATATATTTTGAATGGACACTGATATAAAGACGAGATATGAGGAATTTAAAATTTCTATAGAAAACTTATTTTTTTCATAACTCGAATTTAAATCAGTGTCCGTTAAAAATATATATTTGGGAGCCTAGATAGTCTGTAATCCAATCGGTATAAATACACACTACCTTAAGAATATGTTTGATTTACAAATTATTTTGGTATTAGGTACGTTTGTATGAACTACGCATGCTCCGCCGGCCCGTTAAAAGCTTGAGGCATGAACGTCGTTCTTTAATTAAAAACATAATTTTTTACTCATATTTTATTTACACAATAGAACTATTATTTTAGACTGTCAATGCTGCTGTCGACCTATCCTAATCACGGCTGTTCCAAGAGGAAAAGTCTTGGAGGTCCTTCCCCGTGAAATCTCAGATCAGAATTCCATATAAAAATGTAACCCTTGGAATTCATAAAAAGGTGCTATTGTTGTTACCCTGCCAACCGACTTCATCCCGCCCGCCAGCTTTAAACTTTCTTAGACTAAGTAGGTACTACTTGGATACCTGAGCTAATTTTACGATTTTTGTTAGTAACCTACAGCCACAGTCGGGTTTCGTAGTTCGGGTTGGATACGTTTATTAAATAAAGTATTTTAAACTGAAATGGTTATTTTCACCTCTAAAATTATTTAAAACGGGATACAAAAATCTTTAATGGTATGCCTTTAATTAGTCGCGTGGGATCCATTGGACCCCACGAGACTTTATTTGTATAATATTTTAGCCAATATCATACGTCCGCGACTATTCGATCCAGTAGTTTCCTAACTCACGCGCCCTTCCATTTTCAGCGTTCCGCTAGCGGCAGCATTGACTACACGTGCTGCACGGATGTGCTTGGGGTCCAACGGACCCCGCGCGAATAATAGTGTTGTATAATTTGGTTAAACAAGTATACATTAAAAAAAACACAATCTTAATTACACTTACGTTTGTGTGAGTATAGAAAAACGAAAACCAAGTGTGGTAAATGCAACAAAATGATGTGTAATGAACACCACACTAAGCTTTTTGATTCATACGTGCCAATGCCAATATATTGATAGGAATATTAAAAATACTGTTTTACGAGTTATAATGTTGTTTTCTAGAAGCCTTATATTTTATGTTATGATGTTGTACTTAAAGTTTCCCAAATAAACTCTGGGGTCCGCACAGACCTCACGCGACTAACAGTCTGATTATCAATTGTGGCGCGACTAGCTAAATGTTAATTGTTGCCAAAAAGTTTTTGCTCGCGTCTACTATACGCAGAACTACTAATTTTATTATTTTAATTATTGAATTAAAACGTGTATACACAACTATAGAACATATTTTCATAGGTCGCGAACTCTTGGACACTCATAAATTGTTGCGAAACTGATGATGATGAGACAGTAGTAAAAGTAAGTTCCTAGTACAGTACAACACACAAAGCAATTATGGAAATTAAAAACCGAACATTTTCTTACTTAGCTATCACATAAACTATTCTCCTTTCTAGGAAGCAAATAAACAAAATCCAAAGATGGATTTGAGTAGGTATCTACGAACGAATGGTCAGTTCACACCGTGACGTGACTTGAAGCGAAGCTGCGCGCACTTTTAAAGATAGTGTTACAAAATATAACTTTATTTAATACTCAAGAAGATACACATTTAATTGAGATAATTTGAAAATGCGTCGCAGCGAAGCACGACGCATCACGCAGTAGCGACTAGCGAGGCGTGAGGGTGCCAGCGACTTCGCGATGCGCCTCGCGACGTCGCACGGTGGATCGAAAATGGGCTGTAGAAGACATAGGATCTCGATTTCTTAAATGTTATTTTTTTTGCTGGAAATGACTTCTGCTGATCATTACTGTTCTATAAAATGTCATATGAAGTAAATGTGTGCACAAATGGAAGAGTTATAATTTTTATAAGAAAAAAATGTATGGAGCTAGTATGAAAAATCGAATTATCTCCTAAACGGCATGTTTAACCGTACCATCCTTGGAGGTGGTCATAGTGCTAATTATTTATAATTTTTTGGTTGCGGATTTGACGAAAAATTTAATGCCGTTTTTTTAAAAAAAATCGTCAAAATATTTTTATTTATTTTTACATGTAAAACGATCCCTTTTAGTGTCCAAGTTAAAAAGTTCGATATGTTATTAACCCAAATATTAAGAACACACAAAACAAGAAAAATTAAATAAAAAAATTGCTGTTTTTTGACACATTTTTATTAATTTAAATAAAAAAAGATTACCAAACTCTTATTTAAGTAACATATAAAGTTATATTATACACAAAATAATTTAATTGAAGGAATTAATACTAAGCATTTGTAAAATAAAGTAAAAAAATAAAAAAAAAGACAAAATATCATTAAATATTACAAAAAAAAACCCAAACAGACTCAAATACAAATTTACAAATGTATAATTTTTTTACAAATTTTCCTTATCACTCTCGTTGTCAGACTCCAATTCTGAGTCAGCATCCAGATTGGATATGTCCAAAAACTCGAACTCAGTTTCCTGAAATTGAATTAGGTCGAGAGTTTCAGCAAAAAAGCTCTGCTTTTTCTTGGCATCTAACTTAGGCCTTTGTGCACTTAGCAAAGGATCCGAAGAAACAACAAGCATATTTAAAATGTCTTGATTGGAATCCTGCCTGCTTCTTTTCCGCGAATGATGTTCTCGAAACCTCCTAAAATCTTTGTTTCGAGACTCTGAGGCTTCTTCCGAGAGAGTCCCAATCGGCACAATATTATTTTTCTCGATTATGTCAGCCCCATGGATTAATAATTTATGAACGGTTGACGACATGTAGTACCAGTCGTATAATAATACGTACTTTTCTGCTGTTTTGCGGGCATAATCTCTAAATTTTATTATATCGACCTGCTCTCCAGATGTAATTGCTTGTAAAATTACAGCAAATCTTTTGATGAGGTCTTCATCCAAACCGGTTATAGCTGCGGTTTTATTAGGAAACTCAAAGAATTTTCTTGCAGTATTCCCGTCATTGGTGGTTCCCGAGTCTTGTTTTACTATATCAATCAACAGATTGAGTTCATCTTTGAATTTATTTTGAATTATTTTCTTCCTTGTCTGTAGCATTTCTTTGTGCTCATCACTTCTCGCTGCCCACCGTTTGAAGTCGAGCCTGTATGCAATGTGTAACAGACATTCCATACAATTTATACGGGCGTGTAGGGATGACAAGCCTAATTCATAAAGGTCAGAACACACAATTTTTGATGTTACAGCATCTAAGCGGTTCATTTCTGTAGGCTTTGCTAAGCACAGGTAGCACGATGCATTTGATCTAGCTTCAGAAAGGTAAGTGCAAACTTTAGCGTCGATCATCGTCATCATTAGTTCATGAGTCACCCTATTATTATTATTGCACTCTGTGGGGATAAGGGCCTCAATTTCTTCATCCATTTGTTTTTTCAGCTCAAGGACAACTGCTTCACTCTCCTTTACAAAAGTAAACTGAACTGGACGACAATACAAAACTGAGCATGGTTTTGGGTTCGTCCATAAGATGTTGTCTCCATCTGTCAGTTTAAGTGGCACCAAGGAGGTCATAAAAATGCTCGAGTCATCTTCCTCACCCTCCATTTTCTGCTTGTATCGGCTTTGGTTAGAAGCACCATCAAATCCCCACTTGGATATCAGCTTAACTGCTTGTTATGCTCTTCCTTAGAAAGGCTTTGAAGGATTCTTGTAACTGTGATATCAAGTAAAGCTTGAAGTGTAATCCTAGCCGATGAATCAGTAACTGTCACTGATTGCTTCGGAGGGTAGCAATCAAGCTTAGTTTGTTGCACTTTATAGTAAGATGGATAAATATCCTTAGCACCTTCCCGAATGGCAGCCTCTCGCAACGTAATATATTGCCACTTTGAGAGTTTTAGCGAAAGAAGCAATCCAAGCGCCTTTTCTGACGTAAATATGATTGTTTTCGCTGGTTTCTTAAGCGTTTCATTTAATTTAGCGGCTGCTTCAGGATTTTTCATCATGTATTCGATGACAGAGGCGATATCTCCATGCCCTTCTTCTTTTAAACGTGCTGCAGCTGCATATGCCAATTCACTGGAATCTTCGCCTGTGTGTTCATCAGATCTTCTCTTTTTTTGTTTACTTCCCAGATCTTCGAATGGTTTACGGGATCTTTTCGTCATTGTTCCAATGGACGTTGATGTCAACGGTTCTGGAGAGACTGAGGGCGCTCTTGGTATCTCATCAACACTTGGTTCTTGATTAACTAAAGTTTGCACAAAACTCGGCCAATCAATATTTGCTCCCAACCAATTCTCGTACTTTCTCCTGAAATTATCAAGGAATCGGTTGGATTTCTGCCACCTTTGTAAAGCGGCTCGCGTAAATCTCCGACAAAATTCTTTGAGAACAACACGATCTTCGTCAGACAGGCAATCGCCTATGCGGGATACAACTGCACTGAACAATACTTCATGATCAAATGAAGTACTCTCACTTCGTAGAAGAACAAACAAGTCTAAATTCGTGATTAAACTTTCCATTCTAAGATTTTATAGTCGCAGATTTAGTGTTAGCAGTTACACAGTTGTGAACAAACTAAATTATAAAACAAAACTTTAGCCCTTTTATTGCAAAACGCCAATAATTAGGTAACTACCCTCATTCGTTATCTTCTCATTAGCTAATGAAAATTTATAATTGTCACTAACTATTCTTAGAACTCATAGCACTGCTAATTAACAAATTAGCTTACTTATCAAGAAAAGTTGAATGTAATCCATAGTTGGCATTGTCGTGAGATATTGAAAATCATTAAATCACCTATAAAGACTCATTAGAAGACCTAATCAGTGTAGTTACTTAATCACTTCTTTTCGGACTCATTAGAAGAGTAAACAATTGGTAATTTGGTTGTATGAAAGGTTTTAAAACTCATGATGTGTTGATAAATATCTAGCTCAAACATAGTTGTCTACGTGTGGGTGTACTATAAACCTCTGCCAACTCCTTCGGAAATATAGGAGTGATGCTATTTTATGTTACGTGTAGTTAAAAGTCCGTGTTCTTCAACATAAACACTAAAATGAATAGTTTTATATGAAAAAACAAATAAAAATATTTTGACGATTTTTTAAAAAAAAACGGCATGAAATTTTTCGTCAAATCCGCAACCAAAAAATTATAAATAATTAGCACTATGACCACCTCCAAGGATGGTACGGTTAAACATGCCGTTTAGGAGATAATTCGATTTTTCATACTAGCTCCATACATTTTTTTCTTATAAAAATTATAACTCTTCCATTTGTGCACACATTTACTTCATATGACATTTTATAGAACAGTAATGATCAGCAGAAGTCATTTCCAGCAAAAAAAATAACATTTAAGAAATCGAGATCCTATGTCTTCTACAGCCCATTTTCGATCCACCGTGCGTCGCGCTGCGTCTCGCGGCGCCGCGCTGCGCAGCACAAAACCACTGGCCTCTTCAAGCATCGTTGCGTCGCGTCACGTCTCGGTGTGAACTGACCCTTACTCTATTTCAATTCAAGTACCTAAGGAATCTACATTCGCTGTCATTGGTATGTCATACGTGCCATGATTAAAATAGGGTCAGTGCGCCGGTTTCGCGACCACCTCCGGTAACCGACCACTTGTCTGACTAGGTTGCTTTAATTAAAGATAAATAACCTTTCTTTAAGACATAACAATAAATAGTATGTCTTAAATATTATTTGAATAGTTACATAATAAGAATTTACTAAATTTTATACGAATCGCTTGACCCAAAATAAAGAAAAATTACGCTAAATTCTCGTGTTGATTAAGTGGTGTGTGAATGTGCTGCGCAAGAGCAAAAAATTAGCCAGGCGCGCGGCGTTCCAAGCTAAGTTTTGCTACTTATTTAAAGTTTTTTCTCAAATTAGAAACGTGGGTACTTCAATTATGTATTGATTTCAATTATTTAATTGCATTTAAGTCAATTTTTACCATATATTAAACTAAAACCTAGTGGTCGGTTACTGAAATGCATATTTTAATAATACGTTAGAAAACGACCAGTTGGTCGTATTCTGACTCACACAGTTTTATTTTGTTTTGCTTATTATGTTCTCAATGTTTTATTTATGGTTACACTATTTAGGGTTTTGGTGTTGTAAAAGCCTAAACTTGCAATTCTTCAGTAAACGACCATGTTTTTTTGATAAAACTTATTTAATTTATCCACAAATATTGGTCCTAAAAGGTGGTCGCTATGTGATACAGTTAGAAAAGTACGATACTAGTTTGCGACCACCAAGATTTAGTACGAAAAGAACGATGGCCGCAAACTAAAGTTTAGCTTATGTATGTTCAGTATTCGAGCACATGTGATTATTTGATTTCGTTTATGTAGTTTTTTTCAAGATGAAGCCCTCGGAAGCAAGTCCCTAAAAGGAAGAAAAAGACTTGGAGCATTGGTAAACAGTTTCAGGGATATCACATCCACCTGTCTCGCTCCTCTGACCAGTTGGATGGGGCTCGTTTTCTCAT
Source organism: Xanthia togata (assembly GCA_963853775.1). NCBI lineage: Eukaryota > Metazoa > Arthropoda > Insecta > Lepidoptera > Noctuidae > Xanthia > Xanthia togata. The sequence continues at coordinate 14,369,730 of OY970795.1, read as the reverse complement.
CCTGGTTCTGAACAGTCATTGTGGCAGTGTCATACGAGCATCTCAACACTACGATATGGCACCAGTCAATTCAACATCGTTGCAGAGAGGCCAGAACTGCCCATATTTCGATGGTGTCGAATGCTTTATCGTAGTCCACAAATGCCAAACACAGTAGCTGATTATACTCCTCGATCTTTGCAGTACTTTCTCAGTACAATTTGCCGAACAGTATGGATGTGGTCTACGGAACTAAAGCCTTTTCGAAATCCGGCTTGTTCTGGTGGCTGGGTCGTCAAGTCTCCTGGTGAGAGGGTTCGTGACGATTCTCGAGAACAGCTTGTATTCGTGGCTCAGAAGTGAGATGGGTCTATAGTTCTTTAGCAAGGTTTTGTCACCTTTTTTGAAGAACAGAACCATCGCACCGCTGCTCCACGCCTCGGGCGTTATACCCTCATGGATGACGGAGTTAAAGAGACTCTCTAGCTCTCATGACTGGAACTCTGCCCGCTTGCCCGTTGCCAAGTGCGGATTCCCAATTAAGAAGCAGAAGCTTCTGAATACTGTATTTTTTTTGTCATTAACCATTTATCAAAGAATCCCTTCAAAGAAGATCGTCCAGGACAAATTGGTATGGAACAGGACAAAGTGACTTCTCTATGCCCTAAAACTTGATAAATTTTTTGCTCCAAAGAGATATCGAAATTTGTACCAGGTTAAATCGCGCAACGAAAAAGATTTATTTTATTTGATTAATTTAATAAAAAAAGTTAAATCCGATGATTAAATACTATTTATGTTTATGATTATTAGATGTTTGATCTAAAGTGAAAAATAAATAATATTTTTTATCCATAAAAGTGGGTTTATTACTTTATTTTTATGTTTTTTAACAGTGGTCGTAATCTAGCGTACTAGTGGTCGCCAACCGAAATAAGTGGTCGTTAACTAGCATTTCGGCTATTTTTGCACTTTTTCCATAATTTTTCATAATTTATGAATGGAAGCGTGATATTTTATATTTAATTTCACAACTAGACTATATTTAGAACCAATTTACATTGTCGGCAACTACTTTGCGTGTAAATGGCGTATATTTTGATTCGTCCAAAGTTAGGAACTCAACTAACTGGTCGCTAACCGGCGCAATCACCCTATGCAGACACCTATATTGCAGCAGTATTTGGGTAGTTCTTCGAGGTCCCTCAAAACGCGGTCACACGGTCTTAATTAGTAACCTATTAAACATTCAGTCTTAGGACCAAATACAGATTAATCTTTATTTATATGTGTATATAACTTAAACATTAAACACCTAAAATTATTTATAATGTTTTTTTTTTTTAAACGAATGTCGAGAACGGGAGCAAAATCGGTGTTCTTCGCGCGTCACACTCTGTTCGCGCTCACGGCAAACTTTGATAACTTTTGTATTCAATTCATAAGCATATACTGTAATACATCAAATTATTGGTATTTAACTATGCATCATAATTATCAAAGAACATTAATTTTATCTCTTAAGTTACAATAGTTAATAGGCATTATGTCCCTGTCACACGATTTTGTTAGTTTCGAGAGCGCGCAACAAAACTGCACCTATCTTCCAAGAGCGCCCACTTGTCGCTACAAGTTTAGCTGCGCGGACGCTCAGTAGTACCCCGGCGTCAGTGGGGGAGATACGTACATTCATCGCTTCTAAACAAAAAAATACGAGGTGAGTTATTCTTTGAATATTTTCAAGTAGCCTTGGTCTAGAAACTTTCATGCGCATATTTTGAAGGATAATGCTTATAATTTTCCAACTCGTTTTGTATTAAGGAATAAGGTAGATCTTCGAGATTATTCCCAAGTACTTTGTTTGTTTATTTACCTATAAGTTTAATCGTGATTCTCAAAAATGTGAAATTTTCGTAATTTTCGTGGCACAACTTTCGTGGTTATTTGTCCACGAAAGTTAGCTAGCGCACCACGAAAGTTACATATCTCCATTGAATGATAACTTTAGATTACTTGTGACGCTGCAGATGCATTTACTCGATTATCGCGAAGCTCAAAAAAGGGGTCATGTATTTGTATAAGTGTTTATGCATGTATGTGTTTTAATTTTTTTCTTTTAACGACTTGTAGTAGGTAGGTATGTGTTTCTGTTTGTAGGTTTTTTCGTAGCCAATTTAATAATTATTCCCGCCCCAAACTGGGTTGTTTTACAAATTATTTTCAGATTACGTTCAAAGCGAAACTATGGCACCGCAAAGTGGAAAGGAGTGACGGGAGAAAAAGCGTCAAGCAGAGATAAGAAGACGAGGAAGAATAAAAAATGATACTTACAGAGTAACACAATGCAGTAAAAATTAAGGCAAGATAAAGATACTACAAAAGAAAAGGGTTGTCATCCCAGATTGTGAAATGAGTAGTATAAGTAAAAGCGCCGTGAGAGAGCAAAACCGCATAAAAAGCCGACTTTTTCGTCAAAGAATAAAAGAGCGAGAAAACGTTGCTCTTCGGGAAAATATGATCGAGTGCCCCGAATCTCCAAATTTTGTTGAAGACCCACTGTGCTCTCCTAAATCACCTACTCCTCAACTAGTGCCAGCTTCATCGCCTGAATCTCAAAAAAGTGACTTCATTTCAAGACGGGTAACTCAACAGTATAAACAACACATTGAAGCTTCATGTTCTTCTGAAGGAGTTTCTTTGGGTTCTTCCCTGCATTGCAAGAACCAACATCTTCTTTGGCTCTTGCGTCGCAACCAATGCCTGCTGCCAAATGTGACACACCTGCATGTGCAAGACCTCTTAAAATGCGCCCGACAAGGTTAAGACTAAATGATGTACGTACAGCTTCCCCGCACTATGATGATGACTCAGATAGTTCCACTTTTTCGCATTCCTTAAGTACTAATTCAATCATTTCAAGCTGTACTTCTTCCGAATTAAGTAGTCCCACCAATTTAAAACGCGCTACATAGTATTTAAAGTCAAAACTTACCTGCAAAAGAAAATATTCTGAAAAATGTTGTCACAAATATATTGATAAAGAAAGAAAATTGATGCATAAAAAAATGAGCTTAAAATATTAAATAATATATACCGAAAACAGTTATCAAGAGTGAGAAGAAACATATTTATTCGTTAAAGGAAGGAATACAGAAAACGACTCGGATTCTACGACTTCATGTCAGAACAATGAGCAAATTGAACATGGCGAACATGAAATTCCTATTTACAATCATAAAAACCAACTAGAAATTGACGTTCGAAACTTCTATGAAAACGACGAAAACAGCAGAATGTGCGCTGGCAAAATCGAATCTGTAACAAAGAATAAATTAAAAAACAAAAAAGATACTTATTTATACCATGCAAAATGTACATGAAAAGTTTAAGTCTTTTATTTTATAAACTGGAAAATTGAGAAAAAATAAGGATTTTAAATTATATTTTGCTTGTAGAAAATACGTCTGTAACTTTCGTGCCGTCTTTCGTAACTTTCGTGGGCACAGTTTAAAAATAGAATATCTCTGTAGTTTATGCACCGATTCACATGAAATAAACAAAATACGTATTATTTTCACTTCGACTTCAATGTGTGTACCTTTATTTGTAGATTATTCAAAAAAATAAATTCGCCATGAAAGTTACGCGGAGAATACTTTTTGAAGAACTACCCATTTATTATTTTGAGGTTTTTCCTGTTTCCGTGTTACTAGATTTGATTGACCACCATAATTTGTTTAAACTTCTTATCTGTGTTAGGTGGTAATTTTAACAGGCATGTGTCAATATCCTGCTTTCGAACCTAATTCTAAATTACCTATAAATATAACAACATACAGGCCCCCAATCATTTGGAAACTCTAAAAACTAGGAACACTGCACTTCACGGTAACAGGAGTTATTCATAAGTGTGATATACAAATTATTGATACTTGAGTGGCAAACACATATCCGCAAACATTACAGATGAGAATTAAGTACAATAATATAAACGTGCGTGCCTAATAATGTTAATAATTCACTGTAACAATGGTACTCTGACTAAATATTTGGGTTACAAACAGAGGCGGCTTTACCTATGGTGCAGGGTGTGCAGTGCGCACGGGCGCAGGCGCAGGGCTTAGGGGCGCCGAGCGCCGTTTGCGACAACTTTTTAATCAAATCTCAAACAAGACCAAGACATGTTCAGTAAAAAGGCATTTTGTAGTTGGGGTCCCCTACGCTAAATATAAACGTAGGGTGCTAAAATTTTGGGCACGCCACTATTGCGGCGATAAGTCCCCTCTTTGAGGAGTGCCTAGAGAGGCACAACGGCGTCATCACCTTCCGCCTGACGCAGGTCCTCACCGGGAACGGTTTTTTCGGTAGGTTCCTGTTTCGTATCAGGCGGGAGGAAACGCCCGGGTGTCATCACTGCGTGGATCGCCTGGAGGACACGGTGGAGCATACGGTGGAGGTCTGCCCGGCTTGGGCAGAGCATCGCCGTGTCCTCGTGGAGGCGATCGGTGGCGGGGATCTCTCGCGTCCGACCCTGGTCTAGGCCATGGTATGGAGCGAGAGGGCATGGGAGGTCGTCACCTCCTTCTACGAGGCAGTAATGTTCGCGAAGGAGGAGGCAGAACGCGTGAGGGAGAGGCAAAATTCACGCCCTCACGCCCCTAGCCGCCGCAGGAGACGCCCTGGGCGTCGGGAGTCGCAGGCCGATTCCCAGCCACCGCAGGCGCGGGCTTGCGGACGGTGAGCAATGGGTACTATTTTTAATATTTCTGTGAATGGGTAGGTCGCCGTCGGATAAGGACCAGGCCCGGGTGGACGGCGCGTTGTGTTCCACGCGCGCCTCAAAGAGATGTCAGCAACTGAAGGAGACCGATGCCTGCTGGGGTTGCGGGAAACTCCGAAAGGGATACCGTGGCCCCTGGCAACGTAAAGGTAACTGAAGGAACACGGGTGGGGTTTAGTCAGTAAAAGTCTGACACACCCGCACTCCGCCCAGAGCAGGAGAGGTTATTTGATAATTTCCCATTGAAAAAAAAAGGGTGCTAAAAATTCGAGCTCGTTACGCTCGCTCTTGCAACCTCAACTTTCTCTTGTTTCTTAGAATTCTCTGCGGATATTGACAATTTAATTCATATTTGTGTATGAATGGTCGGGGTGTTACATTATGGAGCTCGCTTCGCTTTGCATTCTACAATTTCAAAACATTCCGTATAGGACAGTAAAGTAATTCTTGTTTCTGTATAAATGTTCAAAATTTATTTTTTACAATGCAGTTCTGTAAAAATTTTCGAGCTTGTTTCGCTCGCTCTGCCATCGTATATATTCTTCTGATACTCTAGCTTGTTGTCGACGAAGTATCCCCCTATTTCTGTATAAGAAAACCTAACCTTTTCGAGGCAGTGTGCTAAATATTTCATAGTTCATTCGTTTGGGGGGGCACTGCTAACGCAAGGGTATTGATTGCACACGAGCGCTACATGGGCTAGAGCTGCCTCTGGTTACAAATCACGAGAGTCTGTAGTATGAGCTGTCATTCGTAGCGAGCCCATTCATCGAAATAATCTTTAGTTCAAATTCAACTGTGGAGGTTTGACAATTTCTTTGAAGGTTTTTTGCTCTCATTAGTTAGGTGCGGTCTTCTGTTCAGAACTTTCAGCAGTGACCTTCGTTAAAACAACGCCAATCAGTTCACCGAACGTAGTCATTGTGCCAGCATTCCATTTCTGACACACCGGTTCGCAATTTACCTTCATTCATCATCTTAATGAAGTAATAGTACTTAAGGTATTATTTGTTTGACCATGTAAAATCAGTTGTCCACGACTTGTGCCATATTGAAATGTAATTAGATTGATGCATGTGTTACTAAAATCTGCGTTTAATGACTTATTCGTTATCTATTTTACTAATATTACAGACATTTCCGTCCCTTCAAATTCATAATGATGAATGTCCATCGGATGGAGCGATCCATGCCTAATGATGGGCTGCGCGGAGGTAACAAGCACCGGCATGGTACCGAAGTTGCTTGTCCACGCATTCTGCACACAATAGGGATCGATCCGTAAGACATAGTTAATCGATTTCATGCGTGGCCGGTTCACTTTCTTCCAATTTCTATTGAACGATTGTAATTCTTGAATGTCTTCCGATAGGTTTCCCAAGAGATAGAACCAATAGTCATTAACATTTTGTTAGTTCTGCATTGAGACTGCAGTCGCATCTCACAAGCAAGGTGCTAAAACATAAATCCGACAAAACACACACAGTCGCACCCACTTTTAATTCTAATTGAATGCATTTTGAAATGAATCAAATTTTTATGAATCCTAATTTTATAATCGACAATGTTCCGCTTCCGGCTTAGACAAATCTTAGCCAAATATTGTCCCTCAAGATACAGGTTGCCTTAGTTTGAGAGGCAGGAGGCAGGGTTCATAATCTATAGGTTACAGATCATCTAGAATTTTGCAATGGTATTAAAAATGTTTCCTGGAAAAATGTTAATAAGATTTTACTAGTTGCTCAGTTCCCTTGAACCGAGCATTTGATAACAAATCAAACGCAGCTTTTAGTTAGTAGATTTGACGTGGGTTGCTTGCAATTTACTATTCATATGTTAAAACTTTAATGTACTTCATCTGTCTAGCCTTTTCCCAACTATGGGGTTGGCTTCCAGTCTAACCGAATGCAGCTGAATACCACCACTATTTTACATGAAGCGACTGCCTATTTGACCTCCACAACCCAGTTACTGGGTAATACAATACCCCTTTCGTAAGACTGGTTGTCAGGCTTTCGGGCTTCTGACGACACGTAACGACTGTCAAAGACCACGAATGACAGCGAATGAAACTATAATAAAATGTATATGAATATTTATAATTGTTGATAGATGCAATTCACTACATTCAGTTACATCATAACTTTGGTACCTACTCGACGACCAGATGACTACATTGTTGCATCTGCTCGTCCGCGTACATTCTGTACATGTAGGCAATATATTTGTTTTCATTATGTAACTACGAGAAGAAAATAACTATGTCTATTAAATTGTCTAAATACTTAAAATCATCAGATAAAATATAATTATTATCCTATTTATATATTCTCTGCGCTAATTTGATTGTTGTATAAAAACTTAGAAGTTGCAATTTGCTTTCCATCAAGTATTCTATTGTCTTCGGTACACTGAGCAGTCAGATTGTTAATTCTCATTACACAACAACTAATTTACTTATACATTTTGTAGATACAAATCATTTTAGTCGTTTTGAGGCTGTTCTCTTAAATTTGCGTGTGGCATAGTACAATTAGAGGCATATTCCACCAGCTATGGCTTTGTTGACCGATAAGTGTAATCGACTTTACTTTCACCAGCTCGATATTGCGAAAAACGTTGAGTGGGTTACATACTACCATTAACTGTACATGCAGCAATTTTTAATATTTAAAACAATTATTTTAAAACCTTCGTTATAGAATTTTGACATCGAATGTTAGTAAATATTGCAATTGCGTTTGGAGATCATATTTTTGTGTTAGGTGCGCCCAGACTATGTAACATAGCACGTTATAAAACTTAGTTACATGTAACATATTTCTATAAAGAGATTAACAATGTAAAAAAATGTGGACTTGTTATAAACAAAAGTTTATATGATAAATAACATAATCTGTACGCACCATGTGGTACGCACCCTTATCCTAATTCCATGTTCGAATTCAATTGTTTATCATTAGGTATAATAAGACATTTCCTATAGTTTTGTGATCCCATAACACTGTTTGATTGTTCTCGGAGTAGGCTGACATTTCATAATGCCTATTGATTTAAAAATGTTCCGCCACCCTTGACTTTCAAAATCTACCTGATACTGACATAGATTCAAACAAATTAAGTAAACAATTTGACAAAACCACGGTCGGTGGCTATTGGGTGTCGTTGCGTTAGTAATGATAACAGATAGCAGATGGTATTTATTACTAAGGACAACATTGAGGTATAAGTATTAAATTATAACGTAATTTAATACGATTCCACGAGTTTCGTGTGAATTGTGAGTGGGTTGTAAGACAGTTGGCCCTGACTGACATAAAAGCAATTATTTTCTTTCTCCAGCTTTTTAACATAAACTTTAGGCATGCATGCATTTATTTGATCTTAAATTAATTCAGTAAACATGATTTGACGAAATTATTTTTGTAAAAACGTCTAGAATCTCTAATAGATCTAGGTCTAAAGTAATGAAGGAATCAATTCAAGTTTAAGTAGATTTCAGGCCATGTGTCGAAATAGAAACAACTATGTTCGATATAAACTTGCGCATAGTTGTTAAGGGTACGCATGTCGGTCATTCTTCCATACATACGTAGTATGGTGATTACTCGTCTGTTTAACAAAGTACGTTCAAAATTAAATTATATTAATCTGTCTTGTCATTATCTAGTCCTGAATGGAAGCAGAATTGGAAAAAAAAAATGGTTTGGAAGTTATGAGCGTCAAACTGCCATATTTCAACACTAATTTTAACTCGTCTTTGGGCGTAAATAAATAACTTATGTAGTAAGAAAATGACAAAATAGAAACCGTAAAGGGATTGATAATTTATTCAATACATAGTTCAAATAATTTAATTTTGAGGAAATATATCACTCACATCTACAGTAGTTTTTTCATAATATCGCCCAAATGTCGTGTTGTAAATGTTTTTATTTTTTTATTTAGTGAAATAAAATCAAGTGTGTGTAAATAAAAACAAGATAAATAAATACTAAAGAAATAAAACTAAATAAATAAATAATTTTATTTAATTACCATGCATATTAGACACGCCCACCAACGAGTTAGAGCCGTCGACTATTGTACCCTTAAAACCTGCTTCATCATCATCCATCGATATATTCAATATAAATAAGTACTCAAAATTAAAAACAGTATAAACTCCCATTAGGTACCCCGGTTCAGGGAAATAATAGCAGTTTCCGACTACTGCGATTAATTACTTAAACTACCTACTGTTATCTTATGGAATAATCGAAAACAATTAGTCCATAATATATTATGGCCATCATTAACGGTTAAATAACAAGTAATTAGTATGTAATCTAACAACCGTTATAGTCAACAGTTAAATAACTTAAATTATACATCTGCACTTCATTGGTTTTACCTACAATGTAATTTCAGTACATCATAATAAAAACGCACTTCCAATTTTTTTGTAATTGGTGGTGATTATGGTGTAGAACAAAAAAAAATTACCTATGCAACCTCATCCGTGCCATTGTACCTATGCAACCTCACGATTAATTGACATTATAGATTTCTGCTGCGCGCCCCGGCCCCATGTTAAGTAAGTAGGTATATAAGTAGGTACTCGAGGTTGGCAAAATTTTATAATATCATGCTATCATCTTACATACTCAGACTTGTTGTATATACTCACTAAGCCTTCCGAAAACTTACGATCCCAAAGTGCATTTCTCTGTGTCTAACAAACTAAAATAGATTCCTAATAATAAAATTCATTCCAGTAACTTACCGTTATTTTTTAATCTATCTGTCTTAAACTTATATTTATTACTTTCTCTCTGACTTCCTTGGTTTCGATCGTCATTAGAACTATCTTCACTTTGTTCTGGAAGTACTAAAGGGTCATTCCACTTCGGTCCATCGTTTTTCCATCGTTCATTGACGTCCTTGTATTGACTAGTAATATCCGCGAAGAGCATCGGCGGGGCGGACCACTGCACGAACCACTGATGCGACAGAGCCATGGTTTACGTAACATGCAAATAAATATCTATGAAAACACTATAACTGAAACCTCTCACTCCTACTAACGCTTTTTTCACTGATCCGATGAAATGAGGAGCAGAACGGTCCCGGTACAAATCTCTGCATCGCAAAAAATACGTGAGTACAAGTACGCCACTTGAATTTGTCTGGCGGTGTGGTGTGCTCGCGCCCTTTCCATAAGACCACGTTCAGCCCCGCTCGGGTTAGCTTTCGCGATTTGGACATACACGCGAGCAGCTTCTGCATTTCATCGTGGAGACCGAGGATACATCACGATTAATGACGAAACGTTCTAAATAATCGAGCCTTGGGATGCGGCCATTATGGAACCTTTATCTACTACCATTACTTTAACTTTGGCGAATCAATTTTTATGTGCTGTCTTTGTGGCATGTTAAAGTGAATCTGTACTAATGTTTCATAAGTAGGTTAATATTTTGTGTTTGTACGGTAAATTACTACATCACGACTTTAAAAGTAATGATGGACAGAGCGTACCTACTGCTTTGTTCTATAACATCAACCCTACTAGTCTAGTAGGCTACAAATCAGTATCTTCTTTTTTTTTTAAGTAAAAAAGTTTATTGTTTCATCAGTTAGTGTTACAATAAATAGGTATAACACTGGATCCCGCACTAGGATACCCTGTGTCGCAGGATCCAGTCTCTTTCGATAGATAAAAATAATATCAAGAAATTAACAAAAACAACGGTGTCTGACACCGTTGTTTTTGGGTTGGATTTAGGTTTCCAGCGGTAATTTAAAAGTTATTTTATTTATGCTTAGAACTAATATTTTCAGTCTATAATGGCAAACGATCTAGGTAGGATATAAGAGAGTGCTGATGTAAGAACTAATTGCATAAATATTGTTATTTTAATAACTTGAATAAACATTCAAACAATTAATTAAAATCAAAAACATAAAACAGTTATGTAGCAATAACTTACCTCATAAATGTTTTACGCTGTTGGTTCCTTACTTTTATCAAAGAGTTCTAGGAAATTAGATCACAACTCCTATTGATTGAAAATATAACTTCCAATAGACTTCAATAAAATACGTACAAATGGTCCAATCAGTGGTTGCCGGGTGGCCACTGCATTGGTTTTACGATTACCATTAGTTTCCACTCTACAAAACGGTTAGTTTTCTACAAAATGTACGTAACATATATCGTCTTGTTAACAATTGCGGCTGCCGAGTTCTCTTACGGTATCTACCCATACTTTGATACTCAAGACTTCATATACAATGTTCCAAAAGTTTACAGAATATCTATTACGTTGGACAAATTGTTGGAACATTATGAGAAGAAGCCTTCGAAAGACCCTGAGTGGCACATTGCCCTGGGTATGGCTAGAGGTAACTATCCTGCTACCTTCCTTACCTACTAATAGCTCTCGAATTAAGTTCACAGGAGAAGGTTTACCACATTATTTACTGATAATTATCTTTTAAGAACATTGCAAGACTTTTAAATCATTAATGCTTAAATTCAAAGAGTCTCACGCACAATTGCAAAAGCCATAAGATTATAAGATGCATTACGAGTATGTAAATTAGCGTAAAAAATGAAAGGCAGTCAGAACCCTCAAATGTACGTAGACCTTTCTAAACTATGATAATTATATTTTTGCAGGTCAGTTAGAGTATACGATTAATGAGCTAGATAAGTCGGTGCCAGGCAAGCTCAAGGAGAACTTGAAGAACATTACCCGACGCATGGATCGCATCAGAAACAACACAGACGTCCCCAGCTTTATGTACCGGAGTAAAGATTACGAATATGGTTTGTTCTTTAACATTCTTATAGTATTTGTATTTATATAGTATTCTTAAAGTTCATAATTTAGTAGATAGACGTCCACTGCAGCACATAGGCCTCTCCTAATGATTATTTAGGGGCATGAAGAATAGGGTGTAAAGTTCACTCATCCACCATAGAAGAGGGAGGATCCTCCGACCAGACGGGTGTTGTGTCTGGCGGGCCGACTGCCCCACTGTTGATGTCGGATAGTCTTATATAATATGTCGTTCGCGCGGTAAACTCTAATTGCGCGATGCAGGATTTGTGTGACGTCATGTCTTTGATGCGTAGTTCGTATGTGGCGGTGTAACCGCTACAATTATAACAATGACTGGTACTATCATCCTGTGCTTTCCGCATCCCGTGGATTCCCGCGACTTTCACCAGGTTTCGGTTCTTCTTGTGTAAGGCCAAGATACTCTATACGTAGATAATATAATATGTAACTAAGGTAACGTACCCAAGATACTCTATACGTAGATAATATATATGTAAAATTATTATCTAACTTTAGAGTATATACGTAATTTCCATAGGAATCATTACCTACTTTGGAACTAGCTTTACCTTTCTGACCATTAATGGACCAACTCCTAGACAATTCTAAAATGTAAATGTTTTAATTGAAATAAATGATTTGAGATCATGAGAAACCATCGGTATGTTATACAACATTTAGTATCGAAGGTCGAATTTAGAATTTAATCTTTTGTATCTTCATAACAATAATACCCAATCAGACACAATCATTAGTCTGCGGTCACGATTATTATAACTATCTGAGTATATCTAATGATGTCGAATAATATCTAACTAGTTTCCGAAATTTTTTTGTTCCCGATATCTATTGTACCTATTTCTTTATACGTTTTGCGAGTGTTTATCTCTGGAAAAATAATAATGGCAACAGATACCCAAACAGTTATTTGTTTTTTTATTTTTAAAGCAATCGATTGCTTTTTAGCAATAGATTGTTGTTTTTCCTCAAGCTGATTGTTAAAGTTTATTTTATATGAAACCGTATGATTCATGTTTAAATTGTGATATCACTATCAGTCACGGCAAAAGCATAAGCAAAACCTCAATAATACATTTATTCGCCATTTGATTTTAATTTCATGTAGATTAATTTACGTTGGTCCCATGTGGCTTGCCTGTATCTTTGGGAGCAACCGTTACCTAAGTAATTCACTGTTGCCTAATTCGGCATCTAAATCGAGCGATGCAAAAGCCAGTTTTGCGCCCAGTTATGTAGATACATATAATCTACTTGTTACACATAGTTTAAAAAGTTGCGTAAGTTTTTTTGAGAATTTTAAGGTATCGAAATAGGTAGGAACTTAAAAACTAAACGAATTGCTTAAATCACATGAACATTTAAACCAACCAGTTTTTTTTTACTACAAACTCTTCCTGCGCTGTTACCGTCTTTTGGGATATTTTTGGGGTGAATTTACTGGTTGGGCAAAGGTATATCCATTATAAATAACATCCACGTTTCACCAGTTATGTTTTAGTCCCATGTAATTAAGGGCGAAATGCCTACCATTGCATAAATAAATATCTTCCATTTATTTACACAGATTTGGGTATTTTTATATTTCAGTACAAACTTACAATAAATAGGTAGTTTCGTTTAAAACACTACCTTATCACTACAATAACTTAATCTTGAATCACGCAGTGTTCAATAAGTAATTAAAAGTGGTAGGTATAATATTGAACATTTGTTGCGTAAGTTCAACTTGCACTTGGCCGGCACAAATAAAAAATAAATCATTTAGGCATCTGTTCACGCATGCTTGCTCAACTTTGAACAATGCTAAGGTTTTTTCCCGCAGTGGGGCCGCTTGCCCGATATTAAATTCGCTCCTGCCTGGGAATTGAGAAATTGATCTCATATAAACCGATGCATCTGAATTGAGTTACAGGTTCTCTGAGAAAACCCGATTGCCGTGGCATTTTACCACGGCTAATAAAATAAAAGCCTTTAGAAGTTTAGATAATATATTCGTAATCAAGGCGACCGACGCCTAGTGACCTAGCCTAATGTAGTGTTTGTTGTGAGTCTTATTTACATATTATCTCTTTTGTAATAGGGCTGCTTAGGTGAAACTATGATAAAACTATGCTAAATAGCGAAAACTTGATATTGGAATTTATGAAATTTAGTTTTCCTAAAATTAAAGCCTTAAATTATTGGATAAACAAATCTTATGATGAGATTATGGCTAGTAAAAGGAATATCTTGAGATTGAGCCCTGAGACAGAAGCAGTTATTGTGGGATTGGTAATAATGCCACTTTAGCACCCTCTGGATACGGAACCATAAACATTTTTCAGGAAAATCCGTTTATTTTAAAATTAATTAAAATAATATAAAAGTTAGTCAAGAATACAGCTGTGATTGTGACACCACTGCACTGGCCGCGACCAGCCCAAATGTTACGCACTACACTTGATGTACTACATTTTTTCTCCTCCCCGACCAAACCAGTATAAAGTTATAGCAATGCATCCATTTACTAATTTACAAGAATTTTTTTTCATGATTAATTACATACATGTCATACATAGGCAGATGTAATTTCAAGATAGATAGGGTACATAAGTTCATACTTTTATATTTCACTTGCGTAATTTATAATAATGCGTTACTATGTCAGTATGTGCCAATGATCAGTTTATTTTTTCTAAACACTCACTCTCGGCAGTAATAACTTTCTAGTTACGGTGCTTGTGCATTAGGTCTGCAAGCAAGTCGCACAAGACATACCTATTGCGTCTGCTCTTCCAGTATATTTGATCGAAGCGTTTGATGTATCCGACTCTATTTTACTTATTCTTTTCGTTACGTATTACTTAATATTATATGCCAATATAGTAGAACTGTTATTGGCTGTTTCTTTTATGTAATTAAATAATCTACAACAACCGTTTTACTGCATTTTCCGCTTGCTTATGTTCTACTACTGACAAAGCAATTAATGTTAAACCAACACACTACGTAGATATACTCTGAAAAAATTACATAGCATTTCTAAACGAAGTAGTGGAATCAAAGCTTAACTGGACAGACAGAAAACATTCGCTCAAATCGTTATAAATCAATGTGAGAGCTCTGTGCTATTATGGTTAACGTAGTCGCTACGAGGACAGCGAAACTTATTGAAGTTATATAATTGAATCATGCCTTTGCTAGCTTTCGCTTGTTTTATTTATTGGTATAGATACAGAAGAAGAAGAGAAGATATAGAAGTTAAACATGAGTCTTGTACTCATGTTTAACTTATTAATGAACAGTAGGTAGGTCTTGTACGGGTACCCATGTCAAACGTTTAAAAAAGATCCACGCGATAAGTAAGTAGGAGTTTTTCGCACTTCTCTACACGCTGAATCTGTGTCGAATTGTCGATGCTCCGTTGACTTCTAGAGCGAGGCCTATGTGTGTTGTAATTTACTACGCACTGGGTTGATTAATTGACGTAATTATTTGGTGACTTTTAGATTATTTCACATTCCGCCAAAATAGATCAAGAAGATGCATTCGTAACATAATTAAAACCGATTATACAAACACAAAGAGAAGTCCTTCGATATCCAGAAATTTGCAATCGAAGATTTTATGTTTTTACGAATAAAATGAGTTGTTTTATTATTTTACAGTTTCTAAAGCGATATTCGAAAACCTAGAGGTGCTATCAAGTTTAATGGAGCCAATCACAATCGGCACAATGGGCACACAGAAGCCTTATCGCTTCGCATTCGAACAATACGTGCAAGAGGCGAGAACTAAGATGCCGACAAGGAAGGCGGCAGGTTGGTAGTTATGTATTGAAATGTAATCTAGAATAACTTTCATAGTAAAATTCTGCTCTATAGAACTGCGCGTACCTACGCCTACGTACTGTAAATTACAATAAATTATTATAAATGAACTGCCCATACAAGCCAAACAAAAATCAAACACACTTTAGTATTCAATGTAAAGTTAGTTTTCAATTCAGACTCTGACACGGTCGAATTCTTCGAAGGTCGACTTTTATTAGTTCCGCCAATAACCACAGAGAGTCGCCACTTGATTTTAATCAACATTGGTGACAATGAAATCGAGGTGAAAGCTTGCCAACCCAGTTTTAATTTCAAGTTTGGAATTCCAGATGCGTGCACAATGCAGCTGTTGATATCGGCGATGGAGTCGCAGACGACGCAGACGGACGGCACGTGCGAGCTAACACCGGAGTGCTCAGCGCAAATACTGAAGGGATCCGGCCTAGCGTTTCAGCAGACTAGCAGAATTAGAGCAGCTGGCTTAGCTTACTTGTTCGACTGCTTAGAAGGACTCGATCTGGCTGCACATATTTATAAACTTTGTATTCAAGTTTATAAAGAATCTAAGTCCTTGGAAGCCTGGGACCATCCACCTGGAACTAAAACATTGTTTATGCAACAAAGTAATAATAAATAATTTGTTTGTACCACTATCACCTCCTGCCAACAAAACAGTTAACTTTTTTTTTCTGCATTTAATATACATACATAATAAAAAAATAAAAATCATTTCATATTTTCAGTTTTATATTGCGCGACACAAGGCTATGGGGAGTTCATTAAGCCCCGTTGGATGAACAGGATCCTGGCGTGGCAGGAGCCGAAGGGATGCTACTCAGATGATCGCCAGCCGTTCTTGAAACTCACTGGATTTGTGGGGCCCGCATCAGCCCCATCAGCTAAAGATAGAGAGGTGTGTGTCGTCCATTAACTTCTTATATCTTAAAACCTTTTTATACTTCAGGAAGATTTCATCTCGTTCATTGTCGTCGTGTTACTCAACACTTAGATGCCCCTTTCTTAACCTTTTTGGGACAAAATCTTACTATCGGTTCTGAATCGAACTGTCCGATTATAATTATTATTATAAGCACCATTAATTTTATTTGTGTGTCTAATAATTATAAGAAAAAGAAAGCACACTGTAAAATCAGTAACCGACTTTGCTAAGCTTCGATTTGTTTTGAATCAATAATGGTGCCGATTCTCTTGTCACAAATGCGTCTAAACTAGACTAAAAATCACCAAAATTTAGTTTACTCCTGTCAAACGATGATTTCCCATTCTGAAATAGACTAAAGTGGCACAACTTAACTATATTTTAGTTTGACAGCACTAAGATTGTACTGAGATTTTAATTTAGTGAAAATGACAATTTTGCTATTCTGAATTTGACGTCTTTCACCTAAAATTTTCATTTTCTAACTAATTCTGACCATTTTTAATCGCCACCGAAAATGGTGTGGAATATTATTAGTTGTCATGAACTAAAATTCAAACGAACATATCGACTTCAGGTGCAAAAACAACACTGTACTGGATTTTTTTCTTTTCTTTTGCTTATATCTCGAAAATGGTGTGTCCTATCGCAAAAATAATGAAAATTTCGACCCCCTTTATGAAACCCTTATGCCCATAATACTCAACACGTAGGTAACATTTTTTTTTATTTTCCATACAATAAGTGAAAAATTCCATATAAAACACGTCGAGGCTGCCCCCATTGCGCGCCTCCGGCTCTAAACAAATTCACGGGGTAGGGAAAACAAGTATGTACCACGTGGAGTCGCAATTGTCAAATTCGATTTAGTTGTGTCAAAATAATTTTTAAATTTAGAGACTTTTTACAACAGAATAGCTCTAAGATTCTCATAGCCAAAAGTAAGGAATTTTAGTGATAGTTTAGTTAGTTTAGTCCGGTGTACAAGAGAATCGGCACCACTGTCTATTATATTTATCCGAAACAAATTACCATACCTAGCCAGCTCAATCATTAGTTACTCGGCAAGTTCAAAAAGTGATCACAAAAACTCTATGAATGAGACCTGCATTAACTAGGTATTTGTTATATATTATTGATAGTTGGGCTTTTTTTCCGAATGATCGTAGCAGCCTTTATTCTTATTTACCGAAATTTCATGCGTTAGGTACCAAGAAAGTACAATTTTTTTTCTGACAGGAAGGTACCGTTACCGTAACAATTACCGAAATTTCATGCGTTAGGTACCAAGAAAGTACAATTTTTTTTTTCTGACAAGAAGATACCGTTACCGTAACAATTACCAAAATTTCATGCGTTAGGTACCAAGAAAGTACAATTTTTTTTTCTGACAAGAAGGTACCGTTACCGTAACAATTACCGAAATTTCATGCGTTAGGTACCAAGAAAGTACTATTTTTTTTCTGACAGGAAGGTACCGTTACCGTAACAATTACCGAAATTTCATGCGTTAGGTACCAAGAAAGTACTATTTTTTTTCTGACAAGAAGGTATCCGTAACAATTACCGAAATTTCATGCGTTAGGTACTATTGAAAATACCATTCGAGTTTAAATTGTTTACAGGAAGAGTACAGAGTGAAGAAAGCAGCTACGTCCGAAGGTGGAGCGTGTAACTCGCTGACATCAGCGATGGCTCTCGGCTCCCTGGTCATCTACATCAGAGCGCTACTAGAAACTGACCAAGCTTTCCAATACGATGTGCTCACTTGAAACAGCTATACCTAGTGGTATATTTTTTATACGTCGCTTGTATACCATACTCCAGGGACGAATAATGCGTTTATGTTATAATTAAAAATAATTATTAAAAGTATGCATTTATAACCTGTATTGATTGCTAAATGACTTTGACAATTTCATAAATATAATTTTGTCGCTTCTTTCATCAAAAGCATAACAATTTACAATTTGAAGATTCTCTACAACCGTAAGATAATGTTACGTATGTTTATAAGAACTATGGCAACAGCTGCTCAAAGTAAAAGACCACCGCTTGCAGTATTTGGTAAGTGTTTATTAAATATAATGAAGCATCAGGGCATCGCCAAAATTATCTCTTCAAAAATGATTCTAGCGAATAACATTCCTACATACAACACTCATTTCGTAGCTTGTTGAATTTAGAACAGTGTTTGTACATACTTCATAATAAAATTCTGTTCACGGAAAGGTTTGGAAGGCCGCTACGTGTCAGCACTGTACAGCGCCGCTTCACAAATGAACGAATTGGATCAGGTAGAGAAAAGTCTGATAGATCTACAAAAAGTACTGAAGCAGCCGAAAGTCGTGGATTTCATGGAAACCAGTCTGATATCCCGAGCTGATAAGGCTAAGTTACTGATGGCTATTAGCACCGAAGCAGGTATGTTAAAATCAAAATCAAAATCAAAAGTCATTTATTCAAATTAGGCTGAGAATCAGCACTTTTCGAACGTCAAAATTACATAAGACAGTCCCCCAAAACGTTAGAGTTTAAAATCAGGTTATTATTTGTATTAAGGCCTTTGCCACCGATAGTCGGGCTCTGGAGTAGATATAGGTTAATCGCTCGCTCGTTATCGTTCAGGAATCCCAAAAACTGCGAAAAATTTTCTTGGTTTGGTGGCTGAAAATGGTCGATTAAAGCTGTTACGAAGAATGATAAACATGTTCCGTCTCGTCATGGCGGCGCACAGGAACGAGGCTCTCTGCGAAGTCATCACCGCAGACCCACTCGACGATGCGACCCGGAAGGCACTCGTGGACATTTTAATAAGGTTTGTTCAAAAAGGGAAAAAAGTTCAACTCAGAGAAATAGTAGCTCCAGATGCCCTTGGTGGCGTGGTCATTGGAATTGAAGACAAACATATTGATATGACCATCGCAAAAAAAATCACCTTGTATCGTGGAAGAATAAAATATTATATTAAATATCAATAAATTGGATTTACCTGACATTCGACAGTAAACGCTTGTTGTATTTTAGTTTCTTAGTTAGAAGACATTATAAATAAAACGGTAGATATAATTAAAAATGGTTTTTATTCATAACGTTATTATAAAATTATTTAAAATTAAGACGATTACAAAACGTAATATTGTATGAAATATTGCAGGATAAACGGGACATTATAATTTAAAAAGTGACTTTGGTGTATAAGCAATTTATAATATTCATAGGATTTTTCATAAAATAAAAACACGATAGCGTTTTTACCAAATGTTTTAAGTTCTTCAGTCATTATTTTATTCTTTCATACCGGTCTCATCAGTCATTAAAATAAATTACATGAACTTAGTATAAAGATGACCGACTTAAAACAGTTACATAATCAAATACAATAACCGAATAAATAAAGAGGGCCTGTGAGTGTCTTAAAATAAAATAAAATCAATAATAGTCTATACTATACATATGGCCAGTTATGCCACATGAATCTTCTGAGCAACCGATCGGACATGGCACTAATTTCTACAGATACGAGGCACTGCCATACTTGTGCGGCCGAGGAATATGACCGTCTCCAGCCCTGTCGATAAGGTTGGCATGGTAGCCAGGCTTTCGCCCCTTTGGGGAATCTCTGCATGGAGAGTTGGCTAAAATATTATTAATCTTCTCAGCATGAATCCTGAAATTTATCCTATCTGACGAAAGAGATCCCGTCATTACTCTTTGGAAACTTGACGTCAACACCCATAACTCTTCTTCTCCTTTGGCGTTCATGATTACCTTCACGCCACTGGAAAACTGCAGGGTTTCCTTATCGATGGCTACCGCATGGAAGTTGCGTGGCGAGAACTCGGTGGCAGAGTTCCAGCACCAGATGCTAGGCGGCTCCATTAGGCCGAAGTAAAGGACACCGTTACGGTCCATGGCTTCAGCTGCTGATTGAGTTGCGCGCTCTTCCGGGAATACCTTGAAATAAAATAGATTGCTTTTAAACATTTTTACATAGGATGGAAATTACATATTGTTATCATTTTGTCGCTAACTTACGTAAACAGCGTCCGGGTCGACGTTAGGGTCTTCCGTGTAGGAGTCGTTCCTGATGACTCTGGTGTTCACCACGTTCTCGGTGGTGGAGGCGAGCGAGTGGAAGTACAGGAAGCGATCGCGGCCGTGGTGGTACGGTGACAGAGCCATTCCCAACACGCCATCCATTAAATCAAAGCTTTCGCCTGAAACAAAAAAGTTTGAGTTTTAAAGGTGGTTTTTTGTGGTGGTTATACACTAAGTATGACGTTTTTGGCCACAAAATTATGCAAATAATGAGCGGATAGCCGCGCATTGAACAACCATTAAGTTTTTTTAATGCCATTTAGTGGTGGTCGGTACAGTATTATTTTAGTCGCCTAAGTATTTGTGTGACAATTTAAGGGACAGATAAGTTGTTTCTTCCACTAAATAAAATTACTCGCAGTTATGTTCTTATACCGTGTCTTAGACTTGAAGAATAGCACTACCCTGTTTCTTCCTATGGGTGTCGTAAAAAGCGACTAAGGGACTTACTAGATAATGGGCAGTAGCGTTCTCTATGCATAAAAAAAAAATGCATACAGCATCATCATCTGACCACGACGGCGCACGGCCACGCACTGAGGACCGTGACCGATAGTACGTTGCTCCAACTGCGCACCGAGTTAGTGACTGAAGACGACGCTCTTTTTTTTAACTATGCACTATGGCATCTCGCAGGTATACCACTAAGGTATTTACTGCTCAACCGGACTATATGACGACGCTCGCGGCGCTGCGTGTTTATATAATAAGGGCACGCGTAAGAGCCGTGGATCTAAATTAAATAAGAATGGCGCACGAGTTTTCGGATTGGTACATTATAATAAATTTAATTTAATTTTTATTCACAAAAAACATAAACTTTGACTATAGAAATGTTATACAGAATGGTGTATAGTGCGCATACCACTACGTACAAAAGCTTAAGTGCTTACCTTAGGAAAATAAAGAAATACATATGGTATCATTTATTTTTATATAAACTTGTCCAACCCTCCGGGAAACAAGGCGTGATATTATGTTATGTTATTTATGTAAACTTGTTTCATTTCATTTCCAAGACTGTACGAAGTATACCTAAAACACCATAACTATATACTCGAGTAAGAATTGTGCAGGTTACGATGGGGTATAGTAGTGTTATCTGAAATCCGAAGTGAGGGGCAGGACTCGATAATCCTCAAATCAGGGAACTTCCACTATTTCTGGGCGACCAGCAGTCCCAAGGCGATGTCGGGTGTATCGTCCATACGTCTCTTGTGAGCAACGTGGTGAAGATCGAGAGTGTGTCGACCAGGGTGGCGTACCTTATACTCAGAATATCCGCAAGATATTCGCTGAAGGTCGTACAGATTTACGCCCCGACCTCGTCACACCCCGACGATAAGCTGGTGACCATGTATGAGGATATCTCTAGAGCCATGCATGGCTCTAAAACTCACTTCATCGTCGTCATGGGGGACTTCAACGCGAAACTGAGCAAACGAAACGATGATAAGCTGCGAGTGGGGCAATTTGGAATTGAAATTCGAAACCACCGGGATCACGGAGAATGTTTACGGTAAACAGTAAACATATCATCTAGGACAAACTGTCCAGCTAGATAGGTCTAACTTCGAGAAAGAGGTCAGTCGTCGAATCCGACTCGACTGGGCGGCGTTTGGGAAGCTACGCAATATCTTCTCGTCCCACATACCGCAGTGTCTCAAGACGAAAGTCTTAGAACAGTGCGTGTTGCCAGTGATGACCTATGGCACTGAAAGGTGGTCGCTAACAATGGGCGATCAGAAGGCTAAAAGTCACCCAAAGGGCAATGGAGGGTTTTCCTACGTGATCGAATCAGAAATGAAGAGATCCGCAGGAGAACCAAGGTAACGTAACCGAAGAATTGCCAAACTTAAGTGGTAATTGGCAGGGCAGGCATTGCTCGCAGAACAGATGGCCGATGGGGCCGAAAGGTTTTGGAGTGGCGACCGCGTACTGGAAGACGTTGTGTTGGAAGGCCTCCCACAAGATGGAACGATGACCTTGTAAAGGCCGCAGGAATCCGCTGGATGCGGGAAGCACAGAATTGGTCGAAGTGGCGGTGCTTGGGGAGGCCTATGTCCAGTAGTCCATGGTGGTTCACTAATCTTAATTAAAAGTTGTATTAAATCAAAAACCCGTAATGACATAGTTGAACTATCGGTTGAACATAGCATTGAACTGTCTTGTGTTGAGCTAGATAAGCATGTCATAGTGTGCGTTTAAAGACCCCTTAATTATCAAAACTACTCTATATTTGAGTCAGTAATGGAAGATGTTTTGGCAAAACTTGCAACTGGTAATAAATCAGTAATTATCTGTGGTGACTTTAACATTCATATTTTAGAAAATAATTCAAATAACACTAGATTTCTGAATTTGTTCAAATCATTCAATTTGTCAAATGTGTTTGTAGAACCAACCCGAATAACTACGACTACTGCTACATGTATTGATATGTTTTGTTGCTGCGAATATTTAGATAAAGCTATAGTTAATTATCTCCCTTCTGGTCACAGTGGTCAAACCATAACTTTTGAGTCCAACATTCCAATGCAAAAAGTGCAGATACAATACAGACCAATAACATCTGTTAAGTTAAATAAATTTAATAGCACTTTAGTTTGTAAGTTAAGTAATCAGGACCTTACAATGAACAATGTTAATATTTTGTATAAAGAATTCTTTTCGTTAGTCCAAACCGAGTTTGATAATTCTTTTAAGAAGAACACTAAGATTATCAGCCCTAGGTTTTTATTTAGTGACTGGGCAACTAAAGGACTCAGGAAAAGTAGGGATAGACTTTTCGAGCTGTATGGCCTTATAATAACACGGATACTTTTAATAAATATGTTGCTACTTACTCTAGAACTTTTGAGAACACTTGTAAGGCAGCTAAAGCCTTATACATTAGCAACAAGGTTAAATCAGCAGACAACAAAGTACAGACTGTTTGGAAAATTATCAATAATGAAACGAACAGGAGCAAAAAGCATAATTCGGAGTACATCCTGAAGACGTCATGTGGTGGTCTCATTTGAGCCTTCGTCGCAAAGAGGTTGCTCAAGAATTTGTAAATTTCTTTACCAGTCCCACTTAAAACTACTGAAACCTTAAATTCCTCGCCCTCGCTCTCTTTTGATTTATTAAGGGCGAACGTTTCAACATGCCCGATTGAATTTAACTTTAAGCATATTAACCCCATAACAGTAATAAAAGCTTTTAAGCAAATCAAGATCAAATTGACCGAAGATCTTTGGGGAATGTCCATTAAAATCTGTACCTCCATAATTGAGACCATAGCGCCATACCTAGCCTTAATATTTAATTTGTGTGTGGATCAAGGAGTCTTCCCGGATTGAATGAAATATAGCACGGTAATACCACTTTTCAAATCCGGGGACAGTAAAGACACCAATAATTATAGACCCGTATCCGTGTTGCCGGTTTTTAGCAAGGTGTTTGAAAGGGTAATGCTTAATCAAATTCTGAATCATATTAACAAAAATGAAATCCTCCACGGTCAACAGTATGGTTTCACCAGAGGACGTTGTACCACTGACCTACCTTAATAAGACACATTTTTAACGCGTGGGAAGAGGCCCAAGACGCAATAGGAATTTTTTGTGACCTCTCTAAGGCGTTTGATTGCGTCGATCTCAAAACCTTACTTTTGAAACTTGAGCATTACGGACTTGGAAAACTTGCACTCAATTTAGTAAAATCTTATTTAAATGATAGACAACAGCAAGTTCAAATAAACGGTATCAATTCACTAGGTTTAAAAGTAAAAATGGGTGGGCCACAAGGCTCGATATTGGGTCCTCTTTTTAGTGTATATTAACGATCTACTCCATTTATTAAAAAAAATCAACCACAAATGGTGTTATTTGCTGACCATACTTCCTTAATTTTAAAGGTAGATAGACATGCTACAAATTTTAACGACGTAAATAACGCTCTACTGCAGGTCCAAAATTCGTTCACTGCTAATCATTTAGTATTAAATGGAAAAAAACTAAGTGCATAAAATTTTCTTTACCAAATGTCAAAAGTAGTAATTGTGAGATAGTATTGAATCAAGAGAAACTAGAATTGGTCGATAAAACTGTTTTCCTGGGGATCACGCTCGACTCAAGGCTACAATGGGGTCCTCATTTAACATCTCTTGCAGGACGGCTAAGTTCAGCAGCATATTATGCTGTCAGAAAAATCCGTCAATTTACTGATGTAGATACCGCGAGGCTAGTCTATTTCAGTTATTTTCATAGTATCATGTCTTACGGTATTTTACTTTGGGGACGGGCTGCAGACATCGAGTCTATTTTTATTCTGCAGAAAAGAGCGATCAGAGCCTTATTATCTCCGCAGGCGCGACTTTCTTAGGGAACTGTTTAAGGATATTAACATCATGACGGTACCTTGTCAATATATCTATGAAAACATCATGTACGTAAGAAAAAAAATACATCTTTTTATTAAAAGAGGTGATAGACATAATTATAGTACAAGAAATAGGGACCTATTAGTACAACCAGGTTTCAGACTGGCTAAGGTAGACTCATCTTTCATGGGGGTTTAAATGTTACAATAAAATTCCTCCCCATACATTAAAGTCTTTTCGCATTATAGTATGTATGCACTTGTAATAAAATCTCTTTGGCTATACTATTTGTATCGGGCTGGTTTTGGTATCATTGAAATTTTAAATTTTAAAGAACATAATTCCAAATTCAAATTAGGAAAATGTGTGATTTTCATTTGTTTTTCGTACCGTCAAGATGAGTAAATCTAATGAAGAAATTCGATACATTTTAAAATTTTACTACTAAAAAGGTAAAAATGCAACGCAAGCCGCGACTAAAATTTGCGATGTTTATGGACTTAGTGCAGTGTCTGTGACAGTAGCACAAATTTGGTTTAACCGTTTTCAATCCGGAAATTTTGATGTCAAAGATGCACGTCGCTCTGGTTGCCTCTATTACGGATAAAATGGATGCCATTTTTGAAAAAGTGGAGCAAGATCGGCATATCAGTAGTTACGACGTAGCTGAAGAACTGGGAATTGACCACAAAACAGTTTTGTCGCATTTGATAAAAACTGGGTACACAAAAAAGCTCGATATTTGGGTACCTCACGAGCTCACTGAAAGAAACCTAATGAACCGTGTACTCATTTGTGATTCTTTATTACGACGTAATGAAACCGAACCATTTTTGAAGAAGCTGATAACTGGTGATGAAAAGTGGATCACGTACGATAAGAACGTGTGAAAAAGGTCGTGGTCAAAGGCCGGTCAGGCTTCACAGACTGTGGCGAAACCCAGGTTAACTCGCAACAAGGTGATGCTGTGTGTGTGGTGGGATTGGAAGGGCATTATTCATTATGAGCTGTTACCACTAGTCAGGACCATCGATTCTGAACTCTACTGCGAACAACTGATGAGATTAAAGCAAGAAGTTGAGAGAAAGCGGCCGGAATTAATCAACAGAAGGGGTGTAGTTTTTCATCATGATAACGCTAGACCTCACACATCTTTAGCCACTCAGCAAAAATTAAGAGAGTTTGGCTGGGAGGTGTTAATGCATCCGCCGTATAGTCCTTACCTTGAACCTTCAGATTTCCACCTGTTTCGGTCTCTTCAGAATTCCTTAGGTAGTGTCAGGTTAACATCACGAGAGGACTGCCAAAACCACTTGTCGCGGTATTTTGATCAAAAGTCCCAAAATTTGTATAGCAATGGGATCATGTCCCTACCTACAAGATGGCAAAAAGTTATCGAACAAAATGGTACCTACATACTTTAGTTAAATGTAAATAAATTATGTATATTTTTTTTTCTTTTAATTTTCTTAAAAAATGCGAAGCAACTTTTTCCCCAACCTATTACTTCAACCGAATGAGACGAAATTCAAATCTTGTATAAAACGCACACTATGTAGGCAGGCATATTATAAGTTGGGGGATTACATCACTGATAAAAATGCTTGGCTCATTGCTGGTCCTGCTCCACAACCACAACTAATTGATTAACATTTTGAAAATACTGTTGGAGCTGCTGAAGATAGTAAGATCATCTTTGTATTGTATAAACTCAATTTCCTTTGTATTATATAATTGCATAGCACAGGTGTGAGTACTGTGTAAAGAGCTACCATTTACCGGGTAGTATGTAGTATTTCATTGACTTGAATGTGCCCTGGCGGCTGTGAGTATGTCATGCTCACTCAAATGTCTCGCTGATGGTGGCGCGTGTGTTGGATCATTTAGCTCCCTTCAAAATGGTTGAGCTGAATGGTGCTGATCCATGCGTCATGTTCGTGAACGGGCGCCGTCAGTTGGGACTGGTCATCTCTTAGCTGCCATGGCTTATTTTAATTTATTTTAAGTTTTTGAATGATTCTTTATTTTTTCTTTTATAATACGGACGCTTTTACGAACGTGCACGTCTTTCTACATTGTTCTCACATGCATAATTTCAAAATGAATGATGTAACCAATGTTTTGTATCAAATTTTTTATTTAAAAGAGTGTCCGTGGATTTTCTGGCCCGTTCTTATCCATAGGTACCTACTATGCTTTGGAATGGGCAACTAGCTTCATATTTTTGACTGACCGACCCCTTGACAATTCAAAAGTGCCTGTAAATAGTAATTTAATTGAAATAAATGCATTGAGTTTGAGTTTGAGTTGACGTCTTTCGGTAGAAATGATGATGATGATGATGTTCATAAAATAATATTCTGTCAGCATCTGTACAAAATTCTGACACTCACTGTACCGTTAACTGTGTAGTCCTGTTATAAGGAAAATTTTCCATGGCAAGTTGCGCCAATGTCGGATCTTATTTATTATCTTGGCTGTATAATCAATTATTAGCGCATACATGCATTTGAATTTTATGATATTGAACGGGTAGCCCGCGCACTTCATCTCCTACTACTAGAGACCTCCTTTTACGAGACGCTTTGAAGGGTTATTCCAGTAATCCCCATTGACAATCCTCATCTTGTCTTGTTCGAACTCAAGCATATATTCTGATGGCCTCGATTACGGCGTTTGGCTAAGAAAGTGATGATAATAATCTTCTTATTTATACTAAAAGACAATATTTTCATCGCTTTCCCGACCCAGTTCAGCCGTCGTAATCCAATACATACGACGTGCAAACTCATTATTGCAAGCTTTAGGTGGTAATTTAATTTTTTGCCGACTAATAACTCGAATAGGGGCCAGACGTACCGTCGATGGTGAACGTTCCTCTGGAAGGGAAGGGATAGAAGAGGCGGTGGGTGGTGCGCCAGGACCTGTCCCGCAACACGTCCACCACCAGCAGGCCGAACGCGGACACGTCCGCCACGTACACGAACGTGTCGGCGCAGTCGCCGGCGCCGCGCGGCCTGACGTCCACCACCTACACATACATAAGATTAGCATCTAGAATGATAAAATATACACTTCTTATTATATTAGGCAAAATATACACTTATACACTAAAAACAGTGATATTCACAATGTTAACACTAGAAGTAAGGATAAACTACGTGCTCCCTTTCACCGGCTTCATAAGGTTCATAACTCATTTGTTGGGCTTGGTATAACCTTTTATAACAAGCTACCCTTTTCTTTGCTAGATTTGCCTTTTAATGCATTTAAAACTAAAGTAAAGTCCAACCTTTGTTCAAAGGCATACTATTCTATCAACGACTACTTAAATGATAAGAATAGTTGGTCGCTGTGATTAACTCAAGACAATGTTTAAATGTTCTTTCTCCAGAATTAGTTTACCTACTGACAGGTTATATGAGTTTATATAAAAGTTTTTATGTAAATTTATTTTAATTTTATTTTTATTTATTGTTGACATAATCTACTCATTACAATGTTTTTTTTTTTTTATGAGTTGTATTGCAATATGTGGTTAGCTAGCGACCTCGACAATTACTTATTTTACCTCGATGGTCCTAGTTTATTTTACTTCGATGGTCCTAGTTTATCAATTATAACTTCTAGTTACAGCTCTATGTAAGCGGGCACGCCCTTTATGCCTGGAGGCTTTATTTTCTTTTTTTTAGTTTTTTTTTACGTTTAGTTATTTTTATTTCTGCTTGAGTATAGTTCTCGATGTTTTTGGTTGGTATATTGGTGTGTGCTAGGTGTCATATGGCTATTAATTTATAATTTAAATTGTGTTTTGCGTAATGTAAATTACCTTATAAATTATTGTATAGAATCATTTTTTTTTTTCCTAACTGAACAGACAGCTGTGCTGCTGGGGAGTTTGTTGCGCCACTTCTTCTTCCCAGCAAAAGCACTAGGAAGTGGTGAAGAGTGGGCGTTTTGGGGGACTGTCTTATGTAATTTTGACGTTCGAAAAGTGCTGATTCTCAGCCTAGTTTGAATAAATGACTTTTGAATTTTGAATTTTTTAAATTTTGAATTAAAGAAATTATATCTTACTTCCTTTTCATCAAGATTTAGGAACTTAATTTAGATATAGATTTTAGATCTCACCGTATAGTACGCTGCAGCTAATCCAAAACCCCATCTTAAAAACTACGTTAAGCACACTATTATAATGGTCAGCAGCAGACTAGGTCGATCAAGCTATGGATTTATTATATATCAACCAACTGAATGTGCTACTTAACTTTTTATTAAATCAGCCATAGCATAATTATAAATGAATACTAAAACTTGTTCAGAAAACATTGTATGGAAACGTTAATTCAAAAGTTGATTTTCGAGTTATAATATGAGCGCTCTACTGACGAACTGAGAGCCGTTGCGTTTCATTTTATAATAGGTACGAACAGCATGTTATACTAACAGGTGTAATGAAGAGTGACGTGTCAGTAAACAAGGAGCTGTTCACGATGTGGCGGTAGATGAGCGTGTCGGTGGCGAGGTCGAACGCAAGCAGCTGAGGGGGGCACACCTGGTGTTCCCCGATCTTGCCAGCGTCCATCACCCACAGGCGCTGGCATTCGTCTATCTGAAAATGTGATGAATAAACTTCGTTTAATAACAGAATTTGCGACAGTTCAACTGTATAAAGTATATTTTGCATTTGCATGCAGTAGCTATAGGACAATCTGAACTGCTGGTTTTCAGGTCAAAGGTTAAACTACACCGGGGCCATTTTAATTAACTGGTGAAACTTCCCAGACAGCATACATGGGTATCGGTATCTAATAGCAATAAACCTAAAAAGAAAAACAATCAAGATGTCTATAATATGTGTACCTATAACTATTTACTATTTATATGTTGGATTTAAAGTACTAAGGCAACAATTCGAATAAAACAGTATACACAGATAACTTTATAGAATCAATAGTTTTGTGTATATTGATTATAAGTTCTGAAGCTGAAAGCTGCAACAAAGTCGTTGCAGTGATTGAACTGCAACGACTACACACATTTTGATGTAAGCTTTCCCAGGTCAGTGTAACGATAGAGTAATCGACACATGGAATGATGTTCGCAAAGATTTTGATCTGAACGCCCATTGAATCCGGATCTATTGACCTATGTAGGTAGGTACCTACCTACTGATGATGTCATTGATTTGTTTGTTTTTTAACCAGACACAATAACTGATTAAAGTTAAAAGGAAAACTAGTCACGTCCTGTGTTTTTTGTCTTGAAGATTTATGTTCATCTTCAAGACACCTTACCTTAATACTTTTAGCTACACAATAGGGATGTTGACTAAACATTATTTTGTCCGGTTGGTAGGTTATTAAAAAATATTGAACATGTATTTTTTCTTTTTTTACGTAATCAAAAGATTACGGCAATACATTTAGTAGGTACCTAACTCAATGTATTGCAGTAATCTTTTGTTTCAAAAGCACGGCAATACATTGAGTGGGTAACTCAATGTACACACATGTTGTAAATACATGTTGTACATATAATACAACATGTTGTGTGTACCCTATAATGCGTTTTATCTAAACCAATTTTTATTAATATGATAAAGCAAAAAATACTTGTCAATATTTTTTTTATTATCTGACTGACTGACTAAATAGTTTTTTTCCCTATTATAAACCCCTATTATAAAACGGAAAAATTATTGATCTACAATAATATTCTATAGCCAACACGCTGTTCATTAGCTTTGGCTAATACTTGCATAAAATATGGTATCTGCCACTCAAGAAACAATACTGGCTCTTGTTCAAAAATACCTCTATAATCGTATTCTGTTGCATAGAACAGTTACTATTATGCTTATTGTGTTAGCATCGTGAGTCCTTCCTTCGTCAATAGCCATGTAAATCACGAGGCAGTGCTTGCTGTAAGACTCATCGCGTGTTCTTAATAAACATCCTAATATCCTGAGTTACCTAACTTCTTTCAGACCTGCGTCAGATATGCGGAAATGTCACGCAATAATCCCAGGTCTCAATGTTGCTGAGGACATCTTATTATCTAGGTATCAATGCAATGGAGCCCATTAATGTGTTATTAACTTGACAATGGCCTTTGTTGACTATATTGAACAACAAGTACCTATGAACATACAAGGTTTTCCTTTGGTCTTCATTAAATTAAATGTGTTAATTACAAAAACTACATCATCTTGGGAACAAATATTTGTATGACCTACAATTAGTTGTTCCGGGTCTGGCTGTTTGTGTATGTGAGTTTAAATGTTTGTAATCACACAAAAAAAAAATGTCTTTAGTAAGTAAATAGCTAATTAAGGTTTTTATACGTGAGCTAAATGTTTTCTTCCTGTTATGTCGAAACAACTTAAGCTAATAGACACTGATTTTAAAATTGAAACCAACCTTCGACTTAATTAACCTGAAAAGTTTTCGTCATCAATCGTACTAGCATTCTGCAAGTGTGGGTTAGCATCAAGAGTAACCAGGTGCAATGGTTCTTATAGGTACCTATACGGAGCATCAATGATCTGAACTAAGCACGCAGCCCAGCAAACCTATGGTTATGCCGTCAGACCTGAGCCATGGCCACTTATGTTGGATTCTAGAACATAGTCTTATTTATGTAGATTATGACGTAACTTATCAGGTTCGTAATAAAATTCTTACGTACAGCGACTCTGAAGACAGATGTGAAGCCTAGACAGTTTGAACCCTGGTTGTCATTCCAGGAGTAGTCAGGGTAGGCGAGGATGTTGCCCTGCTCGTCCACAGTACCCAGAGTGATCGGGCGCCCTTCATCAAACCGTGGGATGGTCACGAAAATCCGTGATGCAGCAGGACCTTTCAAAAGTAAAATTCAAATTTGTGAATACACAATTATGTAAAGTTTTGCAGATTTTTTAAGTTACATATAAGTCTAAAGTAAAAATAAAGAAGTTAAGGTTCTTTTTCTTATTTCATGGTAGCCGGGTGCATGATTTATTTATTTAAGGAAAACAAACAGTAGCTCAATAAGAAATCCTCATATTATCTTAAATATTAAGTTTTAAATTGTAATATGTGGATAACGTAGTGGGTACTACGTTATCCACATATTACAATTTAAAACTAGCTAGTAACACAGATACAATACCTTTACAACAGTCATTGTCCTAACATTCATATCTGGATTTTAAAATTTATAACAAAAAAAAGGAAACGAAAAGTAAATTTGTGTGCGTACATTATTAAACATTACGTTATTATACTAAATATAAATATTATTATAAATTACTTTGCTGATCCTTTAGGGTTGCTTGGATTTGCTTCTTAAATTTTTACTAAAAAAAGGATGTCGTTTGAATTAAACTCATTGTTAAATGTCTCAACCAAACGATGAAGTGGTGAGCGCGAGCCAGCGTTGGATTTACAGAGGCAGCAAATAAACGCCGAGTGCATACCTCACGTACATGAACTGCATGTCGATTCCCGTAACCACTTCACCGTGAAAACATGTGAAGTGAGCGTGGAGTGAGCTGTCAGTGTCATCTCACCCTGTTGGAATGACAACTCACTTCACCTAAGTTTTCACGGTGAGATGGTTACAGAATAGCACT
Source organism: Xanthia togata (assembly GCA_963853775.1). Lineage (NCBI taxonomy): Eukaryota > Metazoa > Arthropoda > Insecta > Lepidoptera > Noctuidae > Xanthia > Xanthia togata. The sequence goes on along the minus strand of OY970795.1, from coordinate 14,337,286 downwards.
GCTGTTCGAGGAACCAGGTAACACAGACTCTTAACTAAGTCCGGACAGTGAAAATGATTGCGGCAAACATTGAACAGAGTCATAACTTCCAGCAGTTTCCGTCTTGACTTTAAGGTCAAAAGATCATACTTTTTAAGAAGTGGTATGACATTTTATCCCGATAAAATCTAAAATTCATAGCACGAAGGTATTTACGTTGTACCTACTAGTTCTAATCTTTCACTATATTTTACGTAAAAAGGGTTCCAAATTGGTACTGCGAACTCGGTGATGTGGAAAGATTATTATTTGCTGGGAACTAAGTACAAGTGCAGTTTCGTGAGCTTATTGAGTGGAACTACATACAAGTGAGGTAAGAACGAGCATTTAACGAAACAAGTAGGTATAATCATCCTCAAAAGGCAGTTGTTTCAAGGTCAACGACTTACGGTCAATATCCCAAATTCCGCAAATATCTTGCTTGCAATGCTTAGTGAAGATCGTGTCTTTCGTCGTTGATTTATAATTTACTATATCTACGGTATATACCTAAATTAAATTATTTATAAATTTATGGTTTTTACGACTTCACAAATCATCGAGATTTCTTTATTATTTGTAAGTTTAATATTAATGTATTGTACTAATAAACCTTCCGGAATAAATTCTCTAATAACAGTTTTGAAGAACAACTCGGTCACACAGACACACGAAAAGCGACTTTATTTTATAATACGTGTAGATTACTTGTTATGCACATACATGCTCTGTTCGTTCACTTGTTGTGATCGCTCGTAGGAAACGTAACGAACCACATTACAGTTCTAACTTTAGTTTAAATAGTAATAACTTTTTTAGTATGATCATATTTATGCCTTTATCACTGTACAACATAAAAGCCGTAACTTTCTAAAGATAACAAACTCTATACGGACGTCGCGTTCATATTTACTACCTATAGTTCCGTATTTAACTTTGTTACATACTACACAGTAGTTACACACAGCTTTTAGATAACTAATCTAAAGATATAGGTAAGTTACGGTACAGGTTATGAAGCAGTAAAAGGATTTTTTAATGATCGACACTCATAAGGAATTTAAAAAAAAGCAATTTTAAAACAAATGCTCAATTAAATCAAAGCGCATGATGACCTCAACAGTTTAAGTTAATATATCAAGATTTACGTCTCAACTAAAACACCATGCCGCATTTACAACTTTTTTTACTGTGTCAAAAAATACCTAAAAAAACCCGTCTTTATCAGTTGATAAACTGCTCTTAGTAAAAAAGAAGAGTGACTTGCATAAACCATCAAACTCAAACTCAAAGCATTTATTTCAATTAAACCATTTACAGGCACTTTTGAATTGTCAAGGAGTCAGTCAGTCAGAAATATGAAGCTAGTTGCCCATTCCAAAGCGTAGGTTCCTATGGAGAAGAACGGGCAAGAAACTCCACGGACACTCTTTAAAAAAAAAAATATTCTTACAAAATATTGTTTACATCATTCATGTTGAAATTATACATGTGAGAACAATGTAGAAAGACGTGTACGTAAAAAGCGTCCGTAATAAAAAATAAAATAAAAACAATTCAAAAATTAAATTAAGCCGTGGCAGATAAGAGATGACCAGTCCCTACTGATGGCGCCCGTTCACGAACATGACGCATGGATCAGCACCGTTTAGCTCAACCATTTTGAAGGGAACTCAACGATCCAACACAATCAATGATGATCAATTATTCTAAGACTTGACACTTGGGCAACTTGACACAAAACCTTATAAATATTTGATTTTGCGCGACAAAGCTATAATTTTCACGAATAGCCTTAGTAGGCACGTTACGTATTCATCTTTTCAAGTTTATGGTTTGGTACATTGATGAACTCTACGAATGGGATGCTAAACAGACCATTGGCCTCAACCTTGATACCTCGACCTTCACAATTAACGGGACTGAAGGAAGTTGCCAAGAGACCATTATAACGGACATAATAATATTAGATCGGTCGAGCTTGAGTTGATGATATAACAATACTACGTTGATGTTATTGATGCAATACCGTAGTAGTAAACATGGATTCGATCTAAAACGAGTAGAGCTGTATATCCTGTCGTCGTTTGTGATTCGATTTGACCATTATTTTAGCAACTCCAAACGGACAGAATTGTTTACACAAAATTCAGCAACATGTTAAATGGTGAAAGCTAGGAGATTCTACTAGCGAGCATTAGGCATAGATTGCAAAATGTCGCCTATTTAATTTAAAAGGAGATATTTTGCAAGGCACTGTTTTACTTTGAACTATTGCGAAGTCAACGGTCACTTCATATGAGTGGGTGTCGCTTTTGCCATTGCAGAATACTGCCGTTGTTTCCATGACACATAAAATTAAAAACAAGAAAATACTGGACAATATTTAAATGTATAATGGTGGTTTCATTACATGTAGGTATTTCAATAGATCAAAGCAGATTGTAGCATGTCGTTGTCACATGATGGGGTCCATGGGGTCAAAAAAATAAAATAACAAAAATAGTGATGATTTCTGATAAATCTTCAATACTAAAAAAAACATTATATATTTTGGGTACATAATACCCAATTTAGTGAATATTTGAAAACCCAAAAAGTGCGTAAAACCATAGGTGCCGAGAAAAAAAAATTGCTAAAGTTTATTTCGGGATTGGTGGGATAGTGTGAGTATTAAAGGTAAGGAAGATCACGTGACGGGTCATAATTTGTTTCCAAGCAATAGTAAAATTGAAAGGAAGTTATTAAAATCGGAACAATCTAAGAGTGAAATTCGTATCTGTGGTAAAATATACGACACAACGTGTTCCTTTTGCTGTCCCATAACTCTAAGGTGTTATAAGTAAAAATATTAAAAAGTACAAACCTGAATAAAGCCCGATTTACATTGTTTTAAGTTGCCGATCCTAGAGGAACTAATCGCGTCGGTTGTTTTATTCCTCCGAAACAGTTGCTTTTGAATGACTTAATACCAATTTACGTGCCTTATTAAGAGAAATAGTACCTACCAATACTTTCGCAACACATTGAAAATGAAATATTCATTAGATATAGAAATAAAATAGATAATAAATATTTATTATAGGAACGAATAGATCCAAACGCATATGGGAAAGATAGCGGATTGCTAGAAGAAATTAACGTGGTACCAGCGTCCAGCAGTAACCTTCTAATGGAATTGTCTGTAGAAGACATCGTTGAATATAGATATGCCTTTTGGAATGGGCGACTAGAATCAGTTATTAGTATTATTTTTTGTAAATTTTGACGTTCAAAAGTGCCTTTTTTGTGCCTAATTGAAATAAATTATTTGACTTTGGCTTTATATGCTTTACGAATGAGTGAGCCCTCATTTCTCATTTTATGGACTGTACTAAACCCACCAGTTAGGTTGGCGGGAGACGCGAGAGAGGGGGCTACTTCGCACTGGATTCGCCGAAAAATAGGATCGCGATAACCACACCTTAAATTAATCAACAACTTACCACATAACTCGCTTTAATTCGCCGATGATGCAAGTTAACTCGCTACTGTACCTATTGAAGTGTAAATCGGGCATTAGAACAAGTGTTCCAAAAACATAATTTCAAAGATTTTTATTTTTCAGGTAAGGATGTAAATAATTCATATTGCCAGTTGATTCTTTGACATGTTCTCATTAATACCATAGTTATGGGATATCAAAACAAACACGTTATAAAAGTTGAATTTTAGTCATCATCTGCCTAGCCTTTTCCCAACTACGTTGGGGTCAGCTTCCAGTCTAACCGGATGCAGCTGAATACCAGTATTTTATATGGAGCGACTGCCTATCTGACCTCCACAACCCAATAATTGGGTGATACGGACCCTTGGTAAGACTGGTTGTCAGACTTTCGGGCTTCTGACGACCCGTAACGACTGTCAAAGATCCACGAATGACAGGCGGGACCAACGGGTTAACGGGCTTTCCGAGTCTCGGTACGTAAAGATGGTCATCCATCCACAGACCAACCCCAGCAAGCGTAGCTTAACCTGACGGATCGACCCGTGCGGCAGTTATTACTTAGCCACGAGCTCCAAGTAGTATAAGTTGAATTTTAGTAACAGGTTTTTTTTCTTCTTTAAAATGTATATTTTTTTTTAGAGAGCGTTCTTCATGTTTAGAACTATACGTAATTAATAAATGAAGCTTCTCACGCGCGGTTTTTAAAGTACAGTGAATACAAAAGCACCTAGTAGAAACCTTAATTTTAGATCAACTTCTCATTTAACTCACCTTGTCTATGGTGCACGTCGACGTCTATGGGCACGGAATTTCCGGGGACGAAGTGACGCTTTTCAATGGCTATTTGTTTAGCTTCTTCGCTGGGGAACACGAACTGCAGCTCGGGCCATTGTCTGACCACGCGCAGGTCACTCTTGGCGCCCAGCCCGGGCCAGCAGCACGCCAGGCAGTACGACAGCAGGAAGAACCTCTCGATTCCTTGCGACATCTCCAATTTGAATTTGTCCAGCAAGTGCGGATCTGAAGAACGAAAGATATTTCCATGTGACATGCCCATGAGGAAGATATTCTTCTGCACCGGTTGCACAAGATTTATAAACAACAATCTAGTGATTTTATAAATAACGCGTCTCGCGAACTTCGGTTTTATACTCTGAGAAGGGAATTTTAAGGCAATCTGCTATTTTGTTCATCTTTTTAACTTACAAGTATATTCTTGATATAAAACTTAGTAACAACTGTATCTATATCTGTATCTATTTTTCTGTGTGTACATAAATAATAAAATAAATAAATAAATAGGTAAGTAACAACCAAATTCATAAAATAGAATTAGTTTGCGCCGTTTGTGGTTAGAACTACCAGACGATCACAGTATGGTAATTAATATAATTATAATACAATAATGGATAATATATGTATGCGCTCAACCCAAAACCTGAAAGATAATTTGTGCACTTTTGTTTTTTTTTTTCGAATGAAAAATGCCCAAGTTCGCCTTTTGAAACATAATTTCAAGTTACCTATTCGTAACTCAGCAAAACCAAGAAGCGGGTGCAATAAAGAAGATGTAACTTCTCTTATTATAATTAATACATGATTAATAAAATACCATATTGACTCGGCAATACTCCGCAGTACTCCTGTTGTTCATATAATGGAAACATCGCGGCTTGATGCAGACAAAATATAACAAATATTTTCACTGTAGTTGTAACCCACACGTTTTGGAGCCCCATTCACAACACTAATAGAGAATATTTTTCACATGTACCCGCTATCTAGTAACCTTTAAATAAAAGTTAAAATAAAATATAGAATTTGAAACCACTGAATAACGCATTTATATCATCTGAATAATAATTTCACAAATCACAAAAAACACCGGTGCTGATCTGTTCGGCTAAAATATTACTGACTAATGTAAGGGTTACAAACCAATTAATAAACAGTTCATATATTGTTTTTAATTATCCAATTAGTCTACTTATTATATATTTATGTAGTCTACTTTGTGTTGGACTAAACAATAAGTAATAATTATTATGAAAGTCACGCGAACGATATGAACTTTACATCGCGAAACGTCTGTCGCTACTCTTTTTCATTCAAAACTGACTTCAGATGGGTCGGGCACTGACCACGCGGAGGCCCATAGGTACCGACTACTTCCATGTATACATTATAAACGATATGCAGGTCCGCATATTTTAAACTTTAGCACATATGTAGGTAACTTAAAAGAGTAGCGTGAAATAAACGATTAGGTATCTAATGTAAAAAAATCACAAAGTTAGAGTTTGAGAGTTCATTGCCCTCTCAACTAGTCCAAAAGCCTACCTATTGAAACATATTTTTCATACAATGATATCTCATTCATAAATATGTAAGTACTGTGTTATCTTGGATGTTTGATTACTCGTTATCCTATAGTTTATGATAAAATATTCATTATGATACACGTTAAGGGCTAAAGCACGTCATTATAATAAAGTAAACATAAAAACACTATTCTAAATGAAATAAATGAGGTAAAAACTTTTTCAAATTATAATAATGTTTACAGAAGTTATTGCAATTTAAAAAATTAAAAACGGTATTTGTGTTTTTACACTTGGTTTAATAATCCCGCTACGAAAATGATTGCACTAATATCCAACTCGACCCACACTATTTTGAACTGAAAGCGATGGAACTCAAGTTACAACTGAAACACAAACTGGGCTACAATGTAAGGAAAACCACTTATATGGTAGAAGTACTTTAGATGCAATAATCTTGAAGGAATTGCGGAAAACCCCGAGGTCACTTGTTTCTATGATTTTGAAAATCGGTAAAAACGATGCAGAATTCACACGTTTATTTCAAACAACACTTTACAGAATGTTAGCCCAACCTGATTATTTACTTCTTAACGATACGTATAGCATTATTGCCTTGTTATTTATAGTAGCTATAATTTAATTAAAATCCTTGAACATCCGACATGGATTGTTTGATCCATCCTCGTGTCATTATGTCGTTAAATGACGGGGGTCAATGATAATTAGATTGAATTATCCTAAACGTACACGTACGTGATAAATGAGTTATGTACGTGATCACTTCTTTTACTTCAACTGTATTAATAAGGTAACATTTTTTGTATACTTTCTAGTGCACCAGTCCCCCAAAAGTCGAAATACTAATTCGAAACATGATAGTTTGATGAGTAACTTGTCGTAAGTAGTGTCTAGTATGTATTTCTAATGAATTTGAAACAGTACTACAGACCTACGAGTACATGATAATAAAATAATAGTTAACTCTTAGCCTTACGAACAATACGTAGTGTTTATGTAGTTACATACTTGTGTGGGACCTGGTTCCATTCCGAAGATATTCCTTATACAATTCTACATTATTATCAACCCACTTTTCACAGAATTTTGTATTAAAATTCATAATAAATAAGGAAATCTTTTTAACACTCCTAAGACAGGCCACGAAACACTACACGCAAATTATTAACTGAATCTTGTGGTGTCGTGGTCGCTGCTCAACTCTTGAACACTGTAAACAGTTTCGACACTTCAGATCCGTCGCAATTCTTTACAAATAATTGAGATACAATTACTGATCAATTTTTTTAGGCCCGTCCCAAACGGTGAAGCGCCGCCCCTATGAATATTAACCTACACGCACGCCCTCGACTTGTGCCCGTATCGCAGGAGCTTGTAATATATGAATAAAAACAGTCTTTCGTATCTTTTGTAAACTATAAAAATAATTGCATGTTTATAACAAAGTGAATATTATTAGTTCTACTGACTGACCGTCCTAATTGAAAGGAATAACTAATGTGATCAGAAAACGGAACAACAACTAAATGAGGGCCTTCTAAACGTAATCTACGTGAATGTTCACATTGTGCGATTGTGGAATAAAAAATAATTAAGAAAAAAAAACAATGGCACCTTCTGACCCCGTGACAATGAAGTAAAATTAACTCGACTTCGATTGACTAAATACAATACAGTAAACTACTTGTTTTACTCTAGGGAAACGTAACAATATCTTATATGCTGCTCCGGATAAATTTTCTTCCAGAAAATGGCATGCACCTATGCTGATATAATAAGTAATAATTAAGCTAACTATAGGTACATAAATATATGGGTTTGTATCACATCATCATAATAGTGTTCCAAGACAGGTTTTGTAAGGGCCAAGGGCCAGCTTCTAGGTCTTCAATGAGAATAAAATTACAATTTAATTAAAACATATTTTCCTCAGAACAGCAGTCTTCACCACAGACTTATTATGTAAAGTTGTAGTTATAGGTATTTAATGTAAAGCTGAACTAATTTCTTGATCTATCTTCTTTCATGGGCATTTAACAGTTGTCATACCGGACCGAAGCCATGAGACTGCTGCCCCATGGGGCTCACTGACAAAACACTTTCACTCTTCAATATCTTTTTATAGTCACCTCTGTAATTGTTTCTTTTTTACCGTATCAAATGCTTTTTTTATTTACAACACGCCATTAAATTGTAAGCAAAAGAGAGATATAGAGACATAAAAGTTGGTACTTAGTAGGTATTTGTCTTTAAGTGTAGATCGCACCTAGTCTATGTTATCAGGTAGGTATTACCATAACCGGTTGTTTATACATTTATTAAGTAGTAACGAAGAATTTTTGTCCGTTTTTCTGGATGTATGTTCCGGTTTGGCGCAAACACAGCAGAACGGATTTGGATGAAATTTGGCACACGGATAGTTTATAACCTGGATTAACTCATCATAGGGTACTTTTAATAAGGGTAGTACGTTCCCGTGGGATATTTTCCGAAAGCTAGTTTTAAATTATTATCTCTGGAACTTTTAACAATCGCCACTTCGCCTGAAATCCTTATTATTTTAAGCATGTCTACTAATTTTAGACCAGCTTTCTAACTACGCAACATATTTTCATAAACGATAAAGACAAATCTGTTTCATTTTGACAGTTCAACAACATTCATTGCGTTATTTACGTTGCTCTGCAGTTTTTTTTTTCGTACTTACGGAGCAATGGATTAGCAATCTGTTTCAAAACGATTCAGATTCGGATTGATTTTGCATTACGTAATTAGGGTACAGTTTCCAAGGGACTGTTAAATGATTTAACTGTCGTTCTGTTGTATTTATCATCCAAATACTTCATTGTATTGTTAGGTTGTCCCGAGTAAAACAACTCAAATAGCTGTATTATTTCCATTTTTTTCCTAAACGGCAAAACGAGCAAAGTTTTGCTAAAATCATTTACTTAGGGTGATTTCACCAATGAAGCTGACAGTGATCAGCATTTTTAAAACGCGTTCAAGAGCTGCCAGTGTCAACATTGTTATGGAATATTGTACAGATCTTGAACGTGTTTAGATGTGCTGAACGCGTTCAATTTCATTGGTGAAATCCCTGACCGACTGGCCCGAGAAAACAAAACACAAAGAAAATTGGAAAACTATGGGATTGCCCAGCTGTGCGACAACAAAGGTTAACAAAATAAAAAGTACAGTATCTTCTAAAAGAGTTGTAAAATATCTTTCAGTTATGTGTACAATTGTGGGACATACCTCATTTATTGTTATCCACATTTCAGACCAAATAAAAAATATTTGGCCTGATATCCGATGGTGTGCGTACAAAATACACGCCTTTAACTAACGGAACTTTTTTTATCGATTTTACTAAACCTGTTTCTGTGTAACAAGATCGTTGACCCTATCACAACATTATACTAGGAACCTTTTTGGTTAAATACCAAAGTTCTACTTTCTAAAACGGTGAAAAAAAACGATTCTTCTAAAAAAACTGTTTTTCCGGTGATTACTCTCACTGAGACCGTGATTAACTGGAAGATAGAAAAGCTTTAAGTGTACTTACTCAAGCGTGCTTCCGCGACAGTAAAACTATAAACAGGGTGGTATTTTACCTACTATGGAAAATGATGCACTCACTAAGGATAACTTTTAAACCACCTTAAGTAGTGAAAATATTGATCGTCTTATCAGTATTACAACACTTAGGATGCACTGTTGATTGTAGAATGCACATTTTGTCAATGTATTGCAAAAATAAATAAAGGAGTCGTTGACGACTTCGACGGAAATGGAACCAATAACAAAAGGTGTTAGTAATTTATTTTTATGACATGATTATGTAAGCACTTTGCATTAGGTACTTCACGGAGATATGAAACGAAGATATAAGTATATTGTTACTTAAGTAATTTTATGAAGAAATATTCTGGTTGCATGTTTTTTTATAATAGATAATAATAGAAATACTAATTAAGTAATATATTTATAATATAAAGAGGTAAAATTTCTTTGTTTGTTTGTAAGTTTGTATAAAGGGGGTATACTCCGGACTACCAGTCGGATTTGAAAAAATATTTTTGTATTGGGTAGCCCAATTGTTGAAAAAGGTTATAGGCTTTGTAACATCACGCTATGAACGTTAGGAACCCTGCAAAAAGAAAAATAGTCAGAAAGAACGGTAAGCGAAAACAAAGTAATAGCGCGGGCGGGCGATGCGATGCGACGCGGCGGGTCGGGGCCGAATTTTCACGCGGACGAAAGCGCGGGCAATAGCTATTGGCCAGCGTGCGCTCGGCTTGTATTTCTATAATCAACAATATTTTCTTAACCATTGATAACTTTATTGCTGACTAGCTAAATTCAAATCAAATTTATTTGCGAGAATGTAGGTTTACACTGCTCTTAAAACTATAATGGCCCTTTTACATTATACCATTACTTACGGTGTGCAAATATTGAATTGTGTCCTACACAATGGTTTTTTTTTTTTTTTATACAGCAACTACAAACAAGATGCATGACTGTGTTATATAAATGTAATTATTGTGTCTAAAAATAAATAATATGATAAATAAATGTAATTATACTTGTTATACCTATAAATGTAATTATTATCTACGATTAATTTACTAAATGAATTTAATAACAAACTTATTTTTTATAAGTCAAACACTGATTTGACTCAACTGTTGTTATTGTCTCCAATATCTTGGTTGAATTATGTAGTAGGGTCACACTGATTTATTTGTTGTTCCTATATTTAAATACTAAATGATTGAGGATACAAGTTTTATTAAATTATTTTGTTAAGAATATCTAAGAGATTAGTTTACGTATAAATTATATTTTTGTAAAGGTATTATTACAGTTTATAGTTTAAAAGTATTTGTTTTGTACTAATAGTTCAGTTCATTTTATCTGTGGCAATATTCATGTTAGATAGGGTAAGGTAGACAACTGTCATTTGAAATGTTTTAAAAGGTCGTGTAACTTAATTCTTGTTCTCTTTCTGTACGTGTCACTGGACTGGTAACAATATAAAAGCTTATGTTAACATCTAAGAACAGACCCTGAGTGATGTCCATGTCCGTAATATTGAGTTGCTAAAAGCTAATATAAGGAAATAATGTTGCTTATCAGAAGTTCTGCTTTTATTGTAAAATGGATTGTAATAAGGATCATCAGATCACTTCTGGTGAAAGATCGACTAACTACAATGTTCATGTAAGTTAAATTGTCATTATATCTTGATTATTGCTGATAACTATGATGTTCTGTATGTATTAAAATATTGCTAATATTGCCACATAAGTGTTAAATAGAATTAAGGAATATTCATATTCTATTTGTCATTGATAAAGTTGTTAGCTCTATGAAATGGTCCAAGAGATTAATGTAATAACAAAACTAAATGCTAATGTAAAAATATGTTGATAAAATACTTCAAAACAAGCTTCCGTGGAGTTTCTTATCCTTCTTCTCCACGAAGACCTAGATTTGGAACGGATAACTAGCTTTCTCATTAACAATACCTATTTATTGACAAGTCTAATTGAAATAAATGCCTAGTCTTGTCTCCATGTGCTTTCTTATAATCCTTTTCCCTACACACCATATTCATAGATATTAAAATACATAACATAACATCACGCCTTGTTTCCCCGAGGGGTTGGGCAGAGGTGCACCTGTAGTAGGTACACCCACATATTAGAATACCTACATGATTAAATAATTAACTAATAGGTAACCTGAAAATCCTGACACTCAAAAGATCTAATAATCTTTTTCTCACACATGCATTAAAATTTTCATAGAACAAATTTAATAAATTGAGGACAAATTTAATATATTGAAGAGAACAAATTTAATATATTGAATTGCTAGGGATTCCCTATCGGCAAAATTTCGAACTTCCATACAAACTTTCCCCTATGTCCGACTTGTGCGGAAAAGGGAGAGGGATGTATTTTGCCCAGCTGTGGAACACTACTTACATGCATGTAACATGTAATGTAATGGCTATATATATATATATATATATATACAATATACAGGGTGATAGATAGACAGTTGAACATACAAAAATGGCGTATCCGTGGGGCCGTGTGCTACAAGTGTTTAGGCCCAATAACAAGACCCAGGCCACACGGAATATTTTAAGTGACTTTTTCTTAATGTTATTCGTAATTCGTCGATGCTCAAACTTCAAACGTCAATAATCATTCAAAAATAACAAAACTAGCTACAATTTTTTTTCTTCTACAATTAAATAATTGTAAAAAAAAAATTGCTTTTAAGAAATTAATTTCATTTTTCGCAAATGTAGAGTTCCGTGAAAAAAGTTATTTTTAAATGAAATTATTGACGTTTGAAGTTTGAGCAAAGACGAATTCCGAATAAGCACGCAGGCGCAATTCTGTGTGTAAAGTATATCATCACCACTGCTCTCAAAACGGTGAAGGAAAACATCGTGAGGAAACCGGCATGTCTAAGAACCAAAAGTTCGAAGACATGTGACATCTACCAACCCGCACTGGGCCCGCGTGGTGGATTACGGCCCACTCCTTCTCAGCGAGAGGAGGCCTGTGTCCTAGCAGTGGCGGGAAAATTGTATCACAGTTTGCAGTTCTTGGGATAAATTCATCCTAACTGCGGAACCCTTCATTGTGCATGGTCTGACACGCACTTGTTTCTGACAAGTTTTTTCAATATCGCTTGATAAGAAATTCATTCAAGTTACAAATTGCTCAATGTATTCCTACGTAAATATATCAATGTGGGTGAAGGCGTTTTTATTTAACAAGATTAATTAGATTATTCCACGCCTACTCATGGTACACAAGGGTACCTATTGTTAGGATGAAACAAACAAAGAAACTGTGCGCTAATGCTGAGCATAGGTATTTTCCTTGCCCGGTATCTGAAATTGCACCCGGCTGATGGCAATAGGCTCTCCCTCTCTATGGAACATAAAATAAACATAATCGAAATGTGTATTTAGGTCTGTATCTACTACATGTCTGTTTTTGTTAGTAACTGTATATAGTTACTACGTGAGTACGAATAAATTGCAAAACGAAAAGGTCATTAGCCTTTTTGTTAGACAATTAGCATAGTTTGGACATTACGAACAGGTTTGCACCAAATAGTTGGTAGCTCTAATACTATTAACTACCTACATAGGTATAGATAGCACAATCCACGACGACGTGCCCCACTCCGCTCCGCTCCGTACTAAAGTACAGCTTACAGTACAGTAATCGCGGAGTGGGGCGCGTCGTCGTGGATTGCACTATCTGTACAAATTTAACCAATTCGTTTCGCTTGTGTCTACATGCACGTAGCAAAATGTCACTAAGGTGCAAATTGCGTACGTACACGGCGTGCGTTCGTCCCATAATGACCTATGCGGGAGCCGTATTTGCACAGGCAAAGCCCCACCATATCCATAGGATGCAAATGCTCCAAAATAGATTCCTCCGTAAAATCACCGGTGCCCCCTGGTACGTTAGGAACGAGATCCTCCATCTCGACCTAAAGATCCCCACAATCCACCAATTTCTTAAACGCAATTCCAAGCGTTTCTTTGAGTCCGCCGCCAAACATCGCAACCCTCTGGTTGTTGAGGCCGCCAATTATGTCCCTAGTATAATCGGTCAGATCCGCCGCCCGAGGCAAATCTTTACCGACCCAGATGACCCCATAACCCTCCTCCAGGAGAGCAATAGGACCACAAGTACAGTGCACAAACACAGACACCGACCCGCATTCCGACCTCGCCGCCGAGGTCCTCCGCGATCGCGTCCCGCCCGAGTAAATAATACTCCCCCCCGACCCTTGCTCGTTGATGCGCCAGCCCGCGTCGATGCTGAGCCAGTAGCTTTAAATTCCCCAGTTAATAATCATGAACCATCCTTAATCCAGCCTGTCGCAACTTGCTGTCCCCCCCCCCCCCCCAGCGACGCCCTAAGCCGAGGCCTGTACCCCACAGGGAGTGCCCTTAGCGAGCGCTCGCCTAGTTTTAATTTAGAATAGTTTTTGCTCCTGGCTGGAGGCTTTGAGTGTAGTAGCTTAAGGCAGCCACAGGAATGTCCGTACGGGTAAGTAGTCATGACCTCAGAGGTCAGCTACGAGATACCTTAGACAAGAAATAAATAAATTGTGTCTACAATGTGTGCACCCGAACTCAGACCTCTGTTGTGGCGGACTGTCACTGAGAGCCTGTGCACACGATGCATTGCGGCGCCGCACTGCAAAGATTTCGCTGCATTGGTGGTCACAGGGGCACTGCGGCGCCGTAGGGTTGTTACGGTTGTTACGGTAACGGCAGCGCCGCGACGCAAAGCGCGTAAATTGTCATCCATAAAGCCCCGTGCAGACTGGCGCAATGTGGCTCTAACTAAACAATTTCTAAGAAAACTACACGGTAGAACAATGACCGGTGTCGCGTCGCGCCAGTTTGCACGGGGCTTCAAACTTCTGTGTTTTTGACCATGCAAAAACCACTGAGCGGTGACGAAATATCCATGGTATGCCACACGTTGCGCTCCGGTGTCGTAACGCGTACACCCGCATCCCCACCTCGTCTCGCGGGCCGCAAGTCCTGCGTACGTGCAGTGCCGCGCCCGCGCCGGAACGCACCGTGTGGCATACCATGGATATTTGTATGTAGGACGCCGCAGTGACACTACTCCGGCGCACTGTGAATCGAAAAAAGGCTCTCGAATAAACTGAAGCTTAAATTTTAAAGTGTCCGTTTTTTTGCTTGAAATGACTTCTAATAGCCATTATTATGCATAAATATACAGGGTGTTAAAGTAATTGCGTGCCATAGCTTAGGGGTAGGTTCAGCATCGATAAAGGAAGCCAGAAAAAAAAAATGGAGAAATACTTGGAATTGTACGTACCTACATAGTTACCTATCCTTCACCCGACGTTATCGAAGTGTTCGGGCGTAGGTATTTCATTGCGTTCGATAGTATGTAGGTAGATAACTCTAGGAAATTATTGCATTTAAACAAAATAAAAACATTATTATCGCATCGCCGTACGAAGAGAAAATTCGAATTGTAATTTACATACCGTCGTAGCGTTAGTTCGATTCGCGTTCGATAGTAGTTAAGTAATTAAAGCATTTAAACAAATAAAATAATTTTAATTCTAAACGATTGCTATTTTAAGTTAGTAGGTGCTATTTTTTTTTTCCTGGCTTCCTTTATCGGTACTGAACCTACCCCTAAGCTATGGCACGCAATTACTTTAACAACCTGTATTATAGGATACAATCTGGTAGGCAAATTGGTTTTATGACATTTTTGGTTTTTTATTGGTGCGGTTTTTTTCAAATAAAGTCACACTAAATCTAAATATGAAGTATGTCAAAAAATCATAAATAAATAGTTAAGTGCAAGGATATAACGGCTATTCTCTCCGTACCGGAGATATAAGCATTAGCCCCATACATTTTTTTTGGGAAAAAAAAAATATAAATTTGAATTTGCCTAGGAGATTGTATCCTATGAATTTATGCATAATATTGGCTATTAGAAGCCGTTTCAAACAAAAATCGTCACTTTAAAATTTAAGCACCAATGTCTTTGAGAGGCTTTTTTCGATCCACAGTGCGGTGCTGCGCTGCCGCTGTAACGTATCGTGTGCACAGGCTCTAACGTGGCAGCCTGACAGATTGACACTTATGACAGGAGCTTACCAAGAGGCCCAGACATGGGCACGTTCGGTTGTAAAACGTGTGGAAAAATTATAAACGCTTAACCCTTCAAAATTACAAAATTTCAGTTAGGTGTACCACAAGGCTCAATACTGGGTCCATTCTTTTTCTTAGTATATCAATGACTTACCATTATATTTAAAGGGTATCTGTTTAGTTGTACTATTTGCAGATGATACTTCTCTTATTTTAAAGTAGACAGGAATAGATAGACGAGATTTTGACGATGTGAACAGTGCACTCTCATTGGTTACGGATGGGTTTACGACAAATAATCTAGTTCTCAATGTAAAGATAACGAAATGTGTAAAGTTTGCCCTTCCTAATGTTAGAAATCTGGGACCCAACATCGTCCTAGATAAAGAGGTTATTGAAACTGTAAACTCGGCAGTTTTTCTAGGCATAACAGTAGATGCCAAACTTCAGGGGGGCCAACATACATATATCTAGCCTAGCGGGATGGCTCAGTTCGGCCGCCTATGCCGTCAAGAAAGTAAGACAAAACACTGACGTTGATACAGCTCGGTTAGTCTATTTTAGTTATTTTCATAGAGTTATGTCCTACGGTATTCTGCTGTGGGGCAAAGCTGCTGATATCTATACTTATAATAAGAGAAAAGATTTGATTGTTTGTTTGTTTGTATTGAATAGGCTCCGAAACTACTGGACTTTTTATACCGGGAAAAATAACGGGACCCGCGGGAAAGACCACGTGAGTGAAGCCGCGGGCAAAGTGCTAGTTCAAAATATATTGGTCCTCCAAAAACGAGCTGTTTGAGCAATTAACTAGCTAGGTGGCAGTTTCTTCTGAGAGATTTTTTCAAAGATATTATATATCCTCACAGCATTTTCTCCAACATTTTATATATTAAGCAAAATAAACACACATACACTCAAAACAGTGATATTCACAATGATAACACTAGAAATAAGGACAAACTACGAGATTTCACCGGCTTCATAAGGTTCATAACTCATTTATTGGGCTTGGTACGAGTATAACCTTTTACAACAAGCTACCCTCTTCTTTGCTAGATTTGCCTTATAATGCGTTTAAAATAAAGTAAAATCCGACCTTTGTTGAAAAGTATTATATCAAAGACTACTTAAATGATAAGAATAGTTGGTTGCTGTAATTAACTCAAGGCAATGTTTATGTTCTTTCTCCAGAATTAGCTTACCTACTGACAGGTTATATGAGTTTATATAATTGTTTCTTTTATTTGACTTTATAAAAGTCAATTTATTTTTATTTTATTTTAATTTTTTGTTGATATAATCTACTCATTACAATGTTATGTTTTTATGAGTTGTATTGCAATAAGTGGTTAGCTAGCGGCCTCGACAATTGATAATATTATTTTTTGCCTGAACAACCGGCAGCAAGTTCGTCATGCTCCCTTAGATGTCACTGCTTGCGGTAGCGTCGGGGGTCGGGTTGCCTCCTTCCCTTAAATATGGCGAGGGGGGTAGTGGCTGATCTTTGCGTTATGCTCATGAACGGGTGCTGCTTGTGGTGACATGATATAAGTAGAACATAATAATTATACTCTCTCATTATTATATTATCTACTTTAAACTGGCATCACTCGCAAAATTAATTCTGTAATCCATTTAATATGCGAGTTAAATCAGGAGAAATAAGTTGACCCGATGGAGACTATCTAATTACGCAACACATTTTCGTAAAGGATTACGACTAATCTGCTTCATTTTGACAGGTTAAAAACATTCATTGCGTTATTTACGTTGTTGAGTAGATTTTTTTTCGAACTTATGAAGCAATGGATTAGCAATCTGTTTCAAAACGATTCAGACTCTGATTGATCGCGTATTACGCAATTAGGGTACTGGATTGTCTTATTGTAGGTACTTTGTGACGAATTGGTAGAGGTACTCATCGCAGCCCAGGCCCCAGCATTTTCCGGTTGAACAATATAATTACATGATTGCGCACTGATGATGTATTTAGGACAGCTGCTAACGCAGTGATCATTCATTATTTTGTGATATGTTTTTACTACTTTGGGCAAACTAATAATACGTTTACATATTTGGGGTATAATTTCTCGTCGAATGAAAAACTAAAATTATATTTAAATAGCGAATAGTGACATCATAGCACAATAATTACAGCAGACTTCTGCGGTCGGGCACGTGACGTGATGTTGTTCACTGTATTATAATACCTACTGTTCTTATCGTGTTTTTTTCCTCATGACTGATATTATAACGTATGGATTATTAAATAATCATAAAATATCAATTCATGTAAATTTTTGGTTTTAAAATCATATTTAATCATACCAACGTGAAATCAAATGGTTAACAAATGTTCAATTACAAAGTAGGTACATCAAAGTATGAAATAACATAATGTAAAATGTATTGTTCTAAAGTCAATTTTATTTAATTAAAGTGGTGGTGACAAAATGCACTTAAAATACGAACTTAGAATAATTTCTAAGTTCACGGAAATTGTTCTACCGCTCTGTCACGTCACGTCTGTCTGCGGGAGTCTTAATGTAGAGGTATAGTACATAAAATAAACTTTCTACAGTAGATCTGATGTGCAGCAGAGATAATTATTATAATTATTTACTTATTCGTTTTCTGTGCAATATGACAAGTTATTTTCGGCACAGCCTATCGCAGTCCAATGCTGGACATAGGTCCAGGACTGGTCCAGGGGCCCTAGCACCACCTCTTTTAGCAGTATTATTTTAATCTTACTTGAGCGTGGGAAAGAGATGGAGCTAGACGTCCTATAAAGCTCCACTTCTTTCTCGCACTGAAGTAACATCAAAATAATACTGCTTAAAGAGGGGGTGGTTGGCCCCCTGCAGTGGACTGCGATAGGCTGAGTTGAGGTATCGTATGTCACTCGGGAATGCCTATATTTATTTTACAAAAATCGTTTAACTATATAAAAATAAAAAATATACAAAAAGATAAATCCGATAACCGAATTAGTTTGGTTATCCCACGTTGTTTTTCACCCTAAGTATATTATGTATAATATCCATCTCCCAGCACCCAGATCTCTGGAGTTATTTTTCTATAGTGGATTTAAGTGTTTAATATTTTTGTGCTTAATAACTTGTCTCATTGTGTTAAATCTACTCGCAAATATCGTAAAGTAGACATTAGGTACACATACCCTACCTACTGTTTTTTTTTACCCTACTGTACTCGTAACAAGTAACAACCAATGAGCGGCATAAAAAATAATACACATTTTTAAATAAGGGCGCGCATACGCAATATCCTAGACGTACCTACCTAATTACATATTATTTTATCACTACATAGGTATTATAAAAAAGCCCCGCCGCGTTTGCTTGTCAGTCTGAACACGATAAACTCAAAATCTACCGAACGGATTTTCTCACGATTCTCACCAGAGGACGGAGTGATTCATGAGGAAGTTTTATGTGTATAATTCATTAAAAGTTTTGTGCAAATGGGCTGAAATATGACGATGATCGTTGAAAATTTCGGAAAAAATCATGCCGCCTCAACTTTTTGAGGAACGTTACTAGCGTGCGCCGCCTAAACCAATACATTATATGAAAACATTGTATTACTAAATTAATACATTGTTTACCTGGATTAAAACATAGGGGACTTTTAATCCCGGTAGTAGGTACGTTCCCGTGGGATATTTTAAGAAATCCACGCGAGCGAAGCCGCGGGCAAAAGTAAGTTTGTGATATCATTCAGCTTGATGAAACTATCGAATATATAATAATTTTCCAATTTTCCACTTAAATTTCTTTTAGTTTGGTTCTTAATAGTAGGCATAGAAAAGCCGCAATCCTAATGTGCTAAATAAACAAAATAGGTAGGTTAATACCTACTTAAATACATAATTAAATGATAACATTATTTAAACATAGATAAATTACGCTTTATTGATCAAGTAACAATTAACAGACCTAATAATATCATGTTGTCTGTTTTTCAGTATTTTTAATAAATGATTAGATTGTGAAACAATATTATATTACCGACAACATTTGTAGTGACAGACGTGTTAGTGACAGTATAGATATAAATAAGCAAAAAAAAAAGGGTGCAAGCAAGGTTATAAGGAACCTTCGATAAGTATTCGTAGAATAGGCTGAATCAAAATGATGCTATGGTGGTATACACCTTTACTGGATTGCTTAATTTACCTACGGATAATAATTAATAGTATTTATATAAAACGGTCACATCACCCCTATAAATAATACTAACAGATTAGTATTGCACGTGTCCAATTTGAGTGACCTTCAAACAGACCGGTTGATTTTTTTATATAAAAAACAGCACGCCTGTTGTGCACCGAAATAGTTGTCTAATAATAATAAAAAAATATTTTATTATTATTTATTCCACGAAGTGGAACGTACCACGAAGTGGTACGTAAGTCACACCCACATTTCTCCAGTGGATACACTCAACTGGCGGAATATGGGTGTGTCCATTCGCCAAATAGATAATAGGGGTCAATCCTCAGAACATCCTATCTTTACAGAGCTTTATCTAGACTGGTTAGCCTTAAGTAAGGCTAATAAAGTTATGGAAAAACCTATTATTAGTTGTCCCAACTTGAGTATCGAACCCAAGACCTACTCAGCAGTCGTACTTGCAACTACTAACTCACCGACACAATGCAATTGAATGGCAGGAATGTCCGCCATTGCTCCCGCTTGGTGGCGCCTGGTGTGTTTGGCGGTCATGACATGACAGTTCAGTTTCTCGAAGAGAATTTAAATTTTTTTCGTGTGTTGGTTTTATTTCCGGATATTTCGAGAATTACTGATGAATAAATTAAGTATCGACACGGGTGGTTTGAATTGAAGAATGAACTTCGAAATGAAAATGCTAAACTATTTGGAAAAATGGATGATTTGGTAGAGAGGTAAGTAACCACTGCAAATTACGTTTTTTTTTTTTTTTTTTTCAAAAAAATGGCATACAAAATGTAACCTATATGATAAGATAAGTATATACCTATATATGTTAATAAATATCAGTCTATGATATAAGTAACACATTTTGTTTTATTTCAGATTGGCAGCGCATGACAGAAACAACAACTTCGAGAGCTCTTAACTATGTTGAAGAAAGTTTCGTGATAGATGCATCTGATGATATTCAATGGCCACCTGATGACACATTCACGAGTATTCAAGTCACTTCTACAATGCCTTCAATAGATATAGTCAGAATAAAGAGTTTTGTAGACCAGACGATATCGGACGACAACAACGAAACTTCACCTACAACATCAGGAGAAGCCAGAAAATCTATCTGTCGTCTGAAACAATAACAATTTAGTACATTTGTTTTTTATTAGCATCAGGAAATAAGGTCTTGTCTTGCTTTATCTTATTTTACCTAATTATAATTCATTAAAACATATAATATAATAATAAATAAATGTCATGGATGTTTAAACTTGTTTGAATTTTTTTAACATTTCACCAATTTTTTAGGGATTACGTTTCTTCCGTACGGTTATTGTACCTACAACAAGTAAAGTTAGGTATATTTTTTATACAAAAATCATTTAAACCCGAAAGAACCCGGTTTAGAATCATCTGGGTTAAATCCCAGTAACCCGGTGGGTGGATTGTGCATCTATACACAACACTGACGCATTTTTATTTCAAGAAAAATAACTAACTTTAGTGAAAAGTTCGTCGCTCCAAAGAAATAACCAATATTTAACAGTTCGTATGACCCTCAGCATAGCCAGCGCCATCTGCGTTGAGCTTTTCTAATCAATTTATCATTGATTTCAAAAGTTTCCTTATACTTAGTGTAAGTAAGAAACACGAAACTCTTGCAAGCCCATTTAATTATTTTTTAGGGCTCCGTACCTAGTACAACGCGTATCAAGTTGATATTATATGTATTAAATACGTAGGTCGACGGTCTCTTGGAGCTCTAAAAAGAAAAGCGTCTAAGTCAACGCAATAAAAACTATGGCCATTTATGCGACATATTTTGATACTCGCAAATAAATAAAAACCTACAGGGTAAGTACTTCCCGTTGACCTAGAATCATGAAGTTTGGCAAGAAACAAGGTCTCGGCAAGACAGCACAAGTAAAGGAAAAATTCCGAAAATCGTTCATTTGTAGTTTAATAACATATTTTTTATTTTTTGCGATTAGAAACTTAGCTTTGCAGTTGGAAATTTGACCGTGGCGTATATCGATGTAGGGGGGAACAATTTTTTCAACTATAAAGTTTAGTTTGTTTTGGGATAAATTCATCCCAACTACGGAACCCTTCATTGAGCGTGGTTTGACATGCACTTGGCCGGTTTTTTCTTGTTTGCATATTGCCTGACTAGTAATTAGGTAAACTGCGAGTGATGTTATAATTTTTTTAGCTCTGAAGAATACCTACAGTAATTATCGATAGGTTAGGAACCATTTCACCATTGCATTTTTCCTGATAGTACTCATTATGATATTATGAAAAAAATATGGTATTTGCATTATGTAGCTGACCAGTAATTTAGTTTTTATCTACTCAGAATTTTTAAATGTTTTATCCAAATCTTTTTGACTTAAATCGTGTATTCCAAGTTCTTCCCACTCCCGTCGTCCCACAAGTGGGCCTAACGGGAATTGAATAAATAATATTTATTATTATTTATTTTACCTAGGACATAAAAAGTATACTACGTCCTAAAAGGATACATACTTTGTATTTCGGTAATACGATGCATGCATGCATACGATACAAGACGGTTCACGACACATGCACAATTTCCTAACAAAATGTACTAGGCTTACATGAATTCACGATGGTATTTCAATCATTACTATTGTCCTACTAATAGGATTTGGATTAAATTTGGCACACAGATAGTTTATAACCTGGATTTAATACATAGCATACCTATTTTTTATCCCGAAAGTACGTTGTATGCATACAAATACAATACGGTATTCTGTTTTTGGATGAAATTCGTTTTATTTTTACGACAAGTTCTGGTTTTATATGTTGAGATGGAAAATTCCATGATTTAGGACCATCACGTCTTTAGATAAATTTGATGAACATGAGAGAAATAGATCAATTTTCAAAAAAGCATAGACATCAAGCAGGATTTCTATTGCTGATTTTCTGGAAAGTTAAAGTTAAAAAACTACATGATGAAAATGCGAAATGAAGCCCGATATGCAGTATATGAAAATGTTGTACAGTTATAAAAATAATAAAAATATATATTCATGATTATATACAACTTATAATAAAGGTAGATTAAAGATTATAAACATCTTCCATCAATATCAATCAGTTATGGTTATTTTCTAAATCACCTACTTATAGGAGAAACGACAATCAACGCAAGTGTAAATATTTGGGAAAACTAAACATACCTTTATTTAAATGCAGACAGACTTGCTTCTTTAGTCTTGAATAAATACTTGTGTTAAGTACATGCTTATAGACAAATATTTGAAAATATGCGGGTGTCTCCCGCGAGAGACGAACGTGAACTGTTGCGAAAGCCGTCAAAATGCTATATATAAAACCCGTAAATCGTATTTGACCGGAAAGGTTCGCCGCGCATCTTCAGTGATTTCCTCTTCGCATTACGGTGTACTACGGTAGAGACTCCCGGCACAGGCGTTACAATCACTACTCACGCGGCACTTTACAGAAGATTCACTGTGTACACAAGTAGGTAGTGTTATAAAATTAGTTTTAACTGAATAAAAAAAATTGAAATTTTAAATATTTACTCCTGACACTCCTTCGCTCAAACTAAATAAAATTAATAATTAGGTAATCAGTATTTTGATATTAAAAAGAAAGGTTATTCCATTATTAAAAAGAAATTGACATTATTATTTTTGTTAACATTTTATACCTAATTAAGAAGTATCTATTTGTTCCAAATACTTATTATCTGCTACAGAAATAAACTACTTATTAATGGTAACGTTTGATAGAGTGAAGGCTCCAAAACGATCAGCGTGTATTGATAGAGTGTAGTCGTTCTAGATAATCAACAAAAGCCGGATGAAATTCTACACTAAATAATGTACATATTTTTGAACAATAGATTGTGTCAGATGGGTTACTTCTTGTTACGTGTACCGTGTCACAAATACCTACCTACACAACAACTAAACGCATGACTGGATTTTTTCAATAGTTATATACTATTACTGTCTATTTGTAGAATCTACCTTAGGTAAAGTCCATTGGAATCATTATAAATCTTTGCGGTTATCAGGGCTAAATTTAGAAGAATTTTGTTCACAAAGAGTTATGCGTATGTTATGAGTTTATGCTATCAAAAAATGTATATGCCATCTAGATTTGTGAATCAACGATAAAATAACTATCTTTGTGCACAAAAACTAATAAATATTACCTACTTAATTATCCACTATGAACTATTTTTGTTCAAACTATAGAAAAAAGTTTAAAATAAAACCACAAGGAATCGCCTACAGAAAAAAAATATTATATACGTGTCGATTCGAGCAAATTCGAGCAAATCAACCAATAAGCCGTATGAATTGCAACTATTATTCATTTAGCTGTTCCTACGAAATAAATAAACTTAAAGATCCTTTATAACTCGAAGGAGAACATGAATATTGTTTTAATGTAGGTAAGTAATTAGCAAAAAATATTTTAATTCACGGTCTATTTGTAATGAATATTTCTAGCTACCAATAATAAACAATAGTCAATTAAGTACTCGCGTTCAATTTATCTGCTAGATACTGGCAGAATACGCTTGTTTATTGAGATATTAATTACATTCGTAATTAATTGTAATATGACTGTCAAAATCTCACAAACACAATGCATGGTCGAAAATTGTGTCACTTGGCAGTTGCCTATAAAAAAGGGTATAGTACTAAGAGTACTATTTTGTGAAAGTGAGAACGCTGTAGGCTTAGTGGACTGTATATTTGCTGACCATAATTATTTTGTTAAGTACCTAGTACTTGTTGAAAGACCTACACTGTCCTCCCATACATAATAACACTGTTATTTGAAAATATTGTAAAAACCAATTATTTTTAAAAGAGTAATCGTGGAGTTTCTTGCCGGCTCTTCTCCATAGGAAACGACCAATTGGAACCGTGCACCTAGCTTCTGACGTTTCATAAGTGCCCTTGTAGGTTTATGTGATATAAAATATTTTGAATTTGAATTTGAGTCTAGTAATAAAGTATACAAATACACAGCAGCAGAGGTGCACCCATAGATATAAGAAAGAAGGGTGTACGGTGTACCTATAGTACACCCACATTTCACCAGTTATGAAATGAAATGAAATGGTTTATTCTGTAAATAGGATAAGTATTAGAATCACTTTTACACGTCATCTTTTAAAAATAAAAAAATAAAATTAGCTAGATGAGTTCGGCGTTTCCTATCTGACTACTCTGAGAAGAAAGGCCGAAACAAACTCAGAGGTCACAGTCTCTTTTAAAGTCCAGACATAATCTTGGTCAGGCCATATGAGGACCATGTAGATTAGTCTGAAATGGTCTTTTGAGAAAAGAACCACACAGATTTGAGTGTACCTGTCCTGTCAGTTCAAGCATTTGTCAGTAATCGTGGAGCTCAACTCAGAACTTAAGGAGCTCAACTCGACGAACAATACCAAAGAAAGGACATTTAGGTAGGCCGCATAAACTAGTCAAACTGCCAGACCATCATTAAAACTAACTAAGAAAGAAAAAAAAAATTATATCCACATAGTCCTCACATTCATTCTTTACAAAGTAATCTTGTCATTTTGTATAATATATTAAACAATGTCAATGTTTATATAATACTGGTATGTTTCGAATGATTTTACTGAATAATTAGGTATAATGTTAATTTTTACGATTTTATCACAAGGCTTAGCAGAGCGATCAGCTCAATCCCAAGCTTTTTTATCTTCTAAATAATCTGAAATTTTATAGTACCCTTTTTTACAAAGTTTGGTTTTAATACAGTTTTTAAATCGTTTAATGGGTAAGTTTCGAATGTCGATGGGAAGTTTGTTGTAAAAGCGTGAACGAGTTGCCTACTCTGTGGAGACGAGTGCGATGTACAGCAAGGTTGTGTTTATTCCTGGTATTTAAACTATGAATATCGGAAATCTTCTTAAAATTTGATATATTTTTGTGTTACATACAATAGGTTTTCAAAAATATATTGTGAGGCTACAGTCAGAATATCTATTTCTTTGATTTTTTTTCGAAGGGAATCTCTGGGAACTAGGTTGTAAATGGTTCGAACAGCCCTTTCTGTAGAACAAAGATAGTATTAATATCCGAACAGGTTCCCCAGAGAAGAATTCCATATGACATAAGACTATGAAAATAACTAAAATAAACAATTCTGGCTGTGTCTACGTCAGTTATCTTTCAAATTTTTTTTACAGCATAGGCGGCAGAACTTAGCCTTCCTGACAGTTTTTCTATGTGTGGGCCCCATTGTAATTTACCGTCAATAGTGATACCAAGAAAAACTGTTGCCCCCTATTATGTTTAAGTCCCACGTTATTACGTGTTCGCTCTTATTCTAATAGCCTATTGCCATCAACCGGGCACAAATCCGCCTTCCGATCTATTCATATATGAAAAAAAAAATGTAAGCAAAAATTTGAAAAAGGCCATAGTCCATTATTTATCTTATTAGTCCCCTTAGTCTTTCTCCGCGTGAGTATGCTAATGACGATGACGGATTTGGGTTTCCCCAGGAAAACCCTTTACTTACTCACGAATGCATGACCCTATTCGAAGTCATCGAAGGTGTGGTCATAACTTATGTAATTGTGCCATCACATCCAAAAATAAAACTTGTTGTGATTATATTTTAGTAGGTACGAGTATACAGCGCGAAGATGCAGCCCTTTAATTCGTAGTATTCAAAATAAAAAATCTGACATGTTTTTGTAATTTGACAGTTTGGTAATTAGTTCACGGTCGATACCTATGGAATGAGTGAATTTTTTTCACAATAAGTTTAATTAGGTTGCACGTTGTTTTATAGATAACAGTTTTATAGAACTTCGTTTCTCATACATTTTTTCTCATATTATCCATTCATAGAATAATCATTAAGCAGAATACTTACTTTGAAAAAAAATTAAATCATTGGTTTTTGTTACAAATAAAATTTAATGTTTCGTTATTCATATCATATCAAATATTCTTCATCCTCTTAATGTTTAGTTAATTTATAACCAGGAAAAACATTTTATCGAGTGACAGTTTCCAAACGTTTCAATTCATCCTATAAAAAAATTACAACACCGCGCGAAATAAATGCATAAAAGACTGAAATCTGTAGCAATTATTATTAAAACATACTTGGACACCTTTAAATATAATTTTACTTAGACTATTTTATAATTGATAACACTACCTATATACCATAGTATAGTTATAAGAAAGCGGTTCATAACTGTCGGAGAGCTCTAATTTTGTTACTACGACCAATTTCGGCGTAGCGCTCGCCGGCCGCTGCCGCGGCAACGCTCGCTGCGCTCGCTTGGCTCGCGCGTAGTTGGTCACAGTTCTAACCTAATCTGACCTATTTGATCGGAGTGCCCTAATAGTTATATTACTAGATCGTGTTCGTATAATAGTTAGAAGTTTGAAGACTTTTTTTGTTTGAATATTATTGCATTTGTTTGTTTTCCAATACAGACATTTGATTAGCACTTTGTTTGATTGAACTGTTCAGGTGTGTATGTATAAATAATCTACGTGACCAAAACACCAGGGCTTTTAACCGCTTTTGATTATCACACATGATCATGATAATGAAATTGCCAACTTACATGATTATTTAAGTACAACTGACGATCATTATATTCAGTTTTATCTACGTTAAAAATACCAACTAGTTAAAACATCGCACAAAAGTTTTATAGATATATACCTAGTTAGTATGGGTGGAAAAAAATTTAGGCAGATTGGAAATTATATTATTGATTTATCAATTATGAACCTAAAATATGACATTTTGAACTTAGGTTTAATTACTATCGACATTTTTAATCATTCGATATTTCGATACAATCGATATTAAAATTTTCAATGTGTTGAACATTGCAATTTTACCCGTAGGTATTTAAATTTTCGACGTTCAAACATGTACCCATATTTATTTATAAAATTATGGATAGCATAACGTCTATTTTTACATTTTCGTTGAACTAAAATACCATGGAAAAATACACCGAACAAACAACATTCATAAAAAAATAATTCTACTGTTTGATAAGTTTGTTGAACAAAAAAATGTGATTATTCATTGAATTGTGATTATGTGAAATATGTTTCATTCAAGTAAATAGTCGTTAAAACAATAATATTCGAAATAAAACTACAAGGACCAAATAGTACTCGTACCTATATGAAACATTAGCTGCGAAACTAAATTCTATGAAACTTCTGTCTGCGAAACAAGGGAACACCGAAATTAACATTGATAATCTTGACGTCAGGACCACGACACACAGTTTTGTGTGCAGAACAAACGTAGGTAGAACCAATGTGTACCTCTAGACACATATATGTATTGTACCTACTATGCTAATATATTCTTCTGTAAGCCATAGAACGTCACGACTCACGATCTGTAATAGTTTTGCAAGTAATTATTGCCTTTGAGCAATCATGACGCGTTTATGATTTGTACCACAACTAAACAGATAATAATATAATTATAAATAACTCATCGTTCAGTATTGTTTTGTATGAATCATCGATGAGCCTGAAAATTCCCCCAACACGTACATTAAACTCATTACTCTATTTAGGTACTTATAACATTCTAACGAGTTCGTTGTGCTGGTAATGATACTTAAATGAATAACAATGACATTAAAATATAGGTAATAACAATGATCCGAATTACTAAACAAAAATAACATCAATCAACTAATTATGAATAAAAAGTGACGATATTTTAACATTATGTTGCTAAAATTGCAAATTTTTGTCAAAATCGAAATGTTTTGAGGAACAACTGAAGCATTTCCTATGTAGCTCATTATCTTTATTATGAGCACTTCAGAAGGTGGCGAACAACAAATGTGCGTACACATATTTTCAAATTCTTTGTCTATTTATTATCTAAACTATAGAATTGTTTATTTAATAGATTCATCGTATTATTTGTCTTTCTCTTTTAATCTTTGTCGGTCTATTAGTTTGAAATGATTTTTATAAATAGCTCAGATCAGATTGCCTTCAATTTTCACATCTAGTTCAAGATTCAAAAATCAGTTATTCAAACTAGGCTGAGAATCAGCACTTTTCGAACGTGAAAGTTACATAAGACAGTCCCACAAAACGCCCACAATTCACCACTTCCTAGTGCTTTCGCTGGGAAGAAGAAGTGGCGCAACAAACTCACCAGCAGCACAGCTGTTTGAACAATTAAGAAAAAAAAAAGATTCTATTTATTAGTACTTATGCAAAATTATTTACAGTACGCAACACTAAACATAATTTAAATTATAAATTAACAGCCATATGTCAGCTAGCACATGCCAATATACCAAACAAAAATATCGAGAACTGTACTCAAGCAGTAATAAAAAAAATAAAGACTAAACGTAAACAATATCTAAATAAAAGCCTCCAGTCAGTCATAAAGGGCGTTCCCGCTTACCTAAAGCTATATGTAGATATATAGCTGAATTTATAAATGATAAACTATCAAGGTAAAATAAATAAACAGTTATTAGTAATGATTAGTAATTATTAGTATTGCTGATCATGATCAGCAAGACGACCAGTCACCACAAGCAGCACCCGTTCACGAGCTTAACGCAAAGATCAGCCATTACCCCCCTCGCCATATTTGAGGGAAGGAGGCAACCCGACCCCCGACGCTACCGCAAGCAGTGACATCTAAGGGAGCATGACGAACTTGCTGCCGGTTTTTCAGGAAAAAAATTATATGATCAATTTGTCGAGGTCGCTAGCTAACCACATATTGCAATACAACTCATGAAAATCATTCTAATGAGTAGATTATGTCAACAAAAAATTAATAAATTTAAAATAAATTGAGTTATAAAGTCAAATAAAATGAACAATTACTTATGATTATATAACCTGTCAGTAGGTAAGCTAATTATGGAGAAAGAACATAAACATTGTCTTGAGTTAATCACAGCGACCAACTATTCTTATCATTTAAGTAGTCGTTGATAGAATAGTAGGTATGCCTTTGAACAAAGGTTGGATTTTAAACGCATTCAAAGGCAAATCTAGCAAAGAAGAGGGTAGCTTGTTGTAAAAGGTTATACTCGTACCAAGCCCAACAAATGAGTTATGAACCTTATGAAGCCGGTGAAAGGGAGCTCGTAGTTTGTCTTTGTTTCTAGTGTTAACATTGTGAATATCACTGTTTTTAGTGTACAAGTGTATATTTTGCCTAATATATAGAATATTGGCGAAAATGAATTGTGATGCAACTGTGAGGATACCAATATCTTTAAAAAAATATCTCAGAGAAACTCTAGCACCCAGCTGGTAAATTGCTCGAACAGCTCGTTTTTGGAGGACAAATATATTTTGAATATCGGCAGCTTTGCTCCACAGCAGAATACCGTAGGACATAACTAAAATAGACTAACCGAGCTGTATCAACGTCAGTGTATTGTCTTACTTTCCTGACGGCGTAGGCGGCTGAACTGAGCCTTCCCGCTAGGCTAGATATATGATGCCCCCACTGAAGTTTGGCATCTACTGTTATGCCCAGAAACACTGCCGAGTTTACGGTTTCAAGTACCTCTTTATCAAAGACGATGTTGGGTCCTAGATTTCTAACATTTGGAAGGGCAAACTTTACACATTTCGTTTTCTTGGCATTGAGAACTAGGTTATTTGTCGTGAACCAACCCATTGAGAGTGCACTGTTTACATCATCAAAATCTTGTCTGTTCCTGTCTACTTTAAAAATAAGAGAAGGATATCTGTGAAGTTGTACTGTTTGCAGATTATCATCTGCAAACAGTACAACTTCACAGATATCCTTTAAATAGAATGGTAAGTCATTGATATACACTAAGAACAAGAATAGACCCAGTATTGAGTTTTGAGGTACACCTAACTGAACTGGTAGCACGGACGATTTCACACCATCAACATCTACACATTGGGACCTATTATGTAAATAAGAATTTATAACGTTGAGACGCACACCGTAATGACGCAGTTTACGCAAAAGCGTGTCATGGTGCACGCAGTCAAAGGCTTTGGAGAGATCACAGAAAACCCCAATAGCATTTTGCGAGTTCTCCCTTGCGTTAAATGTGTTTCAGCAGAGCAACACCCGCATCTGTAGTGGAGCGAACCTTTGTAAAGCCATATTGTTCATTATGAAGGAGGCTATTTAAATTAAAATGTCTTAG
Source organism: Xanthia togata (assembly GCA_963853775.1). Taxonomy (NCBI): domain Eukaryota; kingdom Metazoa; phylum Arthropoda; class Insecta; order Lepidoptera; family Noctuidae; genus Xanthia; species Xanthia togata. The sequence continues at coordinate 14,306,298 of OY970795.1, read as the reverse complement.
CAACTGCTTGAGTATTATTTTTTCAAATATTTTGCTAAATGCTGGTAATATAGAAATAGGCCTGAAATTGTTACCGTCATTTTTATTACCTGATTTAAATAATGGTATGACTTCATGAGGTCAGGAAAAGTTCCTAAATCAACACATTTATTAAAAGTAACAGCTAGATAGGGGGCTACCATGTCTATTATATTACTTAAAAGTTTAATGGAGATGCCCCAGTAATCACCAGGTTTTTTAGACTTGAGTGTGTTATAAACATTAACTACATCACGAGGCGTTACATGTTCGAAGCTAAATAAGATACTACTTTTAGAAACACTACTAAGCTAAAGGTTTTCAGCTTTAGACGGGGACGAATTTAAGGAGCGAGTCGTAGTTATAGGTATGTTGGCAAAAAACTCATTAAACGCCTCAGCTACGTCAGCTGCTTTAGTAACTAATTTACTGTCGACCATAATCTCAAGTTGTTTCTCTTGCATAACCGATTTATCCGTTTCATTGTTAATAATATTCCAAGTGGTTTTTACTTTATTATTGGAATTTTTAATTAAATCGCTCAAAAATTTAGATTTAGCAAAAACACTAAACTTTTAAAATAATTTTGAATAATTTTTGACATACTCTAGGAAAGTTGTATCAAATCTGTATTTTTTCAAACCATATAACTCGTATAGTCTCGCTCTACTTTTATAAATACCTGAAGTGGTCCATTGGTTAAAGCCAACGGAGGTACCATGAATGAATAAAATAAAATAGTTTATTTTTCTGTAACTTTCTTGTACAAATATTATTCTGTGTCTAGAACCTCCCAGGAAGCATGTAGTAATGCTTGTGTTGGGTGGTTCTGCTCCTCCCTCGGATCAACATATTTTTAGGTAACTAGATAACTAAACTATTTTACGTAATTACAAACAAGTACCAATAAATGAAAAGTTAAAAATACTGGTATGGCTTCTCTTTATGTGTGTGTGTGTGTGTGTGTGGTGAGTGTGTGTACGTGTGCGTGCGAGAGTGTGTGTGTGTGTGCCTTTACGATAGTTAGAACATACTATTTCTCATATAGCCTGTGTGAATTTGACTCCTAATTAGGAGACTTCTAGCCCTACGATGTAATATCTTGGGATCGGGAAGTACCACTAGAAGTCACGAATATTGTCTAGAATTCGTATTTAAATAATAAGTTCTCTATATCACAGTACCCAAGCCGCTCAGGCTCGTGAACGATAGCTTTTTTGCATTCATGGAATTGAAGGTTGTATATTGTATATTTGTTGTGAAGCTTATTATATAGATAGGCAGAGTGGGCTTGAAATTGACGCCTGGCAAAAAAAGTTCTTCAGCGAGGAGCAGTAACCACATCACATTTTCTTCTACCTGTTTGAGCTATATAAACGTAAGGTAATGCTTTATGTAGTTTAAGTACTGAGTTGATAATATAAAGTTTTCGAAGTGACAATATCTTAATGATTTAGATATAGTTCGTCAGTAGGAAATCTAAATGGCTTATAGAACATTGTTTTATCAAGCATCTCTGGGCTCTTTCTGCTTCAAGGAATTTAATTTTAGTGGCACCACCCCAGATGGGAATACAATAACACATAACTGTTTATGCCAATGCAATATAAGTACGCTTTAGGAGGTCTTGAGAGGTGACATGTCTCAACTTTTTAAAGACCCATGTGAGTTTCCGCATCCTATCATTTATAGCTTCAATTTGAGGGTGCCAGGAAAGTCGGTGGTCCAAGATTACTCCAAGGTATTTAGTGGATTTAACACATCCAATCTCTTCGCACCCACATTGCGTAGTATAAGAGAAGTCACAGGTATGAATCCTCAATACCAAGTTTGGGGGGGGAAGTGTGCGCTTATTTATAGCAAAGCAAATGTAGTTTGTTTTGGCGATATTTTGGGTAAGAAGGGCAGACTTGAGCCAGTTTGCAACCTTATGGAGACCATGCTCAGCAGCTTCAAAAACGGAGTTCCAGGAAGTACCATTAAATACAATGGCAGTATCATCCGCATATGAGAATACTTGTCCTCTTTCAATTTCGAGATTAGTTAATTCGTTAAGGTATATCAAGAATAATGTGGGGCCTAAGACGCTACCCTGGGGCACGCCGTACTCAATTTTAGTGTTGGAACTAGTGACATTGTCAATTTTTACGCGCTGCGTACGGTCTTTTAGGTAATCAGTTAAGATAGTTAGTGGCATACCCCTAATACCCATATATTCCATCTTTTTCACAAGAATGGGGACAGAAACAGTGTCGAATGCCTTTTTTAGATCTAAGAAGACTGTTAGACACTTTTCTCCACGTTCTAGACACTGAGTTACCAATGAGGACTAATAATAGTTTTGGTCTTGAAAGTAAATTGGTACTCCTTTTGCACAACATCAAAAAGGGCTCCATAGATTTCATTAGAATTCTCGTGTTCTACTATAGATGGTGTAATTCTATGAGCTATATTATTTTTAAACTTATTGCAACGACTAGCTGTATAAGGCCTACATTCTCACATCTAAAATATTAATATTAAAATCTCCACATAAAATTATACTTTTATTACTTGATTTTAACCTATTGAGTGAATCCTCCATTACCGATTCAAAACTAATAAATCTTACACTTAAACTTTCCCCATATAATAATATAACAGTTGAATTGGGGTTTATTTTAGTCAATTTAATATTACAAATTAATTGGCTGGCACCGGGTAAATAATTATTTATAACATATTGAGGTGAACTCTGATTAAATATTCTACCAAAACTTTGACCTTTGTCAGAAAATATATATTATGTTGTGTTAACCAAATTATTCATACTATTGTAGCGGTTACACCGCCACATACTAACTACGCATCAAAGACATGACGTCACACAAATCCTGCATCGCGCAATTAGAGTTTACCGCGCGAACGACATCGATAAGACTATCCGAAATCAACAGTCGGGCAGTCGGCCCGCCAGACACAACACCCGTCTGGTTGGAGGATCCTCCCTTTTCTATGGTGGATGAGTGAACTTTACACCCTGTTCCTCATGCCCCTAAATTGGTGACCCCGAGTATGAACGTCAACGCAGCCTTCGTGCAACTACTTCAGCGTGACGTCATCATCATCATCACTCCCGCAAGCTTTCGTGAGGCGAGTCACACAGACAGCCAGCACCCACGGCTTCAACGGGTATCCTGACCACCAGCATGCAGCGACCGCGCATTCCTGGTCATCACACCCTCAGCCTCATCAGCAACCTTGGCACAGCACCTGCACCTTCGGCCGGTCTCACAAGCAGAGCCCATTCTACCCTCTCCTGGTCAACGCTAGCAGTCAGCCACAACCCGGTGCTATACCACATCCGACTCACTGGATCGTGACGCAGCGCCACCCCGACTCACTGGGGAATCACCGCAGACAGTTCCGACTCACCGTGAACTATGCGGCACCCGGTTCCGACTCACTGGAACCTTAGCTGGCACTGTGAAGCATCGCAAGATACAAGACTCAGCCCACTATCGACCTCCGGTCTCCGGAGGGGAGTGATGTAGCGGTTACACCGCCACATACTAACTACGCATCAAAGACATGACGTCACACAAATCCTGCATCGCGCAATTAGAGTTTACCGCGCGAACGACATAGATAAGACTATCCGAAATCAACAGTCGGGCAGTCGGCCCGCCAGACACAACACCCGTCTGGTTGGAGGATCCTCCCTTTTCTATGGTGGATGAGTGAACTTTACACCCTGTTCCTCATACCCCTAAACTATTATTATCATCATTAATACGGCTACCTACTGGCTGAGTCACAGAGGGTGTTGGCATAACAAGTTGAGGCTGAGTTGCCTGGGAGCAGGCACAGCTAAAAGAGAGGTTATTTGTCAGAGACTCATACCTCTCTGCATTGTACTTGATCAAGTCTGCCAACTCATTGGCCTCCTGCATGCGCTTACTTAGGTCTTGTTGAAAAGCCTCATATTTACTAAATATATCTTTTAGAGCATATTCCCTAATAAACAATTCATCCTGTAGGAGCTGAGAGTGTCCGTGTCATACATAGTATTACATAATTTTAATTAATTATTACATTGCTTTAAGTCTTGTATTAAATTGATATTTTTTTGCCTAATCTTTGTATTTAATTTGTTGACTTGTAGGCGTTTTAATGATTTCTGAGTTTTTCTAATTAATCTATTATTTAATATATTTTTAAATCCTATTGTGACTAGTAAACAATTTAGTTTTATTGATAGTATCATTAGAATAGTCTATCGTTAAAATTGGCTCAATACATGTGGGTCCGGACCCGCTACCAACCAACTCATCATAAAGACTGCAGGTGATCGCAGACTCTTCAATGGCTTTGAGAGATTGCAAATGGGTTATTGTGTTGCGGGCCCTTTTTAAAGAAACCCAGTTTTAAAGAACTTAGCAACGCTTTGTATCGCGTTGTCTCGGTCACTTCTACATGTGTGGCAGCCTCTTTTTAAAGCTCGATGCGTCATATTTGCGCCTGAGTTCTGTATAATAGGTTTTCTTTACAAAATCTACCTACCCTACCTACCTACCTTGCTTCGCACGGGTGCAATCTTCTAACGTGGCGACGTGTTAAAATGGCGTGTGCTTTATCTAAGTTTATATTCCGGAATCAAATATCTCTAAATAGTAGTGAAAACCGCATCAAAATCCGTTGCGAGAACTACAGACACACAGTCAGACACGAAAACGACACAGCTAAGTAACTAATCCCCATACATATTATCTCTGTTAGTGACAGGATCAATGGCAGTCATCAATTCAGAACTTTACCGCGACTGATAGTTGAATCGCGTTGGAAATTCGCTTTCCAGGTTACCCTAAAGCCAAACTACCAAGTTCTGGTACTTTCCTGAGGGGAGACTAATTCAAGCAGCATGGTTAAAATCACTTTATTAATTAGGTATAAAAAAAAAACTTCACTGTGCACATCATTATCGGCCTCATTCGGGGTCTTAAAATAGTAGACTGTTTGCCTAGGGAGCAAACAACTATTTTTAAGGTGAGAGTGTTTCTGTGAGGGTATTTTTGTGCTTATTGTTTTTAATAATTTCTTGATCTTCACCAAGAGAAAACAAAAAAAAACCAAATCATGTTTATATGAAGTATTTCCGCCCGCATTCACCAGGTGGCTGCAGCGCGCCAACTCGTTCATTTTGGCCTAAAAAACCTAAAACTTAAGAAACCAATTAAACCAGGCAGTCTTTAAAATTATGACCCCGACTGAGTCTCCAGGCACAACAAGCGTTTTGTTTTATGGTAAAACGCTGCTAATATTACCATTAATAAACAGATTATTTGGCTCTATAAATAAAACGACGGCAATAACAAAAAGTGTAGTTGTAAGATATGGAGGATAGTAAAACAAGTTTTTATTGATTGTATTTTTTTATTATTAAAATATAAAAATAGCAGACACACGTATCGATAGACTTGTATGTAAATATTAATAAACACAATCATGCGAATGTATAAATTTACAAAAGCGTACAAGCGAGCACTTAAGAAGTTTAATAGTGTGTATTGGGTATATTATTTACTTTTTTGTTACACACCTAACGTTTTAACAGGTTGTATAGCCACGTCTGCAGTCCGTTTATGACTTAAACAATAGTCATATTTTATGTTTGTGACGAAACATACACTGATAAAGGTATAAATGATGTCAGACACAATATTATAATGCTACAGTGCCATGGCTTTAACAAAAACACAGATGCTTTATAATTTAGATGAATAGACGTAGACAGAAAAGGTGATGTCTTCTTTCTTTAAATAGCTGTATTTAACGTCTCAAAATAAAGTTTTGTTTTAAACTGCCAACATCTACTTCCTACTTAACCTACTTCCAGACACTGTAAACTATTTACATAAAATATACCGTTATGATAACTGACAATATTATACAGTGTGTCTCGTCACCGGTGTCTAACCCGTTAAGGCGAAGCAATATGATCAATTTTATTGACAAATCCACCATAATGAGGCATTTTAAATTTTATTTTATTTTAAATTAAATGCCATTAAATTGTTATTTTATTTGTTAATTTCCTTCTACTTGTAAGTAAAGGGTCATATTCAAATAGTCACAACTCCTAAACTATTTGAATTAGAGCTTACATCTTGACATACGTTTTAGGTAGCTATCTTAATGCATCTAAAAAGTAAAAAGATTTTTATTTTTTAGATGCTAATGATGATGTTTTTTTTTTTTTTTTTTGAAAAATCAAGTCTTTTAACATTAAGTCTTGATTTTTTTAAACATTTATAAAGTAAAAAAACAACCAATTTTTTTCACACAAAAAAATGTACTTGAAACCTAAAAACGTTTCAAGTTTTTTTTTTAAACTCAAACTCAAAGCATTTATGTCAATTAAACCATTTACAGGCACTTTTGAACTGTCAAGAATTCGGTCAGTCAGAAATATAAAGCTAGTTGCCCATTCCAAAGCGTAGTAGGGAAACTCCACGGACACTTTAAAATCAAATATTTGATACAAAATATTGGTTATATCATGAATGATATAACCAATATTTTACATAAGATAGTACATACCATTTGGAACCATTTAAGCCATGGTTGTCTCAGACGAAGTCTTCCTATTTTTTTAACCTAATATTTGATTTTTTTTCGGAAATTCCCAAAATTTTATGTAAACTGCATAATTATGGCCAAATTGAATGATATATGAGTTTATTTTTTATTTATTTAATCAAAGTAATGTGTAAGCAATCAAGAAAAACATTTTTTAGGCTTCTGTGAACATTAGACATTTTTTACAGACATTTAAAGTTCAGAAAATTTGTATCAATACGTTTTTCAAACCTTATTAAAAAAAAAAATGGTAAGACTTCGTCTAAGACAACCATGGCTTAAATGGTTCTAAATGGTCTGTGCTATCTTCGCCTTAAAGCTTTGCACCACCATCTTCCAACCACCTGTATAATTGCATATGAATGCCTTATTATGGCGGATATGTTGAAATTGATCATATTGCTTCGCCTTAACGGGGACACCGGTGACCAGACACACTGTATAGATAGCAATATAGCCATGAGATAGATGTAAACTTAACACAATACTAGAACTGATGACATGAAATTACTACGTTCAACGAATCATACGTTTTAAAGGTACCTTTAAATAGTGGTACTTTTTTAATTGTAATTATTTGTACATATTCTACTGAATTTAATAACAAAATTTACTCACTCGTGCAGTAGATAATTCATTGGAATAGTTAATAATTCATAGGTCATAAATTTTATATGAAGTAGTTTCACCAAACCTGGGGGTCTACTCCCTAAGCGAAATCAGTAGTTTTGGCCGAAGTTAAGTTATTAACTGCGATAATTTAGAATGAAATAATTATCTTCTCGCAGTTTCTTGACTAATTATGAAACCTACTGTACTAATAACGGTTTAAATCGAAATTTTAGGAAAATAAATTGTACGTTACTGAAATCGGCTAGTAATAACTGAAATATTAATCGAATAAGAAATGGTGTTACTTTATCTTTGTTATGGACATGTTTATGTCATACATCTAGACTAGACCTTACGATCTCGTGATATAGAGATTTAAATTAATAAAATACTCTTATAAAATATAATGTGCTGTGGTTAAAAGAGACTTCTTAAAAAATCTTGCATAATTTACTAGTGTTAGTACCTACACTCCCAACCTCAATGTTTAAACAATAAAATTCTAAGATAACAGCGACGTGGAGCTTAAAATTTATTATAAGTACATAACGAATGGGAAAACCGTAAGACTAAAAAATACGGCTCGCGTCACTAATGTTCTATGAACTTTGAAACTTTTCCTTGACCTAAATCGATAACGTATATTCATTAAATATTTTATTAGTCAATGCAATAGGTAATGTCAATATTACAATACTATTTATGACAAGGAGTTTCCTTTAGTTACAGAAAAACTAATTATAAAATAAGGTCACATTATATCTTTACAATTTTAATGGCAAGATTTTTTTATATTTTTTTACATATTTTAAGGCAGGAAGCGCTGAAATGCAAACTATACGCTGAATAAAAATAGTGGGAAAAGCTTTCGGGACTTATACTTAAATTGATTAGGAAAATGGTTGCAGGTAGACTAAGTAAGTTAAATATATCTCAGAGATTAACGGCAGTGGCGGTATTGTTGAAGTTTATTGTAACTCCGTGGCAGTATTTTGGCCAATCAATATATTTGGTATACCTATTGTGAAATGTTTTTATTTACAAATTTATACAAAATATCTTGATATACCATAAAATATGGCACAAGAGAAAGCCTTGTTGATTAAAATATAAGTATTTAATTTAATTCAAACATACGAGTAATATTATAGATTCCATATAGTTCGTAACCCTGAAAAGTCCTACTTGTTTATGTAAATTATTTTACGAGTAGTTAGGCACTAAATTTATTGTTGTGTCGAAATTAAGGAAGCTCCATTTACAGCACTTGGCATTAAATTTAAAAGTTGACACCTAGTTCCAAAGTTGCTAGTGAGCGACATAATATGATTACAATTACAAGTTAATAATTTCTAGGAAAAAGGTAAAGCATTATGATAGCAAACCATAGCCTTGCTTATCTAAGTTTGTTTAAAGAACTAAAAAAAATAAAAACTTATCATATAAACATTTCTAATAAAATTAATTTTGATTTCAAGCATTCCAACATTATCTTAACACCCATGTTTCCATTCACACCCCTTTATTGATTACACCCATGGAATATATAATGTTAATAAATTATAAACAAAAAGTGTAAAGCTAGCCTCTTCTTCTCCCTGTTTGAGATTTATCAACATTCGATCGACGTAATTATTATGCCAATCAAAATATCTAAGGTCTACCCATAGCACGAATCAGAAGCGAAATAGTAATAGATAGTCAGCGTTATGAAAATGATAAATAAAACAGACATTGTATATACCTACAGTTAGCGCTGTTGAAACAAGTTATAGAAAAATAAATGTAGGAGAATGGCGAGCGAGCGAGACATACGTTATTGTAACGTGACGTGAAGTGTTCGTGCTACGGGTAGTGTATCTCCGTGTGTAAGTAATGTAAGTTAACGTTACTACGACGATTAATTAATAGTCATTTCTACTGTGCAAACTTTAGCCTACTGCTAAAGTTTGTACAATAGAAATGACTATATGACTACTTACAGAAACTGTAAGTATTGTTGATAATTAGTTGTTAGTTATCGTTAGGAGTTATGTGTTGTCCGTTGATATTCTAATCAATGGACAACACAAAACTCATATTCGTTCAGAATAAGTTTGCGGTTACTCGTTCAAACGTTAAATTATAATCATGTGAATCTATATACAACTATCGGTTCAAAAACATTCTGCACTTTTTATTTTACAACGATACTTAGTTTTTTACGCAACTGAGAACACAATCTGTCCGCATTCAAATGAATGAAACAAACTCTTTTATGTTTGCTTATTCGAGTGCATCGTGGTCGAATTCTTAGCTAAGTGTGTGTTGCATAAAATATAGGTAATTAAGTATACTGAGATAGTTACTAAAAAACCTTTCAGAATTTTAAAGGAGGTTATTGCGGAGTTGATTTTTTCTTTGCCTGCCTCAGTTGCTCTTCTCAATTAGAATATATTTAATTTAGTTTATTATAGATACGAGTACCTAGAGTCCGCGCCATGACTGAAGTCCGGCGGAAAATTATGTTTTTTTTTTTAATGCAATTTAATGCAATGACACACACTCGCGCCGCGTCTCTCGGACTTGAGTGGTGGTGCGAACTCTACATTGTTTTGCGATGACACTTACAAGAATTTCGGGCGCAGTTTGAGACCAGAGCTTGAGCAAAGAATGTTAAAAAAAAACTGATACCTTCTATTTTTTTATAAGCCGTGGAAATTGCTCTTTTTAAACATCAAGTTCATATTAATATCTAACCTAACCTCAACATGGCTTAGACATCTGAAATTTATTTAAGTTTTTGATTTACCACTCAAATGAGAGCAGTTAATTAGTATAAGGCTTGGCCCTTTTTTACACTCTATCAACAAAAAAAAAAAGATTATTTGTGCCATCGCTAACAATAGAGCTATTTTATTATTGTTAACTGACGTATTTTCACATTGAAGCTGTATCTTGTTTGGCAGTGAACGTCGCGTAGGCTAGCATAACGCTTGCACGATACTTGCTACAAGCTGGCGCGATGCTCGCACTGCGCACTCCTAGTGCAGCGCGCGCCGCGTGGCGTTGCGCGGCGGCGGCGGCGGCGCGCGCGCGGAGCGGCGGCGCAGCGCGTGCGGCGCCAGCGCCACGAACCCGTCGTCCAGCACGCGCAAAATACGAATGTTCGTCTGCAAGATTAAATTTAGCATATTGTAAATATTTATAACCTTTAAACCAATTATAAAATATTATAATAATAAAAGAACGAACTAAAAAAGAAACTGAATGAGATCCGAAAATTATGGTGCAAGCCCAACATAGGTATACAGGGTTACTGGTAACTGGACGTATTCCTTGCAGGACGTCATAGTAGGGTTAAAATGCAACAAATTAAGCCACCAAATGTGCTACCGAAGTTCAGTAGTTTTTGAGCTAGTTACATTTTCAGTTTTTTTAATGAAAAAGCCCAAATTAAATCATTTGGAGCCAATTTAAAAATGATTTACAGCGCGACTGTACTGAAATTTAAGTTAATATCATAGTGGATGCCGTAACAGATCTTTGTTCATAATTAAAAGTTCAAAAATGCCAGAAACCTTGGCAAATATCACTAAACAAACTTTTTTTTTTAATGTTTTTTGCTGTTTCATACAAAAAGTTGTCTAGTGAAAACAAAAATACTACGCCTGTTGTACAAATTACTAGGAAAATATCCTTGTCTTATCAGCTATTTAGAAAGGTATGATTGTCAATACTTTTGCATGTGTGACAGGGAAGGGAAGAGTTTTATGGCGAGCAGGTAAATTGTGAGACGGTCAACCTGTAGCGGTTACACCGCCACTTACGAACTACGCATCAAAGACACACAAATCCTGAATCGCGCAATTAGAGTTTACCGCGCGAACGACATTTATATAAGACTATCAGACATCAACAGTCGGGCAGTCGACCCACCAGACACAACACCCGTCTGGTCGGAGGATCCTCCCTTTTCTACGGTAGATGAGTGAACTTTACACCCTGTTCCTCATGCCCCTATTGTTTCGTATTCCTATTATACGTAGCGCTTGAACTCCAAACAATCGGCAAGCTTTGTGATTGGTCACTATTGTTCTCTCGGCATGACGCGGGGTGCGACTTTACAAAATCTGGTCATCAGCGGAAGTTAGTTTCAACTCTACGTCGCGCAAGCTAGTGTTTTGTTATCTAGCTATTTCCCTAACTTTTGCCGCGTATCTTGCTCTTGTGCTGTGCTGTGCCTTCGTAAGTGCTGACTATGGCTGCATATTCTAACCCTGAATACGCTGACATAATGTACTGTTACGGACTTACTGACGGTAACGCTGCTCAGGCGTGGAGAGAATATCAACTTCGCTTTCCCAACCACCGACTCCCACACGTTAGTGTTTTTGGATCGACTAATCGGCGATTATCTGAAACTGGCAGCGTCAAAAGAAGCAGGCAAATTGACACTGGTCGTTCTCGGAGATACACGGCTGAGGACGAGGAGCTGATTCTTCAACGTTTTATTGACGACCCCAACATATCGACAAACATCGTAGCGCGTGAGCTTGGTATGTTCACAGTGGAAAGTCTGGTCTGTAGTTCATTTACCAGGCCGACATCCATACCACTGTCAACCTGTCCAGTCATTAGAAGAGGGAGATCCGCCGAGACGGCTTGGATTTTGTCGTTTTATGTTAAGTGCCGACGCCAACGGAGAAAACTTTTTAGCAAACATTCTGTGGACCGATGAGTCATGTTTGGACCGTGATGGTATCACAAATTACCACAACTTACATTACTGGGCACCGAAAGCAGAAGCAAATCCTAAGAAACTGAAACCAACCGCAACCCAGCGTAGGTTCTCGCTTAATGTTTGGATGGGTATTATCGACGACAAATTAATTGGCCCACATTTTTTACCCCGAACACTAAATGGGGAACTTTATGAAGATTTCCTAAGAAATCATTGTACACCACTGCTCACAGATGTACCGGAAGACAGAAGAGCAAACATGATCTATCAACATGACGGATGTCCAGCCCATTTCCGAATCACAATTCGACAATTGCTGGATGAAACCTATCCAAACCGATGGATAGCGCGCGGTGGGCTGATTCCGTGGCCTGCACGAAGCCCTGATCTTAATCCGCTAGACTTTTACAAAAAAATGTTTGTTTAGTGATATTTTCCAACATTAATTATGAACAAAGATCTGCTACGGCATCAACTATGATATTAACTTAAATTTCAGTACAGTCGCGCTGTAAATCATTTTTAAATTGGCTCCAAATGATTTAATCTGGGATTTTTCATAAAAAAACTGAAAATGTAACTAGGTCAAAAACTACTGAACTTCGTTAGATCATTTAGTGGCTTAATTTGTTGCATTTTAACCCTACTATGACGTCGTGCAAGGAATACGTCGAGTTACCAGTAACCCTGTATGTCAGTCTTTGGGCAAAACATTTATTGAAATGAGACAATGGACAGGTTCTTTTTAAGGGCAAAGCTTTTACCTTTAACCTGAGTGTAACAGTACAGACACAGTAGACATAAGTATTAGTATTAACATAAGATGATGTGCCACAGATGTGTACACTTAACATACGAGTATAAGTGACATCATCGTGTTTTACAAAAAGGGCTTAGCTGAGATACTGGTCATCTCTATTCGGTGGTACAGACCTCGTGCTTGGAGGCGGAGCGGCGGAAGAACTTGTGGAAGCGCGTGGACAGCGCCCACACGGCGCCGTTGTCGCGCTCCGCCCAGCGCACCTCCGCGCAGAACTGCAGCTTCTCCGCGTCCTGCGCCAGCACCCTGCGGAATGGAGGAACCGAATATACACCACCATACATTTTCCAACAAGATGTAGACTTTTATGTGTGAGTCAGCAGCAAATCTGGCAGGTTACGCTTTATTCCGATTAATCAAAATCCTAGCATACCTAGGTACCTACTGCAGCATTTGAGACTGAAGATTTCAACTTTACATCTTACCACTTTTTCTAACAATTATTGTTTGAATAAATTTACAAAATTATTGAATTGTAATTGAAAAATCATCGATGAAAATTGAGGTTATAAAATTAACCTCAATTATCATTTCATATCATTATCATATCTTAAAAGTGATTTATAATTAAAATGTTGGCCTAAGTATTCAAATAAATAAATCAAAGCACGCATTTCGTTAATAACCCTACAAATTGGCATCGACATATACGTTCTCTGATCCATTTGTTTAGATTTTCATCAGATACTCTTGGAACAATCCCGTAAACGCTAAAGTAAAAACTGCGTCAGATGAGGTTTAAAATGAGTTTAGTGTGAAGAATAAAGGCGTTATCTAACTGTTAGTGCAATGCCAAGGTCAACAGTCGATGATCTTTGTAATATTTTATTACTACATCGCTAGTCATGAAGACTTAATGATCCATAAAATTACTTCAGAAATGCGATACTAACACTTAATTACCCACTACCCGCTACATCCTCTATTGCAAGAGTTTCAACGACCTTTCATCACAGCCTTACTTACAACGCGTGCGTATTAATCTGCAACTGCAATCTATCGGAATTTCCCATGTTGTTGCAAAAACTGATCCGTAAAGAAAACCAAAACTTTAAATATAACCCTCCTTCAAACGTCTTTATCAATGAGTCATTGAATGAACTTATTAATAATTCCTATGAAGATCGAAGTATGAGGAAATAGTAAAAATTATCGGGTGGGAAAACCGTGTCGGATAATTCAGTTATCTTTTGGGCTGTTATCGTTTTGTCTTCAGGCTGTTCGATGTGTCTGTGATCAATGTAACGTATGTGTAATGTGTGCGATGTGTCTGTGTTTGATGTGTATGTGTATGTATTGCTCACAGATACATCGAACAGCTGCAGTAGAAACCTTACCTACAATTTACTTCTGAAGTGGACATCAGACGCAGTGCTATTTAACAAATTTCATCTCAGACAGTCATCAGTGCCAGGCAGAGCCAAATTCCAGCAGTTGATAAAATTATTTGTTTACACGCGGTGATTACGGCGTAGCTTGTTGTGCTACGGCATTGCATTTCAATCAACACCTTCAAAGGTTATACATCCAGTCTACTGCAAAGTAGATCGAATATAAAAAAATCCTTGATTACATACATGGATATTTTTCCAAAATGGGCTTCAATGGTCGTAGTTACTAGCTACGCCATAGACATTAACTTCTTAACAAAAATACAAATTGTTTTAAGCCAAATACCTTCGGTATTTTGGCTGGCTAGTTTCCCCATAAACCACCATCAATAACCCCCTCGTCAGGCAAGGGTCAGAGACGCTTGGGCTGAAAGCTTATGTTGGCTTGATAATGTACCACGGAGACCACGACGTAACACAAATATAAACTGCATTTTTTGACGATGGACATTATTTTTCTATTTTGGAGGGCCAAAAGTCGGCCTTGGATTATTAGTCCTCTACATGAGCCCTGATGCTTGACCAGGTGCACCACGGGCGAGCATTCATCTAAATATCAGTTTTGGTTGTTATTACTTCTGATGTTAACAAGCTATACCTGATCTGATCTGTTTTGTTTTTTTTTTTATAATTCGAGTAAAATTATCTTATGAACGTGTTTCTGTGACAATTAAACTTATTTTTCGATCTCTCTTTCTTACTTGTGCGAGTTAGTGATGGGGTTCCAGGCGGCGATGGCAGTCTCGGTCATGGGACTGAAGATGATGGTGTCGTCGCGCGGGTCCACGGCCACGCCGAGCCCCTGCGACGACTTGCGCCCCACCAGGTTCACGGGCAGGTCCGTGCCCTCGGCCGGCGGACCTGACGCCAGCACGGCTGTTGACACGCTGAACAACCTGCAATCATAATGACGTTTATATCAGACTGCTTCAAGTTAAGCGTGAATTTTGGATTGGTATATTATCTAATGGTATCCTCTTAAATTGTAAATGTTATACCCCCGAATACTGAAACGTCACTCAAAATTTAAGTGCTGCTTAACATTTGAGCAGCTCCTAAACTTTAGATTTCGTATTGTCAAACGTCACTTTTGAGTATCTGTTAAATATAAGTGCTACTTAAATTTTGAGTGACGTTTCAGTATTCGGGGGTAAGTGTGTTAAGTTTAACGGTTGAAATAACGCAGAAGTTCCATCCACCTGCCTGACAGTGGATTGTTTATGGTGGTAGCCTTTTATGCCTTCTTCCTATGTGCTGGTGTTATAGCTACGAAGCCAATAATTTAAGGTAGGTACTTGTCAGTACTAGCCAGTGGCTGGTAGTAACCCTGCGCAGGAGAGAGCGCGAGCCCTACAATGCCATTGATGAGGGTGAATGTCGCTCCTTCGATGTCTTACTCGCTCAGAGTCATTTACACACACGGTACAGTGCTAGGTACTTTACCTGTCGGTTGCCAGTGGCTGGTAATACAGCAGGCCTTGCGCGGGAGAGTGCGCGAGCCCCACAATGCCGTCCATTAGCGTGAACCTCTCTCCGCCGATGTCGTACTCGCCCAGGTCGGGGTCGGGGTACATGGAAGCGTGCGTGACTCGCCACGCGTTGTCGCGCCTACCATCGTACACGATGATACCTGAAAAAGCGAATAACCACAATCTATAAATGGATTGAATCGATTTACCGCTTCAACGCTCACTAGAATATTAACATGTCTTTAAATGATTCGCACGAACTATTCGTTGTAATAATCCATTTCAACTAATACTTGTATTTTAAATGGTCAATTTAGTGGAATTGACCATATCAGGTGATGTGTGGAAGCAACATGAAGACTAAGCAGGTACCCTAAGTGTGAAAATGTATGTCTTCCCAAGCAGGCGTTAAATACATATCAATTGTGGGAAAAATGTTGCCTACGAGTAAGGTAACGGGCACTAATAAGTACCTACGTATACGATAACCTGTAATTCTTATATAACTTAGGTCTTGTTTTCATGTCTTCAAACCAGAATTTACTGGCATCAATTTTAGTAGCAAGTGAGAATTAATACGGTTTTAATCATTTGTTTATTTAATCATCTTCCACTTTTACCAAGTATTTGAAGTATGTGCATATACTTTTTACTATTATATTTTTTTTTTTGCCGTTTCACTTTATTTCCTTCTAGAGAACATGTAGTCCGCACTGTCCCGTGAAATTAAATCCAATTCGCTAATAAAATGAACAAACATACAAAGATAACAAGCATAAATTGATTGAAAGATGATACCACTGCCGTATGTTTTTATCATCTAGATGAATTTGATCAGTATCTATATTCTTGATTACTTATTCTATTGCAAATTTTTTTCATTATTGCCACTTATTTGATATTCAAGCGCTACGTCTAATTTTCGTCAAAAACATCGTATAGCTCCATAGAAAGACCGTAGTAATTATTTGTTTTATAAACACTTACCTACCTAAGTGCTAAATAAGTTTTGAATATTATGATAATTGATGATTCTTTAACCGATACTTACTCGTTCAAAGGTTGATTTTGGGGTCATTGTTCATATTGCGGGACCATGATGTATTAACGATACCCATTTATATGAACCGGTTGTTACGAATTGCGTACTTGATTCACTCAAGAACCTGATAAAAAGTCGCGGTTAAAACCTGCCATTTTAGTGTACTTATTATGCTGCCACCGTAATTGGCAGAAAATCCTTAAGTCTTAGTAATTTTTAGTCCGGTCATTTTGAATTATCTAAGTGTACCGTAAGAGTTCTTTATCGGTCTCTCTGGTGATCATGATCATTGCAGCTCTACTTAGCCCGCTTCATCATTTCAGCCGTAAGACGCCCACTGCTGTACATAGGCACCCAGCTGGTTCACGCAACCTTCACCAAGTCATCGGTCCACCTTCTGGGAGGTCTACCAACACTAGGCCTTCGTTGGATAATAATCGTAACCAAAAGGTCTCAAGCGTCGCTGCTTCTGTTATTGTTATGCAATATAATGATACAGTTTCTTGAAATAACAGTCCGTCAATTTAATTAGTATTTGTTGCGCCTTTGCAATTTAGTGTTACCAATTGCAACACTTTTTCGGAGAAACCAGGGTTTTGGTCGACACAGCACGCTTGGGTGGTCACTAATCACCGAAATACATGCATGTGACTTGCAATTATTTAATGTACCACTAACAACAGACCGCTAAATAAGCGATTAATAATAATTATTTACTATGAATATACTCAATTGGCTATTTAAAAGTGGCCATAATTTATTCATTCTGGTAGCATCCGCTTAGATATCAGCTTATGTGCCATAACGGTTATGATACACCAATGAAATACGAATTGAAGAGTAAGCGCAAAATGTACATTTAATTGGTTTGTAAGACATATCTAATATAACACGATGTTACTATTGCTTTTTTTATTTTGTAATTAAAGTGATTGACTTGATCGTAGGATAGGAAAAAAGTAGAGTTTTGTACAAGATTGCAAAGTATTGTATAAATCCTTAATTGAAAAAATAGGGGTGTTATAAGTTTGACCGTTGGGTGTCTGTCTGTGGCACCGTAGCTCTAAAACGGGTGAACCGATTTGAATGCGTTTGTTTTTTATTTGAAAGCAGGTTTTTTAGCGATGGTTCTCAGATATGTTTTATAAAAATCGGTTAAGCCATTTGAAGATTATCAGCTCTTTTATATAGCATCACGCCTTGTTTCCCCGAAGGGTTGGGCAGAGGTGTATCTATAGTACACCCACATTTTGCCAGTTATGTTTAAGTCCCATGTAATAGGGGGCGAGCCTATTGCCATCAACCGGGCACAAATCCAGACTCCGGGCTGCTACTGAGAAATTCCAGAAAGAAAAACCCAATGACACTGCGCGACCTGGGAAGCGAACCCAGGACCTCATGTTCAGCAGTAGCGCTTGCGACCACTAGACCAACGAGGCAGTCACCATCAGCTCTTTTCTAGTTGTTAAATGGATGTGAGCGTCTTCCACAGGTCTGTTACTTCAATGATATTAGAAGAACATATTTATATAGTAACCTTGAACTGATGCTGCAGCATCACCTGGAATTTGTATGATGAACAGGGTTTGGTGATGCAGTAGAAAAGAGAAATGAGGAAATGTTTGCGTCGGTTTTTTTTTTTAATTTGAATATAATTTAACTTGTTTATTGTAACGAATAGTGTGAATGAAACTGGAACGACAAAAATCAAATTGAATAAGTTATTTACTTAGCATCTATTATACAATGCAACCAAAGAACCACCAATGACAGAAATGATTCATAGAGTTAACATGACCAAGTTGTACTATTATAATTGCGTTCTCAAACGCGTGTGAAAATTATAAAGTTTTTACTATCCATATATAAAGCTAAGGTTTCCAGTCACATAATTTGCGAAATCATGGATTCTTACATTTACAACTGCTATTACCTAACGGCACTAGTGCAGCTAGTTATGTTTAAAATAGAAAACTATTGTTAGGTATGTATATATTATATCATGTGAAAACCGACAGAATAAAATATTACGATGTTGTGGTATGATCTAATAGGTACAGAGAATGACACAACGAATTAATCAACGTTTAATGTGGTCACATTTTAGAGCATGAGGAACAGGGTGTAAAGTTCACTCATCCTCTATAGAAAAGGGAGGATCCTCCGACCAGACGAGTGTCGTGTCTGGCGGGCAACTGCCCAATGATTGATGTCAGGTAAGTTATATATAGCTGATAGCGCGGTAAACTCGGTTTGCACGATGCAGGATTTTGTGTGACGTCAGGTCTTTGATGCGTAGCGCACGTGTGGCGATGTAGATGCCGCCACAACAGGAGCTCGTGGCTAAGTAATAACAGCCGCACGGGTAGATCTATCAGGTTAAGCTACGCTTGCCGGAGTTGGTCTGTGGATGGGTGACCTTTACATACCGAGACTCCTCCGTGCCTTGGAAAGCACGTTAAGCCGGTTGTCATTCGTGGATCTTTGACAGTCGTTACGTATCGTCAGAAGCCCGAAAGTCTGACAACCAGTCTTATCATATTACCCAGTTACTGGGTTGTGGAGGTCAGATAGGCAGTCGCTCCATGTAAAATACTGGTATTCAGCTGCATCAGGTTAGACTGGAAGCCGACCCCAATTTTTTTTGTGTTTTTTTAGGAAGACGGTTGTTTAGTTTTGTAAAAAAGTTTTTATTTCTCGTTTTTTAGTGGTTCAGTTTGTAATTTATCTAAGTTACTATAGCCTGAGGTCAACTGCTCATCACCTTTTACATTATATTGCTTTTCGCGATTCAGGGACGTTAATCGTTGAAGAGTTCTCCTGATACATCACCATCAGCTCCACTTCTCCATATGCATTGTGACGAGTATAAATTGCTTGGCAACCATAGTAAAGTAATCGAATCGCAACCCGTGAAATACTTATTTTTGAGTAGTTCTAGTGGCCATCTGTGGTCTGCATCATCAATTCCACCTCACCAAATGGTCCTTCTAGAGCAACTTCACGAGTTACTATGAAAAATACCAAAATCGCTATAGGTGTGCCTATAATATTTGAAGACCTCCCTCGATTTCTCCAGGATTCCATAATCAGATTCTGACCTGATAACAATGGGACCATCTTGGAAGTGTACCCTTTCAAACAAAAAAAGAATTTGCAAATCCGTTTATATATGACGGAGTTACGCCGAAAATACATTAAAAAATATATACACATCCGAATTGATAACCTCCTCCTTTTAGAAGCCGGTTAAAAGTAGCATAAAACTTTGACCAATGTCGAGTGGACAGTCACCTTTTCAATGGCCTGGCCATTTTAATATAAATCTTTTCTTTCTAATTTAATTGTCAGAGTCAATGTTAATTTTTATATTCGGTCTGACTTGGAAAGAAGATGACTGAATGTCATTCTGTGGTATAACAAGACGCCATATTTATTGCTGAGCAGGTAAAGCAGATTCCATCGTGCAATTAACAGACAAAAGTAGCCCTTAAAGTGCCGAATATATTTTGGCAGTTACTGTACGTCTCTACCTCGTAGGCCCATCAGTGTGGATAGGTGGATGATACCATCCCTAATATTAATTTTCTTAGTTTTTACCAACCTGGTGCAACCGTGTCACTGATGTACGCGAACAGGTGGTCGCAGGATGACGACAGGCGGGAGTTGGGGGAGCGGGTGTCGTCCAACACCAAGTTGGTGAGCAGAGAGCTCGGCCGCAGCAGCTCGCGAGGGAAGTACACGCTTCTTACCTGGAAAGTTACGATTAAAGATTATCTATCTATAGGTATTTACATATAAAAATGGATGTTAGTATATATGGGATTCATAATCTATAACACCGTTTAACAGATCACTATGAAAGTTGGCACATAGGTATTTAATAATGGAGAAGGTTTTTATAAGTCTTCTTTTCGACCCCCACAAAGGCAAAGCCTCGGTCGAAAGCTAGTAGGATATAACAAAGATATCAACGGAGTATGAGACATTCTTAGTCTATGGTACATACTAGTAAAGGCTGGCTGAAAACCTACCACTTGTTTAAAAAAAAAAAATAGTTTCATAACTGAAACTTAAACCCAGAATTTAATTATATAATTTGACTAGCCAAACAAAAAACTGAAGCTTTCGTTATTTAGTAGGTACATACGTATATGATTTGGATGTGTGTATGCACAAGTGCTAAAAAAATACGAGTAAGTATCGCTACATTAGCATTCACTTAGCGCTCAAGTAGAATAATACATATCTCTTTCTTTCTAACCGTATTAATTTCCGGAACTACTACACCTATTTTAACTTAAATATTAGCAGTTTCATTTTATGAATTTATTTAAGAAGCAGATATATTATGCCAGTGACCTTGATTGGTTAGCTTGCGTGTTCTGTACTGAGCTCACGCAACGCGTCGTACGTCCAGCCAGTAATAGGTCTCGCCCATCAAGGAGCGCTATATTAAAAGGGTATTTTAATAAAACAAAATCAATAGTTAAATATTATCTTTAAGATGGTGAAGGTTTTAGAAAAGTACGCTTGTTTAAGTTTGCGTGATTCTCAGTTTTTTATCCGTTTTTAGACATAACTTTACAAATTAATTTCACTATGTAATATAAACATAATCTAAAATATTGATATATTAGGTTATTAAGAAAATACTCTTATTTAACATATATTCTTTCCAAATCATTAACACTACTCGTTTAGACGTGATTTTCAGTATAAAACATTAAAAGTTGGCTATCGATCGTCGCCTTAGAGAGAAACCTCAAGCTCTACAAATAGATAAGTACTACATTTTCATAGTCTCTATGGAATTAAATTTCGTTTAAATTCGATGTAGGTATGTAGTTTCCAAATAAAGAAACCTGGAGATTATACACGGGAAACGCATCGGTTATCTTTACATTTATCTGGTTTTAATCCAGGTTAACTCGCACTTGTTAACCGTAGATACCTTCATGTTGAATCAATGGATCAATCAACAATTCTGACAAAATTATGTACTTAGATATTTTGACAAGTGTTACTATTAATTAAGTTGCCTATATTTATAGCTTTAAACTATTGTCTGTATTTCAATATACCGACCTTATAAATATATGTATTGGATCGTTAAAAGGCCAAAGAGAAATGCAATACTTCCCGTCATAATCCAATTAGCCTACAGGCTAACTTCGTGAAGAACAAATACCGCGAATGTAATCACCAGTGTGGCCACTCGCAAGGTTAAATGCCATTCACTAGTTTAGAATTATACAGTGCATGGTTACTGGTCACCCACAAATTGTGCGTATTTAAGTCGGAACGGACAATTGCAGCACGGACAATCGGACAAGCCACACCCTTTCAAATAATAACACGACCTCGCCTGTCTCTACCGACACCGATGCTAAGACCAGCAGATTGATTTGCATCTAACACTATATGAATTACTAATGATATTAAAAACATGGCATTGTTGAAAGACATGAACCATTAATCAAACAATTCCATCAATCAAAAATACGGATGAAATTTCTAGTCAGGGATTTTATTTAAGCAATAGGCCAATGTTACGGATATGTACCCTATCAGATAATATGGGGACAGAACGCTCATTTCCTTAATATGTTGTGTTGCAAGATGCAACAGATTCAGTATGCAGAATATTTACTTAGATTTCACTCAAACAGCCTTGAATAACTTCCGTACTTACAAGTGAATTAATGAGATAATGCTTAATTATAGTATCATTAAATGCATAGGCTCTCAACTGGCTAGATGCAGTTAATACCTTGAACTTTTTCTTGAACTAATAAATTGGCACTTTCAAAGGAATTTTGTATTAGTCGTGATTGAGCAATGTAAATTAAAAGACATAAATATCATTGATTGAATCAAAGTGTAGGTACTTACCTACTGCCCTGATCTATAATATTCAGCAAGGAGAGATGACCAAACTGGGTAGGTACGTCTGTTGTTGGTGCTTAATAAGACTTTACAAAACGTTTATGATTTTCGCTGATTAATGTTAAGATCTAAAGAAATGTGCCAAAATTCAAAATTATTTAGTTAGTTTATAGCTACGAGTTAAACTAAAACGCCTACCGCATTGAATTCTTTATGTTTGTGCTCAGTTTAAAGGCTTAACTTTCTTTGTTTTAAAACATATCACAGCAAGATTGGTCATCTGCTTTTAATGACCGCAGTTATGGCAGTGCTTCAACCAGCATTAGATAAGCATGCAGTAAGTTTGGACCCTTTCTAACAGAACTTCGGTGGGATTCCGGTTCCTGGAAGTATAATAAACTCTAAGCTGCTTACCGAACACCGGTAGGTATCCAGTTACTAAAGAATTTATTGCTTAGTTCTCACAGCACGACGAATACCTAATAACTAAATCTCCTTTCACTGCAAATGTTTCATATTTTAATATTGATAAGGTTTATCTTTTTCGTGACTTGTTATGCTTAGGCATGGTCATACAGTAGGTAACATACAAACAATGAAATCCAAGAAGGTTACGTAATAAACAAAATAACCTTTAACCTACACGCTGCGTGACTCTTTTACTAAATGTCTAATCTAGACATTAATCTACCGAGAAACTTTTTCATAAAGCTCTATTTATATAGTAAGACACAGAAGCTTAAATCCCATGTGTATAATTGTCGTTATTTTGCAACAACTAAGTTTATGAACAAATATTAATGTTTACTTACCGGTTTTCAATGTAGGAACTGAAATAGATGTTCATGATAATACACTCAAACAAGTGACCTTTACTATATGATATATATATTAAAACGTATCGGGTACTAAACGTAGATAAAAAACAATTAAGTATAATTAAAAACAACGTTGAAATAGAGCAACTGTTCATATTAATATGAATGAAGTTTCTATTACGTAAAACAAAAATGTTTTTGTTCTAAATGTCCAGTGACCACTTTCGTGCTTGGATCACGATTTGATCTTGAACAGTCGATGATAAAGTCGCCTCTAGACAGACGAATGTCGACACAATCGTAACGACACTAGCCACACGTACCTGTCACATTTACGCTCTACTCATTTAGATAAAAATGATAAAAAAAACCGCGAGTACGATGTAGCCGTTTAATTCATTCAAACAACTTTCACGTATAGGTACTTTTGGCTCGCAAAAAATGTATCTTATTTTCAGTTACTTAGTTACTAAATAAAACCAATTCGCGAGCTCATATATTTGATTTCTTGTAGGTATTTATTAATAGTAACTTCATTGTATAAACAGTTACGAAAAACTAAAAAATATTTTTTAAGTATTACTTACTTAGGTAGGTAAGTCAATTTAGGTAAGTCAATTTTCCTAAGTTTGCGCGTATGTTTGATATCACTTTAATAAATAAAATTAGTTACTTTCGGTAACCACAAGGACGTCTAATATAATGTAGTGTAGTAATATAAATATAAATTCAGTAATCTTGAATTGAAATAAATGCAAGCTAAGTTTAACACGCGCCGATAATTAACGATTAGTGTTTGACTGTTAACAAACATTATAATAACAAATTCCAACTTATAAGAAATGATTGCTATCACAATACACTCATTCACTAAAACCTTTCATCCGTTAAATTCATAGCAGTTAGCAAAAAACTTCGCACTGATTGTGAAGACAATACTGAAGCATTCGACCATAATTAATGAAATGCATAGGTGCCTACGTGCGGGGAAGTAAGCCAATACTTAACTAATTTTAAATCGTTTTATACGAAGGATCATAATCAGAAGAAGGTTGGATTTCATATTTCTAGAGGGTATTAAAATATTGGCGTCGCATGTAATTTACATAATTATGTACCTACTCTATGGTTTTGTCAGAAAACACTGCGGAGAAATTCTTCTTTGAAAGAGCACACACCATGTGCAAATATTTTCTAAGGTGCCTATCGAACCTTCGAATTCATTGTTGTACCTTTTGATAACTAACTATAGCTTAAGTACAGGTTATTAAATCTTACCCTAAGTGACGAAACTTGACTAAAATTACCTACTACTTATACAAATAGACAGAATTTAGGTACCTACATTGAATTAAAACATGTAATACTTATACTATAGGTACCTACACGGATACATACTTATCCTATACTATTAAATAGAGCAATATTAGTATATATATACATATATTTGTAATCACGTTCTCGGAAACGGCTTTAACGATTTCAATGAAAGTTAATAGTAAGTAATATTTAGGGGTTTACGGGGCGAAAAATCGATCTAGCTAGGTATCATATCTGGGAAAATTTGTATCCGTATTTTCACCCGAGCAGAGCTCAAACGCCCAAAGTTTAGAAAAAGATGGCTACACAGACTACTTAGAGATACTACATGGCTACCTTAGAAAAATGACATGGCAGCATGGAATAAGTAAGTACCGGATATCTATGGTAAGTACCTACTATCATGGCAGCATGGAATTAGTAAGTATCTACTGTCATGGCAGCATGAATTTAGTAAATACCTATTATGTTTGCATATACCTACTACCGACAAATAACGTAACGAATCACCATTTTTGTTGCAATTATAAGTGGTTTATATTCTCGAATTGTTGGAAAGGACTGTTAGACTTGTCACTAGAACACCAGTAACTAACAGCTAAGCTAGCTCTTTCGTACTCTGGTGTCTAATCAAGATATGCTCCGGCACGACTTTGATTAGTTCCTGTTACACAATGCATGCTTAACTAAGCACTTTTGGCCTACTGTAGTACTGAATAATTGGCATTATAATCTATTATATGCTTTCGTAGGGTTAAAAATCCGGATATACCTATGTATGTATATCCAAAGTTTTCAATAGATGGATCTGTGTTTAGTGACATTTGTAGTAAATTTTAGTTAAAATACTTTGAATTTATAGTAATGTTGTAACTGGCTTTTGATAATTAAAAAAAAAAAAAAAAAAAAATGTGTTTATTATCTTAAATCTATACAATTAAGTTGCCGGGGCTTCCCAGAAAGTAATCCGAAGATACTTGTGATGGGATAAACCTCGCTCTTCCTCAATTAAGTAACACTTGTGTCTTTGTGCTAATTAGGTATAAGTTACACATTTTTTATAAAACCAATAAAAAGAAAAACAAGAAAAAGAAAAATGAAAATCGTGTTTATGGCAGTGTGTAAAAACTAGAGTGTGTATTGTATAAATGTGTGTTTATACGTGTGTTTATGAGTTTGAGAGTGTATATTATGTGTGTGTGTGTAAGAGTGGGTGCGTGTGTGAGTGGGCGTGTGTATGTGTGAATGAGTGCGGAGGTGTGTTGGAGTGTGTGTGTGAATGAGTGTGGAGGTGTGTTGGAGTGAGTGTGTGTGTGTATGAATAGGGTTGTGTTGGAGTGAGTGTGTGTGTATGTCAGAGTGTGTATGTGTGTGTGTTTATGTCAGTATTCATGACGCTCAACCCAGTCGCCAAAATGTCTTCCACGGCATCATAATTAAGTGTGAAGAGCCATTCAGTCAATGTCCTCTTACACTCGTACAGCTGCATAGGGTAAATGTTAAGTATGCGATTTACTTTATTATAGACACGTGGGGCTTGAGTTACATTTTGACGACTAGCAAAAATTGAACGTGCTGAGTATGTAGGGGCTACTATATCACACCGTCTTTTTTTTAAGTTTGGCATGGCTAAAAGGTAGAATTTTGTGATATCTTAGTAGCATGTGTAGTATGTGGAGCTTTCTAACAGAGAGCAGCTTAGAGCTTGCGTATAGAGTTTCAGTAGGGAACCTGTAAGGCTTACAGTACATGACCTTGATCAACGATCTCTGTGCCCTCTCTAGATCTATAAAATACGACTTAGCTGCTCCACCCCATACCGAGATACAATATATGATTACAGATTGGGCCAGTGCGATATAGATTTTATTCAGTAGTTCTGCATTCATAATATGTCTCAGAGATTTGAAAACCCATATGAGTTTTCTTACCCTTGCTATAGTTAGTTCAAGGTGTGGGTACCAGCTTAACCTTTGATCTACTACAATACCCAGGTACTTGACGGAATTCACCTTATGAATTTCAGGGCAACTACAGGTAGATAGGGTTGGGGTACGACAAGAATGCATTCTAATATTAAAGTCAGGGGAAGGCTGAGAGTTTGCGTATTTAGTGAAGCAGACGTAGTTGGTTTTTTGGGTATTTAGCGTAAGTAGATTCTCACATAGCCAATCACCAACTCTAGCCAGCCCTTTCTCAGCCTCCAGCCTAACCTTGTCCCAGGTCTTAGCAGAGAAGATAATAGCGGTGTCATCCGCGTAGGACAGTATCCTCGCACCGTTGATAATAAGGTTACGGAGCTCATTTATATAAATCAAAAAGAGCGTCGGGCCGAGGACACTGCCCTGTGGGACGCCATACGTCACGTTCTCTTTGTCACTTACATATTCTTAAATTTTTACCTCCTGCTTTCGGTTTTGAAGGTAACTGCTGTGAAGAGAGAGAGCAGAATCTCTAAATCCTAAGTTCTCCAGCCTGTGTATAAGTTTAGAGATAGAGACGGTATCAAAGGCCTTCTTAAGGTCAAGAAAGGCCACTAGGCATTTGCTCCCCTTATCTACTTCCTTGGTTATCTCAGTAGCAAGTGCCTCCGTAGCATCTTGGGCCGATATTCCCTTTCTAAAACCGAATTGAGAGGAAGATAAGACGTTATATTTAGTCAGGTAGCTAACTATTCTAGAGTTCAAGAGCCTCTCAATGATCTTAGAAATGGAGATCAACACAGAAATTGGCCGATAGTTGTTAACGTCGTCTCTATCTCCACTCTTATACACAGGGGTAACAACGGAGCGCTTAAGAAGGTAGGGGAAGATACCTGTGTTAAAGCATAGGTTGGCCAGGTCATAGATCAGCGGGACTAAGATCTCCTTTGCCTGCTTTAGGAAAAGGGCAGGAATTCCGTCCCACCCTGGTGCACTCCCAGAGTCTAGGGACATTTATATAATTTCGACTTCCTCCTGGGAGGTGTCTAGGAGAACAAAAGAGGACAGATTAGGGCTGTCTGTGGTTATAATGGTTATCGATAGACAGTATCTGTTTAAGGTACTTCCTGAATATAATTCTGAGCTTCACCTAGTTCCTTAGACAACTGATCTAAACAATTTCCGGCGGGCACGGAACTGATAATAATATTTGTTGCAATGAAGAGCAATTTCCTGGATTTACAAGTATGATAAGCGAAGATCAATTCAACATTTTAAAGTATTTTCTGCAAACTCATCTCTTATTATTGCTGGCTGAACAGAACTGCCCCAAACAACATTACCTAAGTGCCTGACAGCAATTCTGCATCTTGTGTTACGAGCAATTAAGCAAACGTCAGTAAATTCGTAATAATTATGCTATAAGGGGACCCTAGAATCCATAAATGCATTACTCCAATCCAGGAACACGGAACCTTACGTAGGTATTTGACAAGTATGTTAAACCTATAAAGTGCAATTAATTAAAAACTTAGTTACATCCAATATAGGTACGACAATCCTTACGTAACACATTCGATACAAGACCGCACAAGTCGCGTTCTAATAGGCAGTTTTGTACATAGATGTGTACCTAGTATTGCAAAAGCTTCGGCTTGCAAGTCTACAAGAAACATGAAAAGTTTTAAATGCGGGTTTTTCCCAATTTTGACGAACACTTGTAGAAAATAAGAAGACGTGTGTTGGATTGAGATGGATTAAGATAGGTGTTTATGCAAATAGAGGTGACTTTGGCGACACAAATATCGAATGTCCATCTTCTAGGAGGATTCGTGCATTGAATTTCCATATAGACAATAACAAAACAAATCTTGGTCTAAGCGAAACGAAAGCGAAGAGTTTGTCATATGAATCCCTACCTAACGATTATTTCTAGACTCACCAGACGATCGGTAGCCATGTCGAATATGAGGATCTTGGGTGGGCAGACTCTCCTGAAGTCATCGATGCTGGTGACCACTCCGGCGTCCAAGACCCACAGCCTGTTGCAGCGGTCAGCACGCACACGGTATACGGAGATCAGACCCGTACAATTGATGTCGCCTCGGCCAGCAGTGTGCCATGACCAGTCGGGATATGCCTGGAAACAAAGATCATTTTTAAATAAAGAGATAATGCAATCAACCGAATACAAACAAAAACTTCTGTTAAAAAACAACATTTTTAACGTAAGGATAAAAAACTTAAGTAACAATTATCAGCGACTCAAAAGTCGTTGTATTGATAAACATTTTAAACGCTAATTATAGAGCGTATAAATACTCGCAGCAGCAAAAACTCTGAATATAATCTATAAAGTGGATTGGTCCTACAGTTATCTACTACTTATTAATGTTGTGTTTGTTAACAACTATTGGTAGGTATTCGTTTACCTCCTCGACCGTCGTTGGTTTGATTTGTATTTGCTAAATGGAAACCATCACATATTGACATAGCGTGTTTTCGATGGCGGCATACAAATAAGCAAACGAACAAAGGATGAATAATGTTGTTGACATCGCAATGTGCATTTAAATTCTTAAAAATAACTTGCGACAGAAATGTATTCGATGTTAAATAAGATAAGTACCTACCTTCTTTAAAAATATCTGTTTGCATGATAGATAGATACCAACCAAGACTTCAATAAGTATATTGAGTTTATTGAGAACATGATTGTTAGTATATTATTATATAGTTTTCAATAGGGAGCTCCTATTTAAAACTCAGTCATTATTTAAAATTCATAATCTACATTTTCCAAAACAAACATTCAAATTTGCAAATTCAATCGTTATAGTCGATTCTAGATTACGTAACTGTTCTTAGTGTCGCTTTGGAAAGCTGCGTTTGTGCTTAAATTCAATAGCACCACATCTTTTATGTAAGCCTATAAGTAACTCTATACAAACTCTCTCCTGGATCTAAATTCTAGGCAACAAACACACTATAAATGTGTCGAGGCTTCGTAACAAGCTAGTGCAAAGAGAAGTGCTACTGACATAGTCTAAGTCTTTTTTATTAACACAAGTTTTAGTTATTAAAATATGTGTTGAGGTTAAGGTATTTTTCTATGGGCCTGTGTCGCCTGAAATAAATGGTATTATTACTATTATTATTATTTGATACTTGAATTGAATTGTAACATTGTGAATTGACATTTGGCTCTAGAATCTAAGGGCGAATTTGACAAAACTTTTATCTAGGTATACCTAGTAAGTCTCTATCCTGCGTATTGAATTTTTGATATATTTTCCATTACAAAAACTGTCTGACGTTATTCCACGGATAAAAGATATCTGACTTCGGTAAAGTCAGCTAAGGAAAACAAACGGACGGCAAACTACATCTGCACAATCTTCATTCATTAATAGCAACTTATCTGGATAGTCCCTAAGTACAAAGAGCTACATACAATAAATGTTGTTAATGTAATAAGCTAACACAATAGGGTATGTTCGTGCAAACGTGAGTGTCGCACATGTAAGTGTCACAGGCCGCAGCTCACCAAGGCCAGCCGCGCAAACTGTGCGCCTGCCCTTCACGCTTTCCCGTGTCTTACGCAGAAGCGCGTAAGTATTTGTTTGCCTGTGTTGTGTTATCTAATTCCAACACGGAACATTTATTAAAATCACTCGGTTCGAGCACTCGTTTGCCTTATACGCTTCGGTAGTTCAGAAATGGATACGCCTTGCCTTCTAAGTACAACCTGTTTAGTCAATTCAAGTGGTACAGGAAAAAATAAATATTTATGTACCAACATTCTACCTGGAAAACGAATTAAACATTTTCTCATATTAGGTAGGTACTTATTATTTGAACTCGAAACACGCCCATATCAATGTTTTTCATCGTGATAATATCCATAATGTAGTTTCTATGTGATTTTGATTGAGGCATTGCTTGGTGGAGTGGCGATAGAAATTATTCTCATATATTGTGGAAGCTTGGCATTCGCTAAGTACCTAATAGAACGGAAGCTTGCACACCATACATAATAATAGCATAATGTGTCTACTGCAGTACTGCCAACTAAAGTAATATAAGTTTATGTATACTTTGTTTATATGAATCTTATACTATCGGCAATATTCTGTATTGCCATTCCAAAATGAAAGGAACTATTAAGCAACTTGTCGGGACTCTGTTACTTATAACATAACCCAAAATACACAACTTAACCTAAACTTAACTTAAACTTAAACAACCAACACAAGTACCTACTATTATTACGGCTATTAGCATATTTAACAATCCACATTTATATTTCGAACAAGCAACGCTAAACAAATATTACAATTAAAAAGTTTTACCATACCAAACAAATTACTATACCTACAAAACATTACCAACACCAAATATAATAATTATTAGGTACAATATAAAGCCGACAAGAAAAAATATAGTTAATCCAATCTAGCTTAGATATCCAAGTTTTGCGCAATTTATCTGACATTTTAATGTCAGTCAGCCAGACCAAATAGAAATAGGTATCTATTAACCAACATCAATAGCATTACATATTGTTAAGCAAAGTCTCCGGCCGCGTCTGTCTGTCTGCCGAGTGCGATAAAATAAAACATAACTTTACCGAACGGATGTTCATACGGTTTTCACCAATGCAATGTACGGAGTGATCCATGAAGAAGGCTATGATGTATAATTAATTAAGGTTTTGTGTAAATTTGCTGAAATATGACGATGATTGTTGCAGATGTCGGAAAAATCATGCCGACTGAGAGCTTTACTAGCGTGGAATTCAAGATAGTATTTCAATCATTAGCATTATGCTACGAATAGGATTTGGATGAAATTTGCCACACAGATAGTTTATAAAATCATATTACTCTGTCACTGAATATTTACAGGACAGACTTATATAATGTTACTCCATATAATATTTTAAATAGGTAATGTTTTTCATAGATACCTGTGTATTTGTAACTTTGCATGCCTTACGGTAGGATATGGCTAATGGACACTATTGTTTGTATAACACCTTTTCTTTTGTACCCATATTCGCAAATTAATTAATGATTATGAATATGATTACGATTATAACCTGGATAAACACATAGAATACTTTTTATCCCGGTATAGTACCTACGTTCACGTGGGATAATTTCTGCACTACGCGCGGGCGAATCCGCGGGCAAAAGTTAGTTTACAGATTAGGTACAGATTTATCTCATAGACTTGAGCACCTTCAAACAGATTAAAAGCTCTCTCTGGAAGTATTTGCCAATGTCAAACGTGATTTCGAAACCATCTGAAATGGACAAGGTGCACTTCGCAAATGTTTCTAAACATAACTCCCAATTTATTTTTTATTTTTAACTAAGAAACAGAAATAAGATTGGAAGTCGAAAGACTAGGCTCGAATTTTACACAAAAATAATCTTGAATTGTCTGGCTTTCTAACCACAAAACTCCGAAACTTACTTGTAAATAGATTGAGATACATAAGTAAGTAGGTCAGCCAGTATCTAGCTCCTATTGAATGCATTCACACAAACTCAGCTTTTGAAGGCGACACAAGCTCTCCAAAGTGATTGCGCAACTTTAGGTTGAAATACAAACACTGAGACTTGTTTCTGCAGAATTTATTTTTAACCACATCGTATTAGGTTTTTATCTCGTTGAACAAGTTCTCAGGCACGCATGGCGACTAGACTTTTAAGTTACAAGATAAGCTTTACTTGTACCGGATTTTATTATTAACAGCAGGGATTAGCACTAATTTACAGTAAATTACAGTTGAAATATTATAGTATTTTATATATTTACCTAATTGCACATATAAATATACTGTAAACGTTTTTAAGACATTTGTTAATGACACGGGTTTATAATTGATATTAAAAGGGATGGAAATAAAATTATAAGTAAATAGTATTATTGTTATACTGATTAGGTTCAATGGTATTTAATTAATTAAATACGTAATTATTTCTGACAGAAAGTCAAAAATCAGCTATTTTATTTGATTATTTATAAGAATAAATTTATCGAACCTCCTGTCTTCGAAAGACGGAGTTTCGAATTCGCGAGCATTGATTAAGTTTTCTGTAGGAAACATAATTATAAACGAGCTAGTCTTTTTCTTTAAACATTGTGTTTGTGGTCAACCAGAACAAACGCGATTTGTGTATCAAGCATATCTTACACAATATAAGAACAAAAGTATGTGCATGCATAAACATAACAACACTAATAAAATAACTTTAAGACACGTAAATAACGAACTGATTGCACATAAAGCACGACTTGTTTTATAAATGTTAAAGTGCTTAGCACAAAATGGGTAAACACAGATTATGTCTTAGAAAATTGATGTTGAAAATACTTAGCAACAATAATCTAGTAACTTAGGTACTATTCAGAACCTAAATACATAATAATATTGTGTAGAGTGGTGTTATATTTATTATGTTCTAATCTTTGTATGATACCAGTTAACAAGCACAGTGATGATCTAAAAAAATCAAGTTAATGCCCTAGGTTCCGCTAAGAATAAAGTTGTTTATTAAAAATTTCTATGTTAGGTGTAAAAATTGAAAATGTTCGAAATTGTGGATGTGTCGCCATCTAGCGACAAAATGGCAGTGAGATCATCTAGGCATTCGCCTTAATACAGAATAGTATCATCAGATATGTAACATCACAATCACATAAATTACTAAAATCCTTTAAAAAATAACTGAATAACAAATAACTTATGACAGTCATATCTTTGTGAGTTAATAATAGCTAATCTGTTAAGTATTTACAGGCCACTTCAACATAATCTTGACAGGACTTAGATAAACCAAATGTAATAATCGATTTACAAATTTTCAATAGAAGGCGCTAGTCGTACAGATACCGAGGGCACAGAGTACAGAAACAGACAGAGGGTAAGTTTCTAAAGAGCGTGCAAAATTTATACCTATTTTGGTAGGGTTGACACAGGGGGATAAAATTAAATAAACAGAACGTTAATCAGCTTACGTGTTTTAATTTTAAAACATAACTATTCAATCTAAAACTAATAGGTCGGTAGGTAGGTACTTACACCAATATAATCAATATAAACCAAAATAGTCGTTATTTTTGCTCTTGAACGCACCGCACCGTTTACGAGATATATATATCTACTCAGTGCCACTTACTAAAAAACAGTTGCACGCACACATGCGCCTTATGCTTGTAGTGTACCTATCATAGCGCGGTTGTATGAAGCTTACTCTCTGTTCCGTTTCTTTACTCATGTGCCGATAGCTTGTATCATGACGTAATGATGATTGATGACACCGGCTCCAATTTCACAAGAAACTGTTACTTACAGTCCCTTAGTAAATGTTTTAATGTTAAGCCTCTTGGTAATTGTAAAATCTGTTCACTGGCCTCTCGATGCTCGAGGCGGCTGATCGGTAACGGCGTGATATGTCACGAATACCATTGTAGCCGTCGAGGCCGAGGTAAGTTAATTTGGCCACTATATTATTTTGACCATAAAACCAATTTAATGAATACGTCACAATCACTGCGGCATGCGCGTGTAATAATTTTATGGTGAAATAAAAGAAAGTTGCTTTTCATGTTACCTGAAGAACAGGACTGACGCCTGGCGGTAAGCTCCGAGGTATCCAGGCCAATGTAGCGGGTACTCCTGCCCTCAGCCGTGGAATGCCCAGGTACAGTCTATCCCAGCCTATCTCTAGCCCAGTAGGGACGGTGTTCTCCGGTTGGAATTTTTCTAAGAGGACAGGGTCAGGGGGAAAGTCGAACTGCATCAAGCTCCATTGGCTGACTACTTCCAGCGTAGCACTGGCTGTGGCCATGTAAGCCAACAGCACTACGATGTGCCTCCTCATTGTGTCGTGTTCTGAAACAACACAACATTTTAAAATTAATAAGAATACAATAGAGCGAGTTTTTTTTTGTAATTGAACCTAGAACGCGTTCGATCTAAGTCCAGGGCAAATTAGCTACCGATTTTGACTTCCTTCTTTAATGTGACATTCTGGTCACGTCGTTACAATTTACCACAAAACAATGATATCGTTACTGCAACGTCAAGTAGCGTATCGTAGCTACATTGACATTGAATAGAATGCTACTTTTTGTTACTGAGTGACCGGTGACCTGTTTCCCGAGATTTTTCTTTATTTCCTAAGCTGCGTGCAAATTAAGTAAACCAACACACTGGTTGCATTCTAATTTTCTTAAACTATGCATTTAATTGCTCTAACATTGTTGAAATGTTGATGTGTATGCACTAATGAGTTTTTTTTGTTTTTTTGTAATCTTTTGTCCGTGTATAGTTACAACAATACGACTTGACATTCCGACGTATATGTCAAAAACAAATGCCTGACAATGACCTAGAGTGGCATGTGACCGACTTTTACTTTTAGTTCAAGGACGCTTCCGCAGCAGAGATGATTATACGTCATAACCTACATCAAACTAGATTCACGTCTACAGGTTTCTATAATTATATAAAAAGTCCACAGCTTTATGCACTTTAAGTTTAAACATTCTCACGCTTTAAAGCTCCTTTTACTTACAATTTCGTTTTAATACTAAAATGTTACTTTAGGCATTCTAATTTCTTAAAACTCGTGTTCTCTCATTATACGTACCTTGCATGAATATATGAAGTTATGTTGATGAATAAAATTATATAATTAATTTATAAAAGCAGGTATAATAGAAACATTACTAATCCGTTGATGGAAACCACAGGTGGAAGCATTTTTAGAAATAAGAACGTCCAATTTTTGTAATGTGTAGTTTGAATTAGTAAATATTTAAATAAAGTTTTAATTTGTGGGCTGATTTTTTTAGGGTTCCGTACCTGAAACTAATATCAAATACGAAAAGGTCAAAGGTCCCTTGGAGCTCGAAAAAAATCAAGCTTCTAAAGTCATCGCAATAAAAAATACGACCATTCATGCGACATATTTTGATACTCGCAAATAAATCTATACCTACCTATAGGGTACTTCCCGAAGAACTAAAATCATTAAATTTTCCAAGAAGTAAGGTCTCACAGTACAAGTAAAGGAAAAAGTACATTAGTTATATAATATTTTTTTGCGATGTACCTCTATTTTTGCTACTAAAATAGCTAGTTTAACTAGCTATTTTAGTAGCAAAAAAAAATTGTATTTTCCAGCACTGCCTTACTAATAGTAAGACAGTGCTGGAAAATACCTACGTATTTTTTTTAACAAAGTCAAAATCTTTGCTTATGTATTCTGGTATATCATATTTTTTTAAATATTCTAGAAATTTTAAATATTTTTACAGGCATAAACGAAATTACTGTTTCGTATATGCCTTATATATTGTATTTAATACGAACTGATTAATTATTATATTACCAAGCCATTTTTAGAAAAAGAAGAAAATAAAGAAAGAAATTCCTACAAAATAATTTTAGCTAGTGGCCAGTGGTTTATGTGTTATTTAACCAGTTTGAATATAATATAGATAATCTTTTTACCATTGCAGCACTGGGTCCGGAAGCATTCTAGAAGCATGATATTTTGCACAAGAGTTCCTTAATTATACAGGGTTACAGGGAAAGTCGTACTGAATTTTAAAGGAGGTTATTACCCTCTTTAATGCAAGACTTGCCTATTGCATTGAGAAGAGACATGTTCTTTCAACATGATGGCTGCCCAGCGCACTACAGAAGAAGTGTCCGAGCATGGTTGGACAAGAATTACCCAAACCAATGGATTGGAAGAGGCGGACCCATAGCATGGCCGGCGAGGAGCCCCGATTTAACGCCGATGGATTTTTATGTGTGGGGTCATATGAAAAGCCTAGTATACGACCAAATGACACCGATCGCAAATGTCGATATTCTAAGACAAAAAAATATTGATGCGGCTGAGGAAATGAGGCGGAACCTAGGTACGAACTTTTGTCGTGAAAATTAATTTAAGAAAAAGAATGAGACTGTGTAAGAAATAGCGGCGGCCATGTAGAACATGAATACCTAACCTACCTATAACCTCAAACTAAAAATTTACCCTCTCCTAACTTAACTGTTATTTGGGCAATGTTTTGCCTATTTAATAGCAAGTGTTATAACTTTTTGAATAGCTAAAGAGACGTAGAACTTTGTAAAGTTATTCGCAGAATAAGTTCCACACATTTTTTTTTTTAAAGCCCATTAATGTTAAGAACACTCTATTAGAAAATTCATAATGCTAACCGTTGTCGAGCAGATTTTTAAGCTGTTAGTAGTAGGTTCAGTTTCTATTGATCATTTTTATTAATGGACATGTCTTCTAACTAGATACATCAAAAAAACCGACTCTAGGAGCTCTAATCCCAAAGAAAACGACTAAAAGCCAAAAAATAAAGGATTATTTAAAATAATCTTTAAAATTTAATATCACCTTATCGGTTAAGTTTCGGACATTTTATTTCAGGATCAAAATCATCAGAAATGACCTGAATAATAACCTCCTTTAATATTCAGTACGACTTTCCCTGTAACCCTGTATAACGAAAGTGAGCAATAAGGAAGGATTTTAGAAAATGAATTCCCCATTAGGGGAAAAAGTAATAATTTTATCCGTAAATTCGTAATTTATGCCGATGGGGAATTCCATGGGACTTCACGGCTGAGACACTTTAAAAAATCTTGAATTCTCTGACAAACAACGCACAGACCAAAACCGCTAGGTCTAGAAGCTTGAAATTTTACTCAAGGGTGAAGGTGAGCACTAAGGATGGATTTTTAATATTCATCCCCTTTAAATAGGGGATGAAAATTTATATGGAAATTAGTCATTTTGGTCGATGGGAAATCAAATCGGGCGCACTACTTTTTTTTTTTGGGTGTGAAATCGGCCCTTGCGGAACCAGTCAATTGTGCTGACATTTCTTTGAGGCGCGCGTGGAACACAACGCGCCGTCGACCCGAGCCTGGTCCTTATCGAACAGCAAGCTACCCATTGCTCACCGTCCGCAAGTCCAAGCCTACGGTGACTGGGAATTGGCCTGAAATTCGCGACACTCAGGGCATCTCCTGCGGCGACAAGGGGCGTGCGGGCGCGAATTTTGCCTCTCCCTCACGCGTTCCGCCTCCTCTTTCGTTAGCATTACTACTTTGCAGATGGAGATGACGGCTTCCCATGCCCTCTCGCTCCGTACCATGGCCTGGACCAGGGACGGACGCGAGAGATCACCGCTGCCGATCGCCTCCACGAGGACATGGTGGTGCTACGCCCAAGCCGCGTAGACCTCCACCGTATGCTCCATCGTGTTCTCCGGGCGATCCATACAATGGTGACACCTGGTTTCCTCCCGTCTTATCCGGAACAGGAACCTCCCGATGCAACCGTGTTCCGTGAGGACCTGCGTCAGGTGGAAGGTGAGGACGCTGTGGCGCCTCTCTAGCCACTCCTCAAAGAGGGGACTTATCGCTGCAATTGTGGCGTTCCCAGCACTGGGTTGCGACAATCGCAGTCTCCATGTCACCATGAGATCCCGCCGCAGCTCTGTCCACTGTGCCGCGATTTCTCACAGCAGCGGAGTCACGCCCCAGCATTTCACCTCCTCGCGCCACTCCCATATGTGTGCTCAAAACCCTAACTCAAACCATTTATTTTAATTAAACCATTTATAGGCACTTTAGAACTGTCAAGAAGTCGGTCAGTCAAAAATATAAAGCTAGTTGCCCATTCCAAAGCATAGTGGGTACCTATGGAGAAGAACGGGCAAAAAACTATTTAAAAGATAACTCTTTTAAATAAAGAAAAACAAAGAACCATTCAAAAATTTTAAATAAGCCATGTCAGCTAAGAGATGACCAGTCCGAACTGAAGACACCTGTTCACGAAAATGACGCATGGATCAGAACCATTCAGCTCAACCATTTTGAAGGGAGCTAAATGATCAAACACACGCGCCACCATCAGCGAGACATCTAAGTGAGCCTGACATACTCACAGCCACCAGTGCACATTCAAGTCAATGAAAGACATATTACCCGGTAAATGGTGGCTCTATAGTATATAGTACTCCTACCTGTGCTCTGCTATGCAATTGTATAATAAACGAGTGCCTGCAATGAGTGGACTTTTGCCTCCAGATCCCATGGCGGCAATCCGGCAAGGAGGCTCGCCGTCTCACTGGAGACCATGCGGTATCCCCGGACCAGCCGGATGACCCTTTGGGACGCGTTCAACCAGCGGACTGGCCGCCGCCTCAAGGAACGCACCTACACCGGTGCCCCGTAAAGGGACATAGACCGCACGACACCCGCGTAGAGCCTCCGGCAGGAGGCGTTTGGAACCCCTAGATTGGGCAGGACCCGCTTCAAGGCAGCCCCAGCCCGCTCCCAAACAGAGCCAAACGTCGGAAATGCTTCACGAAGTTCCATCTGCTGTCGAAGACGAGTCCCAAGTACTTCATCGTTGACTCGAGGCCGATGTGAACCCCTCCTACCATTATTTGGGAACTTGACGGTGGCGCGTTCCGAGGACCAGGAAAACACATGGCCTCGGACTTGTGCAGGGCCACCTCGAGTCCCAATCCGGATCCTGTCGATGATTGTCGCAACTCCGCCTGTCGCTAGTTCGGCCGCCGTCTGGTGCAACCTCACCAGTGCCAAGAACAGCGAGTTATCAGCGTAGCAAACCACGCTGACGCCGCTAGGGATGTCGGCGCCCAGCAGCCAGTCGTAACCGATATCCCACAGATACGGCCCCAGGACCGATCCCTGTAGGACAACATAAGACATCTCTCGCCGGTTCCATTCTCCCTGGTGACCGGGGTAGATGACGGCCCGGTCCGTCACTGGTCATTGGCTCATCTTCAAACTATATAGAATCATTACCTGCCCATAAATTGGATTCATCTGCGGCCATGTTTGATGAGGTAGCTGACGATGCAGTAAATTATTACTTAACAACAGTCTCGGTTATGACCGAGATTCTCGGCTATTTTTAGCTGAGAACCGAGACTTGGATTTGTAGCCGAGAATCCCGAGACCGAGACTAAGACCGAGATCTCGGTCGAGCCTTACACATAAGCTCTATATTTTCTCAAACTAATTATTTGCTGTATATTTATAAGTTACGTATAGTTCATGATTTGTAAAATAAGGTCACGAAAAATAATAAATAATGGATGCAATACGGTAGGCGGTACGCTTATGTAATTAATTACCTACATAGCGATTATAATTTTAAGTTACTACTCACTAAAACTAGTTCATCAACTATCACTTCTTCAAAAACTAGAACTCATTATTTTTTGTTAGGGAGATTACAAAACATCTTACAAACCACCGTTATTGATAAATTAGTATGTGGTGTAACAAAATAGAGAATCAAACAAACAAACAAAAAATAAAATGTCATGTATCTAGTCATATTTACGACCAAAATACTTATTTCTCAAACATGCTTGGAAATTCCAGCATTGTTTTAAGAACCTTCTTCGAGTTAAATCGAAAATGCTGTACTGGTCAAATACAGCCTGCAGCCGGCCGGCAATGATTCTACGAAAATCCATATCTGTCATGTTTAGCCATTGAGGTTCATTGAACCTCAATTTATTTAGCGGCCGAATAAATTACTACGAAAACTCATATCTATCGTGTAAAAAAAAATGGACGAAAACTTTTTACTTCGACACATTGGCAACCGAAGAGGTAACTTACTCGTATCAAAGTTTTGTATTTAAATTTCGATTTGTCTTGCAAATAGAGCAAATAAATACGCAAAATAACGGCACGTCACGCAAGGCTCAGTATACGTTGGCCAAGCGACGGACTCGTCCAACGTTTACGGGCTTAAAGGAAAAAAGAAACAAATGAACATATTGTAGTGTGGGAAATTATCGTTGTTTATCATTGATTCTGGAATTTATATTCATTTACTTAGTTTGCATTTCCGCGCATTATTTGAGAAAAGTACCTACTATACAAGCTTTGGCCGCAACCAGGCTCTGATGGACTCACCTCGGCCCACATTTTCACTTTCGTTCATCAACACCCTTTTTGCAGGCTGCGGCAGTAATGTACGAGTACTATTAAGGTGTTCTCAAACTAACGTAGCCTGACATGGGCGTCATTCATAGGCATTAAAAATGGCGTCATGTAAAAAAAAAGGTAATATACCTATACCGAGACCGTGATATAATGAGACTATTTCCAGTATATTCACGCATACCTAGGCGCCTTTTGAACGCTAAAGGCCTATTCGGTCCAATAAGTGACTAACCAGAAGGCGAACCTACCGCGCGCGACAGTGATATCGCTTATATCTGAATAGCTTCTGACAAGTTAATCTTTTTAATCTGTCGTCAATTCTCGTGCCAGGTGATAAGTTGAGTTTATTATTATGTACTAACACTAGAGATTAAGATGTATGTGTAATTAATTAACTAACAAATTGGATTATGATCTGGAAATAAAATGATTTGATTGATTGATTGATTTAGACATTTGATCAGGTTTTAAAAACCGGAGGAATTTCCCAAAATAACGTCATGTGAAGATGGGATTCAGGAATCAAACGCACAAACTATCGTGCTTTAATACCTACATATCAAAAATTTATTACACACAAAGCACTGTCTTCATAACTCGTTGTTGCGTAGTCTATTGTTCTCGTATTATTTAGTTATCAAGTTAAGAATAAAGCATTAAATCAAATTAACTGCAATTTTCATGTCAGCAAGCCACTCAAAATGTCAACCGGTGAGTGGATTTGAGGAAATAATAATATAGTGTAGTGTTGACATCTTCTTAGAACAGTAAGCTAGTGTAGGTTCTTTAGGAGTTAGATTGTTTTGTGTGGTTTACTATTTAACGTTGTTGTTTGTTAAGTACCTACTTTATCGATTGATTGCAAGCAGCACTGAACGTTTCTTGCGGAATGTTATAAATTTAGGCTGCATAGGAATGAGGCCCTTGGAATACGCCTCGCTGAAATGCTGTCACGCGTGACAGACGGATCACTGATCACAAAATGTGTTGTGGTATAACGAGGGCAATCCAAAATGTATTAATGTGTATAACGATCCAATGTGCGTTTGTCACCACAATGTTAGTGGTACAATGTGAATGCTGCCCATCCTCCTGCCACATACGTAGATAATGGATTCCACTAGTCTTACGAAATTTACAGGAAACGGTGGGCTAGTCCAATCTATAGTCATTTGAATGTTTAATAGTACGAGTAAATAATTGTGCATAGTGTAATTTAGATCGCAGCGGTACTCGAGCCGGATTTATTCTAATGTGACACCAAGGTTGGAGTGCGTTCACAACTTAGGGAAGTGTGACAAAAAAGTGTATGGCCAATCAAATATAGATTTTATTGCCTTTTCTATGTAATTAGGCAAAGTAAGGACATGTCTAGCATAGTGGAATATTAC
This sequence comes from Xanthia togata, assembly GCA_963853775.1. NCBI lineage: Eukaryota > Metazoa > Arthropoda > Insecta > Lepidoptera > Noctuidae > Xanthia > Xanthia togata. The sequence continues at coordinate 14,264,221 of OY970795.1, read as the reverse complement.
ATAGCAGCACATGTGATTTATGATTGGTGATCAAAATAGCTGACAGCTTTATAATAAGTGAATGTATTGTTTCACCTTGTAAGTAGGTAGTGTATAGCTTGTCAACTCTGAAATGACGCGCCCCAGTACCGCATTACCGCATTACCGTGTGCGTAAAATGCGGTAGTGGGGCGCGTCATTTCTGAGTGAATAAGCTTTACCTACAGTAACACCCGATATTGTTGAAATATTTAAGGGTCCTACTACTTTTATGGTTTACTATAAAGCCTCGTGCAAACAGGCGCGACGCGACACTGGTAATTATTCTACGGTGAACTTTTCTTAGAAATTGTTTTGTTAGAGTCGCGTCACACCAGTCTGCACGAAGCTTGAAGCAGGTATGTATCAGCCTAGTTGAACATTTTCGTTCTAAAGCATGCAGCAGCTGGAAGCATTGACCGCAATTTTCGTATGGTCAATGAATATTAGTCAGGATTCTAAGACTGAATTAATTTATTCTGCACAAAAACCAATAGAGCGCAATCAATTACTTCTAGAATTAGTGAATAAATAAAAAACTATTGACTGACATTTATAACTGTGTTCACTTAGAACTTTTGACAGCTCTGACATTCATGCCAGTTATATGAACGCATTGATTAATGTTTGTGAGTAACGCAAAAACTACAGTAGCTGAAACTACTAGCTACGCATTTCAGGTTCATTGCTCAGTCTTACCTAATACGTATTTACTGTTTCAAACAGAATTACAAATTTTCACATGGAAGTGATCGAGCAGTAGATTACACAGACTCTACAATCACGAAATTTCAAAACAATGGCTTAAACATAGTCCTTAGAGTCAAGCAAGCCAAACCTGATAGGTGTTGCAAACCATTTACTTATAAGTTTGAAATAGCTGATTGAGAGCTGCACTTTAGTCCTGAAATAAAACATGTTTATGAAATTAAGGCAATATGAAATTAGAATATAAAAAATACACTACAGCTAGAACGATACCTGATAGCCTTGTATTTATTTAGATACGTCAGTAATTGGCGTTATGTAAGTACCTATGAATAAGTAATCGAGGATCAGCATTCTAATTGCGTAAAACAATTTCAATCACAATCTGAAAGATTTTGAAGTATATTTCTAATCCTCCTTATATTCCTTAAATCCTTCATTTATTCGGAAAAGTTTGCTCAATAACGTAAATAACGCAATGAATAATGTTGAACTGTCAAAATGAAAGCCATTGCTACTGTTAATGTGTTACGCAACTACCCCGTAGGTGCTTTCAAGCTTACTAGAGCAAATGCAGTCTTTGAAAAATGATTTGTCACTGTCGTCAATATTACTACGATATTTTGTTGGTTTCAGCTGAGAGGGTCACCTTTAGACTCTTGTCTTCTCGAGTCCTGGGTATCTACAGATAAGGTTCGAGCGCAATTTTCTGTCAATATTTGGTCCAGGATTCACCTTGTCTCTTGACCATAAATTGTTTTATAATACCATTCAAGTTTCTATATTATTAAACTTCTGGTCATATTGTATAAGGATTTTATAATTACAATGGACCTATCATTACGGTTAGTCGGCGAGTCGTTATGGGTCAAGTCTTACAAATGTACTCTAACTCGATAGCCAGATATTATAATCAAATACATAAATGGTCATTTCAAATTGTAAGAATTTATAATGTAAGACAAGTGTTTACTTGAGAAGTTATAGAACACTAGCTTCTGCGCCCGGCTTCGTCCGTGTGCAATCTAATATATCCTAGGACACTCGGCTTTTGTAGTTAATGAAAGAATTTTCGGAATCGGATCAGCAGTTCCGAAGATCATCCCCTAATACAAACTGACAAATACCTCTATAAAATATTATTAAGTATACATAAAGTTTCTGAAAGCCTGATCAAGTGTCTGATCAGTAGGTAGATCGGTTCTAAATTCTCATATCAACCAGACATAACAGCTATGTTATGACTGGTTGACCAAAATTACAACAGTATTAATAAAACGATTTATTATCAGATTAAATTCATTGAATAAGTTTGAAGGATAAATTCTGTGGTCGTGCTTCAGCAGCATATTATTTTCAAATCAATTTCCGTATAACAAAACTGATTGCCTGCATAAGGCTGTAACAAAAGATTTGATGGACTATTAATTTATTTCTCAATGTTTTAGGCGAATGTCTAAATGTGATTAGCTATAATATCAGACTCGAAATTGTTTTAATTGAGAATGGTAAGTAATGTATCGACTTAAGAGTCCTATTACATTTTTTTACGGAAATTCATAATTTTTGACCATGTAATTTTCAGCAGCAGTAAGATAGTTTAATTATTTGATTATAATAACTATAGTGCCATTCTCTCTCTTGTAAGTTGGAGTTACACATTATTTTCGTGTAATTTGCTGAATTGACGCGGAATATATAGTACTTTAATTTAATTTATTGTAATTTTGTCTTATTATATTGAGAAACAAAAACTAATGAAACGTATTCACTGTAGATCGAAGTTTTATATCATATTAGTTTATTTGATTTAATTGTGTTTATTTGGAATATAATGGACATGAAAATCAAGACATTTATTGGTTTTCTTTACGACTTTTCCCTGAAAACTCAAGGAATTTAAAGAAATTCTAGAACTAGAGATAAACAAGTAAAACATTCAAGTTATCGTTTAGTAACTTTCGCTTTTATTAGAACTGAATGAAACAATGTGAATTTGAGCGTCAAAGTTCCATTGCCGACGTTTTTCCTTGTAAACTGAGTTCGTAAAATATTCATAGTAAATTACACGACAAGAAAAGTTAAAATGTGCAACTCCAACTTACAATAAAGAGCAAGGCAAGGCAAGCAAGGCACTATCGTTATTCATAATCAAATAATTAAATATCTTACTGCTGCTGAAAATTACAACGTCAAAAATCATGAATTTGCGTCAAAAATGTAATAGGACTCTTAATAAACTGTTCAACATGATCTAAGTTGGGTGTTGTTATTTAACGAGCATGCAATTTATTCGAACCAGAGCAATAACAAAGTGGGTCGGGCAAAGTGTTATTGAGTATTTCTATCAGGTTCTTTTTTTGTAGCAACCCGAAGTCTGAGTTTCTGCCCGGTTAATGACAATGATGCATAGCTTCTTATACCTACAGAACTTTTATAGAACGGGCGAAGCTTTGCCTACCCATTTCGGAAAAACTAGCGTACCTAATAGAATATTTTGGATTGACGTACAAATGTTAGACTCCAAATTAATAAGCCAAGCTCTCCTCCTTCTCGACTCCTAAGTCGTGTCTCGGGAGTCCGCGTGGCTTGTTATCTAATATGACACAGACAACTAGAAAAGCATTACGTGGGCATAACTTCACATTTTATTTTTGACAACGCGATGCTCTGATGATTACACTCGTATTATTGCGGCTGACAGTACAGGTGGATACGAACGTGATCGAGGCCATATGTAAGTGAAACCGGACTTAATGTGAAAATGCCTTCACCTATGCCGAGACATTCGCGTGCGCATTTTTGGCAACCGAAAAAGTTTTAAGCCGGATGATCTTGTAGGCACATAAACGTATATACTCGTAATTATAGGTGTTACGAACAAAACCTAACCTAACCTAGACCAGATAATTAACTTAAACTTAACGTAGGTATTTTACACACGGTAGAAAATTTTGTATTCGAGACATTGACATTCACCTTGCTATTCAAAGCTAGACCACAAATTAACTTGGTGTAGGTATTGTGTGCTATGCAATTTATCTTAAAATTCCGTTATACATTTATTTACGCAAATTAAATATATTTAATATTTTTAGTAAGAAGCACGTGTGTTTTAAATGATCGAGTAGAGATAACATAAATAATTTGCACATTTAATCAAATTAAAATGAGTGAAAACAGACATTAATTGCTGGCCGCCGCTGTTAGTTGTGACAGTCATCAGCGCACGCTAGTATTAGCATTGTTTCTATTATACCGACCGCCACTTACGACTATTCACGTCGGCTGCGACATGCGTGTTTCGACAGTAATTGGCGTGATAAACTGTACCAATCCGGTGTTGTTATCGGAAGTGGATGCTCGAGTAATCGTTATGTAAAGTTTGTAAGATAGCAATAAGTTAATCAACGCAAGTGAGCTTATCAAATTATGAAGGTAAGCGAAATCTAGGTTTTCCTGTAGGTACGAGGTGTAGAGAAATCTCTAGAAAACATTAAAAAAACCTTTCACAACTTTATCTCTTAGTGGTGAAAAATGTGAAAATCTGCATAATGCGGGCATTGCTAGGCTGCAAAAACAAAGTCACTATTCACGGTGAATAGTTACATAAGTAACCAGTACCTACCTAGATATTTACATGTGTTCGAAGCCCAAGGTTGTCGACATTGATATTGAAAAGCTTTGGCGTAGGTATAATTTTAGAACTGTTAAATGAATTCAGTCTCACAGTTTTTCCATATCCTAGTTCCTTAATTAACTACATAATACGGTTTGCTCTGATTAAGTATTTTAATATTGTAATAGATTAACTTACTTCAAAATGAAAAAAAAAACGTAAATAACTACCTAGCGTTGGTTGTTACACACACGGTTTTAAGGTTTTTAGGCCTTTATCTGTACCTTACAGAAACAACAATCCTACACGATATATTTCCTATCTACAAAAAAATTGGAATTCGCACATTGTAGTACCTACACTCGGAAAACAGGCATGTGGGAAAATGCAAACACAATTCAATTAGTTTCCATGTTTGCTACGGATCATAATTTTCTTTCTAGTGTCGTTTAGAGTAGGTAAGTAAGCACTTTAGATATTTAGTGTACCATATAAGCAATTCTCGATAATATAAGGATATGATAAGCCACAGCATTTACAACGGAAAGTGAACAAAAAGTTAATACACGCAAACCGGTAACAGCGTATGTGTCAGCTGATAACGCGTTTCGACACATTGGAAGCACAACAAACCACTTTCACTAGGGCTGCGGCTCCTACAAGTGTATCACGTGGAGTCTATGAATAACGAAACAATGATATTAAAGTTATTTATGCGCTTGCTGTATTCAGTATTACCTAACTACTTAGATGTGGCTTTTAAGAAATTATGATAAGTATTAGACTCTTTGTCATGTAGTTGCGTGCAAGTCTGCTTTCTTATAAACGCTGTCTTCCAGATAAAGAGTAGGTATTATTATAATGAAGATTAAATAACAAACATGATAAAAATGCAAAGTTAAAAGTGAAATTCTCAAACATTTAAAAGCGAGCTAATTTTATTACCGCATCCTTTTTCAAATTGTTGTCCGTTACTTTACTGTCTCAAAAGTAGCTTTTTAAATTAAAGAAAACAAAAAAAAACTCGATAAATCTAGAATATCTTTCATATTTACGACTGGTAACCCTGAATCGATTAACTGACCACTGATTGCTATGCGTGAAGTTCAGTATCGTAAAGATCCGCATCACGAAATATTGTTATTATATTTTCTTTAAGTTTATTACCGATACCAGGATACATTCTGCATAGTGTCATAAGAATAAACGCACATTTCGTTAACCTGTCAGAATCAAGGAAACTGGTGCTATAAAATAAAGTCAGGATACAAATTAAAAAAGGCGACTTATAGTATACTCGTATTATATCATTTTTATTGCTACACATGCATTCAATTTCTGTTCTTCTAGAACGGCGATTCTTGAAGAATAACTTTGAAAGGCTATCACTACCTAACCTGCCAGAGCTACCTCTCTATCTCTCTACTCTCCTGGTTCCCATGTTTCCTATTAGAATAACTAAATACATTGAGAAATTGGTTCTTACAAGACATGAATAGCCCTAATTATTCTGAAACCTCTAAACCAGATTAAACGATCTATTGTTAATGTCGAGATATGCGATCGAACGCCGCGCGCTTTTGCAAAATGGTTCCAAGGATACGTTGTTCACTTACAACATAATTGTACTAAATATAAATATAGATACATTGAACCAAAGCATAAATTTGTTTTATAATTTAAATACGCGCGTTTTTTTCTTCGAGTAAATTGTTATAATTTAATTGTATTAAGGTTTAACAACTTACCCGAAGGTACTAGGTATACGTGCTATGTCAAATATATGTTCTTATATATCACAATTTCCTGTTCTGCTATGAAAACAAGTGCCTTAAATGGAAAGTTATGAGTAAGTACTCGTAGGACTTATACATCCTTGAAAAATTATTATAACATTTATTGTCCCCCTGACATAATTACTTATATGTAACGACTAGCTTGCGCCCGTGACTTCATGCACGTTTCTTGTTTTAACATAAAATATTTCCTGATAGTCGGCAATAGTGTGCCTTACAATGTGAAAGAATTTTTGTATTCGAACCCGTATCTAGTTCTAAAGATTGTCTTTTATAAACATATAAACGATCAATTTTAATACCTCTTTTACCGTTTATGAGTTTTAAACTCTTTATCATTATTTTTTCCATTTTAAACACTAAGCAATTGATTTCTCCATTCTTGAGGGATACGGCACTGTTTCTCTTTACTACAGGCTATTATGTAGCCTATCTAAGAGGACAGTACCCCAACCATTTATGTTGTATACCAGTGTTAATTTTTGTAAAAGGCAACTGTTTTTATTGTATTTACTGCAACACCTTTTTTACAAATAAGTTTTTATTTATTTATTTTAAACTATACCTATAGTTAATTACGAACACCATTCAATTCACCATCTACGATTTTTAGAATGAACAGAACTGTGATATGTTTTTAATGATATTCTTCATCTGCAACGATTTAATCCCAGAAATAAATATGCAGAACAAAGTGGATATTTATGTTCACAACGTGTCATCAGAGTGTATTGAAATATTTGATTCACAAAGGCTTGAATTGAAATGAACAGAGGCTTGTTGTCTCCTAAGACCACAACAACAAACCGTCATAAGATGATGACGGTTTGTAGTCTGTATGTCTCTATTTGAGTGGGCACGCCAAGTTTTGTTCTCAACTATTAAAACGGAAATGCACAAGGCAAGATAAAGGCAAAAATAAATTTAACAACATGCCAAAAGAGATCGCCACCTATATAAATTTGTCTAATCCAGAACAGTACACTGGCCATTGTTTCCGAAGAACATCCGCCACTCTCTTGGCGGATTCTGGTGCAAATATAACAACGCTATAACGCCACGGTGGGTGGAGATCAAGTGGCGGAAGGCTATATGTAGAGAACTCCATTCAAAACAAATTTGATATCACCCAGCGTATCACTGAACGCATCAATATTCTCCCAACTAGCCTACGAACATCGACATCAAGGGATGAGTCAACTCAGCTGATTCTCTATTCAGAACATTCGAACGACGGACCCTCAAACCAGGAACTACGTGTATCTCCCACGTTTACCCAAAGACAACTCAACATTAATCTTCACAGAGGACTTAAATTAACTTGCCGGGAAAAAACATCTCTTTATATATCCAGTATTTGTACAAATTTTACATTTAATTTTTAATCAAATAAATTATTTAATATTTTATTGGATTATTTTATTTTCTCGCAATCGTAGTGAAAAGTAGTGTAACTCACGGCGCTAAAAACCCATTATAGCTATGTTTCTGTTTACTCCCTCGCTTCAGCTCGCTACAGCTACCTCGTTATAACCGTTAATTTTAGCTCCTTGTATAACTAGTAATATCCAATAGTATCTACTAGTAACATAGTAGATACTATTGGAGAAGCTGACAAATTATTGCAGAAGAGTTCGCGGAATATTTGTGACGAAAACTTCGTGCATTGGATCACTTGTCACATGCACTTTTGCAATCCTTAAAGCTACACGAAGTATGGCCTCCAGCGTTATTAACACACCTCATGTGAGGTATGCCTTAAAATGTGGCTTCCGAAAGGGAAGAATATAAGAATACCTTACGCGAGGCTATGTGTGAAAACACGCGTGATACGCGGCTACGCGTCGCAGAAACTTCATGCATTTGTGTTTTTGTGTAATTATCATTATACACGCGTTGATAAAGTCGTTAGTGTGTGAATAACTTTTGTGTGGCCTAGTGATAAAGGCCCCGACTCATGATTTGTAGGTCGTGAGTTCAAACGCTTTATTTTGTGTTTCATCACCATCTGCTCTCAAAACGGTGAAGGAAAGCATCGTGAGGAAATTGGCATATCCTAGAACCAAAAATTCGAAGAAATATGACATCTACCAACTCGCGATCCGCGTGGTAGATTATAGCCCATTTCCTCTCGAAGAGAGGAGGCCTATGCCCTAGCAGTGGGGGACATTATAGGCTGATTATGCTGTATAAATAACTTACCACAAATAATCATAAAATAGTTTTAATCCTGAATAGTGTTTACTCTAAACTTTCAGGGTTAACACTAAAGTTCGGAACTTCTCTAGTTTGTATTAGCTTCGTATCACGATAAAAGAGTGACTTTACACGTCTGGAGGACCTTGAAGAGGTTGTTGTTCGTTTATATGTCTAAGTAAAAAATATACTAAGGGGTTACAAAACAAACAAGTCAGCCCTAGAGAAGTTTTGAAAACCCTATTAAACTCGGAGAGGCTGATAATACATATTTGGTTATAAATATAATGCACGGATAAGTAAACAATGGCATGTTGTAATTACAGCCTATGATTTCATTAGTTTAGGGCTTCAGCGATCCAGTCAATTGTTCATGCATGTCTTGTTCAGTCTAATCTGTTACCTATTGTTGACAATTGGCTAGGTTAATGCAAAATAGTCCATACTATTAGGAAATATTGCAATTTCAGGCCATGGCAGGCCGGCAATATAATGGTTTTCCCAACTTAGAAAGAAAAAATGACTGTTTTTTCAAAAGATTGGGAAAAATATCTACAAACGAAAACACCAACTGCATTGGTGGAGTCGCTGCAATCACAAATCAAAGAAATCGATTTGCAATAGCAGCAAAACCGGTGATCCTACGATCATAATTTTGCAGATTTCGCTTTCACACAGAACAAAGTAATTTCTGTATGGCAATTGGCATACAAATATCAGGTATTTTGACAGCGTCTTAATAAAAGTAGGACGCAGTAAAACATCTCAAATATCCCACATAGAACAGCAAACGTTTACAGTGTGAACCAATCAGTTTCCTAGTACTTATCATTCGTACTCACATTTGTGTTAAACTTAGAGCACACCTTTTTCGATTGCTATGTCGCAAAAGCTCGATACACATACCTACACAGAACCTATTCACACCGATTGTAATATTTACCCACTTACTTAAGAACAATAGCAGGCATGTATGGGAACATGCATATGTAAATATTTTGACATAGAGGCATGATTAAGTCCCTAAAACATAAATAGGTAGCGATTGTTTTAATTACATAATGATAATATTCCTTATTTGTCATTCCTGCAATGTACCTACTTAACGTAGGTACGTTATTGTTATGGTATGTTTACGATACTTGGATCGACACCATTGTTTCTAACGATGCGTTGACATGTGGAGCCAAAATCGGCTCAACTCGTAAAATTGATATGTTCGACTGTGGTTCGTATCTTGCACTTAACGGTTTCATCAGACCAAAACTGATTTTTAAGGAAAAAAAAAATATGTACACAAGCACCTATTATTAGATTAGCACATATTTCGATTATATTTATACATTTTATACCGGGGAAATTACGTTACCGCACATATTCAAGATAATAGCAGAGTAGTAACAAAAACAACTTGCTATCCTTTTGCTAAGCAGAATCAAACTTCACAATACTAAAATATTAAATGATAAATATATCTGAAGTTAAATTACAGTAGGTAATTAATTAGTCATTCATAAAATACATAATTATTTAGATTTACGTTAATCATCACGAAGAAATACAGTCAGTAACGAAAAGTCTCTTAGCATTGTTACATTTATATGTCACATGAATTAATATAAAATGATTATATACCGTGCTTTTCAGCGTTTTACGTATGTAATACTTAATAGCTTGTATTTTTTATTTTACATAAACAGCGATCTTTTCTATATTTTGTGCAATAACAACGACTTAAAAAAAACTGAAGCGATAATCGACATATAGGAGGGATGCCAAGTCAGAGGCCCATAGGCGGCATAAAAGGCGGTTAGTCACTAACTACACGAAAAAGAAAAGAAAAGACAGTACCTAATGTGAGTAAGTAAATAATAAAATTGTTCAAGAGACAAGATAGCTGGACACGGACAGCTACAACAACTTCCTTCGCTTGTTAGACGTCCACTCATTGTCGCACTGTTTGTAAACATATAACGGCCAATTTATCACACAATGAACTATTGTTTACCTCTTTATTAGGTATTGTCTAAACCCAATTGCAACATTTACCTATTGTATTTAAGCTAAACTATTTCTGAAGGCATCCGTTAAATACGCAAAGATTTTTCAGCTATTGATTTCGATGAATTGCATGCATGAGTTTTCACTGTAATCTGTGCTAATACGAATGGATAGTTACTGGCATATCATTGGGATTTGGGTTTATGTAAAGAAAAAATATTTACTCAAACCCACATCGTAATGATCGAATTATACCATTAGATAATATTAGATGATTCAATGATTACCTATAAAAAATAAAGTACCGCGTGTTTTAATAGTTTTTCACAAGTTCACCGACATAAATAATTAACTATTTGAACTGTATCTATACTGCAATTGTTTTTCTGTATTAAAAAAACGTTAGCAATTGCTAAATCCAATTGCCGTTTTTGCTGTAATACACACGAAATTTATTGTAATAACTTTATTATTTTATTAACGAATCACTGCACGAATGTTCTATGATAGTATGAAACAGCACTGCACTGTGTACCTGTATAGTGTATAGCGGAGCGTGGCGGTGCGCCGGTAGCGGGACGCGTGCGATCGGTCGCAGCACGTGTTCAATCACAAAATCGCGATCTACGCAAAGAGGCGAAGCGTGTCACGGTGCGCCGCCTATTACCTGTACTGGAAGAGAACCTTCGCACTCGCACCGATTTTACTCTCCCCTCTACACAACATAACACCTTAAAAGTAAAAGTGGTCGATCCCGAAGGCGTGGCAGCCGGCCAGCCAGCAGCCGTGACTCGGCATTGCCCACACCATTATTTTGTTATCAAGGTGCGTGATTGGCAATCGTGATAGCTGCTATCACTGCTAATCAGGAAAAGTCAAGATCATATTTTTGGCTGCCGTAAGTCTCCCGTTACATGTGATAATAGTATCACATGAGTGTTTTAATACCTAATTATGTACAGTTGCATACAAGACTTTATCTACACCCATGTTAAGAATCCTCTATAAAACGTTCTGAAACCATAGGGTGTTGTACAGTGTTGTAAGAACTCTATGTAAATTCATGGAAAGTTTAATTGCTGAGTATCACAAACAAACTATGTATAGGATAAACAAACAAACCAAACGAAAAAAATAGAAACAAAGTACTTAAAAAAAAATGGCACTAGTAATATTGAACACAAATGGCGGGATACGACGTTATTTCGAATAACCAATAAGTTTTTTTTAATTATGGCGCTATGGTAGTGAAACGCGCGGGCATAACAATGTTCTTTTATTGAAAAGGAGATGCATACTGAAATTCAGTACAACATTTTATCTCCCGTTTGGATGTTATTATGGTTAGGTACTATTGGGCGTTTTAATGTTGGCAATAAGCTAACTGTTTCAGAAACTTTTATAGAGGATTTATAGCATGGGTGTAGATAAATTAATTTATAGGCTTAATATGGCCGGATTTCATGGACTATCTATAACTGCCGACCTCATCTAGTTTTAAATTATTATTAACGTGTAAAAGTGTTAGTGCAAACCTATTTACAGAAAATAAAATAAAATCATATATCATATCATAACAACTAAACATTTTATTTTTCTTTTACCCACGCTGGTATAGTATTACTAGGAATTAGTTTATAATAGGTTTGAATTTTTAATAATTAGAAAGTATGGAGATTTTAAATAATGTAGACTATTGCATTAGGGCAACCTGTAATCATAGATTCGTGTGTTTGGATGTTTGTTACTCAATCACACGAAAATTGCTGAACCGATTTGGATGAAATTTGCACACAGATAGTTTATAACCTGGATTAACATGTAGGATACTTTTTTTATCCCGGTAGTACGTTCCCGTGGGATAATTTCCCAACTCCACGCGGGCGAAAGCTAGTAAATAAATTATATTTTATATTTTTCTCATGTAAGTGAGGATTGTCATATTGAGAATAAAACTCTTTAAACCAATACACTAAATATAAGTTAAATAAAAACTTTAAATTGTATTGTTAGGTATACGCCAACGAGGGGTGCTTGGACAGGAAACCTCCCCGTGTCCTCCCCGTGGGCTGGTTTTCCCTTACGGATGCGTCCGGGGGGAAGGCCATTATTCAGGACGGTGCACCCTGGGATGCGGGCAATGTCTCCCCATTAGGTACTATGTGCCTAAGGGGTCTCGTTGTCCGTATGCCAATATCCTGTCGGAGGAACGCTCTAACGTGTACTCGGAGAGAGCACACGTTGAGCGGTGTTGGAGTGCGGGCTCGGCGTGCACTAACACTGCCGTTGGGCAGGCAGGAGGAAGCCTTCTGCCACCGTTGGTCTCGTAGCCCCCAAGGGTGTCAAGGTCAAGTCTCTGGCACTTGACGGGGGTCGAGGGTCTTGGCTTAACTGCCCGGACCGCGAGGAAGAAATCCTCTATAAAAAATTACCCCAAACCTCCAAGCGGCGGCGCACCGTGAGGGAGGTTGTAAGCTTGACTAATGGGTAGCTAGTAAATAATTAGTCGCTAGTGCGAACCACTTATTTTGAGTCAATAAATAAAGTTTTTACTCGTGGGAACAAATATGGAAATTGATAAACACACAAAAAACCAAGGAGAGGGGAGTGATGCGGGGTCGGAGTCCGACGCTGCGTCTGGCGCGATGAGCTCGGGTCAGAGCTCGGAGCGCGAAGTGGTGGTGGGAGCGACCGTTAGGAACCGAAAGTTCCTCCGGAAGCGCTCCAAACCGGGGAATGGCCAGGGGTCGTCCGCTGACGAGGGGGTCTCGGGCCAAGGCAGAAGGAAGATCCACTCCAGCCGGCGGGGTGCGGCCCGGGGAAAAGGTGCAGGTAGAGGGCTCACTACGAAGGAGGCCGGCGAGCCGAGCCGGGCCAGCCCAGCTGAGCTGGAGAGGCCCTCTACCGAGGAAGAAAACAACCCTGTAGGGGCGAGCACCGTGACGGCCCCTGCAGATTCGGCAGGCGGTGAGCCGCACGCCGCTGGTGGTTCCGATTAGGAGCGAGCGGCCATGTTTGCGGAGGCCGTGGCATCCGCAATGAAGGTTTTGGTCTTGAAGAGGACTCAGTCCTCTAAAGACAAGGCCATACCCGCAGCCATGGCCTCTATTTTGGCGGCAGTGGAGGCCTATCACCTCAGGCCTCCGTCGGAAAGCATGTCTGAGATGCGATGCATGGGTGGAGGTCGCCCGCTTGACAGCCGCCATTGAGCTTCTCCGAAAGGAGAACGAGGAGCTCCGAGCGGACCTGGCCGGGCTCCGAGGAGCTGGCCCTCGTGAGGTGCCGCAGGGGAGGGAGCAGCATGGGCAGGGATGGCCCGTGCCTGCCGAGGACCGGGTCCTGACCCTGGTGAGGCAAAGATGGCTTCTTTGCGGTCCCGTTTTTCCGCGATAGAGGCCATCGTCCTGCGGCCTCCTCTAGCGGCGAGCATGCGGCGCCTCTGGCCAGCAGAATACGGCATCGTATGTCACCACCGCAGCTGCCTTGGCCAAACCAGGCTCGTCGGGGCAGACCAAGGGTGGGGCGGCTACACAGGCGGCGAGGGCCCCGGCCCTGGCGGCGAAGGCCCCGGCCCTAGTGGCGAAACGGCCGCCCCCACCTCCTCCTAATTCTACTCCGGCTCACGCTGAATGGCAAGTAGCTGGAGAGAAGAGGAAGGCGGCTAAGGCAAAAAGGGCAGCCAAAAAGAAAGAGAGGAGGCAGCGGCGCAAGGAACGTAGCGTCGCGGCTAGGCTCCGCGCCCCGAAGTCCGCAGCTGTAGTGATCACACTACAGCCAGAGGCGGAGAAGAAGGGCGTGTCCTACCGTGACGTGCTCGCCAAGATGGAGGCGGCGGTGGACCTCAAGGAGATCGGCGCCGCTGAGGGCATCCGGGTGCGACTGGAGCCCGGATGCTGGAGGTCCCAGGTGCGGCAAGCGGCCCGGCCGCTGACGCTCTGGCCGAACGGCTTAGGGCGTCCCTAAATGCGGACGAGACCCGATAGTCCAGGCCCACCAAATGCGCTGACATGCGTATTCTGGGCTTGGACGACTCAGTGACGGAGGGACAGGTGGTGGCCGCTGTCGTTAGGACTGGCGGGTGCTCTGCCGAGCAGGTTAGGGCAGGCGCCATCCGTCCTGACTTCACGGGGATGCGAGCCGTTACGGTGAGCTGCCCCGTGTCGGTGGCCAAGAAAATTGTCGGGGAGGGCCAATGGCTATTGGTGGGCTGGGTTTCCGCGCAGGTTAAACTGCTGGAACCTGGACCTCTGAGGTGCTTCCGCTGCCATGTGGGCAACCACGTGGGAGCTAAATGCACCTCAGAGGTGGACCGTAGCAGTCATTGTTACCGCTGTGGTCAGCCCGGTCACAAGGCCGGCTCGTGCGAAGCTACGCCGCATTGTGTCGTATGTGCGGCGGCTGGCAAACCAGCCGGCCACCGGATTGGGAGTAAGGCCTGCGCCCCACCCACCAAGGCTAGAGGCAAGCCACCTGCCACCGCCGTCACAGCCGCAACCGCCGCCACTGCCGCCGTTGCCGCCTCCACAGCCGTCGTCGTCGCCGCAGCCGCCGCGGCAGAGCCCTCACAGGGGGCTAAGGGGGGGGCTGCAATGGAGTGCCAATAATGGCCCTATTTCACTTCCTCCAGGCGAACATCAACCACTGCGCTGCAGCTCAGGACCTGTTGCTCCAGAGCATGGCGCAGTGGTCGATGAACATTGCCGTGGTCGCTGAGCCGTACTTTGTCCCGCCCAGGGATGACTGGGTTGAGGACCTAAGTGGCCCAGTGGGGCTAATTTCGTCGGCCGCCGCCACTACCCTGTCCCTCGAGGCTGTTAAGAGAGGATGGGGTTGCGTTGCAGCACGGTTCGGGGAGATTGTCGTGGTAGGGGCATACTTCTCCCCGAGCCGAACTCTCGCCGAGTTCCACAACTCCCTTGCGAAGTTGAGAGTCGTCGACGTCGGGTTCAGTTCCCTCCCCGTGCTCGTCCTCGGGGACTTCAATGCCAAGAATGTGGCTTGGGGTTCCCGGTATACGGACACACGGTGTAGGATGGTGGAGGACTGGGCGCTGGAGACAGGCCTGGTCGTCCTAAACCGGAGTTCTGTCCCCACGTGTGTGCGGATGCGGGGTGAAACGGTGGTGGACATTTCGTTCGCCAGCCCCGCTCTGTCGCCGCGTGTCATTGACTGGCGCGTCATGAAGGGGGTGGAGACGTATTCCGACCACCGGTACATCCGGTTTGACGTCTCCGCCCAGACCTCGAGAGCGCCGGTCTGACAGGCCCCAAGTGTTCCGCGGTGGGCGCTGAAGCAGCTGGACCGGGAGCTCCTCCTGGAAGCCTCAATTGTGCAGGCCTGGGTGTCTTCACCGGACAGGCCTGCCGACATCAACGACGAGGCGGAGTGGTTCCGGGAGGCCATGTCCGAAATATGTGACGTGGCAATGCCCCGGGTCCAACCCGGACGTGCCTCGCGCCAGGTGTTCTGGTGGTCGCGACAGCTGACGACACTGCGCAATGCGTGCGTTGCTGCGCGACGCCGGTACACCAGGCACCGCAGGCTCCGTATTCGACCTCCGGATACGGAAGCCATTCAGGCGGAGCTGTACGAGGGGTACAGAGCGGCGAAGACCGCCCTCCAAACGGAGATCCTGCGGGCCAGGGGACTGGCCCGCGAGGAGTCACTGGAGACTGAACAGAGACCCATGGGGACGCCCATACAAGATGGTGCGGGAAAAACTCCGCCCATGGGTTCCCCCGCTGACGCAGAGTCTCCGGCCGCAGCTTGTGAGGGACGTGGTGAGCGCTCTGTTCCCTTCGAGAGGGGAACATGCCTCCGCGCCTATGGCTCCGCTTACTGCGGTGCCCGATGCGGACCACACTGCCGACGACGACGACGATGCTCCGGAGGTGACCGAGGTAGAGATGAGGGTGGCGATACGTAGGCGGAATGCCAGAAATACCGCCCCAGGACCCGACGGCTTAAAACTGGTCCTCATCAAGAAGCCGGGGCGCCCTGCGGACTCTCCGTCCACTTACCGGCCCATCGTGCTGCTCGACGAGGTGGGAAAACTCTTTGAAAGAGTCATTGCAGACCGTCTCGTCGGGCGGCTGGTGCGGGTGGGGCCAGATTTGGTGGAGAGCCAGTTTGGTTTCCGCAGGGGGCGCTCCACGGTGGACGCCATCAGGCGCGTGCGAGCCCTCACGACGGGGGATGCGGTAGCTCGGGGTGGGGTCGTCTTGGCGGTGTCTCTAGACATCGCCATCGCCTTCAACACCCTGCCCTGGAGTTGCATCAGGGAGGCACTCCGGTATCACTGGATGCCGACCTACCTCTGTCGCGTGGTCGAGGCCTATCTGATGGACAGGGCTGTCATCTACCCTGGTCACCAGGGAGAATGGAACCGGCGAGAGATGTCGTGCGGTGTCCCACAGGGATCGGACCTGGAGCCGCATCTGTGGAACATCGGATACGACTGGGTACTGCGCGCCGACCTCACCAGTGGCATCAGCGTCGTTTGTTACGCTGACGAAACGTTGGTCCTGGCGCAGGGGAGGTCGCACCAGGCGGCGGCCGAACTAGCGACACACGGGGTTGCGACAATCGTGGCCAGAATCCGGCAGTTGAGCCTCGAGGTGGCCCTGCACAAGTCCGAGGCCATGTGTTTTCATGGTCCTCGGAACGCGCAACCGTCGGGTTCCCAAATAACGGTAGGAAGGGTTCACATCGGCGTCGAGTCGACGATGAAGTACCTAGGACTCGTACTCGACAGTCGGTGGAACTTCGTGGAGCACTTCCGACGTTTGGCTCCCAGACTGGACCGGGCCGGGGCTGCCTTGAAGCGGCTCCGGATTGCCGCCATGGGATCTGGAGGCAAAAGTCCTCGCGCATATTTGGGAGTGGCACGAGGAGGCAAAACGCCGGGGCTTGACTCCGATGCCGCAAAAATCGCGGCACAGCGGACAGACTCCGACGGGATCTCATGGCGTGATGGAGAGTGCGATTGTCGCAACCGAGTGCTGGGCACGCCACTATTGCGGCGATAAGTTCCCTCATTGAGGAGTGGCTAGAGAGGCGCCACGGCGTCCTCACCTTCCGCCTGACACAGGTCGTCACCGGACACGGCTGTTTCGGGAGGTTCCTGTTCGGTATCAGGCGGGAGGAAACGCCCGGGTGTCATCACTGCGTGGATCGCCCGGACACGGTGGAGCATACGGTGGAGGTCTGCCCGGCTTGGGCAGAGTACCGTCGTGTCCTCGTGGAGGCGATCGGTGGCGAGGATCTCTTGCGTACGGAGCGAGAGGGCGTGGGAGGCCGTCACCTTCTTCTGCGAAGCAGTAAGGCTCGCGAAGGAGGAGGCAGAACGCGTGAGGGAGAGGCAAAATTCACGCCCTCACGCCCCTAGCCGCCGCAAGAGGAGACGCCCTGGGCGTCGGGAATCGATTGCCGATTCCCTTCCACCGTAGGCGCGGGCTTGCGGACGGTGAGCAATGGGTAGCTCGCCGTCCGGTAAGGACCAGGCCCGGGTCGACGGCGCGTTGTGTTCCACGCGCGCCTTAAAGAGATGTCAGCGAGTGAAGGGGTCTGATGAGACCATTGCCTGCCAGGGTTGCGGGAAAGTCCGAAAGGTATCCCGTGGCCCCCTGGCATTGCACAGGCAACAGAAGGAACACGGGTGGGTTTTAGTCAGTAAGAGTCTGACACGCCCTCTCGCTCCACCCAGAGCGGGAGAAGTAATTTGATAATTTCCCAAGATAGCAAGAGCCATGAAAGAAATTCCTACTGCATCCAAGCAGATATTTTATAACGTTAAATTTCCTATTGTATCGTTTTGGATCCGAGTTTTATATCTACATAGATGTTGAATGGTAACTTCAACTGAATGAAACTAAATTCAAATCTTGAATAAAACGCATACTATGTAGGCAGGTATATTATAAGTTGGAGGATTTCATATCTGATAAAAATGCTTGGGTCATTGCTGATCCTGCTCCACAACCATAACTAATTGATTAACATGTTGAAAATACGGTTGGAGCTGCTGAAGATTGTAAGAACATCTTTGTATTGTATAAACTCAATCTCCTTTGCATTATATAATTGCATAGCACAGGTGTGAGTACTATGTACTAAAGAGCTACCATACCATTTACCGGGTAATATGTATTTCATTGACTTGAATGTGCCCTGGCGGCTGTGAGTATGTCATGCTCATTCAGTTGTCTCGCTGATGGTGGCTCGTGTGTTGCCTCATTTAGCTGCCTTCAAAATGGTTGAGCTGAATGGTGCTGATCCTTGCATCATGTTCGTGAACGGGCGCCGTCAGCTGGGACTGGTCATCTCTTAGCTGCCATGGCTTATTTTAATTTATTTTAAAATGTTAAATGGTTCTCTGTTTTTTTCTTTTCTTTTTATTACGGACGCTTTTACGAACGTGCACGTCTTTCTACATTGTCCTCATATGCATAATCTCAAAATGAATTATGTAACTAATATTTTGTACCAAATTTTAGATTTGAAAGAGTGTCCGTGGAATTTCTTGGCCGTTCTTCTCCATATGTACCTACTACGCTTTGGAATGGGTAATTAGCTTTACATTTCTGACTGACTGACTCCTTGACAATTCAAAAGTGCCTGTAGATGGTTTAATTGAAATAAATACTTTGAGTTTGAGTTTAATAATAATTCATATTTAATCAACATTCTGACAGTATAATTAGGTACCTACTATAGTATCTTTAACTTTGGTATAAATTATAATATCCTTCCAAATTGAAAAATTCGTTATCACCCTCCACGCTAAACTGAACACTAAAATTAGCCAGCAATTAAACAGGTATCAATAATGATGGAAGATAATGAAACAAGTGATTATTACGGCGCTAGCGTAGTGTTCACAGTATTTACATACTTACATACATAGGTAGGTATTTACTAAGTAAATGTCGCAACTATGTGGCTCCACGAACATAGGTTCCCAGGCAGCGCACAATTGCCGCTTTTTGTACTCAATCGATATAATGCCACGGTATTGGAGACTGCAGTGAGAGCAACAGGAAATATCGTCACCCTCCCCGCTAACTGTCGTAACTAGCTATTGATACTTTTCCAGGGCAACGGTTTTTCGGTCGGGCGCTACAATCATGTTACTGGCGTTGTGTTAGTTGTGGCTTTATTAAGTAATTAATATCGTTTTTATATTGCTCTTGGCTCACTCTTTAAGGTAGTAGTTTCTTTAAAGCCCTAAGGTATCTATTTTTTTAGTTATATTCATTTGAAGCAGATACGTCACTCTGTGAGAACTTTGTTTTACAACTTGTGTCTGTTACGACTTCATTATTTTGTATAAAAATATAAATAAAACTCTATTAATATTATATAAATTTATTAAAAGTAATAAAAATGTTCGTTCGTTGGCTTAAAAAGCTACAAGATACGTTAAAAAGTAAAAAAAATAAATGTTTTAACATTTTTGGCAATTTTGTTGTGTGTTTTACTTTATGTTTAATATATCTACTTTATCTATAAGTAATGAGATGAGTTAAGGCTTAACCTTCCTTAAAATAAATGATAATTATTCTTTAAGCACACAAATATACACAGAAGCGGACTACGGGCTTAGTATATATTTTAAGTAGTAAGTATCTTAAGTATGTTCTTAACAACTAGGTCTTAGTTACTTTAATATCACAATCAGTCTTTGCAATTTTTTTTATTTTTTTTATTAGTATTTAATTGGAATTGCTCTTCCTAGGGTTAAAGCGGTCAGTCAATCAGTCTTATTTATTAAACGTAGGAACTAGAAATCAGTCATGTAATAGGTAGACAACATCTCAATATTAACGTAAGAGCTAAATTTTAAAAACAACCAGTTAGTAAAATCAAAAGTAAATTAATCATTAAAAAGTAACTTAAGGCAACTTAATGACTGGGGTGTCCCCTGTTGTTAGTGACAAAAAGTCATTATATTTTTCCATCGAAATTTTGGGCGGTGTCGGATTGAGAGGTCCTATTTCCTCTCTCAAGAAAACAGAGACCTGTCTTCTAAGAGAAAGAGAGCGTGGAATCTCTTCTCCGTGGCTAGTTTTAAAGAAAATCTTTTCAGGTTCAGCCTTCTTGACATAAAACTCCGTCATTTCTGTCCAGTAAAAGCATCGTCCCTCATCGCCTTTTCGAATAGAAAGCATCCTAAGGTCAGCTGAAAGTTGTTTAAAATCAAGAAAATCTGTGTATGTAAGAACATTCACTTCGTACAGATTATTTTTCTGTACAAAAATGTCCCCACTTTTTTTCAGAGCACAGCCGATGGTGCTGTGTCCTGAGTCTCCTTCGCTTTGTCCATGACATGGCACGGAGAAACGTAAAGTGATTTCCTGAATATTTGTGGCATTGCTTATGACATACAGTAAGGTTGATGCCACGATGGAATTTTTGTTCTGTCCACTGCATCCATCAGCAAACAGGTAAACTATATTGATGCCTTTTGCGTCACTCTTCGTAAGAAAGTCATACAGTGAAGTGGAAATTTCTGACGATCCTCTATTGCTTACTCCCTCATGCCATGTATAACACGAACAGGCTCCAGAAGTCATTTCATAAATTGTAAAATTGTACGCTGAAAGACGACGTTTATAAAAAACAGAATTTTCATTGCTAATAGGCAAGCTTATGACTTGTTGGAGGTCAAATGTAGCACATTGTATTGTGGTTGGGTTCTGCTGTAATGCTAGTTTACATTTATTTCTCTCAGATCTAAACAGTCTTCTCCTGTTGGTGCTTCTTAAACTTCTCGCAAATCTTTAGTTTCTCTTCCTCAGAACCTTTTAAATATGTCATGCACAAACTACACTGATCTTTTTTTGGGCGGTGGAACGATAATTTTTTGGATTTAAAAACCCTTCTGTATGACGAAAAGCTGGGCTTCACGGAACTATTTTTATGCTCTTCTTTAAACATCTGGTACATCTTGGGTAACGTCAACTCACAATGAAGGTATTCTCTAGAAGAATTTTCCCTGCAGTAATGAGATTCAACCTTCGGAAATCTCTCAATATGCTGTTCGATCATTTTTCGACCTGTGGCATCATTATCCGCGACGCATTGTCTACGCCCTCCTCGTCTGTCTTTTTCGACGGTACCGGTCTGTAACTTTTTCA
Source organism: Xanthia togata (assembly GCA_963853775.1). NCBI lineage: Eukaryota > Metazoa > Arthropoda > Insecta > Lepidoptera > Noctuidae > Xanthia > Xanthia togata. The sequence continues at coordinate 14,242,745 of OY970795.1, read as the reverse complement.
AGCGATGTTCTAACGGTACGAAAACTTATTCCCAACGTATTTAAGAAAAACGTTTGGCAAACTTGGAGAGGCTGATTCTGAAGAGGAAAAAAATATTGAAGAGTGGCTTGTCTCCTTGATTCCGTCCAGCAGTTCGACGTTTAACGGGTTCTTTTTTCACATGCTTCACAATAAACTCACGCTGTGACTGAAGATTTCCTTGGTCCCATTAACTTTAGAATATATATTCACGAATTTCATCTGTGAAACGATAACAACTGCGTTTACAGTTGAGGATCTGATAAATAGGGCCCATTTTCCTTTCCGGTACAATAGTTTTATGTACTTGAGTAGTATGCTGTTTGCCCGAGTTTTTCATAAGCTGATTAATTTTTCTTACGTCTGGTTTTTTTGTTTTGGTTCTTTCACTCTCGCTCGTGGCGACCCCTCCACTTCAAAATCTTCGGGAAAGACCTGAGTATTGCTGGAAATAACACACTCAGTGCCAGCTGTTGTTTGTAATATACTTGGCGATAGTGACTAACGATGGTCATCACAATTAACATCATTGAAGTGATCCCAGCACACTAGAATTCTGCACCTAAAACGAGAACTATTACCTCTTTTTTGCACCCAGCAGCTTCGCAGAGTTGGTTTTGCGTTTGCGTTTCTGATGGCAAGTCATAGATTTCGAAATCTTCTAAAGTATGCATAGAATTATCGGAGTGTTCTACATCTTGAGCCTGTATTTCTGTCACTCTACGAACAATTCGACTGAATATATTTGATTCACTCACTCGCTGTCCACCTGCCCGCACCCCATCCCTGTACGTACCTCAGTGTGACTAATACTATGGCAATAAGCTTCATATTGGTAAAACAATATTTTCATTTAAACGACGTAAATGACAAAAAATATGTAAACATTTTAAACAAAAATTCTAGCTAAGTGCCCTATGTACATACTTCAGTCATTTTGAATCATGACGAATAGAAAAATAATCTTACTAACTGCAGTATGTTCTTACGACAGGTAGTGATAATATTTTTTCCTTCCTTTTGCACATACGCAAAATAAAATACGTAATTATCTTCTAAACGGTAAACGACACAGATATGACGATTAGAGAGAACTTATTCGGAACAATATTTTGGACTCGTAGGTAATGTCAGTGCAGATATGACAGTTTGTGAGATAGGACAGTTAGCGGGGAGGGTGACGATATGAGCCCAGCCCTATGTGTCGGAAGAGTTAGCTCATGTTCCTGCAAAAACAATTAGAGCGAAACCGAATTCGGGTCCTATCGATTTACATTATATCTTGGTTTCGAAACTCTATCTAACCGTGTTGAAAAAACATGTAAGTATCATGTGTTGGCAATGTGATATGAATTTGGTAAGTCAAACAAAATAATGACTAATATGAAATTACTTTTACTCCTTAAAATGACTAATTATAAAACAATGCAAAAAAAATGGTTTCTACGAAATCAAACTTTATACCTACGTTAGCAATTTAATTCAATGTGTGAAGTACTCCGCCGAAAAATTTATTTGGCTCACATATTCACAAAGAATATTTGGAACTGCGCTACATTTTTGATCATATCGTAACAAAATGATGCTCAATGTTTTAAAAGTTTTTGTATTGATTTTGTGGAAAATAGTCATGTCGGATGGTCACTCGAAGAATTTAGCGTGGAACGGAGGGCCGTTGTACCTGCAATGTGAGTACGGAGCGGATTTGTGGATGAGTAGTGGATACGTGAAGGAAAACGTGATCGCTGTGAAGATATTACCATATAAAGATGATATTTACGTCATCACGCCAAGGTATGAAGGGTCAGGTATTTAACCTGCTTACTGTACATCAGTCAGAAAGCAAGCAGTTCTAGAGCAGTTGACTGCTGTGCACTGTGCAATACCAAAATGTATTGACACAATTCTAATAATTACTAGTGGAAAGGACCAAAAAATGCAATTGTAAGGTCCACCATCTTTCCGATGAACTTATATGAATAAAAATTAACTTGAAAGAGCCACTTTCGGCACAGAGGACCTCAAACATATTTATCTTTGTAAAATAGGTACTACTATAGACTAAAACGATATATGTAGGTAGTAGTAACCATGTATTTACATATACCGATAATTTGCCTAATAATCACATGAAATAAGCAACTAATGTTTCAAAGACTCAAGTCATTGAAATTATTATATAGATATACAAGCTGCCAAATATATTACATGTTTTAAGGGTAAAACGGGTGCCAAACGGAACCCTATTACTAAGCCTCCGCTGTCTGTCGGTCCGTCCGTCCGTCTGTCTGTCAGCGGACTATATCTCATGAACCGTAAAAGGTAGTCTAAAATTAGTTTTTCACAGATTGTGTATTTCTAGTGCCGCTATAACACCAAACAAATAAAAATAAAATAAAGTTAAAAAAGGGAGTCCCCATACAAGAAACGTGTTTTTTTTACTAAATTATAAAAAGGTAGTGTTAAATATTGTACAATGGTACTGAATCCTTCGTCCGACTCGCAGTTGACCGGTTTTTTTTAAATATTCTAATCTGATTCTACGTATTTTTTTTTGTTTTTATGTAATTGTAGTTCTCCTTACATACAGAATGAAACAAGGTATTTTGGCGACACTTTGGTTGATCATTCGCGAGAAAAACAGTGTGGAACTTCAGCCCTACCCAGAGCTACGAGACCACAAACTTAGTGACTGCAACGCCATACAAAATGCTGTAGACTTCTATCTGGATCATCTTGTAAGTATAACAATAAATAGGAAAGTACTGCTAAAATGGAGGCCCCATATCCTTTATGAGCTGAATTATAAGGAGGTCAATTTTCTACAGCTCATACTCAGCTCATCTATAACGAAAGCCATAATATTGTGGCGGTTACACCGCCACATACGAACTACGCATCAAAGACATGACGTCACACAAATCCTGCATCGCGCAATTAGAGTTTACCGCGCGAACGACATACATATATAAGACTATCCGACATCAACAGTCGCGCAGTCTGCCCGCCAGACACAACACCCGTCTGGTTGGAGGATCCTCCCTTTTCTATGGTGGATGAGTGAACTTTACACCCTGTTCCTCATGCCCCTAAATTGGTGACCCCGAGTATGAACGTCAACGCAGCCTTCGTGCAACTACTTCAGCGTGACGGCATCATCATCATTCCCGCAAGCTTTCGTGAGGCGAGTCACGCAGACAGCCAGCACCCACGGCTTCAACCTTCGTTATCACCTCAATCACCTCAATCACCGCAATCACCTCAATCATTACAATCGCCGCAATCACCGCAGACAGTTCCGTCTCACCGTGAACTGTGCGGCACCCGGTTTCGACTCACTGGAACCTTAGCTGGCACTGTGAAGCATCGCAAGATACAAGACTCAGCCCACTATCGACCTCCTTTCTCCGGAGGGGAGTGAAACTGCAACAAAGTATAAATCAAATATTCAATTTTCGTATTAAGAGATCTAGTTAATGAAGACGGATGTGTGTGTGGCCTTGTTTTTGCTTTGCTCGGGAAACCGCGCAGCACGCCGCGCCGTCCCGTGGCTACGGCAAAGAACCGAATCCCGCTATTACGAGTACTGTGCATTTTAATGAAACTCGACGGCCTAGCCGCGACACTATCACACTATAACCAATTATTGAAATCTATATCCGATTGTTATTGAATCAATCCTATTATTATAAAATATGCAATCGCATTTACTGTCACATAATAGACTAATTGTTAGTATAATACTTGCAATCAACTGAAATTAACTCACTATACCAAACTAGACATTTCCGAAGATCTTTGACATGTCACAGCAGGTAAACTTTAACTGCGAACGTGGAAACGCTTTGTATTATTGGTTTCCATAATCAATTCAACTATTGTTATACAATAGAAATAAAGGTGTGTGTTTGCTCCAACAATGAGAACGGCTAGACCGGGCGCGGGGTCGACTTCATGAGCACAAATTGCTCCCAAACTTATTTTGCACGTAATTGCTTAATTGTACACTAATTAATCACTCTGTTTCGTTGCGTAAGGCTATTTATTAGATACATACATGCATGATTACGCTTTTGGCATTTTTTTTTTGCATATTTAATCGGAGGCAGCCAATATTATTTTGACACTGTTTCAGCCTTCATTATATGTAAATTTGATAAGTCATTCTCCCATTGCATGGACACAGGTTGCGAGGTTGTACGCGCGTAGAACAGTCCCGCAGCTATGTCCCGCCGCTTACAATAACGGCATACAATAACAATCACTAGGTGATTGTTATTGTATGCCTAAGCGGCGGGACATAGCTGATCCTATTTCAACTTATAAGAACATTGTATGTATTGTGTACTTACCTACCTATGATCCGCATTATAGAATATGAATGAATGAATGAACGTTACGTAGTGCAAGTCACGTAGTACATGGCATAGCACAAACCGCGTAGCACAGGCCGCGTAGCATAGGACGCGTTGCACAGGCTGCGTAGCATAGGACGCGTAGCACAGGCTGCGTAGCGCAGGCCGTGATACACCGGGCGCGTAGCCCGGTCCACGTAGCACAAGCCGCGTAGCACAGGCTGCGTAGCATAGGACGCGTAGCACAGGCTGCGTAGCATAGGACGCGTAGCACAGGCTGCGTAGCGCAGGCCGTGTAACACCGGCTGCGTAGCGCAGGCCGTGTAACACCGACCGCGTAGCCCAGACCACGTAGCACAAGCCGCGTAGCACAGGCGTCGTAAGACAGGCCTCGTAGCCCAGGCCATGTAGCACTGGCCTCAGATTCGCTGGAAACGTGTTGCATACGGACATTTTTGATTCGCCAATCGCACTCCACTTAACTATGCAAATTTAACTATACCTACATTGCGATCCGAATAGTAGGTATCTAGATCTTCTACAATACTGCTGGAATCGTAATGAATGAAATTAACGTTCTGCAGTTGTATCTAACCTTACATTTGGCCCAGCTTTAAGGAATGAAGTCAAAGGAAAGAGCAGCTAGCTTTGCTTGTGCGCTAACTATTAGTTTAATATTACGAATTTGTTGTTCGATATTTCCCAAGCGTGATGAATTGGTGATTACCTACAGCTGGACGCAATAGACATTTAGTACCTACTTAGGTACTTTGTTAGTAAAAATATTGATTGTACATAACATTTTAAAATGCTTTGTTTCACAGGGAAAGCTGTGGGTATTGGACACTGGCATAATTGATACACTAACAAATCCTAAATGTACGTGCCCGCCGAAGGTAGTTGTCATCAACCTACTTCTAGGAAAACTGATCAAGCGCATCGATATCTCCTCCCTTTTGGAAGCTAACTCCTTGCTACAGAACATCGTCGTTGAATACGGCTTAGGAGGCAAGACTTTCATGTAAGTAGCTCTCTTCTCCTTATTACCTACTCGGTATAAAATGATTTCATTTTAACGATTTTTAATTAATTGCCTAAATGTATAGGTACGTAAGTAGCAAATCTGAATAATTAATAAGCCAATTAAAATCAAAGCTAAACGAAATTAATTTAGGCCTTAAAATAGTTTCGCATTCTAACTGGACACTTAATTATGTGCAGCTACCTACTTATGTGAATGCTAAATGGTCCACCGACTGGCATGCCTGTCCTCTAACTCTCTATCCATTTCATTTACCTATACCTACTTACAAGCAAACCTTTTTTTACAGTCCGTTCAACCGATTCTGACTTCTATATCGTAGGCAAAAGGATGGCATTAAAAGCAAAAAAGTGCTTACAATACCAACTGTTTACTGCAGCTGCCATTTGTCATGCCACCAACGCAATAGAAGTCAAAATCGGTTGTACGGACTGTAAAAAAGGTTTAATTAAATGTATAATTTTATTTAAAATGGAGTATAGGTAGGTAAGTTTAATAAATAAAAGTTCGTAGTCAGATCGGCATTATTTCAAAACCTGTCTAAGTGACATCGACACTGACACGATATTTTGCAATACCTAGGCATTGCAAAATATCTTGTCTATAGGTATTATTCCGACAATCTTTATGACTTAATAAAGTAGGTACCTAATTGATCTCAAAAAGTTTCGAGGTATATAGTATATGAAATTACATCTTATTGCGCTTAAATATAAGCAACAGATATTTAGATACCTACTCTAATTAGGTAAAGACCAATCTATCAAATTACATGTACTTTCGTAATCGTAACTGTAACAATCTTAGGTAAAAAAAAAGCATGTGCTTCAAAATGAAGTAAACGCATCAGTCCGATTGTGATATACCTATGACAAATCATACCTACATACATTAGTGCCCTAGCTAGTCAATCCAAAATATTTCCCAAGCAAATGGTGCCGATTTTCTTGTACACCGAACTAAACTATCACTAAAATTCCTTACTTTTTGCTATGAGAATCTGAAAGCTATTCTGCAAAAAAAATCTGCAAAAGAATTTGACAATCGCGACTCCACGTGGTACTTGTTTGCCCTACCCCGTGATTTTTTTTAGAGCCAGTGGCGCGCTGTGGGAGCGATGTGTTTTATATGGAATTTTTCACTTTTTTTATGGAAAATATTAAAAATTATAAAATCAATCAAAATCAAAAGTCATTTATTCAAATTAGGCTAAGAATCAGCACTTTTCGAACGTCAAAATTACATAAGACAGTCCCCCAAAACGCCCACCCTTCACCTATACCTACATGTTGAGTTTTAGGGATTTATGGGTTTCATTAAGGGGGTCGAAATTTTCATTATTTAAAAATAAATGATACGATAACGATAACGATAGGACACACCATTTTCTAGATATCAGCAAAAGAAAAGAAAAAAAGCACCTGAAGTCGAGGTGTGTTGGTGTTAAAAATAATCAGATTTAGTTACAAAATGTTTTTTTTTTTTTTAATAGTCAAATTCAGATTAGCAAAATTGCATTACACTATAATTCTATTCACTAAATTATTAACTCAGTCCTATCTTAGTTCTGTCAAACTAAAATCGTTAATCGTTAGTTAAGCCACTTATTTAGTCTATTTCAGCGGGAAATCGTCGTTTGACAGGAATAAACTAAATTTTGGAAATTTTTAGTCTAGTTTAGAGGCATGAAAATCGGCACCAACGACTATTAAAATATTCATGGACAGTTACTACTTGTGCTACGAAAACGCAATGTCTGCACCTTGTAAAGAGAATCCGTGAAGTTTTGACACACCTATTAATTAAATTGCATGGACTGACATGATTAAAGATTTTTACAAGGCATAAGTAAGTAGTTACATACATAAGTAGCCTAGAAACCGTCGGATTGTTAGTGGTAGGTAAGTTGACATTGCATGTTTTATGACAACCGTCCTCTAGTTACGCATCCGACGCGTCGCGTGGAGCAATCCTTGTGCATGAGATCTCGTCGGGGGCCGGGTGGTCGGTGGTGGCGAGTGGTCCTGCCACTGGGCTGCAGATCGCACTGGTGAAGCGGATGGCGCATACCGTCCTGATCCTGGTCAGGCTTCACTACCCGGGGATCATTGAGTTAGATACCACTGCTTTACGAAGGAGGGATTCCCTTGCGCCGCTCACAGGTGGGTACTATTTTCTACATTGACACAAAAATATTCAATACTCTAGTTTACACACACACGGCTACACATCAAGCATTGTATAGGATTTCCATACAATGCGAGGTCAGCATATACTGGAAATGTAGCCTATAATTGAAGGACCAATTTTTTTTTTTTAAGTACTTGTTCTTAGCGACTTTCATTGCTAGAATAATTTATTGTACGACTGTACGTGTACAGACACTTTTTATAAGGCAAGCTAGCGCGCATTAATTAATGTAATAAAATGTAGATAGACAATAAAACCGGCCAAGTGCGTGTCGGACCATGCACAATGAAGGGTTCTGTAGTTGGAATTAACTTAACTTAGTACCTAGTAGTAGGAATTAACTTAAGAAAACTTAACATTGTAGGTAGTTGAAAAACATGTAAGCAAATGTAAGTTGGTCGATTATTATCCCAACGATACCCCACACCATGGGGTAGACGAGGAAAAAAGACATCCCCACTTTACGTGTGTGGGAACCCTAAAAAAAAACATTATTTTTGTTTACCACTTTGTCGGTGTGATTAATATGTATACCTAACCCATGCCAAATTACAGCTTTCTAGTACTACCAGTCTCTGAGCTAAGCCGCGGACGAACAGACAGGCGGACGAACATGGCGAACTATAAATGAAATGAAATTGTTTATTCTGTAAATAGGTTATCGGAACCACTTTTAAACGTCATATTAAAAATAGGCTAGGTAGATGAGTATGGCGTTTCCTATCTGACTACTCTGAGGTCACACTCAGAGGTCGCAGTCTCTTTTAAAGTCCAGACATAATCTTGGTCAGGCTATATGAGGACCATTTAGATTAGTGTCTGAAGTGGTATTTTGAGGAAAGAACCACACAGATTTGAGTGGTCCTATTCAGTCAGTGCAAGCATTTGTCAGTAATCTTGACTCAGAACCTAAGGAGCTTAACTCGACGAATAATAGGTACCAAAGTAAGGACATTTGGGTAGGCCGCATAAACTAAGTACCTACTCAAACTGCCAAACCATAATTAACTATAACTGAGTAAAAAAAAAATATATATATATATATATAATTATATCCAAACAATGTCAATATGTATATGAAACTGGTCAAACTGGTATATTTTGATGAATTTACCTAATAATTAAAATGTCAAGTTTTATTGTTTTATCACAAGGCTTAGCAGATCGAGCAGCTCAATCCCAAGCTTTTTTATCTTCTAAATTACCTACCCTTTTTTTACAAAGTTTGGTTTTAATACAGCTTTTAAATCGTTTAATGGGTACCTACCTAAGTTTCGAATGTTACTGGGAAGTTTATTGTAAACGCGTATACATTGACCCATGAACGAGTTGCCTACTCTGTAGAGACGTGTGCGATGCGACGCAGACTATGAATATCGGACATTTTCTTAAAATTTGATATTTTTGTGTACATACAATAGGTTTTCAAAAATATATTGTGAGGCTACAGTCAGAATATTTATTTCTTTGTTTTTTTCTCGAAGGAAATCTCTTGGACCTAGGTTGTAAATGGCTCGAACAGCCCTTTTCTGTAGAACAAAGATAGTATTAATGTCACATGGGCGTACCCAGGAGGGCAGGGGAGAGCAGCGGACCCAACCTAGATTTTGTATGCCTAAGTACCTATTGATGTCGATAAAAGTTATGTTAGTCACGTAAATATATGCATTCATTTTAGAAAAAACTGCACTGCGCGGCCGGTCATGTTGTATCATGCAAAAAACGCGAACGCAGCAGCTTGACAAAACACTGTTCATTTATTTTACTACTGTAAAACAGGATATCCTGTTGGTGTTTCCCCTACACACTACATAATCATGTTTCGTGTATTATGTAGGGTTAAACATGCGCGGGTGACCTGGCTTAAGAAATTTCTGATTTTGGAGAAGATTATTTACATTAAACCAATGCACAACTTTAGAGAGTGCATCGTTAACTTGTTCAAAGTTGACTAATTGACGTTTGATTTAAAAAATGAGGGAGGCGTCATCTGCGCATAATATGATCTTGTGACTATCCCATATGTAGGCTTAAGTGGTAAGGTAAGTCATTTATGTAAATTAAAAATAAAAGACCTAGAATTGAACCCTGCGGAACGCCCATGGTGACCGCAGATCCTGCAGATCACTTGGCTTTAACATCGACCCTCTGAATTCTGTTGTTCAGATAAGAAGTCAGAAGCTCGAGAGCCTTTTCTCTCATACCATAGCGGTATACAGTTTCCTGATGAGTGTATCATGATGTACCTACGCAATCGAAGGCCTTGGACAAGTCGCAGAAATTGTCAAGACATCTAGCGAGTCCTCCCAGGCCTTGAATATGCTCTTCAGTATTTCCACGCCCGCGTCTGTAGTTCAACGACCCTTTGTAGAACCAAATTGTTTCAAATGAAGTAAATTATGTGCATTGAAAATGTCCTAATACTTTTTAATGAGGGTTCCGTGACCGAAACGGAACCCTATCACTAAGACTTCGCTGTCCCTCCCTCCGTCCGTCTATCACCAGGCCGTATCTCATGAACCGTGATAGTTAGACAGTTGAAATTTTCACAGATTATGTATTTCTGTTGCCGCTATAACAACAAATACTAAAAACAGAATAAAATAAATATTTTAGGGGGCTCCCATAGGTACAAAAGACATGATCTTTTTGCAGTTTTTATAGATAATGGTACGGAACCCTTTGTGCGCGAGTCCGACTCGCACTTGGCCGGTTTTTTAACATTTATAAGGGTTCCTTGTTGTCTACGGGACCCTAAAAAGGAAGGAACAAAAAATCGGACAGTCACAGCAACACATATTATGGGCTGATAAAAAAATACCTACTTAATAATAAATACTTAATCATTGTATTATTTATGATTTTCAATAGGTGCACCTATTGAAAATCCTAATTTAAAAGTTATTTGTTGTCAGTATTCGGGGCGCACAGCAAGCCAGTGGTGTTGCTGGGCGCAGACGGCTCCCACGTGTATCTCCGTCACGCGGAGTGTTCAGACGTGTTGGTGTGGAACACACGCGACGCTTACAACTCGTCGCTACTCGACAACATACACTCTGCGGGCCCACAACTGACCACCACTGCTGTAGCTGCTGATCCATTGAAACATGTACTTCTAGTTCTCGATTCTAACTATCTAGACACTCTTCAAGGGAATACACCGACATATCATAAGATTACTTTCGTGAACAAAAATTTTCATTGAATCATATATTCGGTACTATCTTTCCTATCAGAACTGAAGTTAATTACAGTTTTTTTTAAATTTGATTCTGTTTGCTCCTAGGTGAAAACTTAGGTGACTTCAAATGGTGTGCATTCATACCTTCCCACCCCAACTAACAGAAAAATACAAATTAGGTACCTGGCTATTTGCCATGTTTATGAGTTGCACTTAGAATTAAAATAATGGATCCACTCATTCTCGTAACATAATCACTTGCCGCCTTTTACACCGATTTATCCAATACCTGTATTCATTTTAGGCGGATAATAATTTCACACACAATTTCGCTTCCCATGTCTTCCTAGGCTAGGCATGTTCCAACTGTACCTACATGCGCATTGAGCAATAGGAATGTAACGTGGAATGTTAGTATTAGTACCTAGTATTTTTGTCGATGGTCAGTAATTCTTGTGGACCTGTTGAACCTGTTGCTATTATTTAGAATTAAGATGGTTGCACACTGAATTTGTAATCGGCCGATATGGATTGATTGCCAAATGATGCAAATATTAAATTACAGCACTAATTTTATTTTGTGTTATTGAAAAATGCACGCCTTCCTTATAGTTCGTTAGAATTAAGTGGCAGATAAGGTCGAACATGCAAAGTGCATTATTCACCAACTGATCCTTAGTAGCTTTAAACACGTGGAAAGAGAGTAGGGAGGCCTTTGCCAGCACTCGGCAGTGGGACGTCACAGGGTTTTAATAATAATTATTCACAACCTAGATAGTGCATGTACCTACCTATATCCTAATAATAGCTATCCGGAATCAATTTGGTTGTAAAGCATATTACATGTATAGACTAACAATTTATCAAAATAGTTCAAGGTAGGCACCTTTCGATACAGTTGTCGGCTATTTGACGGGTCTCGGTTTGAGTTATGCTGTGTCTAGTGATCAAACAAGGTGTTGATTTAATCCTTGTTAGTGTTGGCAAGGTAGTCTACTTCTATATACAAAAAAACATTATGGGAAGGTCCTTCTAGGTCCTTTTACATTGACTCCCACGCTAATCGTATTTATACAGCATGTATCAGAAAGATGTGGTACAGACTATCAAACTGAACAACTTTCTCCAAGGTACCAACATCGTAATCGCAAAAAAAAATATCAACTGTTTCATACAAAGCTTCAATACCTACTCGACCCAAATGTATGGGACGGCTGATATTTTTTTAGCGATTATCTACGATGTTGTCCCCATGGAGAAAGTTGTTCAGTTTGATCGTCTGTTCTACATGGTACTACACCCTTAAATACGATCACACCTTTCGGATACATTCTGTATAAGTAACTAAACTAGAAGTAAATACTAACTAATAATTGTCTTATTCAAGCTTATTCAAAATCATAAATTCATAACATTATGGTTTGTAGGGATAAATAAAACTTTTCAACTGTGGACATAACGCTTATATTTTAACATAACATGGTGAAATTAAAATAAACATCTTTTAAATTAAAACAACGAACATAATACAAATATTCGGAGGTCGACCCATACGACATAATATTCAAAATCATTACATCAAAGTAAAAAAATGGCTGCTGAATAGATTATAAAACGGCCTTCTTTTCACATTACAGTTTTTTTTCTCCTTCTTAAAGCTCTGGTTTTAAGAAAAATATACAAAAATCATTCCAGTGTCAATATTGATTTTCTAATCATAATTAAGCATATTTTATTATCTCGTGTGAATACACAAATGATTTTACACATATTTCACGGGTCGGTACCTCCAAAGACTTATAAATAAATTAATCTGCGATCAAAGTTGAGAGCCAGACATTTATACTTATAATTAATAACATAATCAACTTTCCAATACAACAAAATTAGCATAATCTTTTAAATTAAGCACTTCGGCATGTATCCAGAAACATTTCAGCACTGAACCAATTATTTATCACATTAAAGATTGACCTTCGTTTTGTTGACCTATTCAAAAAACCACCGAACAATCCTACTATAAAATATTATAGAAACCAGTTTCAAGTAATAATCTGCTATAAAAAATATCGTAACAAATGAAACAGGGCTTTTACTTTTTATACAGGTTGACTTGTAATCTTTATTATTCTTTATGCTAGAAATGTCACTGAACTGTCTCATAATAAGTTTTGTATCCTGATAAAATAAATGGATCACAGGTACATTGTTTAGGCCACGATACAGTACAGGCTAACACAGATAACGCACTAGGCGGAAGATAGCTGCTCATTTGCTAGTCGGCACACCAAGCCCCTTCGTAATGCGATATCTGTCTCATTGATTGTGGTAATATAACAAAAAATGTCTTTTAATAAATATCATTTCAATAAAAATAAATTAATCAAAAATCATCGTGGTAAAATGCATAAAGAAATTCTAAATTATGTGCATTTACGAAAAGGATAATATTTTTTATATTTACAAAAAGTCATTTTAATCCAAATTCAAATATCAGTTTAGGTAAATAATAGCAAATCACATCGAAAAACATACATAAATCCCACGTTATATGTACAATATTTGTGAATAGAAAATATTTAATAAATCACAATGATCTCACATACTCCTTGCAAGTGGCATTATTAAAAATCATGCTAGACAAATATCCAACATAAATCTCGTCGCACACGTTATCAGTTATCCAAGTTTTACTTATACATGTAATATTTCACTTACACATATGTATATCGTAATAGCTGTACAAATATTAAATTTTAGTCACAGTGTACACAGCAAAATGTATTTTATTTATGTTCAATTTTAAAATCACAACATCTCTAGGGCCAAGGCACAAATGTGATTACTTATAACGCCCTCTAGTTTTTCATATAATTCAAGTTATTCGTTTTTATGTATAGATTGTACGTTACATAATATAGGTACATGATGAATATTATGTTATATCAATAATGAAATGAAACAAAAATCTGAATGTAAGAGGGCATGATTGGTCCTATTTGTTCAACAAATATTTTGCTGACTATGAATTTAGAATTGACAATAATCTCTGATCTAAATATTAAACAAAATCTGTAAGGCCACATTACCTCATATAAGATGCCTGATAAAGATAATATCCCGAGGTAGAGTGCAGGATACAGAACAGAACAGTGCCGCTACGCTACGTTTAAGTTTACTAGCATTACTACCGTACGTATGAAGCAAGTAGTGCGTCTATGTTAAATGATTCATTTCCAAATAAAAAACAAGATACCTACGTATTTATTTAATTTTTGAAAAGTAATTTTAAAAATGTAATCACTTTCGACTCCAATTGTAATTGTATTAATATCGATAATGATAAAATATATTTATTACAAATTCTCTCAGCGTTACTGTAACGGAACTCACTTCGGGATATAACCTCAACATAGACAATCATCAGATAAGTTTAGTGTAAGTCGTTCGCGTATTGGCCTAAATTGAATAATTATGAACCATAAACTTTAAATGAGCATGAGTGAACTCAAGGATGCAAGGAAATTAATAAATTACAGACACTATATTAAAAGCCTCTGCTATAATATTGCCATAATAAAAAACTGTGCAAATATTACTTATGCACAAATGAACTGTCAGCTACATGAAATCCTCAGATCTAAGTTTGAATAGAAAATAAATAAGGAACAGGTGTGTAAAGTATGGTATTCTTCAGACCTCATCTGTTGCTCTCATGTGGATATTCGAGTTTTCCAAACAGCAGACTTCTCTCCTGTAAATATGATGTAGTTATATAGATACATGGAATATGTACATCATCATTTAATGCATTCAGTACACTGATGTCCTTGATAATATAAAAATGTTATATCACATGTGTCATAATCATTATAAAACATATCTACAACATGGCAATGTGAAATGAATTACTAACCTGTCCTATGAGATTCCCCTGTGACATGATTGGTATGCCTTGGAACAATGAACTTTGACTCCTGGAACATTGACAACATTAAATCTTCGGTGGTGGGATGATATTCGACTTCGTTTATACTAGCTACTAATGGAGAACTCTCGTAGTTCCTGTTTGTGTCTCGGGTCGTGGGCGTGGGGCCGGTGCAGCGAGTGGGATAGTCCACGGAGCGCGGCCGGCGCGTGTCCACTGGAGTCATCTTAGGATTCACGTGGACGTCTTTGTGGATATACGGCTCTAGAGACACGCTCGTTTCGTTTTCGTGTTCGCTACTGTCGTCAGCAGCACTATTCGCGTTCACTTCGACTATCAGTGGTCGCTGAAGCGTCGGCGACTGCACCACGGCAGTCGTGTTGTGTATAACGGTCACACACACTGTGTGCTTTACTGGAGACGTCACTTCATCAATGCTATCATCGGGAAGACTGGCAACACTTCGGGACAGTGAGGGGCTGTGCGTGAGAGCTGTGATATCTGATTCTGAATCCGGCTCGTTGGCAGGCGGCTCGATTTTAACTTCTTCAATGACGCTCTCTTCTTTAACCTCAGTTAGTTCGTTTACAGTTTCGGTCGTTCGTTTCACGTATTTAGGCATACGCAACGCCCAATGGCCGTTGTGGTCGTCAGAGGAACATGAATGTGTAACAATTGGCTTTTTGCGCTTATAAAAAAGCATATAAGCGGTATTATTAACTAATTCACTGTATGCATTTTCATCATTGACTGGTGTAACTTTAGAATCATCGAATTTGTACCAATGTCCATCATATGGATTTTTACAAGCTGCCGTATAATGCCCAGTCTCCAGATCGTCACCATGGTGGTAACAGATGGCGTAGAGGTCATACATGTTCTCGTGCGGTGTGGTCGCGGGCGTCTTCGACTGTCGTCGTCGAGGCGAGCGCGAATGCCCGGGCGACTCTGCCATTTGTACGTTCCTTCTAACAAGATGTGGCGTCATATCAAAATCGTTTAAAGGAAACTCTACCATTGCTGTTAGCTTTGTGCTCGTACGACCTTTTGCTTGCCTGAAAATATGTAATTTTTAGAAATTATCAACCAACAAAATACTTAGTTAAGGTAAATAAAATTATACTCACTGTCGAAACCGCTTTAAATGTATTACTAAAATATCCGGAAGAGACCAAAGACCGAGGGTCTTCACCACAGGCATATATCGCTGACACTGCGGACATCTAGACAAAAACAAAAGCATGTTAATTACTACTAACCATGTATAAAAAGGTAGTATCACTACGAATTGAGCCTTTTTAGAGACTTACTGCCTTACTAATAAACGTATTATATCAGGTGAATAGTTCCACACCGTTTTCTCTCTTTCAGTCATCAGTAATTTGACTTTCGAAAGAAGAAGACAAAGCGTTGTGTAACTACACAGACGCTATACAACGTTTATTAGTAAGGTGAGGTTAATATTTAAAAGTACACGATTTTACCGCTGTAGCGTAGTATACGGGTCAAATTAAATTAGCTGGCGAAACTGCAGACGTTATGGGTATCGATATCTAAATATAAAATACATTAAAAAAACAGAAGAAGAAAGAAAGACCAGAAAGTTTATAGATTAAAACATAAAGATAATAAGATAAAAACAACAAGATTTGATGTTCGTTTTTTGGGGTCAACGACCGCTGGTTCAAATTTCAAGTCATTTCTTCAAATAAGGCTGAGAATCAGCACTTTTCGAACGTCACAGTTACAGACAGACCCCCAACGCCCACCCTTCACTACTTCCTAGTGATTTAGCTTGGAAATACCAGTGGCGCAACAAACTCGCCAGCAGCACAGCTGTCTGTTCGTTGTAGTAGTGTTGTTACTTCTTGAAGTATGTTTTTTTTCGTTTTATCGTATTCAGATATCTATACCCATCACGTCTGAAGTTTTGCTAAAAAGTTTTATTTGACCTTGCGTAATGTTGGTTACCTCCACGCGTCCTCCTGCGCCAGGCGCTCGGCGCGCGTGTAGTGCGCCAGGCAGGCGTGCAGCGTGAGCGGCGCCGCCGAGCCCGCCGCCGACACGTGCACCTCGCACGCCTCGCTCGGGGAGCGGATTATACTGGCAACACCAAATAGTATTTATTTATTTGGAGAACCAACAACTTTACCGGATAACAGTTGTATAAGTAACATAGAGCCAATTACAGGTTCTAAAGGGTAAAAACAGAACAAGTGATGGAAATCTTAGGATCACTAACACAGGTTAATGCAGATGGGACACTCCGCAAAATCATCTAAATAAAAAGCAACTCTTGTTACGACACAATACAGTGCAATTCAGGTCGCACAGCACTAATCACCTACAGTTATATTCACCTAGAAGTTGCCTCTCTTTCTATCGCGTAACTCTAGATCTTCTGACTACGTTACACTCACTGAATTGGCCCGCAAGACGGGGACGCATACTTGTAGCTTCATAAACTAAACTGCCCATCTGTATTACTAACAAGCATGATAAAAATATACAGGGTGGATTTCTGAGATGGGGCAAATAGGGCAAAAAAAAAACTGTGAATGCAGACTTTAATCGTTGTAGCTACAGGAAAATGGTCTTAGGAGACTGACCTTAGCGTTTTGAGATATTTTGATCTGCCCATTTTTCTAATACTCAAACCTCACTTGGTCCAATTGAGTTTTTTGATCCTTATAGGAAACAGGCAACACATTCGCATCATAATGTTTTAAAAAAAACTGTAGATCAGTTTCTTTAAATTGTACATGCGACAAGAAAATGGGCAATTTTCGCAAATTTGGGCAACTTTTTATGATCCCAGTGTGTTTGCCTGGTTCTTATAAGAATCAAAAAACTCTACTGGACTAACAGGTTTGAGTACCAGAAAAGTTAAAAATCGTAAAAAACGTTTTTATGATGACTAGCCGCTACAAAATTCAGAACCGGAAAAGAAATGGTTTTAAAGGTTCTTCTATCGTACTATTTTGCTGTGCCTGACTGTCCATAATAATTTCATTTTAAGTTACCACCTAACTTACACATTGTGGAATGCAATAATTGATTGAGTATTGATTATTCCTCGCACTGAGTGTATGCCCAGCGTGAGCGTTGACGTCACCCAAACGTTTCGTAAATACATAGCGTGGCGTAGTCGTCCTGCGTTTCCACCTAAGTTAGGGTTGGCTTCCAACCTAGCCCTATGCAGCTACACAACCTGCGTACGCAACACACACAGTGTCGTAACATTTCGGTCAAAATACGGTGTCCCTTCGTCCAGCATACTCACCATGGAATCCTGATATTTCATGAATGTCAAAAAACTGTTCTGAAATAGTGCTAAATAGTGCCCAAAGGAAAAAAATAGTGCTCTTGTACTTGCGAAGTTATAGCCATAGTTCGATGAGTATGCTGGACGAAGGTTTCGCCCAGCATACTCACCTCCGTCCGGAGAATCTGTATACGCTTCAAACATAATTCATACTTCAAAAAATAGTTCCCAAATAGTGCCAAACGGTGCCCAAAAAGAAAAAACAGTGCTCGAATAACTTCGGAGTTATAGGCTTCGTTCAGTGAGTATGCTGGGCGTAGGTTCTACGCCCAGCATACTCACCTCAGTGCGCGAATATCGAACGAGCTATAGGTACAATTTACGTCTCAAAAAATTGTGCTTGAAATAGTGCCCAATATCAGTCCAATTTTTGCTTGACTTTTGACCTAGAAAACCATTAAATTTGATTGTAAACTTCTACATACATTACATTGAGTACAGTCGAATACAATATTATTAACTTTCTTTCTAACAATTTTTGTCTTGTGTAAATTATTAATTGTCTATGTAAGGGAGTATTTACTTTAGAATCGCAATATTATTAATTACACATTATTTTAATAATACTTTATAATAATATGATTAAGCCTTCGCGCGTCGCATGGGACCCCGGTAGCTAGGAACAATGATTTTATATATTTTGTCTAGATCACGGCGCTTGAAGGATTAAGATATCAAATGAAGTAAATCATGCATGAAAAATAAAGTTGCTGTTATTAATGCTTACATTACAACTGACAAAATTATTCAAAATAATCATTTTCCGGATCAAGGACGGTACCACAACGTTTACGGAATTGACCTGTATTCCTCATGTGATAAAGTTCAATATAGTGTGGCAGTAATGGATGCACGTACGGTCAATAGGTATGGGGCTTACGACGCGCGGCGCCCGCGACGCAAATGAATATGTTTATGTTTAAATACTAGATGGCGCTGCCCTAACATCTTACGATTATTAGACAAGACTGATCTGTATTTTGAAGGTGATAAGGGTCCATTTTGTGTCACAAAGCGACGCGCGGCGCCCGCGACGCAAATGAATATGTTTATGTTTAAATACTAGATGGCGCTGCCCTAACATCTTACGATTATTAGACAAGACTGATCTGTATTTTGAAGGTGATAAGGGTCCATTTTGTGTCACAAAGCAATCGAAACGAACAAGCGCTTCTCAGTTTCTTTGTTTGTTTACTTCGTCGCACATCATTATAATAACGCCGGCTTTTGAGTTTGACTACATAGTGGGTTGCAAAACCAAACAATGTGTTGGTGATGTCATTATTTACCTATATAAAATTGTGTATCTAGTACGTAATCAATATAGGAGCTGCACCCAAATCAGTAAGTATATTTCAATTTATAATAGTGGCATTTAACTAAATTGATTTTACACTCATTCATTAATTGCACTGTAAAACTAGGTAGCAAGCGAGTTGTTTTTTACAAAAACACGTTCATTTTTTCGTTGAATATGACACTGTACACTTAAAATTAAGGACATGCTTAAGAAGTTTTAAAAATGGGTACCTACTTAGTTACTTTTTTAAAGGTTTGATGTAGGTAGGTACACACATAATAACGTAATGTAACTTGTTTGTTTATCTAATTGGATCTCAAATACCTATTTATATACCTACTTCTGCGGAGGCCTGGTTTTATCCTCCAATTCTACTGGAAATGAAACACTGTCTTATTTGCTAGGATATAATTTACTTTTCTTCAATTTTTTTATTACAAGCTTGTCCTCGTTACCCGTCAGGATCTGTTCTCGTCTTAAGTTCACGTTAGTTACATTTCAATATCGAAATAGGTAGAATCAGTCAGCGCGAGCGTCGGTAGTAAGTATAAACGTAACTATAGAATTAACACAGATGTATTTTTTAGATAATATGACGTGAAGTGAAGACTATTACCGATTGTCATCCGGCGAATGCACTTAAACTTTTAAGTGTCGTCAACCTATTCATCACATTTTCTATGGGAGTTGTGACTTCGGGAAATCGTCTTCAGCCTCGTGTTTTGCCCCTTCGCTATTTATAATAGAAATCACGCTAAAATAATGGAAAACACGTAAGTGCTTAAGTACCTTTAGAGGAAGGCTGGAGCCTGTCATACCTATATTAAATTATTTAAATACGTGTTATTTTCAGATTATCTTGAAGACACAATGTTTACCACGTTAGAAGACAACTTTTTCTGACTCGTACTGCGTGAGCGGTGGGGCCCGTTATGTTTTTTACATCTATAGTTGGTATTTTCAGGTAATATAGGTAGTATAAGTACACAAGTGTTCATAATGTTATTGATGTTGATTTATATGTTAGTTAGTTAGTTGTTATTTCATATTATGTTAATATTGAAAACAAATGGCATAATAATTTGTGATAATTCTTGTGAATCTAACGACATGGATCAGCAAGGAAAACGAGGGCCTAAACCAAAGGTTTCATTAGAAACGCAAAAATTAGTAATTTCAGAATTCAAAGATGACTTTTTTTTAAATATTCCTTCCGCAAATGACTCAATTTATAAACAAATTCAAACACGGTTAAATTACAAAATGAGTATTAAATCAATCATATTAAGCATAAAACGAAATTACGAATACTTTTTTGGTGTTGATAAAAAAGAAATAATTCGTAATAATGATTCTAATTTGATAAATCAAAAGTCTACATCGTCATCAAACGAAAGCATTAATAGTGTTTCGGAGAACACCAGTACGCATACATTTTATATGGATACAATAACTTGGGATAGTATTAAGCCTCAAAGGTATTTTTATCACCGAAATAGCAAAATCGCCCCTGGTAGTCTGTATAATGTCAGACGTAAATTAAAACCAAACCAATGGACTAATGTAATTCAAATGCATCTATGGAAAGAAATAAGATCTTTATGCACTTGGTGTTTTAAAAATAATATTGTGAAAGACAATTACGAAATCAAATGCACAGGATATTGTTATCAATGTCACGCAAAAATAATTATAACAACTAACTTAGAAACGGAAAATTTAATTAAACTAGAATGTTGCATAATTAATGAAAATAAAAAGTACTCTCATAACACCAGTAAAAAAAACCGATTACGGTATTACCAAATAAGGGAATTAGGTGAAAAATTACAACACGAAGCAGCAGCTTCTATAAGATATAAATTAGCCTCAACTTTAATGAAGAAAAATGACAAGGAACCTCCAGTATTGCCAAAATTACAAACACTACATCGAATTAAACATGAAAATAAAAAAGTTGATGTTTTCCATCCCAACCCAATATTGTCACTTACTTGTATGTGTGTTTCACCACCTTTTGATAAATGTGTTAGATATGTTTCTGCTTTTCCATTTTATACATTTTACTGGACGGACGATCAAAAGAATTATTATAAAAAATGCCAAAAAGAGTTTAATTATATTAGAGTTTCTATAGACGCAACAGGTTCTATATTTAATAAAAATCTTCGGCCTGTCGTCAATGAACACACACAACTATCTCAAGAGTCGCAAAGTCCTATATTTTTGTATGTTATGATGACAGATACAACCGTTAAAAGTAGCGTGCCAATTTCACAGTGTATATCAGAAAGTCACTCTTTAGATACTATTGCTAGCTGGTTACAATCTTGGTTGGCTAATGGAAAACCTCCAAATGAAGTAGTAACTGATGATTCCGCAGCTTTAGTAGGTGCAGTGGTAAACGTATTTTGTGGTTATAAATCCACCTCTGACTACTTAAATACATGTTTTAATATTTTAGAAAATAGAACCAAAAAAATTCCAACCTGTTATGTTCGCCTTGATACTTCGCATTTCATAAAAACATTGTACAATCAAAGTATTTTCAAAAATATAGACACTAGAGTAACAAAATTTTTTGTTGATTGTATGATTCTGATTAAAAAATGTGTTTCATACGGAGAGGTAAAGAAAATTATAGAAAATGTTTATATTATAGCAAATAATAAACACCGCGGCAGTAGAAATGGAAATTTAACACGGTGTGAAAGGGCGATTTTAGAATTAAAAAACCGGATCAAAACTAATTTGCAGGAATGTGAAATACAAAATGTAGATTCGGAAAATCACGTTCCAATTAAACATTCTTTATGGGAGGGATTAGATAAAGAAGAAAACCCGCTTCTGAAAATGTATAAAGATCTTGAGGAGAAAGAAGATTTAATTAAACAATTGTGTGATCAAGAAACTGAAATCGAAAATATTTATTACTTGCCGGAAATAAAGGACACTTTGATTAGGATTCTTAAAAAACTTCCACTATGGGGAAATATAATGATGACTTATTTTAACAGTAATTATTGTACTCCAACCAGTTCAAATGTAGAAAGTTATATGAAAGACGTAAAAAAGTTATTTTTTAAAACAAATTCAAATAAGTACCGCGTAGATGAGTTTATTATTAAACACGAGCCTTTGATAACCGGTTCCATACGCTTAGCCAAAAGTGACTTGATTGATGTTCAAGAAGGAACTGAAAATATTGTCGATGAAAAAAATGAAATAAGTGACCATAACACACCACAAATAAATACTCTCGTCAATGATGAATCATTTTATGAAAACTCAATTTTTAGGAGCGAACCAAATTATATTGAAGACTGGCGGGGACTGGTGTCTAAACAGAAGAAAAATAAAAAACGAATCAATCGTCGTACAAAATTACATATTTTACAAAACGGCAGTGTTTCTACTTCAGGAACATACAGATTCACGTTTATTAATACGTGTGCTTTTGATTCCGTGGTCCAAAGTTTTTCAATTGCATATTTAGATAGACCTAATATTAGAAAATATATCAATGATAAAAAAAACGATCTTTCACAACTGACCAGAAGTTTGATCACGTATGACAATCTAAAGAAAATCACTAAGAAGGCTAGAAAACCAAAAGATATTTACACTACTCGTTCTAAGGTATTGGCTAAAATATATGATACTGTGGAATCCGATTTTAGTAGTTGCAAAAATTGTGAGTGTAATGTAACTTTTATAATAGATAACATACAAAGTTATGGTTTTTATAGTGCTAATAGATACTTAAATTGTACAAACCAGAACTGTGAAATCAATAAAGGTTCTGGCACAAAATGTAGTTGGATTCCAATAAATGTAAACATATTGACGACTCAAGGTATTGGAGCCCTTAATGAAGCTCTATTAGTAAATGATACTGAAAGGAAATGTAAATACCAATTATGTAACGGTAAAAACGCATACAAATATGAAGTACTAGACTTCGTATTTATTGAAATTAATACTTCAATTGAAATAGAAATTGATGAAATTCCTAAAGAGATCATAATAAACGGTGACACCTTTAAAATTCTGTCGGTAATAGATTTTACAAATGGTGAATCAGGACGCATGGGGCATTACAAGTCAAAGTGCTATCGATTGCTAAAGAGAACTTGGAACTGCTATGATGACCTTAGTAAAAAAGTTTGTAGTAATTCCCAATATACTGTACCACACTGCATTATTTATACGCGAATGTAAGATGAAGATCGGTCCTAACTTGTTAGTTCCTATTTTGTTATTGTTTGTTTGTTTTTTTTTTGTTCTTGTAAAAGTTATTTTATTAATAACTTACAGAAATGTGATTATAAACTGTGATTGTTAATTTGTAATTACTATAGGGTATTTAATATTAATAAAAAAAACGTGATTATAAACTGTGATTGCTCAATTTATACTTATTTGTAAGATAATTTTATTGTGATTAAAACGTTGTAGCAGTAAAACAAAGTACAAGTACCTACGTGTTATATTTTAGAAAGTTTTACCAATATTTGGCTAAACATTTTTTTATATGTATATTATATACAATATTAAAACTACAATTTTTTCTATTTACATTGATTATATTATGAATGTTAACAAAAGCTGTGAACTAGTTAACTAGAATTCTGATTACTTTGGCCCTTTAAATAGTAATAAATAACGTAAGTAATTAAAAATGTTTTTTATTGCTAAACCTTTCATTGATGAAACTATTGGAAAGAGTTTTAAAAATTTGTATAACTATGTCACAGTACTAGTTTTGACTGGTTATAAGTTTTGCCTGCAACATATATACAAAAAGAAACTGTATAATTTCCTTTTTACAATTTTTCAAGATATTAATTTTATTGGCTGCAAATGACTGTTTTTATTCAGACAAACACACAATGCAATGAAGTAATAGACTTCATTTACGCTTAAAGTTTCATTCATTTATTATTATTTATAAAATATATAATAATGCATTTAATCGAAAGTTTTTGACATGTGAGAAAATACCATAATTATTTCCAATAACATGAAGTCTACAATTAGAAAGTTTAATATTTTTGTCCAAAAACATGTGTCGACGACTGTACCCCATTTTACGTTAGTATGTAGAAGTTTACATTAAAATTTAATGGTTTTCTAAGTCAAAAGTCAAGCAAAAATTGGACTGATATTGGGCACTATTTCAAGCACAATTTTTTGAGACGTAAATTGTACCTATAGCTCGTTCGATATTCGCGCACTGAGGTGAGTATGCTGGGCGTAGAACCTACGCCCAGCATACTCACTGAACGAAGCCTATAACTCCGAAGTTATTCGAGCACTGTTTTTTCTTTTTGGGCACCGTTTGGCACTATTTGGGAACTATTTTTTGAAGTATGAATTATGTTTGAAGCGTATACAGATTCTCCGGACGGAGGTGAGTATGCTGGGCGAAACCTTCGTCCAGCATACTCATCGAACTATGGCTATAACTTCGCAAGTACAAGAGCACTATTTTTTTCCTTTGGGCACTATTTAGCACTATTTCAGAACAGTTTTTTGACATTCATGAAATATCAGGATTCCATGGTGAGTATGCTGGACGAAGGGACACAAAATACGGCCGAATAATGCATGAATATTTTATAAAATCAGGACATTAATGCGCAGTTTGCTTGCGCGTCAGTCTACTCAATCTGCGGGAAGGTCAAGGCTATTTTATCACGAAGTATATAATCTTATCAGGATATAGGATGTGGCGCTACTAAATGGTTTTTAAATTGACTTGCCGTTGAATGCAATGTCAACTTCAAAATTATACTTAATGTGAAAAGTAGAATAAATAAAATCTGTCGTTTATAAAAGAAATAATATTTCGGCTTATCATACGCTCTGAGAAGCTATATAGGCGGTCCTTTTACTTTGCCCGTACATAATTAATTGTTTATTTGCTATCTAAAATAAATTCAAAACATCACAACATTAAAAAGAAATACCTGTCCCTATGCGCGGCGTCCCAGAGAAGTTCGAGTCGTAGATGAGGATGCTTGTCGTGTGCACACAACGCCTGCTCCACGTCCAGAGAAAACAACGGATGAGGCAGCTGTGGATCAAATTGTTGCTACAGTTGCCTAAAATGGCGTAGATAGATTTATTTAAATTGCAAGCAATTCAGTACTATTATAGCTGATAGAAAGATTCCGACTCCCGTTTTTAAAAACCCCAAGAGTAAGACAGCTTTTGATAACTAAAGTGACTGCTTGACGCGTACTTTAAAAATATTTGTATATTAGTTCAAGCACCACTTGTTCATACAAGTTTGCCCAGGGTCGTTGATTTTTGTACAACTAGTATTGTTCTGTCCACCTCCACAGCGATATAATACTTGCCTCTGGCTGCAAATACGCGGGGTCGCGAGGCCGGTGTGCCTCGGCGATCCTCGCGCGGAAGATATCTACGCCCTGCGCATTCTCCAACACTCGCTCGGCCACCACTTGGCACATCTCCTTCAACATTAGCTTCTGCAAGTCTTCGTATGAGATCTCACGAGGCACTTGCATAGCGTAAGGTGATCCTATGAGAATTTTAAAAAAATATGTCATTATAAATACTACATATCAATAAAAACTGGTTTAAGTATATTTTTCTATAAAACCAGCATAGCCAAATTTGTATCATCTTTGTAGTTTTATATCTCTTATTCATGCAAGACGAGAAGAATGTTGTTACTTAAGAAAAGCCGCTATTTAATTATACAATTCGGGTATAAAAATTGATGTAAGTAATACTATTTAATCATACTGACCGAATCTCTCTCCTTCAAGTAAGTTAACCCACAAAATAAGGAGGTAGGGAGTGGTAGGCGTCTGTAGTAACGGTGGTGCTTCCATACAATACAGAGCGCCGAAGTCTATGCCTGCCGCCTCCCAGCCGGCTCGGGCGTTGCACCAACCTGATGAAACAGAAGAAAAGTCTTCAGTAAACTAAGAAACCTAGGAAACAGTGTTTATCTCTCAATATCGGTCATTTAAGGCTGGTTTTTTTTTTCTCCATTATATCATTGGGATCACTGTACTGTTATCAAGATCGTTAACCGAAAGCTATCAATCTAATCAATGTGTAAGCCATCACAAGATATAATTTACCCATTTCATTAATTTCCGCCATAATGATGTGATCCCTATCGATTCCCGTGTCGTTGTGTAGCGTAGTACGTAGCTCTTCCATGGTCGCGTTTGGCGTTAGTTCTACACCGATACGCACTTGCCGAGGCTGCTGGTTCACGTACACAACCTGAAATATATATTTTTTGATGTGTTTGAGCTCACATAAGGAACCTTTAGTTTAAATTTTGAATTTCTAGCCTAAGCAGGTTGGTCTGGGCGATGATGTGAGACTGTTGGGACACTTGTATTTTATATACAAGTGGTCCAAATAATGATGTCATAAAAAAGAAATTGATTCCTCATGCCCAGGGGTATCCAAAAATACCCATTGTACGGGAACCGCTTTAATAAAGATTTTTTTTTTTTTTAATCTATCTTTATTTTTACACAGCTTCTTCACATTATTTTTTTTGCAATTTTCATTGTGATGAAATTATTCTTTCAGACATAAAATAATCATCTTCCAGACATAGTATAATAACCTTATGGGTAACTATATTTTCGAGCCGTTGGGGGTTGAAACCCTAGGGCCGTCAATGTCAAAGTCAAATAATTTATTTCAATTAGGCACAAAAAAGGCACTTTTGAACGTCAAACTTTACGAAAAATAATAAAACTGATTCTAGTCGCCCATTCCAAAAGGTAGTTTTCGTATGGAGAAGAATGGGCAAGAAACTCCAACGTTACTCTTTTAAAAAAATCATTATATCTTGTATACACTAATTATATAATTATATGTGAAGACAATGCACCTAGAATAAGATTACTATACCACGATAGGTAAAAATAATGAAAAATGAAGGAATAACATAAATTAATTATGTGATAGATGCATGGTGCTCACATACCGTGGGGTCCGAGTGCTAATGGTCTATTCAATGAAATCTTTAAACGACTGGTTGACACTTCCCGTGACCCAAGGGCTGGCTTTTACTTGGCCAGAGGCTAAGCATTGCCATACAACGTGGCAATGCGGCCAGTCTCTTGGGTACACTACCAGTCGACACCGATTCGGAAGAATTTTTCGACGCTATATTTTAGTTTTTATAATACTTAGTTAGTTGTATACAGTTTAGATAGTCCCTAATTGTTTATGTTACATAAATTATTAATTAATTAAATCATCTTCCTATCTAAAATTCAATATACAAAAATGTTGATCGAAAAGGAGGAATTTACGTTCGAATAGTCGAAACTTGTCAATATTGTGCTAACAAACTTAAATTTGCAGTTGGAATGTATGGAATAACATATTTTTCAACTAAAATGTTAAGTTTATTCTTGGGATAAAAACATGGTAGATACATATTTATCGTACGGAACCCTCACCACGCGAGTTCACCTCGCACTTGTCCGGTTTTTTCATGTCATCATTATCATCTCATGTAGTCATGAAAGACAAGTTATGGATTATGGATATGTTATACTTTACGTCACTGCGGAAATCCATGACAGTAAAATTTTTTTTTTTAAATTGTTCATGTTAAGTATAGCTTTGGGCTGTATGTTGGATCATGATAACCGCATCTACTGCACGTGCTTATTTTTACGGGTGAATGCTGCATATTTCGACCAAGATTTATAGGTATTGCGAAATTAAAACTAATATATTTACATAACATTTTAATCTCAATGTGTCTAAAGTATAGACCTGAAAACAGATGACTCAGAAATATACATGATACAAAATCTACATTAGTTTTGTATCAAATAATATGTGACGTATTTGTACACTACTCTACTGAGACTTGCATACAGATGTCTTAGTTCTTACAGATTGACTATAAAATATTAACAGTATACTACTCTAGACTTACATTGATAGGTAGCGGTGAGGGCTGGGTAGTGGCCAGTCGTGAAGGTAGCTGCACACTCACACAGTGGAACGGGTCAAATGTACATGATGTGCGCTCACATTTTGCACATGTCAATGCTGACCTGTAATATAAATTGCACAATGATTAGCAGTTCAATAATGTCAGTAATTTAACTTTAAGGAAATTGCTTTTGGAGGATGGTTGTAACAAGCGTGTGATGTAAATGGTTGTATCTTTTACCAAGCAGTGGATCAAACATGAGTATGACATAGTGATAATAACATTTCTGCACCTGTATTGAGCTTGAAATACAGCCTGTACAAATGAACTGTTTCTTCTGGCATGATTGGCTAATGTTTCAGCTGCAACTACTTCATCAGGCTTACCACATGTATTCTGAAATAAGATACATAAATAGCAAAACAGTCAAAATCAGTTTTTTAAATATTATAAGGTCAGGATGATACAAACTGCTCACCTTAATTGTTTTATATTTTTTCTTAGTAGCTGTATTCAAATCTTCATGCACTTTGTCTAGTAGCCAAAATAAAAATTCCTGTGCATCATGTTGACTATTCCCTCTATATTGTGTACCATGCCTTTCAACTGCACCCTACAAATAGAATACACAATTATATTTATTCTGTTTAATTTTAATCATTGGTATTAAAAAGATTTTTGTTTTTAGATTAATTTAGAGAAAAGAGAATGTGATAAAAGTCAATTTACATTAAACCTTCAATCATACCATAACATATATATTTTTTTTTTTTATTTATTTATATTATATGAATAACTTAGTAATATTCCTAGCAAATCTAAATCAAGTTAGTTATTAAGGCAGATAAGGTTAAGATTTGATTATTTATTATAGTTCATTCTATAAAGGAGCATTTAGAATTTTATTAAAATGCTATCTTCTTAAAATGCTATCTTCTAAGTTATGTTAGGGGTTTGGTTTCTACAATTAGTTCTTTAGGTGGACCATTGAACACAGAAACATTTTAGTAATTAAAATGTTTCTGTTGAAGTATTAACTTCAAACTAGCTGTTGCCCGTGATTTCATCTGCGATCCCAGATAAAAGTAGCCTGTAGCTGCCTGTAGCTATGACCTTCGTCAGCTCATGGTCTTCCCATGTGCCAAATTTTATCCAAATCCGTTCAGCCGTTTTAGCGTGAAAGCGTAACAAACAAACTCACTTTCGCATTTATTAAATTAGTTAGAAATATCACTAAAATAGTTTCCTATGAGTAAGCTTTTTATATAAAATCACCTTGAAAGCAGTACTCATGTCAGGAGTATAATGGCAAGCCCAAAGAGCTTTTAGAATTGCTGCCAATTGCTCAGTCACTTCACCGCGTGTACCATACTTCTTAGAATTTATTTTATTCCTCTTTTGCAGATCCACCTGAAACAGAAAAATAATTATCAGTTATAGTAACATTATAATGTTGTTATTATTTATGAAACATAATAATAAATGTAATTAATTAAATTGTTGTGAAATTAATAGAACAAAACTTTACAATGCTCTGAAATAATACAATACTGACTTTGTAATGGTCCAAAACAAAATATTCAGAAATAACATCAGTATGTGAGAGACACTGTAGAACGGCATTCATATAGCAAGTGTTGCCATGGTTTTTTATTCCTGTGGCTGCAGGGGTTGAACCGGGTGGCCATGGAGGTTCCCCGCTGCATGGAACGCGCTCACCATTCATTAGTGCTGGCGCAGACTTTACCTAGAAGAAAAGGTAATGTTACTTTTCAGTCACGCCTCAAAGAAAGTATATATTAATAAATATTTAGCATTGTAATCATATTACTAGGTATTAAAATATAAGTCATCATTTAACCACAAAAAAAACCTTCCAGTTGCTGTCTGATTCAGCAAAAAACAATGACAGTAATAAAAGAGATGATTTAAGTTTGATAAATTGTAAGTCAAAATAATAGTAATTTTCTAGACCACCCATTGCAATATCTGTTGGTTAACATTTTTTTTTTGTCAGAGAATCATATTTTTTGTAAAACTGATAAGTTATAGAATTCAGTGATTGCTATTGTAGTGGAACTCAAGTACTTAGACGTTGCCCGTCCGTAACATACATAGGTTGTTAAAGTACACATATTTTATTTAACATTATGGAATGTGCCCTCGGTTTCACCCATATAGCTGCAATTTTGAACTTTTTAAGTTTATGAACCAATTGTTTCACACATTTGATACTGTGTTTACTTCAAATACAAATTCAGACCATGCTGCAGTGTTAATAGATATTGAGAATAATTATTGTTTTTTTCTATCTTTATTTTATTATACTTCTGTAACACAAGATTGTTTTATTTCAAGGTTTAGTGATATATGCTTTTATGTTAATAATATACTGATAACTTAAAGAATTATTTATATATTTTGATCCAAAACTGAGTTTTTGTGACAAACACCCACAAAGTTCTCTGCAAACTAGAGCCATGGTGATAATATATTACATTACTACTATTCTTACTTTAAAAAAAAAAATCGTTAGCACTGGAGCTGGGTACATTTTAGAACTGTCTCCTTTACTGCACAAGGGAGTGCAAGGGTAAAAATATTTTTTTAACATAATAGAGATTAAACATGTAATACTTACGCCTGATACATGAACAGTGCTCATGTGTTGCGCTATCTTATTGAGGAATCTTTTCCATGATGGCCTTCTAAACAACTTCCTTTCTATACCATTCTCGTCTTTAGGAGTCTCTACAAGAGTGGAGCTAGCACTTGCTGGTTTGTTTTCGTTCTCGCTAATCTTATTCTTGCTGGATCCAGGCTTTGTAGTTCCGAAGGGATTGCGAGGCAGGGTAAATGTACGTTTTAATCGGGATCCTTCGACCTGCTTCTGTGTCATACTGTTATCGGACACTTCATTAATCAACTCACTCTCTGAACAAGATTTTAAAACCGAAGATAAATTATTGGTAGACATAATAAAGAAGTAATCGTTGCAATTTTACATAAAGATCATATTTTTTATAAAAAAATCCAATAGAAAACATTGATATGTCACTGACGTAAACGCCATTTTGATTATTTTTTGCCAAGTGCTCCTGATTTGTCTATGATTGATAGTGCTTTCAAATACTAAAATTACTAAAAACGCACCATAGGTATGTACAGACGCCAGCACATCAACCTACTACAATCTGTCAAACTTTAATAGATTTTCAACTTTATGTGTAAACAATAATGTTCAAAGTTGATTAAGAAAATTTTACAGTTTCGGGTAGGTTGATGTGCTGGCGTCTGTACATTGTAACTACTAAGCTAATATTATTAGAATCTATCTATCTAAATAAAAGTTGATAATTATTGCAGTTAATATTTATATAGTCTAGCAAAAACTAAAATAGCTTGACCGATAGGTTTTTTTTTGTCTCAATACACTGATTTAGGAAAAAAGAAAATTAGGAAAATCCCAAAGGATTTCGGCTGTTCCTTTGGGATTTTCCTAATTTTCTTTTTTGATCGAAATTTAAATTTTTACTGGACTACATCTGACGGTTCAGATAGTAACTTAAAGTGCTATGACATAATATTTCCTCTACAAAAGCCGCTAAACCACCGTATCTACGAGCCATTCCGAGAAAAATTGACCCGTTACTAAGCGGGACAAAATGGGCAATTTAAAATGCCACTGATATTTCACGACACTAAACGGACGTGGAATACAACAATAATGACGACAAAACTAATATTCTTTGTTCTTTTAGAGCGAATCACATACTCAGTTATACAAAGTATAATCCGCAAATGAAATTATGTTTTAAGAACTTACCAGTATCACCCTATAAGCCCACGTTGGCATGGACGTAATAAAATCATAGCGATTTTTTTTCATGCACTGGATTTTCAATGCTCTGCTCAACTTCGAGCGTTGAAAATACAGTGCACGAAAAAAAATCACTGCGATTTTATTACGTCCGTGCGAACGTGGGCTAACTGTGACTATAGTGGAATTCTTATTTGACTACTTGTAGTTCGTACGCCTTTCGTCACCGATTACCGCGTCACGGTGGCCCGATGGGTTAAAAGAAATTTATTTATTTATTTTCAAATAATCAGATAACAGAGATCCGTAGTGTTAGTAAAATACCTTATAACTAGTGTTAGTATATACATAAATTAAGATGACATTTTGGGTTTGAGTCAATTTATAAAGAAGACGAAACCAGTTTCTCAACCGGTCATCCTCTCCACAAAATGCCTCATAAAAGGGGAAAACACATTTTCAGTCACTGTTTCTAGAATGCTGTTGCCAAATGGCTGATCTACCCTAATAACGTTTGTACAGACGCCAGCAGGTCACACTACCCAAAACTGTGAATTGTAAATCGACTTTGAACCTTATACTTTAGCGATAAAGTTGAAAATCCATAAGTAGAAATTTAACAGATTGTAGTAGGTTGATGTGCTGGCGTCTGTACTATTGAAAGCAACTAAAACAGTAGTGACTAAAGTGGAATGTCCACCTTGGTGCTAATTTGATTATCATTAATTTAAGAATTGTATTTAAAAGAAGATTTCTTTAAAAAATTAAAGTTATAATTTAAAAAAAAAAAACAGTATCTTTTAAAACCTCACAATAATCGCTGAAGTGTGTCTAAAAAACCAGGAACATTGGTTAGTTACAGTTAGCGACAGGAGGTGTTTCATCCTATGTGTCGGGTGTGTCGGGGTGTATCGGGTTGAAAATTATTTATTAATTAAAATAAGTCCTTCAAGGCTATGTGAGTTATAGCATGAGTTGCTGACCACTGGCGCAGATCCCTTTTGAGGCAATTGGATCGACTTTCGTCGTCGTCATTTGTATTGTTTTCATCCGAATCGGACTGCTCACTAACATAATTTTGTGATGTTTTATGGGACACTGTAAATTCAGTTGTATCTTCTGTCGTAGAACAATTTCTCACGTTTTGGAGGAAGTTACTAGAAAGTTTTGATTCTGAATCTGAATTATTTAGCAATTCTTCTTCATTTTTAAATATTTGCCGATTTTTCGACGAAAGCCATCAGACCTTTTAATTTTTTTCACTGTCACCAATGCGTAAAATCATCTAATTCAAATATTCGTAAAAGTTCTTATTTATATAAGTTCCATACTTTACTCTTGTGTAGGTATGTAAATTAGCTAGCTGACCCTAAGCCCAGGTTCCCACGGGCGTATTATTTTTGGCTTTTATAACTTTATAGTAGGTTTTTTAAAACGTTTAGGTGCTAAAATGCGTTTCTGAATAGCACTTTTTGATGACCGGACTTTAGTAAGATGTTCAATAACTTTTTATGGTTAAGACCGTAAATATACTAGCTTGGATAAGTTACCATATTTAAAAAAAAAAACTGTTTTGCCTTCGTCAATCATTTGACACTTGACACTGACAATTCACCAATTTCTCACAATCACATTCACGTAGTCTGTGACATTCACTCAGTGGATGGGACTTGGGAGGTTCGGCTTCTGTAGAATGGTTTTGTTTCGCTCTCAGTTCTTACATGATCTTCATAATATAGATTCTCATTTAATTAAATCGTGTTTAATTGTGCCTTAACAGCGTCCAGCTTGAGTGTGTGTAATAAAATCTGTAAGGATATGATGGATTCGTAATACGCAGGTAAGATTTTTATAATTTCATTCTCGGTAAGTGATTGCTGCGACGAAAATAATAAAATCGGCACTTTATACAATAAAGACACCAGCAATCGATTTAATTAATTTATTATGAATTAAAGTGAAATGATGGTGTTCGTAAATAATTACAGAAAGACTCTTTGTCACGTCGAAGGTCCGAATATTTAGCGGAATTTATTTTGGAGTCAAAAAAACAATATAATATTTCAAAGAAAACCTATTTCATACATCTAGAAGTCAATTTCTTCTGAATATCTTTAACACATGTAGGGAATATTGGGAATAAGAAGAATAAGAATATACACTGCACAGCAAATAAACCGAGCACCCGCTACCTAGGCACTCTAATTCGATTTTCTCAAAACTAAAAAACCTACAATTATCAAAGTTGTACCTACAGAAAGTGCGTTTCATGGTGATTAAAATGAAAGGAAACTCATTGGGTTTAATCAATATTTCTGTGTTTATTAAGGATTTTACAGAGAAGAGTCGTTTTCCAGTCGTGACAATCGTTAGTAATGATAAAAGTGAAAAAAAAAATTAAAGCCAAAAACAAAGATAAAATCAAAAAAAAAGTTTTTGATCAATATTCCGCATTCCCTCCCCTTGCTCGGATAACTGCCAGCATCCTTGTATTCATCGACCTTACGAGCCTTTTTTTTTTTTTTTTGGGTGGGAAATCATCAAATGACGTCTCCCGCTCTGGGTGGAGCGGGAGGGCGTGTCAGACTCTTACTGACTAAAACCCACCCGTGTTCCTTCTGTTGCCTGTGCAATGCCAGGGGGCCACGGTATCCCTTTCGGACTTTCCCGCAACCCCGGCAGGCAATGGTCTCATCGGACCCCTTCACTCGCTGACACTCTTTGAGGCGCGCGTGGAACACATCGCGCCGTCGACCCGGGCCTGGTCCTTACCGGACGGCGAGCTACCCATTGCTCACCGTCCGCAAGCCCGCGCCTACGGTGGCCGGGAATCAGCGATTGATTCCCGACGCCCAGGGCGTCTCCTCCTGCGGCGGCTAGAGGCGTGAGGGCGCGAAATTTGCCTCTCCCTCACGCGTTCCGCCTCCTTTGCGAGCATTACTGCTTCGCAGAAGGAGGTGACGGCCTCCCATGCCCTCTCGCTCCGTACCATGGCCTGGACCAGGGCCGGACGCGAGAGATCCCCGCCACCGATCGCCTCCACGAGGACACGGCGGTGCTCTGCCCAAGCCGGGCATACCTCCAACGTATGCTCCACCGTGTCCTCCGGGCGATCCACGCAGTGATGACACCCGGGCGTTTCGTTTCGATCCGAAACAGGTACCTCCCGAAACAGCCGTGTCCGGTGAGGACCTGCGTGAGGACTTTTTTTTGATTGCCTTGCTCGGATAACTGCCAGCATCCTTGTATTCATCGATCTTACGAGCCTGACGATAAAATCTTGAGGAATTGTATTCCACTCCTCTTCAATTGCGATTCGCAGCTCTGGAAGCCTTGTTGGAGCAGGTACCCGGGCTCGAACCCGACGTTTCAGCTCATCCCATAAGTGTTCTATCGGATTCAAGTCCGGGCTCCGAGCTGGCCAGTCCATCGTACGAATGCTGACGTCGCGTAGATACTGGATCACCACATGAGCAACATGAGGCCGTGCATTATCATGCATCAATTGCATATCCTGTCCGATATATTAGGTATACCGTAAGGTACCACATGGTCTGCGAGGATTTCAGTAATGTAGCGATGAGAAGTCAGTCCACGTGTACGGCCCGTCGGTTCGATGAAAACTAACGCTGTATGTGCTGTTAACGAGATGCCGCCCCAGACCATTACAGATCCTCCTCCATAAGCAACAGTTTCCTCGATGCAACACTGAGAATAACGTTCTCCAGGGCGACGATATACTCTCTGACGTCGATCACTTCCATGTAGACTCACCCTGATCTCAACAGTGAAGAGTACTTTACTCCACTGCTCTAATGTCCAATCCCTATGCTCTCGAGCAAATTCAAGTCGTGCTCGACGGTGTGCTACCGTTAATGCTGGGCCTGTTGCAGCTCTTTTTGGGGTCAGGTTCCGTTCAGCAAGTCTCCTTCTGACGGTATCTGAACTTATGACCACTTGGCGTTCGTCACGCAGACTTTGTTGGACTTGAACTGCGTTGAGGTGGCAATTTTGCAGAACAGTAAGGTAGATATAACAATCATCTGCTGCTGATGTAGCCCTAGGTCTGCCCGTACCTGGACGGCGATCGAATGCTCCAGTCTCTAGGTATCGTCTGTAAACTCGTTGCACCGAAGATTGCTGATTCGAAGCCTTCGAGCGACTTCACGTTGCGCAATGCCTGCTTGAAGTAATGCTACAGCTTGAGCTGCTTCCTGAGGTGTTGTATCCATTATTAATCGAAAAAAGTAGCAAAAACACAGACGAGTGTGTTTTTGAGCAAACGATGGACAAAAACTAAAGAAATGATAAGAAATATCCGACTACCCTCATTGTAGAGAAAAAGAACGCTAATTTCAAACTGGTGAAAACAGAGCAAATCGTTAGCATTGTGTTTGTTGCTTGATTACAATGTGAGTTGACGGTACTTTCGAATTAATTTGTAGTCATTTTAATCACCATGAAACGCACTTTTTGTAGGTATAACTTTGATAGTTGTAAGTTTTATACTTTTTGAGAAAATCGAATCAGAGTTCCTAGATAGCGGGTGGCTCGGTTTATTAGCTGACCAGTGTATTTATTTGCATAAAAACATGGTATAAAACGATACTTTAAGGCGGTATATTTGTTCCAATTGGAATACCAGTTAGCTTTTGCCATATGCTTTTGCTTTACGACGGAATTACCGAGAAAAAAAAATAAAAACTAAAAACCTCGTATAAGTCTGAATCTAACGAAGTTCCGAGGTTTATTTGTACCCTAAAATATGCAGCATAAAAACACCGTCGATGTTTCTAAAGTCACATTTGCGTATCATATTTAGTTTCAGAGAAATTATTTTTTTCTAAATATATGTTGGTTGACAAAAAGACAATTTTCAAAAAATTAAATCTCAAAAACTAAACATGCTAGTGAAATGGGGATACGAAATATTGCATTTAAATAATTTATGCTTTCAGTTTTTGATATAAAAAAGCAATGTCCGAAAAATGGTCTTCACAAAACATTCTTGGATCTATGACAGTAGTTACGGGTCTTCAGAAGCCCGAAAGTCTGACAACCAGTTTTACCAAGGGGAATCGTGTTACCCAGTAACTGGGTTGTGGAGGTCAGATAGGCAGTCGCTCTATGTAAAATATTGTATTCAGCTGCATCCGGTTAGACTAGAAGCCACCCCAACATAGTTGGGAAAAGGATGGGCTGGGCTGATTGATTTAAAAATCTACTAAAATCAGTGGTAAATTTTTAAAAACGTGCCGCCTCGACTGTTGTTAGGGGAGTAGTAAACCCTGGGGGGGTTTACTACTCCCCTAACAACAGTCGAGGTCGGAGTCTCCATTTGATATACATAGTTTTTTTTTGTAAGATTTTTTAATAAATCACAGTCAAAAAGTTGACAAATGCATGGCATAATAGGCGTAGGTACTCGTCGCAGCGCCGCTTCGTGTGGCTCCTATATGCAAGGTTTAAAGGAACCTAACACAAAGGAGATGACGGCAGCTCGTTCGCACGCTTTGCTCGCTCACTTGAGCTTCTGTCATCCTCTTCGAACCTAACCTGTCCGAGTTGGGGTGCCCCAAACACAACCCAATCCCATTGCCCAGTCATTTTAGTAAAAATAAATTCAGTGTCGTTTACATTCCTAAAGAAAAAGTCATCTTTACCAAAATTCTTCTACTGTTTTTTATGTCATCTGCCTAGAGGGCATATTTGTTTTTTTTTAATAATATTAATCTGGGCAAAGTTTGCTAAAAGTCCACATAACTTTGCCCGCGATCCTAACACATACACATGATCTTACAGTTGTTGCTGATGAAGGAAAATACTTACGTCTCCATAGAAAAAACGTATTAAAATTGTAATTATTCGAAAAAACTGGGTAAAGTTGGCATGTTGCACGTTATCTAGAATAGTCAATTGATACAATATTCGAAAACTGGCACATATTTTTTTAATCAGACATTTGAAGTTGAAATTCTGAAAAATCATTTATAGTCATTTACTATATAAAATTGTAGATAATTGAGCATTTATTAATACTCAATTAAAACCGCGAAATTCAATTTTTTCACCCAACTTTATCAAACTTCTTATTTCTCGTAAACTAAATGCCAGAACTGGACCCTTTTAGCTTGGACGCCCGCATATTATTATATCTATGCAATTTGAAACAAGAATTATTTAAACAGAAAAAAATAACGAATAACAGAAAAAGTGGATTGGGTATAGAAATGTGCCGCTTCGCTAGAAAGATTTTGAGGCTATTTAGGGGTTCTAGACACTCGTTACCCGTGGTCCCGGTGGGTCGACCCATTACCGGGTCCATGGGTAATTTTAATTTCCCGTGGTCCCATGACATTAGGGATTGTTCCCGGACTTCTGACTATATCGATAGAAAGTTAACTACAACCAAAGAGCCTACTTATAATTAAATACAAATCCATAATAACAGCATTATTAGGTACGTCAAAATCAAAAAATCAAATCTTTTTTTATTTCAGGCATTGTATAAGTACACACAAATACATATCAAAAGATATCACATGTTACAAAGAGTGTAATCTTTTGGTGGTAAACTTCTTTAAAGGTTATAAATATATTGCAAACTATAGATAGTGCAATCCACGACGACGCGCCCCACTCCGCGATTACTGTACTGTAAGCTGTACTTTGGTACGAAACGCATTTTTATTTTAATTTTTTGTATATGAGAGTACCATGGAGTCGTTTACTATGATATTATGTTTTATTTTGACTTGAAAGAGCAGGGTAGTTGAGAGTATGTCATGCTCACTTAATGTCTCGCTGATGGTGGCGAGTGTGTTAGATCATTCGGCTCCCAACAAAATGGTTGAGCTGGATGGTGCTGATCCACGCGTCATGTTCGTGAACGGGCGCCGTCAGTTGAGACTGGTCATCTCTTATCTGCCAGGGCTTATTTTTAATCTTATATTTTTAATCGTTTTTGATTTTTATATATTTTTTTACATTGTTCTCACTCATAGAATCAACAAGAGTAATGTACCCAGGATTTTATAATTTCTATAATTAAAAGAGTGTCCTTGGATTTTCTTGCCCGTTCTTCTCCATAGAGATCTAAGTTTTGGAATGGGCAACTAGCTTCAACTTTTGTGACTAACTGACGGACTCTTTGACAGTTCAAAAGTGCCTGTAAATGGTTTAATTGAAATAAAATAAAGGCTTTTGAGTTTGAATTTGGATTTTTTTCTGTATTAGTCATGTTGTAATTTAGGATCTTTATCACAGACTACATAGAGTTATTACGTATATCTTTATTCATTTATTCTCTTTTGTCACTTTGACATAATTATTTATAAGCAACTATGTACGCACCCAAATTGAATATTTTTTTGCGGAAACGAGAACGAGTCTGGGCATAGCAATTTTTTTTTTTAATTGCACAATCATAAAGCGTCTCCTGAACTTTTTGGACAAATTATCAAAAAATAAAAAGAATAATCCAGTAGAACCAGAACAAAAATGGCAATTAAAATTGATGAATTCATAGCCGATACACTAATGGAATTAATTAATGGCGAAATATCAGTTGGATACGCATTAGAAATGTTAAGATAGTTTGTCGTAAATCATTAGTGGTTATGAATTCATGATTTTCAATATAGCTGTTATTAGGAGTATGTTTTTGTTCCCAAGGATGGAATTAGGTATTTTATTTGCTTTGAATGAGTAAACTTTCTTATATGACTGATGGTTTTCATTTTCTATCGATATAGTCAGATGTCCGGGAGAAATCCCTAATGCCATGGGCATGGGACCACGGGTAATTAAAATTACCCATGTACCCGGTAATGGGTCGATCCACCGGGACCACGGGTAACGAGTGGTTCTAGAGGGTCTCCTGACCGCTCCAAATATTTTTTTTTTTTGTATCATTAATATTGACTCCACTGTACTTTATGGACCGCGCCCGAGAAGCTTTTGCGTCTAGATGTCGTCATAAAGATGATTAAATTTGACCTTGACGTTCGAGACGTTAGACCTTGAAAATGGGGTGGGGTGGGGAATGACTTGCCTGTTTCCTCTCCTCCCTTCCACCTCCCTCTATTTTTCATTTATCAAATTCATATTAAAAAGACTATGTATCTCCGGCGGGGGGTAGTGGGGGTTTACTAACCCTCTCGTCTCTCCCCCCCCCCCTCACCCCTAACCCCTATCGAAGCGGCACATTCCTAAACGTTAGTACCTTTAAATTTTTATAAAATACACATCAAAAGTGTCTAGGGATCAAGTACATTTTTAACTATAAAAGAATATCCAATTACTTACCAAATCTAGTCTTCCAGACTGACTTCATACTTTAATTCTTATGTTTAAGGGTACACAAGTCGACGGCTCGAACTCGTTGGTGGGCTTGACTAATATGCATGCTAAATTAGTATAATTATTTATTTATTTGGATATTTATCAATTTATTTAGTGTAATAGACGATAATTTAGAACGAAAACGAGCGCGTACAATATCATGAACAGACCTTTGGGCGTATAGATATGATGAAAAAATTACTGGATGTATTTACTCAAAATAAAATTATTTGAACTGTTGAATAAATTATCTATCCCTGTACGGTTTCTATTTAGCCATTTTTTTTTTACTACATACGTTATTTAACTTACCCCCAAAGACCAGTTAAAAATAAAAATAGTGTTGAATTATCGAATTTTCGACGCTCATAACTTCCAAACCTACTACAACTAAAAACTTCTAATTTTGCTTCCATACAGGGCTAGATAAATGACAAGACAAATTGAATATTTGTATATTTTGACCGTACACCGTCAAACAGACGAGTGATCACCATACACCATACTACATTGGTATGGAAGATTGACTGATCCCTATATTTTGTAAAAATTAAGAAAAATTACAAATTTTGGGAAATTAACCTAAATTAATGTCGTCATTTAAATAGCAAACATATGGATTTTTAATTTTTTTATTGTTAAGATAATTTGGCATGCTTAAAATCTGTTAATCAAAATCATTTTGAGGAATGGCCGCCCAAGTTCTTTCTAACAAGTCAAAATGTTGTGGGGTATGCACGGCATCCATACTCGGCAGAGCTCTTCTTTGGAGCATATCCCATGCATGCGCAATTGGTTTGAGGTCTGGCGATTGAGCAGGCCACGGTAGAACGTTGATGCGAGCATCGGCAAGAGTGCGTGTTATGACTCTAGCCGTGTGTGTGGACGTGCATTGTCGTGCTGTCGTGCATTATTCGAAACGAATCACCCAACCGGCTTCGCAAAGGGATGATCACGTCTGAAACAATCCAAATACGGCCCAAACCATTATAGTTCCCTCTCCATATCAATGAACTTCCTGATAAAATTTCAAACGTTCTGGTCGTCCAGAGGTCCTCTAAACTTGAATACGTCTTGTATCCGGCCTCATACCGAAACGAGATTAATCGGAAAAGCAAACAATGCCAGTCTTCTTCCTCAAAATTTCTGCGTTCGCGAGCCCATTGTAATCGGGCCCTACGATTGCGGGGTGCTATAGGTGGAACTCTCAGCGGCCTTCGAGTACGCAGACCCACTTCACGTAAACTATTTCGGATGGTTTGGTCGCTTTTCAGCAAGCCTGAAAAGCTGTAGAGCCTCGTAGCCAACATCGTCATCGTCGTTCCATATCGATGCATTTTTTTAAATTTCCTATGTTGAATTGTAATGGTTTTGTAAAAACGCTATTACACACTTTTATAGGAATCCTGATTGACAGTTGATTTTCTAATTTTAATCAAAATTTAAAGAAAATTCTTTATTCAAATAGTGAAATTTACTAAAAAGAATCAATAGCGATCCAAAAAAGTTATATTAATAATCCTCCTCGGGGATACTCTAAAACGTACTTGATACCTAGACACTTTTGATATGTGTACTAGCTTTTGCCCGCGTGGAAGTCGGAAATATCCTACTACCGATATATATCCATATGTCGTACTACCGCCCGGGATTACATACCTAATAGCAGAGGAAAAGTTCATTGACTCCTACCGCTGCGACCGCGTTGCCGTCAACCATAATTATGTTGTATTTTTGAATCTTTTAAACAATTCATTTAAATGATACGATGTTAAGGTCAATTTTAATCTAAATTAAATGCCCAATTTAAATAACATATTTTATTGAATATGGATTGGTATAATTCTGGTCAAAATAGCTTCGGAAATAGCAATGACATTTTGATCAAATTCTGAACGATAAAAGTGGTTATTGTGGCTCAAAACCACTGTCTGTTGGTGAAAACCGTTTGAGTTTATCGCGTTCAGACAGACAGACGCGGCGGGGGACTTTGTTTTATAATATGTAAGGATTTATTTACTTACAAATATAAATACATATAAGTTAAAAAATCTGATCCAAAAGCCATGTTTAAGTTTTATTAAAATGAATAATAACTAGCTAGAGTAACTTCCATACTATATCTTCATTTAGTTGTGTTCAAATATAGTTTGGGCCATTGAACACAAAAAAGCAAACAATAAACAAAGATTTCTACAACTCAGATTATTTTAATGTAAAGAGGAAGTTAAATAATTTGTATGTTTTTATTTTAGATGACCATCACCTGGCACAATGTCAGCCTTTGATAAATTAAAACTTCTGATTTGGAAGAACTTTCTTCTGCAAAGAAGGCACAAATGGCAAACTATTTTCGAGATTGCATCACCTGTGATATTTTCTATGTTTTTAATATTAACAAGATGCCTAGTGGATCCTAAATCAAAACCTGAAATAAATTATCCTCCTTTTCTCCCAACTTATTTCAATATTAGTGGACGAAGTCTGTAAGTAAATTTTTCTTGAATGTGTCGTTTTTTATATAAATAAAACATAAGTAGCTAATGATTTACATTCTTATTCAGAGGCAATCTAACATCAGCAAAAACAGGAACTTTGGCATTCTCCCCTG
The DNA here is from genome assembly GCA_963853775.1 of Xanthia togata. Classification (NCBI taxonomy): domain Eukaryota; kingdom Metazoa; phylum Arthropoda; class Insecta; order Lepidoptera; family Noctuidae; genus Xanthia; species Xanthia togata. The sequence continues at coordinate 14,199,673 of OY970795.1, read as the reverse complement.
AAAACCCGCTCACTAGAAGTGTAACTAAAGATGCCATAGCAATGGTAGCTGATGACAATTTCAGCATACTTTTTGCCCTCCTGTTTGACTCGAATATTCTACCTCAACCTAAAGGCTATAAGAATGCAGAAGAAATGGAACTAGCTCTTACCCAACCTAATGCTATGAACCAAATTCTTGTTGGTATTCAGTTTGATGACAGTATGGCAAGTAAGTATGTAATCTATATATACAAAAATTATGCTACTCATTAATAAGCACATCACTTGAGAGCGGTTGGACCGATTATTTTTTTGTATTAGAATACAAAAAAATAATCGGTCCAACCGCCGGTAATTTGGACAGGACAACGTCAGTCGGGTCAGCTAGTTCATATTATATTGTGGGTTCACCTGTTTTGTAAAGGTATGAAGTAGACAGAATTTGTAAGTATAAATGTTTTACAGATGCCACAGAATGGCCGAACGACATAACGCTAACGCTAAGATTCCCGGCTGTGATGAGAACACCAATGGTAGAGCACCCTCTGAGAGCAAGTTGGAGAACCAATTTATTGTATCCGTTGTTCCCACAACCCGGGCCTCGAGCTCCAGGCGACATGTACGGCGGAAAAACTCCAGGTTCTATTTTTGCAAGTTATTTTATTCAAGTCTATGACTTATCACCCCTACACAGTAACGTAGGTCATAGGTAGGTACTTAATTATTTATTCATCGATCGATCGGAACTTCTTGTATTTGATTAGGTACGAAAAATCATACATTGATATGATTGTAAAGTGATTATTATTTAGCTCACACTTTCTACCTTCTAATAATAAAAAAAACGAGTAATTTGAGCAAATAATGTTGTCGAATGAAATGATGTACCATCGAAGAAGTTCATATCTATACACTGTAAGAACTATTTCTGCTTTCAGCGCTCGACGGCTATAAAACCGGGGCGGTAACAGATATGGTGATCTTGTTCACGGGATTTTGTTTTCAAACTGCTTAGATATGAAGTTCTTCGATAGTACCATATTACTTAATTACACGACTGCCCAAAAATAAGTGTAATGTTCTTAAATACGAGTAGGTAACTAGGTTTACCTACGTCGTGCACCGGTTCCGTAAATCGGTAGGATCACTTTCATCTTGGACTTTCTTTACTTATTTACTAAGGTATCATCAATTCCGCTCGTAGATGGATAGCTGCCAGCTAATACATAACTAACATCGTGACCTTTAACCAGTGACATATTAGGAAGTTTTTCGTTAGTAACACTTTTTTACGAATGCTATAGGTATGAACCGAGATTCAAGGCTAAATAAACCTATACCGATAAAAAATAAATAAACTTATCAGCAACATTGTCTTATGTAAAGTCGCGGGATTAATAAATTAGTTACAAAAACTATGACTAAAATAGCATCGTTTTAAAACTAGCTTGTGACGCAAAATTACCAGGAACTTACATACTGCGAGTAGGTACAGACGCCAGCACATCAACCTACTACAAACTGTCAAATTTCTGTAATAGATTTTCAACTTTATATCATAAGTATAAGGTTCAAAGTAGATTGGGAAAATTTGACAGTTCCGGGTAGGTTGACGTGCTGGCGTCTGTACATAAACAAGTCTATTAATAACTATGAAATAAACGTCGTTAACATCAAACTAAACAGGGTTTTGAATTTTTAGGGTACTCACCAGAAATGTTCTTAGCTGTCCAGCATGCTATATCTCAGGAAATCATAAAGCAGAAAACCGGGAAATCGGTTGGCACTAAGGTGTACTTACAACGTCTACCTCAGCTGGCATACAGGGAAGATCAACTGCTAGTCGCACTAGAAAGATTTATATCAATGATTATCATGCTCTGCTTTGCGTACTCCTTCGTGAATACAGTCAAGGTTGTAACCTTTGAGAAAGAGTTACAATTAAAGGTAAAAACTATGTATAAATTATTAGATAAAACATGTTTATCACGGCATCAAATCTTGCTAAAAGCATTTTCTAGTTTACTCAGATTAATACTTGCTTCGAGCTGTATGTAAATAGAAATATTTCTTAACAATCCCTATCTGTGTGTTGACAGGAAACAATGACAATAATGGGCCTTCCATCGTGGTTACACTGGCTGGCTTGGTTCATCAAACAGTTCTCGTTCCTTTTGATATCCGTTGCACTTATTGTGATACTATTTAAGGTAAGTTTATTGAGTCAATTTAATGGTCACGCTCTACCGTTACTTTCGTTATATAGATTCGGTAGGTAAACAATAACACACAGATCGCCGAAGTGGTTATTTAATTTAATCAGGAAATTCTCAGTTATACACAGTAGTGGGGTTCGAAATGTCGGTAGCAGGTGGCCCACCTACCTATTGGGAAACAATAACAATTGTGGGGAAGGGGGGGGGGGGGCTAAGGAAACCAATAATAGCCGGCTACCAACATTTCGAACCCCACTACTGTGTATAACTGAGAATTTCCTGATTAAATTAAACCACGAAACCAAACATTCTGTCAATTATAGATAATAAAAAAACCGGCCAAGTGCGTGTCGGACCACGCACAATGATGGGTTCCGTAGTTAGGATGAATTTATCGCAATAATAAAACAACTTTGTAATTGGAAAACCCATAATTCTCCCATACATTATGTATACTGTAATCCGCGTTAACTTGTAAAGCCTACTTAGCTGTGATAGTTTTCCTTTTAATTTCGTTATATATATACTACTGCCGTGAATTTGCTCACATATCTAAAACCAAACATTTAGCTGGCAGAAGGAGGGACACTTGACTCTAACAAAAATTAGCACTTTAAAGCTTAATATTTCGCAAACGGATCCCTGAATCCAAAAATAGTTTTGACAAACTCGCAATATTTCGAATAACTGACCTTTCCAACGACACCCCACACCATGGGATATATGAGAAAAACAAAACATCCCCACGTTACGTGTAGGGGAGGTACCCTAAAAAAAATACCCTAAACATTTTTTTCATGATTGTGTTTTAACACTGGCGGGGTGATTAAAATGTATACCCATGGCAAATTACAGCTTCAAAGTACAAAGAGTCTGAGCTAAGCCGCGGACAGACAGATGGACATGGCGAAACTATAAGGGATCGTTGCTTACTACGGAACCCTAAAAACTAGGAACTATCCAAACCAGATACAAGATACAATACAGATAAAATAGCATTTCATTACGAGATTTTTATCAATTCCGAATGCGTTATTTTCTCGGAAGTTTAAGATACATTTATTTTAAAATGATTATTGTAAATGTGTAGTACAAATTCCTATTCAAATTCCATTCCTGCTAAAATCTGTTGTATTCCAAAGATTTCATTTGTACATTCGACATTCGAGCGATTTACGCAGAAAGCTTTTGCAGGCAAGTTGACCACGTCACTGCAAGTTTTAAAATATGTTTGGACTAGTGAGTAGAATACGGCAACTGTACTCTCTGGCCTTCTGTTATTATTTATATTATTTTAAGGTCGTATCAGTTTTCTAACACAATTGATTGAGTTGTGTTCGGATTTCTTACCATTTTCTTTCTATTTCTACCTATGCATTAATATCTACTCAGTACCCACCTAAGTGTATCAGTGCATATCTTACGGTTAGCTTCAGGTGGGATCAGACTTAGAACAAACGAACCAGAATAGCATCAATTTTCTTGATATTCTTGACATTTTAGTATGGATATAATAGACCAACGAAAGAATGCTCCACTAACCCTATTTACGGAAAAATTTGGTCGAGTGGTGTTGGTATGAGCATTCGCTCGTTTGGTCTAAACCGTTCAACCGACCTTTACCTATGAATTAAATTTTTAGATACCATTCAACCGGACAGCTGCTGGTGATGGATATTCAGTACTTACGTTCACACCATGGAGTGTTCTTTTCTTCTTTATCATCCTGTTCGTGATAGCCTCATTAGCATTCTCTTTTATGATTAGCGTCTTCTTTTCTCGAGGTAAGGCAAGCATAAATAAATTACAGCAGTGCTATTCTGTAACCATCTCACCGTGAAAACTTAGGTGAAGTGAGTTGTCATTCCAACAGGGTGAGATGACACTGACAGCTCACTCCACGCTCACTTCACATGTTTTCACGGTGAAGTGGTTACGGGAATCGACATGCAGTTATGTGTTTCATATGCAATTTCGATACGGTCTCTTATTTTGAATGAAAAACATATTAATCAACAGCGAAACAAAGGTAATTTAGCTCCGAAACTCAATAGTGGACCAACCATTAATAGAGATCGTATTACTATCGCCAATATTGTAGAAGCCCATGTTGTGAAAATAATTGTAATGATAATGATGCTTTACAGCTAACACCGCCGCGTCCTTTATGGGCCTGGCATGGTTCGCGGCGTACTCCATATACATGCTAACTCAAGTACTATACGAAGATATAAGTCTGACAACGAAATTACTACTAAGTCTGATATCTAATACCGCTATGGGATATGCTTTTCAAATGATCATCATGTGCGAAGGAACTTCAAAAGGTATCTGCTGGCATTATGTATTTTATTAGAAAATTATGTACCTACTTACTTAATAATTATCTTTAAAGTTCTCGTTAATTCTCGGATATCAATGCGTTTAGCACTGATATCCGAGAATTATCCGACACAGGTAGGTATTCAATTCAACTTAAGTAGATAACTACAGATTTTAGTAGTCACATTGACCGGCTTACAAACCACCCCAACCAGTTTTCTGTAAAACATGGCAGACTGACCGGCAATAAGGTTAAGTAGGTGTATCATCTTGGGTCGAGACTAGAACTAGATGACCTTGGAGGAGATTTAAAATAGACACAAAAATAAACTTTAACCCCATATTTATAAACGCAGAGTAAAGTTATAACCAGTTAGCTTCATGATTTACCAATTTACCATTCATTTTTCGAGGTTTAAGTTTGGCATAACTTAGGTACTCCGTGTTGGTAGTATGTTAGGTAGTACCAAATTGAAAGTTCCTCCTTGGAGCTAAAAGATCTTACAATAACTGCGTACACACTATTACTAGGAGTGGTTTAAGTACTTCTAGCCCATCCTCTCATTGCACAGCAAAACCTACAACTACTCAACACGTCAGTGTTTTGACCTTCCTACTATCATATTCTATAAAACGTATAGGTACAATTTTACTGTTAATTTGAACACAATCTTAAATCGCTAAACAAAGAACTAAATTATTTAAATGAACTTCGACCGACCGCCGCGACTCCTACAACTACACACCTATTATTACCGACAATAGATGACTAATGTCGGTGTCTGTGAATACTCACCTATGCATAAAATATTAGTTAAGTTTTTTATGTATGTAGTGTTTTATTAGCGTCACATCTAAGGCGATTAACATACGGCACCGCGCACCGCCGCGGTAGGCGGTGAAGCGGATCTCATGTCGCATTGGCCTCTAATAAATCCGTAGATGCCTAACACACGTGCACCGCCCGACCGCGCGGTCGAGCGGTGCTCGTTTCTACCGCAAACTGCTCCTACCGCGCGGTCGAGCGGTGCCGTGTGTTAATCGCCTAATTCCAGTATGACACCCTTGCCTTGCGAAATTTCATTTTTAATTATTTATTTATTTAAATTACAACTGCGAAAGCCCTGATGTCTATTTTGATGTTATTTTTTCCAAAAATATAAATATAACTATAATGCATAGGTCTACAATGGAGCGAGTTCTTCACCCCCATCTCGTATCAGGATCAGCTACAGCCGGGCCATATCGTTCTTATGCTGATACTCGACACGATACTATACATGCTGATCGCGATGTACGTGGAAAAGATACGCCCGGGGCTCTACGGAGTCCCGTTGCCCTGGTACTTCCCGTTTACTAAGAACTTCTGGAGACCGAATAAGCGTAAAGTTGCAGGTTAGTTTAGATGTTTGTCATGTAAGTAATATACACTGTGAATTTTTAGTCACCGTCCAAATCTTGATATTATATTAATCTTTGGCGAAAATCATTGAATACGTGTTTTTTCTTTTAGTATCACTCAATACAAAAATATTGAGATATCACAAAGTTATTATATACCACGCAAAACGGATGGTAAAATTCTTTCGAGAAAATGATTTAATATGAAAATTTTACGTATCGTTTTTTTTTTTAAATCGAGTTAGTGAATCATGCCGAATGCCTAGAAAAAATTTGGACGGTGACTAAAAATTCAGCCTGTATACTCTCTTTTGAAGGCAATTTTACCAACACCTTTTAACTAATGTGTAGTACTCGTACCTATAGTTTTCTCTTTGCTGTGTTGTGGTTTAAATGCGAGTTTTCAGTTGGCGCTTTTCGAAGTGACGTTTATTTTCGGATTGTGTCTTCGATCATTACCTACATAAATGTAAAGTGTTTATGAAACTTGTAACGAATCAATGAATCACTTACGATCATCAAAGTAATCATTCAAACAAGGTCCGATATAATTGTAGTTGACATCACAAACATCTCAAACCGGTTTATTACGAATTAAGCGTTGAAAACTTACAACAAAAACGTGCGATTTTACATAAATAATAATTATAATACGCAGCCTGTATTGTCCCCACGCAGTGCAAAGGCCTCCGTTTCCTTTTTCTAGTCAACTCGATCCTGAGCCAATTTGGGCCACTCCAGTCGCGGACGACCCAAGCGTAGATATGGAGGGACGAACTTGACTCAGTAAAATAATAAAAAATAGTTGAATTGTTATAAATCAACTCTTTATTTATTTTCATACATTTTAAACTAAATTTAGTCTAAAGAAACAAAACAGAATCGTCTTAAAGTTTTAACAAACAATTAGCAGTCTTGAATTTTTATTTCTCTTTACTAAATAAACTAAATCTTTTTAAAGTTTGAAGAAATTATCAGTAGTCTTACCTACATTTTTATTTCTATAAATAAAACATTTTTTTTTAACCACATAAAATCTTAAAGTTTTTACTTTTTAAGAAACTTGTAGTCTTGCATTTCTAATTAAAAAAAAAAAAACAAAAAAAAACCGTCCAAGTGCGTGTCGGACCACGCACAATGAAGGGTTCCGTAGATGGGATGAATTTATACCAAGAACAAACTTAACAGTGTAGTTGAAAAACATTTTCGCCCATACGGAGTGTATGGAAGAACATGTTTTTTCAACTGCAAATGTAACGTAACGTACAAGGTGGTCGATTATTACTCGATAACTTGTAGAGCCTACTTAGCTGTGATAGTTTTCCTTTTAATTTCGTTATATATACTACTGCTGTGATTTTTTTCACATATCCAAAACTAACTATTTAGCTGGCAGGAGGGAGACGACTAACAAAAATTTGCACTGTTAAATTAATATTTCGCAAACGGATTCCTGAATCCAAAAATGATGTTCACAAAATCACAATCTTTTAAGACGACCTTTCCAACGATACACCACACCATGGGAAAGACGAGAAAAATATAAACATCTCCACTTTACGTGGTCCAAAAAAATTTTTTTTTCATGGTTTTATATTACCACTTTGTCGGCGTGATTAATATGTATACCCTGCCAAATCACAGTTATCTAGTACTATCAGTCTACTAGACCTAACAGTCTTTGAGCTAAGCCGCGGACAAATAGACAGACATGGCAAAACTAGGTATAAGGTTTCCTTTATTTACTACAGAACCCTTCTCTGTTTGTACTCCTAACTATCAAAGGCTTTCCAGCGCACACCTGCAGATTCTTATCGTAGGATGAGTAATTTATCAAACTACAAAAAGCGAATCGTTCAAGCATTCATATAATAAATCAAACAAATCGTGAACTTTACACCTCAAAATGGCGATGGATTTCTGTGACTAAGCAAGCGCTGTTGGATTCCGTTATCTATTGCACATTACTATGAAACGTAATATTTTCAGAGATAAATAGGAAGGATACGCGTGATCTGGAGTATAATGATGCACTGTTGAAGGTCGTACATGACCACGAAGAGGAACCAAAGGGCGTGCCCGCCGGCGTCAACATACAGGTAAGTCACGCGTGACGTGCCACCAAACATAATGTTATGTAAGTTTTGTACATTAGCTTCCTAAAACGCCAAATGCATTTGCCTCTATTAAAACTAAACACATGATAAAAAAAACAGTCTTGTGGTACAGATGCGGCACATAAACCTGCTCCAATCTGTCAAATTTGTTTAATAGATTTTCAACTTTATATCATAAGTATAAGGTTCAAAGTTGATTGGGAAAATTTGACAGTTTCGGGTAGGGTGACCTGCTGGCGTCTGTACATAGGTATCTACCTATTTGGTAATGTTAGGTCAGAACGTAATTCAATTAAGGGAATAACAAGTTACGGTGTTAAAATAACACCGCGTTTGAGTAACGTTTACACGGCAAGTTAAAGGTTCAAATGAAAACCTTAAACAGCGCAAGCCGATTCATTGAAGGCGTTACATAGCTGGCATATTATTGTGTGTTTCTATTGTAAAAAATCGTAAAATGAGGTCACAGATCAGAAATGCTGAATAAATTTTCAATATTTTTCTATAATAAATAAATAAGTACTCAACTATTTAGACAGCTTCTATGTTATAAAAACAATTATACCGTAATTAAAATGATCAGTTCCTCACATACCTATTTCACTTACAATACATTTTATACGACTTCTATGCGTTAGCCTTCAGAGTATCCGACCCATAATATCCGACACTTTAATAGCGATAAGTTCGTGCAATATAAACATCAATATGGTGTTCGTGAACATCAACGAAGAGACGCCTTAATAGAGGTTGACCTGTTTATTTAGTACCTTAGAAAAACTAAACGACATGTCCCTTCACCTCATCAAAATACCATAGATGTTTTGCTTCATTTTGCATACATGTGGATATAAATCATGCAGCTACTTTACTATGTAACGTAATGGGGTGATGTCTGATCTCCCAAAGTTCCAAGTTCCCCAAAGCTTTTATTATTAACTAAAAGTTGCAAGACTCTTTTTTGACCGAAATTGTGAATGGTACAGTCGCCGAATCAACTATTACGTACGTATTGTTTGATGTTATTTATTATTTATTTAATATTACATAAAAGAACCATTGTGGTAAAAAAAAACGTAATTTTTTCATTAAATTTAAAAAAAAAGCTAAATTTATTAACATTTTAAGCAATACTGATAAGTGATAATTATCACATATACAACGTGTTCTTTTTGATGTCCCTTAACTCTCAAGTCCATAGCTATAAGTCAAAATAATACGAAAAGTCCATATTTCGTATACATAATTTCGAAAATAACAACTAGACTCTCGATGTGTGTATCTAAGTTTCTTTGATAAGTACGAGTAAATCATTTTCATTCAAACCAATAATAATATTTAAAGCTAATTAAATGCGACGCGATTTTACATAAATAATCGTAACTTTGTCGAATTATTTTGTATAAAAAATCGAAACGAAAAAAAAATGATTGAAGAATAATTCATATGCCAGTTGATTCTTCGACATGGTCTCATTAATACCATAGAGTTATAGGATATCAAAAGGAACACATATATCTGAATAAATTCCTGACTCGACCCCTGGATACATAGGTACCTAACACACCCTGGATATATCTCGGAAACGTTTAAAAACACATAGTACAATAAGAAAATATATCTTCCAAAATAGGTTAATTTTTTACTAGTTAGGTACTGATTATTTTATGCTAACACTTTTGGACACATCAGTACGAAGATTGGTCAAGTGTGAACTTAACAAATAATTTAATTTTATGTTTTGGGGACATTGGGAATGAATGTGTGAAAACTAATTTTGGGGAACTTGGGGACATCGGGTATCACCCACGTATAAGATCAGTCACGAACCTTAACATTTAAATAACCAACTAAATAATATAGTAATAAAATATGATGTGTATGTTTTTGAAATAGGTAAGTTCTTTTTCACTCCACACTTCTCCTCAGGTAGTTTATCGACTAGATAAAAATGTAAGGTATTTTTCTTTCAGAATCTTACAAAAATATACAAGGGTCGTAAAAAAGTTGTCGACAATTTGAACCTGAGATTGTATGAGAATGAGATCACCGTGTTACTGGGTCACAATGGTGCCGGAAAAACAACCACTATCTCCATGCTTACAGGTTATTATTTATATATTGTGATTATTATAAGCACGTGCAGTTGGTACCTACCGGACTTTGCGCAGAGTGAGAGTTACACATTAAACCAGCGCTGCCACTGAAAACCAGCGCTGGGGCTCTGTCTCGCATAGGGTCCCAGCATTATGCTGAGAGATAGCCGTTTTCAAAAAAAAAAAAAAACAAATTTGTTTTTTTTGTGTTTTGGTCGGGAGATGCACAGTGCACATGCTCGTGCACAGTCAACACATACATAGGAGTATTATTTGTCCATGTATTTTGTTTGGACCATAAACGGTCAGTCACGTTATATAAGGAAAATATTTTTTGTTGCTCTTTATAGTTTTGAATGAATTTATACGAGTGCCTTTAGTTCATACAAGGATAATGTCATAATTTCAAAAACATCATCAATTAATCAGTATTATATCTAATTGCATAATTAAAATGTAACGAATTATTAAGGTTCATACAAGGATAATGTCATAATTTCAAAAACATCATCAATTAAACATATCTAATTGCTTAATTAAAATGTAACGAATTATTAAACCTATGGGAAACTCACTTCTGACATTGGCAGAATAGTCGACATCGGCCGTAACTGCCATTTAAAGAAAAGTAGAATAGAAGTTTAAACTGAATATTTGATAATTGGAGCAGCTCAATTTACGTCGCCGTCTGCGTAGAAGTTACTTTTCACTTGACAATGGTATAAAAGTTTATGAAATCGTGTTATGGGTTTTGGATAAGTGGTCGAAAACCAGTCAGTGAAAAATCGGATTAAGAATAAACCTTTTAAATGATTATTAAAAAAAAAAAATGAATATCACAAAAATCGTACAATAAGCACTGCCGTATTTTGATAACTTTGGCGTTAGTGAGAAGTCACAGTTTTCATATAAACTAATCTAAACCCAACACGATTTCCAGAACACAACCCTAAAAAAAAACAAAAAATATACTCTTTGGAGTCAGAATATTCGTCATCTGCTAGAGTGCCTAGAAGACTGACAGCATCGTAAGTAAAAATTGTATGTCCCTATTAGTAACTAGGTACCTAGTATGGAAAAAAATAAACCGTACTTAATTGTTAGCCATTACTATACCAACCCGGTATATTACTTAACCTTACAATCATGGTCGCGTTCACAGCAAACATACTCGTATGAGAAGGCCTAGAAAAGAATGTCGCTTGATAACGAGCAAAGACAGATCACTATAATTTTGTGCGATTCGGGTCATAGTGAGTTGATGATGCTCGACTGTAGTCTCCGTATGAATACATGACATAATTACAGAGAAAACCATTGAGAAGAGAAGGGTTAAGAACATTCCTCTAATCGAACACTAGTAAGTCAGCATTCGCGTGTTAAACAACTGCCCAATTACAGCCACTTGACTGTAATTTAGCTGTTCCGACTATCCACATCAATTATAGAAATTAATGTTTCTCCGTGTTTGTCGGTACAAACTAATGATGTGCGTATGTAGTAGGTAGATAGTTCGTATGCAAGGCGGATTTTACAATCTTATTTACAATACCCAATTTAGATTTGTGTTAAACGTTTATGATTCTGTTAACTTATTTTTCTTCCATTATATCTGTTCAGGCATTGTCCCGCCGACTTCTGGGAAAGCATTTATCAATGGCTACAACATAGTGGAGGAAACTAACCTAGCTCGCAAGTCATTGGGCATCTGTCCACAACACAATGTGCTTTTCCCAGACCTCACGGTCGCCGAACATATCATATTTTATTCAAGACTAAAAGGTGTACCGGATAGTAAATTAAAGGAAGAAGTAAATCACTTTGTTAAACTGCTGGAATTGGAAGAAAAGGTTAGTATTTTTTTTTTCAATGTATTTGTATTTTTTTTTCTCCGTAATAGGCTTCGGTAATAGAAATGACTTTGGTGTAGGGTTGCCAGGCCTAAAATAATAAAGCCGGCCTGAAAGCCTGACATAATATGGTTTTAAAAAGAAAATAATAATGATACTTTTATTTGTGTATATGTATAGTACCTACTGTTATTCATTTAAGACTTACTCTACTCTTGAGTGTTATTATGAATCACATTTTATTCTTACTAAAATAATTCGTAACTTTTTTACATTTATAGTACTTATCATTTAATAATTTATAATCAGACTTTTCATTTCAAATTATAGGTTGGTAACTTTCCAGTTTACAAAAGAGAGTTTGAGTTTTGTTGTCTCACTCGGGGCGGGGTTGACCAAAAGCCTAACAAAAGCCGGACAGGCCCGCTTATATATATTTGGCCGCTTTGGCTTGTATATATTTGGCCGGACACGATTGTAAAAAGCCGGACACCTGGCAACTCTACATTGGTGTATAGTTTTTGCCTCCACAACTAACCTCTGTACCTACCTAGACGTGGCGCCGATTCTCTTGTACACCGAATTATACTATCACTAAAATTCCTTACGAAATTCCTTACTTTTGGCTATGATAATCTTAAAGCTATTATGCAAAAAATAAACGCTTTATTGAAAAATAATTTCGAAGCAAGTAAAATCGAATTTGACAATCGCAACTCCACGTGGTTGCCCTACCCCGTGAATTTTTTTTAGAGTCGGAGGCGCGCTGTGTTGGCAGCCTTGGCCATATGAGGAACATGTAGATTAGTGTCTGAAATGGTCTTTTGAGGAAAGAACCACAGAGATTCAAGTGGACCTGTTCTTTCTATGCAAGCATTTGTCAGTAATCGTGGAGCTCAACTCAGAACTTAAGGAGCTCAACTCGACGAACAATACCAAAGAAAGGGCATTGGGTAGGCAGCATAACACCCAGAAACCCCTAAAACTCAACATGTAGGTAATAATTGTTCATATTTTCCATACAAAAACTCGACGTGTTTTAAATTTCCATTTAAAACACGTCGAGTTTTTGTATGGAAAATATGAACAAATTTCCATTTAAAACACGTCGAGTTTTTGTATGGAAAATATGAACAATTATTACCTACATGTTGAGTTTTAGGGGTTTCTGGGTGTTATGCTGCCTACCCAATGCCCTTTCTTTGGTATTGTTCGTCGAGTTGAGCTCCTTAAGTTCTGAGTTGAGCTCCACGATTACTGACAAATGCTTGCATAGAAAGAACAGGTCCACTTGAATCTCTGTGGTTCTTTCCTCAAAAGACCATTTCAGACACTAATCTACATGTTCCTCATATGGCCTGACCAAGATTATGTCTGGACTTCAAAAGAGACTGTGACCTCTGAGTTTGTTTCGGTCTTTCTTCTCATAGTAGTCAGATAGGAAACGCCGAACTCATCTAGCTAATTTTGTAAATATTTTTTTAATATGACGACCGTTTAAAAGTGATTGCTATATCCTATTTACAGAATTACCAATTTCATTTCATAAAGGGAGTCGGAAGTTTTTATTATTTTTGGGATAGGACACACCTTTTTCGAGATATAAGCAAAAGAAAAGAAGAAAAAGATGTAGTACTGTTTTTGCACCTGAAGTCGAGATGTTCATGACAACTAATTATATTCCAAACCTTTTTAACCGCGATTAAAAATAGTCAGGTTTGGTTTTTAACAATCAAAATTTTAGGTGAAAAACGTCAAATAAAGAATAGCAAAATTGCCATTTTCACTAAATTATTAACTCAGTGCCATCTTAATGCTGTTTAACTAAAGTTTGTATTGTTAAGTTGTGTCACTTTAGTCTATTTCAGAATGGGAAATCGTCGTTTGACAAGAATAAACTAAATTTTAGTCTTGTTTAGAGGCATTTGTGGCAAGAGAATCAGCACCAATGACTTCACGGAAAAATGAAGCAGTTGTGAATGAGTTGTATGTTCACGTATTTTCCGACGACGTAATTATTGATCATTGCAACTGACGTTATCACGCGAATACTAGAACTGTAAACTGAAATTTTCTGAAGCAGCTTGCACCTTGTCTTGTACGTAATAATAATGAAGTGGTTATAATATTAAAATGTCGTAACGTTGTCAGCGTGACGTGACATCAAACAAATTGTCGGGGGGTCAGAAGCGGCGGCTGTCGGTGGGCGCGGCGATGTGCGGCAACTCGCGCGTGGTGCTGCTGGACGAGCCCACGTCCGGCCTCGACCCCGCCGCCCGCCGCGCACTCTGGGACCTGCTGCAGAAGGAAAAGAAAGGTTTGCCTTACAACACTCCTGGATAAATTAAATTCTTTTGAAACTCCGCAGCTGTGATTGATATTTAACCCTGTATCATTGGTGGCAAAAGCGGGCCTTTAAAACTGTACCTAAAGTATCGTCGAAGATGTTTACATTGCGCATGCTTTAGGACAACCATTTCAAATCATTTCTTACCGTATAAGTTTACGTAATACAGAGAACGAGTAGGTGCCACTGTCTAAACCATTCAACCTGTTTCAATAAAGAATGCTGTTGCTATGTGCAGGAGTTACTAGGCATAACCGCGAATGTTAAGAACGTGGCGACCGTTGAATTGTCCATAAAAACGTAATATCTAAATCATTTGCAATTTGAGCATATTTCTACCATATTATGTTGATATTCCGATTTAGACAGTATTTATCTAGGCTTGTACATCTTTTTTTTCTCCAAAAAACTTATCTTAATTAAATGAAGTTTAAGCGAATTGAATTTCGCATATTTTAACAGCGTTAATGGCATGTTTTCGTATTGTTTTTCTGTATTGTAAACAACAGTATTTGTAATATTGTTTCAGCAGAAGAATAGCTTATATTAAGAAGATACAAACTTGAAAAAAAAATGGAAAAGCATTAAGTTTTCATTCATCATTTTCGGTATTACGGAACACATCCAAATTTATCATACATCTTCGATTAGTAGTGCTATAGCGTCAAGTAATATGTAGTTGTCAATGTGCGTGTGGTCGTACTTCTCATTCTCACTGTAGGTGTAGGTATATCGCTCCAACAGGCACTCGCACTACCGCAACGTGCTTGGTTGAAGTTCGTTCGGGGTGGTTTTTGTCAGTATTAGACGTTTAGGTACTTTACTGTGCTGTACGTGCGTACTTATTTATTTGCTAAATTATATTGTATTATTTTGACACTACTGACCTATTTTATTTTTATTGGAACCGGAGTAAATTGGTAGAATCGTCACGTAACGGTAAAGACGTCATGGTCTATGCGGCTTCCCTCTGAGAAAGTGGGAATTTGGTCAAAATGAAAATACAAAATGGCGTTTGCGTACATTTTCAAATTTTTCGTCATAGGTGTCGTTTTCATTGTTTTTGAGGGTGTTAAATAAGAATAAGAATAATTTATTTAGCAAAAAGAAGTAATACAATGCATGTTACGTTATTATGATATTACATTTGTGCTCATTTTTTTGTGAAAAATGTCGATAGTAAGGACAAAATGTATATCCAAGAGGTCGGTAGCGAAAATTTTATTGTTTTAAATTATACCTGAAAAAGAACTTCGTTTCTGACGGGAGTCCCCAGACCGCACAGACCGCACACGTTTTTTTTATATATTAAAAACCAAATTATTAAAATAAGGCCATTTTAATAGGTAACATTTGCCGTCTGTCAGTTAAGTGAAAGCAAATCGTAAAATTACTCATATCGGTCATTATTACAATAAATATGTAATCGTAATTGAAAAAAAGTTAAGCAATTGTGCAGTTCTAACAAAACGAAAAAATATTATTTTATGCCCGCCGTTACAAGGTTACGTTGTTGAATTTTGATGAATTGTCAAATGTTACCTATTAAAATGGCCTTACTTAACACTTACAGTTTGCACCACACATACAAGTTATCGGTCAATACTAGTACATACATTATGTACTTATCATAAAATTAGGTTAAATTACATAAAACTACACAATTAGTTGAAAATAAATAAAATTAAACAAAATTAGACAAAATTGGAATAAAATTACTAATAAAAAGTACTGGGGAGTGGCAATGAACTCCAGATATCGGGTAGCTGCAGTGTTCAGGAATCTCAACCTATGCTATAAACTTGGATTTAGGTTTGTCTTGTGATTTGGTACATTCTTACAAAACAAATCGCAAATAAATATATCCAAGTCCGTAAACAAAACAAAGGTCTTGTTTTGTTTACGGACTGGGATATATTTATTTATGATTTGGTTTGACTGTCTAGTGGCCGCAAGCACTACTGCTGAGCATGAAGTCCTGGGTTTGATTCCCGGGTTGGAAAAAGTGTTATTGGGATTTTCCATCTGGAATTTCTCAGTAGCAGCAGTAGTGCCCGGTTGATGGCAATAGGCTCGCCCCCTATTACATGGGACTTAAACATAACTGGCGAAATGTGTATAGACCTCTGCCTAACCCTTCGGGGAATACAGGCGTCTGATTACCATAATTGTTTTTTATTTATTTGCATGCGGTCGATAATATATGGTCACCGTACACGACTTTATCACGTTTCGACTGATTGTTTTTTTAAATGATAAATCTCTGAAGTAAGAACATAACTAAATAAATGGGTAAGTATTCAAAATCTGTGCTTATTTATTATTTTTATTATTCTTAGCTCGGAACGCTGTTATTTACCTGAATTTACGGACATCGAGTAAATAAAAATTATTGGAATATTTGTCTTTTACTAATGCAAAAACTAATACTTTGCATACACTTGACTCTTTTTTAGTAATAACAATATTTTATTTAAAGTTTAGTAAAAGGAATACTGAAATAATACAGAAGAAGCCCGGCTACGGCAAAGCAAAAAGTAGGGTAATTAAAGTTAAGAGTTGAGACCACCCTAAAGGAAATAATTAAACATATACAGGCATAAATAAATACAATAATAATTACTATACCAGTAATTTATATTCACGCGACGTGCGTGCAACAACTCCAGCACAGTATAAATAAGTAACAGTAATAATAAGTCTTCATAGAAAAAAACGAAACGACGCGTCTCAAAATCTCAGTGTACTTATACCAGTAGTACGCAATAGTCTCGACGGCACGGCAGTTACGCATGGACACGGAAGGTTTATCTACCGAGCGGCCGTAGTTAATAAATAAAAAAAACTTTTTACTAATAATTAAACCGACGAAAAAAAACTGAAAAGCGAAAAAAAAACGGTTTTAGTGTAACTAATAATAATAACAGATCCAGGGGAATGATGAACCTGTATGGATTAAACGGGGAATATTCCAGGGCGATAGTTTGAGTCCACTTTGGTTCTGCTTAGCCCTGAATCCTCTAAGCACACTGCTGGAGGATTCAGGACTGAGCTTTCGATTGAAGAGAGATGGTCAGGTCATATCTCACCTCCTCTACATGGATGACTTGGAACTCTTTGCCCTCAACAAATTGCGACTGATGATTCCTAAACATCCTTCATCAAATCGGTCATTCACGTCTGTCTGTGGACTACAATAGATATACTAAAATGTAAATTTTAGGTAATTTATTATTTTATCGTCTTGGCTGAGTCGTTACAGTGAAACAACCTATTACAATAATTATTGTGGGCAATGACCAAGCAGAAAATATCCGAACTACAATGTGAACTTTTAAAACGCGTTTTTGTATACAAGTACGCGGCTTCAGATCGTAGCTAAAAATTCAGTATAAACATTATAAGATTCAGAAAACCCTCCAGGGTTTTGAAATAATTGGGCACGCCACTATTGCGGCGATAAGTCCTCTCTTTGAGGAGTGACTAGAGAGGCGCCACGGCGTGCTCATCTTCCGCCTGACGCAGGTCCTGACCGGACACGGTTGTTTTGGGAGGTTCCTGTTCCGTATCAGGCGGGAGGAAACGCCCGGGTGTCATCACTGCGTGGATCGCCCGGAGGACACGGTGGAGCATACGGTGGAGGTCTGCCCGGCTTGGGTAGAGCACCGCCGTGTCATCGTGGAGGTGATCGGCGGCGGGGATCTCTTGCGTCCGGCCCTAGTCCAGGCCATGGCACAGAGCGAGAGGGCATGGGTGATTGGACGATTCCTGCACATCTCCGCTCAGCTTCGCTCGTCTCCGCTTCTGTGGAAACGCACCCTAAGAGTCTGACACGCCCTCCCGCTCCGCCCAGAGCGGGAGAAGTCGTTTGATGATCTCCCAAACAAAAAAAAAAAAAGGGATTTGAAATATTGACAGATTGTGTAGACTATCGCACACCATATAAACAACAACACACTCACCCTCACTTCTACTCTGCATTATTATATTGCTTACTAACTTTAAGTGTATTTTTTTGTTATATTTTGTAATTCTTAATTTATTTTGGCTAAGATGGTTGGAACAAATGTCTCTCAGTGTATTTTGTGTTGGGCGTTGTATTAATTTATTATGCCCTTATTCTAGAAGGATACTATTAGACACGAACCTTGCATTCAAACTAGATTGGAGTAAAACAAAAAACCTATAAAGAATCGAGATTCAAAACTGAACATCGTATCAGAATGCGGGAATTTATGGAGTGATACAGTCCATCACTAAATGTTGTTATAGGCCGGAGGCTCACATTTGTCAATGAACTGAATACCAAATGTAGAGTAATAAAATACAGAATTTAATTTCAATATTATTATTCCCTTTAGTGTGAACGAAATATTACTTTTATTTAAAAAAAAACCCTGAAGTAATGTTTTAAGCCATAAGTAGGTATTTTATATCATTATAATGTTTTTTAGAGTGTCATTAAACTCATTACTTATAGCAGCCTTATTTTTATCTCGGTCCCTTTTCATTGTAATGATAATTTAGTACCTACCTACAAATATCTCAATTTATTTTACATTTAAAAACCATAAGTTATGTGAAAACATTTCTCACAAAAGTTATTATTATGTTCAGGTCGAACAATGATACTCACGACACATTTCATGGATGAAGCAGATATTCTGGGCGATCGAATAGCTATCATGTCCGGAGGTCGCCTGCAGTGTGTCGGAACACCTTACTTCCTTAAGAAACATTACGGGATCGGCTACAAAATGACCATTGTGAAGGGGGAAGACTGTGTTGCGGATGATGTCACCAAATTTTTCAGAACTTACGTACCTGATATCAAAGAAAACACTAACATAGGTAAGAAAAGAAGTATGACTAAATCAAACCTGTCTCTGTAAAAAATATGTATTTAAATTCTGCCTTGGTACAACAATTTACAGTTACCTAGTAAACTTAATTCATATCCGTAATTTTGTAAGTATCAGTTATTTTAGTTCAACAATTAGAGTTCAATGCCCGTATTATGTATTGTATTACCTCTTTTTTCAAGGTCGCTATGTGTGATTTTACTTTATGATTTGCTCTTATACAGCAGTATTTATTTTCAGGTTCGGAATTAACATACATCTTGCCGAGTGACAATGTTAGTAAATTCCCAGAAATGCTGAAAGAATTTGAGGCAAAACGACAATCACTGTGTGTTTCTAGCTATGGACTTTCTGTTACTAGTTTAGAAGAAGTTTTTATGAAGTACGTATTAACATTCTTTAACATCGGCTTGTTTATTGACTTCTTTAGCAATAAGAAGTAATCCAACTGGACTTTTAATAGGGCAGGTGCAGAGGATGTTGAAATGTCGTCGGCGAAAAGGAGAAGCAGCTCCGGACCATATTACAATGACTGTGCCATAGCACCTCTAGCTAATCCCCACAACCTAGGTTAGTTTAAGAACGTAGTCTCGTAGTCTTTGTTCTCTTTGTCTTTTTTAAACATGTCAGACTACGAGTCACGTTTTACAATATTTACATTGTTTTTCAGCGGACAATGAACCGATACAAAAAGTGCGCGGATTTAAACTTCTCAGGAACCACATAAAAGCGATGTTTTTGAAACTGGCCTACAATTCGATGAGGAATAAATTGACTGCCATAATACAGTTTGTGACGCCAATAATTAACATAACAATATCTGTGGTTATAGCAAGATCTTGGAAGTTTTTATCCAAACTGCCACCATTGACCTTAAGTCTAGAGAGCGGCTTTGCGACGACGCAGACTTTGATGTCTCAAGCAAACTTAACTGACGGAAGTGTTGAAGCTAAGGCTATGATGGCGTATAAGAACTACTTTAAAACCTCTACGTACCCAGGAATGTCGCTTACTGACTTAGGGACGACACATGTAGGGAAGTTTTATCTGAAACTGGTAAGTGTCATATTTATTATACTCATACTAGATAACTCTTAACTGACTCCTCATGTAACCAAGCATCAAATAATAATGGTTCTGAGCTCTATGCTGCCTCAGATATTGAGCTCCTGAACAACCGCACTTTAACTCAAAAATAACGTAAAAAATAGTTTCTATTGAGTTTAATATGAAACTCTTGTGTTAGAGCGAAGCTGACCTCGCCAGGGTGAGAAACGAAGTTCCTATTGGAGCGACGTTTGGCGCTCACAACATCACTGCTTGGTTCAGCAACTACGGGTACCACGACTCGGCGATATCTCTCGCACATGTCAACAACGCGATCATGGCCGCTCTATCGCCTGGAAGTACCTTGAAGGTCGTCAACCATCCGCTACCTTACGCTATTGAACATTTGGTAAGTGAGATTTTTGGAATTGGCATATGACTGAGCAATTTTTACTTCAAAGTGAAAATGATTTCTCTTTCTGCCTTTTTTACTATCAAAGCACGAATTATTCCAGTGTATCTTCTCTCTTAGTGACACAGACAGACCATCTTAGGGCCTAAATTATTGTGCATTCAACATACCAGTCGCCCAATTGAATGTATTTGGGTCAGACTTTAATAAGACGGTGACATTCTATTGTCTCAGTATAGGTTTAATTGTATATCGATTCGTGATAGTGCTGTGTTCTTCTTTCATGAGCAAACAGTCGTACAGTTTGTTTGGCATTGTAATAATCTGTTACAATTTAAAGATTATATATGTAATTGGTTTCAGGTCAAGGTGATGGCTTCCGGCAGCAGTATGGGATTTCAGTTTGCATTTAACATCGGATTTTGTATGGCTTTCGTCACTGCCTTCCTCGTACTTTTTGTTATTAAGGTAACGTCGATATTGATTATTAATTACCAAACACAAGTAATTTAATTATACTAAAACCGTATTTCTTGGGTTAAGGTAAAGGTTACACTTGATCAATGAAGTCTACTTTGTACTCGGTAGCACACCTCTGCCATCTGTAGGTATTTTCCTAGATTTAAATCCACCACGGGTACGTGAAACGAAAGTCTTAGACTGGCCAAAATCGTGTTATCTCGACCCAAATTAAATTATGTATTGTAAAACATCACCCAGACACATTCTGGATATAGCAAAAATATTCACCGAAGCTCTAAGATCCTCGGGCCAAGATAGCACATTCTAATTTCAAGAATAGTAAGAATATCTAACAGAACATATGTTTGAGGATAATGCATACTTTTCGAAAGCTGATTCTACATATTCTCTCCGTTGCCAGGAGCGCATAAGCGGCGCGAAGCTGCTCCAGCGCGTGTCGGGCGTGCGGCCCGCGGTCATGTGGGTAACGGCGTTCATATGGGACTGGTTGTGGCTGTTCATGGTCTATCTCTGTATTGTGTTCACTCTCGCATGCTTTCAAGAAAGCACACTAGCTACGACTGCTGAATTAGGTCAGTTGAATGAAATATATTCGAATCCTAACTCAGAGGGAAGTATTGTAAGTTTTAATTCAAAGTACCTACTTTTAATGACTATAATCTATTGCAGGCAGAGTACTTCTAGTCTTAGTAGTGTTCTCGGTGGCGACAATACCAGTACATTACCTCGCATCATTCTATTTCGAAGCCGCCGCAACGGGTTTCTCGAAAATGTGTTTTATGAATATATTTACGGGTGAGTAGATAAAATATTCGAGACATACGTAACAGTAAAACATGAACAGCTTATTTGAATTTAGTTTACACAATAACACCATGAAACCGATCTTGAAATTTATCATTCTTGTATTTTGGGAATGGCACAGAATTCACAAGCTGTATTCAATTTAAAGCGAATAATATACCTATTCATTGTTTTTATTTCATCAGGTTGCATGCCATTTTTAATCACCGAATTATTGAGATTACCAGAAGTAGGCAGTCCGTTTTACGCTCATCTGTTCGACTGGATTTTTTCTCCGTTGCCCATTTACTGCATCAGTAGAAGTTTCAGGTAATACATTTGTTATTTTAGTGTTAAAAAGAAATTCTGATCATCCACATATTGGGATAAATACTTGAAATAATCAACAATAAAAAAAACACGCTTTATTCACGCCGTATCAAGCGCTAAACTTGTAGCTGCTGTTTTATCTGCACAAGTAGCAACATACTAAAATAAACTTATGCACAGCTATTGTTTAATTGCCTGGCACTTGGTTGCTTAAGCTCTCATTAAATACCAATTACTAACTTGTATACATCAATGGATATACGGTAAAAATATCAGAAGAAGATAATTCCTGAAGATATGAGCTTCACAAAGCAAGTTCCTTGTGTCCCATTCTAATAAATTGTCGTATTTACGAGTATAAGACCGATAAGACAGTCCTTTTCATAGACACTGGATGTGTCACTTTGATGTGGAAGTCCATGTGTCAATTTGATGTCGTTTGTTTTATTTTTGTGTTTTAGTAACATAGGTCATAAGTACTTACTAACACAAATATGGATGATTCTGTAATGGATATTCTGAAATTAAGTAATTATATATATATAAGCAGTGGAACCGTGTCACTCGTGTACTTGTTCCGTAGGGACATGAGCGTGTCGTCGTTCCAAATGCTGGCGTGCGACGGTCTGTGCAACCAGCTCAACATCGACAACTGCACGCGGCACACTATCTGCCAGCAGCTCAACCTCTCCGTCTGTTGTAGTAAGTGAGTCTTGTGGGTGCGTGTTATGTACTGTAGTGCTTCAGTATGTTAGCTTGCTACAGTGTAACGTTGTCTTCTTATGTTTCCTGCGCGAATGAAATTTCAAATGCCGCAGGGGCGAAATGCGTTTTCCAGATCCACCGCTGACAACAAATTAAGATGATTTAGCCATAACCCTAGTCGGCACGAATGTTCGTCCGATAATGTAGCCGCAGAATGTATTTTGATGGCAATTTAAAAAATGATTACGGGATTGGCTCCGTGTATTGCATTGTCAGTAGTATCCATAAATTCATGTAACACCAGAACGTTGATGGAGATGCTAAACAGAGTTTCAACTTTTGTGGAATTGAAATATGTTAGTCTATTCTCAATGCTGTCGATGTCTGCTTCCAGTTTATGAATTCTAAATAAGAGCATTGGTGTAGTTATCATACATCATCAATGTTATGTGTCATCTAACCTATACTACCTTACTACTAGTATCTCTAATAATACTTATTAGACTGGTTTTACTCGTTTTCTCAGTCGACGACAACCCTTACATGCAGTGGAATGAGCCCGGCATCGGAAGATATCTGTTCATGATGAGCATGGTTGGGATAACATCGTTCACACTGCTGCTGATCAAGGAATATGAGCTTTTGAACAAGGTATGTTGATTCAAGTTACGATTACTATCTTCTTCTCATAATAAAATGGATTTTCAAATTTTTTTTAAAATTTTGGCCTTGGAAATTGGTGTAGAGTCCATTCGCGTTAAGAAAATAATGAGTCATCGTTGTCGCCCCACTATTCAACCAATCAAATCGCAACAAATTAGAAAGCTGACCATTGACGGCAGATCCTCATACGAAATGCTTATGTCTTTAGCGACACGATTGATCGAGGGGTGGGGTGACAACGATGACTCACTATTTTCTTAACGCGAATGGACTATAGGCCCGTTTCCAAGGCCAAATTTAAAAAAAAAAATAGCTTATCATTGAACATGCTATCTCAACCGCATGTCTAAGTTTTCAAGTTGTCGGGTAGATGTGATCTTCCGCATTAGTCAAACCTAGCTCTTGAATATACTATAATTGATTATCCTTATTTTTCATTAAGGTGTTCTACTCTTCGAAGCACCAGCCGACGCGGCCCTTAGTGGAAGAAGACAGTGATGTGGCTAAGGAACGCTGCGAAGTGCAAGCGCTGACTAGAACGCAAGTGTCGCAGCAAAGCCTCGTGTGCAGGGACCTCACCAAGTTCTTCGACCAATTCCTCGCTGTCAACAGGCTTACGTTTGGTTAGTTTAATTAGACAGGGTGGGATAAACATCGCATCGACAAAATTATTATCAATATCCTACTATTAAAATATTGTTTTCTGAGCACGCAGCCTCTCGGCTGGACATGATTTTATGAACTAAAATGTTGGCAGTGAATCCCGATAATCGACTAAGTGGTTCGCGAGTTATAAGCGCACTAACAATCAGACAGGGAGCTTGCGTTTTATAATAGGTAAAAAAATTAAAGGTAAGGTGCGTCTAATATGGAAACGTTACCTACTTCCCCTCGACTCTCATAGGTTCATAACCATCATCACATGAATCTGTTTCGTTGTTCATCAGCGGTGCACAAGGGCGAATGCTTCGGACTGCTGGGTATAAACGGCGCGGGCAAGACGACCACGTTTCGTATGTTGACGGGCGACGTACACATCTCGGCTGGCGACGCATTCGTTCACGGACTCTCCATCAAGACGCACCTACAAGACGTCTACAGACACATCGGTCAGTCAAACTCAACAATTAATTTTTTTATGTTGTTATTTCCTGCATTGATCACATGACTTTAACTATTCACTATTCAGCAATTTGATCGTCGTATTGTTAAAGCGTTTGTCGAACATTTAATTTAGTTTCCACCGCAACTTCAATATTTAATTACCTGTTAAATGGTAAAGGTACCATTCCATATTTTCGTGCGCTGACATCCATATAATACAAGAAATTACAATATACAAGCCCGCCGTACTCCCGTCCCGACCCGCGCCCGACAAGCGCCCGCTTTGTGTGTGTGTTGAGCTTTAACAAAATCTGTAGTGTACTGTATCTTATGTATCTAGGACCTATTAGTCCGTGAGCCAGATAGTATATTTTGTCAGTCATTTCCTCTCAAGCGATAACTTGTGAAATGCTTCAGAGTGTTGTATTAAACAGCATGGTGAACGTCAGCTGCCGTTCCGCTGCAGCGGCAGCCTCTCAATCATGTAAAAAAAAAATGTTTTCAATCATTTCCTCCCGACTGAAAATTTGTTAAATGATAGTTAAGCAATTATTCGATGATAAAAAAAAGTCAGCTGGCCGTACCGTGGTGGATTGTACGTCGGATGGTCACACGAACATGCAAATAAAAAAAAATCGTTCAATGATGTCCTCTCACTTGAAAATGTGTCAGATGATAGTTTACATGCTATTTTGAATAAATAAAAACGTCAGCTGGCTCTATGTTGGTGGAAAGGTCGTCAACATAGAGCCAGCTGACGTTTTTATTTATTCAAAGTTGCTTGTCAAACTATCATCGGACACATTTTCAAGTTAGAGGAAATGACTTAACTACAGTTATTCGCATTACGCTTTATGTAAGCGCCCTTATCAATAAATCAAAATTCTCATTAATCAATTAGCAACGTTAAAATTTATAATTATTAAAATAGATAAAATAAAACTTAGATAAATATTCATTAATTAATCAACTTTTCAACGAAACTGAAACGTATATAAGATAATATAGTGCGGGAGCCAGGCGTGAACGTCGATCGCCTATTTCAATAGTGCAATTGTTATTTATCCAACAAGTGAGGAAAGTTCGTTTTTCCTATGAGTTTTGATTTTGAGTCTTGAGCGAACGAAGGATTGAAAAATAGAATCACGAGCGCAGCGAGTGATTATAAATTTCAATCCTGAGTAAGCGAAAGACTCAACAAAACGAATAGCAAATGAACTTGCTCACATGTTGCATACAAAACTTTTCACCACTCCCAGTAAGAAAGTATTCAGTCATCATAGGTAAATAAATTAAATAGACACAAAGCAAATCAAAATAATTCTTTATTTTTTAAAATACTTTAAAACTTTACATAAAAAATCAGGCAAGGTTAGTTTCTGAACGGGATCATTACTTTCCTCACTGTTCAATCAGTGAGGAAAAACCAACTTTCCTCACTGTTCAAGCAGTGAGGAAAAACCAACTTTCCTCACTGTTTTCGTAGAGGAAAGACACTACTTTCGTGCGGGAGTGGTGAAAATTCTATTTCACCTCAGCACCTCAAACAAGCAGGTTTTGCTGTCAAAAAACAGTGAGCAAAATTCGATTTTGCTGCGAGCGTGAGACAAAGTAACTTTTTAATTTTTTTTTTTAAATGCCGACAGCAGTGTTGAGTCTACTCACAAAATTCTAAAGATTTAAACTTCAATTAGTTTTGTCACTTTCACTTCGATAGGAAAAAAGCGAGATAGAAACAAATCATTCGAAGTTCGATTTCAAAATTCCATATCTACTTAATAGGCCCAAAAAAGAAACAAACAATAAAACGTTCGGTTATTCTTAAAACATTAAAATTGAAAATCATCTGGTTTTATTTAAATTTTGTTTTATTAAATTTTTGGAACGAAGTTCTTAAGCGGCTTGGGGTAAGAGTGCAGTGGCAGATATCGTCACGCGAAAAGGCGCTTGCGACTGTCTTCTTCTAATTCAAAGAGAAAGAAAGAGATAGTAAGTGTGAATTTGGTCGAAATGAAAATCCAAGATGGCGGTTGCGAAAATTTTCACATTTTTCATAATGGGTGTCGTTTTCATAGTTTTGAAGGGTGCCAAAGCCGACCGTGAGGTCAAAATGTAAATCCAAGATGGCGGCTGCGAAAATTTTCATATTTTTCATAATCGGTGTCGTTTTCATAGTTTTGAAGGGTGCCAAAGCCGACCGTGAGGTCAAAATGTAAATCCAAGATGGCGGCTACAATTTTTTTTAAATTTTTCTTCATGGGTATTGTTTCTATGGTTTTCAAGGTTGCTAAAGCCGATAGTGAAGTCAAAATGTAAATCCAAGATGGCCGCTGCGAAAATTTTCAAATTTTTCTTCAAGGGTATCGTTTCTATGGTTTTCAAGGTTGCTTAAGCCGATAGTGAAGTCAAAATATAAATCCAAGATGTCGGCTGCGAAAATTTTCACATTTTTCGACATGGGTGTCGTTTTCATAGTTTTCGAGGGTGCTAAAGTCGATAGTGATGTCAAAATATAAATCCAAGACGGTGGCTGCAAAATACGAGGTGATGAAGCTTATGTAAAAAAAAACCTTGTCCGATCCGAAAATCTGGGGAAAATGGGCATATGGTACTGCAGTAACATTACAAAACAGTATTTTTTTTATTATTAATGATAGTAAAAAAGTTATTGGTATTTAAAATTCACATTTTTAGTTCCAAAATTACCCCAAATCCATAAAAAAATTGCAAAATTCATAACTTATGACTTTTAGACACCCGCTAATCGACGGCCGCCGCCCGCACCAAATGTAAAATTTGGTCAAATTCACAATTGAAAAAAAATGTAGGGATTATTTTTTCTTTTTTCCTGAAAATTTCCACATAAATATGCTAACAGTACGATACCTAACAACACCCTCACGGATCGGACAGGGTTTTTTTTACATGTTTTATGTTCTCGCTGCTGAGGTGAAAAGTTGTATGTGTTACACGAGAGCAAAGTTATTTGCATCTCGTGTCTTTGAATCCCTCGCCGCGCTCAGGATTCTAACCTAGAATCACTCGCTACGCTCGTGATTCAATTATAGAATCCTTCGCTTACTCGGGATTCAAAATCAACACTCGCAGCAAAAAACAACTTTGCTCTCTTGTTGCACAAATGACTATTTCACCACTCCCGCACGAAAGAAGTGTCTCAGCACCTCAAACAAGCAGGTTTTGCTGTCACAAAACAGTGAGCAAAATTCGATTTTGCTGCGAGCGTGAGACAAAGTAACTTTTTAATATTTTTTTTAAATGCCTCTAGATCTCGAACTAGATCAGTGTTGGGTCTACTCACAAAATTCTAAAGATTTGAACTTCAATTAGGTTTGTCACTTTCACTTCGATACGAAAAAAGCGAGAAAGAAACAAGTAGATTCGAAGTTCGATTTCAAAATTCCATATCTACGTAATAGGCCCAAAAAAGAAACAAACAATAAAACGTTCGGATAAAAGTACATAAAACATTAAAATTGCAAATCATCTGTTAAGGTTTTATTTAAATTCTGTTTTATTAAATTTTTGGAACGAAATTCATAAGCGGCTTGCGGTAAGAGTGCAGTGGCAGAAATCGTCACGCGAAAAGGCGCTTGCGACTGTCTTCTTCTAATTCAAAGAGAAAGAAAGACGGAGAGAGATAGTAAGTGTGAATTTGGTCGAAATGAAAATCCAAGATGGTGGTTGCGAAAATGTTCACATTTTTCGTCATGGGTGTCGTTTTCATAGTTTTCGAGGGTGCTAAAGTCGATAGTGAGGTCAAAATATACATCCAAGATGGTGGCTGCAAAATACGAGGTGATGAAGATTATGTAAAAAAAAAAACCTTGTCCGATCCGAAAATGGGCCGATATGAATCCGATACGATCCGAATATGGTACTGCAGTAACATTACAAAACAGTATTTTTTTGATTATTATTGATAGTAAAAAAGTTATTGGTATTTAAAATTCACATTTTTAGTTCCAAAATTACCCCAAATCCATAAAAAAAATTGCAATACTCTTAACTTGTGACTTTTAGACACCCGCTAAACGACGGCCGCCGCCCGCACCAAATGTAAAATTCGGTCAAATTCACCATTGTAAAAAAAATGTGGGGATTTTTTTTTCTTTTTTCCTGTAAATATCCACATAAATATGCGGTACGATACCTAACAACACCCTCATGGATCGGACAGGGTTTTTTTTTTACATGTTGTATGTTCTCGCTGCTGAGGTGAAAAGTTGTGTGTTACACGAGAGCAAAGTTATTTGCATCTCGTGTCTTTGAATCCCTCGCAGCGCTCAGGATTCTAACCTAGACATATAAAAGTGTTACACACCTTGTAATTTATAACATCGCCTTGGATGAATCTGTAAAGGTGTTATAGTTGTGATATAAATAAATAAAATAAATGTATACCTACTTATTGAAAATTATAAACTGTTAGTAAGCGCTTTTATATTATTCTTAAAATTGTGATCATGTATTATTATTACAGAGCCATGAGCCCCTTTACTTAGACACAAGTGCCTTATAGAGACAATAACAAGTATAATTGTGTGTGTAATATGTGGAGTGTATTGTCGTGTCGCAGGCTACTGCCCGCAGTTCGACGCGTTGTTTGAGAACCTGACGGGTCGCGAGACGCTGCGGATCTTCTGTCTGCTGCGCGGCATCCCGGCTGCGGTCGGCGACGCGCGCGCTCTACACCTCGCTACGACTCTCGGCTTCCTGAGACACTACGATAAGAAGGTCAGTTATATTCGTCAACATTGTAGAAAAAAGAAATACTGTTCAATATAGCCCGCAAAATTGAAGATGTCTCACGTTTTTTTTTGCAAATTGCGGCGCTGTGTTACGTTGTATGTTGATCAAAATTCATTACACGGTAGTTATGATAAAATTATGACTAAGTTATAATCATTTAAAACCAATACAGCTCTCCTCCGGATTCCTTCTAAAATTTAATATTTTGCAAACATTTTGATCTACTTTTTGACTATCTTCTCTTACTTGCCCGTGTCCCATGTTACTTGGGGTTGGGTAGTGTTAATCTGTAACCTTTTTTTTTCTCTCAGGTATCTGAATGCAGCGGTGGAACTAAAAGAAAAATCAGTACAGCTGTTTCGCTACTCGGAGATTCGTCGCTGGTGTTTCTTGATGAACCGACTACAGGTAAAAACCAAATACCTTACAGTACTTACTTAGTATTATTATTAATATATTATTTTTGAAGACAGTTCCTACTTTTACTGCAGTAAATTAAAGGAAGTGTTTTTTAAAGTTTACAAAAAAAAGATGTTTTTGTCATGGTTAGACTCTGTTGGCGTTTATGGAACGTATTCGCATCGTAGACGCTGCACTAACGGCGTATTATTTATACAATCACATCTACGTAATACAGACCATTTAAATGGTCTCTAGATCTTTCTTTACATGAATAGTAAAAGTTTTCTTGATTACTATCGTTCTTGCAGATGAAACTTATATTAGGGTATTTCAAGTCAGATATACAGAGGCAGCACTGCTATCATCTAACGCCATAACACTGGAAAGCCATAGTAACTTGGCGCCATTCAATACATTCGTTAAGCGTGACATTAAGGATAGAACAATAATTTCAAGAGCGTGTTATTTCTCAATTTTGAATTTTTCCACCGATTTTATTTATTTTTCCACAAATCGCCCTTTTTAGTAACATCTTTAAAATATGTGCCCTTTTTGCCAGGCATGGACCCAGCGTCGAAGCGCTTGGTGTGGTCGAGTATCAGCGAGGCGGTGCTGGCGGGCCGCAGCGTGGTGCTGACGTCACACAGCATGGAGGAGTGCGAGGCGCTGTGTTCGCGCCTCACCGTCATGGTCAACGGACGCCTGTACTGCCTCGGCCCACTGCAGCATTTGAAGAACAAGTTCTCGCAAGGTGAGGCTATGCTCGTATGACCTCTGTATTTACATAAACTAGGTTACAGACAAAATGTGAAACCCTGACTGGTCTAGCCAGTGGTTCATAACCAGTGGTTCGCAGCCAAAATATGTTCAACGACCGATTTATGTGAACAAGGGTTTTCTGCTTTGTTGTTAATTAAAAACAATGCCAGGAATCGATTGAAAGTAAGTGATGATTTGCGTGTAGCTTGAGCAATAATATTGGTCCTAATATTACCAAACTTGGGCAGAAGATGCAAGCTCAAAAATCACATTCATTCAAAATTCACATAACTGACACATACAAAAAAAAAAAAAAAAAAACTATTATAATATTGTTAATGCATGTTACATTGACTTTTTGATTAAAGTTTATTTTTCTTGTACATCTTGGTCCCTGCTAACAACCACGAAATCAAAGCGATCCCTGGTCAAGAAAAGGTTGGGAACCACTGCTCTAGACATATGTTTGAGTATCTGTATTTCAAGAGCCAGTTCATTCAGGCGGCGGCCGAACTAGCGACACACGGGGTTGCGACAATCGTGGCCAGAATCCGGCAGTTGGGACTCGAGGCGGCCTTGCACAAGTCTGAGGCCATGTGTTTTCATGGTCCTCGGAACGCGCCACCGTCGGGTTCCCAAATAACGGTAGGAGGGGTTCACATCGGTGTCGAGTCGACGATAAAGTACCTGGGACTCGTCCTCGACAGTCGGTGGAACTTCGTGGAGCATTTCCGACGTCTGGCTCCCAGACTGGAGTGGGCCGGGGCTGCCTTGAAGCGGCTCCTGCCCAATCTAGGGGGTCCAAATGCCTCCTGCCGGAGGCTATACGCGGGGATCGTGCGGTCCATGGCCCTGTACGGGGCACCGGTGTGGGCGCGTTCGTTGAGGAGGCGGCCTGCCCGCCGGTTGAACGCGTCCCAGAGGGTCATGGCCACCCGGCTGGTCCGGGGATACCGCACGGTCTCCGGTGAGGCGGCGAGCCTCCTTGCCGGATTGCCGCCATGGGATCTGGAGGCAAAAGTCCTCGCGCATATTTGGGAGTGGCGCGAGGAGGCGAAACGCCGGGGCTTGACTCCGATGCCGCGAGAAATCGCGGCACAGCGGACAGAGCTCCGACGGGATCTCATGGCGGCATGGAGAGTGCGATTGTCGCAACCCAGTGCTGGGCACGCCACTATTGCGGCGATAAGTCCCCTCTTTGAGGAGTGGCTGGAGAGGCGCCACGGCGTCCTCACCTTCCGCCTGACGCAGGTCCTCACCGGACACGGCTGTTTCGGGAGGTACCTGTTTCGGATAAGGCGGGAGGAAACGCCCGGGTGTCATCACTGCGTGGATCGCCCGGAGGACACGGTGGAGCATACGTTGGAGGTCTGCCCGGCTTGGGCAGAGCACCGCCGTGTCCTCGTGGAGGCGATCGGTGGCGGGGATCACTCACGTCCGGCCCTGGTCCAGGCCATGGTACGGAGCGAGAGGAGAGGGCATGGGAGGCCGTCACCTCCTTCTGCGAAGCAGTAATGCTCGCGAAGGAGGAGGTGAAGCGCGTGAGGGAGAGGCAAATTTCGCGCCCTCACGCCGCGGCGTCGGGAATCTATAGCCGATTCCCGGCCACCGTAGGCGCGGGCTTGCGGACGGTGAGCAATGGGTTGCACGCCGTCCGGTAAGGACCAAGCCCGGGTCGACGGCGCGTTGTTTTCCACGCGCGCCTCAAAGAGATGTCAGCGAATGAAGGGGTCCGATGAGACCATTGCCTGCCGGGGTTGCGGGAAAGTCCGAAAGGGATACCGTGGCCCCCTGGCATTGCACAGGCAAGAGAAGGAACACGGGTGGGTTTTAGTCAGTAAGAGTCTGACACGCCCTCCCGCTCCACCCAGAGCGGGAGGAGTCATTTGATGATTTCCCACCCAAAAAAAAAAAAAGAGCCAGTTCATTATTCCAGTTCATTATTCCAGTTAACAAATATCTATACAGTGTGGCTGTGGTGCATGGACATTTTCCGGATTATGGTCGATCAACGTCCAAGGCAGAGGTTAACTGGTGAAATGATCGTCGATTATCTACCGATTGGTGTTAGATTGTGTTCTGAGGCGATCTATACTGACTGATCGATAACGCTCGATCGCAATCTAGTTGCCCTATCAGATTATTTTTAGCTAAATGGCGTAACGTATAAGATAAGCAAAAGCACATTGTCAATCAAAAATTAAATCAATATTGTTAAACTTTCAGGTTACACCTTGATAGTCAAATGCAAATCCGGCCCAGGCAGAGATACCGACGTGGTCAAGATACATAATTACATTGCTGAACATTTCACTGAATCCAGACTTATGTGAGTTGTTTTTGTAATTTCTATATTTAAAAGAGCGTCCTTGGAGTTTCTTGCCCGTTCTTCTCCATAGAGATCTACGTTTTGGAATGGGCAACTAGCTCCAACTTTCTGACTAACTGACTGACTCTTTGACAATTCAAAAGTGCCTGTAAATGGTTTAATTGAAATAAATGCTTTCGAGTTTTTTTTTGAGTTTTCCACCCAAGAAATTCTGTATAAACAAACGCCCTGAATGTAGAGTCGACCCACAGAACTGAATTACTTTTATCGGAATATAATAGAATAGAATAACATTTATTTGCATCAAAACATGGTATAGAAGATGGTACAGTCGAAAAATCTGAATCATGACCCACTTTGACGATAAATAGTTTGAAACCGTCCAAATAACAAAGATTTCCCTCCTTTACAGTGCATGCCGCACTTAGGACGTTTTAAATATTAAGCAAGCTATGTCAATACGGGTCGGAGATCTATGCAATTTTAACCTTTGTCATCACTGCAATAGATAATATTTTAGATAAAGCATTAATAATCATATTTTGAATCCAAACTCATTGTAATTAACTATAACTCAGAACAAATGTTTTTTCAAAACCTTGATCCGAACTCTTTCGATTATGAAATGACAAAGAGTCAAAAAGTCACCCAGAAATTGGTGTCAAATAATATTTTTTATGAGAATAAAAAATAATTCGTTTAAATTTACAATGACAGAACAAAGAGCTCGGATTACAGTTCTCAGTGAGCAAGGCTATGGTATACGAGAAATTTCTCGAGAGTTAAATATATCTTGAAACACAGTGAGGACCTGGATCAAGCGATATGAAGAAGAGGGTACCCTGGAAGATAGACGACGATATAATCATGGTGTTCGTCAAATCACGAATCAACAGAAAACCGAGATGCGTCATCATTACGAAGAACATCCGTTTACTCTCACTAGGTATTTTGCGGCACGATACGACGTTTGTCTACAAACGATAAGAAATCATTTGCACTCCACTGGACTGCACTATAGACATCACGCTAAGAAAGTCGACTTAACAGATGCAAACAAACTTGCAAGCATAAATGTTGACGTTAATATTTAAACTTTGACTGGACTAACGTTATCTTTTCAGACGAGAAATCTTTTAGATCTTCTCAGCACGGTCGCATAACCTTGTGGCGTTACAATAATACACGATACGTTGAGGATCACGTAGTGCCGAATCAATTATCTGGCCGAATCTCAACTAACATGTGGGGCTGGATGGGAACCGGAAGTGTAGGCGAGCTGGTTCAGATTTCTTCTCATGCGAATGTGTTTTGTGGATTTATTAGAAGAATTTATGTTACCGACAATGCGAATGGTTTACCCGCGAGAAGAAGTTCCAAGCTTTTATTATGTTCACAATAACTGTAGAGTGCATACGGCCAGAGTTGTGTCTAGCTGGTTTAGCCAGCATCCAGAAGTTACGCTAATTCCCTGGCCATCTAAATCCCCGTACTTAAAAATATATTGAACATTTATGGGGTCTGATGGTCCAAATGTGGGATAACAGAAACGAGAAGACAAAGCAAGCAATTGAGCAACATTGCAACGAAATTTGGGATTATATCAAGTGGAGGAAACTGATAATTGCAGTCGCCTTCAAAGTCAAAGTCAAAGTATTTATTTGTGTGTTTTTTGGTGATACAAAAGGTCTTATAATTAGGTTATGGTAACTTAAAAAACTACACAATTTAACAATATAAGAATTTAAAATCGATATAACATTCAAATTAACAAACATTTCAATATTTAGGATAAGTACAATCAACAATTTATGTAATAAACATTTAGAACGCAATTAGTCATTATAAATAATATTCAGAGTACAATTAATTAGTCAAGTTTTTTTAAATTGTCAAGCAATACATAATTATCAGCTTAGTTTATTACAATTTGTCAAGAAGGAATTCGTCAATGGTATAATAGCATTTTTCAATTAAAAAGTTATTTAGTTTTCGTTTAAATTGCGTCAAAGTTTAAATCTTTAATGTCATTTGGAATTTTATTTAATATTTTCGGAGCCATGCAGAGAATGCTTTTGTGCATAAGGGCGGTCTTTGACGCCCTTAGACATAATTCGTGGCGATATTATTGCCTTGTCGATCTAAAGCGTTGCTCTGAAGCTTTTTAAACAGTTCACTATTTTTCTTGACGAACAATGCGGTCTCGTCTAAGTAAAGACATGGTAATGTTAATATTTTAAGTGATTTAAAATGCGGTTTACAGCTTTCCGTTGGTTTAAGATTACATATTGATCTAATGCACCTCTGGGCCTACCTCAATGCCTTATTGGATCAATGCGTTCAAGACTATTGGCTGTTATTGAAAGCAATGGTAGTTACACTCGATATTAACTATTAACATAATTTTTATATTTTTTAAGCGTTTATTTATTTATTTAACCATTTATGTACACACATAAATAAACAGACAAGATTAAAAGAACAGAAAAATACGTACAAAGGTGATGCTTATTTCTAATGAAATCTCTTCCAGCATACCTGCGATAGGACAGAGGGTAAAAAGAGATGTAGACACCGTGTGTAAGAGTAGAGAGAAAGTAAAATATATAAAATCAAAACAATTCACTCAATAAAATAAAACAAATTATATGACAATATACTTACGAACATACATACATACATACAATCATACATACTTCTAAAATAAATAAAATACAACATAAATACCTACGCAACTATGCGTTTTACTTTCCCATTTCTTATAACGAACTTTGCAAAAAAAAAAAAACAGAATGGCAGAATCTTGTTTGTAGCATATTTAAGGCTCTTACAGGCCGGTGCGACCGGTAGAACAATTTCTATGAAAATTGTTCTACCGGTGACGAGTCGCGCCAGTATGCAGAAGCCTTTAAGCTGAACGCATATTAAAATAAATAATAAATCAGATATATTAGATTAAAAACACGTTGATTTTAGTACGACAATGCGTACGCGTCGTATTAATTTTGTCTGTGCATTCAGCTTTATACCGCACTCGTGTGTAAAAGCTCTTAACAAAGATGGAGACTGCAACAGATAATTCTCTGTGTAATTAAATGGCAGATAACAAGGTCGTTACCATGGAAATGTATGTTTACGCGAATGTCGACCTAATTGTATTTGAATGTCTGTAAGAAAATAAGCTTATGGTGGATCATGATTCAAATTTGTTGACTATACAAGATTTACA
This sequence comes from Xanthia togata, assembly GCA_963853775.1. NCBI lineage: Eukaryota > Metazoa > Arthropoda > Insecta > Lepidoptera > Noctuidae > Xanthia > Xanthia togata. The sequence goes on along the minus strand of OY970795.1, from coordinate 14,163,465 downwards.
TACAGAGCATACATGTTTTTGCTTAACATTCTAAGCGTACAAATTTTTCGTACAAATATTGGCCCTTTAGCTAACTCTTCCGGAGAAAGTAGGCGTAATGCCAATTTTAAATAATGATGTTAATTGTTCTTTGCAGTGAATCATATCTGGGTATCAGTACGTATTACATCAACGACGTCGGGCTACCGTGGTGGCACGTCTTCGGCCTAATGGAGGAAGCCCGGAATCAGTTCCCCATCGAAGATTACGCCGTCACACAAACCACGCTTGAACAGGTATTCCTACAATTTACGAGATTGCAAGGCAACGCTGAGGCCATCGTTGAAACCGAATGAACCTTAACTAAAGCATCAGGGTAAACTACGGAGTAGTCAGATATTAATCGAATTTCGAAACGCCTATTCAAAAATAAACATTTTTCAGTGGGGATGATGCCTGGGTCAAAAAAAGAAATTCTATTTAGTCCGTCAGTCAGATAAACAAAAAATATTAGACGTGTATTTTTTACTTTATCATTATTAATAAAAAAAAATACTTAGATAAAACGCATTAAAGTTGGGGAGGGGATACGCCACAAGTAAGTATAAAATCTACATATTCGTGACGTCACAGCACATATTTTTTTTAAGTTTTTAGTCATCATCCCTATTGTTTCTTTAAAGCATAGGCACAGCCCTATTCAAACTTAATGGCGGCTCGGAACATGAGGCGAGTCGCTGCGCAGTAACGAATGTATGTGTAAGCGGGGATGAAGGGTAGGGTACTGCGCAGCGAGTGGCTAACTTCCGAGCCGCCATTAAGTTTGAATTGAACTATACAACTATGTTGTTTGGTATCATTGTCTGAATATACAGGGTCACAGTAAATTATCTAGAGAAACTCTGCAGACGTAATGGGTATCGATATCTAAACATGATAAAACAAAAAAGAGATCAATTAGATGTTTTTTTTTGGGGTAATTAACCGCCGCCGGTGGTGTAGTCACTTAAAATATATGTTTAGAAATCAGTTTTTTTTTGTGTTAACTTCACAGACGTGATGGGTATCGATATGTCAACACGATAAAACAGATTTTGTCAACACACACTAAGACTAAGTAACAACACTGCCAGCGGTCATTGACCCCAAAATTTACTTTTTGACATGTTGTTTAGGTTTCGATATTCATCACGTCTGCGGCGTTTCGCTAGCAAATTTAATTTGACCCTGTTTTACTAAATATACATAAATATTGATATATAATGCCGGCTATACTTAAGTGTACATTTCTACTTATCAAGTTGTTCCCGTTTTGATCTGTCGTAGACTAAATAAATCGATCTAAACGGTCCATAACCCAAAGATATGTTAAGATAATTTGGATATGTGAAACTCAATTTAGTACTTAACAATAAGTAGTTCTATACATAGTAAAAAAACGACACAACCATTTTGAATGTTCAATATTTTATAAGTATGTGAAAATTAACTTATAAATAATTATTTAGGTATAGTTAGTGTACTGCAACTGTATCGTTAAATGTTGTTGTTGATGTGTTTGACTGTGTATTCAATTCATAAAAAAATAATGTACGCAATGCAACTGTTCTAATAGGATACATTTTCAGAAGCCTTCAATAACCGTTCAAAACTTTCCAAAAGTTTCACAAATGTTTTGAATTATCTGCTAATTAGCACACTGTTGTTGATATTATAATCAATCGGAAAACATTGTACTTATCGTCTCATTCGAGAAGCCCAATAAAAATCGCTATGTATGTAGTTTGTGTCACCTTGCATTTATATTATTTTCGTGTATTTTTCATGAAATCTCATTACCTTTTCGTTGACATACATATAGTGGTTCAAAGAAGAATAGAATTCTCAGGTAAATTTATGAATAAATAATTCACGCCATTCCATATTTTCTTATAATAGTGCCGATAGATCTGATCTGATCTGAACATTCACAAACATAATCTCAAGATGTATGACGTCACTGTTTAGCTTTGTAACTTGTTATTTTAAGTTGATATTTATACCGTTCTTAGAACATACCTGAGCCTAGGTTTACAACAAAAACACCATGTTTAAGGTTGTCACACTTGTTCGGCATTAATCGGAACAGCCGGGCGGCAAAATCAAATATACGTAGAACGTAGTTATTGCCTCGGTCAGTTTCGTTGTTCAACAAATACTGCTTAGGGAAAGTTAAATTTACCGAAATGTTTGAATCCTAATTCAAACATAGACTTTAAGTAGTCAAAACAGCCGATACATTAATAAATGCAGTATTTGATATAACGTATTCAGTACTTATTTTAGTGAGATAATATGGTGCTTGTTATTTTAGGAAAAAGAGGTCGTGTAATTGAGTGTCACTTGTCACTGGTCAACTGTACAGCTCTTTTTGCTCTATAATGAACTTCAATAAAAATAAATATTTATATTAAATCTATTTTCAATATATTTATATTCAATAATAATAAATATTTGTTGTTAAAATGCAAATTTCTCAGTACCAGTTCGGCGGAGTATAGATTTGTGCCCAGTTCTTGTGCAATAGGCTCGCCTATCTGGCGATATGTGGGTGTTCTGTACACGTCTGCCTAACCCTTCGGGGAATACAGGCGTGATGTTACGTTATGTCGTTAAAACGTTAAATCGTTCTTAATATAATGCTGTAACTTTATAACTCAATTTACACGACCTTAAATTATGTTATAATTATGAGTGTGTTTTATTAATTTGTTCTTATACTTAATACCAAAGGTATTTTGAGCTTAAAAAATACAAATGTAGATGAATTAATAAAACGGTGTAACACCTTGCCATTATCTTAATTTACCTTTTAAGTAAATGCCTATTAATATTTGTCGGTCTGACAGAAGGTGTAAGACAAAGCATCGCAAACATTAATCGAACGAACAATACGCACTCGCGCACACGCATTTGGATGTGTCGCCCGATGAACGTCGCAACAGTCGCGTTCTCTTGTAGTTTGTGTTATCCGTGTCCTTGCTTTGTTACGTGATACTCTGTCTTTAATTTTCTTATTGTGTTGATCTTTGTTATAAATTTTATTTTTTTGCTGTCTGACGGTCCCCAGTATGGTAAAGTCTGCATGTGCTTACAAGAAAAAGTGAATCTTGTGTGAATCTTGTAAGATACCTATGCTCTCTTATTTAATAAACTTTTTTGAACAGGCAGCTATAATTATTGCAATTCTGATATTACTGTTGTGAGCTATGTGGAAATCAACGCAATTGTTAATATTTATTAAGAAATACATTGTACAATGTGTGAATTTGAGTGATATGATTTGTGATCTATTGCAATTTGATTGTGTTATTTATTACCTTTAGCAAAATATATATTTAAGAATACGCCCCGAGCTAATGCCATTTTACAATCGGGCCTAGTTTAATTTTATTTTATTAGTACAAGTTCCTTTTAACATAAGTATTATGAAAAACCTTTTTACAAATAGTCTGCTGAACTCACACACAGCTTTCAACGACTATTTAATTATTACGCTTCAACAGTAAACATAATTTATGCAACATTCTGGCTTTAAAGTATTGCTGTACCTCTCGATGTTTTGTATATTATATTCATAAGGACGGTGTTTGTATTTGTAGTGTTTATAGACAATTTTTAATAAAACTAAGCATATTTTATCACAGTTTGTTTTATATATTTACCTCATCATCATCATCCTCCCTTATCCCAATTTAGTTGTGTTCGACGCTCGTTCTTCCGAATCACATGCCCATTATTGCCCATACCATGACAACTGACATGGTTTTACTATCCTCAGGAAGTTTAAAATTACCTGGGTGCTAGAAATTATGGTCAGAAAATAATCGACCTTATTTCCATTGAAAGCCGTCCGCAACATAGATAGCAAACCGTCTGACTATTTGTCTTTCAAGCTTCTATTTTACAACCATGAGCAGAAATTTTGTTACAACAAATCCTACGATCAAGAACACATTATACTGTTTGCGGTGTAGCATGGCGCGGTTGACAGGTGACAGAAAGGGTAAAATATATTATAATTTACTTGTTTTTACTGATTCTGCATTCTACGACTATGATCCGTACCTACATATAGATTGTGTACATAATACGGACTCAGTAAAAACTGTAGTAAATTAAATAAAACCCTTTCTGTCACCTGTTACACGCACCATGCTACACCGCAAACAGTTGAGTCGAACTCAGGTAACGTATTCATATTAAGGGCCATAGCAGACACGATACTTTTAGCATTGGTGATAAGCGATTTAGCTCTATACAGCGGCTGAACGCTACATCGCATACATTCCTATGCCAATTAAGTGAGGTTCTGGCATCTGCGGAAAACGGATCGATGCTCAGTTTTTGCAATGACCGAACGCAATGAGTCTTGTTTTACTATTAGGAATTTCTCAGCAGCAGCCTGAAGACTAACTTTTTCATAATCATAATTATCATTTATTGCATTCATGTAGTTTACAAGTTGTTACAAGTATAAGTATAGGTTTCATCACGGATATCGAGGGATATGCCTTGGAGGCGTGGCACGTGGCGCCTCGACATTGCTAAATTGGGCTTATGTTCGAACGGCGGCTGTACGCTTCATTCAGTCGCTTTGCAACTGCGTACAGTGTACTATTGATGCGTAAAAAACCAAAATGCCGAGCTGTGCAGTAACAATTTGTAAAAATAGGTCTAGTACCATCAACCTGAAGACAAATGGCGTGTCTTACCACCGGTAAATAAACATTTAAGTCACTGTTTAATATTTTAAATAATTTTTTAAATCATTTACTAACTTGCGTCCGGAGCGATACGAACTAGCCCGAATCTTTCCGAACGGAACGAACGTTTTGGATTTAGAGAGGTGCAATCGAGTGCGTGCGGCTGATTTTATCGACATGCGTATTATTGCAGTCGAATCTTTTTTTACAGAACTCCATGGATATTCTCCTATTACATGTATAGTTTAAGAGTTTGTTTAATTTGTTACTAATTTAATTTTATTTGAAGCAAATAAAGACATTGTCATTTCAATACAGTTAATAATTAACAGAGAGGGTTCCCTTTACCCGGTAATACAATATTAAAAAAAAAAACTCATTTTATTTTAGTAGAAATAATATAAAAACAAAATAAATTATATAATGAAAATTAAACGAAGTTATAATAATACAAGAATGTGCTAAAATAAATATCGATAAAAATTATCGACCATCGCTTTCGACTCCCTAATTGCATGCGTGTGCATTGAATGTTCGCAAATAGCAAGTGTTTACAAGTGAAAGCCCCGCCCATTCTATGTATGTGTGCTATTAGAAATTGATATAGATAGTGTAGCTGCTTTCTTCTTAGTGTGCGAGTTCAAATATTAAGTGTGTGTCGTAAGTACACTATTTGTTAATGTTGTAATTATTTTGGTGGGAGATAAGCGGTCGCACTAGGATTCCTTACTATTCCGCAATGAAGGCATATCTCTGGATATCTATGGGTTTCATACATGAATCCTGTAGCAATATAAATACTTAGTGTAATGTGGTAGCACATTACACTAAGTATTTATATTGCTCAGTCAGAATATTAAAACCACTTCGCTTATACAAAAATACTAATTTGAACATGTTTATCAGATGTCCACCATTTTTTATTTAAATAATTAACTGTCATGGTATAATATAGGATATGGTCATAAGAACAATTAATTGGTCATCATTTCCATTCATAAATTTAAATAAGATTAAAGCATATAGCGATAACAACATTGATAAACAATAATAATCATTAAACAACATATACAAATAGTGCAATCCGCGACGACGACGCGCCCCACTCCGCGACTACTGTACTGTAAGCTGTACTTTAGTACGGAGCGGAGCGGAGTGGGGCGCGTCGTCGTGGATTGCACTATCTATACCTAGGTAGTACGTCAACATTGTAGGTGCTGTATGTATTGTGTACAGGTATGAATTTCAATGTCAAGATTTAATTACTGCCAAAGAATTCCTGTATAGTGTAATATTTTAATATAAGGTATTTTTGGATACTGTTTTTAAATTTATTTTCGTACTCTACATCTTTAATTTAATTTGGAAGCTTATTATATATTTTCACGCATATGGTTAAAGGTCCTGAATGGAACATAGTTAATTTTGTGCTTGGTAAGGCAATTTTTTTTTGGCACCTGAGACTGCGATGTTGCAGGCGAAGGTCCTTAGTGAGTGGGAATAGTGATTGGTGTTTTCTTACAAATTTGCTAACTTCTAAAATGTAGATACCTACCAGTTAGTGTAAGGACTTTGTATTTTTACAAAGAATGGTTAAAGCTTTCTGTTTTATCTATATTGGCTTTTGTGCCTACCTACTACGTACCTATAGGTAAATCACTGCCTACCTCATCCGGGGATACAGGCATGATGTTATGTTATGGACCCAAATGTTCAGGAAAACCAAATACAGAAATACTTGCACAGAATGAAAACTTTTTGAAAATATAAAAACGATGCCTACGACTGACAATAAAATACAACTTATAATGACGATTCTCGCCGCGGTGTCCTTGGGTAGCACGTGTGTTTATAATTTTTAGCTGTTTTTTGAGTGATTAATACTTTTGTGACTTGTTACTATATAAGTGTGTTGTTCTTGTGTTTGTGACCAAGTTTGTATTGTGATTGTCTTTTTTTAAGTCTCGTTTCATCCAAATTGGATGAGAATAAACTCCCTGACCCTGATCCCCCAGATATTCCAGGTTCCATAACTCCCTTTTCTCCGAATCCTCTAGCTCAATACACGGTTGTTGTCTGTAGCGTTACAGAGGTGGATGTTACACAATCCCAACAAAACTCACGCAAACGTCCCAGTGATGAAGAAACCCTGACACCTACCCTTCCAAATAAGCAACCAAAAAGCCAAATTGGATGCGCGTATTATATAGGTACTCCGTAATGGATAAGACCCCTTACGTTGTCCACGTTTCTCGTATAGAGACAACCAATGCTGGCACCACCACCGTATCTACCGTTAATTTTGATTAGTTCCTTATGAATAAAAACATTGCGAACATTGTTCGTGGAGGTGTTAACAGAGTTGGTAGAAACAATGTGTCCGTAGAGTTTGCTTCCCCAGGATGCTAACAATTGAAACAGTTTATTGTCCAAATATAGGTAGTTATACCTACTGCATCAATCCCTACATTCAATATATCAAACAAGGATGGGTGTTCAACCGTGTTACCGGTGTTCCCTCAGATATTACGGAAGAACAAACTATAACTTATCTATCTGTGCCCTCAGGTTGCGGGAAAATACTAAAAGTCCGCCGTATTAATAGGAAAACTCAAAAGACGGGGTTAATGACTGGAAACCTACTGAAAAATTACGTTCTGACGTTTGATGGACAGTTACCTACTACCAAATAGGATTTACTGCAGTAACACATCCGTCCCTGTTGAGCAGTACATATTCAATGCCGCAAGTACTGTAGATTTGGACATGTGGCGAACGTCCCCCTTAGCGGGCAAGCCTGGCCTCCCTGTTTGCGTCGATCGCGTGAGTGATGCTTAAGAAATATGTGCGTGTGGTGTGAGGGCCACTTTCTTAAAACTCTATGAAAATGTGCTTAGGATTTAGTGAACATTCCCCAACAATTTTGAAAGTTGGAATCAGATTTTGTGAAAGTCATATAAGCGAGATATTAACTGTAAAGTTGACCTCTCAGTTCTCACATAGAGGATTGAGGGCCCACCTGTACCTGAAAAACTATGTACACTACAGAAAAAGTCTTTATGCCAAAATCTTAGCTAATGCCAAACAAAATTTGTGAAAACAAGATATTATCGCAAAACACTGTCCTCCTTTGTAAATCGTCGTTCAAAATGGGCCCTCAATTCTCATACACGTAAAAGTTTATCACGTAGGTAAATAAAATGAATCCTTGAATGAACTTACAGCTACTGTCAAAAATCCTAAAAGCTAGGTACTAAATAAATTGTGAAAATTTGTGAAAGCAAAAAGAAGTCACCACTTCTTGTTGTTTGAAAGTTATGACCCTGATAAAATTCTGGCCCTCAGTCCTCAATTTCTTTTGGTTTCTTTTTATTACTCGTATCGTAAGAAAGATAAGCTAACTACAAAATTGTCTCTTTTTGCGAAAAAAATTGTGCAACAAATTGGTGTTATTTGTTACTATTAAGAATTACGATAAAACCTTATTAACCTTAAAAGAAATCTTAATAGATACCTACCGAAATCAACAATTTTGTAATTGTGCATGTGTGTCATTGTGGGTAGGGTGACAATAATTTATTTTTACCCTCATTTTATTATACTTTGTTAATGGCGATACTGAGTGATATTTTAGTTCGTTCTGCTGTTGCAAAGTAAGTAAAGTAAGTTTACATACGCACAATAGGTGTAATAGTTAGTGTAGTTATTATACAATAGTTTATGATAGTGCAGCGGAAGCTGTAGGTGATAAAGCACTAAGGCGAGTTTTATGAAACAGATAAAGTGAAGAATAAAAATAATAATTCATTTTTAATGCACAAGCACATCTTCGGTTGTGCAGCATTAATATCAGCAGTAGTCACAACGTTTACTGAATTTAATTCTACTAAAGCCTACATTGAACATTTATTTTATATTTTGAGTGGAATTAAACAAGAAATACCACCTGTTTTTGTAAGACTCGATACGAACCACTTAATAAAACCTTTACATAATTTACTATGTCTACAAGGAATTGACATCGAAATTAATTTTTCTACATTCGGTGCATACTATATTTAAAGACATGCGTATATTTACATAATTTGAAATGTACTATTAGCGATATACCTATTGGACATTGCTACAGTAAAAAGATACCTTCTACAAAAAATAGGCTCGACAGCATTTTGAAAAATGAAGACGTTCATTCTCCACCAGATGATAATGAACACACTAAGAGTGTAGATGTTGGAATTGATGACCTTGAACTTACTAACAAAAATGATTCCTATGTTGTCCCGAATAAAAAGGTTATTTATTATTTTATTTATTTATTAATTACGATTTCTTTGTTGGTTTGACAAACAAGTACCTACTTTAAAAAAAAAATTGAATGTGAAAAAAATAGTAACGAAACCTGATAATCCATTCTATTTGCCGACGATTGCAGCAACACTGCGTAGGATGTTATGTAAATTTCCGCTATGGTCACAATTAGTCTCGCATCATCCGACAACATGACTCCATCGCATCGTCTGCGGGTGTGGAAAGCTTTCGGGTGCTTTGGGGTTTGCTTGCGGGTGTCAAAACAGTTAAGCGCATTTGATCTTCAAAACAAAAACACAGAAATACAGAATTGATGAATTCATTCAGATTTTTCAGTTACTGCACATCGATTCCAATAGACAGAGAATTTTCTTTCTTACCACTCAATTCGGATGTTATCCGCGTTTTTGGGATCGAGTGTTTAGAAGACACAATTTGTTTAGACGAATAATTTATGTCTTGTCTTACTTGTGGTTCTAACGTAGCAGTAAACTACGAATTACATTTTGTTATTGCATTTGATTTAAACGGTACTGGTGGATATTGCCTGCAGGATATACCTAACGTATACACTAAGAATTAAATGATCAAGCGAGCTTACCTGAAGTGAAGCTCGATCTTGATTATACTGCCTTCACCGAAGAGAAATTCTTACTTGTAGTAGTACGTAGGTACGCTAGACTATATCGCACAAGTGTTTATAGGTAGACAGAGAACGAAAAAAAAAAAAAAACCCGATCCCTGCTACCTCGCGTCACCGCTAGCTTACTCATTATCTTCAGAGCAGAGTTACAGCAACGTTGATCTTCCTGGGGAGTTGTCAGGGTTGGGAGGGACCTTTCTCTTCGGTGAAGGCAGTATAATCAAGATCGAGCTTCACTTCAGGTAAGCTCGCTTGATCATTTAATTATACTGCCTTCACCTTCAGAGAAATTCTTACTTGTAGATGTTTAGAGAACATGATCAATGTTGCACTAATTCAATTTTTGATGAAGGTACAAAAATATAGAGAACAAAAGAAATATGAATTAAATAATAAATTTATTGTAAACACTACCAGTAAAAGCTTGCTTGAGTACATTATTTTCTTTTAAATAATTACAGAAGACCAAAGCAATAACTAAAAATAAAAATAATTGTCTTTTCCTTAGCACAAAACCAAACTTATTCCTTATTAGGAACTTTAGTACCTCCTATGTAAATAATTTATTTCGATCACTAGAATTCGTTTTAATACTGTTAATAATTAGGTTAATGAACTCAATAAGTTGGTTGGCTCAACAATCGGCCTATTATAAAATTTTGCAAAAACAGCTGATTGTGCAGACCACCAGCTGCCTTCCTTATAACGTCAATACTAAGTCCAGATCGAGAAGCAGCTGAAGTAGAAGCATGCCTCGTACTGTGAGCTCCAAAAACAGAAGTGTCGATACCGCTATCGGTTAGCGTTTGTTTAATCCGTCCGATAGACTTGTGGAGATGCAGGTTTGTTAGGTTTTTTATAGGTTAAAATAAGACGATCTTCGGTTTCCGATCTGATAGGAGACGTTATCAATAAATCTTTCTGCAATACAGAAGCGGGACAAATACGTGGTCTTTGATGAAAATAAGGTAAATTTAAAGAAGGTTGCATTCTACCAACCCCGGAAGTTTTAATTAAATTTGTTATCATGATATGACGATTCGATCATTAAAGCATTTAATATTTGAAATTAGAATCAAGGATAATGTTTGCATTCTCTGGCCAGTTGATAATGCGAGTAGCATAACTAATTTTTTGGTCAAAGCTTCTAAATTAATTGTATCATTCTGAAGTTTCTCTAAATAATCTAAAACTATACTCGGATTCCAAGTAACATCATAACGGGGAAAAGTTGGCTTCAATTTAAAAATGCCTTTGAAGAACCGCTTGACCCTTATATCTTCACCTACTTTGTTTAAGGATATTAAAGAAATAGCAGATCTATGATTATTTAAAGTACCATATGATGAACCTTTTTTAAAACAAATTGTGAGAAATTCCAAAAGAGATGCTACATTAACGTTATACAAATCATTATTATTTATTGAACAAAACTCCCACCATTGTTTGATACTACCATTATATTGTGATCTGGTATTCAGAGAAATTGAAGAGAGCATCACGTCTACTGCCGATTCCGGGACAGATTGTCTGCGGAAGACTTCCCTGATAACACGCACACTGCCAGGGAAAGCTGATGATGCAACGGGTGTAATGATCTGAAATGAGAAAGAAGAAGATATTTACTTGGAGGAAGTATCAATATCTCTTCAACGCATAGTGACCTGTAGAGAGGGTACCATGGTTGGGACGTCCAGAGTGGTACCACAACTATACCCGTGACTTGATCAGATACAATTTTATTTAGGGTTTTTAAAATTAAAGCAAATGGTGGGAATGCATAAAAATAAAATTGAGACCAATTTATCGTAAAAGCATCAATGCTATAGGCAAAAGGGTCTTTTTTCCATGAAATGGAAACGGCACGGTTGGCGCAGTGGTTAAGCGATTGATTGCTGCGCTGCGTGTCGCGGGTTCGATTCCCGCACGGAACAAATATTTGTATGACCTACAATTAGTTGTTCCGGGTCTGGCTGTTTGTGTATGTTTAAATGTATGTAAACGCACCCACAATACAGGAGAAATTCCTAGTGTGGGGCAACGTATTATTATATAAAATAAAAAAAATAAAAAATAAAAATAAAAACATTTTTGCGTTGATACGCGACGCGAACAAATCTATATTTGGTTTATGAAATCTATTTATCTCTTCTCTTCTTTTCGTGTGGTTAGTAAACCAACCTGGTGTCAGAGTTTTAAAGCCGCCCACGGGCATCTGACTTGGCTTCACATGCCGTCGAGAAATATAAAATATAATATATAATATTTAAATTCATTTGATCCTAATTCCCAGTCTGTATCCATATTAAGTTTCCTCGATTCCGCGTCAGCTTCTGTATTTTCAGCGGAAGGTATGTATGAAGCGAAAACAAAAATATTCTTCTTTCCTCACACCATTTCCAAATCCTGTTAGCTACCTTGTTAAGATGTGGATATTGGACCACACCCATTCTATTAACATAAGATATAGCGGTTGTGTTGTCCACCCTTAAAAGAATATCACAGTCTTTTTTATCCTTAGCAACTATTTTAAGACCGAAGTAAACGGCCATCAACTCGAGGTAGTTAATATGATTGGAACGCTCCGTGGTAGACCAATGCCCCCCAACTCGTTCAGAGCCACAGGACACACCCCAACCAGTGGTTGAAGCATCCGTAAAAACTTCACAGTCATACACATGATGCCGGATAGGATTAACCACTATCGAAATATTATTTTTCCACCAAATCAGATCATCACGAAGGGTAACTGGGATATCCATCAATGCTTCATAATTGTCATTATTTTTGAGTAGGGCCAGGTACTTGGCCCTTTCCAAGGACTTTGTGTATAACCAGCCATATGGAATGGCTGGGCATGCTGCAGAGAGGAATCCTAAATACCGCGCAAAGGCTCTGATCTTAATTTTCTTAATGTTTATTAGCATATTAGTTTCTTTTAAAATCCTTTGTCTTTTCGAATCTGGGAGTTGCAAGGTCATTGTCTCAGTTTCAATTATGAAGCCTAGAAACTTGCATGAAGGTTTTGGTATTAAAATACTCTTTTTATCATTGATAACAAACCCTAAACGTGTTAAGCAACTAATAGTGGTCATCTCTGGAAGCAGCTGCTTCAGTTGAGGAAAAAGTCAAATTATTCAACGATGTTGTGGTCAAGCTATTTGACGCCCATGCCCCTATCAAGAAAATCAAGTTGAAGCGTCCGCCTGCGCCTTGGATGAACAGGGGAGTTCGGATGGCAATGCGACGGAGGGACCGCGCGTTTCGGAAGTTTAAAAAGGATCGCTCGGGTGACAATTGGGCCAAGTTTAAGGCTGCTAGGAATCGGTGTAATCAGATGATACGCAACGCTAAACGCCGCCACATCCTAAATAATATCACTTCTTCTTCTCCTGCCGATATTTGGAAGTTCCTTGGAACTTTGGGCATTGGTAAATCGCGACATTCGGACCTTCCTAACACAATTGGTTTGGACGATCTAAATCGCCATTTCTCCACTGTTCCCACTCTAGATAGTCCAACCAAATGTCAAACCCTTGACTACCTTGCTGGTCTGACGCGTCCCAATATTAACACCTTTGTCTTCACCCCTGTCGACCCGGGAGAGATCAAAAAGATAATCCTTTCCATTAAATCCAAAGCGGTGGGCTGCGATAATATCAGCCGCCATATGATCGTAGCGGCTCTTGATCAACTCCTTCCTGCAATCTCCCACATCATAAACTTTTCCCTTTACACCGGTGTTTTCCCTTCCCTCTGGCGTAAAGCCCTTGTTCGGCCTCTGCTTAAGATACCCAATCCGTCTCTTCCTAGTCATTTTCGCCCAATTTCCATCCTTCCCTTTCTATCTAAAGTGCTCGAGGCCAGTGTTCATAGACAATTCTCCCACTTTATTCACCGCAACTCCCTCATCAGTCCATTTCAATCTGGTTTCAGGCCTGGGCACAGTACCGTCTCAGCTCTCCTTAAAGTGACTGATGATATAAGGCGGGGAATGGAAGACACTAAAGTTACAGTCTTAGTGTTAATTGACTTCTCCAATGCTTTTAATACCGTCAGTCACGAAATCCTTTTATCCATCCTTTCCTATCTTATGGTCTCTCGGGAGGCATTGGAATGGTTTTCCTCTTATCTTCAGGGGCGTCAGCAGTCTGTTCGTGCTGGTGACTCTTCGTCGGGTTGGTGTGATCTTGCAGCTGGCGTCCCTCAGGGCGGTATATTATCTCCTCTTTTGTTCTCTATTTTTATTAATCTCATTACCTCTGAACTTCAGACTGCGTATCATCTTTATGCTGACGATTTGCAGCTTTATTGCCAGGCAAGTGTGGACAACATATCCGATGCGATAGAGGAGCTAAACCGGGACTTAGGTGTGGTTAAAAACTGGTCTGATCGTTTTGGGTTGGCAGTTAATCCTACCAAGTGTCAGGCGATCATTGTAGGGAGCACCCACAGCACAGTATAAGGAAGCTGAATGGCTTAACTGTGCCACCTGTAATGTTTGACAACTCAGTCATCCCGTTTAGCTCCGATATTAAAGATCTTGGTCTGCATGTTGACACATGTCTTGACTGGCGAAAGCAGGTCACGACTGTAAGTAAAAAAGTCACCGGAACGCTGCGGTCACTCTATCGGTTGAAAAACCTTCTTCCATCACACATAAAGGCAATGCTTGTACAGTCCCTAATCTTTCCCATAATAGACTATGGTGATGTGTATTATTATGACCTGAATGCAGATCTCCTCAATAAACTTGACCGCCTTCTAAATAACTGCATTCGATTTGTTTTCAATCTTCGTAAGTATGACCATGTGTCTGCGCATCGATTGCTTTTAAAATGGTTACCCATACGTCAGCGCAGAGAGTTGAGGGCTCTGTCAATGTTGTATTCTATACTCGACAAACCCACTTCTCCTTCTTACCTGACTTCCCATGTTCAATACCTATGCTCTGCCCATAGCAAAAATCTTCGTTCTACAAACAATCGTCTTCTACGATGTCCTTCTCACCGCTCTGGTTTTATTCACTCTTCTTTCTTTGTCCAGGCGGTATTTCTTTGGAATGCGCTTCCTCTGAACATCAGGATGGCAACCAGTCGGTTATCCTTCAAGTTGAAGGCACGTGAACATATTCGTGAAAAGTTGGCAGAATCTTTGCAGCGCTGATTTGCTGGATTTGTTTTCTCCTCTACCAATCGTTATTTCTCCTGACAAAGTTTATTCGGTTTATATGTATGTATCTATGTATCTATGTAATAATAGGCATTAATTTTCAAATTTGCTAGCACTTATTTTGCACCTGCCATGTTTTGTCTCTGCACCACCCTAAGGTTGACTGGTAGAAAATGCCTCAGGCATTAAGTCCGCCTTTGTACAGTATTTTTTTTACCTGTGCATAAAGTTTTAATAAATAATAAATAAATAATAGTCGCTTCCGCGTTTTCTAGGCAACCAATTGCTGACTGCGCTATACAAAGTATATCATCGAGATACCTTACTGAAACTAGCCCCTGAGATCTTAGATGGGCTATAACCGGTTTTAATAGTTTTGTAAAAACATAAGGAGCCGAGCACAATCCAAATGGAAGGGCCTTAAATTCATATAAAAAACCTTGAAAATAAAAACGTAAATATTTTGTAAAATCCTTATGAATCGGAATCAAAAAATAGGCTTCCTATATCAATATTTATCATGTGAGATCCTTGAGTTACGAGTTTAGTAGCGGTTCTAATGTCCTCCATCTTAAAATGATCAGTTTGAACATACTTATTTAAATTTTTTAAATTTAGTATAAACCGACTACTACCATCGGCTTTGGGAATTAAAAATACATCTGAAATAAATTGTCCTGCAGTTGGATTACACCTTCCAATAGCCTGAATATTAAAAAGATGATCTAGCTCAGATTTTATTGCTGCAATTTCCATCTTAGAATACCTACGTTGTGGATAATATTTTAGGTTTTGGTTAGGTATTTTTATAAAAGGTATTTTATAGCCAGACACAGTAGGTATCTAGAATAAATTTATCATTCGTGATAGCTGTCCATTCTTTCAAAAAGTACTTGAGACGGCCTGCGTGTACCTGCGGTGGTGAGTCTCCGATGAGTTGCCGGGTACCGCCACGCGTAGCCGGCCGGCTGGCGCCGCGCTGGCGGTGGGTGGCGGCGGGCCGGCGGCGGCGCACGCGGCGCGGCTCGCGCGCCGCTGCTGAGTTGGGTGGTGCGGGTAGGACGTCGTTTGTCTCGGCCCACCGGCTCGGTTGAACGTTGGGGTGCCGGCACCGCGCTGGGTTCTCGCACCGCGAAACGATGGGCCTCTTCCGTTTAAATTCCCACTAGATGAAACGGCAGGTTGAATCAGCTGACTAGTTTTTCTTATGCCTCTGGATTCTTTTACTAGATCGGCAAAATTTTCTCCAAAAAGAAAACTATCCCTTTTTTGATCTTTGAATGAGTCCATCAGGGACTTATCTATTAGCGGGATGATCACGGATCGACGAGTATTGGTTTCTGCGTAATGAGAATCGGCTAGAATTCTGCCTGCATCATTTAGCGTACTGATGACATCCGGAATATCAGAGTTCTTTTTCATGAGATTTGTCAATGCCTTACTTAAGATTGAAAGTGCTTTACCAAGCTGATCTTGCTTAATAAGCAAACGTTGGTCTCTAAGTTTGCATGTATCGACGAGCATAGCACCAATCTCCTGGTTTAGAGAAGGACCCTTAGCAAACGATAAGTTTTTTGGGTATAGGTACGTTTTTAAAATCTCATCTTTTGTTTCCTTTGGAAGGCCAATTAACAATTTTTTTTGAAATCTAGAAGCTAATTCAGCTTGAATATCCTCACCATATTCCACAACATCAGCTTCTGAATCGCCGAGGGCCTGAAGCAAATCAGGGTCAAAATTGTCTTCGTCGGCAGTCTCCTGCGCCACCGTAAGACCAACCTGCTGTTGGCCTTCTGTACTTGGCCCGGCCTCGGAGCTTGACATATCCACTATATCCTGTACCGGTGATACCCTTTCAAGCCTTTCCTCAAGATTTATATGAAGAGAACTGTCAACCGATGGATTGATATGTTCTGAAATGGCAGACAAAAATACCCGCATAACAAAATAAAAATAAAAAGTGGGTAACTCGCAAACGGAGTGCTGCTAACGTGATTTTTCAAATACTTTCCGATCGAACGGTTATTCGGAGAATACAACGAACAAAAAAAATATACCATTTTTGCATAACCCAAGAATACAAGGGGACCTTGGTGTGCGTTATCGTTGAATGCAACGAAACACAGCTAGATATTACACATTATTATAGTGCAAAGACTCGATGAATGCATCGAGAATATCCGAAGAATACAACGGATACTTAAAAGTAGGTCAGTAGATGAACAAAATTCACCTTGAGAGTGTACATCGTCCTCATCATCGGAATATATAACCCGTCTTCTTTTCCGCTTTCTCTCCAGCTTCTCTTCATATTTCTTCATTTTCCTGGTCCACCTATCTTCCTTGGTTTCTTCACGACTACGTTTGGGCATATTTTGTTGCTCGGATTGGAAAAAACAAAAAAACTGTTATCACCTGTGCGAACGCCGTGCGCGCACGAACAAGAATGAGTAAGCTAGCGGTGACGCGAGGTAGCAGGGATCGGGTTTTTTTTTTTTGAGTTTTCCGTCTACCTATAAACACTTGTGCGATATAGTCTAGCGTACCTACGTACTACTACAAGTAAGAATTTCACCGAAGGTGAAGGCAGTATAATAAAAGTCAAAGTTATACGAACTAATCGGAGCAATTGAGTTCATTCCTCCACTTTTCGCTGATAGTATTGGTCATTTTCAAATGCAATAATAAGCGTAAAATCGTAGAAAGTTCATTATTACCAATGACACTACATTTACTAGTATTTGCTGCAATCTAAAAGAAATTGTGGTCACCCTATTTCCTTGTTCAGAAAAGAAAAATAAAACTCGATTTTCATATACTCGTACAATAAAGGGTATTTTAATTTCTATCTGGTATCGAATTTGTTGCACAATTTTTTTCACAAAAAGAGACAATTTTCATCAGACTCATAATAAAACGAAAACAAAAGTAATGGAGGACTGAGGTGTTGTGCTCTGTAGACACGCCACCGTTTATTTTTTTACTATGATATAACCCATTTTTATGTACGACTGACGGTCATGACGTACCTACATGCATTGTTTGTGAATGTACGACTTTTAATTTACAAGAAAAATGTAAATTAATGTGGCGTTGCTGCGGAAAATTCTCTGTAGCCACGCCACCTGTAATCAACAATTGTAGATACAATTTCGGCTATTTCTCTGAAGTTATATAATGTACGAACGCTGTATAATATGTACACGTGATAAGTATGAAAAAATATGTTAAGTCTAAAGTTTAATTCTAAACTCACAAATTGCCACATGGAGTGTATTAAACTAATGTATTTTAGCGATCACTTCAGATTGACAAGAAAATTTATACAAAACAGATTTCATAAATAGATATTATTTATAATCCGTGTTATAAAAATGGTTACAAAATATTTTACTTTTATATTAATTTAAAAAAAAACTAAACAGAAAATCACTCAAACAAAGAAAAATCTGTAAAAAATACATTATACCAGATTTACAGTGTATTTAAGTATCTACATGTTATTATACAGGGTGTTTGGCAGAACGTTGAACATACGAAAATGGTGGATAGGTGGGGTCATCTGCTACTTACTCAACCCATTTTTTTTTTTTTAAATGCAAGTTGAAATTTAGTTTCAAGTATTTTTTTACATATTTCTGTAAGTTTGAGGACTTATAACTTTTTTTCTAGCTAACATCTGAATAAAGCAATAGTTTTATAAGAATCTACCAACATTAACGATAAAAAAGAAATGCCTGTTTTATCCATTTGTGATAAAAAATACACTCTAAAGTTAAGAAAGTGGTGAAATTAGAAGAAAGCAAAAAAATTTTTTTTTTAATATCCTGGGGTCCAGGGCCAATTAAATTAGGGCTGAGTAAGTAGCAGATGACCCAATCTATCCACCATTTTCGTATGTTCAACGTTCTGCCAAACACCCTGTATATTATTGTAAATTCAAAAAAAAGTCCGAGTTAAATAGATCTTGAATATAATATACTAGGTTGGGGAAAAAGTCTTTTCGCAGTATAGTATGTATGAACTTGTAATAAAATCTCTTAGGCTATACTATTTGTATCTGGCTGGTTTTGGTATCATTGAAGGTTTAAATTTTAAAGAATTTAATTCCAAATTCAAATTAGGAAAATGTGTGATTTTCATTTGTTTTTCGTACCGTCAAGATGAGTGATACCAATGAAGAAATTCGACACATTTTAAAATTTTACTACAAAAAAGGTAAATATGCAACGCAAGCCGCGAAAAAAATTTGCGATGTTTATGGACCTAGTGCAGTGTCTGTGAGAGTAGCACAAATTTGGTTTAAGCGTTTTCAATCCGGAAATTTTGATGTCAAAGATGCACGTCGCTCTGGTCGCCCTATTACGGATAAAATGGATGCCATTTTTGAAAAAGTGGAGCAAGATCGGCATATCAGTAGTTACGACGTAGCTGAAGAACTGGGAATTGACCATTCGCATTCGAAAAAAACTGGGTACACAAAAAAGCTCAATATTTTGGTACCTCACGAGCTCACTGAAAGAAACCTAATGAACCGTGTACTCATTTGTGATTCTTTATTTCGACGTAATGAAACCGAACCATTTTTGTAGGAACTGATAACTGGTGATGAAAAGTTGATGATCACGTACGAAAAAGGTCGTGGTCAAAGGCCGGTCAGGCTTCACAGACTGTGGTGAAACCCAGGTTAACTCGCAACAAGGTGATGCTGTGTGTGTGGTGGGATTGGAAGGGCATTAATCATTATGAGCTGTTACCACCAGGCAGGGTCATCGATTCTGAACTCTACTGCGAACAACTGATGAGATTAAAGCAAAAAGTTGAGAGAAAGCGGCCGGAATTAATCAACAGAAGGGGTGTGATTTTTCATCATGATAACGCTAGATCTCACACATCTTTAGCCACTCAGCAAAAATTAAGAGAGTTTGGCTGGGAGGTGTTAATGCATCCGCCGTATAGTCCTGACCTTGCACCTTCAGATTTCCACCTGTTTCGGTCTCTTCAAAATTCCTTAGGCAGTGTCAGGTTAACATCACGAGCACGCCACTATTGCGGTGATAAGTCCCCTCTTTGAGGAGTTGCTGGAGAGGCGCCACGGCGTCCTCACTTTCCGCCTGACGCAGGTCCTCACCGGACACGGCTGTTTCGGGAGGTACCTGTTTCGGATAAGGCGGGAGGAAACGCCCGGTGTCATCATAGCGTGGATCGCCCGGAGGACACGGTGGAGCAAATGGTGGAAGTCTGCCCGGCTTGGGCAGAGCGCCGCCGTGTCCTCGTGGAGGCGATCGGTGGCGGGGATCACTCGCGTCCGGCCATGGTACGGAGCGAGAGGGCATGGGAGGCCGTCACCTCCTTCTGCGAAGCAGTAATGCTCGCGAAGGAGGAGGCGGAACGTGTGAGGGAGAGGTAAAATTCGCGCCCTCGCGTCCCTAGCCGCCGCAGGAGGTGCCTGGGCGTCGGGAATAGCAGGCCGATTCCCAGCCACCGTAGGCGCGGGCTTGCGGACGGTGAGCAATGGGTAGCTCGCCGTCCAATAAGGACCAGGCCCGGGTCGACGGCGCGTTGTGTTCCACGTGCGCCTCAAACAGATGTCAGCTAGTGAAGGGGTCCGATGGGACCGATGCTTGCCGAGGTTGCGGGAAAGTCCGAAAGGGATACCGGGTTGCAACGTAAAGGCAACCGAAGGAATTCGGGTGGGTTTTAGTCAGTAAGAGTCTGACACGCCCTCCCGCTCCGCCCAGAGCGGGAGAAGTCATTCAATCATTTCCACCCAAAAAAAAATGAGCTTGTACAAAAGTATATATAAATTATGTAATTTCGGACCATTTCATATTTTTTAAATTGGATTTAATTATGTCTCTGGGCGATGTTCCTTTAGAAATGTTACTTGTTGACAAAATGCTTAAACTTGGAGCAGTAATAGGATATAGGTACTTCGAATGGAAATGGAGTATTGGGTCATTATAAAACATATTGTTACCGTCGTAATTTAATTCAGAATGGGAGTGTTATGATGACATGATTACTAAAGTGATACGCGTTAAAAAAAAAAACATTAATTCCCATTTATATACAGGGTGGAAGGGACATCGACGCGAAAACTGATACCATGGATTCAGTACATGATTCTGAACCACACTGCGTTGAAAATTTTCGCCGGTTATTAAAAAAAAAAACGCGGTCAAAATGTATGGATAAGCAGATTTTTTTTAAATAACCGACAAAAAATTTGGTATCAATTTTCGCGTCGATGTCCCTTCCACCCTTTATATATTTGCAGGATCTATTTAACTCGGACTTTTTTTTAAATGTACAATAATATAATAACATTTAGATACTTAAATACACTGTAAATCTGGTATAATGTATTTTTTACAGATTTTTCTTTGTTTGAGAGAGATTTTGTGTTTGTTTTTTTCTTATTATTATAAAAGCAAAATATTTTGAAACCATTTTTATAACACGGATTTATAATATAACTTCTATTTATGAAATCTGTTTTGTTTAAATTTTCCTGTCAATCTGAAGTAATCGCTAAAATACATTAGTTTAATACACTATAAGGGACAATTTGTGAGTTTAGAATTAACATATTTTTTCATACTTATCACGTGTACATAATACACAGCGTTCGTACATTATATAATTTCAGAGAAATAGCTGAAATTGTATCTACAATTGTTGATTACAGGTGGCGTGGCTACAGAGAATTTTCCGCAGCAACGCCACATTAATTTACATTTTTCTTGTAAATTAAAAGTCGTACATTCACAAACAATGCATGTACGTCATGACCGTCAGTCGTACATAAAAATGGGTTATATCATAGTAAAAAATATACAGTGGCGTGGCTACAGAGCACAACATGGACTGAGGGCCCGAATTTTATCAAAGTCATAACTTTCAAACAACAAGAAGTGGTGACCTGTAGGTATCCTAATTACGTAATGCAAAATCAATCCGAATCTGAATCGTTTTGAAACAGATTGCTAATCCATTGCTCCGTAAGTTCGAAAAAAAAACTGCAGAGCAACGTAAATAACGCAATGAATGTTGTTGAACTGTTAAAATGAAACAGATTTGTCTTTATCGTTTACGAAAATATGTTGCGTAATTAGAAAGCTGTTCTTGCTTTTACAAATTTTCACAATTTATTTAGTAGCATACCTATAAGATTTGAAACAGTACCTAGAGCCTGTAAGTTAATGTTTTTATTTTATTTGCGTAATAAACTTGTACGTGTATGAGAATTGAGGGCCCATTTTGAACGAAGATATACAAAGTAGGATAGTGTTTTCGATAATATCTTGTTTTCACAAATTTTGTTTGTTATTAGCTTAGATTTTGGCATGAAGACTTTTTATGTAGTGTCCAAAGTTTCTCAGGTACAGGTGGGCCCTAAATCCTCTACCTATGTGAGAACTGAGGGCCCAACTTTAGAGTCCATAACCCGCTTATTTGACTTTCACAAAATCTGATTTCTACTTTCACAATTATTTGGAAATGTTCACTAAATCCTAAGCACATTTTCAAAGTGTTTTCACACCACACGCACATAAACAAATAGCTGACCTTTTTGTAGACCATTTTAGTGTGCACTCACCATAAGGCCCATCGAGGTCGATGCTCAATGTTGAGACACGGAAAAACCTGGGAGTTAAAATAACTGCTAAAATGCTATTGAACAAAGTTAACACAATGCGTCAAGGAAAGTCTCCTGGCCATGATGGTCTCAGCATTGAGCATCTTCGATTTGCTGGTCTGCATTTGCTAAGAGTGTTGGCTACGCTTTTTACTTTTTGTCTGGGTCATGCGATCAAAACAACAGTGGTGCCAATTGTCAAACATAAGACTGGTGCCATGGGCGATAAGAACAATTACAGGCCAATATCTCTTGCCACATCATGTCAAAATTCATATCTTAAATCATTGCGCCAACAATTCTTCCACTGCTGGACGTAAGCCTCCCCTCAGCACCGCCACTTCAACCGGTTCTGTGCAGGTTCCTGCACAAGTTGATCGGTCCACCTTGTGAGAGGCAATCTAACGTTACGTCTTCCGGTACGCGGTCGCCACTCCAGAACTTTTTGGCCGCATCGGCCATCTGTTCTTCGAACAATGTACCGCCCACCCTGCCCATTGCCACTTAAGTTTGGCAATTCTTCGGGCTATGTCGGCCTACCTTGGCTTGAGTTTCTGTTTTAGTGTATCTTAGAAATTTAATGTGTGAGTTATGTGTTCGGTTCTTCATGAATTGAGTGTACTATGTAGTTATCTCTAGTATTGTGTGTATTTCTCTAACAAGCTTCCAACCTCTGTTTCCTTGTATGTATGCTGTAAGTCTTCCGATTTTTACTAAAGAGCAAAAATTGGAAGACTTACAGCCGACAACCGAAATGGCAGAAAATATTAAAATTAAGACTCTTAATTCTAATATTTTCTGCCATTTCGGTTTCTTATGTTTCTGGTTGATGTAGGTCGTACTGTCAGAGGTGATGTAAGAAAGTATACTTCCATTTGTTTTAGCAGCAGCTGTCTAAACAGCACTATAATTAGTCTGGCCATAAATACTGTTACAATTAAAAATGAGAAAGATATTACATTTGAATTTGGAATCTGTAATTTTTATACGATTGTTCATTGAGTTTTCTAATTTTGGCGCCAATACATTGTACAATATTTTGCGATATTAAAATGGAGTGTGGTGATAAAGAGAACCGAATCGCTGTGATTGCATTACACAAAGTTGGTATGGAGCCAAATGCATTTTTTATAACTCGCTTGGTATTAGTCAAATGTTTGTGTACCGGACTATTAATACGTACAATGAGACCTCCTCTGTTTGTGACAGAAAAAGATCTGGCCGTCCACGTAGTGTTCGTGAGAAAAAGGTGGTCAGAGCAGTAAGGGAAAGAATTCGAAGAAATCCTGTCCGAAAGCAAAAGATTTTATCTCGGGAGATGAAGATTGCACCCAGAACCATGTCGAGTATTTTAAAAGATGACTTAGGACTTGCAGCCTATAAGAGACGCACTGGTCATGTTTTAACTGATAATTTAAAAAAGAATAGGGTGTTAAAATCAAAACAACTACTGAAGCGGTAGGCAAAGGGAGGTCACAGAATTTTTTTGTTTACGGATGAGAAAATCTTTACAATTGAGTAACATTTTAACAAACAAAATGACCGTATTTATGGTCGAAGCTCTAAGGAAGCTTCCCAATTAGTCGACAGAGTGCATTGTAGGCATTATCCGACTTCAGTGATGGTTTGGTGGGGTATGAAGCTATGAAGGAGTGACAGAGCCATATTTTTGTGAAAAAGGTATCAAAACATCGACACTTATTCCCTTAACCCCTTCCCTTAAGCCCCTTAACAACACCATATTCAATAACGAAGTATGGTCCTTCCAACAAGACTCGGCGCCGGGTCATAAAGCTCGGTCCACGCAGTCTTGGTTGGAAGTGAACGTTTCGGACTTCATCAGAGCTGAAGACTGACCGTCGTCGTCTAGTCCCGATCTTAATCCGCTGGATTATGATTTAAGGTCAGTTTTAGAGAGTACGGCTTGCTCTAAACGCCATGATAATTTGGAGTCCCTAAAACAATCCATACGATTGGCAGTGAATAATTTTCCCATGGAATGAGTGTGTGCTTCTATTGATAACCACTTCGAATAAGCTTTTTATATTTTAAATTGTTTTATATTTATGTATTAAATTAACACACTGTAAAAGTAATAAATATTATTTGCAATAAAAAAAAAATCTTCGTTACAATATTTATGGCAAGACTAGGTATATAACTGTCTGCAGGGTTTCGAAGTCTGCACAGACTGCATAGGGATATGGAAGTCTGTATTGACATATCATATTTTGGAAGGATGACGTTATTAATGTTACTTAATATGGGATAATTTGTTTATGTTTTTTTTAGGTATATCATTTCTTTTTGTGAGATAAACGCTTGTAAAAAGCTGTAGTGTATGTGAGAATGCTTCCTCTAGTTCTTTACATATTTCCTGAATTATTTTGACGTTTTGGTATCATGTTCTGTGTTTATAATAGTGGTCAAGGCTCTAATCAAATTCTTGCTATTCAAGAAATTGGGCTCGCTTCCTACTTCGGTTTCTTGTGTATGTGTTTGATTATTAACGTGTGCATTTTCTGTGTTATTTTTAATGTAGGTACTTGTGTTGGGGTATTGTCTGTAGCTCTAAGTAAATTGTGATGTTCTAATCGTCTATAAGGATTCGTTTGATTTCCGCAAATGAATGTCTCAAAACAAAGAGTTGGGGACCAACGCAGAGCAATCACAATAAATTACTTTCGATCACTACACTTGATACAATTATATTAGAAGTAAGCAAAAAGCTACAAAGAGACACTACTAACTTAGATACACACACCCGGACACCGGCGACAGCAACACACATTTACAATCGCAACCAAAACGTAGAATGAGATGGTCAAACGAAATGGACGAAACTAATAAAATACTATTTCATCGCTACGAAAATGGAAACAGATATGACTGTCTGGAGGAAAAAATTAAGTGTTTATTGAGTTATATCCACAGTTGTCACATCTGTCTTAGCAGCGAATAACAGATCAAAAAAGGGTCATTCTAAATAACAAAATTATATCAGATGAACGTCTTCAAGATCTAAAACCGTATGCAGAGAACACTCACAACTTAGTAATTCAATTATTCATCTGTTCCGTGGGAAAAACTTTCGCATACCAATAAACTCATTTGTTTCTTATTTACTCAGCTCTATTTGCAAGCCAAATCGAAATTTAAATACAATATTTGAAAAGTTACTTCCTTGACTGCCATGTGTCGAAGTCGAAGTAAAAAGTTCAAGACTCAAACCATTTATTTCAAATAAACCAATTACAATCACTTTTGAATTGTCAAGGGGTCGGTCAGTCAGAAAGATGAAGCTAGTTGCCCATTCCAAAGCGTAGTAGGTACCTATGGAGAAGAACGGGCGAGAAACTCCACGGACACTCATTTAAATCAAAATATTGGGTACATCATTCAGGTTGAAGTTATACATGTGAGAACGATGCAAAACATTAAAAGCGTCCGTAATAAGTAGAAAACAAAAACAATAAAAAAATTAAATTGAATATGCCGTAGCAGCTAAAAGATGACTAGTCCCTACTGATGGCGCTGGTTCACGAACATGACGCATGGATTAGCACAATTTAGTTTATTTTAACCATCTCGATTTTACGCATTGACTGTGTTCGGCGCTCCGATTGGCAGCCAGTCGGCTTTCACTAGTAAAGGGCCAATGGGAGCGCTGAACGCGGTCGAAATTTGACATAGATTGACACATGGTACTGTCATTACAGCCAATCAATAGAAAATAATGACTATAACATCTGTCAGTAGCCATTTGCCATGTTTCAATAATTGACAGATAAATAGAATCCTATTGATCTGTCACATACGACGTATATTGACACATGACATAATGACAGTAGTCATTACTGTCAATCAATTAACAGTAATGACAGTACCATGTGTCAATTTTACTATTTTCTTGGGGTGTGTTCACTTTATTATAGTAGATAATTAGAAAGGTTTGTTTGAATTGCAGGTGTTTAATCCGACAAATATTTTCGGGTCCATTTCACCAGGGTCGTATATTTCCGACTAAAATACCACAACTTGTTTAATGTGCTTTTTATTTAATTACGCCGTATTCTATCAAAAAGGTGTTTATATTAGGTAAATAGTTAATTAAGTAATCATTTACAATTAAATGCACTTTAGTCTCTTAATTAGAAGTACATGTCCAAAGTTCAACGAATGACTAATATTATTTTTAGAAAATTGTATTGATGTACAACGCCCATGACGGAAAAATCCGACATTAGGGACGGGACTTTTTATCGTAACCTAAATACGATAATTAGTCAATACGTAAATTAATACTATTGAGAAAATAAAACTAAATTGTAATTTCAGACTATTGTATTATTTATTATACGCAAGTTTCTATTATACATTTTGATTTTGATGAAATTTGGCACAGAGGTAGACAATAGCCTGGAATAACACATTGGATACTTTTTGACATTAATGCGAACAGAGCCGCGTGCAGCAGCTAGTAGGTAATAATTGCAAAAATGTGATTTAAACAAACTTGTTAAAATTTAATGTAATTATATAAAACGCAATATCGACATCGAAAAAGTTGAGTATTGCACTTCCCTCTTTGTTGTAGGTATTTATTTTTCGATTCACTGTGCCGAGCGCTGGGGGCACGACAATTGATATGAAGTTGGGCGGTTAAAAGGTTTAAAAAATTATGATATAGTTATAATCACTAGTTTTTGGTATATCTATCACCAATCTGCGCAGACAGATTTATCTCGAAGATGGTTGTCAAAATAATGCTCGAATAACAAACATTTTTGAGAAAAGAATTATTTCAAAATATTGAAGTGCAACCGCATGTGCATGGTAACAATTTGACTTTGACAGCAGAATCATTTTGCAGCAGTAACGGTCGTTTTCGTACCGTACCTAAAAAAAAATTAGAAAGATAAACTCGTCACAATCTCGTCATCTGATTGTCCTTTATATTTAGAGATGCTTGAAAAAAACAGAATGTAGGTATTTGTTGAATTTACAATTTAATTGACGATATCGTAGCGCAGCTACGGCGTAGACGTCGGACTGTGCTACGGGCTACGCCAAGGACGAGCGCGCGGCTATTTCCACGCATTGATTGGCTCGGGGCCGGGGGGAGATATCTGATATACTTTATTACGTATGTGATGAAATTGATCCTATCTAGTTCTTTCCATTTTTGAAATGTGAATCTGTACTCAGTGCATGCTGAATGTTTGTTATAAACTAGCTTTAACCCACGAAATTTTGCGGATTTATATAAATATGTAGTAGATTTTTTATTAATATTCCCCCTGGTACGTTAGGAACGAGATCCTCCATCTCGACCTAAAGATCCCCACAATCCACCAATTTCTCAAACGCAATTCCAAGCGTTTCTTTGAGTCCGCCGCCAAACACCGCAACCCTCTGGTTGTCGAGGCCGCCAATTATGTCACTAGTAGAATCAGTCAGACCCGCCGCCCAAGGCAAATCCTTACCGACCCAGACGACCTCATAACCCTCCTCCAGGAGAGCAATAGGGCCACAAGTACATACAGTGCACAAGAAACACAGACACCGACCCGCATTCCGACCTCGCCGCCGAGGTCCTCCGCGATCGCGACCCGCCCGAGTAAATAATACTCCCCACCGACCCTTGCTCGCAGAAGCGCCAGCCCGCGTTTTGCTGAGAAATGTAGACTTAAATTCCCCGATTAATAATAATGAATCATCTTTGATCCAGCCTGTCCCAACTTGCTGTCCTCCCCCCAGCGACGCCCTAAGCCGAGGTCCGTACCCCACAGGGGGTGCCCTTAGCAAGCGTTCGCCTAGTTTTAATTTAGAATAGTTTTGCCCCTGGCTGGAGGCTTTGAGTTAGTAGCTTAAGGCAGCCGCAGGATTGACCGGTTAAGTAGTCATCACCTCAGAGGTGAGCTACGAGATGCCCTAGACAATAAAAAAATATACATATTCTTTATGTCACCTCCTTAGGCTATGAGCTAACCGAATATTAAAAAAAAATGGCCTGGGTCTTAAAGGGAGGCGTGAAAATTGATTCGCTGTTACAGTGTACAATAGATATGTGTGTTATTTTCTCCTATTGTTTTTCTATTCACTAATATCTCACCTTTGAAATCATTATTTTGTCTTGAGATAAAATTAGCCACTCCCCAGTCACAAAGGATCATATTTTAAGCATTTTTTTAAAAATCGTTTATTCTTTTCTTTATATTTTTATACCTACGCGTGAACCTTTGTAAAAAGAAAAAATATAAAGATAAAGAATTGTTAAGTAACAAATTCGCTATCACTCGATGTGTCACTTCTAACGATGTCCTAGTCACCCATTTTATCATTTCATACTCGTATCTGATAGCCAAATACGTGCCGATTTTTTTTAAGGATTATTAATAAAGTAAATAAAAAGGAATGCCTGTACATGAATGCTATTAAGTAATTAGGTGAATCAGCCCCTTTTTATTACCTACGGCATTTACGTTACTTGAACTATTTTGTTATCGCTCAATAATAATTAACGATACAAAATTGTTTGAATTTATTGATATTCTTGGTAGATAATTTTTTTATTGACAAATTAGTAGTTATATAGGTAGGTAGTTTTGATGAATAACGATGGTGTATATTTTGTAGATATTTTTATTGGAATTCTTAACTGTTTGATCACACATGTAGATAGATACTCGTACTATAAATAATATACAAGTAAATCGTAGTAGTGTGTACACTACAACATGATACAATTAAATGCAAAATAAAGCTTTTTGGTATGAAAGTAAAAAATATATTTTTGGTTCAATCACATAATTGTAGATGATAAAATATTACAAAACATGTATTGTCACAAATTTTTCATTATTTACATCAACTTAAAGACTAAAAACAGGCGCAGGCGAAGCGCTTGAGCATGTGTTACAAATAAATAAATTTATTATAAATCTTAATATTAGGTAAATAAATACAAGGACGTCATTTTCTTTTTTCGCTCTCTGGTAGGTTTTTTTAACAATGTTTTTAATTTACATAATTCAGAAGGTTACCCACCTATATTATTTTATTTCTAACATTGATTTCCGAAGACATTATTTGCAACATTAAAACAAATTTAAAAAAAAAATTACTCTCCGACAGCCTTCATTAATCTCTATGTCTTAAGCTTTAAAATGAAAATGAATTTATGTCACGGAATCTCACAAATCTATATACAAAAAAGAAAGTCGTGTTAGTTCTTTACACTAAATAACTCAAGAACGGCTGAACCGATTTGGCTGAAAATTGCAGCTTAGAACCAAGAGACGGACATAGGATTATCCCGGTAGAGTAGGTAGGGTAGGTAGGTAGGGTAAGTAGCTTTCTACCTACCTACCCTACCTACCTTATACCTAATAAGTAGGGTACCCTACCTACCTTATACCTAATAAGGTAGGTAGAGTAGGTAGGTAGGTAGGTAGGTAGGGTAGGTAGGGTAGGTAGGATAAGTAGGGTAGGTAGGGTAGGTAGGCTGGGTAGGGTAGGTAGGGTAGGTAGGATAGGTAGGGTAGGTAGGGTGGGTAGGTAGGGTAGGTAGGTAGGTAGGTGCGCCGTAGATAAGTACTTAGTGACAGGGACACCTAAGTAGTATTAGCTCTTAAAATGTCGATTGCACCCCATGTGTGCAAATGACAATACAATTCTATTGTGTCGCTAATTGCGCGCGCGACGGGTTAAAATAAAATTAGTAGTTATACACGTAATCCGTACGTGTTGTACATTATACGCATTATCAGATATTACCTACTAATGCAGGTTTCAAGTAGATATGACCTGTGCAATATTTTGTTGCCTACCATTACCTATTATTATTAGATAAATGTGGTATTTAAATGATAGCTTAGCAAATTGAACAGTAACTTAAATTTTCATTGTACATCCTCTTTTATGCCTACCCTAGTAGGCATATAACAGGATATATTTTTATCTGACGTCTCACCACTATAGGTACATTGAGTGTGATCTGAATATTGTGAGGCAAAACTTGCCAACGCAAAATGCTTCGCGCTGTAGCGTAATTTAGGTTGAGAGGGATGAATCGCAAATTATTACAATCATAATCTATATGTAATAACGTTACGGAACACACACACGTTGCGGAACATTGATCTCCCTCAAGAATTTACAAAGTGTAGTTATGACCCATGGGTCATACAACCTAGTCGAACATAAACATGTTCTAGACAATTTATATAAGACTATTGTACCTAGTTATTTTATGTGACGCTGCTGCACCTACTAACGAGTGAGAGAGAATGGTACAGACCACGAAGAGGTAAAGTGTGTGGATGAAACAATCATGTTCGAGACGCTCACCGATAGGCCAGCTATCTAATTACGCAACACATAAACGATTTAGATACGTAAACGATTACGACAAAGTTGCTTCGTTTTGACAGATCAACAACATTCAATGCGTTATTTACGTTGTTGAGCAGATTTGTTTTCAAACTTATGAAGCAATGGATTAGCAATTTGTTTCAATACGATTCAAATTCCGATTGATCGTGGTTTACATAATTAGGGTACAGGCTTAAATTCAAAATGTGGGTATACCGTTTAGACAGACTTCTGGAGTAATTTATGAAGAAATGTGTGAGGCTCGAAATTTTTTTAGGGGTCGTTATATATGGTGCCAACAAAATAGGGATCAAATAAAAAAATATTTTATACTTAAGCAAAGATCGATGAATAATTTTCGTAAATTTTGGAAATCTAAGCGTATAAAATGTAAGGTACTGGATACCAAGCTGAAGCCTGGGATACCGGTGAGCGTTGGGGGAATAAAGGAATAAATGATGCTGAGGGAATCGCAAACATGCTCATGTTACACTTTAAAGTGCGGTCACCTCTTGGTACCTCAGTCCGGTGATCGGTGCTGAGTCCTCCTATGAGGGAGTAGAACCAGTAATATATTTTTTGGGCTAAACAGGGCAGAGCTATAATTAAAAACGAGTAGAGGCTAATCTCCCGGACACGATACAATCAGCATCGAACATTTTAAGTAATGTTCATCTGCCAAGGGTCCTATCCTTGTTTTATTCATTGTGCATTCGTCACTCACACCTACCAGCTGAACTAATGAAAATATAGTAAGTACATAGTACCGATAGTAAAAAACGGGACAGGATATATCTCGGACATGACAAACTACCGACCAATCTCTCTTGCGACAACCATTGCTAAAATATTGAACAGTATGCATGATATATGCTTAAAAAAACATCTATGCTTGCACGATGCATAATTTGGGTTTCAACCTGAACTTTCAACGGAAAATGCAAACCTAAGTCGTAAGAATTGTTCGTAAAACGGTATATGCTTGTTTCCTGGATCTTTCCATAGCCTTCGACCTTGTGTTATACGATGTGCTCTGGAAGAAGTTGGGGGACAGAAATGTACCGGCTGAAGTTCGTAAAATCTTGCAGTATTGGTACGCAAGATTCCGGTACCAAACTAATAAGGTAAAGTAGTCCATCACACTCTCTGGAAGGTATGGTGCGGTGGGGGTGGGATGTCATCTCCGGGACTCTTCAACCTATATGTTACTGTCGAGCTCAGCACCATGAGTGTCGACTGTCGTGTTGATGGTTTTAACAGTATCAGCTATGCGAACGACATGGTGCTGTTGTGCCCGACTGCATGATCTATTGCAGAGATGTTAAAAGTATGCGAGGACTATGCTGCTGCACATAGGCTCCTGCACGATGCAAAAAAATGTGATTACATGGTCTTTAAGCCACTCGTAAATGCACAGGCGTGACCCTAGATTCTGCCGCGGTAACGTCCAGGACAAGATAACATTATTCAAGGCATTGGTCAGGGTCTGTACACGGGAGGTATATAGACCAACTACACCAAAAGGTCGCTAGATGTCTTGCGCGTCCAATATAATAATACTTCCAGAATGCTCTTGAGACTGTCCCGTTTCTGTACATAGGGCGTCGGAAATATTTGTACATAATCGAATCGGCGAAAAAAAAGGAATCATTAGTAACTAGAACACGGGCCAGTAATAACAGCATTCTGAAAACAGTGACAGAGAGTTTATATTCTCCCATTTTGAGGCATTTTCTGGAGAGGATGGCCATGTAAGAAACTAGTACCTTACTTTATCATCTTCTATGGAAAATGCTTCAAACTCAAAACCTCTCCGATGTTCATTAGACTGCTGCAGTCTGCCGTCAAATATTGCGCGTCTGGTGGCAGTCTGCGTGTTATAGGTCGTAAATAATACCTTAAATTACCTCTATAAACTACATCGTTCCTGCTCTTACTAACACAGAGTGTAGGGGAAAGAACAGGAAAGGTATCACATGTTAAAAATCTGTCAAAAATTCGCGCCGAAATATTTACTTCTTTGAGTCTGTCGCGGACGCCTTTGTTAACATTTTGATTTTAAAATTTCGATAATGTTTTTGTTAGGCAACAAGCCTTTGTGTTGTGTTTTTTCATTAGTAAATATCATGATGGCCCAGCGGTTAAGGCCTCGCCTCTCATGCATGAGATTGTGGGTTCAAATCCGGGCAAGTACCAATTTGACTTTTTCAATTCATATGTACTTTCTGAGTTTATGGGGACATTATTGACATCGCTGAAAGAAAAACATCGAGAGGAAACTTGAACTGGTTAATATAAGTCTAAAATCGCCAACCCGTGTTGAGCAAGCGTGGTGAACTGGTGACCAGTGCTCGTGCCTTCTCTGTATGAGAAGAGGCCTTTGTCCTGCAGTGGGACAGTAATAGGCTGGTATTATTAAATATCATCCTACAATAGAATTTACATTTAAACTTGAAATAAACCTTGTGTTATGAAAAAAAAATATGGTGTGTTTTAAAATTTATTAATTTTTAATAGTCTTTAATTTTTGTTACGGTAAATTGGAAAGTTTACTGTTTTTTTTTTAATTAATATTTTTCGAGGAAAAACTAGGTACTTATCCATTTTTAATGTGTTACATATACATTCCAACGACATAAATTTTATAGTTATACTGCTCCTATAAAAAACTTTACAGATGTCTTCATTTTAATCTCAAGTTTTCCCGTAGGATATCGGGTTACGGGATTACACAGAAGTTGCGCACCAGAGGATGCGCTAGTTCACGAAAATGGCCGTACCAGCGGAGAGGATCCGGTGGGCTATATTTTCTATATTTTGAAATGTTTTTTTTTTTGTTTTTATAAAAATATTTAAAAATGTAAATGATATGTATAGTATAGATGAAAATATAAAGGAAATAATAATATTACCAACATATTTGTTGTCTAAATAAAGAAATTTTGATTTTGATTTGATTAAATCGAGATTAGAAATTTTCTATCTAAACTACCGAATAACTATTCGCTATAGTGTGGCGCCTTCAGATCGCTGGTACTTGGTGAATTGTAGGAATATTTGTTCGAGGGTGGTCTGCGAGATGCTATAGTCTTCGATCTCCAGGTCCCGCTTGGCGCGCTCCATGATGCCGAACATGCGTGACCACGCCATGTTGCGGTTCGGAAGGTAATACGTTAGGAGACCCTCATACTCCTCCCTGGAAAATAAATAAGCGAAATTTAGGTACCTACGTAGGCACATCAAATGTAGGATAATACACACCCTATATTTGATGTGCAGAAGACTAACTACGCTTAAAAGAGGCAGTTTCAGAGCCATACTGTGTGCATTGCGCGGATTGCTGTACTGCACTTGCTTGATCGTCAATGTGAACTCATTTTTATTCCTATTTCAAACATAACAGACCATCTAATAAGAAGTGAGCCTATTGATCAACCAGGCACAAATCCATACTCCGGGCTGCTGTTGAGAAATTCTTAATAGAAAAGCCCATAACCCAACTTGAGGATCCTACCCAGGACCCTCTGCGTAACAGTCGAGCTTATTATAACCAGAACAACTCTTTGAAAGTTATCAGTTAAAGAAAGATGCAATTAGATAGTTAGGTATCTACCTATTTAAGATCCATGATCTCCTTATACCGTACTATTTCATAGTGTTCCGGAACCTTAAAAACTGTGAAGAGTTTTTAAGTACCAGGCATAATTAAGACTTACATTATCCGCGGACTCTCGAAATTATTATTAACGTATTCTTTGACAGAATCAGTTACACTGCATGAGCTTCTTATCGAAGCTGTTTCACCATCTCTCTCTTCCAGTTTCATTTTTATAATTAATGTAAAACCTGAAATAAAATTGTATGCACATTAATGGTACCTACACATTAGAAGTTTATTTATAAATGTTGCTTAAAGTTAAATGACGTTCAAAGTAAAAAAAATATGGCTAAACAGTCGCTAATCATTACTTAACTTTAAGCAACGTTTATAAACCCCTAGAAATTAATCTAGTCTTAAGATACCTATTATCAAATCACGGGATCCGGGAATAGACGTTTAAATTGATAATTGAAAATCGAGAATAGCCAATGCTAACGATATTAACAATAGGATATAAATAAGTACCATCGTACCTTTATAATCTATTTTAAGAATCATGTTCTGTACTAAACTAGTAGTTATGAAGGTAAATTATAAATCATTGCTGTATTGATAAAAATAAGTGACAAACTTGAAGGTGCATGTCAATTGAGGAGAGTACCTATGTCATGCTCACTTAAATGTCTCATTGATGGTGGGGCGTGTGCTGGATCATTCGGTTCCCTACAGAAATGGTTGAGTTGGATGGTACTGATCCACGCGTAATGTTCGTGAACAGGCGCCGTCGGTTGAGACTGTTCTAAAAGTTGGCAACGTCGCAAATAGCTGTTAAATATTGACCTGTTTTAATTAATTTGGCAATATTACTATATGTATGTAAATATGAAATATCGCTAACTATAGTGACCAAACATATTGATAATGAAATGCAATAAGTAATTATTAAAGAAAAAATTTGGAAACTTTACAAATGCCTTTTTTACACCTAAAACGGTTACACCATCAAATTCAGTGTTATAATTGCAATTCATTATTAATATTCTAGTTACTACACTATAAGCGATATTTCGTAGTTCCATACAAGTAATATTGCCAAATCAAAACAAGTACATTTTTGACAGCTATTTGCGGCGTTGCCTACTTTTATAATGAACGCTCTTAACTGCCAGGGCTTATTTTTAATGTTATATTTTGCATTATTCTCACATAAAGAAGCAATAAGAATGTTGGAGCCAAGGATTTTGATTTAAAGAAAAAAGAGTGTCAATGTAGTTTCTTCCCGTTCTTCTCCATATAAATCTACGTTTTGGAAACACTCAGTAGTTTCGGAGATAAGGGGGGGATAATGGTATTTTTTCATCTATTTTCTTAAATATCTTTAGATGAATTTATTTTAAAATTATAAAAAAGAAATTGATATCTTCGCAATAAACACTTTCATTTGATATGTCACACGGTACAGTTTGCAAAACTTTTTAAATTAATTATCTTTTTTGCCCCCTAAAAGTGAAATAAATGAATTTTGAATATGGGGGATATTCAACATTCATTTATTTACGTTACAGGGCGTGTAACGTAAATCCCCAGTGTTTGGATCACAGAAATACGTGTACCAAATTTCAACTTAATCCAGTCCATTAGATTCGGAGCAAATTGGCTGTGACAGACGGACAGACACACACATGCACACGAGTGATCCTATATAGGTTCCTTTTTTTTCCGTCTGAGGTACAGAACCCTAAAAAGATCTTAAAAAGGAAAGTCTCAGCATTGTGGAACACGACTTTCAGGAGGAGAAAACTTGTAAACTTGAAAATACCTTCAGAAAACTTAATCTTGAGGTGTTGTGGCGTGCCGAGGCATTGAAAGCGTCCGTTGACCATGATAGTGAGTCGCGAACATAATGCTTCGCACTCCTCCATGCTGTGTGACGTCAGCACCACTCCGCGTCCTGCACGTTGCACGCCACGCGTCGCACGCCACACCTGCATAAATAAAAACTTTACATAAGACACGAACTTTACGGACACCAGCCCATCTTACTACTACATAAGACAGGCTTAAGACTAGGTACATTCCACATTACTTATTTTTGTCGCGATAGCTGTTGCAAGTTGCAGCCTAGTGCCTAAGTAAATATTAAACCCGACGATTATTAGGTATCAGACTCGCAATGTCTTCCAGCTGTAACTATAATGCGACAACCCCCCTGCTTCTGACTGACGAGGATCTATGAGATATGTAGTAGAAACTATCCAGATTGTCAAAAAATTAAGCGCAACATTTAAGTAAGTCCTATTTTATTATTTCTCTCGCTACAGAGACTTATTGTTACAGAGAGATATTATACTCAACTTGTGCTCTGCACTAGATACTTACATGTCGTTTGGCAGCGGGATCGACGCCGGTTGTAGGCTCATCCACGAATACAAGTCGCGTTCGTCCCATGAATGCTATCGCCGTGTTCAGCTTGCGTTTCGTGCCGCCTGAGTACTGGTGTACCTACGACGGACCAAAGAACATATAAATAATAAAAACAACTATAATGTGACACGCCCATGGACCGACCAATCAATATCTTCTTCTCTTTGCTTATTCGCTAATGGCCCATAAAAATACCTTTTTGTCAAGATGTTTCGTGAAGCCGAGCGCGTGCGCGAGCGTGTCTGCGGTGGGCGCGGCCGTGCGCATACGCAGCCCTCTCATCAGCGCGAACATGTGCAACGTCTCGCGGCCGGTCAGCTCACCGAACAACGCATCAAACTGCGGACAGTAGCCTGCAACATTCTACGGTATAAGTAGGTACTTACACAGTGTTTGATGTATTCCGGAAGCGTTGTCCAAAAATTTCATTCGAATCAGTGAGAAACTGATTGCAAAGAACAAGCAATAAATTAGAGACACCGGGACTCTGAGCTACTGACCAATATTCTCGTGTACTCTGTCGAGGTTTCTCTGCACGGAATGTGCGCTGACATAGGCCTCGCCGCTTGAGATGGATTCGTCGCCCATCAGCATCTTGAAGGTGGTAGTTTTGCCAGCGCCATTCACACCCAGAAGACCGAAGCATTCACCGTCGCTTACACCTTGAAAAAACGTTTAAAAGGTTAGCTACATTACATTAAATAAGAATGCGGCGA
Organism: Xanthia togata; assembly: GCA_963853775.1. NCBI lineage: Eukaryota > Metazoa > Arthropoda > Insecta > Lepidoptera > Noctuidae > Xanthia > Xanthia togata. Next base: position 14,125,859 of record OY970795.1, on the reverse strand, counting down.
CGCGACGGATGAATTGTCCATACAAACGTAATACCTAAATCATTTGCAATTTGAGCATATTTCCACCATATTATGTTGATATTCGGATTTAGACAGTATTTATCTAGGCCTAACCTAAAATGAAGTTTAAGCGCATTGAATTTCTCACATGTTAACAGCGTAAATGACATGTTTTCATATTGTTTTTAGGGTTCCGTACCCAAAGGGTAAAAACGGAACCCTATTACTAAGACGTCGCTGTCCGTCCGTCCGTCTGTCACCAGCCTGTATCTCATGAACCGTGATAGTTAGACAGTTGAAATTTTCACAGATTATGCATTTCTATTGGCGCTATAACAACAAATAGTAAAAATTAAATAAAATTAAAAAATAAAGGGGGTCTCCATACAATAAACATTCGATTTTGAAAAAAAAAAATCAATACCCTGGCATGTGGGATGTCATTGTCTAGAAATCATCGAGTAGAGAACTAATATAATTTTTATTTTTTTTTATCTTCAAAAATGATGAAACAGGAGGCCGTAAAATTTGTCAGTTTTAGACCATTTTTGTACGAGCTCTATCTCAACAACTAAACATGTTAGAAATGAATATAGATAATTGAAAATCCAGTGTACAAAAAAAAATCGCCCGTGCGATCCTGGGCTTACAATAAATAAAGACAATAATAATTAAATATCCAAATAATTTATATTTACGCGACGTGCGTATGACCACTAGCGCCGTTCGTTGGCCGATTTGGCTACGCTCGATAACTTTATAGGTATGTACCTTATTTTATGACGAGATATCCTAATATGTTGAGATATCGGCATGGTATAGGAATTTCCAAAAAACGCATTACTAGTCTGTACATTCACTAACCATTTCTCAAAGTAGTCAACAAAAATAAAGCAAATAATGAACATAACTAATTACTAATAAAAAATGTAAACCCATGCCTTTATTGCGGCGCCAAAAATGGGAGGAAAGCTGCTTAAGTCGCAGGCACGACAGATAATTTTAAGCGTAGGTATATTTGTACTTTTTACAAGAAGCCGGTGGATTCAAGACAGAAAACAATGGTTATTTTCAAAAAGTTCAAAAAGGTGTTTCTGAAGCTTGTGTTTCAGTCGGAACTGTAAAGAAAATGATAAAAAAGATAAATTGGCTCCCTTCCCATCACCAAAAAGAGTTAAAAAAACCAAACAATTTCGTTTAAATTTGGACGATTTTGACTATTCTGTCATACGTAACATGATTTACGATTTCCATGAGGACTTTAAAATCGAAGTTGGTTGAGATTATCCCATTTAGAGGCTGTCTGGAGACATTAAGTTCTGAGTTGAGCTCCAGGATTACTGACAAAAGCTTGCACTGACAGGACAGGTCCACTCAAATCTGTGTGGTTCTTTTCTCAAAAGACCATTTCAGACTAATTTACATGGTCCTCATATGGCCTGACCAAGATTATATCTGGACTTTAAAAGAGACTGTGACCTCTAACGCCGAACTCATCTAGCTAATTTTATTTTTAAATGATGACGTGTAAAGTGATTCCAATGTCCTATTTACAGAATAAACAATTTCATTTCATTTTAAGATTTTTTTTGAAAGATATTGGTTTTGGATATAAGAAAACAGAAAGCAATCGGGAAATACAAATCGAAAAGCATGATATTTGGAGAATTCGGAATTCGGAAATACTTAAACCTTTTAAAAATTCAAAGGATGAAGGCCGATGGCACTCAAAAGGGAAATCTTTGACAGATAGAAAAAAGGTGTAAAGAAGCCAATTTCGAAAGGAGAACGTATAACATATCATCGTTCACACTGGCAATGAAAAGGGTTTTGTTCCAGGTGCTCTGATGTTGCACAAATGTATTGATTACCATGAAGAAATCAACGCCGATCGATATCAAAATTGACTGCGTAATCAGTTAATACCAAATCTACCAGCTAATAGTGTTTTAGTAATAGAAAATTCACCATACCATAATAAATTATTACTTAAACCCCCGAACTGAAACACTGCTAAATCACAAATTAATAGCTTGGTTGCAGCAACATAACATTCCTCATAACAGAAACTCATTGAAGATCGATTGATATACGATTGCCACCATATCATCCGGATTTTAATCCAATAGAAAACATTTGGTCTCAAATTAAAGGATACGTAGCTATTAAATTTGTTGCCAAAGAATTTGACAACAATCAAAGAAATAATATTGATAAAAAATCAATATGATTGGTCGGGAAGTTGGCTCTGGTTAAAAAGGAAAATAGTTTTAAAGCTCTATAAAGTTCACACGGAAATCAAAACAAAACAACAATAAAAGTACGAACTTAGTTCTGAATTCAAATTATTATACACGATAAATCTAATAATTGATGGACATGGAAATTAGCATTCGTTTGTATTCGGAAATACGATGATTCCCGAGGGACATTAAGAAAATAGAAAGACTGTACATGCCACGCTGGAGTCGTTGTCACCACATGTATTAACATTTCTGCTAGATATACGAATTAGCTTCTTACTCAGACAGTCATCATGGAATCCACAAAACTAATCACATATATCTTCATCGTTCAGTTGGAAGTCTCACGTACCTACCTACTCATTTTGTTTCATAACACCAGAGACCAAAAGCTGAAACACTCACTCAATGACACTTGGTCTACGGCGAGATGATTCCCGTAGTACTTAGAGAGGTCGTTGGCCAGCAGTGCGTGCTCGCCGCGGCGCGAGGGCGGCACGTGTTTGGCGCGCTCAGCTTCGCGCTGCACGTCCTCATCTAACGTGCTCTCGTCCAATGGAGGCGGAGTCTTTTTCCATGTAAATAACTACGGTAAAAAGACCATACTTTAGTCGCCTAAGATAAAGTGACAATTTAGGTGCAAGAGCAACTGGACCGGTCAGTTTTAGGACATCCTGGGCCTCAAGTCTGCTATTACAATAGTTTCAGAATGGTCTATCATTGATTTCATAATTGTTGATTTTGACAAGTTTGGTAATCTACTAACATATTGGCGTCATTATGACTTTCCAATGGTCAGCCGCTGACACTCCATTGAAAGAAATGGCATCTATTGGTAATCTCGTACATAATGAAAAATGAATGACTGACATCGCGGTAATCTGCTAAAATTTTGACAGTTCCTTTGATCAGTGACCTACCATGAAATTTTTTATTTCTTTTAATTCGTTACGAGTATCGTGTTTATGGAATACAATGATCAACCAATGATCGACCATTATGAATTTAGCAGATTACGAACTTTTAGCAAAATGACAGTGGGATCGTGTTGGAATGACGAATTTATAAAAATAACAGACTTGGGCCCCTGTTTGCATGTTAAGCACTGAAGTAGTTCAGTTGTAATAATAACTAACTTTAGGTGAACATATATAATACATAAGCAATTCAAGATTGGAAAATAGTTGTAGAAAATATAAATATCTATTTAGTTTCTAGGTACATAAATTGAATTGAAATAATTGAATACCTACATTGAACCATTTAAGATCTAGATAGAGTGTCTGTATATATGTTATAATATCATAAATATTACCTTCTGTAGTAGTCTGTACTCGATGGTCAAGAGGATAAACCAGAATAATGCGCAGGAGAAGCACATACTAAGCATATACCGCATTATACCGGGTTCCTTCCAATCGAAGAAAGCGTTTTCACGGACTGCAAACCAAAAAAATAAAAATTTGTTGAGTTTACAGAAAATAAGTACTTTCAGGGCTTGTGAAATGCTCCCCCTCTCCCCGTCCTCCCATAGAGAAAAATTTGCCCTCCCTTGAGCGAAAACCTAGATCGTGCATAGATCATTTATGCGCACTGATTAAATCCATTACGAAGCTATGCTAAGGCCAACTTGCACGTTTAATTTGAGTAATTAATTAAATGTAGAATTTTTAAACTCGGTGTTTAGTAATTCACATTATAGCTATTGCTACGTGTTGCACCACTAAAAAGTAACACCAGGTTAGTTAACGCGAGATTTGTATTTTTTGAGTTGGGAACATTGCACTAGGTACAATCAGCATCGGCACCAATTGCCGTAATGAGAAATAGAATTGCAGTATCTGTGCTCTGCTATTTAATCCAACCAAAAAATAATTAACGAACAATGAACGGAATTTGTATGCCTATCTTTTTTACACTACATTACGATACGTATCTAATACTTTGTTATCTTTGAATTTTATAACATGCACATTTCATTTTAATCGTATATACCTACTTAGTAAGTATTTTTTTGTACACTTTTTTTTCGAGTCGAAATCGTCTATGAAAATCTATGTTTCTTTGTGAATTATAATAATCAGACCGTTCTGCAACCCTTCTCTCATAGTAGTTTGAACTAATATATTCAATATTCAATGATTTCTACGTCATCATCATTTATAACAACAATTCATTGATCAGTGCGATATTATAAACAAAAACACACCACATACAAAATTATTAGCGATTGACTGCTGCACTGCGTGTCGCGGGTTCGATTCCCGCACGAAACAAATATTTGTATGACCTACAAGTAGTTGTTCCGGGTCTGGCTGTTTGTGTATGTGAGTTTAAATGTTTGTAAACGCACCCACAATACAGGAGAAATTCGTAATGGGGGGCAAAGTTAAAAAAAAAAATATATATATATATATCAGCTGCACCTCATAACCTCAATTTAATTTGACATGATTGGCACTAACCCAGAGTTTAGCGACTTAACCCTCCCACATCTATGGGTAAATATTTAAAAGTGTAACCCTAGGTTTACCTCTAACTCTTGGTGGCGCAAGATGAATTATTTTATTAACCCTGAATTAGTTGTGACGAGCTATTAGGATAACCCATGAACGTGCAAGTGGGCCTAAGGTAGATAACTACTAACTACATACACTAACTTAAAAAACTACATTCGGAAAGTGATGGCACTTACTGCAGCAACTATCGGGCAGCTGTTTACACAAGTTCTCCATGTTGCACTCGAGATTGGGATACACCGCTTGCAAGTACTCGCACCCTTGAAGGCAAGTGTACTCGCGTAAGCCGATCTGGTTCAAAAACCTGAACAACAAATACGTTCCAAAATGCATAAGTAAGCAATTAAAACTTTTAATAAACATCAACATATTTTGGAGGGCGATGGCGACGGTCTTGGGTGATTTTGATTATTTTAATAGAATATGGAATGTCTCGTAGAAAGCAACACGTGACCTACATACTCCAAGTCTGAGAAGAAAACAAAACCATAACCCTCCTTTTTGCTTCGCCGTAGTCGGGTAATAAAACTCCAACGTACTTGGAAGCCCACCACAGACGTAGCTATAATATATATTATAGCACAAGACTTATTACGATATATTTTCCATAGTAATCTTCGAGTGACCTCAGACGGAGATATATTATTATATTCCTAGTACGCACCAAAAACTACGCAAAAAAAAAGAAAAAGGAAAGTATATTGATATACAGGGTGTTAAAGTAATTGCGTGCCATAGCTTAGGGGTAGGTTCAGTATCGATAAAGGAAGCCAGAAAAAAAAAGAAAAAAAAAAAAAAACATTATTACCGCATCGCCGTACGAACGGAAAATTCGAATTGTAACTTATGTAGGTAGTGTAGGTACATACCGTCGCAGCGTTAGTTCGATTCGCGTGCGATAGTAGGTAAGTAATTAAAGCATTTAAACAAATAAAATAATTTTAATTCTAAACGAGCAATCGTTTAGCATTTTAAGTTAGTATTTTTAAATTTTTGTTCTTTTTTTATGGCTTTAACGATACTGAACCTACCCCTAAGCTATGGCACGCAATTACTTTAACACCATGTATATTATAGCTGCGTCTGTGACGGTCTTTATGTGGCACAATCTTAGTGACTAAAAGTTTGGTACATGTACTGTGTGTGTGTTTGGTACATGTCTACTCTGTAATGTGGTTTGATACCTAATGTAAAGATGGTTACGTAAAAATAATACCTGATTGAAGTGACGAGGCTGTATAGCGGGAAGAACTGCAGTAAATTGTCAAGGATTTTGGCGGCTTCCTGCGTATCCAGTATAGGATTAGATAGCGCCTCCACCACCTGCGCGCCCATCATACCTGCCATATACAATCCACGAGATTGAATGGATACAAGTCAAACTCAAACTCACAGCGCTTATTTCCATTAAACCATTTATAGGCACTTTTGAACTGTCTAGGAGTCGGTCAGTTATGCAGAAAGTTGAAGCTCGTAAATAAACACAAAACGTTAAAAAAAGCAAATCATCTGACGGAGACTGTTTACGAACATAATGCGTGAATCCAGCTCAACCATTTTAAAGGGAACCGAATGATCCAACACACGCTCCTCCATCAGCGGGACATTCGAGTTAGCAAGACATACCTACATATTTTTTTCATTTGATGTAATATATTGACAAGGTCATCATGTTATTTCATTTCGTTAACAGTTCCTTTAGGCCTTCACGTCTGCGGAGGTTGTCTAAGTTTCTGACAGCCCTCTTTTGCAGAAAAAGATAGAATCTATATCTGCAGCCCGCCCCTACGGCAAAATACCGTAAGACGAAGAATACACCAGTCTCGCGGTATCCACGTCAGTTAATCGACGGATTTTCCTAATAGCAGCGGCTGAACTTAGCCGCCACGCCGTGCAAGTCATGGTAAGTGAAGACCCCACTGTAGCTTTGAGTCAAGTGTGGCCCTCAGGAAACCAGTCTTTACGACGAATTCTAGTAGGTATATCTTTATTCAATACAACGTTACATTCACTACTGTTTCTAACATTTGGTAACGCGAATCTTATGCAATTAGTTTTCTCCTCATTTATTTAATACCATTTTTTTACAGTCAACCAATAGCGTTATTTACGTCGTCAAGTTCATATTTACTTAAAAGCAGTGATGTGTCATAACATAACCAAATGCAGCAATAATAAGCAAATAACACCATTAATTTATAGTCGGTGTTTTAATAAATAAGGTAAATCATTTACTTAAATTTATACTAATAATATAAAACAAAAAAGTTTAATTTTTGTATATGAATGTCTGTAACGCTAAAACAGCTGCACGGATTTGGATGAAATTTGGCACATGGGTAAACCATGACCTGGATTAGGACGAGGGGTGCATCTAGAATTACTAAAAATATGAACGGAACCCCCATTATGACTTTTAAACCCAATGAATTCACATCGTTTATTTGAACTCGCTGCAGACTATCATTCAAATATTTTACTAAGGTCAGCGCAAGTTTACCCAGTCCGTAATGCTCAAGTTTCAAAGAAGTGTTTCGTGATTCACGCCTTGAACAGGTCGCAAAAGATGCCTATTGCATCTTGTGCCTCTTCCCGGATGACACCGGCGCGCGGCGTAGTACAACGTCTTTTGGTGAAACCACACTATTGATCGTGTAGGATGTTATTACGATTAAAATGATTGGGTATTCGATTAAACATTACTTTTTCAAACACCTTGCTAAAAATCTATAATGTTAATGATTTAATACAATATACTAATAAAAATAATTTTGCTGCTACTAGTCAATAAATTACCTCTTGGTGATTTGGGGAAATAGAGGTAAAACTTCAATAGGTAGTTCACCAATAGAATTATAACGTTCCTCAACTGTAAATAAAATTAATTCAGCCGTTCACATAATGCCCTCAGGAAATTAACAGACAGAAGGACACACAGACAGATCAAAGACATATATCACTGGATGGGTTTCCCGTGAGGCTGAATGAAACTACCCACACTGAGGACCTTATTCTATCACGTCTAGCAGTTCTATTGTAGCGGTTACACCGCCACATACGAACTACGCATCAAAGACATGACGTCACACAAATCCTGCATCGCGCAATTAGAGTTTACCGCGCGAACGACATATATAAGACTATCCGACATCAACAGTCGGGCAGTTGGCCCGCCAGACACAACACCTGTCTGGTCGGAGGATCCTCCCTTTTCTATGGTGGACGAGTGAACTTTATACGCTGTTCCTCATGCCCCTAAACTATTACTTACCGAAAAGTACGTTTAGGAAGAAGAATCCAACGAAGCCAATAGCGGGTCCCTTGAACACTAGCGACAGGATGTACGTGAGCGGCAACATCGCAGCACCGTACAGCATAATGACCAAGTACATACGTCCTGAAGCAAAAGACGCCAACTATGTAGATATTAAGTATTTACCACATTATTTTAGGAGGATATGAGACCACTATCGTATATTACAATCATTAAAGTCAACGAAGGTAGTTGAAAAGAAGGAAGATATAAAGGGCACTCTGTAATGTGACGTGGAATAAAATTTAAAATAACTACCTAGTTCTTGCACAGTGGACAAGCCGATGACGTCGAAGATGACGCAGGAGATGACGATGGAAACACAGGTGATGAGGAACCATGCCCAGTTGAAAACGGCAGCGCTGCCCCATAGTACGGCCGGCTGAACGCCCGCTGCGTTCTGTAATAACTTCGCTCCAGACACGCGCTCCTATAACAAACAGCAGAAACCAATTAGTATCTGGAGTTTACTTTTTGTAGTAATTTAGCAATAATAATATTACAAAGATACTGAACTCTGACTTTTCCCATGGGGTGGATAGAAACTACAGAACGCCACCTGCCACGATTCTTACCTACTCATTTTTCTTCGGCCACTTAGTATGTCTAATGATCATACACACATTAACAATTATTATAACTCACCTTAATATAGAACATAATAAACACGGCGGTAACGATGCTGACACTGCTGCCGATGCCGGAAGACAGTTGCATGGACAGCATGCTTATCATCATCTGCATGTCGCTCTGAAATGAATTAAATTACTCTTTTTAATTGTTTTACTTAAGAAACAGAGCGGGACTGTACATCAAAAAAAAAATTGTAGTACCTAAGCCAATCGGCCAATTCCTTTCCCAACTATGTTGGGGTCGGCTTCCAATCTAACCGGATGCAGCTGAATACCAGTACTTTTCATGGAGCGACCTACCTGACCTCCACAATCCAGTTACTGGGTATAGATAGTGCAATCCACGACGACGCGCCCCACTCAGCTCCTCTCCGTACTTAAAGTACAGCTTACAGTACAGTAATCGCGGAGTGGGGCGCGTCGTCGTGGATTGCACTATCTGTAACACGAAACCCCTTGGTAAGACTGGTTGTCAGATTCTTGACCTTCTGTATACCCATAACGACTGTCAAAGATCCACGGATGACATCCGGGACGGACGGCTTAACGTGCTTAAATTGTAGTACCTAAGTACCATAGTCAATTTTTATTTCCTATATAATCAAATTCATGTTTTCGCCGAAACGATAGGTGAAACTTACCTGATCTGTGTAAGTGGCCTCTAATGGATGATTGTACACATTGAGTACAGCAGTAGAGTTTCTGGTTCTGAGAATAGCTGAGTGGATAGCGGCAAGGGATGTAGCAACGTCGTGATAACCAAAGTTACTGAACCAGGCTGTTGCAGAGTTGTCGTCAAACGTAGAACCAATCAACATCTGGTGACGTAGCGCTCCCAATGCAGCGGTGTCATCTGTCTAAGTTAACAAAAGAATTATAAATTCCATTTAGGATATGATTAGTTACCTATATCTAGCTTATGAGTAAAACAATCCCAACCTAAGGAATGAGGATGGGTAATTTTTGTTTTTTTTTAGTCATATCTATGACATATTGGTGGATGGAGAGGGTAAAGAAGAACAAAGAAAAGATGATTGTGGCAGGGGAGAATGGTCTTAGAAACGGTAATACATATAGTACCTAACCGCCTATAAGTCAGGTTGTAGTAGTTAACAGAAGATTAATAAAAATAAGGCTAACTAAGATCTGGTGGTATGGAACCATCAGTGTGCGAGTCCGACTCACATTTGGCTGGTTTATTAATACCTGCAAGCCGAGACGCCATTTGGGATAGTGATCACACACATACACACACATACATACACACACACACTTTCACATACACATTCTTTATGACGTCAGGAAAGGAAAATGTGATAAGTAAGCAGCTTTTATATAATTACCTACGTGATAACAAACATACCATTTTTTTTCTTAAAATCTTTGCCCCACACTAGGAATTTCTCCTGTATCGTTGGTGCGTTTAAAAACATTTAAACTCACATACACAAATCGCCAGACCCGGAACAACTACTTGTAGGTCATACAAATATTTGTTGCGTGCGGGAATCGAACCTGCAACACGCAGTGCAGCAGTCAATTGCTTAACCACTGCGCCAACCGTGCCGTCAAATTTATTTGTATCTTTCATAATATTGACTCTTTTTATATGGAGATCGTTACAATTGACTTACTCTATTTAGATAATATTTTTCGACAGGTATACTGCCAATGTCAGTTAGATCCATGTTGGGAACATGAGAAGTGGTAAACATCAGCTCGTATGCGTTCGCCGCAAGAGCGCCCAGCGATGCTGTGAGAGTGCCGTTGAAGCTTAGCAGGGTTTCCGTACTCGCATATCTGAAAGAATTATGTTTATTTATTTATTTAAGGACAACCAACAAAGCATACACCAAAAATAAATGTTAAAATACCATCTTATTTTTACATTTTATAGTGTAGCCTTAATTAAAGGCTGCCAAGGCATGCACAGTAGGAAATGCAGTTACAAAAGTCACAAATAAAACTAAAAATAATGTTACAAATCAAACAGAACACTTTTTTCACTTTTATGATAATGCCTTAAGCAATACAGCCCTGACTTTATGTAAAGAGTAAGACATATCAATATCTACGCTGGGTGAGCGTGACAGACGACAAAATTGAATCTGCATTCTGTTAATCGGAGCGGAGCAACTGATATCTAGACCCACGAGCAAGTTTGTAAGGCACATTCAAATTTATTGGACTCAACAACCGTGGACAATCCATATGAGTGTTCATTATCTTGTATAGGAACAGATGATCTAGAAACATACGGCGATTTTCCAGACTCGTAAGGTGCTTAATTTTGCCCAAATGCTTTTGCCAGACTATTCCGTCTGTTGGTAAGAGTGCTCCAAAACAACACTGATGATATCTTTACATATAATAAAATAGTAGCGAAATCAAAACTGTTCACTGAATATTTTTGAAAAAAAAAAGTAATTTCTACGAGGTCTGGGAACGATTTTAATGCCGAAAATATAGAATAGAATTTTTCTTTATTCATGTAACCAAGACTCAACAAAGAGTGTTAGTCAAACTTACGAATATGTTAATAAACACAGACACAACACAAAAACAAGGAAAACATTCACGAAACAACGGTTGGTCACTGTCGCGACATCCCATGAGAGACAGCACAACAGTGACCCACGTATACACAGTCCAGGTGACTCGCAACCATGTGTAGCCGCCCCACACCCTGCGCACCAGGGAAGCGCACCTTTTACGCATTGTTGCGTAAAAGCAATCTACGAGTACATGCGCATCCGCGGACATACCTGACGCACTACAAAAACGGAGCAGCCCCACCAGCATCCTAAACGCATTGTTGTATTGAACCCGGAGAGCGCTGTACGATCTTTGCGTATATCTAGCCCACAGGCTGCACGTGTATAGTTTTTGAATTTTTGTCTATTTGTCTGAATGTATGTTCCAGCATGACGCAAATTTTACCGGAAAGATTCTATGTATTAAAATTTTGCATAGATATGTCCTATAGGTCCTGGTCAAACTGTAGGGTATAAAATATCACGCAAATTGCATGACACAAATTCTACCGGATAGATTCTTAAATATTTGCATAGACATTCCCTGCAATCATCAAACTATCACTCTATTTTAAAATCTGTGTGTGGATGTGAAATTTACTAGTTGCGCGACTAAAGTCGCTACGTGTTTACCTAGCCCTATTTTTTTAATTATATGTGGTTATTACTTCACACAGTTGATGATGCAGAGTATGCAAACACTTCCTCTCTCCTTAAACATCATCATTACATTTAGTTCCTTGCTCTTGTTTCATGTTTATAGATTTATATTATAAGTATATCTATGTATATATATTTACATTAATAAGTGTATTCTTTATGTATATTTATTGTATATGTAGATGGTACACCGATGACTACCTGCAGTATTGTCTCTCCTGTGACCTTTAATCTATCCAAAGGTTGTCTGTAAAAGATCGCTTTAAGCGATAAGACCGCCAATAAAATTGTGTCACCCTATGTAAAATTTCTAAATTTATGTCTGTTATTTTTATGGTGTACAATAAAGAGTATTCTATCTATGTAGTATCCCATATTCCGCGCAGCCTGGGAAGCACGTCAAATTTTGACGGTGACCAACACTGGGATAACACACTGGAGGAGGCCAGCGTCGACGACAGTCCCAGTCGACTGCGACATTTGTTTGCCATCATTTTAGTGTTTTGTGGAATCGCAAACCCAGTTCTGTTGTGGGAGAAATATCGGCATCATCTATACGAAGACTTTTTACGAAGTTTACGGCGTACTACTGAAGGTGACATTCAATAAAATGATGAACGCGTTCTAAACAGTTATCTTAATTCACTTCAATACGTAGTCATTTCCATCGGTAGCAATCCACTGATCGAGTATGGGTTACCGGCTCCGCAGTCATTGGTACCGCATCAAGACCAATTGGGAAGAAAAATTAGGAATACGCCGCCGATGGAATGAGTACCATCGTCCACGATGATCACGTATGTTCATCCCAGAGCAAAATTACATTACAATATTTTTAACATCGTTCTCCAAAGCGTTGGGCTCAGTCAGGGTAAAATGTTTTTCTTGAATGCTCCTGGTGGAACAGGAAAACATTTATTACCACTGGCATCCTTGCAGGGGCCAGGAGGCAAGGCCAATATGCAATCGCGGTAGCGTCTTCTGAAATCGCTGCCACACTGCTTCCTGGAAGATAAACCGCGCACGCCATGTTTAAGATTCCTATGGATTTAGAGAGCAACGAAAATTAAGAAAGAAAGAAAAAGTATTTATTGGTACAAACACAGGAGATCTCAATTAAACTAAACACACACTCATTAAAAAACGAAACGCCTGTTTGTGGGATGTCACGCAACAGTGACAAGGAGCGCGTACTTAGGGATTGCGGTTTCTTCGTATGGGATGAATGCATTATGGCACATATATTAGTGGCGATTCCCAGCAAACACTGCCTGTGGGGACGCAAGGAAAGGCTGACGAGGTGAATACTTCGTTGAAAAGGTCGACTCTATGGTTGCGAGTTCATAGACTGCGCTTGACAATCAAATTAAAATTCAAAAGTCATTTATTCAAACTAGGCTGAGAAATCAGCACTTTTCGAACGTCAAAATTACATAAGACAGTCCCCCAAAAACGCCCGCTCTTCACCACTTCCTAGTGGTTTAGCTGGGAAGAAGAAGTGGCGCAACAAACTGAGCATCAACATGTGAGCTCGGCTTGGCGGGAATTCACATGCTCAAGAATTCTCCAATGTTCTTCTAAAAGATGCTGTAGGCACGCTACCAGAGGAAAGCGGCTAGGTGGCCCTACTTACTTTGGTAGAGTAGTTCCCACTTTAAAAAATGATTCGTCTGGTGTACGGGGACATCAGTCGAATACCGTACCAAGAGAATTCTTGGGTGTGTGAACGGGCCATTTTAACGCCCTAAAATGATCGAGCTGCAGCGATCAACCACTGTAATCTCTCGCAAATTGAAGGGAGCGAAGTGATATACACACAACACTTCCATTAACACTGTTGTGGAGCAAGATGATGCCACAAATCACCCCGTAGAACTTCTGAATTCGCTAACGGCAAGTGGACTTCCAGCGCACATCATCCAGCTGAAGGTCGGTGTCCCGATAACTCCGCCGAAGCTGTGTTACGGAACCCGACTCAAAGTCGTGCCTTTGCAGTGAAACGTCATGGAGGCGGAAGTTCTAACAGTATATGGCGTTGACGAGACAGTGTTTTTATAACGAATACCACTAATTCCCCACAATTAACCACTTTCAGTTTAAGCACGTGCAATTCCCTGTGAGCGTATGCTTTGCGATGATTATCAACAACTCACAGGGGCAGACATTGAAGGCTGCGGTTGACCTCAGGACAAGCTGCTTCTCACACAGACAAATGTACGTTGCTTGCTCCCGCGTCACCAGTCCTGACTCTCTGCATAATTTGGCTGCTGAGAACAAAACTACAAATGTACGTAGTATACAGGGAAGTTTTATAAAAATGTGGCTATTGTCTGTAGTACATTGTGGTATATTACAACTTCCTCGTGAACGAATTTGTGGCCAGAACCAGAAGCTAATTGATAATTCGACTGTCTCACACACACTGGAAATGTCAGCCGCTCGATGTGTGCTTTGCTAAATCGTAAACGTCGTTATTTCAGATGAGCGTTGTTCACAAGATTAAGTACCTCTATTCACCGAGTTAATGCAAACTGCATGTAACGCCCTCGTCAGAGCCAGTCCGAGGAGAGAGGAGGCTAACAAAAATGTTACGTACTACTGTCAAAAACTGAAAGAATGATCCAAAGACTTCAAAACGCCTGTGCACGCTTCTGTTTTAACGTTCCCTTGGAGCATGGAGCACCCAAGGAGACATGTTACACCTTTCTTCATTGACCACAATATTTAAAAAACTTTTTCACAAAAAATAAAACCGACTTCCAAATAAAACACTACAAAGTGAAAAATAACTTTGATTTCGGAAATCGGTGTCTTTAGGGTTTTATTTTCGTTTTTTTGCCACCGACTTCCGAAATCAAAGTTATTTTTCACTTTGTAGTGTTTTATTTGGAAGTCGGTTTTATTTTTTGTGAAAAAGTTTTTATTTTTCACTTTTTAGTTGTGGTACCTACATAAAACCCCTACAAAAATTTGAATATCCATTACCTGCTATGTAAATTAGAGAGATAGGAACTATTAGAATATCGTCCACATATACTAGATGGGAAAAATACGTATTATTGAAGCTAACTCAAATACCCCTCATCAGATCTTGACCAAATTTATATGGGACCACTTCTGAAGTATGCCCTACCAAACAAAAAAAGAATCATCAACACCAATTCATAATTGGCGGAGTAATCGCGTAACAAACATACAAAAAAAAAAAAACATACAGTCGAATTGAGAACCTCCTCCTTTTTGAAGTCGGTTGAAAATGAAAGCCACTCGTAGATGTAAACTCCACTTGGCGAGCCTACTTTTTGGTGTTATTAAGTCTAATTCCCCTTCTTATTTACATATATAACAGACTATCATGGACAAGAACACACAGAATCGGTGAGAAGAGTTATGTCCTCAACAGCGTTCCAGCCCACGGCACAAGTCGGCGACTTTTAGAGGTAGTTTTCGCTACGCAGCTACTCGTATCCAATGCTGGAACAATATCCCTCTACCCATACAGTATAGTAAAAGTTGCTCGACTAAAACTTCAAATTTAAATTAAAATATTTTTTACTGAGAGCCATCAAAAGGATGTTGAAAATGTACGAGATGACATACCAGCCATTTAAAATAAAATGATTTTTTTATAATGTTTTTATCAGTTTTAATTTTTATTTATCAATTGTCATAATATACTATAATACTCAGTCACAGTATTTTGCCTTGAAGGTACTTTCTATTTAAAGATGTTATATTTATTATTATAATGTAGGAAATACACAAATATTGGGTATTTAGTTTAGTTTCTCATTAACCACATCGCAACGCACACACACATGTATATCACAACATTTTATTCGATTTTGTATGAGTTTATTTTATTTTATAATACGTTTAATTTATTTATTATAACGGACAGACGCTTCATGTTTATTATTCTAGCGTATGGCACTCATGGGTTGCAGCTGAAAATCAGCGTCAGGTCCAACTTTGTATTGTCATCTGACATTATGCTGGAGGCCCTTTTGGCGTTATAATAATTTGTTTTCTGTTTTTTATAGTTTTATGGTGTATTTTTTGTAATGCCAATAAACGCATTTTGCTTTCTTTCTTTTTTTAATCCCAATCAATATAGGGGCTAGGTAGTGGCTTTGATCGGAACAAAGCCGTCTCTACAAATATCTCTATCGCATAGATAAAGAATAAAAAGAATTTGACTTACCCTTCTGTCAGCTTAAGGAGTCTCGCTCGTATGGTTGGCGTTAAAGACAATACGTAATTGAGTACTCCGAGCGTTGTGTTGATGAGAACGATGGGCGCGACGAACTGCAGCATCACAAGCCAGGGCGAGCGGATCAGCACCAGCCACTGCTTCATCCACACCGCAAGCACCTGCTGGCACAACAGGCGGAAGCCCGTCACGCTGCTCTCGACTCTGTCTACTAGAAAATTAAAACAATTAATTTTTATAGCAAAATACAGTAATATCGCGTTTCACTTTGATAAATCTTATAACTAACAGTGTTTACATTTAATTCAAGATTAGTCTTATTATTTAGTTGGTGTCATTTAATTTTAATCATGATTTACTACCATGTGGCAAAGTTCCATAAGATGGCCCACTACATGACCTCCAAAGAAGGTCCGGGATTTTGTTGGACTATCGAATACTCGTATTACATTTTGTATATAATAAATTGCAATAAAATAATATATAATATTTAGAAATTACATACACATTCATATCTAATCACTTTATTAAATTAAAAAGTGCATAAGACAAGAAAATTTCTTTAAAAACTTTTAAAAATCAAATTATATTTTGCTTTGCGTTAAAATAACGACCTCAGTTTACAAACTGTAATCAGTAAATTTAGTTTAAGAGAAAATCAAAGATATTGTGAATGAAAACAACTTACTATTGATTACGATGCTGTTTTTTTTTTTCGAGACTTTTAGTAGGTATAAGTTTTTAAGCTATATACACTATACCTACATTTTAGTTCCTTTTTCTTATTGTTTTCAATATTCTTAATATGGTCCACTTTATTAAATTTATTACATATTAGAAGATATTATTTGTATTATTTAGTTAGTAGAGGGCCCATAGACTATGCTTAAAAAAAAATATTTTTCTCTTTTGCAGTCAAACAAAAAAAAAATATTTTATTAAAATAATGTTTCACTAATAAACACTTTATATATTTAAACCAGTTTTTTTTACTAAACTCCTTTATTTATTTAATTTACAATGATTTAAAACCTTAGGCTGTGTGTTGTCTGTCAGTATTTTTATGGAGTATGAAGTATGAATAATCGATCTCCAAAACGTAAAGAAAATTAAACAAATTTCTTACTCTTGCATCTTGGCTAATTGATCAGTCGATCGAATATTAAGTTCTCTCTTTTTCTCTAACAAAATAATGCCATAATAGTTGATTGTTTGCCTAGGGAACAAACAACTATTTTTAAGGCGAGAGTGTTTCTTTGAATCCAGAGTGGAGCGAAGGATTCTAGAGTAGAATCTTAAGCGCAGCGAGGGATTGAAATTAGTTCACTCGAGCTCAGCAATGACCTCATTGCCGAGCTCAGCAGCATGCGTGTCGGATGCAGGGTAAATGGTGTTAGTTGCAACAACATCAGTTATGCGGATGACATAACTGATGTTGCCAGCAGCACCAGCTGGGCCCGTCACCGGAAGCGATCCTGGAGCTGTTAAAAGTATGTGAGACCTACGCTGCTGCACATGGTCTCATCTACGAGAATAATGCAAAAAAATGAGATTACATGGTCTTTCGGGTTACCGGTAAGTGCCGGGAAAGTACACCCGAACTTGCTATAAACGGCACGCCAATACGCAGAGTGACTAAGTTTAAATATCTTGGGCACTTTCTTATCGACGACTTCAGTGACCATAGTGACATTGAGAGGGAGTGTAGAGCTCCCTCTCAATTGGGAATTAGACGTCAGGGGTATGTAATATGTTGGCACGAAGATTTGCTCGGTGTACTAACCAAGTAAAGATTACCCTTTTTAAAGCTTATTGTCAGAGCTTTAACACCGGGAATCTTTGGGTCTACTACTCAAAAAGATCGCTGGATGTTCTACGCGTCCAATATAACAATGTTTTTAGGATGTTGTTGCGACTGCCTCGTTATTGCAGTGCCTCAGAAATTTTCGCGGTAAACCATACCGATGGATTTCATGCCATCATCCGCAATAAAATGGCCTCACTTCTGAAGAGAATAAGGGGCAGTCGCAATAGCATCCTGAAGGCTGTGGCAGCAGAATCCCGAGCGTAGCGAGGGATTCTAAAGTAGAATCCTGAACGCAGCGAGGGATTCAAAGTACGTCACTCGAGCTTAAAATAGTGTTGCTCCCGAGGTGAACACTCTACTTTTCATCACCCTCTATGAGCAAAAAAAACGTGTACGGTCCCACCCTCATCTCTCACGTATGATTTAAAACCAAAACAAAATTATCGCAGCCGCCATCTTGGATTTACATTTTGAACTCTTTATTGACTTTAGCAGCTTTAAAAACTCCTGCCTTCACTACTGCACCTTCAAAAAAAATAAAAATTTGTAGCCGCCATCTTGGATTTACATTTTGACCTCACTATCTGCTTTAGAACCCTCGAAAACTATGAAAACGACACCCATGACGGAAAAATTTAAAATTATCGTAGCCGCCATCTTGGATTCACGTTTTGACCTCACTATCGGCTTGAGAACCCACGAAAACTATGAAAATGACACCCATGACGAAAAAATTGAAAATTTCCGTAGCCGCCATCTTGGATTTACATGTTGACCTCACTATCGGCTTTAGAACCCTCGAAAAGTATGAAAACGACACCCATGACGAAAAATTTGAAAATTTTCACAGCCGCCATCTTGGATTTTTATTTTGACCTCACTATCACTATCGGCTTTGGCGCCCCCGAAAACTATGAAAAGGACACCAATGACGAAAAATTGGAAAATTTTCGTCATTGTGTCGTTGCCGCCATCTTGGATTTTCATTTTGACCAGGCTTGTCAAAGTGTGAATAATAATTCACACTTTTTCTCTCTTTCTTGCCAGCCTGTTACTTGTTCATACAATGTTCGTGATTGATCTCCTTGGTGATTGGAACTTTTTCTAACAATATCCACATTCCAAATTCAAATCTACTTTGCTCCCTAGGGATCAAAATGCTATTTTGGTCCCTGTTTACGAAGAACAAACTAGCTCTTTTTGAATAGATGTGAAGAAAAAACATTTTTTTTTTCAATTACGTTATAGAGCAAATCCAAGAAGTTAATATCACCAAGGAGTTTCCATCAACTTTTGTAATGGAACGTTACGGGGGTACAGCAGTACCGCTCTAGCGCATGCGCGGTGATGTGCTAGGTGCAGGCGCCATTCATACGTGAAGTTGTACTGAATTACGTGGGAATTTTTTATTCTTGATATTTAACTTTGATCTTTTATTTAGCAGGTTCAATCCCAATGTATGAGTGTAGATAAACTAGTTCATGAAACTGCACATAACTAGGTATTAAAACACTCGTATGATACTATTAAAAACCTTGCCTGCGGGTCGGTTTTTAATAAACACACACTCGTATTTATACCCTTCATTAAGCAACAGTTTGATAAACTACTATTTCAAAATACCTTGTCCAACGCTCTAGCCAGGGTTAGCTGACCACGAGAACGGTGCCGAGCGCATAGATAGTAAGAATATACAATACGAACAAACGCCTTTAATCAAGGACTCATTAAGTTATGTTTTGAAAAACAAAAAGCTTGTACTTTAATCTTATTTTGAGAATTTTCGCTGAAACATTTTTACGCAACATGGCACAGAAGTTTATTATGATAACATTTGATATAAATTACATAACTCACATTCTTCTAAAGATGAATCAAGTTCGTTTTTCAACGTTTCATCTATAGTTGAATCCGTCGTTGTCGTCGCAGCGTCATCCGATTCTGAAATAACCGGTGACAGGTCCGACCCGACACTGTAACACACAACATTATAATTTATATTGTATCCTTACCTAAAATAGATATACCTAACAAAACACTAAGTATTTATTGCATATGATTTACTTACGACATAAATACATCCTCTAATGTGGTAGCGACTAATCCATAGTTTTTGAATTTAATTTTCGCGATATTTCTCTCCAAATCGGTCAACATTTCTTCAAAAGTATGGGAATAGTCATTGACTAAATTATATGTGATTTCCGTGCCTACAAAATAAATAATTTATCATTACAATAATTATTTTTAATTCACAACTTACCGCAAATTAGGTAGCAGCAACTTACCGCGATCTTCCTTTACAATAGTGCCCGGAATATAGTTATTTATAAGTATAGAGCACTCATGGAAATCAAAGTCATCGTCCTTAACGATAACAAGAGTGTATCCAACGCCGTAATGACGTTTGAGGAAGTACGGAGAACCCACGCACTGCAGACGACCGTGTGCCATAATAGCCACTCTGTCGCCCAGAATATCGGCCTCGTCCATGAAATGAGTCGTCAGAATCATCGAGCGACCTAAATTAAGTAAATTTGTTACGATTAATTTAAAAACATTATCAAAAAACTGACTTTTGAATTTTAAAAGGCTTTAAGATTTACATCCATTTTGGAGGGAATAACAAAAATAAATAATTACGTAAGTACCTTTTTTCTCTTTCTGTAAGAGCTCCCATAGTGCTCGGCGAGAAGAAGGATCCATACCAGACGTAGGTTCGTCGAGCAATACCACACGCGCTGCTCCGCTAAGAGCAATACCTACACACAAACGTCTCTTTTGACCTCCAGAAAGACCCTTTGCAGGATAGTTACGCTGTAAAACAAACAAAAACATATTAGTCCAAATACAAACAAATAATTTAAAAATCGTAAGCTACACCGCGTCTTTCCAATTTATATAATGCAACCATTACACGCATCCATAGGAAACTGCTATACATTGTAATGCTATTTTTAAATCTGTGATTACAATGTAATGTCTTGGTCAAATCTTAGAAGTGTTGGACATTTCATGAAATAGTTGTATTGCATGAAACTGTCAGCTAACATTTACCTTATCGTTTAAACTTCAACGTTTAATGACATGTCAATCGACGTTTGGCCATATCATTAATGTAGGGTATCCATGTTTTAAAGAGTAGTAAAAAATGCCAAGTAACTGCGACCAACTTGGAAGTAGCGGTTGGTCACAGTTTTGACCTAGCCTAACCCATTTGGTCAGGGTGCCACAAACGGCGTGAAATGCAACATAACACGTAAAATATTTTTTTTAAATAATTAATTCATTTAGTTTTTGAAAATAAAATTCATCAATGAAATTGAGGTTAGGTAGAACTGTGACCAACCGCCCACGACGCAAGCGCGTGAAGCAAGCAGCGCCGTGGCAGCGGCCGGCGAGCGCTACTTCCAAGTTGTTCGCTTTCCATAATATCATAAATCCAATAAAAGTTCATCGACGTTTTTGCGTGGTCACCCTACTTTGTTAGATTTGTTGTATGCCGCCACCATGATGCACAACAAAAACAAAGCGACATCAAGGCTTCTACCGGTGGATAAATCTAACAATTTTACGATAATCAACAATGGTTGGCCACATCATGAACTAGTCATGCGTTTAATTGTTCATATCGTCAAACGTTGAGTATTCAATGATCTGGCCAGACCACATCATGATGTGACCAGCTGCAGTCGATGTGCTATTTCAAGAAATACTTACAACCATTTCATGAAATGGTCGAACACTTCATGATATGATCAATTCTAAGATCTGGCCTAAGATTTGTCGTAATCTAAACACGATTAGTCCGTATGCGTACCTACTGGCAATGTATTACGGAATAATAGTTAACTAGGTCACTACAAAATATACGCGAGTATTTGCGTGTAGTAAAAACGCGCCCTTGCGTTCTGGCCTTGTACAGAATGGAAAGACGCAGCTACACCGAAGTCAATGAGCCAACCTTCTCTTGTAGCTCTAATTTTTCAATGAGCTCATCTATTTCGTTATTGAGCTCTTTGTCTTTGAATCCTTTCAGCCTGGCGAAAAATTCCAAATGTTCCTTGACCGTGAGTTCGTTAAATAGCACATTGTGCTGTGGACATAGCCCGATATGGGAACGGGCCGCGGAGCCCTGCGTAGTCATATCAAACCCGGCGACGCTCACAGAACCGTGGGTTACCTTTAAATTACCTGAAACATGAAAAATAACCATCAAGCTGATAAAATTAATGTCATAACAAAAATGATGTAGATTACTCGGATAAAACCCTCGACAGTCATACCTAAATGAATTTGCCAAATTGTATAAAATAGTTTCCGCATAGGTACCTGCTCTGAAATTACTTATTTAGTTAGATATTTAGCCGTGAATTAGAATAATATTTGAAGAACCTTCAACTCTTATTTAGATAGATTATTATAGTGTCTGGTATCATTATATTAAAGCCACTGGCCCACTTCACAATAATGTAAGTAGTCGCGCAACGATTCAGTTGCTTACCAGAAATGCATGTTTCAATTGAGCTGAACCCACTCCGCATCGTCATTATAACGTTTAAACAGGGGCCCAAGTCTGCTATTATATAAATTTGTCATTCCAACACGATCCCATTGTCATTTTGCTAAAAGTTCATAATCTGCTAAATTCATAATGGTCGATCATTGGTTGATCATTGTTTTCCACAAACACGACACTCGTAACGAATTAAAAGAAATGACTGCACAATGACGTTCTCATGGTAGGTCACTGATCTAAGGAACTGTAAAAATTTTAGCAGATTACCGCCTAAGTCAGTCATTCATTTTTCATTATGTACGAGATTACCAATAGGTGCCATTTCTTTCAATGGATGATGTGTCAGTGGCTGACCATTGGAAAGTCATAATGACGCCAGTATGTTAGTAGATTACCAAACTTGTCAAAATCAACAATTATGAAATCAATGATTGACCATTCTGACACTATTATAATAGTAGACTTGAGGCCCTGTGCGATTACTGTATTTAGACAGCATAGTTATAAAATTATTAATAGTAGGCCAGCAAATCTCAATTCTCAAGTAAATTTGGTAAGTATTACATTTCCCTTTTAATTTAATTTTTATCTAATATTTTTTTTAAAGCGGTGAAGATTAACGTCTTTTATCGATTTTAAAAATAAATAAGTAATAGATATGTACAAACCCGTCATCATAGATATTGTAGTAGATTTCCCTGCACCATTATGCCCAAGTAAGACTGTGATTTGATCGTCATATATATTCAAAGATAAATTATTAACTG
The DNA here is from genome assembly GCA_963853775.1 of Xanthia togata. Lineage (NCBI taxonomy): Eukaryota > Metazoa > Arthropoda > Insecta > Lepidoptera > Noctuidae > Xanthia > Xanthia togata. The sequence goes on along the minus strand of OY970795.1, from coordinate 14,102,652 downwards.
CTGTGTTATTGCCAAAGATTTTTGTTAAATTCTGTAAATAAATACGTCATGTTATTGATAATTAGTATTCAAGGTGAAAAGTTGAATCGGGCCCTGAAGGGGAAGTAGGTAGGCACCCTAAATATTGATGTCACCAATTTTTTATCAAACGAAACATTGCATTGCATTAAAAAAAAGATAAAAGCGCTTGCCAGAATCGGGAATCGAAATAACACAAATTTAAAAAATAACACCTGTATTTTATGACACGAATCGAAAAGTTCTTCAGACTGTTACGATTGGTGCCAGAAAAATTATCCTTATGGATAATTTCTCTTTAATAAACATTGCATCTAAAATATTAGAATATTTGGGTACTTTCACTCTAGGGCCCGCTTCCATTTTCTACCCAAAGGATTCAAATTTTTTGTAATTTTACAGATAAGTAAAAATTGTTATAATATGCAATATTAGCGGTAATTTTAAAATGTTTATAATTTTGTACTTTTTTCATTTTGTTGAAATACTCACATGCATTTTCACACCAATCGCGCGGTCTGTGGGATCCTTTTCTTTTATAATATCATCAAATACACTATTTTCATTTTCCAAAACAAAACCTGAATCTGAAAGAAATACGTTAGGTACAGAAATTATTTAAACCATTCAATTACAAAATATATGGTGGACACCTCTGCCCAACACTTCACATCACGCTTGCGCTTCCGGTGCAGGCGTGATGTTATGTTATGATATTACAAAATCCTGGTACATTATTCTTATAAGAATACAATATAAAAAAACAATAACAGGAACAAATGACGGCTGCTCAACTATTTTGAAGGGAACTGAAACCGGATCAGCGAGACATTTGAGTGAGATGACATACTGAGACACTGTCATGCTCTTTCATTTCAAACACCTTTTAACATAATTATTATTATATGGCTCCATACAGATTGCGCAGACTGAAGGCTGCCTTAAGTCAATAAGTCAGTCAATTACTCTTAAAGATAGCTGTCCTTCGCAAGACATGCCCGTCTCACTTAGAGCTAGCGCGCACGAGTGAGTTTTGTCACCGCACCGTGACAAAAAAAACGTATGCGGTCGGGGGCCCCCATCAGGAACGAATTTCTTTTTTCACGTGTGACTTTGTGGCGGCTTATATAACGCCATATGCGAACCACGCGTCACAGTGCCGTCAACACCCAAGAAAACCATGAAAAGGACATCCATGTCGAAAAGTTTGAAAATTTTCGCAGCCGTCATCTTGGATTTCAATTTTAACTTCACTATTGGCTTTAGCACCCTCGAAAACCATGAAAATGACAAGTACCGATGATTAAAAATTTAAAAAATTTGCGCAGCTGCTATCTTGGATTTACTTTTTGACCTCACTATTGGCTTAAGCTCGCTCGAAAACTATGAAAACGACACTCACGACGAAAAATTATTAAATTATTGCAGCCCTTATCTTTGATTTACATTTTACGCTTTTCTTCTTTGATTTAAATTCACACTTTCTCAGAGAGAAAGAGAGAGAGAGAAAGTGTGAATGTACACTCTCTCTTTCTCTCTTTCTTTCAATTAGAACAAGATAGTCGCCAGTATAAACGGTTTTTTCTCGTGACGATTTCTGCCAGTGCACTAAGTTTCTGTCACTATCACGTCACGTCATCAAAGTGGAGTGCGCTCACGAAGAATGGCAGTCACAAAACTATTTGGAAATCCAGGCGTCCTAATTGGTCGGCATGAATTTGGAAGAAACGGTCACAGATAGTATTTATGACTAAAAAGAAAATATCGTAAAAAAGAATACTAGGTGCACCCTCTTTGATGTGACAGGCTAGTTAATAGAAAGTTTTACGACATCTTTATATTTTTTTCAACATTTTCGAATGAATGTTGGAAGTTTTGATGAATTACTGCAACTTTTACCTGCATTACATACAAAAATACGAACATGAGATTGATCTTGATTTGATTGATCTGTCAGCACATCATTATCTATGTGACTATGTCGTGCTCCTGCACAGTCACCCTATGAGGAGACGCTGCCGCCATTTTGCTTGTTAAGTTAGAAAGCGAATGGGGAGTGGAAACGCAAGGAGTTTGTTGCGCCACTTCTTCTTCCCAGCTAAAGCACTTGGAAGCGAAAAGTGCTGATTTTCAGCCTAGATTCAATAAATAACTTTCGAATTTGAATTTGAATGGATGCGTGGAGAGTGACAATTATTTTGTCATCCGTGCGCGCGCGTCGACCGAAGCCTAGCGGCGGTGGCGCAGTCAACGTGTCACCTGCACCCTAATTACATAGCACAAGATCTATCAAAATCTGAATAATTTTGAAAGATATTGCTAATCCATTGCTTCATATTTTCGAAAAATTTGTCCGCTCAACAACGTAAATAACACAACAGAAAGAGATTGTGATTGGTCGTGTGTTATGCAATAAGGGTGCGGGCTGTCACGTCGTAACGTACGTGCATCTCCATACATATCCACAAGACAAGACCGGACAAGAGTGACCAAACAGTCACGGTGACAGAAGTCACTCGTGAGTCGTGCGCGCTAACTCTAATACTTCATTCAGCTTTCTAACTATGTAACTCCTAATAGAAAGCGATCTTCGTCGCGCAAATACCTACGCATTCTGTTAGGACACCGGGTATGTTCTTTTCCAGATACTTTTTATTTTACACTTTTTTTACAAAACATTATAATTGGACACCAACTTTCTCTAATAAAACTGACAAGTATTTTACTGTACCTGATTTATAATTAGGGCACCAAAATCGTATCTGGAAGGGGAAGTACCAGGGCTTGGGAGTGCCATAGGGTCCTGGCAACACTTGTTCAAGGTAGAGGGTGACCAGCATGTACAGGACGCAGTCCACTACCATCATGAGGACCACGTGTCCGAACACGAAGCGATTCGTCTCCGTCTCGGGTGACGACATGAAGTCGCCCCACTGCAAGCCTAATTGAAAGAATACGTACAGTGAAGCAATTTAGCACTTAGACGGTCGCTATGTTAGAATTTATTCTCCTACGCTCATCTCATGTGTTACATCGAGTCCAGTTAGGTACTCCCCACGTCGCTATCATAAGGCGCGTGTTATTTAAGTTAGTATCACCGAAACACATAAAAAAAATTATATAAGTAGATACATAATGCAATTAGCAAAATTACAATTTAATTTGTTCATTGGGCAATTAAAATAATTATGGATTTTTTTAAATGTTTTTCTCTGTGTTATTTTGTTCTGGACCACAATAAAAATTTAAGAAACTGTAGTAATTACCTCCAGAGCTTTCCTTAGCAAGCATAAGTTGGAAACCATAAGACATCGCTGAGTTAATACTGAAGCATGTGACGACCTGCACCGCAGTAGACATGCTGACGTCCATAGCCAGCATGAAGGCAGGTATGTAAGTCAAGAACCAGGCCACCGCCGTGAACAACGCAGCTGTACTACCTTACGAAACAAAAAAAACAAAATTAACATAATAGGTAAGCAGGGATCGTACAACAATAAGGAAGGAATATGGCATACCTGTTGAAAATATACTGCTTATCATGAAAGCGAAAAATATCGTGCAAGATAAGTACAGTACCATAAAAAATAGCAAAACTGTCCAAGGTGTATTAGTAAATACAGCGTATTCACTGAAGCCAGCGTCGTTAGTAAACCAATTTACCTAAAAATAATATAAATGTTATGAGATTTGAATACATTGTAACAAATTGTAATATAACTAATATAGTTGTCCTGCAATCTTACCTTTAAAAGTATAACAGTTAAAATTGCGGTCACTAATAGAAAAATAAACTGCTTGCAAAACCATGCGACCCAGTGCAACCAAGTAGGAAGACCCATAATTTTCATTGTTTCCTGAAATTAGATCATTTTAACAAATAGTAACAAAATTTCGTAGAATCGTAATGTACCCAATGAAAAATAAGAAAAAATTGGTAGGCCCGCAGTACCTTTAATTGTAATTCCTTTTCTACCGCAACTGCTCTCGCAATGTTGACAGCAGTGTAACTGAAGCTTAACATGATGAACATGGGGAACATGAACTGCAGCAGATCTACTGCCAAGTCCTCGACGAAGGGCGGGTGAGGGAACCTCTGTATGTTCACCTTGAACGACTTTAAGTCCAATCCGGTTGTTCTCGATATCAACTCGGTTGAAATAACTTGTTGTAGTGCTACGAACATTTCGTTAACATAACCTGTACAAAAAAACTTAATGAACGAAAGAAATTAAAAAAGCATACCAAGTGTTATGATAGGCACTAAATATTTAATAAAGAAGAAATTATTTTTGAAAACATGCCAATAGCTAGTGGTTAGCTATAAGTTACCTGGGTCATTGCCACCTTCCCAAGAGTGAGGAAATCTTGGCCCAGACATCTCAAACATAGGGAATATCAAATCAGTTCTCCATGTGCGCCCTCCGAGTTGATAGAATGAATTAAGGCGTGGCCTCTCAGGGAACCGTAGTGAATATGATAAGTTATTTGACAACTCCTGTGCTCCTGAAAAAAAAAAAACTTGTCATTAATAACTTTAGAAATGCAGCTATCCAGAGAAAGATAAACGGGAGGACGCTAATTTAATACTTACCATAAAGCTTATCATCAAACTCGACGGCTGCGATAACCTTACGAGTAGTTTCTTCGTCAATGTATATCCCTCTTATTTGAGTACTGTTCGTATAAGGAACGAGCCTTATACGAGATTTGACATAGTCAATAATGGCTGTTGAATTTAAATCAATGATATTTGGTGGTAATTCTTCGATTGGAACACCTGGTACTTGGCTGATAAAAATAGGAAGCTGATCTTTCATGTTTTCTACTAGTAAATTAGTGACAGCAGTTCTCATAACGTCATCCAACACTACACTGTCTGGTGAATACGCAATAGCTAATTCACTAATGTTCATGCCTCCGCTGAAAAAAATAAGCCCAACAATTTTAAGATACGTAATGATATAGTATTATTATAGTTATCACAAGAATTACACTTAGTGCCTTATCTCGCAGTATAGGGAAGTAGAGCTAATTAGGTATAACAAATAGGTACCTACATATTTTAAACATAAAATTTAACCTACCTGGTAGGTCAAGGTTATGTTTAAAATATTGAGTTTTATATTATAACCAATACAAGATTCAAAAGTACCTAACTACTTAAGTAATTGACCACATAAAAACTAAAATCATGATAAAACATAAATATTTTTCTCACTTCGCTATGTCGTAGCACTCATAGGGTCACTTATTAAAACCGGGCGAGTGTGATTTTTTTAGCTCGAATAAATGAAAATACTAAACGTCTAATGAAGAAATGAAATGAAATGAAATTGTTTATTCTGTAAATAGGATATTGGAATCACTTTTACACGTCATCTTTAAAAAAAAAAAAAAAAAAAATTTGCTAGATGAGTTCGGCGTTTCCTATCTGACTATGAGAAGAAAGGCCGAAACAAACTCAGAGGTCACAGTCTCTTTTAAAGTCCAGACATAATCTTAGTCAGGCCATATGAGGACCATGTAGAATATTTTAGAATATTGTAAGAATATTTTTCATCTTAAATTTAAAAAATTGTAAAGTTAGATTTGTATTTCATTTTGATACTGTAAATTACTACGTTATTATATTTCAGTTGCAAGAAATCTCATCCTAACTAATCAACTATCACTACATAGTATAAAAGAAAGTCACTTCCCGCTGTCTGTCTGTCCCTATGTATGCTTTGATCTTTAAAACTCCCCAACGGATTTTAATACGGTTTTCACCAATGGATGGAGTGATTCACGTGGAAGGTTTTTGTGTATAATTAATTAAGGTTTTTAATAAATTGGCTGAAATATGACGATTATTGTCGAAGATGTCGGAAAAAATCATGCAGACTGGGAACTTTACTGGCGTGCGCCGCATCAGCCGTAAGATATGCATCAAATTTATGTTCTACAGAATTGTAGAAGTCAAAAAGTGTAACAAAAAGTCTGCGATAGCATACATCTATCTTCTAAGGATGACCTACAGTAACCATTTTCATCTGTCAGAATTTGATAAAAATTTCATTGTTATTTCTGAAGCTTATATTTTGACCGGTATTATATTTATCCTTAACAAATAAAATATGTTATTTAAATTGGACATTGAATTTAGATTATTATATGACTTGACATCATATCATTCAAATTAATACTTTAAAAGATCGGCGCAGCGGTAGGAGTCAATGACCATTTCCGCGGCTATTAGGTATCTGATCCCAGTAGTACCTACGTACCCGTGGGATATTTTCCGACGTCCACGCGGGCGAAGCCACGGGCAAAAGCTAGTATACATATACAGGTGTTCCTTTTGATATCCCATAATCTAGGGTCATAATGAGACCATGTTAAAGAATCAACTGACACATTTTCTCAGAGACTCTTTGTACTAGGAAGCTGTAATTTGTCATGGGTATAAATCACGCCGACAAAGTGGTAATTTTATTTTATGAAAAGAAAAGTTTTATTGCGATTTCTGACTTTTCTAGTACTCAAACCTCAGTTAGTCACTGGACCAACTGAAAAAGTCTATAAGAAACAGGATCGATTGGTATCAAAAAAGTTTTTGTGAAAACTGTCCATTTTCTTGCTGACTGTATTTTTTTGTCAAAATCTTTCATTTCAGAATAAAATGTCTCAAAATGATAAGGACAGTCTCCAAACACCGTTTTCCTGTAGACAAGTGTTACAACGGTTAACGCAGCCGCCCCATCTCAAAAAATCACTTAAACAGAGTTCATGGGTGGCTGTAAAGCAGTGAGCATGTTTTGAAACTGTCGCGCGTTTATAGTTTATTCACGCGGACCACATCTGGCCGTCAAAATCGTGTGAGTGATACTGCTGCTGCTGCTGCTGGTGGTTGCGTTGTGGCTGCGACGTAGCCTTAGCCGTAGCCTTCAGGTGGTCCTGACCACCTCAAGGCTACGTCGCAGCCACCACCGAGACTCGGAGAACAACTTGCGTCGACCATTTGATTTTGTAGATACCACAACGCAAATGCAAAAAGCTGCAGCAACAATATTCACACGTAAACACTGCTTGGCATTGTGTCGTTGCGATGTGGTGTGGTTGTGGTACGCGTGTTTGGGCCCTAATACTCTATGGGGTTTGATAAAAAAATACCTATACCCATTGATATACCCCCTATAACGATATAACACTGTTAGTAAAAAAATATAAAAGCATAGCATTAAAACTGTTCACTGTTTAAGGCTGATCCCTCAGGCACAACCTGGGTTTTCTTTTGTATTTTATATATTTAAAAAAAATGTGGTTGCGTAAGCTTACAATCTAAACATGAGTATACATCGTGCAGTCTATAATTACGCATTATGTTAATTAATTACTAAGGAGATTATTAAATTGTTATGGACGGCACACCTGACGTATTTTTTAGGCATGCAACAATGAAAATTAATAAACGAACAAATCGATTATCCTGTTTGCGGTGCAGCATAGTGCGGGTGACAGGTGACAGCAAGGGTAAAATATATTATAATTTACATGTTTTTACTGATTCTGTATTTTACGACTATGATCCGTACCTACATACAGATGGTGTTCATAATACGGACTCAGTAATAACTGTAGTAAATTAAATAAAACCCTTTCTGTCACCTGTCACCCGCACCATGCTACACCGTAAACAGTATACATAAGTAAGTAAAATCAATTCGACCAAAATATTTAATTACAGAAAGAAGAAAAAAGAAAGAAACAGAATTTATTGAGACAAGTACAGGAGATCTCAAATTAAACTAACCACACATATTATAATGAAAAAAATAAAATAATGAAAAGCAGAAAGTCCTGTGCGAGGCCAAAATGCTCCTATCTCAGCATGATGCTGTGACATTTAATAATAAATATCTTATAAATCCGTTAAAATGAACTATGTCAGATTTCTGAATGAGCGTAAGCACAGACTACTTAGAGATACTACGTATAGCGTAAGCTTGGATTGAATTTCTTTTTAACTGGAAAAACAGTTGAATTTGTTTTTTGTTTTATATTCTTATTCTATATTTTTAAGTAAATAATCTAAAAAGAAGAAGAAATTATAATTGTTACGGTAGACTATCTACCGTAACAAAAAAGATTTCGATTTTTCAATCAGTACGCAAATTTTTTTTTAAGTGTGTATAGCTAGGATAGAATTAAACACTGAGGTGCCGGCTAAGAGAGATCTTTGGAAGACTAAACGTTCTGCACCGACCTCAAATAAATTAGCAGAAGGGTGTGGCAAGAACCATATCTATGTTCTATTTTATGGGGTTTGGTTCCCGCTTCAGTCCGTCAGGTGGACCATTGTGCGTGAAGAACCATATCATCAATATCCACACCTACAAAATTAATTCTGTTTGATTCGCGGGAAACAAAGGACAAAACTTATAAAAAAGAAAACTTCTCACACACTCACTGTGACGTCAACGCCCAGTCCAAACCATTGGACCTAGTAAGCCGAAATTTTGCACAGATGTTCCCTTTATGATAAAGACATAGATAAGGAATGTGATGATATAACCGGATTTTTGCGAAACTCCCAGGGGATTAGGAATTTAGGACGAAGTCGCTGCTAAGGACTAGTAGATACTACAATAAAAGACTATGTATATGTCGCAGTCAGATGATGAAATGATATTAGTTATATCCCTAGGGATACAGCTATATAATTTGATATACAGTCAAAACCGTTTATAACGACTTCAAAGGGACCGTCAGATAATGGTTGTTATAGCAGATAGTCGTTATAACCAAATTCAAAACAATTTGTTTTTAAGTAAACAGAAATGCTGGGACCTTAAATTGTCGTCGTTATAACCGGTACGTCGTTTTAAACGGTTTTCACTTATATCGCCACTTATTACGGTATAAAGCTATATCCCTAGGGTTATTATAATATCACGGGTATAACCATCTTACTGCGATCTATGCACAATATAGATAAAAAAATGTATTAGCTGAAACTTCGTCTAGTAAAATAGATAGATAAATAGATAGGGTTGATGCGATGAGAACAGAGAACACGAAATAATGTAAAAGTAAAACATTATGATAACTCACAGTACTTCGGTAGAAGCGTTGAGTGTACTTGCAGATAACGGTGGGTAGGTGATTGTGTTCCGTTGAGAAGGTGATATCTGCCATCGAAGAAGGAGCACCAGGGTCATGGTGAGCACTGGCAATAACAGTTCTGCGGTAGTCTGTAACCTATGCCTCCATTGCTGTAAGAAGTTCTTCCACATCAGCAGTCGGAACTTAGTGGCAGCGGTAGCGTGCCTCACTTCTAGCTTCATCTTCATGCTGTCTGTCTGCCGCCTGCGCGTTATATGATAGTTATACTTTGATATATATTCGCATTATTTAAAGTAGGAACACTTTTATTTGATTCGTTCTTTCATTGTTATCACACAATTCGATAAGCTTAATTTTGTTCATGATTACGAATAAATTAAAGATAAAAATAAGAACAGATAATATCCAAGTATATTGAAATTACAGCTTTCAATGTTATTTATTTACATAACAGCTGTTATGATTCATGTGTTTATAATAAAGTGCGGAATATGAATATGCTACGTCGTGAATATCTTTGGCAAAAATACAATTGATACAACTCGATACAGGTCAGTTACCCGAGTTATTGTTCGGGTTAAGGGTAGATGCACCAACTAAAGGGATCAAAGGGGAGGGAAGACTGGCCTATCTACGCAAATATTGCAGCCTTTATTGCTGATACTAAACATTATACATTTTATACATAGTTGCAAAATGTTTTACTTATAATCTAGCTATAATCTAATTCTATTCTTTTTTAATATTAATTGCCCTTATTATAGATAATTTCCAACATATTTAATATCTACATGATCTGGTTTTATGGTAATTTCTTCTCTGTTTGTCATTGTTTTCGTTTTTTATTTATTCATAGTACGACCAACTACTCTGCTTGCCTTCGTCAACTGTTGTTGCATTTATGTTGAGGCGTATTACCATTGTCGGTTATTAGAACTAAGTCATCCGCGATCTGCGACTCTTGCCGCCCCCCCAATAATAATAATACAGTTTTAATACAGTTTTTCTGAACTCATGAACTAACCAAAACAATTCGAGGTTTAATTCCTGGATCCGTCCTTGTGAGACTAAAGGTTCAACTCGCACTTGTGCGATTGTTTTTTTTTTTTTTTATGTAGGGCATCTCGTAGCTCACCTCTGAGGTGATGACTACTTAACCGGTCAATCCTGCGGCTGCCTTAAGCTACTAACTCAAAGCCTCCAGCCAGGGGCAAAACTATTCTAAATTAAAACTAGGCGAACGCTCGCTAAGGGCACCCCCTGTGGGGTACGGACCTCGGCTTAGGGCGGATAGCAAGTTGGGACAGGCTGGATCAAAGATGATTCATTATTATTAATCGGGGAATTTAAGTCTACATTTCTCAGCAAAACACGGGCTGGCGCTTCTGCGAGCAAGGGTCGGTGGGGCGATTGTTTTAACTCCTCCTGTCCTTTTTATATGGTAGTTACCTACTGTAGTTAGGTAGGAGTACGTTTGTATTTTTTTTGGTTCTGTCATTTTTGATGCTGTTGCTTATTTTTAGGGTGCCGAATGAAAAACGGAACCCTTACAGGATCACTCGTGTGTCTGCCTGTCACAGCTAATTTGCCCCGAATCTAATGGACCCATTATGTTGAAATTTGATACACATAAATTTCTGTGACCAAAACACGGATGTGTAACGTAAATAAATGAATTTAGAATATCGAGGTCATTTTTGGGACGCAAATAAGAAAATAAAAAAAACGTTTTGCAAATCGTACCAATGTGACATATCAAATAAAAGGGCTAACTGTGAGGGTTAAACATTTAATTTGAATGATTAAAAAAAAAGTTTAATTTTTTGTTATAGATAATAAATTATATAAATATAAATGACTATTCAAATTGAAAACATATAATATTATATAGTAATCTATACTTAGAAAATACTTTATTCTAAATGACTGTCTGACGGATCAACGCACAGCCTAAACCGCTGATCGTAGAGGCCTGAAACCTGGAGGGTGTGTTCTTTGTAAGGCATCCGATAGTAGTAAAACGGGGGCAATGTTTGTATGGGACAACGAGATTCCTTGGTCCAATCTACTTCAAATTTAGCATAAAAATTCTTTAACAGAATTGATGGAAGACGTGTTTTGTATTTTATTGAAACTCATCGCCTAACGGGCTTAAAAAGAAAGTTATTTTGAGGGTGATTTACATCGAAGTTGATAACAATACCTACTCCTTAGTGCTTTTGATTAAAATTTTATTTTATTTTGACACATGATTGTTTGAAAACTCAATCCGATTTTATTCAAAAAACGTTGAACTCACATAAAAGCTTGGTGCAATGCCTGTCTTTAAAGTTGGAAGGCCAAATATAAAAGAATATCGGATTAGAATTCGAAATTTAAATTTTATCCTAACAAAAAGTACTAGGCTTCGATGAATTCACGATGACAAGTAGTAATATACAGGGTGTTAAATTAATTGCGTGCCATAGCTTAGGGGTAGGTTCAGTACCTACCTATCGATAAAGGTAGCCGGAAAAAAAAAGATCAAGCTATATTAGCACCTACTAACTACTAAACTAGAAATTAACTTAAATGCTTTAATTACTTACCTACTATCGAACGCATTGTCAGTTTTTCCGTCACTTCTTCTAAACGATTGCTATTTTAAGTTAGTAGGTACTAAATTAGGTTGAACTTGTTTTTTTTTTTTTTCTGGCTTCCTTTGTCGATACTGAACCTACCCCTAAGCTATTGCACGCAATTACTTTAACACCCTGTATAGAAGTATGTAGTAGTAATATTTATATATTTTTTTAAACTGGCTCTACTAAACTACTGGGCCAATTTTTCTGAAAAAAATACTGAAAATTGTTCTGTACTTATATGTATGTATAATAAAGTAAAATCGATAAGAAGTCTATGGTTTTAAAATAACATGACAAATCTCTCAATAAAGAGCTTACAGAATTACATTTGCAGTTGGAATGTATGGAAGAAAATGTTTTTCAACTACAATGTTAAATATGTTCTAAGGATAAATTCATCCAACTACGGAACCCTTCTTTGTGCGTGGTTCGACCGGCACTTGGCCGGTTTTTTTTAACTTAATTTTTATATGGCACTTAGATTTTATTTCGCAAATATACCTACATAAACATAAATACACTGGTTGTCAATGAAATCGAGCCACTTGCTCTGGGGAAGTTCAGACGTCAATTTCTATTACCTACTTTTTTGTTTGATAGATAACATGATTCGTCGGCTAGAATGACCAGTTACTCATGGTTAAAATAAACCTAAACAATGTACTTACAGCTATAAGCTAAAATTAATGTATTAATAAATTATCGTTTTACTTAAGCGAATGTCAGAATTCAATTAAATAAACATCAACAGCCTTATTCATAAAAATCTCGCAATTTATGACTGATTAGCCACTGATTAGCTAAGCAATTAGTTTGCTCTACCTACATAGTATAAAACAAGGTCGCTTCCCGCTGTCTGTCTGTCCCGATGTATGCTTAGATCTACGCAACGGATTTTGATGCGGTTTTTACCAATGGATGGAGTGATTCATGCTGAAGGTTTTGTAGTAAAAAAGTGTGTATAATTCATTAGGGTTTTGTGTAAATTGGCTGAAATATGACGATTATTGTCGAAGATGTCGGAAAAAATCATGCAGACTGGGAACTTTACTGGCGTGCGCCGCGTAAGCCGTAAGATATGTGTGTGTGTCACCAAAATGTTCTATACAGAATTGTAGATTTTAAAAAGTGAAACAAAAAGTCCGCAATAGCAAATGTCTATCTTCTAAGGATGACCTACGATGTTAATTGTCATCTTTCAGAATTTGATAAAAATTTCATTGTTATTTCCGAAGCTATTTTGAGCAGTACCATAGACCGGGGTTACTTTGATCAATATTAAACTTTGAAGGTTCATATCTTTTAAATTTGTAGGTGTAAAAAAATACTAAATAAATCTAGTGATCGGTTTTTTTATTACTCTCGATTCTTGTAATAATAAGTGAAAAAAATTGGCTTGATTTTGAGAATAAAAAATTAAACTGCCTGATCAAAGTTATACGTAGGATGGGGTTACTTTGATACCCCTTATTTTATTGCGTAATTACAAAGTAATTATTGCGTAATTGCAAAGTGATTACGCAATTAAATAAACCCAATTACAATGCCAATACAATTTAAATATAATTGCCCAATTATAATGCCAATACAATTTAAAAAATAAAAATCTATCAACTAGAAAAATAAATATTGTCGCATGGGGTAACTTTGATCTAACAATTGATTTGATTGTTTGAATGACAATATATTTACCTTTTTCAATTAAAATGATTGGTGGATTCCCAGCGTGTCCTCAGGAAAGGATTAAACAGTTGTTCAGTGTTCATAACTCAGAAAAAAAACTACCTAATTGCGTTTCGTTTTAAGTAATTCACGATTTTATATGAAATGGAAGTTTCTATCAAAGTTACCCCGCGATTCAAAGTAACCCCGGTTTACCGGTACCTATTATATTTATCATTATCCAATAAAATATGTTATTTAAATTGGACATTTAATTTAGATTATTATAATCTAGTAAAAACTAATCTAATTCTAATCTACTTTAAAAGATATCGCAGATTCTATATTACGCGTAACAAAATAATTATGGTTGACGACAACGCGGGCGCAGCGGTAGGAGTCAATGACTTTTCCTCGGCTATTAGGTATCTAATCCCAGTAGTACCTACGTACCCGTGGGATATTTTCTGACATCAACGCGGGCGAAGCCGCGGGCAAAAGCTAGTTATTTATAAACGCTAGTTAGCAGGTGATTAGTTGCGAAACGAAATAGAGGTGAAATTATGTGTTCTACTCTGATTATAATCAAAATAGTCGACTAAAAACATATTTTTAAGAATAAAGTTGTCAAAACCATTCTTTCTGTATCTGTCGTGACTTTGACAGACAAAAGTCAAAAATTTCATCGGAAAAAATTATAATGGATAAAATTATTTACTAAGTTTATTTCATTGTTTTTGCGATGGTAGCAATGAAAATAATAAGCTCCAATAATTAGAGTAAATAGGAAAGGTCTGAATTTATATCTACCTACTAATAATGTAAGCCAATATAAACTGACCATGTGAATGTTAAAGCTGTAGCCGATAATAGCTATGTATTTTCATATCCTATACGCTTCTTAACACGAATATAGGTAGGTACTACTATAGAAATATAAGTAGATACTTATGTCTGTTTTATTACTTGCTATTGCTTTTGCACCAGGGTTTCAGTATCTTTTAATAACAATTACTATACTTCTTTACAGCAAGTTTGACTGCTGCTATGAGCCACTAGCACCTGGCACAAATATTATTCAACCTTTAAAGATGAGAGGAGACCATGCTACGTGAAAACTATGAGGAATGCGAGTGCCATGAGAAAAGAATGGCACCATGTCTTTGGAGGAAGAATATTGGAAATCAAAAATAATGAATTTATGACAAACATTTAGCTTTATTATGTATCAAAATAAATTGTTTTCTATAAAATGTCTTGATATTTGTGTAAACCAACGTGGCTTTTCTTTAGTTCTGGGCCTGAGAGCTGGTGCCATGAGGGCATGAGGGGCACACAAGAGGCGTTTATAAATAAGACCGCAACTGTCTCACATATACCTAATCGTCTCTTAAATTTTAATCAAATGCTAAGCATTACTCATTAGCAAACTTCTTATTTATAAACGCTATTTAGCGCTAAGAGATCGCTAAGCAATTGATTAGTAGCTGTCGAAATTAAACAGCACCAGTGCACTGTTAAGAGGATGCTAAGAGGCAAGATGGCGGACTTTTTTTGAATCGATTCAATTATAAATATTGTGTGCTTCAAGGTAATTTTGCTCCTAATAACGAGTTGTGCCTTAAAAAATATGGATTTCGACAATCTTTTACGGGATTTCAGAACAACCTAGAAGAATTAAATAATTTTGAAATGCCGCGCCGTGCCACCACCGGCGGGAAAAAGAGGGAAGAAGACCTAAAAAGCTCATTTAAATCTGCTACGAGGATGATTATATAAGATTATATTCTTCTTTCAAAGTACACATGCTAGAAGAATTTATAGGGAAAGCTCATTCAGGAGGAGGCCAATAGGTGATCAGGTGGTCTGAAGAGATTGAGTTCGTGAGGAAGCTCATTGGAGATTGAATTATCCAATGTGCTATCCCATGTGCCCCTCATCATATGGCGCCAGCTCTAAGGCACATAACTAAACAGAAAGAAAAGCCACGCTTTGGAACGCACACACAAATAACAGAAGACTTTTATAGAAAACAATTTATTTTGATACACAATAAAGCTACATTTTTGTAGAAATTAATTATTTTTGATTTCCAATATTCTTCCTCCAAAGACATGGATGCCATTCTTTTAACATGCTACTGGCCTCCTCTCATCTTTTTCCTTCATTTTTGCGAGGTTGAATAGTATATTTTGTGCTAGGTGCTAGTGGTATAAAAAGCAGCTGTCAAACTTGTACCTGTAAACAAGTATAATAATTGTTATTAAAATATACTGAAACCCTGGTGCAAAAGCAATAGGAAGTAGGTGATATATGTAAAACAGAAACAAGTATCTGTTTACATTTCTAAAATAGTAAATTCGTGATAACAAGCATAGGACATGAAAATATACAGCTATTATCGGCTACTGCTTTAACATTTTACATTGGTTTACTTTAGTAAGTAGTTATAAATTCAGAGATAAATACCTTTTCCTGTTTACTCCAATCATTGGAGCTTATTATTTTCATTGGTACCATCGCAAACACATTGAAATAAACTTATCAGGTAAGTTAATCATTTTATTCAAATACAAAGTTTCCCATGCAATGTTTGACTTTTGTCTGTCAAAGTCACGACAGATACAGAAATTGTGGCTAAGTCTGTATTTAGTCGACTATTTTGATTATAATTTGTGCCAAACACATAATTTCACCTCTATTTCGTTTCCCAACTAATCACTTGCTAAAGTTATGGTTTCTTAAAAGAGCGGTGACCGCTCACGTAGTGTCCGCAATTTACGGCGAATGACGTCACTGAAACGTTGAATAAGAAATTAAGTTGGTGTGGTTGTTGGCGTACTCAGTCACAAGAAAAAGTGTCCATAATGGGAAGAATGAGCTCACAAATTATTGAAAATTGTGTTTCCATGACAAACAAGTGTAGTCACTGCGTCATTGTGTGTCAGAGGTGTAAGAAACGAAACAGAAACGCGACTATCTTTCGCATTGTGGCGAATCTAATGATTTAAATCTTTGCCGCTGTCATCGTTTTCACGACAGCCGTCACTGCGCCCGTCAAGTGCGACCACCGCTTATCTAGGAAACTGTAGCTCAACTAGCGTTTATAAATAAAGAAAAGTCAATAATTGATTAAGAGCTAATTGCTTAGCTAAACAGTGATCAGTGATTAGCGAGATTTTTATAAATAAGGCTGAAAGTTGGAAAAAAACTAAAATTCAAAACCAAAGACACCGACTTCAAAGAATTACCGAAATTAAAGTTTTTTTTCAATTTGTATTTTTTTTTTTTAAGTCGGCTTCTTTTTCAATCAATGTCCAATAAGCAAGCACACTACAAGCATAAAATGGGTACCTAGCTTATTTTAAAAAAGTGCTTTATACGCGCTATTTTTGTTATCAGCCTCCTTTATCACTATGAATATCGTTACACTTAAGCACTTATACACCACTATGAGAATGAATAAAGATTACACTCACAATGCACCAAGTAAAAACAATAGTGAAAGCACTTCAAGGAGGTACAATAAGTGCAAACTAGTCAGTACATCGCTAAAGTGAAGTGTCCGATATAGCAAAACACTTATGAGGAAAACGTGATATTTATTTAGGAATTAAAGGTAATTTCCTTATACATCCTATTTCATAGGTACCCAGACCAAGTAACAATTAACCAAGACAGAGCTCTTCAAACAATAAAGTGAAGCATGCTCACACGCACACATTTACTACCATTTACAATCAAACTACACCTCACTAAGTGCACACATGCTTACGAAACCGGCCTCACGTTACTGTTGACAGCACTGTCTTGGTTTTTTATTTGGTCTGAGGTTCTAACTACAAGAAATGTGTAGGCTTTATCGTAAGTATAGATATAGGTACCTAATCAGTACATTGATGTCTCATCTTAAAGTCTTCATGGACTATCTCTCATTTATATTTATTTATTAGGTACTATTTATTGTTTAGATTAACGAGTAATTTTCTATCTTCCTTATTTTCCTCTTACATAATTTCAGTACGCGTTGGTTAAAATGATAGACGACATCAAAAATGACAGTGTACAAAAAAAAAATATTAAAGAAATTTATGGTAAGCTATAGTAAAAAGTTTCAAACTGATGAAAAGTTAAAAAAACTTTGCAGTATTACTACTGATTTCAATGCTGTAGATTAAAAGAGGCACAGCTCTAGCGACTATTAAATGAAATCAATCATATTCCTGGAAAACCAAGTAAGTGCTCGTCTATCCTCCTTAGATGTAGTTTTGTGTGTACATAAATAAATAAATATTTCTAGATTAAAAAGGCAGCTTGCTGATTCAAAAACTCTCATAACTTTCTCTTAAAAAAGTACAGACCACAATGTTATTCTTACATTGATATCACCGCAGAATTGAAAACTATCTACTAAGAAAAATCTATAAAAAAGAAACTCGCCGGTTAAAAGGAATCTTCAAACGAAACGATTTATAATCCATAACTTGGTACTTAATCCTAAGGTTATTAAGCAAACTATAGATCTGAAAGCCCCACACTTTTCGTGAGTCCACTTCTAAGTAGTTGTGAGGAGTGGCGAGGAGCACGTATCGAACTAAAACGACTCTAGCATGCGTCAGATGTACGCATTCAGAAGTTACGTCTGACTCTAATTTAAATTCGACATGAACATTATCCACTACCAGAGAAGGAAGGTGCCTGGTTCGATTCATAGCCCAAATGATGTATGTCCAGAGGTCACATTATTGTAATCTTATTATATTCGTTTAGTACAGTAGATACCTAATCAATAGATCTATCATTCGGCACTATGTTGATTGTTTGTAAACCTTTATGACTCACTATAATGAGTCTTTTTTTTTTCTTAAATAAATGTTGCCTCACACTAGGAATTTCTCCTGTATCGTGGGTGCGTTTACAAACATTTAAACTCAAATACACAAACAGCCAGACCCGGAATAGCTCATACAAATATTTTTTCCGTGCGGGAATCAAACCAGCAACATGCAGTGCAGCAGTCAATTGGTTTAATCACTGCGCCAACCGTGCTGTCAAAGTCGTCGAAGTATTCGTAATCATTAAAGAAGGACTATTCGGTACGTACTAATACTGGAGTCAATCAAAGGACGGTCATCGAGTTTTTCTGATAGGAAAACTTTAGTATAGTCACTGAATTTGAATTGTGGCCGATAATAAATGAAACAGTAGGTATTGTTATTGAAAGACTTAAAAGTCGTCGTAGCTGTGTTCTAGTTTGAAGGTTATGTTATACCGCGGTAACTGAAGGCAACTGCGACGACTGGGATTAGGTACAGATGTTCATATACGACAGTGACCACTTATTTTGTAGGTTCATAATTTGACACGTCATGATCATCATCATCGGGTCGGCACAGCATGAAAAAACCGGCCAAGTGCGTGTTGGACCACGCACAATGAAGGGTTCCGTAGTTGGGATGAAATTATCCCAAGAACAAACTTGACATTGTAGGTACTTATGTAGTTGAAAAACATTCCAACTGTAAATGTAAGTTTGTCCGCACAATATTGACAGATTTACCATGTTATTTTAAGACCAGAGACTTCTTACAAGTTTTCCTGTAATATATATGCTATGAGTAAAGAACCATGCTATGTAATTTTATTTCAAAATTTTAGGCTCCGTAGTTTCGGAGATAAGGGGGGGGGGGAGAATTGGTAAATTTTCATCTATATCCTTAAATATCTTTAAAATTATAATAAAAATAATATTTGTAATACTCAATACTCAATACTCAATACTCAATTCTTTATTGCATTCCATATGTATTACATAGATGGTATAAAAAGTAAAAGATCAATATGGACCCTGTCGGGCACAGCACAATTAGGAGAGAGGAAGAGGGATAAGTTGCAATTAAAGCAATTAATATTTTTATAAATTAATTATTAGATGTGTTTAATTGAGTGTATAATTATTTATATATATATATATAATTATACATTATTATTATATATTACTACGTTTGTGTAAATAGGTGTAATTTTGATATTATGTATTTATATGGATAATGTAGTGAATTTCTCAGAAGTATTTTGATTATTATTATATTATATTATTAATTATGTATTCATATTTTCATATTTATATTTGATTTTCTATATTCCATATTAGATTATATTTATTTCATAATGTTTTCTGTATAAGAGAGAGAATAATTTTATTTTGCAATCGTTTTGTCTTCTAAAAACTCCTTTACTGAGTAGTATGACTTGGATTCCAGAAATTGTTTCAATTTATGAATAAATGTATTTGTTTTACTTACTTCTCTAATTTCATTTGGCAATTTATTATATATTTTTATGGACATAACTAAAGGGCTGGTTGAGTGCATTTTGATTTTAATCCTCACAACAAGCCCTTTCATTTGATGTCCCATGGTAGGTATACATAGTCTGCAAAACTTTTTTTTTAATTTTCCAATTTATCCCCGAAAAGTGACCTCCATAATTTCAAAATTAATTAATTTACGTTACTCGTCCGTGTTTGGGTCATATAAAGCCAAAATTCAACTTGATTGGTCCAGTAGATTCGGAGCAAATTGGCTGTGACAGACACACGAGTGATCCTATAAGGGCTCCGTTTTTTCCTTTTGAGGTACGGAACCGAGCGGCACGCGTCAACGGCAGAGGCAACTGCAGTTGCTCTCTGCTTGTATAAAATCCAAATCCAACTCATACTTTTGTGACAAATTATAATGCTGATATTTACCTATTCACTATAGTCATCATCAGTCAGCTGTTTTAATTTAGGATTATTGTTATCTACTAGATTATAATGTAGATTAATTATGCATGATACGGATGTGACGGGACTCTTTTCAACAGTCTTGTTTAGACCTTAGATTTGGCAATTGACTTAAGCCTTAATATTATGATACCAAGGTTTTATAAATGGTAGCTTTCTTTCTACATAGTAGATATTCGTGTTTCCCAGTAAAAATATACTTAGAACGCTGAGTTACACCCGGATAAGGACCGGTGAAGGGTGGGCGTTTTGGGGGACTGTCTTATGTAATTTTGACGTTCGAAAAGTGCTGATTCTCAGCCTAATTTGAATAAATGACTTTTGAATTTTGATAGTAAATAAAACGTATGGGATATGTAATGTAACTTTTGTGTCGCCAGCCGAGTTCAAGAATTCGCTTTCCTGTTTAAGAGGGAACAAGGCCAGCGAGGAATTTGAAAAATAGGTATTTGAAGAAACTATTGCCGTCGTCTTACCTCAAGTCTGTCTCCGTAGAGTGCGATAGCAGCTGCAGCTCAGACCGATTCTATAACAAAAAAAATTGACGAAATCGACGTTTCGTGTTCTCCTTTTTTCTCCTCGAAAACTGAGCCGATTCAATTAATTTTACACTAAAATTTTAAGAAAGAGTATGTCTAGGTTCTTATAATTTTCTTTTATGTTAAAACTTTTCGAATTTGTCTGGTGAGTCCTCTAATCACGGCGGTAAAAATGGGGCATTTTTGTTATTTTTGGAGGGTCATAATTATTTTCTTTACCAATAAGTTGCTGAAAAAAATTAAAGAACAGGGACGAGTCTACAGCAGACCTTGATTTTATGAAAAAAAAAAAAAAATGATTGCTCTAGAAGCATTATTCAGGAAGAAAAAAGAGAAATACATTTGTATGGAGAATCGCAGGCCCTGTTCCCTCTTAAGACGTCACTGAACTTGAGAACATTTGAGAACAGAGATAAACGGCTGTACTTTGAGAAATTAATCGAATCAGCATTACTGTACCACTTAGTACAGTTGTTAGACGACAGTGTTTGGGTATGACCGTAAACAAAAATAATGTGAAAGAAAATTTTGTTACTTTCAAGCAGTTTTCCAAGTGCGCACATATTTAGTTTTTGTCAATAATTGCGTCATAGAGACTTTTACTAACCCAATAGAGATACTAATTTCCTCATAATATTTTTTTTTATGTGTTGTAATAATTAATTATAAATACTCCTTTGAAAACATTCAACACGTCTTAGGTATACTCGCAATATTGAACACACTCTTACCTATTTTTGTTTGTCAATCAATATAACTTATCAATAAATAAGTCGACACTTTATAATATTACAATTGTTACTACCTACATGTTCACTCGTCAAAATTGTACTGGCTTGGAATTATTATATTATACTTCCAAGCCAGTCTGATATCTACATAACAGATAAGGAATCTGCTAAAGATAATGGCCTCCTAATCAATACGCGTAGGTACCATGCGTACCGACGGCGACAATATATTGTATTGTACTTACTTTGTGTCAAAAATGTTTAATATAACTACTCGTACAATACTGCAATTGATAGGTGTTTAGGAGTTACTTATCATTTCTGAAGCAATTTTTTGGGGTCTCTTCCTCAGTCCTCTACACATAAAGTGGAATGATTTTTTTTGTCTTCTATATCCCATGTTGTAGGGTGTTGTTGGATAGGGCGTTCAAAAATATTGCGGGTGTGTGAAAGCCATTTTGTCGTTTCAGCGATCGTTTGCGAAATATATAAAGATGTATAGTGTTAATCAGTGAGTAATAATCATTACTCATTGTATGCACTCGATACGTCGAACGACAATAATTATGTTTGTTTAGTTTATCATATTTAAGTGAACTATGTAATTTTATGTTCTTTTGAAAAATAAATTTAAACCGAATATTTGTTAGAGTCAAGTCGCGAGTGTGTGTGTCAGCTAAATGGTGGTTTTTGGATATGTAAAAAAAATCACGGCATGACCTATATACGAAGCTAAAAGGAAAACTATCACAGCTAAGTAGGCTTTACAAGTTAACGAGTAACAGTCGACCAACTTACATTTTAAGTTGGAATGTATGGGATAATAATATGTTTTACTAACTACAATGTTTATTTGTTCTCTGGATAATTTCATCCCAACTACGGAACCCTTCATTGTGCGTGGTGCGACACGCACTTGGCGCCCGTACCACTGTGTGTGGACGTGTGGTACGACATTGTGGCTGGTTTTTATAGTAAGATAACAAAAGCTTTTGCCAAATCATTTTACATACTCTTGACTGACCTGCACCCTTGCGTAACACATGATCAATCACAATCTGAATAATTTTGAAGGATATTGCTAATCCATTGCTTCATAATTATGTTCGAAAAATTTGTCTACTCAACAACGTAAATAACGCAATGAATGTTGTTGAACTGTCAAAATTAAACGGATTGTGATTAATCGTGTTACGCAATTAGAGTGCTGTTATTGAGCCTAGTTGCAGATAGGTAAAATGTATAGGTACTAGAAAATATTAACTTCGTGGACTACTAACATGAAGTCATGAACAATTTAATTTGAATGACGTCATTCCATACATTACGTACCTAGTTGAGTGCTAATGTAGATCACATTACGGTTACAGTAGGAATTACGCACCGAGAAAACAGGTTTTTTTTCTACAACAGTTCTCGTTCAACATGGCTATAGGATTTAATTATCTAGTTTTTACAAAAAAAAAAGCAAAATACGATACTTACTATGTACGAACCAAACTACCTACTTCTGATTTTTCTGTTTTCTGTTCTCATATCCAATTAGGCACAAAAAAGGCACAATTGAACGTCAAAATTTACAACAAAAAAAAAAAAATTATTCTAGTTGCCCCTTCCAAAATGTAGTTTTCGTATGGAGAAGAATGGGCAATAAACTCCACCGTTACTCTTTTATAATGTTTTCACAATATCTTGTATACATTAATTATATAATTATTTATGTGAAGTCGATGCACCTAGAATAAGATTACTATACCACGATAGGTAAAAAGAATGAAAAATTAAGGAATGACAGATAAATTAATTACGTGATAGGTGCATGGTGCTCACATATTTACAAACATTGTAAAATTATACGATATTCCTAACATTTTAAAAAGTACTACTAATAATAAGTCAGTGTGTGAGTTGAAGTAATCACAGAATATAAAATCAATGTTATTAAAAATAATATTTTACAATTAAATTGGTAACTTGTTAGATTTTGTCTAGATTCTAAATTGTCCTATGGAGCAGGACCAGCATGTTTCCAATTATTTTTATCTTGGATATAATCCTCTAATTTGTAATATGCTTGTTTACAAAGTGTACTTTTTATATGAGTTTTAAATTTTCTTTCATTTAATTCTAATACATATATCACAAGGTATTCTGTTGTAACATTTAACACAGTACCCCATAAAAGATGTATTTACTTTAGATAGTCTGAAAAATGGTTGATCTTTTTTATCTTTATTTCTAGTATTAAAATTATGTCTATCACTTATTTTATTAAAAAGATATAGACTTTTTCTCACATACATAATAATTTCATAAATGAATTGGCAAGGTACCGTCATAATATTAATCTTTTTAAATAGTTCCCTGAGAGATTCACGACGACTTAGATTATAAATGGATCTGACAGCTCTCTTTTGTAAAAATAAAGATGGATTCAATGTCAGCAGCCCGACCCCATAGTAAAATGCCATACGACATAATACTGTGGAAGTAACTAAAATAGACCAAACGCGCAGTTTCTACATCTGTGAACTGTCTTATCTTTTTATCAGCATAAGCGGCCGAGCTTAGCTGCCCCGCGAGAGATGTTATATGGGGTTTCCACTATAATTTCTCGTCTAGCGTGATTCCTAGGAAAACTGTTTGATTAATAAATTCCAGTTTTTCTCCATTCAATATGATGTCACAATCGCTGCTTCTAACATTTGGTAATTTAAATCTAATCCATTTGGTTTTTTATTATTTAGTACCAAATTATTTACCGTAAACCAATCTTGGACCTGAACAATACAGCTATTCACGTCGTCAAGAATTTGTGACCGTCGGTTTATTTTAAAGATCAATGACGTGTCATCTGCAAATAACACCATCTTTGGTTGATTTTGAAATAATTGGGGTAAATCATTAATACAAGCTAAAAAGAGGAATGGACCCAATATCGAAGCTTGAGGAACGCCTATTACCAGTTCAGACCCTAATGAGTGTGTGCCGTTGACTTGAACTTTAACCTTTCTATCTTTCAGGTATGATCTTAGCAAATCAAAAGCTGTATTCCTAATCCCATAGTGCTCCAGTTTCAGCAGAAGTGTCTCAAGGTCTACGCATTCGAACGCCTTCGAGAGGTCGCAAAAGATTCCAATGGCATCTTGTGCTTCTTTCCAGGCGTTAAAAATGTTCTTTATTAGGGTGACACCGGCGTCAGTGGTACAACGCCCTTTGGTGAAACCGTACTGTTGATCAGAAAAGATGGAATTTTTATTAAAGTGCCGTAACATTTGATTGAGAATCAATTTTTCAAACACCTTAGTGAGAACTGGCAGAATAATATAAAGAAAAAACTAAAACCCCAAAAGCGAGCTTTTAAAATAGCATACGGATGCTGTCGAATTAGCTAAGCATTTGGTCCAAGATAGAAATAACCATCTACCTACTGCGAAATGCAAAGATTTGAAAGTCCAATACTATTTATACATTAATTTTAAAAATTATCGAAAATTAGCTTTAAAAGGTCTGTTTTCATATTTTTCATGTTATTCAATTTCTAGCTTATGACTTATGAGTTAGCTTTTAGAAATAATAAACAGAATCCAAATCGAGCCAATAACATCAGAGATATGGCAAAAAATGTAAAGCAAGGTCACAAAAGGACTCAAAAAAATCAATTTTATTTTTTTGAGTAAAAAATAAAATTGATTAACATTCATAAAAAGAAAAAAGGAAAAATTAAAGTGAATTTTAGATAATTTTTTATGAATATTCTGTAAAATATGGGCGGTCACATGCCCATGGGCGGCATTGTTTGTGCATACCTATTTATAAATAGAATAATAGACAGGTGACCTGTTGAAGTATTGCGCCTTGACTCTGCCATGAATATGTATATCATGACTAACGAGCTTCATTAAAAACTCAACACGTTCCGCGCATCAGAGTACATAGGAATTCATCTACCTATTAGAGGCTAACATAAGACCGCTGCACTTTTGTGAGCATTGTGGGGACTTCGATATTTAAATGTAATAATTGAGGAGTGTTTTTTCAAGCGTGTGGTTTTTTTATTATTTTAATAATAAAGAAAGAAAGAAAGAATCTTGCCTTTATTGGCCGGCTTGAGTGGAGATTCGCAAGAACAATTAATGTGCTCGGAGGAAGGAAGTATTCCAGTAAGGTGCTGGTAGGGATCTTGACCGTACTTCCGGGATTGTCCTGATAGCCGTGGAATACCGCTTCACTCCTTTTAAGCACCCCAGGAGATGTTGCCCCCTGGTCGCTTCGACACTTTGTGCTAGCGACCGTTTTCGGGGGCCTATTATTGAGTGTGCAAGTCACCCCCTGCCTTTTACCTGTCTATTTTATATAAGATATTGGTCAGGCAGGGGCCATAGTCTTCCCATAGTTCTAGATAACCAGTTCACTTAGCCACCCAAACCCATAATCCAATATCATTGTTTCCATATCTTGCAATAGTCCTGCACTAACCGGGGGTTGTCCTTGGGTGCACTAGATTAGTGCGTACAGGGATAATCGTCGGTTGGTGCCTCATTTCATTAGACACGTCTAACGGGCCTCTGCGAGTTGGCTTCGGCCCCTCGTATGCCTTCCAAAGGTCCGGGACCCTACGGTCCCGAGAAATGTCAAAGAAAGAAAGAATTATATTTATTTGGACACTGTTCGTGAAACACTAATAACAAAATAAAAAGTGGAAATAATCTTATAGCAATAATAGTGTGTGCCTCACGGCTGCGCCAAAATGATTCATTTCAGCATGAATGCCAGACAAATGCTGTCTGACGCTGGTTTTCTAATGAACCCAAGATATGGACAAGTGACGAGGAGTACAAACAGTTTCAACATAGGTACCTAATACATAATTTTTATACCTCTAAATAAATAAATAAACTAGTAATCAAATATAAATTAAAACAAAGAAATAAGTCATAGTCAATCTGCCTAGCCTTTTCCCAACTATATTGGGGTAGGCTTCCAGTCTAACCGGATGCAGCTGAATACCAGTATTTACATGAAGCGATTGCCTATCTGACCTCCACAACCCAGTAACTGGGTAATACGATACCCCTTGGTAAGACTGGTTGTCAGACTTTCGGGCTTCTGACGACCCGTAACGACTGTCAAAGATCCACGAATGACAACCGGGACCAACGGCTTAACGTGCTTTCCGAGGCACGGAGGAGTCTCGGTATGTAAAGTTGGTCACCCATCCACAGACCAACCCCGGCAAGCGTAGCTTAACCTGATGGATCGACCCGTGCGGCAGTTATTACTTAGCCACGAGCTCATCTGAAATAAGTCGTAGTGCTACCATACAATTTTCACACAAGAATACACGAGTTTACTCATATTTATTTTCATGAAGCCATTTTATACGTAAATAAAATATATTGGCGTTTTGTTTGAAATTTTACGATAAGGTTTAACAAAGTAGGAAATGTGGCTAATTGTTTAAAATCGTTCAAACCATCCAGGATTAACTAGTAATGGTGTGGAATTATGCCTGTTTAAATGAAATTCGATTATTGATGCACCTTTTATTGTAAGATAAGGGTCAATCTGATCATTTCTGATGAAAGTTCATCTTGCCTTGACTATAAGTTTTCGTCGAAATCTCCACTTGGGTGAAGGCTCCTCAATATTAAAACTTTGAAATACGTTTTATCGCTAACGTTAGGTTCAGTTTAGGCCAATACAATTTAGTGACCGATCTAACAAACATTAAACAGAATCCTTAAGAGGGAACAGGGCCTGCGATTCTCCATACAAATGTAATGTATTCACCTTTTTTCTTCCTGAATAATGCCTCTAGAGCAATACGTTTTTTTCATAAAATCAGGGTTTGCTGTAGACACGTCCCTGTTATTTCCTTTTTTTCATCAACTTATTGGTAAAGATAATATGAGACCCTTCAAAAACTACAAAAATTGTCAATTTTTACCGCCGTGATTAGAGGACTATCACACAAACTCAAAAAAAAAATATAAAAGGAGATGATAGGGACCTTGACTTATACTCTTTCTTAAAAAAATTATGTACAAAATAATTGAATCGGCTCATTTTTCGAGGAGAAAAAAGGGGAATACGAAACGTCGATCTCGTCAATTTTTTTTTGTGATATAGGTAATCGATCTGAGCTGTAGCTGTCCCTATCGCACTGCGGAGGCAGACTTAAGGTAATAATACCACTACCTATTTTACGAATTCCGCGCAGGCCGTGTTCCCTCTTAAGCTGCTTAAAAAAATATCTTCTTTGCATTTGGAAAACCAAGGTAGCTATGATTTGAAACGTATTTTGGCCCTATGTATGACCATATATTAATAAAGCTAGTTTCTGAATTTGTAAAGAAGAATACTTAAAATAAATTATATTGAGTACTCTTTTGTATGTATTCGTGGTAACAATACACCACTCAAAACTAGGTACCTAATGTGATAACTACCTATTCATAGTTTGATGATTCGTAGATATACCTACTTATTTTCTTCTCACAAAATTGTACCGGTTTTGTGAGAAGAAAATATGTATATCTACTATGACTAACATATCTTTTGATAAAACTACATGAGTAGGCTTGCTAACTTGAAATTATTATGTAGATAAAAGTACTTACTTAGATTAGAACGGTAGCTAAAGGCATGCATGAATCATCTCAAAACCACTCAATAGGTTATCATTAAATTATCACACGTATTATTTTGATTGCATTAACCTGCATCCTATATCTACCTACGTTACTTTGCGCTTATGATTGGGGGCACCGGCACCTATCGCTATATAACTAAGACTGAACTTAATATTGTTAAATACACTTACTTACTTCATTTCTACTCGCCACCTCGTTACATAAGCACCAAAACACTAACCAGTAATGTAAAAAACTGCACGGTCAAATACTTAATAAATCGCAAAATATTAACGGCGCGGGAATTCCACTCGGTACAAAGATAATACAATGATAAGCCGCCGTTTGAGAGGTACCTACACTAATAGTACGCGCTATTATTCATGAACACTGCTGTTATGCGGCCACGTCCAACAGCAGTGTTCTATTTAGAGTAATAATATGTTAACACTCTAACACAGTTCTGAGTTCCGCGGACTTCTGCCTCCCAGTTAACATGTAGGCAGGTACTAGGAAGTGTAGTTTTACTTTTGATCATTTGTTTTCAAGGAGACGCACTCATGAAATTACTGGGTCATCTGTAACTAAATAGGTAGGTACAGAAACATGACTTTGGAGAATTTCAAATGGCTTTTCCGTTATTTCTAAATTACCCTAGGCTGATAAATGTTTCGTTTTTCCTAATTACGTTAATACTATTATTTGGGTCGGTTCCCCCTTAGGGGGAAGGGCCGCACCCCGTACGACCCTGTAATACTCGTCTCTGGACTGGACACTCTCCCACCGATATAAGAAATGAATTCCCAAAGAAGAAGTCCGATACCTTGTCCCATTAAGAGGGAACAGGGCCCGCGATTCTCCATACAAACGTATTCCCCGTTTTTCTTCCTGAATAATGCCTCTAGAGCTGTCATTTTTTTTGTATAAATTCAGGGTCTCTATAGGCATGTCCCTGTCATTTCCTATTTTTCAGCAATTAACAAGTAAGGAAACTATGACTCCAAAAATTACAAAAATGCCCCATTTTTACCGCCGTGATTTGAGGACTACCAGACTGATTCGGAAAAGTTTTTAGCATAAAAGAAAATAATAGGAACCTAGACATACTCTTTCTTAACATTTTAATGTAAAATATTATTAAATCGGCTTAGTTTTCGAGGAGAAAAAAGGAGAATGCCAAACGTCGTTTTCGTCAAAAAATTTGTGATATAATCGGTCTGAGCTGCAGTTGTCCCTATCGCACTTTACGGGGTTTAACTCGGTTTTTCGGGCGCAGCGCGACGGCAATAGTTTCTTCAAATACCTATTTTTCAAATTCCTCGCAGCCCCTGTTCCCTCTTAATAAGGCAAGGAAAGGATTGCATGAGATTGTAAATAAGACGGAAATTCATAGTTATGAAAATATATTGGACGTGGTTTTAGAAAGCTAATAAATAATAGTGGAATGTAAAGTATATTATTATATACACCTGTGAGTAACCCTTACGTTAGCGTAACAGGTAGGTATTTGGTCAGTCATTACTCACACGATACCTCACATCTGCAGTGCGATTCCCGTAACCACCTCCCCGTGAAAACAGGTGAAGTGAGCGTGGAGTGATCCATCCCTAGCATCAGCAGTGCTATTCTGTAACCATCTCACCGTGAAAACTTAGGTGAAGTGAGTTGTCATTCCAACAGGGTGAGATGACACTGACAGCTCACTCCACGCTCACTTCACATGTTTTCACGGTGAAGTGGTTACGGGAATCGACATGCTGGTGGTGAGATGACACTGACAGCTCACTCCACGCTCACTTCACATGTTTTCACGGTGAGGTGGTTACGGGAATCGACATGCTGCACTCGGAGTACTCAGAGCAACCATAAAGTGACTCAAGCGGCTTCTCAGCGGCATTGCGTCGGTATCACGCTCTTTTGGAGACATGATCCCTATCAGTCCTTGGAATGAATATAAGATAGATGCGGTCACCCAAACCCCTGGAAGTTCACCCTTCGCACAACAAGCATATCTGTAAGACACGTGTTCATGTCAGTCTGACGAATTATTGGTATGTGATAAAGAATACAACATTCAAGAATTACTAACAAATAGAGTTGAGAATCAAACGAATCAAGAATCATTATTTATTTAATAGAGTTTTGGATAAACTCTCTTGAAGGCCTATAGACAGCCCCAAAGCGCGCTCCCTTCACCACTTCCTAGTGTTTGAGCTGGGGAGAAGAAGTGGCGCAACAAACTCCCCAGCACCATGTCCCTGTCTGTTTAGTTACAAGAACTTCAATCACATCACCAGCCTAGGATAATAATTATTATAATGAAAGACTCACCCAGTCGCACCTACAAACACACACATATACTACGTTAAATACTACATTAGTCTAATCCGGGCTTCAACCCATCTATGTTTAACTTAATAAATAATACTAGCTATCTTGCGACAGCCACTGGACATAGCCTCTCTGGTATTTACCAAGTCTGCTAATATAACTCATCTAGGATATTACGTCCGCATCCTACCGTGGTTTAAAACTTTTTAAAAGTGCCTCGACTTCATTCCCAGTTCCCTACATTCGTAAAACACCACGGTCAGCCAAACTTCCCACAGTTTTGCAATCTGTTTATGGCTGTTTTTGTGTACAACTTCTCAATTGTTTTAAAAGGGTCCGTTTAGATTGCCTAGGTCGGGTATCGGGGAACCTTTATGACAACCAGATGTGCGATCCCTTGGGTCCAGATAATATCAACGCTTTGAGACGGAAGATTCAAATGTTACAATTTATAAACAGTGTAAACTATACAGGGTGTTTGGCAGAACGTTGAACATACGAAAATGGTGGATAGATTGGGTCATCTGCTACTTACTCAGCCCTAATTTAATTGGCCCTGGACCCCAGGATATTAAAAAAAAATTTTTTTTGCTTTCTTCTAGTTTCACCACTTTCTTAACTTTAGAGTGTATTTTTTATCACAAATGGATAAAACAGGCATTTTTTTTTATCGTTAATGTTGGTAGATTCTTATAAAACTATTGCTATAATCAGATGTTAGCTAGAAAAAAAGTTATAAGTCCTCAAACTTACAGAAATATGTAAAAAAATACTTGAAACTAAATTTCAATTTGCATTAAAAAAAAAAAAAATGGGTTGAGTAAGTAGCAGATGACCCCACCTATCCACCATTTTCGTATGTTCAACGTTCTGCCAAACACCCTGTATAACGAAACTCAAGGGACTATGCATATTTTGACGCTATAGATAGAGAGTTGTATTTAAATGGAGAGAATAAAAATCTGTATTAGACGATAGTCTACACGTCCAAGCAATCCCAACTCGTAAACAAAAGAACTGATTTCTTAGAAAGTTCGGTATGTATGATGCCGACAGTCGAGTTTATTATGGGCTAGGATAATAAAGCGACAAAAGAACAAAAGAACGTACCTACACAGCTGCGCAGTTTTTACTAATTTTCGCAACTTAAAAAGTACTTTTTATTATTTAATTGTTGTCGTTATTAAGAGTGGGTATAATGCTATATAGAGTGAGTGTATCATTGCTTGGAAGACAAGCTTCCCGAGTAAATAATACTCCCCCCCGACCCTTGTCCGACAAAGCGCCAGCCCGTGCCGCAGCTGAGCGCGTAGCTTTAAATTCCCCGCATAATAATAATGATCTATCCTTGATCCAGCCTGTCCCATCTTGCTGTCCTCCCCTCAGCGACGCCCTAAGCCGAGGTTCGTACCCCACAGGGGGTGCCTTTAAGCAGCTACGACCATAGTGGTCACCTGCGAGATGACCTAGATAAAAAAAAAACAAAAATGGAAGACAAGCTAAACCAACCAAAGCCGAGTGATTTCGACACTTTAGGGAGTTTGTCGTTAAATCGAGTGACGTTACATGGAGTTTACACTGTATATTGTACTAAATCTATTAAAGTATTTTAGTTATCTGCTAGAATAATAAAACAATCAATCCAATAGTATAACAGTTATAGGATAATAACACACATCAACACGGTCTAGGGATATTTCATACTCAATTAAATAACTCGAAAAGTACTGGCCGCATTGGAATCTTTTATACACCGATTTGTTTGTAATTTATCTCAGACTAATTCCAAATTCAAATTTTTGAAAATTCTTTTGTTTCGGTGGCATAAAAATGTCTTGATGTATAGGAGAGGGAATTTTCATTTGTGCGAAATTTAGAAAACAATACGAATTACGTTTAGTTACAGTTTTTTTTCATTTTTAAACGAAAGATAAAGTTAAAATTGAGGTATTGTAGCCATGCAACGCCGACATTTGACGAGGGCGGAGATGTTACGAGCTGTGGGAATGCTGGAAGCTGGATCTGTTCAGCGTAATGAGGCCATAGGGACCCATCCACCCACAATCTTGTGTGTTGTCTTGTTAAATGTAATTTCAAGATTGTGGACACGCTATCGTGCCACAGGTGAAGTAGCGGAGAGGCACCGGGGGCCAAGTCGCATCACTACCCCCAGACAAGACCGATTTTTGCAAATTATTGCGCGAGCTCAACCAAATGCAACGGCGACTCAATTGGTCCAAAGGCTGCGAGTGGAACACCAAGTGCTTGTGAGTGACCAAACTGTAAGAAAGCGACTGCATGAAAGCAATCTACGCTCTCGTAGACCACTCCGGGTCCCACCTTTACGGAGAGGCAATCGTGGACGACGATTAGAATGGGTTCGGAACCACGTGGACTGGGGCCGTGAGCAATGGTCCAATGTGCTGTTCACGGATGAATCCAGGTTCGGCTTCCATCCAGATTCACGAAGGACGCGTGTTTGGCGAGTTCCTGGACGATGGAGCCGTCTCCAGAACCCTCAGGAAGTTCACCCATACCAAGGAGGAACAATTATGGTTTGGGCAGGAATTCGTCTTGGAGGACGGACGGATCTCGTTTGGGTGCGGGGCAATATGACGGCAGAACGATACGTCCAACAGGTGCTGGGGCCCGTAATCTTGCCCCACAGAACACAAATGGGGCAAGATTTCCTGCTCATGCACGACAATGCCCGGGCACACACGGCGAGAACGGTAGCAGCTTGGTTACATACACATAATGTTAGGGCCTTAGACTGGCCTGCTCCATCGCCAGATCTAAATCCCATTGAGCATGCGTGGGATATGCTGCAAAGAAGAGCTCTGAAGGAAGTTCCTGAAAATCTGGCTACAGAAGATCAACTTTTTGCGCACCTCAGAAGGACATGGGACAATATTCCGCAGCAAGACATTGACAACCTTGTTCTGAGCATGCCGAATCGTTGCCGATGTGTTATGAACATCATGGGCGCTTTCTCAGACTACTAAATTCAAGTTTATAAACACAAATTAAATGATTTTTCTATTTTTTTCAGTTTTTACTCACAAATTAAAAGTTAATTCATATACGGTTTCCGTCTATGCTTCATTTTTTTTCCATAAAATCCTGAAATTTTAATCTAAGTACCTTAACCATTATTAAAAAATGGTAGAATATTAAATAACGTATCTTTTAAATATATACATGTCATATAAATAATTAACACATTGATAGTAATTCGCTTTTTTAAAAATATCCCTAGACCGTGTTGATGTGTGTAGTTACATCAATGGAAGCATTGCATGCCTTTTGAATGGCTCGTAGGTAATTGTTTTTTTTTAAGTTTCAAGCATGACTAGATTTCTATTTGTTAGTTACCTTACTTTCATTATATTCTTGTAAGAGTACGCTTGATCGCACTAACTTTGAGAACCGCATGGGATTCTAAGAGGTTCAATATTTTTTTACAATTTTAAAGAAACAGGATCCTTTGATATTTATTAGGGTAACCATAAAATTGAGATTTAATGTGTTTCTGAGTGACCCAAATCAGGTGCCGATTTTAAAATAAATATAAAATTTCTTTATTAATTTAGAGTAAATGACACACAGTCACAATTCCGACAATTAATCTTTGACAGTGATAGAGACAAGCTTGCCTAAGCAATGACATCTCAAAGGATAATCACAGAGTTAACATATCAACGTTCATTCATCAAATCTATGGCGGTAGTGTTAAAAAATGATACATTATATTTTCAGTAATGTGTTTCTAATTATGGATTAGGACATGGGGTCATGGGCGCCGGCAGGATCATTAATTTCACCTTCAGCTCTACGAAGCGAGCACGATTTTTTTTCTGAAATATTTTTTGTATTTTATTTAATTTCACGCATAGTAAAAAAATGTTTCACGTTTCAGTTCTTTTCGTTCTAGTTTCTTGCAACGACTTGAGTGAATTAAGTGCTGATAATTGTAACCACTTCATTGTACATATCTATCATATTATAATCAGTAGATTAAAAACGCCGAAGGAAAATATCGTGAGGAAACTGGCATGCCTGTGATATATTTCTTGACAGCATGTGAAGCCAAGTCAAAGGCCCATGGGCAGCTTTAAAACTCTGACACCAGGTTAGTCATTAACCACACGAAAAGAATAAGATCAGTAGACAATAATTTGATTAATTACATAAGACACTAACCTTTACGTTGGTATTCCCGGCTGACCAAAGGTTGTCTAGTCGAATTGAACATGAGCGGCTTAGGATTCAATCACAGATTTCATCCTGGTATGTAGGTACAATACATAATCAATAAAATAAAATAAAAATGAGTTTTTAGTTACACTTACATACTATCACGCCTGTATTCTCCTAAGTAGTGTTGCCCAAATGCAAGACCAAGACGAGACTTAGACCAGTCTTGGTCCAGGTCTTGCGTCAATTTGGCTTTTAAAATTTTCTTCCTACCCTGTCTAAAAACTCTGTGCACGCCACTGCGCGTAATGTACCATAACAATGGCTGGCGCAAAAACATACTCGACTCGTTGTTAGTTAAAAATTTTGTTGAATAGAAAAATAATGGGTACGTATTTGAATATCGAATATTAAAATACCTACGCTTAAAATACCAATGTTCAAAACATCGAAAATTTAAATATCGATTATATCAAAATGTCGAAAATTGTTATACCTACGCTTAAAACGTCAAAGATTGAAATGCCGAGTGATTAAAATTCCAAATGATTGAAAATATCGAATGACATTATGCCTAAGTTCAAAATATCAACATTTAATACATTTGCGTACAAGTGTGTTTTATTTTGGGTTTTTATTATGTAAAAATAATTAAAGTACATTACATGAGGTTTTCCTTGTTTTTTTTGGTAACCCACCTAGTAACTGATTACCATCTAGCAAACAAGCATGCAGCAATCATGTAACATGCAAGCAAGCATGGTTTCTGTCACGGCTCCGGCACTGCAGGGCTCCGGCAGTCCCACGCGAGCTTAACGTCGCAGATGGTCTAAACGCTCACCACCGCAGCCTCGGCTGCGGCGGCGGGTGTTAAAACCACCTGCTCTTCAGCTCGCGGGCTGCCTCGCCCCTCCACGCCTACGCGATTCTAAATTACACTAGGGGTAGGGCAGACAAGACTACGTGGAGTCGGTTTTGCAGCGATACGTTTCTGTCACTAACTTTAGTAGCACAACATATTGACTTTCAAGAAAATATTTTAATTTAAAGACCTAAATAATACCTTCACGATTGACCTATACTTGTACACTGGACACTGATTTTCATGGATAAAATAGGTCTTAATTGTTCCAAAACCGAATTGGGGCACCCCGAATTTACGTAGTCTTTTGGCTGTTACCCCTACTAGAGTGTATTATAAAAACCCGGAGGCGTGAAGGGAGGGCAACCCCCGCCCGCTGTAACAAAGCATAGACACCAATGGGAGCCGTAGCGGCTGAGGTGAACATGGGTGCCTATCCTTTGTTACGCAAGGGCGAAGGGGTTGCACTTCTCGTAGCGCCGGAGATGTTGCAGAAGCAACCTTTTTCCACTCATACTACTTATATCAAAAATTTGTTCGATTTCGATATTTGGATCTTTCGATGTAACTTTTGTAGATATTTAGATTTTAGATATATTGGACGTAGGATTCGATAATATAAACTTTCATTATTTTAATTTTCGGTATTATGGTCGTTCGATATTTCCATTTTCGATGTTTTGAACATCGATATTTTAACAGTAGGTATTTTAATCTTCGATATTCAAATACGTACCCTTAGTCTGTTCTTGCTCAAATCTTGCTATCATAAGTCGGCCTTGGTCTTGCATTTTCGCAAGACCAAGCCCAAGACTACAAGACCAAGACCAAGACTGCAAGACTGCAAGACCAAGACTGCAAGACCAAGACTGCAAGACCAAGACTGCAAGACCAAGACTGCAAGACCAAGACTGCAAGACCAAGACTGCAAGACCAAGACTGCAAGACCAAGACCAAGACTGCAAGACCAAGACCAAGACCAAGACTGCAAGACCAAGACCGCAAGACCAAGATCGATTTTGGGCAATAGGTACTACTCCTAAGAATTGTCAAAAAAGTGTAAAATTGTCGTAACACACCGTTCATTATCTACCTAATACTTCGTTGAGATATTATTGTGAACACTAAGGGGAATAAATACACTTCATAGAGGCGACAAGGCCAAACCACCCAAATGTCATCAATTATTGTTATTACTTTACGTACTTTATGTTATTTATTTCAATAATGTAACAGTTCCATGTAGCACACATCAGTAACTTAACAACACGGTACTTTAACTGTTATTGTTATACTGGCATAGTAATATTTTTTTCTGTTTTATTATTTTTTACAACAAGTGGAGGCATTGTTTTTTTATTACAAATGAAATAAATGTTTGTTCTGTAAATAGGATATCGGAAATCGGAATCATTTTAACACGTCATATTTTTTTTTAAATGTTAGATGGAGTTAACATTTCCAATCTGACTACCCCTGAGAAGAAATGGCGAAACAAACTCAGGGGTCAAAAATATAGAAAAATCTTGCAACAAATCTGGACTGACCTTTTCATGAGTACCTGAAACAGTTTGAGTAAACCTGCAGTCCCAACAGACGGCACGCATGCATCAGCCATTGTGAGCTCATCCTTATCTTAGGGAGCTCGACGACCCGACACACAATCACACAAGAATACCTCCAGTGGGAACATAAAAATAGGCATAAAAGTTACCCAAACCGCTGAATACGCTGTTCGCCGAAAGTATCAAATCTGCATGATGTTTACACTAACAATATACATATGTATGTGGGATTAAAATGATGATTTTGCATAATAATAAATAATAGATTATTCACTAAGGGGATAAAACAATGATAATGTATTATGTCAAGGGCGCTATATTGAATCCCATGAGAGATAACGTCTCCTTGTCTCACACCTCGCTGCAGAAGGATAAGTTTAGAGGTCTGGTCGTGGAGTCGGACTGTCAGTGGCATTTTTGTACAGACACTTAAGCACCTCGATGTACCGATAGTCGATCTGGCACCATTGAAGAGACTGCAGTACAGCCCATGTCTCGATCGAAACGAAGGCTTTATCGTAATCCACAAACGCTAAGCAGAGAGGCAGGTTATACTCTTCGGCCTTCTGTATAAACTGCCGCAGCGTGTGTATGTGGTCTACGGTGCTAAAGCCTTCACAGAATCTGGCTTGTTCGGGAGGCTGGAAGTCGTAAATTCTGTAGCTCAGTCTCGAAAATAAATCTGCACGCCCGGCCATCGGCACCGTGGGGTTCTGACTCCCAAACAATAGTTTTACAATGGCAACAATAACATCCTTGAAACACGCCGGCAATTGTCTGTTTAGCGCAATTGCCCACCAAATAAATAACATAATGGGCCTAACTTTCGACCACATGTCTGTCCGCCGAGACTTCGCTACCTATGTTTCGGATAACCGCAGAGAAGCCAGAATTTTTTAAGCACTAAGGAATAGCATTCAAGACTTTATTCCTAACAGCAAGCTTTCTCAGGAACAAATGATAACAAAATACATAACCGCGCAGTTCAACGAGACGTTTTGGGGAGGAGAAGACATCCTAATCGCCGCGGCCGAATATTATCTAGTAAATGTGCATGTGCACATAAATCACGGAAACACACTGCTGTATTCACCTGCCAGGTGCCAGGTACCAGGAAATATACCTATCATTTACAAAGATCATCACTATGATAGCTGGGTCATGAGCGCCGCCGAACAGTTCAACAATAATCTGCATAGACGAACGCTAGAATCAACCAACAAAATTACACCACAACATACAGAAACGGTAGGTAACAAATATAACAAAAGAGACGAACAAGCAGTCTACAAATCCACGCTTCCTGAACAGCCCCCAATTAGATAGCTCATTAACACCGTATGAACAATTAACATCAACATTAGGTACAACATTAGGTATCGGTTGAAGTCATGACACGGGATTCACAATAATTAGGAATCAGCCTACTACAGCAACTAAGTACACTTGCTCAGACCTGCGTATTGCAACTTGGAACGTCCGTGGGGCCTCGAAACCAGCCAAAAAAGATAAAATAGATGCGGAACTTTCAAATAGGGGCATTCACGTATACTAGGCAGTATACAAGAAACATGGATGAACGTAGGAACATACAACTCCACCCACTACGAATGGCACCTATCTGGAACTGTAGGTAAACTGCGGGGACTTGCAATTGTAATCAGAAAGGATGCCCAAATTGAAATAATAAACAGGAAGAACGATACCAACGCGATTTCAATCACTCTGAAAGTTGATAGAGGAAGTGACAAACCTGCTCCGCTTTATATAATTAACTCTGACATCAACAGCTGTACCTCTAAAGCAACCAGATCCTTAACAGGATTACTAAACATGATTAGACAAAAACCAAGGAAATGTACTTTAGTAATCCTAGGCGACTTTAACGTACATATTGGTAGACAAGATACAATACGCTTTCAACGCAAAGGATTGATTCACCAAAATCTTCATCATGACTATTACAATGGGGAAATGTTAATGGATATAGCCAACAGGGAAAAATTATAAATAGAAACAAACAAAAGCGAGATCATCATGCAGAATAACATGGTCAAAGGGCACGCAGAAATCACAATTGGACCACATTATTACGCAGCAAGCAACAGAAAAACTCTTTAACTATATTAAATGCGAATGGGCAGGTAGGTCCATAGCCGACCATAAAATAATTTGGGGGCAGATAAGAACAATTCGCACCATAAACAAATATGACGACACCAAACACAAGACACGAAAGAATGAGACAACAATAGAAACCAAGGATTTCAATTACAAACAATGTTACTATGCCGCTCTCAATATCAAATCCACCAAAACAAAATTCCAAGCTTGCATAATCAAAAAACTGGAAAACATAGGAATAGACTCAACGGATAAAAGCATCGAAATACCATGGTGTACCATAACCGGAGTATTAAAATCGGCTGCACAGGAAACCTTGATTTTTCAGCCGAGTCACTCTAGGTATCGTCGTATAAGAAGACAACTAGATAACCCAAATAGACATAATCGTGTAAAAGAATGTCAGGCAGCACTTCAAAAGATTAAAAACCAAAAGGAAAATAAAGAATACAGGACCTCTTTTACTGGATTGGGGAAAAAACAGCCTGGACACAGAATGAAGCTCTCGACACGTGGCTAGAAACAATGCAAGTACCAATTCCAAAGAAAAAGAACCCTAAAGATACAAATGACTATCGACGAATATCGGTTTGCAATACGGGCTACAGAATCTACGCATACTACGTATTAAAAAAAATAGACGAAACAATAAAAGAACTAGGCAGCTACCAAGCAGCCTTTTTAAACAACAGATCTACAGACGATCACATATTTACACTAAAAAGGGTTCTGGACGAAGAATGGCGCGCAGGCAAAAGAATTTATGTACTCGCTCTGGACATAGAAAAAAGTTTGACAACGTCGACCTCCAAGCACTGCGGGACAAAGAACAAACAATTCACTAACCAACAGGATAATCAAGGTTTGCTTGAATGAATGCACACACATCAAATGGTGTGGACAGCAAAGTAGTTGGATTATTAAAGGAAAGGGAGTCAAACAAGGTTGCCCGATATCCCCTCGCCTTTTTACACTGGTCATGGATGAGGTCCTTCGAACCCTCGAAGAGGAAACTCAATTAATCAAACTAGACCAAGATCGCTAAATCTCACTCCCTCTGGTGGTGGTGGTTCGTTCGCGGACGATCTCATCTTCATCACAGATCTATCTAAAAGGGCTAGAAGGAATCGTATACCATATTAAACGAAACTAAAACAAAAATACTAATTAGAGACCCAATAGCTAAACAGAAAGCGACCTACGTGTCAATTAACGGATTAAATCTTCATACTGTCGATGAAATTAAATATCTAGGCACATACATAACATCTGCATTAAACAGGAGAAGCACAATTAGAAAACGATGTGAACAGGCCACTAGAAACGCGAAGTCACTATTACCATTCATAATAAAATCAAAGATGGACTGGAAACTAGCCAGACTCATGTATCGAATGGTGATCGTACCTTGTATGATATACGGTTTGAAAATATCGGCAATCACCAAAGCTAACAGGTCAAGACTGAGAAGATATGAGAGAGCCATCATGAGAGACTTGATTAACCACGCCAGAAATAAACCAAGACAAAAGAAGATGCATGAAATATTAGACGGAAAAACAGTAACCAAACGCATCAAGAATCACAGGATGTGCTATCTTGCACACGTTCACAGGCGCGGCAACCCACACCTGTTACACGCAGCAATACAGTACAAGGCCAAATCCAAGAAAATAGACCGTCCTATTTACACATGGAACGATAATATTAAACAGGACTCGACCTATTTCGAAAAGGAATTCAACTTTTGGATGGACACGGCCACAGACCGATACAGGATCATGAAGGCTGCCAGCGAGATCTACAAGAAACCAGAAACGGATAGCAGCGTAACTTCTGACGAAGACATAGAATCGGCTAAATGCAACACAGCACAGCAGCGATATAGAAAGGCGACGAGTAAGCAACGTAACCCCGTCTCAAGATTCACCGGTGAAGATGCACTCGAAACAACATAGCGCCGATGTCTCAAAAAGATGCTCATCCAAAGACAAATACCACCCGTCTCTCCACCAGTCCATTGCTTACTCAAGGATGCATATCCGGTATGGCTCGTAAATCCTTTCCTATCCTGAGGGCACGTCTTCCTTACCATCACCGCGCCCCCCGGTCTACTCCTTGATATGCAATGGCCTCTGTAGCCCCATGAAACATGAGACTTCATGGGCTAACGCAAATCTTAGGGTTCATTCGATTCATCGAGTCTGGTTAAACCACGCTGGGATCGGTGCCTTTCATTCATTCATTCATTCAACCGTGAAGAATAAATTACGTGGTCAACGTTTTTTGAGCCGTGAAGAGGCCGTTGATGCATTCAAAATGCTCGTTTTAGAGATACCTCAATCCGAATGGAAAAAGTGCTACGAAAATTGGTTCCAACGTATGCAAAGTGCATCGATCATCATGGCGAATATTTTGAAAAGCAATAAAACCATAATGTTGGTTTCACTTTTTTATTCCTGATACATAAATAGCAGCCCAAATAAGCCATAAGCGCAAATATTGAAAATTTGGTAACATCGGTAATAAGTTCTTTGTCGTTATAACATTGGTAAACTGATAAGAATTACATACAAATTAAAATGGGAAAAATTGATAAATTATTGATACTTATGCAAATTCATTAAAAATAAGCTTTAAGTAAATTCATATAAAAAAATACATCGGCATGTAAGAATAGATGAAATTTAGATAAATTTGAGGATTATATCCAAGAATGCTTAGAAACATGCTCGTCCTGCTCCATAGGACAATTTATCATCGTCAAACTGGTTGCTAATTTAATAGTTTTTTTTTTTTTTTTCACTTTTTTTACAGTCTGTGATTACTTGAACTCACACACTAACTTATTAGGATTACTTGTTAAAATTTTAGGAATATGGTAGATATATTTTTATAATGTTTGTAAATATGTGAGCACCATGTATATATCACATAATTAATTATATGTCATTGCTTCATTTTTTAATTCTGTTTACCTATATAAAGGGTGGAAGGGACATCGACGCGAAAACTGATACCATGGATTCAGTACCTGCATGATTCTGAACCCCCATCCGTTGCGATAATTTGTCGGCTATTAAAAAAAAAACAGCTGTTTCATAGAAAAGTGCAATACCTACGCGGTCAAAATGTATGGAACAGCAGACTATTTTTTAAATAACCGACGAAAAATTTCAACGGAGGGGGGTTCAGAATCATGTACTGAATCCATTGTACCTATCAGTTTTCGCGTCGTTATCCCTTCCACCCTGTATAGTAATCTTATTCCAGGTGCATCGTCTTCACATACAGGGTGTAAGGGACAGCCCTCCGCAAACTAACAGAGTGCATTCAGCTCCTTATTTTGAATCATATTCCACTGAAAATTTTCTCAGGTAAATTTTCATTTTTTTAAATCGGGTTTTCAGTTACTATTCCTTTATTTTAATTTAAAATTACATTCTCTGTACGCAGTACTCTAATAATGTAATAAAACAGCAAAAAAATAATAATTCAGCAATGTATGTTGAAATTCTCTGACATACTACAGTGGACCGACGCCTTTATCCACATATCCACATATTTCTGTAATCAATCAGTTTTACTATTCAATCAAATACACAAGTACATACATATACATCAAGGGAATATACACGCGTCATAGCTCAGCATTACCCTTTCCTTGCGTCTTGATTCTTTACTACAGCACTGATACTCATGGCAAAACCCGCCCGACTATTTCTACCCTTTCCAAACAAAGCAGTACACAAAAAATGCACTCATTGATATATAATAAACAAAATTCGATAACACCAAAAATAACATAAATAATATAGACTCTGTCTCTGTGTCGGAGTCATCTACCTGTGACTTAGATAATTGTATCCCACCCAACCTTAATCCCAATCACTTGCTCAAAATTCTGAACCAGAACATTAGAAGCATAACAAAAAATATAGCAGGTTTTCACACCATACTCGCCAGAACAAAGACCGAGTGGGACATTATAACGTTGACCGAATGCTGGCTTCCTAATACAAACTATATTCCAGACCTACATGACTACAATTATTTCAAAACTGCAAACAACTTCACACAAAACGAGGGTGTAGTCGTCTATGTTAATAAAATGTTCCAGTTTCCGTGGAAGAACCCCCAATCTTGGAAGCCAACAGTCTACTAAAAAAATCGACTCCAACACCATTCTTATAGCAATATACCGTCCGCCGGGTTATAAAGATATTAATAAATTTCTAAACTCACTCAATTTGCTCCTGACAAATATCACACACTTTAAAAATATAATCATCACCGGAGATATAAATATAAACATTCTCGAACAATGTCTTGATTCTGCCTCACAGAGCTACCTAAATCTATTAGCCTCGCATGGACTACTGCCGGCCCATTCACTGCCCACGCGCCTTAAAGCCTGCCTTGACCATGTTATTTTAAAATCCACTCTGCCAGCTTTCACTTATGTGGCTCACTCGGCACTAACTGATCATGAAAGTGTACTGTTTTTCCTAGTGAAGAAAATCCCAAAACCTGTTATAAAACAAACAGCCACCCGTATTAACCATCTTGCTTGATGCAGAAATAAAGCAACTTAACTTTGATCAAGTGTATTGCACGCAAAATCCCCATGAGGCAGCAGAGCGTATGATCAATTTAGTTACACAGGCAATTGAGTCAAGCTCTACAACCATCAAAATACCTAACCGGAAAAAAATCATGAAACCATGGCTCACTCCGGGCCTTTTACGATGTGTCCGACATAGAGACAATCTTCACAAAAAAGTTAAAAAGTCACCTGGTAATGAAATTTTAAAAACATCCTTTATTAGATACAGAAACTACTGCAACAAGCTTTTGAAAAAGATCAAAAAAGACTATGAGAGGAAAGAAATAAGCGACGCTGGTAATAACACTAAAAAAATCTGGGAAGCAATAAACACGATTACAAACAGAATAAAAAAGAAAGACAACACGGCTGATTTATTAAAGCTATGTGCTACTCCTCAAGAGTCGGTTAACATAACCAATAAATTCTTCGCAGAAATCGGCAAAAATCTCGCGGAAAAGATATCCAATAAATCCCCTAATTACGCGCATAATACCGTTAGCCAGGGGTCAGCACAATCTATGGTTTTCTTACCCACTGATGATGATGA
Source organism: Xanthia togata (assembly GCA_963853775.1). Lineage (NCBI taxonomy): Eukaryota > Metazoa > Arthropoda > Insecta > Lepidoptera > Noctuidae > Xanthia > Xanthia togata. Next base: position 14,058,313 of record OY970795.1, on the reverse strand, counting down.
AGTTGCCAAACTGATAATGTCCCTACGTAGCGACACTGCCGCGGGGTGGGACAGAATATCAAGCGGTCTCCTAAAAAAATACATGGACATTGTTGTACCACCCCTCACGTATATTTGCAATCTTGCACTTTCAACTGGGCAATTTCCCAAATCTTTTAAAAAAGCCATAATACACCCAATTTTTAAGGGTGGGGACAGAGGCCGTGTCAACAACTATAGACCTATAGCAGTACTTCCTACTCTATCCAAAATACTGGAGCGGATCATGAATAACAGGCTCGTGGACTACCTGGAGAAATTTGACATCCTCTCACCCTCACAATATGGATTCAGGGCGGGCAAATCCACGGCCGATGCAGTTCATGAACTGACCATTTATGTCATAACAAACCTGGATGATGGACAGAAGGTTTTGGGCATTTTCCTGGATCTTGCCAAAGCCTTTGACACGGTGTCTGTTCCTACTCTAATTCGTAAAATGGAAAGCATAGGGATCAGGGGTGTTCAGCTCAAACTCTTTGAGGATTACCTGAGTGAGCGTACCCAGTGCGTTAAGATTGCCGATGCCATCAGTGATGAACGAACCGTCTCCTACGGTGTGCCCCAAGGCAGCGTAATCGCCCCGACACTCTTCCTTATTTACATTAACGAGCTGGGTATGCTCACTCTTCCCAAGGGTAAAGTTATAACCTTCGCGGACGATACCGCCCTTCTCTTCAGCGCAAGTACATGGCACGATGTTTACATGCAAGCTCAATCGGGTTTCGAAGTCGTGACAGAGTGGTTGCGTAATAATGTTCTCACTCTAAACGCAGAAAAAACCGTATACATGCCCTTCTATTTGAAAAATAATGCGTCTAACACACACATGAACTCGTTGTATTCCATAGTAGCTCACACATGTTCCAAAAAAAATACAGGTAACTGTACCTGCACCACCCGCATTCAAAAAACAGACAGTGCAAAGTACCTAGGGGTAATAATGGATAGCACCTTAAGCTTCAAAAAGCATATCCATGCCCTTAGTAATAGGTTACGTAAACTTATATATATCTTCAAGACCCTAAGACATGTGGCAGACGAGGAGCTAAGGAAATCAGTTTACTTGGCTCTCGCCCAGTCCCTGCTAACTTACTGCATAACGTCCTGGGGCGGTGCCTCAAAAAATACTATGTTAGAGCTTAAACGTGCGCAGAGAGCTATTCTGAAGGTATCGTTATTCCGACCATTCAGATATCCAACGGATGTGTTGTATAGGGAAGCAAAAGTGCTAACGGCTCGCCAGCAATTCATATTCCATACAGTTTTGAAACAGCATGGCCTCACTACCTTCAACCACTTACTCTCCCACAGAAGTAGACGATTCGATCCCATAGTCCGCCATCACATCTGGCTCTCGACGACTTCCTCCCAGCGATTCTTTTGCTACCTTGGTTGCTTTCTATATAATAAAATAAATAGGATACTCCCAATTTTTAACCTCACCAAAACTAAATGCAAAAGTAAGCTAAGCAATTGGCTCCGGGAGTTAAATTATGAAGAAACAGACAAACTATTTGCTGCACCAATTATTGTACACAAAAATTTAAATGTAAACATTACCCAAGGGGTGGAGACCTGGTGTCCTGAAATACAGACCTCACGTCTAGTTTAGGCACCAGTCTCCCACAATATAATTATTGCTGTTTTGTATTCTGTATTTATACCTCTCTAATGTACCTATATTGTGGTGAGAAATAAACGATTATCTTATCTTATCTTATCTTATCTTTGATGTTTGCGTAAATGCCGACACTGCACAAGGCCACAATACTTACCTAGGGTTGTCACAGACTTTACACAACTGCCCAAAAAAGGAAGGTAATGGGTTTAGGTTTCTTGTATGTATTTAAGTACGTTTCTTTGTTCCGCCATAACTTCTAAATGCCTCAACAGTATGGACATATTGTTACAATTTTTACATTCTCCTGAGTGACGCTGGTTTTTTTTTTTTTTGCATGACTGTCTTGTATTTTTTTTGGGAATAACAGCTGCTTAACAATAAAAATAAAATACAATTTTAATATTCAGTGCACTTTACCTATTGAATCAGTTTCCCTATTCTCATTAATCATTCGTAAATTCATATTAATGTACAGATTGGCTACTATTAATAATATACACATATTATTAATTTGTTTCCAGTAAATGCCATCTTGGATTTCAAAATTAATGTCATTTTCGTAATGAGCACCCCAAGGAACCTCGAAAATGACACCCATATCATTTATATTTAAAAAAATTGTCCGCCATCTTGGATTCCAAAAATAATGTCATTTTCGTAATCAGCACTCCGAGGTACCTCGAAGATGACACCCATATCGATTTTTAATAAAAATTAACGTCCGCCATCTTGGATTCCAACATGGATATCTTTTTCGTAATCAGCACCCCCAAAAACCTAGATAATGGTCGACCATATCATTGTTGAAAAAAGTCATGTCCACCATTTTCAATTTGAAAATAATGTAATATTTTTGTTTACACAGAAACAAAAAAATTGCGAATTTTTTATCGGATATCTTTTGCAGAGTTTCAATTTTTGCTGGCAGGCATCACGCTTTTACATCCGCCATTTTGTTTACGTTGGCAGGACATGACAAAAATACACACATCAACACGGTCTAGGGATATTTTTAAAAAAGCGAATTACTATCAATGTGTTAATTATTTATATGACATGTATATATTTAAAAGATACGTTATTTAATATTCTACCATTTTTTAATAATGGTTAAGGTACTTAGATTAAAATTTCAGGATTTTATGGAAAAAAAATTAAGCATAGACGGAAACCGTATATGAATTAACTTTTAATTTGTGAGTAAAAACTGAAAAAAATAGAAAAATCATTTAATTTGTGTTTATAAACTTGAATTTAGTAGTCTGAGAAAGCGCCCATGATGTTCATAACACATCGGCAACGATTCGGCATGCTCAGAACAAGGTTGTCAATGTCTTGCTGCGGAATATTGTCCCATGTCCTTCTGAGGTGCGCAAAAAGTTGATCTTCTGTAGCCAGATTTTCAGGAACTTCCTTCAGAGCTCTTCTTTGCAGCATATCCCACGCATGCTCAATGGGATTTAGATCTGGGGGCCAATTCTCGATTTTCGCCATTTATCTCGAGTTCGAGATCGTAAGTCTATCTCAATGTCTATTAAAAATATCTCTATCTCTACCAAAAAATGTCGAATTGAGCAGAATTCCGTATTCTCAGTCAAAATAGAAATAAATGTCACGAAAATGTCGAGTCGAGTGAAGATAATGAAGAATCGCACGTTCCGTTTTAGGTAGCTATGAGTTAATTAATGATTTTGTTTTAAAACGCTGACTAAACCTAATTATTTAAGTATAAAACGAAACGTTTAGTGTAAAAATAATCAGTTTGACAAATTGACAGTTGACTGTATAATTAATTTAGGTATTTTAGGGTGTGCAATTAGTATTTTTGGTAAGTAAGGTTAGTTTAGTGAACAGTTATACATGACTAATAAAATTATGAAGCAGACGATTATTTACCTTCGTTTTCAGGTCTATTTTCGTGGTATCCTGAATTACAGGAGCCAATAGATCTATTAGAACCCTTATTATTATTATTTTTTTTTTTTAAACGTTGCCCCACACTAGTATTTCTCCTGTATCGTGGGTGCGTTTACAAACATTTATATTCACATACACAAATAGCCAGTCAGCAAATCTTTATCTAATCTGAAGTTTTTAATGACTTCTGTTTCGCTCAAGTCGTAAATATCGACGGTGGGATAAGTGCGCTGCTGTCGCCGTGTATTGGCCAGTTGCTCGCCACTTTCCAACAACTCCGAGATAAAAATGCTAATAAACTCGTCCATCTTTCAGTGGTTTCAAGTCCAATCGTGGGTACACAAATTACAGAGTCTGTTCTTTGCGCGAAGGTCGTCGTTTCAAGAAAACACAATGCACAAATCAAAGCTATAAATCGAATTTCCAGTAGGTATGAGATGCCAAGCCGTATTTTATTTAAAAATTAAAGAAAAGAAAACAGTGTACAATCCAAAACAACGAATTCACTCAGAAATGACGTATCTCTACAATCGACATGACAACTCTACTGCTCAGAAGCACTCGACATGAACTCTAACGTTAGCCTTCGACAAATGTCGAATTCGACATACCCAGAATAGCAACTTTTAAAATTTGTCGAAAAAATGACGTCATTAGAAATTTTTGTCGAGTTCGACACCATCTCTAAAATCGAGAATTGGCCCCCTGGCGATTGAGCAGGCCAGTCTAAGGCCCTAACATTATGTGCATGTAACCAAGCTGCTACGGTTCTCGCCGTGTGTGCCCGGGCATTGTCGTGCATGAGCAGGAAATCTTGCCCCATTTGTGTTCTGTGGGGCAAGATTACGGGCCCCAGCACCTGTTGGACGTATCGTTCTGCCGTCATATTGCCCCGCACCCAAACGAGATCCGTCCGTCCTCCAAGACGAATTCCTGCCCAAACCATAATTGTTCCTCCTTGGTATGGGTGAACTTCCTGAGGGTTCTGGAGACGGCTCCATCGTCCAGGAACTCGCCAAACACGCGTCCTTCGTGAATCTGGATGGAAGCCGAACCTGGATTCATCCGTGAACAGCACATTGGACCATTGCTCACGGCCCCAGTCCACGTGGTTCCGAACCCATTCTAATCGTCGTCCACGATTGCCTCTCCGTAAAGGTGGGACCCGGAGTGGTCTACGAGCGCGTAGATTGCTTTCATGCAGTCGCCTTCTTACAGTTTGGTCACTCACAAGCACTTGGTGTTCCACTCGCAGCCTTTGGACCAATTGAGTCGCCGTTGCATTTGGTTGAGCTCGCGCAGTAATTTGCAAAAATCGGTCTTGTCTGGGGGTAGTGATGCGACTTGGCCCCCGGTGCCTCTCCGCTACTTCACCTGTGGCACGATAGCGTGTCCACAATCTTGAAATTACATTTTGATGGGTCCCTATGGACTCAGCAACATGACGCTGAACAGATCCAGCTTCCAGCATTCCCACAGCTCGTAACATCTCCGCCCTCGTCAAATGTCGGCGTTGCATGGCTACAATACCTCAATTTTAACTTTATCTTTCGTTTAAAAATGAAAAAAAACTGTAACTAAACGTAATTCGTATTGTTTTCTAAATTTCGCACAAATGAAAATTCCCTCTCCTATACATCAAGACATTTTTATGCCACCGAAACAAAAGAATTTTCAAAAATTTTAATTTGGAATTAGTCTGAGATAAATTATAAACAAATCGGTGTATAAAAGATTCCAATGCGGCCAGTACTTTTCGAGTTATTTAATTGAGTATGAAATATCCCTAGACCGTGTTGATGTGTGTATTATAAATTATGCACTATCCAATTATATATTCACCTTTTTCCTGAGTGTGGAAATTGATGAAATCGCAGTTCTTTATTTATGCGAGATCACGACTCGCATTCTCGCATAGCACATGTCGTATGCACCATTTTGGTAACAAGTATACATTTGAAACAAGACACGTGTTAGCCCTGAAATTCATGTCCCGAGCTACTAACAATAGCGACGTATGCAGCTCGGGCTCGCTCTACCCTCCCCTCGTCTCTCACACCCCGCACGATTGCCCTGTCTAGACGGCTTCGTCGAACGACTGTATTGGTTTATAGACTGTGCTAATACTACGCGTGAAATCAGCTGTTCGACCACCGCAGGGTGGCGGGGAGGGCGTCTGAAAGGTCGCTGCCCTGCCGTTCCCTACGTGCGTTTTGCCACGGTAGCGATAGCGTGTAGGGTAATCAAACAAAACAGGTTTATTGGATTCCCATAACGTTCCTGAAATAATTTCATGTACCGGTCATCTTAGTATGATAAACTGAATTCACCCCATTAGTCTGCGGAGGGCTGTTTACATCCTGTATAATTAATGTACCTATACAAAATATTGTAAAATATTTTGAAAGAAAGAGTTCGGTGGAGTTTCTTCTCCATACGAAAACTACCTTTTGGAAGGAAATCAATTCAATTTTTTGTAAATTTTGACGTACAAAAGTGCGTTTTATGTGCCTAATTGAAATAAATTATTTGAGTTTGACTTTGAATGAAAACAGGATTAAAAATTATCAACAAAATGTTTTTTTATTGATTGAATTAAATTGATAACATTCTTAAAAACAAAGATAAAATTGATAAATTTTTTACACAATTCATATACTTGATTAGGATTATATGTTGGTCAGTAAACAATTAAGGATGGCTTTCTGTTTAGCAAGAGAGTCAAAGTGGAGATCAATAACATCACTGTAGCCAATTACTGCCTTACACAGTCTTGCAAAAGGCGAATTAGCTCCTAAAATAGTTCTTCTAAAAGGTGAACAACGGGGCGTCGCGTTGTGATGGCACTACGCGGGATTCTAGAGGGTGCACGAAAACTGAAAAGGGCAAGCAAGTTGGGATTGTCTATTTTGTGCTTAATGATTTTATAGTCAAACTTTACCATCAATTTAGTGTCTGCGTTTCTCCAGAGAAGTCATGTTAAAATGCATAAGTCTCTTATTGTAAGAACGTATTTTTTTGGCAAAACCAAAAAAAAATGCGAGGTGCCAAGCGAAGGGTTTCTGGAAACTTTTAAGTCTCAATGAATGCATTGCGTATTAAGGACGCCAAACTACACTACTTTATTCCAGGATGCTGCAAACAAGGATGCCAGACGTACAATAAATGTACATGTACGATAATTTCGACACCTAATATGTATTATCGTACGCAAAAGTAGGTACGGTAATTTTCAACCCCCATCCGAAGTGGGATGAAACGACTATTCAGCAAAAATAATGTGACGAAAACCGGAATAAGAAACAGACTTGCAACAAAAACGGTTAAATTGTCTATGTCTGTTAACTGTTAAACTGTTAACCCCTTTACTTTCAGCGCAATGCGTAAAAACTCAATCAAAAGTAAGTAAGTAATCATTTATTTACCAACACAGCCTGGGTAAACATCAGTGCTGTTTAAATAATAATAATAATATCACCACCGATGTATCTCTACGTTGATGTTGTGGTAGGGCTTGCGCGTTCCGAACTCCAGGTCTATGCCGGTAGAGTTTTTTTGCCGGAACAGGTCTGGGATGAGGAGCCAGACCAAGAGAGATACAGAAACCCGCAGGGCAGCATGTGGCGAGCTGTTGGGCAGTGGTGACCCCACGTACCCTATCTCCCAGGAGAAGTCTTGTTCTTCGCCTCTGGCTTGCCTTTATTGGCCGGCTGGAGTGAACACTGATGAATAGAGCTCCCACCTCTTTCTTGCCTTTATTGGCCGGCTTGAGTGGAGATTCGCAAGAGCAAATGTGCTCGGAGGAAGGAAGTAGTCCAGTAAGATGCTGGTAGGAATCTTGACCGTACTTCCAGGATTGTCCTGATAGCCATGGAATACCGCTCCACTCCTTATAAGCACCTCAGGACATGTTGCCCCCTTGTCGCTTCGACACTTTGTGCTGACGACCGTTTTCGGGGGCCCATTATTGAGTGTGCAAGTCACCCCCTTCCATTTTACCTGTGTATTTTATATAAGATATTGGTCAGGCAGGGGCCATAGTCTTTTCATAGATAACCAGTTCACTTAGCTACCCAAACCCATAATCCAATATCATTGTTTCCATATCTTGCAATAGTCCTGCACTAACCGTGGGTGGCCCTTGGGTGCACTAGATTAGTGCGTACAGGGATAATCGTCGGTTAGTGCCTGGTTTCATTAGACACGTCTAACGGGCCTCTGCGAGTTGGCTTCGGCCCCTTGTCCGCCTTCCAAGGGTATTTATGTCAAAGACGTAAATATAATAATAATATTTTCATCCCACCATCTCGGAAAGAGTATTTTCATCCCACCATCTCGGAAAGAGTATTTTTAATCTTCAGTATCTGAGTGGAAAAGCCGTTTTTATTCTCTAGAGGATAAAGTAAATTGAATTTAGAACATCGTGTGCACTAAGTTTGTGAATTAAAAAAAACATTAAACCTATTTACTGCTACCTCTATGGTGCCGAATATATCATACAACTTTTTTTTAATTTGTTAAAAACTCAGACTCGGAACCTTCTTGGTGTTCTTTTTTCAATTTGCTTTGTACGCGGTTCTTTACGCGGCATTTTTTCACGTCATTGTTAAACCTTAGGTATATTAAAAACAAGAAACTTGAAAACAAGTGAAAAAACTAAAATGAGTGATTCTAGCGACGAGGAAGTTTGCTTGACGCCAACAGAATTGACTGAAACTGTTAATAATGCGCAAACGTTTTTTTTTTTGCATTTAGTCATTTCCTCGCTGAGGTGGAATGAAAAGTTACGTGTTGCACTCGAGTGCAAAGATTTTTCACCTCGTGCTCTTTTGATTCCCTCGCTAACGCTCAGGATTCTAATTTTGAATCACTCGCTGCGCTCGTGATTCAATTTTAGAATCCTTCGCTTGCTCGGTCATCAAAATTGAACACGCGGTTAAAAAGCAACTTTGCACTCTTGTATAACAAATAACTATTTTAATATTCAGTATCTGAGTGGAAAAGCCGTTTTTATTCTCTAGAGGATAAAGTAAATTGAATTTAGAACATCGTGTGCACTAAGTTTGTGAATTAAAAAAAACATTAAACCTATTTACTGCTACCTCTATGGTGCCGAATATATCATACAACTTTTTTTTAATTTGTTAAAAACTCAGACTCGGAACCTTCTTGGTGTTCTGTTTTCAATTTGCTTTGTACGCGGTTCTTTACGCGGCATTTTTTCACGTCATTGTTAAACCTTAGGTATATTAAAAACAAGAAACTTGAAAACAAGTGAAAAAACTAAAATGAGTGATTCTAGCGACGAGGAAGTTTGCTTGACGCCAACAGAATTGACTGAAACTGTTAATAATGCGCAAATGAGCTTTCTCCCTCAACAATCACGCGAGAAGTATTTAAAACAGTACGATATGTTCAACACGTGGCGACTAGCAAAAGGAGCCAAAACTTTCTCAGAAAACGTTTTGCTGGCATATTTTATAGAATTATCCGAGAACAAGAAAGCAAGCACTCTATGGAGTACGTATTCGATGCTAAAAGCAACAATAAAGATGAAAAAAGACAAACATATCGATACCTATCCTAAATTAGTGGCATTTTTAAAAAGAGCCTCATCTGGTCATCAACCAAAAAAATCGAAGGTTTTCACAGTATCTGATATTGAAAAGTTTCTTAACGAAGCACCCGATTCCGTATATTTGGCGGCAAAAGTAAGTCAGTTGCACATTCAGTATCTACTTAAGTATATTAATCTCAATTAAATAGTATACTTAGTAGATGTTGATAGGCATAATTATGCGTTCATATCAATTTTATTCATTTATCTACTACAATACTCTTTACGTTACAGGTTGTTCTTATTATTGGAATAAACGGAGCATGTCGAACTAATGAACTAACACAACTTAATGTCAAAAACATTGAGAAACATTCAGATGACTTACTATTAATTAATTTACCTAATACAAAGACAAAAAGAGACCGCAACTTCGTCATTCGCAAGGAATACGTAACGATTGTTGAGAAATATCAAGCCTTACGCCCGCCTAACACTCCAATCAATCGATTTTTTCTACAGTATCGCAATGGAAAGTGTGTTAGACAGCCTATGGGTACTAATAAAATTGGCAGTATCCCACGAGAAATAGCAACATTTCTTGAACTTCCAGAACCCCTGTTGTACACGGGTCATTGTTTCCGACGAACTTCAGCCACACTTTTGGCTGATTCCGGAGCTGATCTGCTGTCCCTTAAGCGCCACGGAGGCTGGAAGTCCAATGCAGTTGTAGAGGGATACATAGAGGATTCCATCCAAAATAAGTATAAAATATGTGAAGGCATCGTAGGAGCCATTACACTGAAAGAGCCTCAATCGGATCCTTGTACTGGCCCTTCTACATCAAAAATAAGCCGTTATGAAACACCTAACCATCTCCCTCTCTCTCCAACATTCACGCCAAGGGAATCCGATGAATCGGTACAACTATTAAGTATGACAGATAGTTTACCGAAAAACAGTACACAAGTGACTAACACCAATATTACAGTACCAAACAAAAATATTACACTCAATTTAAATAACTGTAGCAACGTTACTTTAAAATTTTCTTAATTATACCTTAGTATTATTTTGTTATAATTTAAAGATTATTCTGTAATACTTACCTGTCATAATGTAGTAATTAATACCTAAACTGAAATAAAAGTGTACCTATCTTGTGATTGTAAACGTTTTTTTTTTTGCATTTAGTCATTTCCTCGCTGAGGTGGAATGAAAAGTTACGTGTTGCACTCGAGTGCAAAGATTTTTCACCTCGTGCTCTTTTGATTCCCTCGCTAACGCTCAGGATTCTAATTTTGAATCACTCGCTGCGCTCGTGATTCAATTTTAGAATCCTTCGCTTGCTCGGTCATCAAAATTGAACACGCGGTTAAAAAGCAACTTTGCACTCTTGTATAACAAATAACTATTATTCAAAAAATTACAAGGCATAAAAAATAGTACAGTTTTGCTTAAATGTAAATTATATTCCTAAGACTTACGTGCCTGAACTAGGTAATCCTGTGTTTTAGGCGGGAAGAGCTTAAATAGACTTATAAAATAAAAAAATAATCAAAAGGTTGTTTCTAAATTTGATAAATACATAACGTAGGTGAAATTTGTACATTTATTCACTGTAGCACATTTAGTTAATTCTCTGTATCTTCGTAAGACATACTTTGGAGAGCATCCTTGAGAATTCTCTTACAATTTGTGTAGTTCAGGTAATCAAAATAGAGAAGAGGATCGAGGTTCAGGTAAAATTTGGATACAAAAGCATGTTTGGTTGTATTTTGTGGACAAACTATACCTTTACGTCTTTTATTAGTATATGCAGTGCTGTAGGGTAGAGCTTGTGTGTTGTTTTAATACAGTATCGTGTGTGTTATTTATAATGGGTACTGTATTAAAACAACACACAGCTCTACCCTACAGCACTGCATATACTAATAAAAGACGTAAATCTGTCAAGAGTGAATTAAAAAAATTGGTATTTTAGTCGTTAATTCGTAGAATAAATGAGTTCCTCTGTATCGCAATAGTTTAAATTTAAGAGCTAATCCAACAATTTTCTTTTTAATTCAATTGCAAAATTTATATATATTTTTTAACTAACTTCAATTTTAAATGTGGCCATGGACGACCGAGCTTAGGCGCAATCTACTCTTCCCATTCGTATGGGAGGCCTCGGCGTCCGTAAAATTTCTAGTATTAGTTTACCGGCTTTCATATCCTCGGTCCACGGCACTGAGAAATTAATCAGGAAAATTCTAACCTCCACACTGATTGATTTTGATGTGCCGTGCTTCACTGAGGCTATGGACGCCTGGAGACTCGCTTGCCCGAACTCAGATCTACCCGATTATCCATCTTCCCAAAGACAGTGGGATGAGCCGCTCTGCAGAGTAGTACAGAACAATTTACTTAACACGTCTGCTACCACTGCGGAGCGTGCGCGCCTGCTGGCTGTGGGTAAGTGGGAATCGGGTTTGTGGCTTCATGCACTACCGTCGTCGAACATAGGCACTTTGCTCGGCGACACTACCTTCCGCCTCGCTGCTTCCCTACGATTAGGAGCTCCTTGTTGTTCTCCTCATCGCTGTCACTGTGGCGAAGTTGTCAACAGTCTCGGACATCATGGCCTGTCTTGCAGCCGAAGTGCGGGTCGCTTAGCACGGAACGCGAACATTAACGACATCATCCGACGAGCTCTTGTCACCGCCGGCGCTCCAGCTTCATTAGAACCCAATGGTTTGGCACGCGACGATGGCAAGAGACCGGACGGCATGTCTTTATCTCCATGGAAGGTGGGTAGGCCTTTAGTGTGGGATGCAACCTGTGTCGACACTCTTGCGCCATCCCATCTTCCTGGCTCGGCGTGCTGTGGTGGTGCTGCTGCTGCGGCTGCAGAAAACCTCAAGCGGCGTAAGTATAATAACCTTACAGGTAATTATATTTTCGAGCCGTTTGGGGTTGAAACCCTCGGGCCGTGGGGTCCGAGTGCTCACGGCCTCTTCAATGATATTTCAAAACGGCTATTAGACACTTCCCGCGACCCAAGGGCTAGTTTTTACCTTGGGCAGAGGCTAAGCATTGCCATACAACGTGGCAATGCGGCCAGTCTCTTGGGTACATTACCAGTCGACAGCGATGCGGATGAATTTTTCGACGCAATATTTTAATTTTTCAATAGTTTTAGTTAAGTTAGTTTATAATTTTGGTTATTTTTAATTAAATTACATTAAATAACTAACTTATTTAGTCAAGTATCTTAAAAAGAATCATAAGAACAACACGTCAATAAACTAGTCAAATAACCCGCCCCTAACTATTTCCGGCGCAAAGGTGCCCATAACGCTTGCTGCATTACCACGTTGGATAGCAATGGCTAGCTAACCTTTGCACCAAGAACGATCCCGAGCGAATATCACCCGTTTTATCACGGAGCCTGTACCCTATATCTTTAATGAGCTTCTTAGCCTCAGTGCCTAAACACCCCATGGACTCAACGACGTGGGCACAAAAAGGGAACGGTCCGCCTACAAAGCGTACACCCTATTCCTTAAAGCAGTGTTTTCAGCTGCTGCCGACGGTGAGAGGACCGTGCGACCAAGGTGGCTGGCGGCAACAGTGCTGACGCAAGTTGCATCCCATATTAGGCACTTGCCGTTCCTCCAAGGCACCAGAGTCAGCCCATGCGGCCGCTTGCCGTCAGTCCTGCACAGACCCTGAGGCTCCAGTACGCAGGGAACATCTGCTGACACGAATGCCCTCCTCACAATATCATTGAGCGCATGGTGACGCGGTAACCTCCCCGAGCAACGACGACAACTCAAAGCGTGATGGCCATCGGCCTCCACCATAGAACCGCAGGTGCATGAACATGAACCCAATGCCATTTGGCCACGGGCCAAAGGGTGTTGCGGATCTCTTTCGAGAACATTCTCATGTGAAATCACCCTTGGGGTCGCCTTCACTCACACACGGAGTGCTTAATGTTGAGACATGTCACGGTCAAGGTGGGTACAAGAATTAGCTCAAAAACTATAGCATGTGCTGTTAAGTCAATGTCCAGAGGCCTGGCCATGACGATCTCAGCATTGAGCATCTTCAGCAGGCTGGACATCACCTACCGAGAGTTGGCACTGCTTTTTAACCTCTGTAACAGTCATGCCTTCTTGCCCTCTGCCCATGTTAGGACAGTAGTAGTGCCAGTTGTTAAAAATAAAACACCATGGACCTGTCATATAAAAATTATAGGCACATTTCGTTAGCGACGGATTTGTGAGACGTATGCAGAAGATCATGGTCTTAAATATAATGTGACGAAAAATCAGTTCATGGTTTTTATGGTCGGCTCTAAATGTCCTATAGCAGTACCTCCCATCAAACTGTACGGGGTTCCCTTGGTCAGAGTGGACCATTTCAAATACTTGGGGCATGTAGTAACATCCGGTCTCAGAGATGATGCTGATATCGATAGGGAGCGGAGGGCTTTGGCTGTACGAGGAAATATGATAGCTCGCAGGTTTGCGCGTTGTTCAGGGTCGGTCAAGCAGACCCTTTTCAGGGCTTATTGTAGCTCTCTGTACACGTGCAGCCTGTGGGTGAATCACACTCAAAAGGCATACGAAGCGATCCGCATCCAATATAACAACGCATTTCCGTGAGGCACACAGTACTATTCTAAGTTATTTTTATTATATTTTTTTTCTGTTTTTATTTTTTTTGTTTTTGTGTGAATGTTGTGTGCCTTGACCTGAGTCAAATAAATTTATTTTCTTTCTTTCATTTAGAGCGCTGATGGGGCTACCGCGACATTTTAGTGCCTCGGGCATGTTCGCTGTCGCAAGCGTCGACTGTTTTTATGCAACAGAGCGCATCCCTGGTACGCAGAGTTCGCGGCAGCTCCAACAGCGTTGGAGCTGCCGCGATGCTGGTTATGATAGCCGACAGGCTCGACTGTCCATACATCAAACGCTGCAGTGACCTACACGTCACTTACAGTCATCGGCTATCAATATAAATGTGTTTTGTGTGGTAATTGTTTTGTGTTGTATTGTAATGATTAATGTATTCTGTGTTTATTTTATGTGTATTATTAATGAGTCTTTGTTACTTGAAATAAAAATGAATTATAATTATTATTAATGGATCCCCCTGCTGCGCTCCCATTTGAGACGAAATGAGACTATCACTAAAGAATAGATTAGAAAGAGAATAATAGGTATACCTGATAGAAAAAGGGGTACAGAGAAGGAATTTTATCCTTGACCTCACTCAAAAGAACGTCTATTTCTAGGGTGTTAAAAGCATTGCGTATATCAAGTTTCAGCACCACGCAGTCCGAGTTCTCAGGATCCATGACGAACGCACGCGTCGCATGGATAGCGGCCTCGCACCCCCGACGCGTCCCAAACCCTAGTTGATGCGGCTGCAAATATTCAGACATAGCTACCCTTACGGACCGGCACGCCAGCTTAGCTGTCAACCTTATGATCACGCTGCCGATGTGTTCCAGTTTTTAACTGAAAATTATTAGAAACTTTTTAATTGAAAATGATTATAATAATTTTATTTGAAGCTTGTTGTATAGTCTAGAACTTAGGATGAAATATTGGTGGGTAGCAAATGTGGTCCTATAACGCTCGACTTGGCATACTCGAGAAGACCTACGTCGAGTAAGGAGTACTTGTCTTGGTGGGACGGAGGCATGTTTGCGAAGAGTCGAGCGGAAAACAAAGAATTGTCTGACAGTGAGCAACCTAAACGGTTTGCGTAGCATCACCTTCAGAACAGCTCTTTGAGTCCTCTCAAGTGGTAGAAGAGATGTTTTTGTTGCTCCTCCCCAGGTAGTCACACAGTATGTCAGTAGTGACTGGCACAAGGAGGTACACAGTTTTATGCGTGTCGATGTCCGCTGAGTTTCTAAGTAGCTTGAAGATATAAATTACTTTGCGAACTCTAGATTTAAGTGATGTAATGTGTGTACCGATTTAAAAACGCTCGCCTATTACTACTCCGACATATTTAATGTGTGAACCTTTGCTCAAGTGTGGACTGGTACAGTTAGGCTTTAAGTGGCAACTGCGGAATTGTTTATTAAATTCCAGTGGAGGCTGGCTCTTCTTGCTTATAGAAAATGGTATAAATTTAGTTTTTTCGAGATTATGAGTAACAAGATTAGTACCGAGCCAGTTTGATACCATAATAAGACAGTTCTCCACGTGTCGTTTTGTTTCATTCCAATCTGAGCCATGCACAATAAGTGCTTTATCATCTACATAAGTAAAAACAATACAATTTTTAAGTGTTAGTGTGCATAACTGGTTTATATAGACTAGAAAGAGTGTTGGTCCTAGGATACATCCCTGTGGCACTCCGAGGCAATTATTTATAATCACACTTTGCATTCTGTCTGTGAGATAAATTTATAAAAAATAAATAGATTTAGTTGAGTTCCTCTTACACCGATATTCTCAAGTTTAAGTAGAAGTTTAGGGACAGAGACTGTTTCGAATGCCTTAGATAGGTACAGAAAGATGTCAAGGCATTTCTTACCCTGATCAGATTGCGGGCTAGGAGGTTGCTTAAGCCAGTCACGGCATCTTCTGTAGACCTACCGGATACAAACCCGAATTGATTGGATGCTATGATGTTATAAGCATCTAAGTATTTCATAAGCTTACAGTTTAAGATTCTCTCTCATATCTTCGATATCTCAGAAAGGATAGAAATAGGTCTATAATTTTTGACACAGACTCAGTTGCCTGACTTGTGAGTTGGGTGAATATGCGCTTTTTTGAAAGCTTTGGGAAAAACACTGGTAGTAATCGAGAGGTTACAAATATGTGTTATTACTGGAACAACGAACTTTTTAATAGTTTTGATAAAGATTTATGGAAAAGAGCAATGAACAAGGAAAAAGATTTCTTAGAGAGAAACAAAACTTGGGAAATTGTTAATAAATGTGAAGCAAAAAATATAAAAACTATTTCAAGTAAAAATATCCATTTACTTGAAATAATTAAACACTATAAAGCCTGGTGGAAGTTAAAAGGCTAGATTAGTGGCAAGAGGTTTTTTGCAAAAATATAACATTGATTATAAAGAGACATATAGTCCAGTGGTAAACACTACTAGTGTTAGATTGTTGTTGGCGATTACAGCTAAAAATGGTTTTAAGATTAAACAATTTGATGTAAAGACAGTATTTTTATATGGAGAATTAAATGAAGAAATTTTTATGGAAATATCTTTAGGATATGATATAAAAGACAAAGAGAATAAAGTTTGCAAATTAAAGAAGAGTTTGTATGGATTGAAACAAGCACCACTTATGTGGAACAAGAGATTAACGGAGTTTTTGAAGAAACTGGGTTTTTTACAATTAAAATCAGATCCATGTGTGTTTGTTAATAAAGATAAAGAAATATATTTGGCTATTTATGTAGATGATGATATTTTAATTGGTGAAAATGAGATTGATTTAAATCAAATTATAAATAAATTAGATACAGAATTTGAAATGCGAAAATTTGATAAGACTGAAAAGTTTATAGGGTTTGATTTTGATGATAAAGTAGAAGAAAATTTTATTAAAATTTAACAGGAAAGTTATTTAAATGAAATTTTGGAAAAGTTTAAATATGAAAACTTAAAAGATAGTAGCCATCCAGATATTTTAGTCGATACACATCAAGAGGGGAAAGTGGGAGTTGATGATGTGCATCGATATAGGTAATTGATTGGTTCATTGTTGTATTTGGTCAATAAAACAAGATTGGATCTAGCTTTTCATGTTGGTTATTGTAGTAGGCATCAAGAACATCCTAATTTTAATGATTTTGCAAATATAGAACCTCTTTAGATATATTAAAAATACAGTCAGCAGTGGTATACAATATGTTCGTGGTAACGATTTAATTTTAAAAGCTTATTGTGATGCAGACTTTGCAGGTGATCCAGATACTAGGAAAAGTACGACTGGCTTTATAATATTTTATGGTGGTGGTCCAATCCATTGGTGTTCACGTAAACAGTCAGTTACTGCTCTTTCAAGTACTGAAACTGAATATATTTCTGCAGCCGAATGTATAAAAGACCTATTATATATTCAGAGTTTGATTTATGAGTTGACAAATAAATTACCAAAAACGCAATTGTTTGTTGATAATCAATCAGCTATAGTTTTGATTAAAAATGGAATTTTAAATGGAAGAAGTAAACATATTGATGTTAAGTATCATTTCATTATGGAGAAAATAGATAAAAAACTGTTAGAAATTTACTATTGTTCGACTAAAAATAATTTGGCAGATATATTGACTAAACCACTGGACAGAACAAAGTTTTTGAGATTGAAACAGTCTATAGTGAGTCATACATAAAGGACATTCTTTGATGTGATGAGTTATATAGGTATGTAGTTAGTATATAAGGTTGTTTGAGAATTAATTTAAAATTTTAATGTTTAAGTTAGTTATGTAAGGTATTTAAATTAATTAATTCAAAAGTTTGTTTATAATACACTCGAGAGCAATGAATCCGGGTCACTTAAAGAATGTTAAAAATCTCGGAAACTAAAAATGATAGGTTAATGCAATAAATTGTATTTAATAGACAATGTAATACTCCTTAAATGAAAGTAAAAAAAATATGAGTCACCATACATTTTATTAACACAAAATTATATAAAGAAAAAAACTGCTGATCTCTCCTTAAAACAAAAATATGAAACATGAATTTTTTGAACTTTATTACGATTTTCTTGAATTTTAATATTTCGTATTGCCTCTTCGTGCTTCCATTACTGCGTTTACGCGGTTTGGCATGCTGTACACCAAGTTCCTTATACGATTTTGGGGAATATTCTCCCATTCCTCTGTGAGAGCAATTTTGAGCTCACGAAGCGTGATTGGGGGAGGGTTTCGTTGTTTTACGCATCTGCCTAGCTCGTCCCAAGCATGCTCGATCGGGTTGATATCCGGGCTGCGCGCTGGCCACTCCATACGAGTAATGTTCATCTCTTGAAGGTAGTCATTCACAATCCTACCTGTATGAGGTCGGGCATTGTCATGCATAAATATAGCATCCTCACCTAAATTGACCATAAATGGACCAACGTGATCATTGAGGATTTCTTCCACATATCTTTCGCTAGTTAAAGAGCCGTTTTCTATGATCACCAGCTCTGTGCGACTTTCGGAAGAAATTCCGGCCCACACAAGTACAGACCCACCACCGTAGGCTACTTTTTCTTCGATGCATGCTTGATTGAATCTTTCCCCTGGTCTTCGATACACTCTGTGTCTTCCATCGTGCTTGTAGAGCATAAATTTTGATTCGTCGGAGAACATAACTTTTGACCAATCTTCAATACTCCAATTTACGTGGCTCTGGGCATATCTTAGTCTTGAAATACGATGCCCACGCTCCAGTTTAGGGCCGTTTGCAGGTCTAAGGGGTTTTAAGTTAGATTCAGCAAGCCGACGTCTTACTGTCCATGCACTTGGGTTACTTCCTCCGAGGCGTCGAAACTGATTTGTGAGTTCAGTTCCTGTAAGAAAGCGATTTCAAAGCATGGTGTTCACCAAGTATCGGTCTTCTCGTGCTGTGGTACACCTGGTTCTGCCCGTTCCTGGTCTGCGTAGGTTAGAACCAATTTCTTCGTAACGTCGGAGAACTCTTTGTACTGTTGACAGCGACACACCGACAGTCCTGGCTGTATCGCGCTGACTCCGGCCGGTTTCCAGCATTGTAAGTATTCTGGTGCATTCTTCAGGCGTAAGCGACATAATTTCAGCTTGAATAATGAATATAGAGCACTATCAACATGGTTTATGTACCCACATAAATGACAGATTACAAACAAAAGCAAAACCAAATGCTGTAATTTCGTAGTTCCATCTTCGAAAGTGGCCCTTTTTCAAATTTGATTTTTTTATGATATAACTTTACAATAACTAAGAAGTTTTAATACCTTCATTTAAGGAGTATTAAATTGTCTATTAAATACAATTTATTGCATTAACCTAGCATTTTTAGTTTCCGAGATTTTTAGGATTCTTTAAGTGACCCGGATTCATTGCTCTCGAGTGTATTTAGTTAAGTTGGGTGGGTTAGTTAAGTTGGGTTTTTAAAGAAGTTGATGGGAGTTATATAAGAGTAGTTATAGTTGTTATTTTAATTGTAATAAACATAAAATTCAGAGGGTTGTTATAAATTTGATAGAATTTTATGTCTATGGTATTTACTGGCTGGAATTCTATCTATGATTTGAATTGACGATTTAAAAAGAAATTGATTGAAGAATGGTTTTGAATATGGTTTGAAGTAATGTTTTTGTGACATGGAAAATTAGTTATACTTTTATCAAGACGCTTGAGTAGGAATGTTTAAATTTACAGGGAACTTTTGATAATGGTGTTTTGTTATGAACAATATATTATGAAGTGAAGTAGTCAGTGTTTTAATTTGAAGATTGGGGAGGATCCTGGGGTGAGAAAATGGTTAATTATAGATTTTGAAAGGATGCATGAAATAGTGGAATTATCAATCACAATAAAAATATACGTCACGCAAAGAACATAAAGGCAACATAATTTAAACGTAAGCGAGTTTGAATTTGACTTGGATATCTCATACCAAGGCTTACCCAACAATAATAATAACTCTGGACATATGGATATCGTCGCAAAGAATGAAGAAATTAACAAACTTAAATTAGAACTACAGTCTGCAAACTCAGAAATAGATAATTTAAGCTTGGAAAATATTTCACTAAAGGACAAAATTAGAATGTATGAAAGCAAAATAGAGATTTTTAAATCAGTAGGATTACAGGATTCTACTTCGGCAGATACAGCGGCAACACCAATAAGGTTCTATTCGCCTCGATATCAACGTCGACTTAGGACAATAACAGACTATGAAAACAGGATTACCCAAAACCTCTTCTAGAGAGTTTACTATGCATGCCATAACGTCAATGAACCGAAATGGTAATAAGTCGGACGCACTTATTCATGAGTCGCCAATAAAAAACAATTTAGACAAGTCTGCAGTCACGGGGGCAGGGAGCTTGTCACCTACAAACAGTTACAAAGATCTACAAGTTAGTTCTATCCAAAACTCGTCGTCTACATCCAATGCGGATAAACAAGAAAATGGAGGTATACACACATCAACGGATAGGGAAATACAGGGAACCATCAAGAATATGTCACTGTTATTATAATTGGAGGATTTGTTTTAATAATTGGAGGTATTAGTGACAAAAATCCATTAAATACGAGTATATTAAGTTTTCTGCATCACACTTCTCAAAATGTACAAAACACAAAAGTCCTTGTCAGTAAGATTTATAATAATAAATATTTAAATGTACCAATTGTTAATTGTACCTTAAAACTTGTATGCAATAATTGTAAAAAATTCTAATTTTATTACACTAGATAAAAATGATTATTTTAACTATGATAAAAGGCCTTTACTTAACAAGCCAACTGCATGCAAATTAATTTATAGGGATATATTGCGATTACAATACATGATCAACCTGTGGGATCAACTATCAAAATTATGTTCATAATGTGCTTAAAGATCAAAAGGCAAAACGGATGTTTGAAATGAAATTGTTTATTCTGTAAATAGGATATTTGAATCACTTTTACACGTCATCTTAAATATAATTGGCGTTTCCTATCTGACTACTCTGAAAAGAAAGGCTGAAACAAACTCAGAGGTCCCTTTTAAAGTCCAGACATAATCTTGGTCAGGCCATATGAGGACCATGTAGATTAGTCTGAAATGGTCTTTTGAGAAAAGAACCACACAGATTTGAGTGGACCTGTCCTGTCAGTGCAAGCATTTGTCAGTAATCGTGGAGCTCAACTCGACGAACAATACCAAAGAAAGAACATTTGGGTAGGCCGCATAAACCACTCAAACTGCCAGACCATCATTAAAACTAACCGAGAAAGAAAAAATTAATGCAAGAAAAAAAAAGAAAATAAAAACCTCACATTTACAATAATTAAAACAATATAATACTTTACAAAGTAATCATGTCATTTTGTATTATAATTTTCAACGATGTCAATAAGTATATAAAACTGGTATCTATATTGTAATGATTTTACATAATAATAAAAAGAAAAGTTTCAAAATGTTTCTACACAAATTACTCCTAACTTGGTACTCAAAGTGAGTGAAATACCTACATCTACTCGTCAAATATTTGTAAATTCGTTCTCACAAACAAATATTTCACCCGCAATTATAAATGATCGTGATTTTTTTCGAGAATAAAAAGGTAATACCGGGTGACGTAAGTAATAGCACCCTATTATCAGATACTATTTGCTTAAAGATTTTTCATCAAAATTTATGTAGATTATGCAATAAAAAACTGAACTAGAATTGTACATTAAAACATCAGGTCATCTCGTGGACTATTTATGTTTAACAGAACATTTCTTAAATTGATAATTCTGCCAATGTATTTACTATGTTAAATTATAATTAAATTTAGTAGCATGTAACACAAGGACGAACAAGAAAAGGGGTTAAAGGGTTAAGTCTTATTTTGGCACATACATTGAAAGAATGCGAAAGCATTGAGTCAATCAGTAAGTTTTACAAAGCGTAAAGTTTCGAGATATGTGGTGTAAAAGATGTCGCAACAGGGTTATACATTTGTTGTTGTTACCGAAGTCCCTATGATAAAAACTTCGAAAGCTTCATTTAAGAAATTGTTATTTAGAGGCATGAGGAACATGGTGTAAAGTTCACTCATCCACCATAGAAAAGGGAGGATCCTCCAACCAGACGGGTGTTGTGTCTGGCGGGCCGACTGCCCGACTGTTGATTTCGGATAGTCTTATCTATGTCGTTCGCGCGGTAAACTCTTTGCGCGATGCAGGATTTTTGTGACGTCATGTCTTTTTGATGCGTAGTTAGTATGTGGCGGTGTAACCGCTACAGTTAGAACATTTTATTGACAAAAACTGTATTATATGTGGGACTTCCATGTTGACGTACTTGTTGAAAACAAAAAATCTTCTGAGTTTTTAAGTGCATTGACATGTTATAATTTTAGATACCTTGTAAGAACTCCAACTTTTATCCGAAATAACTCTCAGTCGTGTTTAGATAACATAATCACAAATATTGATAGTGATTACATAGAGCAGTGTTTTGTGGATCATAATGGATTAGCCGATGGTCATGGTGGACTTTTCTGTTATGTAGCTCTTGATGAAATCAACAAAAAATCAAAAGTGCTTCGAGTACACCACAGTAATTTAAAGATTATTTAATGAGAAGAACAATTCCCTTTTTAAAATGATTATTACAATCAAAACGTGGACTAACATGGGAATAAATCAGTTTCTAAGCTATTTCAATAAAATATTCCAAGATTGTTATCCCAAAAAATCCATTAAAATTAAGACTAAAAATAACAAAACAATAAAATGGATTACAAAAGGTATTAAAGTATCAAGTAAAATGAAAAGAGTCCTGTGCTCTGGAACATTAAATAATGTAAGCATCAAAAAGTCAACTACGTTAGAATTCATAGAAGAGTAATCAAGCAAGCCAAGAAGCAAGCTATATCACGTTATATAAACAGCGCAAACACTATAGTGAAAGAAAAATGGAAAATAGTAAACGAACATACTAAAAAGAAGAAAAACATGCAACTCTTATCTTGAATGTAGACAATAATGTAATCACTGATCCTAACGATATTACAAATATATTTACCGAAAGTTTCATATTCAAATCACCAATAGCGAATAAAGATAAAGATAGGGCAATGTCTTTTCTGATGGATACGACGAAAAGAGTTGAAAGTGATATAACTTTCAAGCCAACTACACCAAATGAAATCAAAAAGTTGGTTTGGCTTCGACCACGTACCGATTTCGATTATAAAGGGAAATATAGAGATATTAGCTTCTCCTCTTTCTGATTTCTCAATAAATGCGTCGAAGAGTCAATCTTTCCTGACCAGTTGAAATTGGCCAAAGTGATTCCGATACACAAAAAGGGAAATAAGACCGATCCGAAAAATTATAGCCCCATATTCTTATTACCTACCTTATCCAAAATCTTTGAAAAAATAATTAAAGCTAGACTGCTGGTACATTTATGTATTAACAAAATTATCAATCTGAGACTATTTGGATATCAGAAAGGCGTTGGTACCTCGGATATGATAAATACTTTAATAAATGACAAGAAATGACAATGAAAGTAGCTGGACTATTTGTTGACCTCAGTTCCGCTTTTGACCCAATAGATTATGAACTACTACTTGCTAAACTCGAACATTATGGTATAAGAGGCAAGACATTACAAATGACATCGTACTTACAAAATAGACGGATGTATGTAGAAATTAAAAGGATAGACGAGAATAATCACGAAGTGATATACAAGTCAAAAATGACATATGTAAAACGTGGTGTGCCTCAAGGGTCAATTTTAAGACCTATATTATATATTATTTTAATGAATAAAACTCAGCCAAACGAGAAACTTGTTGTATTCGCAGATGACACAAACATAATAATTGGGGCAAAAGACTTAGAAAAATTGACATTAAATACAAATATAATTATAGATAAAATTGGCGAATGATTTACAGACAATAACTTATTGCTAAATACAGGTAAAACTAACCTCATATTATTTAAGACTACGACTCGTCATAATGACAACTTAGATATAAAAATGAATGGAGACAAGATTGATTTAGTAGACAAGGTTAAATTCTTAGGGATTAATATAGATTCGTTTTTAAATTGGATACCGGAGCTTGCTGTTATTGACTCATCCATATCGTCAGCATGTTACTCACTCAGGAGCCTTAGGGGTGAGTTGAACTTAGAACAGTTAAAGTCTGTATATTATGCGCTGGCTGAGTCTAGGATAATAGGAACATATAGCATCGTGCTCTGGGGAAATAGTTACAGTTATAACTGGCAGAGAGCGTTCATCTTACAGTAACGAGCCATAAGGACAATAGTCAGAATTTCGCAACGTGTCTCGTGCAGAGATTACTTTAAAAAAATGGGAATATTAACAGTACCTAGCTTATATATATTGGTCCTCTTAAGTCGTTTTGCTAAGTATCTACATGAGTTTGAATCACAAGAGGAACGTGAGATTAGAGAGAGCATGCGAAGAAAAAAATTTAAGCAACAAATAGCACCAAAATTTAAAATAGTAGAGCAAAGTCAAAGTCAAAGTCAAATAATTTATTTCAAGTAGGCACAAAAAAGGCACTTATGAACGTCAACATTTACAAAAAAAAAATTGATTCTAGTCGCCCATTCCAAAAGGCCGTTTTCGTATGGAGAAGAATGGGCAAGAAACTCCACCGTTACTCTTTTAAAATATTTTCACAATATCCTGTATACATCAATTATATAATTATATGTGAAGACGATGCACCTAGAATAAGATTACTATACCACCATTGCTCGAAGTACCAAGCTGTTGAGATATTTAATGGGTTGCCTTCTGAGCTAAAGATCCTGATTTAAACGCCCACTTGCATAAAACCAAATTAAAAGCCTTTTTATTAGAAAAATGTCTGTATAATATATCGGAGCTAATGTTACACAATAATAAATGAATACTCTATATATATTATAATCTAGAATCTTTTGACATTATATTTAAAACTGTTTGACATCATATTTAAACCTGTTTTTTCATTATTCTTAAAAATGTGTGCATTATATCTAATACTGTTTGACATTATGTTTAAAACTGTTTGGAACTTTTATGTTATATTATGTTTAAAATTTCACTTTGAATGTTAATTAATCATTCATAGTCCTTGTATTTGTATTTGAATGGCATGTGTGTGTATATTCAACACAATGTTAATTGTTTTTATGAATAAAATAAATGAATGACAAAATTTTCGCAGCCACCATCTTGGATTTACATTTTGACCTCATTATCGACTTCAGCACCCTCAAAAACTATGAAAACGATACCCATGATGAATAACTTAAAACATTTCACAGATGCCATTTTGGATTTACATTTTATGTCATTATCGGCTTTAGCACCCTCTAAAACTATAAAAATGACACCCATGATGAAAAAATTGAAAATTTTCACAGCTGCCATCTTGGATTTACATTTTGATCTCACCATCGGTTTTAGCACCATTGAAAACTATGAAAACGACACCCATGACGAAAAATGTGAAAATTTTAGCACCTGCCATCTTGGATTTTTATTATGACCAAATTCACACTTTCTATCGCTCTTTCTTTCTCTTTGAATTAGAAGAAGACAGTTGCAAGCGCTTTTTCGCGTGACGATTTCTGCCAGTGCAGTTTTACCGCAAGCCGCGTCAAAGAACTTTGTTCCAAAAAATATAATAAAACAGCATTTAATTAAAACCTATAATTTGCAATTTTACGGCATTACGTGTATCCGAACGTTTTAATGTTTGTTTCTTTTTTGGGCTTAGTAGGTATGGAATTTTAAAATCGAACTTTGAATCGACTTATTTATCTCTCTCTTTTTTCGTATCGAAGTGAAAGTGATAATGAAGTATAGTTTCTAATGATATATTTTAATAAAAAAAATATTTTTCTTTGTTCCTCTCAAACAGAGCACCTGCCACCTAATCTCTTCACCACCCTTGGTTGACTGATATAGGCATTAGTCCGCCTTTATACTTTTTTGAGTGTGAAAAGTTTAAATAAATAAAGTAAAGTTCAAATCTTTCGAATTTTGTGAGTAGAGCCAGCCAAAGACCTTATACTTAAAACGACCCAGCACAGTTCTCGGCTTTAAAAAAAAGAATTAAAAAGTTATTTTTCACTTCTCATGCTCTGAAAGTGCTTATTTGTGCAGGATAAAGGCTGCACAAAATAGAATTTTGTGCACTAATGCCTTAACGCATCTACTCATAAATGTATCTATATAAGGCAAAGAAAATGAGCCATACAGCCAAACACAATAAGAAGTTCATAGATAGAATTTGTTATTTTATAATACCTATTTACTTTAATTTATTGGCCTTATGTGTTTTTTAAGACATGAAAAAATTTCCTTCAGTATTCAAAACTGTACTAATTTTACTTTGAATTTTAATTAAAGAAATGTTATGATAAGCTACTGTTTTATTTCCTCGCAATCGAAGTGAAAATTTATAACTCGTCCACAAAACCATTTTTATCCGAGACTTGTAACAGCCCGAGACGAAGGCGAGGGCTGATAGTAATTCGCTTGTGTAGGAATTCGTGATAGTAATAGTAATTCGTTTTGTGCACTTGTTGTAAAATCTACTATTGTCTTACGCTCGCAGCAAAATCGAATTTCTCCGGCGGGATCTCATGGCGTCATGGAGAGTGCGATTGTCGCAACCCAGTGCTGGGCACGCCACTATTACTATTACTTAGTAGAAATTTCTACTAAACATTGGTGCTATTGTTATCCGATTTTATGTAACATTTATTTTCTATAGACCGTCAGTATTGAGGAGCCACCTTAAACGTCCTGTAACTTTTTAAGGGTTTTACTACAAATTCCAGGATCGGGCCGACAACTTTGGGTAGTTTACCTACTACTAAATACTTATTGGTAGTGTAGTACCCGCGTTTAAATATGAGACACGGCTCCTCGACCCATACGGTCACGTATACGATTTGGTTGGTCTCGTGTTTTTTTGACACTTGAGAGATGACGAAACGCATTCATCACATTTAACGTAATATTGACAACATTTGCAACTATTTAAAGTAAGTTTATGACTCACGCACTTATCTTATCCCGACTCAAACACATGGAAGACAATTTCAGATTGCCTGAGTCATGTTTATCTCGTCTTAAGTATTTAGGAAAATTCAACACTGTCATGTTTGAAATGAAGGCATAGGCAGACCTGCAGACGTGATCTGCCATACATAGATCCAATAACGACAAAAAGTAAAACTTTCATAAAATTACAGTAGATTGGGTAATATAACCTGAAAGTTCGAAAGGTTAAAGTTCAAGTAAACGGTGTAAACACATTGGGGTCTGAAATGGCAATGGACGTTCCTCAAGGTTCGATATTGGGTCCATTCCTCTTTTTAGTTTACATTAATGATTTACCCCAATTACTTCAAAATAAACCCAAGATGTTGTTATTTGCAGATGACACATAAAATCAACTGACGGTCACAAAATGTTCACGACATTAATAGTTCTATTCTTCAGGTCCAATATTCATCATCATCATCATCAGCCTATAACGGTCCCACTGCAGGGACACGGCCTCCTCTCAATGAGAGGGAGTGGGCTATAATCCACCACGCGTGCCCAGTGCGGATTGGTAGATGTCACATGTCTTCGATTTTTTGGTTCTAGGACATGCCGGTTTCCTCACGATGTTTTCCTTCACCGTTTTGAGAGCAGTAATGATGAAATAAATTACACAAAGTAATGCGCCTGTCTGGGTTCGAACCCACCACTTACTGTTCGTAAGTCAGGGCCGCCACCACTGGGCCACCGCTGCTCTCAATCCAATATTGGTTTACGGTAAATAATTTGATCACAAAAGGCCACAAAAGGGATGAATGGATGAATGAAAGGGAATTGCATGCCGCTGAGATGAAAATGCTAAGAGGGATATGTGTGAAGAGATGGAGGGTGCTAAAGCCGATAGTGAGGTCAAAATGTAAATCCAAGATGGTAGCTGCAAAATACGAAGTGATGAAGATTATGTAAAAAAAACCTTGTCCGATCCAAAAAGGGCATATGGTACTGCAGTAACATTATCAAACAGTATTTTTTTATTATTGTTGATAGTAAAAAAGTTATTGGTATTTAAAGTTCACATTTTTTGTTCCAAAATTACCCCAAATCCATTAAAATTTTGCAAAATTTTAAGTTATGATTTTTAGACACCCGCTAAACGACGGCCGCCCACACCAAACGTAATAACCCGGTAAACATCACCATTGAAAAAAAATGTGGAGATTCTTTTTTCTTTTGTCCTGAAAATTTCCACATAAATACCTACTCGTATGCTCACAGTACGATACCTAACAACACCCTCACCGATAGGGCAGAGTTTTTTTTTACATGTTGTATGTTCTCGCTGCTGAGGTGGAAAGTTGTATGTGTTACACGAGAGCAAAGTTATTTGCATCTCATGTCTTTGAATCCCTCGCAGCGCTCAGGATTCTAACCTAGAATCCTTCGCTTACTAGGGATTCAAAACAACTTTGCTCTCTTGTTGCACACATAACTAATACGAAAAATACTATTGTGTTATAGTATTTTTTTGTTCTTGGTACTTCACATGTAATTAGGTAATTATTGTAGGTGATTAATGTATAGGTATATCATGGCCAGATCTTAGAATTGATAATTTCGTGAATTTCGACCATTCCATGAAATGGTTATATTTGACGAAATACACTTGAGAGCAATAAAATCGCACACGTTGACTTTGTTAAAGCAGTTTTTTTCATGAATTTGAATACATATTAAAATAAAACTTACACTATTTGAATCTTTACTTCAGTACCTTTCTAATGATATCAAATACAGTGTAAAAAAAATACCCATAGAGGGTTTTAAGGCACAAAACCCAACATACGGATAAAATTACCCAATTTCGCCTAAGAAAGAATAAAAATAAAACTCAAAATGCTTGATCAAATTGTTCCCTCCCCTAGCCTTGATTACAGCTCTTAATCGGTTTTTCAAGGACCGTATTAATTTCACCATGAAATCTTGTGGTATGGCGTTCCACTCCTCTGCAATGGCAAGTTGAAGCTCTTGGAGGCGCGTAGGAGCAGGACTTCTTGTTCGAACTCTTCTTTTTAGCTCATCCCAGACATGCTCAATCGGATTGAGATCAGGACTACGAGCTGGCCACTCCATCGCGGTGATGCCAACGTCTTCCATGTAGCGACATGCGGTCTGGCGTTGTCGTGCATTAAGAGAAAATCTTCTCCCATAAGCCACGCAAGCGAGGCCGCTTGCATGGCTTATGTTCTTCGAGCACTTCTTCGACGTATCGTGCAGCCGTCAAACTTCTCGATCTCGGGCCGGTATTCGCCGT
Organism: Xanthia togata; assembly: GCA_963853775.1. Classification (NCBI taxonomy): domain Eukaryota; kingdom Metazoa; phylum Arthropoda; class Insecta; order Lepidoptera; family Noctuidae; genus Xanthia; species Xanthia togata. The sequence continues at coordinate 14,029,096 of OY970795.1, read as the reverse complement.
AGTGATGAATACAATGTCAGTTTTAGTGTCCAACATTATGCCACCCCAAAACATACACGATCCACCTCCAAAAGCCACACGTTCGCTTATGCAGCATTGTGAAAATCGCTCTGATGACCTTCTGTAGACCCTAGAGCGTCCATCATGACCATGTAAAGTCATTCTGCACTCATCAGAGAACATAACAGCCCGCCATTGGTCATACGTCCAAATTAAATGTTCCCTAGCAAATTGTAGCCGGGCTTGTCGGTGAGCTGTGGTCAATTTGGGACCATTTGCTGGGCGATGTGAAGTCATTCCTGTTTCACCTAGTCTTCTTCGAACTGTCCACCCACTTAATTCTCTTAGCTGTTGTCCCAGTTGAACCGCGTTCAGTTGCCGATTTCTCAAAGAGCTTGTCACAAGAAAGCGGTCATCACGCTCTGATGTTGTGCGTCGCCGGCCAGATCCTGGTCGCCGAATGTAGCCACCGATCTCTTGGAACCTCTGGTATACACGACCTTAGGTATGCAACTGATTAAATTTTTTTATTTTGACTAGGGCATCTCGTAGCTCACCTCTGAGGTGATGACTACTTAACCGGACAATCCTGCGGCTGCCTTAAGCTACTAAGCTCAAAGCCTCCAGCCAGGGGCAAAACTATTCTAATTAAAACTAGGCGAGCGCTCGCTAAGGGCACCCCCCTGTGGGGTACGGACCTCGGCTTAGGGCGTCGCTGGGGGGAGGACAGCAAGTTCAGGGACAGGCTGGATCAAAGATAATTCATTATTATTTATCGGGGAATTTAAAGCTACTGGCTCAGCATCGACGCGGGCTGGCGCATCAACGGGCAAGGGTCGAGGGAGAGTATTGTTTACTCGGGCGGGTCGCGATCGCGGAGGACCTCGGCGGCGAGGTCGGAATGCGGGTCGGTGTCTGTGTTTGTGCACTGTACTTGTGGCCCTATTGCTCTCCTGGAGGAGGGTTATGGGGTCGTCTGGGTCGGTAAGGATTTGCCTCGGGCGGCGGATCTGACTGATTCTACTAGGGACATAGTTGGCGGCCTCGACAACCAGAGGGTTGCGGTGTTTGGCGGCGGACTCAAAGAAACGCTTGGAATTGCGTTTGAGAAATTGGTGGATTGTGGGGATCTTTAGGTCGAGATGGAGGATCTCGTTCCTAACGTACCAGGGGTCACCGGTGATTTTACGGAGGAATCTATTTTGGAGCGTTTGCATCCTATGAATATGGCGGGGTTTTGCGTGTGCAAATACGGCTCCCGCATAGGTCATAATGGGACGAATTAAAAATTCCAATAAACCGACCTTTTTATACCTGCGGCTAAGGGTGCAAGTAGTGAATTCGGTGTACGGTCGGTTTTTGTAAGTTACGTGAAGGTCAATGATTTTAATTTTATGTTTTTGTAAAGCTAAGCTTGTATGCTTTAATTTTGTCTAATGATTTTTACTCAATATCTTTAGATTTTAGAAAACAATCAGTAATAAACCAAATTACAAGGGGTGTGCGATTTTATTGCTCTCAAGTGTAGATGATCGACCGGTGGTCGTTGTCACATCATGATGTCGTGGCCGGATCATTGAATACTCAACGTTTGACTACATGAACGCACGACTACTTCTAATTCATGATGTTGCAACCAAGACAGCAACCAAGAGATAGGTACAAAAATGGTCAAGGTAAAGCGTCGGTCGCATGCCTGTAGCCTACAGGCCTCTAACAGACAGCGATGCAAACGCACAGTCAGCTCGCGTCATGCGATCGTGAAGTGCGTTTCTTCGTTTGCGGCCGCGCTGATCTAATTTTTGGTTAGGTGTTTTTTGTCGGTAAGTCCAAAACTTTAATGTTAATTTAATTATTAATTTATTTTTGGGACAATAAAACTATTCCATTTTGTGATAATTCAATCAATTTTCAATAATAATGTATGTATTTTTTTTAAATTTCAAATTAATTACAAAACGCCCGTTTGGCGTTACCGCTCATCTCATCGCCATTACCCCTTAATGACTTATTTTTTATTGTTGTAGATATGCCAAGAAATCGTCAAAGGACCACCGCTAAAGCGGCTTGAACCGAAGAGGACCTTCAATCTGCTAAAACTGCGATTGAAGGTTTGCCAAAAGAAAAGCCGCAAAACAATATAACATACCATTTACTACTTTGAGAGATCGACTAAAAAATAAAGTTCTTCAGAGAGTATCTATGAAATATATCTATGAAAACATCATGTCCGTCAGGAAAAATTTAATCTTTTCAGTAAAAGAGGTGAAATACACAATTATAGTACTAGAAATAGGGACCAATTAGTTCAACTGGGTTTCAGACTAGCTAAAGTAGACTCATCCTTCATGGGGTACTGTTCAAAATGTTACAATAAAATACCTCCCCACATACTACAACAAAATGAAACGAAATTTAAATCTTGTTTAAAACGCAAACTATGCGGCCAAGCATATTATAAGCTGGGGGATTATAGGCCCGCTGTACCTACACGCCAAAACGTTTCTGTCTGAAGTGAAGATATAGCAATGAGAGCTCCCGTATCGAGCTTTGGACCTTATGCTTGACCGTCGTACTTGCAACTGTGAAGGCGAAATCATATGATATTCAACCTGATTACCTGACAGTTTGAAGAACCAATATAACCATTTTACACACAACACGTAAACTGGGTGCTACTACCCAGTTTACGTGTTGTGTCAGTGTAAAATGCCGCCAAAAAAAAACAGCATGGTCAATTGGTAAAATATGAGCTTCACATAGTATCACATTTAGATATCTAACCCAATCACGTCTGCGGAGTTTCGAAAAAAAATACTGGTTTCTGAAGGAAACAATGAAGAGTAAAGACAAGCATACATATCAAGAGGAAAACTGTCAACACTTGCATTCTTCCCTGCATAACAGATGGCTGCGAAACTTGGTCAGTCGCTGACAATCATAGAGCGAAATTAGCAAAATTTTAAAGGCCGATAGTCAAACTAAGGGACAGAATCAGAAACACAGATAGGATAGGAAGTAAACTAAGGTTAAGAATATAGTAGTTCGCATAGACCATTTGAAATGGGGCTGGACAGGACAAATGCTTCGATGGATTATTGACAAATGCTTGCACTGACTGGATAGGTCCACTAAAATCTGTGTCTGTGTCTTTTCTCAAAAGACCATTTCAGACACTAATCTACATGGTCCTCATATGGCATGACCAAGATTATAAGAGACTGTGACCTCTGAGTTTGTTTCGGCCTTTCTTCTCAGAGTAGTCAGATAGGAAACGCCGAACTCATCTAGGTAACTTTAATATTTTTTAATATTACGTGTAAAAGTGATTCCAATATCCTATTTACAGAATAAACATTTTTAAACAGTTCTCTTTCAATTCAGGGAAGTGGCTTCGGACAGTTCGTAAATAAACAGATAATGTAGTAATTACATCATAACACTTAGCACTATAAACATGGGATAACTAATGACGATCATAAAAATCTGATCCAAAAATTGGAAATTCCAGTTTAGGAGCGTGGGTCAGATTCAGATTCAGATTCAGATTGTTTATTTGTTAAACATAGGTTTTTACAGAGAGGTGTTACATGGTTATAATGCGCTCTATGTTTTGCCATTTGGCGTACAAATACGATCAATATTACATTTAACTATTAATTATGTACGTGCAACATAACCTATTATCAAATAAAATTATAAAAAAACAAGAAGTGAGTGAAACATAAATATTAACAAATTGTCAACAATAAAATTTACAGAATAATAAAAATAAAAATGTCAGGAAAAAAATAAAATAATAAAAAGTGTAGTAAACAATGTCAATCATAAAATTTAAAATTAATACAGAAATGTCAAATTATTAAATCAAATAACTATTCCTACAATGTCAACAATAAAATCTAAGGTAGTACATTAATGTTAAATGTCAATAAAAAGTATTAGAATAATGTCAATGGATTGCAATGTCGATTAGCTAAAATAAATACAGTTATGTCAAAATAGGTAACCTAATACTTATTATATAAAGGAGGGATTATAGAACTGTCATCCAAATAGTCCTTTAGCGAGTAGTAACATTTATCGATCAATATTTTCATTAATACTCTTTTGAATTCGTCCAGATTTAATGACTTTAATGTCTCAGGCAGTTTGTTAAATATTTTGGTGGCCATACAGAAAGTGCTTTTATTCATTAGGGCTGTTCTGCCATGTGTGATTTCAAGCTCTAACTTATTTTTGTCCCGTAGCTTTCTATAATGACTTTTGAAAGCTACTTTGTACTCCGAGATGTGTGTTTTAACAAATATATTTGTTTCGAAGATGTACAGTGCTGGTAAGGTAAGAATATTTAGGCTTTTAAAGAACGGTTGACAACTGTCGGTGCTTTTTAGGCCACACATGGATCTAATACATCTTTTTTGAGCTCTAAATACAAAATCTCTATCGACGGAGTGGCCCCAATACATTATGCCATACCTAAGTGTTGATGCAACATAACCATGATAAGCCGTTAATAAAGATTCTAGACTGACAGTCTTTGATAGTTTGTATAAAACATATGCAAATTTATTCATTTTTTTACAAATTTCGTCTGTTTGGGATCTCCATGTCAGATTATTATCAATTAGTATGCCAAGGAATTTGGCGACACTAGTTGATTCTACTGGACTGCCTAAATATTGAATGTCGGGGATCCTACTTGGAATTCTCTGGTAGAAATGCATAATTTTAGTTTTGTCTAAATTAATTACTAGATTATTATTTTCAAACCATGATATGATTGTATTTAATGTCATATTTATTTCATTTTCATAAGTCATATAATCGTCACATTGAACTACTACTGTGCTGTCGTCAGCAAATAGTACCATAGGATGATTTATGTGCCCGGGAAGGTCATTTATATATATTAAAAACAAGGGTGGTCCAAGCACACTGCCTTGAGGTACGCCGTATTTTATTGTTCTATTGGATCGATATTTACTCTCATAACCGTTACTTGTGCATATTTGTGAGATTTCCACAAACTGTTTTCGATTTACCAAATAAGATTCGAACAGTTTAAGAATATTTCACCTGATACCATATTTCTCTAGTTTGTTTAACAGTATTGCGTAATCCACATAGTCGAAGGCCTTGGTCAGATCCATAAAGATGGCACAAACAGGATTTCTTTTGTCCACGTTTGAAAGAACAGGGAGAAGAAGATCATGTATGGCCATATTAATCGTCTTCTGTTTACGAAATCCCTTTTGCTCTTTAACTAATATGTTTGACTTCTCAAGATATGTATATAGCGATTTGAAAATAACTTTCTCGAATATTTTTGAGAAGACAGGTATCAAGGCAATAGGTCTGTAGTTAGCCATTAGTTGTCTATCCTGTTTTTTGTACAATGGGACAATTATGGAAGTTTTTAGACCTTCCGGAAAAACTCCATTAGAGATGCTCAAGTTAATGATGTGACTGAGATGTGGAGCTATATATTGTGCAACTTCTTTTATAACTTCAGAGTTATTATTTGTTGGTATACTGGCATAGAAAATAATTTAATGTTTTTCTAACTGAACAGACAGCCGTGCTGCTGGGGAGATTGTTGCGCCACTTCTTCTTCCTACCTAAAGCACTAGGAAGTGGGTCCATATTGGCTCAACTAAAGTTCTTTACCCAAAATTGTTCTTCCTAACGATTTGTAATCCGAATGATCACTCTTCCTAAAATTTTTCATCCTAAAGTTTTCATTCATACTATTTGTAGTGCTACCGGCGATGTTCATAACACTCATGTTTCCGAAAATTGTAATTAATAATATCATTAATGTAAATATATTTAAACTCCTACTGTTTTTTATTATCATAACGCTTTTATCCCTAAACATAATTACCATAATATTTTCACTCATACTCAGAAAGAAACATTTACCAAGTGTTATAAAAAATATATGTGGGTAGAAGATGATATTTATAGTTTTAATTTGAGGGTTTGATTATTTATTATTTGGGGGTATGCTTTACATAACGTACTGTGTTGTGTCTATTGCTAAGTTCATGTCGGTGTATTATCATTATTACGTGCATGTTTGTGTTAATGCTTTATTAATATGGAGGAAAATTATTTAAAATCATTTAAAACCAGTCGCGGAGGATTAAAATTAGACGTACATGGATTTATATATGAAAAAAACCGAATAACAGTGGATAAACAATATTGGGCGTGTGAATTAAGAAGCAACAAAAAGTATAAGTGTAAGGCGAGATTAATCACTACTTTCGATAAGGAAGTCAATAAGTATAAATTGCTGGAAGGTCCGCACCAAGAACATAATCATGAACCAGATGCTTTAAAGGAAAAGGTTTGTTTTTAAACTATTTCTTGTGATTACAAAACATGGCATGCAGCATGCAAGCAAGCATGCAGCATGCAACATGCAGCAGGCATGGTTTCTGTCACGGCTCCGGCCCTGTGGAGCTCCGGCGATCCCACGCGAGCTGCTCGTCGCAGATGTGTTTAACGCTCACCACCGTAGCTTCGGCTTGCTGGCCGGGAGAAACCAATTCATATAATTAGTGAGTGCGAAGCAAGCACTTCCTCAAGTGTACGTGCTAATATGCCAACAAACTTGAACTTGAGACAAGTAATATATCGTCAAAGAAACAAAAAAGAAAAAATTACAGAACCTGATACTATTAACTTTGAAATAAATCATAATATTCTACAATTGGACAACGATATGATCTTAATTGATGAAAAATGGCATGAAACAAAGAGAATATAATAGTTATTTGTTATACAAGAGTGCAAAGTTGCTTTTTAACCGCGTGTTCAATTTTGATGACCGAGCAAGCGAAGGATTCTAAAATTGAATCACGAGCGCAGCGAGTGATTCAAAATTAGAATCCTGAGCGTTAGCGAGGGAATCAAAAGAGCACGAGGTGAAAAATCTTTGCACTCGAGTGCAACACGTAACTTTTCATTCCACCTCAGCGAGGAAATGACTAAATGCAAAAAAAAAAACGTTTACAATCACAAGATAGGTACACTTTTATTTCAGTTTAGGTATTAATTACTACATTATGACAGGTAAGTATTACAGAATAATCTTTAAATTATAACAAAATAATACTAAGGTATAATTAAGAAAATTTTAAAGTAACGTTGCTACAGTTATTTAAATTGAGTGTAATATTTTTGTTTGGTACTGTAATATTGGTGTTAGTCACTTGTGTACTGTTTTTCGGTAAACTATCTGTCATACTTAATAGTTGTACCGATTCATCGGATTCCCTTGGCGTGAATGTTGGAGAGAGAGGGAGATGGTTAGGTGTTTCATAACGGCTTATTTTTGATGTAGAAGGGCCAGTACAAGGATCCGATTGAGGCTCTTTCAGTGTAATGGCTCCTACGATGCCTTCACATATTTTAGACTTATTTTGGATGGAATCCTCTATATATCCCTCTACAACTGCATTGGACTTCCAGCCTCCGTGGCGCTTAAGGGACAGCAGATCAGCTCCGGAATCAGCCAAAAGTGTGGCTGAAGTTCGTCGGAAACAATGACCCGTGTACAACAGGGGTTCTGGAAGTTCAAGAAATGTTGCTATTAGGTAAATTAATTAATAGTAAGTCATCTGAATGTTTCTCAATGTTTTTGACATTAAGTTGTGTTAGTTCATTAGTTCGACATGCTCCGTTTATTCCAATAATAAGAACAACCTGTAACGTAAAGAGTATTGTAGTAGATAAATGAATAAAATTGATATGAACGCATAATTATGCCTATCAACATCTACTAAGTATACTATTTAATTGAGATTAATATACTTAAGTAGATACTGAATGTGCAACTGACTTACTTTTGCCGCCAAATATACGGAATCGGGTGCTTCGTTAAGAAACTTTTCAATATCAGATACTGTGAAAACCTTCGATTTTTTTGGTTGATGACCAGATGAGGCTCTTTTTAAAAATGCCACTAATTTAGGATAGGTATCGATATGTTTGTCTTTTTTCATCTTTATTGTTGCTTTTAGCATCGAATACGTACTCCATAGAGTGCTTGCTTTCTTGTTCTCGGATAATTCTATAAAATATGCCAGCAAAACGTTTTCTGAGAAAGTTTTGGCTCCTTTTGCTAGTCGCCACGTGTTGAACATATCGTACTGTTTTAAATACTTCTCGCGTGATTGTTGAGGGAGAAAGCTCATTTGCGCATTATTAACAGTTTCAGTCAATTCTGTTGGCGTCAAGCAAACTTCCTCGTCGCTAGAATCACTCATTTTAGTTTTTTCACTTGTTTTCAAGTTTCTTGTTTTTAATATACCTAAGGTTTAACAATGACGTGAAAAAATGCCGCGTAAAGAACCGCGTACAAAGCAAATTGAAAAAAGAACACCAAGAAGGTTCCGAGTCTGAGTTTTTAACAAATTAAAAAAAAGTTGTATGATATATTCGGCACCATAGAGGTAGCAGTAAATAGGTTTAATGTTTTTTTTAATTCACAAACTTAGTGCACACGATGTTCTAAATTCAATTTACTTTATCCTCTAGAGAATAAAAACGGCTTTTCCACTCAGATACTGAAGATTAAAAATACTCTTTCCGAGATGGTGGGATGAAAATGTATTTTATTATATACAACTAAACAATTTCTTACTTTTTTATGTGCTTCCACTTATTTAATAATGGACGGAACATTTAAAGTCGCCCCAAAATTATTTCAGCAAGTTTACACAATACACGGCTGTATAAACACGGAAACGTTTCCTTTAGTTATAGCATTGTGTACAAATAAAGACAAAAGCACATACGACAAATTGTTCTCATCTTTGATCGAGTATTGTCAATCATTAAATTTGATTTTATCGCCAAAATACATATTAATGGATTTCGAAAAGGCGTCACAGTTAAGTGCCAAGTATAATTTTGAAAACGCAGTGTTAAAGGGTTGTTATTTTCACTTGGGCCAAATTTTATATAGACAAGTGCAAAGTCGAGGTTTCCAAAAACTATATGGATCAAGCGAATCGTTTTCATCAGAAATCAAATGCATTTTAGCACTTGCATACCTACCAGCAGAAGAAATTCCCACATATTTTGGCGAATGGCAGCAAAATATCTCTCCCGAAGCAAAAGTGATAGCAGAATGGTTTGGTGAAAATTATATATGGGGTACCAGTTCTTCACCACCTAAATATGAACCATGCTTATGGAGCACGTATGTTTTAAACGAGGAAAACGTACCACGTACTCAAAATAGTGCTGAATCATGGCATAATCGTTTTCAACAGTTCGTAGATCAGCACCACGCAGGATTTTATTTGTTATCTAAGAAAATTATTCTAGAATTACAACATCAGGCTGCAGAAATCCAAAAACATCTTAACGGGGCTCCCCCTGCCGCCAAGAAAAGAAAATACAATGACAAATATAATAGAATTAAATATATATTGAATTTTAAAGCAAAATACACCAATAAAAGTGATTATTTGAAAGCTATAGCCGCTAATATTAAACTAATTTAATTGAAATGAGTTTAAGACAACATGTATTTAACTACTTGTACCATGGTACTATTATTGTTAAACGTTATATATGTTATGTGAAAATAAAGTTCGCAAAATTAATGTATATAATACTGATTATTATGAATAAAAAGAAATCTAAACAAAAAAGATATGACTTTGAATAATAGTATAAAAGATGGTTATGTTGAGAAAATATAGGGAAACAAATAAAAGTATAATAGATGTTTATTGCTACTGACATTATGAAGTTGAATGCTTCGGAATTATGAACATTAGAGACAGAGTAGTTAGGAATTGTGATTGTTAGGATGAAAAATGTTAGGAAGAACATTTTCGGATTTCCAATTAACGGAGTTGAAAATTTAGGTGAACTTTGGCGCACCCCTAGGAAGTGGTGAAGGGCGGGACTTTTGGGGGTTGTCTTATGCGTGGTCTTATGTAATTTTGACGTTCGAAAAATGCTGATTCTCAGCCTAGATTGAATATATGACTTTTAAATTTTGAATTTTGAATCTGGCCACGACTGCACACATGTGACTTGACTATACTTCACTGCGTTCCGAATCACGCACGATTCATTGTTTTATTTTATTTTATTAAGGCAGCGGATATAATATAATCAGCCTATCGACCTCAACAGACTGTGAAATCACGAGTATATTTGGGTTGTGGGCATGCCTATCGTGCCCACAACGGTGGATCCGCGCTTGTGTGGCTATGATATAATTTTGAAAAAATTCGTCTATTTCAATTTGTTTGTGTTTGTTTATGTAATTTTTATCATCATGTGATTAGCAATAAAACTCATATACTCATACTTTGATAATTCAGCTCATTCAAGTTAACGTTTTTCTTTCGTCTGGGAAATGAAAGAGGCCTCGTAAAGCTGATGTTGCCGACGTCCACGTTTGGTCCAGCGCCGCCACAACTTGCATACAGGGTAGATTTTTGAGATGGGGCAGTAAGGACAACTACCTTAACCGTTGTAGCTACAGGAAAACGATACGGACGAAGGACTGTCCTGCCGGAGGCTATACGCGGGGGTCGAGCGGTCCATGGCCCTTTACGGGGCACCGGTGTGGGCGCGTTCATTGAGACGGCGGCCTGCCCGCCGCGGGTTGAACGCGTCCCAGAGGGTCATGGCCACCCGGCTGGTCCGGGGATACCGCACGGTCTCCGGTGAGGCGGCGAGCCTCCTTGCCGGATTGCCGCCTTGGGATCTGGAGGCAAAAGTCCTCGCGCATATTTGGGAGTGGCGCGAGGAGGCGAAACGCCGGGGCTTGACTCCGATGCCGCGAGAAATCGCGGCACAGCGGACAGAGCTCCGACGGGATCTCATGTCGTCATGGAGAGTGCGATTGTCGCAACCCAGTGCTGGGCACGATAAGGCGGCGATAAGTCCCCTCTCTGAGGAGTGGCTGGAGAGGCGCCACGGCGTCCGCACCTTCCGCCTGACGCAGGTCCTCACCGGACACGGCTGTTTCGGGAGGTACCTGTTTCGGATAAGGCGGGAGGAAACGCCCGGGTGTCATCACTGCGTGGATCGCCCGGAGGACACGGTGGAGCATATGGTGGAGGTATGCCCGGCTTGGGCAGAGCACCGCCGTGTCCTCGTGGAGGCGATCGGTGGCGGGGATCTCTCGTGTCCGGCCCTGGTCCAGGCCATGGTACGGAGCGAGAGGGCATGGGAGGCCGTCACCTCCTTCTGCGAAGCAGTAATGCTCGCGAAGGAGGAGGCAGAGCGCGTGAGGGAGAGGCAAATTTCGCGCCCTCACGCCCCATCGGGAATCGATTGCCGATTCCCGGCCACCGTAGGCGCGGGCTTGCAGACGGTGAGCAATGGGTAGCTCGCCGTCCGGTAAGGACCAAGCCCGGGTCAACGGCGCGTTGTGTTCCACGCCCGCCTCAAAGAGTGTCAGCGAGTGAAGCCTGCCGGGGTTGCGGGAAAGTCCGAAAGGGATACCGTGGCCCCCTGGCATTGCACAGGCAACAGAAGGAACACGGGTGGGTTTTAATCAGAAAAAAAAAAAAAAAACGGCTGTCCTTAACTTTTTGAGACATTTTGATCTGCATTCTCAGATTTAAAAAAAAAAAAAAATATGCAGTCAGCAAGAAAATAGGCAGTTTTCACAAAAACTGTTTTTGATGCCAATCGATCCTGTTTCATAAAAGGATAAAAAGCTATATCGGACCAACGGAGGTTTGAGTACCTACTATGTATTTCGTGGCATATAAGACTCCAACACTCCAACCCTACTTTTCAACGATGGACTGGCCGAAAATAAACAAAAAAAAAGAATTTCGAAGGAATACTCGTTACATAAAATTTAATTTGATTTGAGAACAAAATTTAGGTACTTTATTGCTTTTTAAAAACACTTTTTCCATAGGTAGGTAGGTAGGTACTAAGATTGCAACAAACTATCTTGTTCTCAAAGGAAATAAAATTATACCTAACGCGAAGTCCGAAGTTTATTTTTTGTTAGTCTGTCATCACTAAAAGGTAGGTAAGTTGTAGTTTTTTTCCATACATAATTATGGATAAAGTATCGGAATGATTTTCCTTTCAGTATACATATCTACCTACTCAAAGCCCGCACCTTCTTACAGTAAAAATGGTAGGTATAATGGCATGACTATTTTTATTTATTTTTATGTGTGCTAAGTTGTTTTCACCCAAAACTAAAATTAGCAAGTTTCAACCAATCACATTGCTTATTACCTATAGGTAAGCCAAAACTACTCTGTGAGCCTTATGTTTAATAATAAGACCCGCATTCCGACCTCGCCCGCCGTGGTCCTCCGCGATCGCGACCCTCCCGAGTAAATAATACTCCCCTCCGACCCTTGCTCGCAGAAGCGCCAGCCCGCGTAATGCTGAGAAATGTAGCTTTAAATTCCCCAATTAATCTTAAATTGCCTTTAAATTGCCCGCTCGCGAGCCACTTTCGTTCTCGGTTGACTTCACTCTGTCCTGAATGCACGTAGCAAAATGTCACTAAGGTGCAAATATATAGGTAAGCCAAAACTACTCTGTGAGCCTTATGTTTAATAATAAGACCCGCATTCCGACCTCGCCGCCGTGGTCCTCCGCGACCGCGACCCTCCCGAGTAAATAATACTCCCCCCCGACCCTTGCTCGCAGAAGCGCCAGCCCGCGTAATGCTGAGAAATGTAGCTTTAAATTCCCCAATGAATCTTAAATTGCCTTTAAATTGCCCGCTCGCGAGCCGCTTTCGTTCTCGGTAGACTTCACTCTGTCCTGAATGCACGTAGCAAAATGTCACTAAGGTGCAAATTGCGTAGGTACACGGCGTGCGTTCGCCCCATTATGACCTATGCCGGAGCCGTATTTGCACAAGCAAAGCCCCGCCATATCCATAGGATGCAAACGCTCCAAAATAGATTCCTCCGTAAAATCACCGGTGCCCCCTGGTACGTTAGGAACGAGATCCTCCATCTCGACCAAAAGATCCCCACAATCCACCCAATTACTCAAACGCAATTCCAAGCGTTTCTTTGAGTCCGCCGCCAAACACCGCAACCCTCTGGTTGTCGAGGCCGCCAACTATGTCCCTAGTAGAATCAGTCAGATCCGCCGCCCGAGGCAAATCTTTACCGACCCAGACGACCCCATAACCCTCCTCCAGGAGAGCAATAGGGCCACAAGTACAGTGTACAAACACAGACACCGACCCGCATTCTGACCTCGCCGCCGAGGTCCACCGCGATCGCGACCCGCCCGGGTAAATAATACTCCCCCCGACCCTTGCCCGTTGATGCGCCAGCCCGCGTCGATGCTGAGCCAGTAGCTTTAAATTCCCCGATTAATAATATTGAATTATCTTTGATCCAGCCTGTCCCAACTTGCTGTCCTCCCCCCAGCGACGCCCTAAGCCGAGGTCCGTACCCCACAGGGGGTGTCCTTAGCGAGCGCTCGCCTAGTTTTAATTAGAATAGTTTTGCCCCTGGCTGGAGGCTTTGAGTTTAGTAGCTTATGGCAGCCGCAGGATTGTCCGGTTAAGTAGTCACCTCAGAGGTGAGCTACAAGATGCCCTATTAAAAAATAAAAAATAAACCGGAACGTTACAGTCGGATCCCAGCTCTCAACAAGAAAACACCTCATGAATAAATCAAGAAAATCAAGAAGTCTTTAATTGAAGAGTCTTCCCACAATCATACAGTCCACTTCAGTCCGGTTAAGCAGCTGCGACCTCATTCTGAGAGTGAACTGCGAGAAGCCATACACAAAAAAAAGCTACCGAGGTTATAACTTGGACAAGCGATATCCTAGCGAACTGCTCGTCTGGAGCCGTCAACTTGCTTTGTGACTTTGTGTGCATCTTGAGTGGTTAAACGTGGCCCGCGAACGTATTTGCACGCTAAAGTTTGGCCCTCAACAACCTGGGCAACCTTTGACATAAATAGGATCCAATCCATAAGAAGTTCGTTTTGAGTTATAGGCCAATGAAGTTGTTACATAGTTTAGTCGAATTTGATACGTCGACTAAACTATGTAACAACTTCATTGGCCTATAACTCAAAACGAACTTCATATGGATTGGATCCTATTTAGGGTTCCGTAGCCAAAAGGCAAAAAACGTAATCCATAAGGATTCGTCATGTCTGTCTGTATGTCTGTCCGTCCGTATGTCACTGCCACTTTTTCCCGATACCATAAGAACTATACTGTTGAAACTTGGTAAGTAGATGTATTCTGTGAACCGCATTATGATTTTCACACAAAAATAGAAAAAAAACAATAAATTTTGGGGGTTCCCCATACTTAGAACTGAAACTCATTTTTTTTTCCATCAAACCCATACCTGTGGGGTATCTATGGATAGGTCTTAGGACTGATCCTGTTGATTGTTTCCCAATCAATTTTGAACCTTAAATTCTAAGTATAAAGTTGAAAATATATTAAAGAAATTTGACAGATTGTAGTAGGTTGACGTGCTGGCGTCTGTACGTTGTCGTTTGCTATTTAGCCGTTAGCGCGTTAAATTTTCAGCTGCATCAGCAGTTTATTATTAGCTCACCCAACTAATAGCATTCATTCAGTAATTTATCTTGCACTCATGTACTCTGTTTGTATTTTTTTTTTCTCACGTAGCATCAACATTTAGTAATAGGTGGATAATGTTGTTGGTAGTATGATAAGTACTTTGTTGAATTAGTAGTTAATTGTATAATATTTAATTGTACTCCTGTTTTTTATCCCGAAATAAATAAATAAACTGTGGTGAAGTACCTTATCTCTGACTTGGATCTCAAATTAAAGGACTACAATATGAATGACTACTGCTTGATATTTGTCGGGGAAGAAGACTTTCGTCGGACAAAGAACTAGGTATGTCGAATTAACTATCAGTACCTATTCGTGAAACGCTGTCAAAATTACAGCACACAAATATCATATTATTATGTGCCTTATTATGTACCTTCAAACTAAATGATTACTCTACAATATTTAATTCGAGAATTGAAACATTTAACAGCTTAATCTATTTGGATGCTTGTTCATATAATTATGCTTACTTGTTTGACTAATTATTATCTCGATTATGATTATGGTATGTTTACTAAGAGTAGGACTTCTGTAAATAATCGCGGTATGGCCAACATATTGCATAATATAAGATTAATGATTAATGAATTTACACTGTATAATGACTTAAATTCGTGTAATGCTTCTGATAAAGTGACAGATTTGCCTCACACTGTAAACAGCAATGTTACTGATAAAAATGACTTGTTTTCAACCGACTTCAAAAAGGAGGAGGTTCTCAATTCGGTTATATTTTATTTTTGTATGTTTGTTACGCGATTACTCCGCCAATTATGAATTTATTTTGATGATTCTTTTTTTGTTTGGTAGGGCATACTTCAGAAGTGGTCCCATACAAATTTGGTCAAGATCTGATGAGGGGTTTTTGAGTTAGCTTCAATAATACGTATTTTTCCCATCTAGTATATGTGGACGATATTCTAATAGTTCCTGTCACTGTAATTTACATAGCAGGTAATGGGTATTCAAATTTTTGTGGGGGTTTTGTGTAGGTACCACAACTAAAAAGTGAAAAATAAAAACTTTTTCACAAAAAATAAAACCGACTTCCAAAAAAAACACTACAAAGTGAAAAATAACTTTTATTTCGGAAGTCGGTGGCAACAAAACGAAAATAAACCCCAAAGACACTGACTTCCGAAATAAAAGAAATTTTTCACTTTGTAGTGTTTTTTTTGGAAGTCGTTTTTATTTTTTGTGAAAAAGTTTTTTCTCTAATAGATAGGTACACACATCAACACGGTCTAGGGATATTTCATACTCAATTAAATAACTCGAAAAGTACTGGCCGCATTGGAATCTTTTATACACCGATTTGTTTGTAATTTATCTCAGACTAATTCCAAATTAAAATTTTTGAAAATTCTTTTGTTTCGGTGGCATAAAAATGTCTTGATGTATAGGAGAGGGAATTTTCATTTGTGCGAAATTTAGAAAACAATACGAATTACGTTTAGTTACAGTTTTTTTTTCATTTTTAAACGAAAGATAAAGTTAAAATTGAGGTATTGTAGCCATGCAACGCCGACATTTGACGAGGGCGGAGATGTTACGAGCTGTGGGAATGCTGGAAGCTGGATCTGTTCAGCGTAATGTTGCTGAGGCCATAGGGACCCATCAAAATGTAATTTCAAGATTGTGGACACGCTATCGTGCCACAGGTGAAGTAGCGGAGAGGCACCCCGGCCAAGTCGCATCACTACCCCCAGACAAGACCGATTTTTGCAAATTACTGCGCGAGCTCAACCAAATGCAACGGCGACTCAATTGGTCCAAAGGCTGCGAGTGGAACACCAAGTGCTTGTGAGTGACCAAACTGTAAGAAGGCGACTACATGAAAGCAATCTACGCTCTCGTAGATCACTCCGGGTCCCACCTTTACGGAGAGGCAATCGTGGACGACGATTAGAATGGGTTCGGAACCACGTGGACTGGGGCCGTGAGCAATGGTCCAATGTGCTGTTCACGGATGAATCCAGGTTCGGCTTCCATCCAGATTCACGAAGGACGCGTGTTTTGCGAGTTCCTGGACGATGGAGCCGTCTCCAGAACCCTCAGGAAGTTCACCCATACCAAGGAGGAACAATTATGGTTTGGGCAGGAATTCGTCTTGGAGGACGGACGGATCTCGTTTGGGTGCGGGGCAATATGACGGCAGAACGATACGTCCAACAGGTGCTGGGGCCCGTAATCTTGCCCCACAGAACACAAATGGGGCAAGATTTCCTGCTCATGCACGACAATGCCCGGGCACACACGGCGAGAACGGTAGCAGCTTGGTTACATACACATAATGTTAGGGCCTTAGACTGGCCTGCTCAATCGCCAGATCTAAATCCCATTGAGCATGCGTGGGATATTCTGCAAAGAAGAGCTCTGAAGGAAGTTCCTGAAAATCTGGCTACAGAAGATCAACTTTTTGCGCACCTCAGAAGGACATGGGACAATATTCCGCAGCAAGACATTGACAACCTTGTTCTGAGCATGCCGAATCGTTGCCGATGTGTTATGAACATCATGGGCGCTTTCTCAGACTACTAAATTCAAGTTTATAAACACAAATTAAATGATTTTTCTATTTTTTTCAGTTTTTACTCACAAATTAAAAGTTAATTCATATACGGTTTCCGTCTATGCTTCATTTTTTTTTTCATAAAATCCTGAAATTTTAATCTAAGTACCTTAACCATTATTAAAAAATGGTAGAATATTAAATAACGTATCTTTTAAATATATACATGTCATATAAATAATTAACACATTGATAGTAATTCGCTTTTTTAAAAATATCCCTAGACCGTGTTGATGTGTGTAAGTATATCAAAATATTGCATCAAAATATAGCAGGTTTGATAAATAAAGCAGATGATCAGGGCCTCAAGTCTGCTATTACAATAGTGTCAGAATGGTCTATCATTGATTTCATAATTGTTGATTTTGACAAGTTTGGTAATCTACTAACTTAATGGCGTCATTATGACTTTCCAATGGTCAGCCACTGACACTCCATTGAAAGAAATGGAATCTATTGGTAATCTCGTACATAATGAAAAATAAACCAAACTAAATAAATTATCTTTAACTCATATTGGAATCCGAAGGATTTCTGTAATTAATCATAATTTTTATAACTACAAATACAAAGGCTTAGCTGTAATATTATGTTTATTATGTGTATTTAATTAAGTACTTAGTTTTCTTTAAAGTTATTATTAGGTAGGCTACCATAGATGATTATCAAACCAATGGTCTTAGTACATATTTATGACTTTTCACTCATCTCGAACGAACATTATTTTACCCTGACACACTCGTAACATATTACTTAGGTACTTATGTAACAACCGAATAACGCAGGTAACTGTTGTGTGTAGACACCCTTACCGACCCTTATTTTACGATGTTTTCGAAACAATAGAGTTCAGATGCCTTTTGATGAACAATGAACGCACCAAGCAAGCTACCTATGTAAATTGTATGGACGCGCATACGCGGCCGCGAGCACTTGGTAAAAGTCCGAAAAACGCATATGCGCGTTGGCTGCACTTGTCGGGTGCAAAAAGGATTCAACCATATCTGGACCGTGTCCGATTAATTGGGTATTTAAATCGTATTTCTCAAAAAAGATTCAAACAGTTTGGGGTTTTTTTGAGATTTTCCCCTAAAACACTTTTTCAATAGAATTACCATTCTTTTTGCGTGACTACGTCAAATTATGACCATTAAAATCATCAATACATGCTACCTTAGCGCATCCCCTTTAGGGAAAGAACAGACCACAGAGTACTTTTTAATGTAGGAAGGAACAGACTATAAAAAGGATGTTGACGTGCAGACGTGCGTCATGCACGAAGAGGTCAAACCGTCATTACTAAGCCTGTATTTTCCGAAGGAATAAGCGTATGTCTATGTACTGTTAATTATGAAGTCACAAGTTATGTCTAGGGAAATACGAAATAAAACAAATGATTATGATGTAATCTAATGTCCAAAATAAACTTTTACCACATAATAGGTACGAGACATATTATTTACTACAGGTACATTAAGATGAATCTGCAGTTGTAGCCAGCGAAATTCAAATTTTCTTAGGTACGTCTTTTGCAAATTGCAGGTCAGTCAGGTATAGTTAGATTTGTTCCATCAAAACTTTCATAAGGAAATTTTTTTATGGAACAAATCTAACTTAGAGAGATGTATTAACGATTCTAATGATTATAATTCTGTAAATACTTAAATGTTATAGTCGCGCATCATATTTTAATCAAGATACAACCGTCAAGCTGCAACCTGCAAATTGCAAAAAAGTAAGAAAATTTAAATTTCGCAGGCTACAACTGCAGATCCACCTTGACAACTAATTTGAAACAGCTGGTTACAAATATTTATTGCCACCTATAGTGCGCATATGCTCTGTTCGCTTCACACAATCGATGTAGATCCTGTTTTCTTTTAACAACTTTGCCAGTATTGTTGGCAGCATCAAGGAGTTCCCATGCAAATTGTTTTGGGAAATGGACTGTTCTTTCCTTTTCGTATGTCGCTTCTAACAGCCATTTAATTGCGAGGAACAAAGATCTCTTCTCAGTAATGGGGCCTGGAACCTGCAAAGCAAATATGACTTCAAATTCAACACAGTTCAAATAAATGGGTGAAAACCTAACAACAATACTTTTGAATTTCAACCCCCAAAAAACGTTTACACATAGCTGGTGAGTTTGTTGTTTATTTCAAATCATAATGTAGGGAGTAACAGGAGAAATCATGAGACAACCACAAAAGAAGTGCAGCGCAGCCCTGCTATTACCATTTTCATGTAAATTTTCATAATTATGACTTGTCGCTTTGCCCAGCAGAGGGACAATACAAATAAAAAAAGGACTTTAATAAATGTTTTTATTTATAGACAACGTGTACCTGATATGTAATACCTCCTCTCTTGATAGGTTGAAGTTGAAGAAGTGGCTTGGAGTTCTCAATAGCTTTGTGCAGGATTTTCTTTGGATCTAGCTCTATTGTAGCCTTCGCCTCTGGTGTTGATGCCAAGTGGTAGCGTTCAATCTGTGACCTCTTGATATTTTCAAATGATTTCTCAACAAGACTGCGAGCCAACTGTTTTTTTCCCATTTCCATGACATGGTTGATAAGTTTGCTGAAATAGATAGATGAAATCTATTAGTAAGCATAGATTATACAGAAACAAAAGCTTTCCCAAAACATACGTAAAAATGTATTAAAAGTATTGTAACTACTTACTTTACCAATGGGTCATGGTAAACAGAACTGGTTTCGTACACAGCTGGAGGCCTCACAGGTAAGGCAGCTATCTTACTCAACTCTGAACTTTCTATAAGTTTTGCTTGATCTTCTTTCCTAAATACTGGATTTTGAAAGAAGTCTGGGAAACTGGTGGGTCTTGAATATTCTCTGGATTGTAGTAGCCCTGAAATTCTACAGTACAAACATGGATATGAGTGAGTTGGCCAGTAGGTATTTACTATATGACAGGTCTAGACTCATTTCATTTCATTGTGGACTAAGTAGGTACCTAAAGGTTAAACACTCAAAGTAAGATTAACTACTGTAGAGACACTTGAATTGATTTGGTAAACCCAGGGCAAAGGCCTTCTTGACCACTTTCCACTTTTGCTGGTCTAACGCAATTGTGTGCCAACCTTTAAAAATTATGATCTCATCAGGAGGATTAGAACAATTATATACCTACCTAATTAGAACGACCAATTAATGCAACTCCGCCCCTAAGACGACCCACTGGCCAATGCAGGCGTTTAACTATCAAAGACCGACTATATCAATTACTTTTAAAGTTTGGGACTAGATCATAGATCGATCTCTGGACTGGTAATCACTAGAGCAATATTGGATTACCGAGTTGTGTTCTATGATAAACAATTTACTTACCTAGGAAGCAAATAAAAAGATGGATAGCACGGAATACATTTATTTAAAATCCGGATATTATTAGCCATGTTTCTTGTTTAATATTTAACAATACAAATAATACAGCCGAGTTCGAAATCATAACCCTACTTATTGTTTTTACGATGAAGTTTCTATTGAAGTTGACACTGACAGCACATGAGCACAGCAGCATAATTAGAGCCACAGAGTACATTTTATAAAGGGAGAATAAGGGCCATCGGCTGCCAGTAGATTAGAGCCAGCAAATTTTATTTATACCGTAGGGTCCGAGAAATTATACAAAATCAAATCTGATTAGTGGAACAAAAAATCTTTTGACCTTGATCTTTCGCATTACTGTTATTAAATGAAAGCACTAGTAAAACGATGATGTATTATGACGAGACACTTACCAGTTGTAAATCAACAATTCAACAGTAAACTAAGCGTTTTTAGCCAATTATTAGGTATTCTGATCTATGAAATGGGGAGGGACGGGCAAAGCTAATTACAGATGTCACCACCGTAACTGGTGCTTGTCATTGATGCCGCGCGGGAGGTGGCTCCTTTTCGGGCACGCGGGTCTTGACGGCATTTGCGCACTGGGTTACATTCGGAGCCAGTTGGCTTGACCGGCGGTTAGAAACTACAGCTAAAACAACTTTACATCTAATTGGCGGTTAGAAACTTTACAGCAAAAACAAACGCAAAAAAATGTATTCCGTAAAATGCCCATAGCTGATATAAAAACAGTATTAAAGAAAAAATACTTGTTTAACTGGGAAAAAAGTAGACCTTGTTGCAAGGTAAGTAAAAGTAGGATAAATCTTGGATTTAGTTTCGTCACCATTTTAATGTTGACATTATTTAAATTCCAATTTTATCATAGTTTTCAGAAAACACTCAAAATGAAGTACTTGCGAATATTTTAATTAACATAAAACCTTACACTGACCTGCAAATTGCAAAAAAAAAATGAAAATTTGAATTTCACTGACTGTGAAATATTTCGATTTTATAATCTGTTGTCACCATAGATTTAGTAAGTACGTTGTCATATCACCATTTTCCCCTTTAGCCTTTTGTTTTCTTTAAATTTCTATATCCTGTGCTAATCTTTGTGGTTGTTTAACTACTTTGGTACTTATTATTGAATTGAGGTAAAATTTATATATGCGGTGATAAAATGTCAACAATTATAAAATTTGATATCAAAGAATTAAAAAAATTAGCCTATGATAAGAATTCGTGTATTATTGAAAAAAAAGTGACACAGAACCTAGCCCTACAACCCTGGTGTCTTGGAAACCTCAAGGAATCTATTAAAAACTTATTGGACTACAAAATAGGAAAGTTTGATAAGGAGTAAGTCATTTTGTTTACTCAGTTAAAAATCTATGTCAATCAACTCAGCCTATTGCACTATCACACTCCACTGCTAAAATCTATGTCTTGTCTTCTAAAACTTATAGTAAAACCTAATAAACATAATCAATATGTATAATCTTATGCCCATTAAAGAAATTGATCCAATTTTACAGGTTCAATGGAATTCTTTTAAGTTACAAAAACCTCAGAATCCTGCAGAATGTTGGAACCATCAGAAATGATAATGCAGATATTCACTTTCAAGTTCAGGCAGACTATTTCATTTTTCGTCCTTTTGTAGGAGCTACATTAACAGGAATTGTCAACAAAAAAAGTACCACACATTTAGCCATACTCGTGCACAGGTTAGAATGACAAAATGAATATTCATTAACAAAAAAACAATAACATACATCTTGAATGTACCAATTTAATTAATAAACTTGTGTGTTCATAAAATCGATTTAGTTGGAATTGTTGTGAAGTAACCACTTGTATTTCCCACTCATATCCAATGTTGTGCAAGCACAGGTAAACAAATACATAGTGTTGCGGGTTTATTAAAATATTTGTATATTTCAGGGTGTTTAATGTTGTTATTCCACGACCAACAGAAGAGCCAGGAAATATGTGGGTTGGTTCAAATATCCAGGAAGGACAAGAGGTCACATTCAGTATAGTTGTGTTAGATCTTTATGGAGCCCTGCCATATATTAGAGGAGAGCTGGATGAGAGGTATCTTAAGAAATATGTATATTTGTCTATTTAGGAAGACCAAAGCATATTGCAAGTCCTGGTTTAAAAAAAAACTTGTTATTTATTTGTAAGTATGCAATTATCATGCTGAAATGATAACAAACCATAAGAGGGAACAGGGCCTCTCCATACAAGTGTATTCCCCTTTTTGCTTCCTGAGCATTAGTTATTTTTTTCATAAAATTTAGGTCTGCTATAGACACATTCCTATTATTTCATTTTTTTCAGAAACTTATTGGTAAAGAAAATATGACCCTCCAAAAATTACACAAATGCCCCATTTTTACCGCCGGTATTAGAGGACTACAACCGTTATTAGAGGACTACTAAACTCGTTACACAGACAAATTCCAAGTTTTTAATATAAAATAAAATGATAGGAACCTAGACATATTCATTCTTAAAATTTTATAGTAATAATTAATTGAATCGGCTCAGTTTTCGATGCAGATTTGAGGTAAGATGACGGCAATAGTTTCTTCAAATTCCTCGCAGGCCCGTTCCCTCTTAATATAACTTGTAGCAGTATTGAACAAGTAATAAATTCATTTGGTATTCATTCAAAGGGGTTTTAAAAATACATGATGATTTCAATTAATTAGTAATTGAGGGCGCTCTGGGTAGTGCTGCTCAAAAAGTCTTTTAAATAAATGTGTGAATAGTGGATGGGGAAAGACTTCCAGGTCATTAACTTAAGGTCAGTGACCAGAAAATTCTTATTAGCATTTAATCTCTTTCATAGGTCCTATTTAAGTTACAAAAAGGTTTTAGTATTAATTTCTGTATTTATTTTAATTTCAGATGTGCTAAGTTGGGTCCTGATGGGGATGATGATGAAGAGGTAGAAAAAAAGGCAGCCCACGCAATCAGTGTATCATATGTTGACTTTGACAAGACTAAACCATACAGCCAGAAACAAATTGGAGATGGGCTTCCACATTCAGCTTCAAAAAAAAATTCTAAATTAGGAAGCCAGCCAAAGAATAACACTGCAGATAATCATACTCAGGTAGTTAATGGAAAATCTGTTTTGATAAAAACAAAGAATGTTGAAAGTGATATGAGTGTGTCAGAAAAAAACAAAATTAAGAGGCTGAGTAGAATAGTCGAGTCGGAGCAGAAGCATCATGAGGCGGCTACCCTCCCCAAACCATCTAAAAAGCACAAACGTGATATACAATAACTTTATAAAGATATATAATTCAAGTTTTACCTATTGTAAAATTTCAGAGTAGGTACCAATTTGATTTTAATATACTATTAGAATAAATTTATTTTGGACATTTCCTTTTTTCGTTTTTGTTTTTTTTATGATAATATCATAAATACTAATCATAATTATGTATGTTATCGTATTAATTTTTATCGCTAATAAATCTATACAGAGTAAATTTTATAATTATTTTCGATTTGTATGAACTACACATCACGCGACATCATACAACATCGTTGTACAGTAAACAGTGTGGCATGGCCACCATTAAATGTTTTAATTTTGATAACACAAAAAAATTGTCGAAATTTGTCGTCAAATATCAAAATTTGTTGGTCACTGGTTCATAAGTAGGTAAGGGTTTATATGTGGCCGATCTGGAGAGCATCTCCCCAGCTTGGCTCAATTAAGCTAGGGCACCAAGCGAAGATCTGTTTTCTCCCAAATTTAGTCGCAATTTTTCGCCAAGTCTCTGATTTAGTCGGGTCTAAAGCGCAGGCCACACCGCCAGATAGCGGGCGGGCGGGCTAGGCGGGCGAACATCGGGAAAGGAAAAAAAAATATATAGACCGTAAAAGTGTGACGTCACAAGTCTATTAGGGTTGTGGGCATGCCCATCGTGCCCACTAGGGTGGATCCGCGCTTGGGAGGCAGAGGATTATCCGGGTCTTCGGCTGGAGGGAGGTTAGTCCTACGTTCGACTTCCGCATCAACCTTTGCGAGGTGAGCTTGTTCTACTGGTAGGGTACTTGGTGAACACTGGGCTTCTAGACTGTCGGCTAGGCACTCAGCTTTATCGTCGTCATCGAAGGCGATGGACTTATCGGGGCGTATTAGAGGAGGCATGGAAGTAACTTTCTGGAACTGGAGTTTCCTCTGAAGTTCCCAGAAGGCCAGGTGGGTAGGCTCTAACTCGCTCAGCATCCTGTCCCAGCCCGCGTTACGCAGCTCCGACACACGTTTCCTTACAGTTCTCTGTAAGTAGCGCATGTGGGCTTTGTTCGCTTCGGAGGGAAAGTTACTGTAGGCACGGATAGCCGCGTTCCTCTCAGTCAACAGATCACGTACATCGTCGGGTAGCTTCCAGAGGCGGTCGCCCCTCTCTGGAACCTCCCGTGAACAATTGTTCACGACAGCTTGTACGTGGTCGGTGAGTGAGTCGATCGCGGCCGTCGTGTCAGCGATAGAGTCGAAAAGGTCGGGGATAGAGTCCAATTGGGGGGACGTGTTGGATTTCAGCAGAGTGCTTACTCTCTTCCAGTCCGTTACCCTTTTGGTGCGGGGAGGTTGGTTGGGGTCGGAAAGACCGATGCGTTGGGCCAGTTTAGTGATGATTGGACGGTGGTCAGAGTTAAGCTCATGCACCGTCTCTATTGATTCTAGTCGTAGATTGACGTTCTTAAGGAGCGCCAAGTCTAGGACGTCGGGGGTGAAATTAGGGTTGTGAGGGAAATGAGTGGGAGTCTGGAGCAATGACGTCAAAGGTCATAGAGGAGGAGAGGTTAAACAAGTGTTGCCCTCTTGTGGAGGTTCTGGTACTATTCCAGGCAGGGTGTTTGGCGTTGAGATCGCCCGCTATGATAACGAAGTCACTCAGGCCGAATAGGGCAGAGAGGTCGCTTTCAAGGAGACGGAGGTCCTCTGTATAACTTTGAGGAGGGAGGTAGGCCGAGATTAGGGTAATTGGCTGATGGCCGGGTATGTCCGGCCATCAGCCAATTACCCTAATCTCGTCTCTCCTCAGTCTCTATTTGCCGATTAGGTATGCCTAATCGGCAAATAGAGACTTCTAGTCGGGAGAGGGAGGGAGGGTCTATTGGGATGCAATAGAGTTCCTTTTTGTAATAGATAAGGGTGCCGCCCTTGTGGCATCGAGTCCTATCGTTGCGAACTATTCGATAGTTGGCAATTGATGGATCTCGTTTGTGTAGTTTTAAAAAGGATTCCTGTAAGAGGAGGATGTCAATTTGATGGCTGCGGAGGAAATCTAACTTGAATGACAAGTTATTTGTCGCGTCGGAGCGGTCTCGGTAAACGAGTGAGAATAGAATTCTGAACCACGTTTGATGCTATTTTTTCGAGTATGGGCAACAGATGAGATGCATCTGTTGAATTATTGTTTTAATTCAAACACGAATTATTATTTAAATTCAAATTCATTTTTGTATTTTAATAGATGCCAGGCGTGTGAAGCCACTTATAAAGACTGTCTTCAGTGCCGTACCACAGAGTATAGAAGTACACTAGTCCTCTATGGGCACTATGCAGTAAGTAAGCAGCTGTCAAACGTATGCCATCGCTGAACGAA
Source organism: Xanthia togata (assembly GCA_963853775.1). NCBI lineage: Eukaryota > Metazoa > Arthropoda > Insecta > Lepidoptera > Noctuidae > Xanthia > Xanthia togata. Next base: position 14,002,931 of record OY970795.1, on the reverse strand, counting down.
TCGTATGTTGTCGATTGGTACGATGCTTACATTCGACATTATATTTACATGGCATAATATGAAAACGTGACCAATTTTGCGTAATATAAACCTTCAAATGGAGAATTTGGAAGCTGTAATTTGCACCAAAGAATAGTGAAAACATATTATTAAAACACTTTCGTCTATGATAAAAATGTCGAAGAATGGCGAAGTGTCATCAAATCAAGGTAATAGCAGGCAAATATATACGTTGAAATGCACGCATTTTACTGTTGTAAGTGATAATATTGCTACAAATTAATTTATTAACATGCTATTATCTTTTAGGCCCAAGTAGACCGACAATGCCGAAGCCTGAATTGAATTTATTTGGTATGGAGAAGCGCAAAGGTTTAAACCTTCAGATAGCCGGAGGTCCATCAGGTGATGGGGCAGCATTTATGCCATTTCCTGTGAATCCTCCTCCAGTGCAGAGACCCCGAGTCCCGTCACGTACTATAAGAGATGTATTGCCAGAAAATGCAAGGTAAATATGTTTATTGATTGTCAAATATCTAATAATGTTTTTAAATTATTTTTTGTGTATTTGCGTCTATTGTATGACACAAGTCTGTAAACAAAAGTCTTATCTTATTTTATGGTTTTATGCTGATGTTTTAAATTTTAATTATTCAATATACCTACAATACTCTCAATATTTCAGAGACAGATGTAGAATATATCCGTCCATGCAATCATCAGGGAAATTGCAATTTTCTGCAACAGAAGTGTATGACTTTACATCTGATGACCTGCAGGATCTTGGTGAAATAGGGAGAGGTGCATTTGGAGCTGTAAACAAAATGGTCCATAGAAAGTAAGTAAAATTTATTAAATTAAATAGAAAACATTATCAGTTTATTATTAATAAAATTAACCTTTCTGAAATGTCATGAAGCCCTTCTACATTTTGTAGTTAAAAATACCTAAGAAAATACCAGAGCACTTGTGGTATTGCCTTATCTAATTATCAATTTAATCAATGCAGACTTTCAACCATAACATAATAATTTTGTTTTATTACAATATTAAGCATCACTGATTCCATGTGATTCATTCAAAAGAATGTCAAGACATGGATTTCAAATAATTCAAAACATAGAAATGTAAATATACTTTTTATTTACTGTTTGTAGGAAATAATGTGGTAAATAAATCAATAATGAAATAGCAAGTAACTTATTTGTGCCCAAGACAGTCTCATGCGGTTGTTAAATTATACTTATAGTATGCAGATTCTATACAGTTTTTCTGGTTCATAAATATTGCAGAACAAACCGTGTCATGGCTGTGAAGCGTATCCGGTCCACTGTTGATGAGAAAGAACAAAAACAACTGTTGATGGACCTGGAGGTTGTCATGAAGAGCAATGACTGTGTTTATATTGTGCAGTTCTATGGAGCACTCTTTAAAGAGGTAATTTTTTAATTTGTCTATTGAACTGGGGATAATGGATATTATTTCATGCCAAAAATTGATTTAATTGTTGTTTTTGACACATTTCAGGGTGACTGCTGGATTTGTATGGAGCTAATGGATACTTCATTAGACAAATATTATAAGTTTATATGTGAACGGATGCAAACTCGAATACCTGAAACCATTTTAGCTAAAATAACTCTTGCAACAGTTAAAGCTTTAAATTATTTAAAAGAAAAATTAAAAATAATACACAGGTGAGGTTTGAGATTTCATTGTTCAATTACCTATTTATATCTGATAACATGGATTTAACCAAATTATATTTAATTTCAGAGATGTGAAGCCATCAAATATTTTATTGGACCGAAGAGGAAACATAAAACTATGTGATTTTGGTATATCTGGGAAACTAGTGGACTCAATAGCGCGCACGCGCGATGCTGGATGCAGACCATACATGGCAGTAAGTTCTCTATGACTAATCTGTTTCATTTTGACAGTTCAACAACATTAATTCCGTTATTTATGTTGTTGAGCAGATTTTTTTTGAACTTATTAAGGATTAGCAATCTGTTTCTAAACAATTCAGATTCTGAATGTGAATTATTACGCAAGTAGGGTACTGATATGTTCTATGTTATCATAATCATGCGTCATGTATCGTGTGGTATCAAAACGTGTCTAGCCTTACGTATAGTCAGCGTCACTATGTGGGGACACCTCAAGTTATAATTTTGTTTACAGCCAGACCCGGAACAACTAATTGTAGGTCATACAAATTTATTTATTTATTTATATACTATAAATATTTGTTCCGTGCGGAAATCGAACCCGCGACACGCAGCGCAGCAGTCAATCGCTTAACCACTGAGCCAACCATGTCGTCTGCATTAATCATCTGATATATTAAACTGCTATAACATTGAATTTGTTACGCTTACGACTATCCTAAAGGATAATTTCTAAAAGAGCACTGCTTGACGTGGATTCGAACCAACGTGTCGCCCAATACCAACCACCAATACCAAGTTTTGACCAACTAGCCAAAACGTATTACGATGTATATAGGGTGGAATTTTTTAACCTCACTTGCACGGAAAGTACTCTAAATACTGGAGATAGTAAAATTGACTCAAAGGAAACATTCCTTTATTTTTGAAAAGAAACAAATCGGCATTCAGATTTTCGAAAATTCGCTTGCCACTCAGGAATCGAACAGGCTAATATTTGTCAAAATAAAACCTTATGCTTAAATGGCATCGATTGATAGGGTCAATCATAAGGATCAAATCTCTCTAACAAACATGATAAATTAAATGTATCATAACCTGAATTTGAACTTGCGTCATTTTCACTAAACAAAATCTCAGTGCCATCTTAGTGCTGTCAAACTAAAATATATAATTTTTGTGACAAGGGAATCGGCACCATTGGTGCCGATTCTCTTGTCACAAATGCCTAAACTAGACTAAAAATCACCAACATTTAGTTTATTCCTGACAAATTTCCCATTCTGAAATAGTCTAGTGACACAACAACTATATTTTAGTTTGTCAGCACTAAGATAGCACTGAGATATAAATGTTTTGAAAATGACAATTTTGCTATTCTGACCATTTTTAATCGCGACAAAAGATGGTGTGCAGTATTATTAGTTGTCATGAACTAAAATTCACACGAACACCTCGACTTCAGGTGCAAAAACTGTACTGTATATTTTTTTCTTTTCTTTTGCTTATATCTCGAAAATGGTATGTCCTATCTCAAAAATAATGAAAATTTCGACCCCCTATATAAAAGCTGTTGTGAAGAATGTTAAAACCCCTAATACTCAACACGTACCTAGGTAATAATTTTTCATATTTTCCATACAAAAAGTGTAAAATTCCATATTATAAAAACTTTTTCACAAAAAATAAAACCGACTTCCAAAAAAAACACTACAAAGTGAAAAATAACTTTGATTTCGGAAGTCGGTGTCTTTGGGGTTTTATTATCGTTTTTTTGCCACCGACTTCCGAAATAAAAGTTATTTTTCACTTTGTAGTGTTTTTTTTGGAAAGCGGTTTTATTTTTTGTGAAAAAGTTTTTATTTTTCACTTTTTAGTTGTGGTACCTACACAAAACCCCCACAAAAATTTGAATACCCATTACCTGCTATGTAAATTACAGTGACAGGAACTATTAGAATATCGTCCACATATACTAGATGGGAAAAATACGTATTATTGAAGGTAATTCAAAAACCCCTCATCAGATCTTGACCAAATTTATATGGGACCACTTCTGGAGTATGCCCTACCAAACAAAAAAAGAATCATCAAAATCAATTCATAATTGGCGGAGTAATCGCGTAACAAACATACAAAAAAAAAAAAAAAACATACAACCGAATTGATAACCTCCTCCTTTTTGAAGTCGGTTGAAAAGTCGGCTAACCCAACAGCGCGCCTAAAGCTCTAAAAAAAATCACTGGGTAGGGCAAACAAGGATGTACCACGTGGAGTCGCGATTGTCAAATTCGATTTTAGTTGTGTCAAAATAATTATTAAAAGAGATTTTTTATTGCAGAATAGCTTTAAGATTCTCATAGCCAAAAGTAAGGAATTTTAGTGATAGTTTAGTTAGTTTAGTTCGGTGTACAAGAGTCGGCACCAATATTAGCCAATTTTTATCATAGTACAATAGTTATTTACTTCCATTCAAATTTAGTGTATAATAATAATAGACGTAACTGCAATTTTTACTACTTACTACAATAATATTTTGAAAAAAATCACACCTGTTTCGTTAGTTTTTTTTTGTTATTTTTGGTAGTAACGTATAAGCGAAAAACTTACGTAACAAAAACGGTATTATAAAGCTATGTTTACATTCAACAGCACAATAAAATGCTCTAACTTCAGCAGAAAAGATGAAACGTTATCTAAACATAAATTGGAAATAATTTTCTACTTTTCTTAGTATTTCTTTGCGATGATTTTATTAAATGTATCATGAAGTTTAAGAAACATATAATTTTAGCCACAGAATTTGCGACTTTTAGTTTTTTTTACAAGGAGTAACAAGATAAGAATGTTTTAGCCTACCTTCATTTAGATTTTTTATAAATTTTTGGCGTTTTTTTTGGCAAAAAAAAAGAGACCCGTACACGCATAGCCAGACACTAACTATATTTTGTTAACCTAGGAAACACATCCAGTACAAGTCTGTATTTGTCACTCCGATTGCGGAAACTTACGAGTACATCTTCTGCTGTTAGGAAAAAGCCAAAAGCAAATATGGCTTGAATTTTTGAAATTAAAATTATTTTATTTTGTTTAAATGCTAATTAATAATTTCCGAGAGTTACCTACATACTATCGAACGCAATGAAATACCTACGCCCGAACATTTCGATAACGCCGGGTGGAGGATAGGTAACTAGGTAGATACGTACAATTCCTAGTACTTTTTTTTTTCTGGCATCCTTTATCTATACTGACCTACCCCTAAGCTATGGCACGCAATTACTTTAACACCCTGTATTTTAGTAGTATACCTAACTTTACCATAAAATTATTTTCCAGACTTCAACATAAAAATGACTAGGTGATATTTTATCTAAAAACATAAGTACTTTTTTTTTGCACTCCTACAGACTGTCAATAAGCATGTTACAGACTCCAAAATTTCAGCCAAATTGGTCGAACGGTTTTTCCTAACGTTTTGGTCGAGGTCGTTCCATTGTTGTTGTTTGTTGTTATTTATTCAATAATCGTCAAGTGAGTCAGTCGCGTCGCACCTAAAGGGGAATCCAAAGTTATGGTAAGATATTGTGCCATCGCAACAATCATGTTCATTTACGCGGCTGACATAAATATATTACCCCCACTTCCATGCACTTGACAATTTTTTTGGGTTAAGATGACTCCAAAAACCGTAATAAGGTTTTGGCGCGTTATGAAATTATTTTTTTATACGTTTTCTTTTTAAAACTTTGTCCACTACTGGAGCAGTTGACGCTCTATCTCGTAAAAACAGGAAAAACTATTTTTCACCACTCCCGCACGAAAGAAGTGTCTTTCCTCTACGAAAACAGTGAGGAAAGTTGGTTTTTCCTCACTGCTTGAACAGTGAGGAAAGTTGGTTTTTCCTCACTGTTTGAACAGTGAGGAAAGTAATGATCCCGTTCAGAAACTAACTTTGCCTGATTTTTTATGTTAAGTTTTACAGATATTTTAAAAAATAAAGAATTATTTTGATTTGCTTTGTGTCTATTTAATTTATTTACCTATGATGACTGAATACTTTCTTGCTGGTCGTGGTGAAAAGTTTTGTATGCAACATGTGAGCAAGTTCATTTGCTATTCGTTTTGTTGAGTCTTTCGCTTACTCAGGATTGAAATTTATAATCACTCGCTGCGCTCGTGATTCTATTTTTCAATCCTTCGTTCGCTCAAGACTCAAAATCAAAACTCATAGGAAAAACGAACTTTCCTCACATGTTGGATAAATAACTATTTGTTATTGTTTTCAGCTGGTATGAAAATTACTTGTTCAAACTAACGCCACCAACCCGTACTGATAGGCCGTATCTGGAAGTAGCAAATCGGTTCACTCTCCACTCTTTCAATCAATCTTCGTGCAATGCACGCTAGTAATTATAATAAAACATTTGCCTGCCTTGCATACAGCCGGAGCGCATAGATCCTGGACGAGCTCGTGGCTACGACGTGCGGTCGGACGTGTGGTCGCTCGGCATCACGCTCATGGAGGTCGCCACCGGCGCCTTCCCCTACCCGCGCTGGGGCTCGGTGTTCGAGCAGTTGCAGCAGGTCGTACAGGGTGACCCGCCGCGCCTCACTAATACCAACAATGCATTCTCCAATAACTTTGTAAACTTCGTCAATACTTGGTAAGCCATTCATGTTTTATGTGAACTGCTTAGTATGTAGTACCACTTGTAAACCTTACAATAATATTATCTTTTATTTACAGCCTCATTAAAGAAGAAAATCAACGACCTAAATATAACAGGTTATTGGAACACCCATTTATCAAAGGTATTGACCAGAATCGGGCTGAAGTTGCTGAACATGTTTGTGAAATTTTAGAAGCCATGGAGCGCAATGGCGTCAGTCCTTTCACAACAGATCAGCCTGCACAAGCTTGGGTCGATTAAATATGTAAAATGATTGTGTGGGATATTTGCTTAATATAAAATTAATAACACCAATACACACTTGCAATATTTTACCATAATTTTAATAAATTCAAATTCTGCTCAAGGAATATATCAAATTGTTTGTTAAGAAGATACTAAATTGATGCAACCTCAGACATTAGTTATGGTTTTGTCAGCAGTACCTAACAAGCAAGTGTTCAAAAATATCTTTACATGACTAGCAATGTTGCTAAGTTTTACTGACGAAATTTGTACAAGCTATAAGATTGTTATTTCACTATAATATAGTATCTTTTTAACAATAAGCTTTGAAATTTTAGCAAAGTATTAGTCACTTTCAGGTAAACTTGCGCTGCAACTTTGTTGTTTTTTTAATTCTTGTTTAAACACTTGACACTCAATTGAACTCGATATTCAAGCTTCTTGCAGTGCAAGAAGGTTGAATATCAAGTTCAGGGACCGTATTATGAATGAATGCCATCATTATTCCACTGCGAAAAAGGATGGTGCTATCGGCCTTGTATAGCTCCGTTCCTTTAACACAATTCATACTGAAAAAATGGTGGCATTACTACGTCAATATACGGCCCTGGAGTCAAGATTGAATGTGACTAATATGATAGGCACCAAAACAGTTACTGTGTAGTACGTTAGGGCAACTAGGAAAATTGTTAATTGCCAGTGATTTGTCATAAATAAATGTGATTGTGTTTTTAGAAGTGTAACATAACTATGATATATTAACTTTGCAAAATTTATATAATATCTAAAAAAATTATATGTTACGGCCATGAATGCAGGATCTGTGGAATATCTTGAGATGTCTAAATGTGGGGCAACAACGATGTTTCTGTTATTAAACCAAGAATGGCTTTAGAAGCGCCAATTACTTAAGGCACTAGTATCGGCAACAGCAGTGCTATTCTGTAAAAATCTCACAGTGATAACTTAGGTGAAGTGACCTTTCAATAGTGTCCATCCCTAGCATCAGTGGAATAACAGTTCACTTCACCAAGTTTTCACGATGAGATTTTTATAGAATAGCACTGCTGAAGTCTCAAGACATAGTCCTACTGGTTTTAACATTTATGGTGGTACATTTTTTTTATTTCAACTAGATCACAGATTGTACAAAAGGCGCACTCCGCATTTTAGTTATGAAGCTACAAGTACGCGGCGGGCCCGTCTTGTCGGGCCAATTCAGTGACCGTAATGTAGTCAGAAGATATAAGTTACGCGATAGAAAGAGAGGCAACTTCTATGTGAATATAACTGAAGGTAATTCTGTGCGACCTGAATTGCACTTTATTGTGTCGTAGCAAGAGACGCTTTTCATTTAAATGATTTTGCGGAGTGAACCATCTGTATTAATATGTGACTAAACATTCTATAATGTAAGTAGGTACACACTCTCACTTAAATTGCATTTAAGTATAATTATATAACACATGGACACATCACATAAGACAGCCGACATATTTTTAATGTGTGATAACTTTTTTTGCAATAATGGATTTATATGCAGGAGCGATTAATTTTGCAAGCAGTAAGTGTAGAGTTATATAAGCCAGACTAAAAGATTAAAAAACAATGCATGATGTTGGTGGTGACAATAATTTCTCAAAATAATTTTACAGTTAATCTAGATTTTAACGCAATGCTGATGATATGTAGATCTAAAGCTTGCTCTAAATTCATGATAGTAAGTGTGTTATATTTTATAAAACAAGTTCGTTATTATAATTTACCAGCTTTTGTCCACGTGAATGTCGGAAAATATCCCACGGGAACGTACTAACGAGATTACAAACCTAGGTAATATCCGAGGAAAAGGTCATTGACTCCTACCGCTGCGCCCGCGTTACCGTCAAGCATAATTATTTTAGTACGCGTAATTTTGAAACTGTGATATCTTTTAAACTTTACATTTAAATGATGTGATGTGCAGGCAAATTTTATTGCAAATGAAATGCGCAATTTAATATAACACCGGTCAGAATAGCTTCCGAAATAACAATGAAATTCTTATCAAATTCTGAAAGATAAAATTGGTTATTTTGTGGGTCATCCTTAGAGGATAGACATATTATGCCATCGAGGACTTTTTTGTTGAACTTTTTAAGAATCTTGTAGAACATATTTTTTTATGTCTCACGGTTTACACGGCGCACGCCATAGAGTCGTAGAGCCTTAAAGCTTCCAGTCGACATTTTTTTTTTTCGACATGTTCAACAATAGTCGACATATTTCAGCCAATTTACACAAACCTTTAATGAATTATACACCAAAACCTTCCTCATGAATCACTCAGTACATTGGTGAAAACCGTTTGAAAATCCGTTCGGTAGTTTTTTGAGTTTATCGCGTTCAGACAGACAGACAGACGCGGCGGGGGACTATGTTTTATAATATGTAAGGATATCTATTTATTGCCACTAACACTGCTGCTTCTGCATTTAGGAGTTTTATTTAATTTAATGAAACGACATTGAGTTTCGAATGTAAAGTCACATGTAAAAGTATGTATACCGCTCATGATATGAAAACTGGTAAAAAAATAATGTTCATATTAATTATAAAATATTATACTCTTTAATAGTTTTGTTTAAGTTTCAATCATGACGTGTTAACTCTTGTAATCAATTTTATTTTACAATTTATGTCTTCATATTGCTATGATTTTATCAACAACTTCTTGCGAATTCAAATTTGAATTTTAAAACGTGTATACCTCTCTTTGCACGTGATTATACAAGGACCTATATAATATTGAAATCCTTGCAATGGGAAAGTTAAGACCGTGTATTCTGAAAGTGGGCAACGTCGCAAATAGATGTCAAATGTTTCGCTGTTTTGATTAATTTGGCAATATTACTGTATGGAAATAAGAAATGTGACTAACTAGCGAACTAGAATATTAATAATAAATTGCAATTATACGGTTGATGTTGTAACCTTTTTAGGTGTAAAAAAGGCATTTGGTAAGTTTCCAAATACTTTTTCTACACTTAAAACTAAATATTCGGTGTTACGATATTAATTATTGCATTTCAATATTTTTAGTTCGCTAGATATTGCCAAATTAATCAAAACAGGTAAATATTTGACAGCTATTTCCGACGTTGCTAACTTTTAGGATAAACGCTCATAGGGTGAGGTTAGTTGGAAAATAAGACGCCCTTCGGAGTAAAGACGAGATCCTTTTTAGCTTTTACCTTGTTAATGTCGCAGGCGTTATGACTAGTATTTTCGAAGGGCGAAAATATATTTACCTTTCATTATCGGGAATAGTTGTTGTTAAGCACTTCCTTGGTCTTATTTAAAATTTTACTAAAGCAATGGATATGCTAGGCATATATTTACAAAAGCAATGGATAAGTTATAGCATACCACCCATAGCTTTAGTAAAATTTTAATTTTAATTATGGCATTGGTGTAGATAAATAATTTTAATTGTATTGTCTATATGATCTATTCATTATTTTTAGTAAACAAACAACCAATTTTCTTTGTAGCAAAACTATGGAATGTTTAACATCTCGCGTTTTCTTAAATTACTCGTGGCTAAGTAATAACAGCCGCACGGTTCGATCCATCAGGTTAAGCTACGCTTGCTGGGGTTGGTATGTGGATGGGTCACCATCATACCGAGACTCCTCCGTGCCTCGCAAAGCACATTAAGCCGTTGGTTCCAGCTGTCATTCGTGAATCTTTGACAGTCGTTACGGGTCGTCAGAAGCCCGAAAGTCTGACAACCAGTCTTACCAAGGGGTATCGTATTACCCAGTTACTGGGTTGTGGAGGTCAGATAGGCAGTCGCTCCATGTCAAATACGGTATTCAGCTGCATCCGGTTAGACTGGAAGCCGACCCCAACATAGTTGGGACAAGGCTAGGCAGATTGATTGATTTTCGTGAATTACTAGTATTTTTTACTAATATTATTCTAATTTTGCAACATTTACAAAAATAAATTATAAGATCACGTCATTTCTTGTTGCGAGGACTGTAACATAATGTACCGCCGACCGCACGTCAGGTCTTTAACTGAGCTGCTACGAGGTCAGCTTGTAATGGTCTCTGGTCGTCTCACTGACGTGCGGTTGACTACATTTCTTCCAGCACGCTTCCTTTAGCTGGCTGAGTAAGACGTTTGCGTTAGGAAATGGATCATTTACATATACCTAGGTGATTTTATAAATTTGTATATATATACCAACTAAATAATTATTATGAATTTTATCATTGTATGTAATTGTTAACCATAGTTGGGTACATATTGCCTACAGGTGTGATAACATTTGATTGATCATAAGTTGTTGCTTCTCTAGCTTAAAAATAATTTATGAGAAAAAGGAAGAGCATGTGGTTTGCTTCACAATGGAGTTGAAATCATAATTTGAAATACGGCAACTTTGACTGCCAACAATCAATGGCATAGTGTTATTTTATTTTAGATTAATTTATGTTAAGCTATCAAAGTCTACACTTAAGTAATTTAAAAATACTGCTAAAGTATTTAATCACTATCTTAGATACACATGGATGAGAAATGATTGAAAAATTGAAGAAAAAAAGTCACTTGCAATTGTTTTAACAGTGTATTTAATCTAAATTCACCTATTTATAAGATTTGGTTCTCAATACTACTGTATGTTTAAGAAGTAGATTGGTAACATTATGAATCTGTTGTTTTTTTTCCCCAACCTTACTATATCATTATTTTAAGTTATCGCAATCATTCTAACACTTCGCCCATTCTTTGTGGATTTAAAACATTACCAAACTTTACAAACAATTTGTACTTTGTTCCATCTGCCAGTAATGGTGTTAGATATATAGCATCTGTGGCTTTTGGGGCCATATCAAGTAATGGAAACCAATCTTCCACTTTTACTATTCTATCTTTTCTATTCCCCCAGAAATCTACTGAAGATATCTTTACTTTCTTATCATCTACTCTTATGTATAAATATCCAATAATGTTCCGAAACGGTAAACTAGCCAGTGATAGAACTGCCGTGCCAGTGATACCTGTAACAGATGGAAACAATGTTAAATAAATGGAACACCTTAAAAACATACATATATGTGGCTTCCAACTCAAATAATAATGTTGGATTTTAAAATGATGTGTAGTAGTCAAACATTTTTTTTGTAATGTCAAAGGAAATGCCTGTCTATGAAATAAAAAGGAAGGTATATAATTATAATAGAGGGGTGAAACAACTCAGCCTATCGCAGTCCACTGCTGGACATATGACTCTCCCAGGCCACTCCACAACACCCTGTCCTCCACCTTCCGCATCCAGTATGTCCCAGCCACTACACATAACATAACATCACGCCTTGTTTGCCCGGAGGGTTTCGCCAGTTATGTTCTAAGTCCCATGTAATAGGGGGCAAGCCTATTGCCATCAACTGGCCACAAATCCAGACTCCGGGCTGCTACTGAGAAATTCCAGATAGAAAAACGCAATAACACTTTGCCCAACCTGCAAATCGAACCCAGGACCTCATGCTCAGCAGTAGCACTTGCAACCACTAGACCAATGAGGCAGTCTATAAATGGGCTTCCTTACATAAAGAAATGATAATAAGCTAAAACCATCAATATTTTTTTGTATTTCTATACATTAACTGGAAGCTTGCTGCTATTCATTAAATAATAATAATAAAATACTTTAATAGTTAAATATAAAAATAAATTAATAATGTTGTAGCAATTGTTAATAGCTGATCGATATATTATAGAACCTGTTAGTTATTTATATGATTCAGCTCAGCCTATCACACAATCTACAGGTGATTCTGCAATTGGGTGGGAAATTATCAAATAACTTCTCCCGCTCTGTGCGGAGTGGGAGGGTGTGTCAGACTTTTACTGACTAAAATCCACTTGTGTTCCTTCAGTTGCCTATACGTTGCCAGAGGCCACGGTATCCCTTTTGGACTTTCCTGCAACATCATTAGCGCGCCTCAAAGATATGTCAGCGCGGTAGATCCAGGCCTGGTCCTTATCGGACAGCGAGCTACCCATTGCTCACCGTCCGCAAGCCCGCGCCTAAGGTGGCCGGGAATCGGCCTACGATTCCCGACCAGAGACCCAGGGCGTCTCCTGCGGCACAGGCTTCTCCCTCATACTAAGAAATTACTTTCGGAATACCTGATAACACTGCTCATTCTCGGAAATCAACTCTAAGATTAAACAAGTGGCTCACCTATGTACGCTGCTGTAAAAAAAGCACCTTGTGGTAGGACATTTAATATTTCCATTAGAGCACAACCAGGCACGGCTAATGATGTTCCTGTCAAGTGGTACACTTTAAGTCTATTAAATGTTGCAATATATTTAACGAACGGAAATTTAAATACAGTTTCATAAATGCTGGAACATGGTTCAGATTTGGATTGTATTACATTTTCCTTTGCAGTAGAACAACATCTTCCATGATTGATATTATACTTTTTGCTGCCTAATATCAACCTCAACATTTCTATTTATTGACTGCTTCAATTAATGGGTCGCTAACTAACTTGAATTAACTTGATAAATTGCTATTGGTTATTTTGGGAAAGAAAATCATGTTTCATGTTCTGACAATTCTGACATGTGTTTAGAGTTTGATTTATTTTGATCATTGACATGATTTTTATGTCAATTGTCAATGGATTTGATTGAATTTGACATATTTACTATCACATTTTGACATTGAATGCACAGATACGTAATTAAAAAAGTGGCTGGAACAGACTGAAATACTGAATGCGAAGGCGGAGGACAGGGTGTTGTGGTGCAGCCTCAGTAGCCTATAGTGATGGATTAATTAGCATTCGCATTCATTGTTAGCATGCGATTGCTCATTTAGCATATAGCAAATAAAATGTAGTTGCGAAATTCTGTGAAATGCTAAATGAATTAATCGCTTCGTATTTTTTGATACTCTCATACGTCAGAGCGTCGACGCACGCAGCGGTAGCGTGCGCTCTCCGTCGCACCCACGGGAAGTCGGGAATACTAAATCTATCGGTTTCACTTGACCGTTTCTCGTGAATTCGCAAGTGAAATTTATTAGCAGGTTCTGCGAATTTAAGAATGGGTTATGCAATTGTTATCTTAATAACTTTGATTTGCGCGTACTTAGGGTTGTATATTGAATGAATGCTTGTGATTGTATTATTATATTTAAATTATTAGCATTAGCAGATTTAGCAGGGCGGTGCGAAGATTGCTGTTTAGCAATTATTACCTTATTGTCTTTGATTTGTTCGTACTTAAGGTCGTGTATTGATTGAATTAATTCGTGATTATTTAATAATATTTGGTGTGACACGCGCTTGGCGCGCGTCGTTTTGTGCCAAAGTTCAGTACGTTTTGGCAAGTGATAGTGAGAGTTTAGTTTACGTATTCGTTAATTTAGTTATACAGTAATTAAATTCTTTCGTCTTGTGCTTATTATTGTACTTAAATAGATAATAGTGTGAACTTAATATCTACCTATAAACAATAGGAGGTAATAGTAGAAGTATTAACAAAATTCGCATACTTCATTAATATCAATTATCGTTATATTAGCAAATAGCATAGCAATAGCAACTAGCATGCTACGACTCAAGAATTCACATGCTAATGAAATTATTGCGAAATCGCAATAATTGACATTACTAGTAGCCTAGGAAAGGCCTATGTCCATCAGACAGATGTTTTTTTTTTTTTTTTAAATTATTTAGTCATAAGGACACAGGATTACATATTTTAGACAGCAACCAAAAACCAATAAGGTACTTGTGCTATCATGAGTATCTCAATATCTAATGAAGCATTTTATGTACGTGTAGCGTTAATTCCTAGAAACTATCCTTGTGTGTTGTATCTTACTGTGCGTTTGCACTGGCGAAACATTCGCATTCAAAACAACATTTCAAAACATGTTGTAATCTGTAGTATCTGTCAAAGTTCCATACAATATTTGACAGGAACTAGAGATTTCAACATGTTTTGTTGTGATATTTCGCCCGTGCAAACGAATAAGATTCAAAGAGCTGTTTAAAATACTCCTGTTTCATACGGCTATTCAATTCAATTCAATTCAATTCAATTTATTGCAGATAATAAAAATCCATAGTATTTACATTAAAAAAAAAAAACTATAGAAACACAAAGATAAATAAATTTAAAAATACAATAATTTAAAAAATATTATAAAAATTAATCGTGAATGTCAAAACGTGACGAAACGCTATGATACGTACAGACGTAGCAACTATAGTCGCTGGCGTTTTCAAAATCTCACGTCCACCATAAATGGTCCATCCACACCACAGAGTACTTTTACCATGATATGGGCATCCACACGAAGATTTTGACAGCAGATTTGTCGGTAGCGATTTCAAAATCTATGTGTATCTATGCGTTCACTGTTTCTGGACGTGAGATTTTGGAGTCGCTGCGTGTGTACTTACTTGGAAAGTTACAGCAACTACTAACAATGTATTCGTAAAGGCTTGTGCAGACTAGCGCGACGCGACACAGGCTATTGTTATACCGTGAAGTTTTCATAAAAAGTGCAAGTCGCGTCGCGCTGGTCTGTACGAGCCTTAATTCGTGTATGTCAATGATGTCATAATCTAATCGTATTGTCAAAGTCTATCAAATGTCAAAGTAGAACGTCCGAGCGTGGTTATGTTTTCGTAATTTTAGATCAGAAAAATAACTCATATTGCCGTTTACCAGGTCTGGTATTTAATTATAAGAACATAAAGATTCACATAAGGTTACACCTGTAGTATTAAACTTAAGTATTCGTAGAATACAATCGATAGGTTAAGTACTGCAGTCTCGGAATACTATACGATAAAATGACCAGTTTATTGAAAGAAATGTAAGTATCAGTAATATTAGGAATATATTACTATAAATTGTTTTAAAAGTAGTCGGGATGATTGAGTAGGTCCCGACTAGATTTTACGAGTCACATGTTTGTATTTGATAGGTACAATGGTGAAGAATAGAACTACAATACTTACAGTGTTTATACACGTGAATTAAAAAATAAAAAATAATACACACTGTGTACTGCGCACTTATTGGCAGTGCGGTCAGGGCCACGACAAATGTTGATAAAGATTATTGTCATAGTAGTTACCAAATTTTTGTTTTGAATATAATTATAATATTAATAATACATTATTTTCTCAATACATTAAATTATTCATTATCATCACAATATAATTAAAACAGATTAACATTAGTTCAAAACTCATTTACACAATAAAATAGTTTTTATTGTACCCATACAAGTCTTCAAATTATGTGTACATCTGCATTTAAGCATTCATTCGTAAATCTATTCTGAAACTGATTTTGTATATGAATTATTGACCTACTTTTGCTGTTGCACAAATTTTAAATTTCAACAATTTTAAATGTCTACTGAAAAAATATTGTACTTAAACTAATTAATTATGAAGTAAAGAACTTAAAAGATAAAATAAATCCAAAATTGTTTAGTTTTTTTTTCTCTATTATCATTTATTATCCAATAAAATAATGTTAAATTTATTTCCTCAGTTTTTGTTTAGGATATTTAAAAAATATTTTCTTTTATTTTAATACTACTTTGCATTTATTTCAGATATGATAAAACTGCAGAATATACTGCCTTTTACACTGGCGGGGATGTCCAGTGGACAACAGATGGAGTACATCTCTTGTGCCACTGTGAAGATGTAATAAAAGTGGTTGATGTGAACACATTCTCTACAAGTTACATTATTGGACAGACTGATGAAGATGCAGAACCAGATCAAATTTATACTTTTAAAATGTCACATAATAATAAAATGGTGGTTACTGCACACAAAAGTGGATTGATGAAATTGTGGGACCAAGAAACTGGCACACAACAGAAGATTTGGAGATCTGGCCATAAAGGACCTGTTGCCAAATTAGCATTTGAATACACAGATGAAAATATAGCCTCAGGAGGGTCTGATGGCAACATTCGGTTATGGGATTTAGCACACAACACATGTACAAGTAGTCTAAGAGGTGCAATGGGTGTATTCTCTGTTTTGAAGTATCATCCAGATTCCAATAAACAGTTGATATTTGGAGCAGCTGATGACACAAAAATAAGATCATGGAACTCCAAAACTGGCAAAGAACATTTAATCTATTCAGGACATTTCAGCAAAATCACTTCACTGCAATTTACTCCTGATGGTGAATATATGGTCAGTTCCGGAAGGGACCGTGTGTTAATCTTGTGGAGCTTAAATGAGAGTAAGGCCCTTCGTGTAGTTCCTGTATATGAAAGCATAGAATCCACAATTTTATTACCAGCAACATTTAGAATACCAAATTTTAAGAAGAAACTAGAAACAGAAGGAATATATGTTGCTTGTGCTGGTGAGAAAGGTGTTGTCAAAGTGTGGAATGTATTGATGAGCAGGCTCATGTATGAGCAGGATAACAGTCTTGTGTCGCCAGCATCTGAGGAGGGTGGCTTAGCTGTAACACATTTGATTTTTAATGAATTAAGGAATGTTTTATCTGTTGTCACAGCGGACCACAACATTATCATACATGATCTTGAAACTTTTGATTGTAAGAAGCAGTTAATTGGTTTTACAGATGAAGTTCTAGATATTATATTTGTGGGAAAAGAAGAAAAGCACTTGGTGGTAGCTACAAATAGCCCAGATTTAAAATACTATGAAATTGATAGTATGAATTGCCAGATCATTAAGGGACATACTGATATAGTTCTAGCTTTAGCTTGCTTTCCAACAAAACCAGACCTCTTTGTATCTTCAGGCAAAGATAACTCTGTTAGAATTTGGCTACAAAACCCTGATAATACAATATCCTGTGTTGGGGTTGGAGCTAGACACACAGCATCTGTTGGGTCAGTGTTTACTTCTCAGACATCAAATGATTTCTTTGCTTCGGTAAGTCAAGACAGCTGCTTAAAAGTCTGGAGTGTTCCTAAGGAGCTCACAATAACTGATCAAAAGGTCAAATCTACTTACACTGAATTAGCCCACCAGATGGATATAAACTGTGTATCTGTTTCACCTAATGACAAAATGATTGCTACTGGCTCTCAGGATAAAACTGCCAAACTATGGTCAGAGGAGTTGACATTATTAGGCATACTAAAAGGACACAGAAGAGGTGTGTGGTGTGTGAGATTTTCACCTGTGGATCAAGTTGTATTGACATCTTCAGCAGACAGTACAATAAAGTTATGGTCTATAGCTGACTTAAGCTGTTTAAAGACCTTTGAAGGCCATGAGAGCTCAGTTCTGAAAATTGAATTTGTGAGCAGAGGCCAACAAATACTATCAAGTGGAGCAGATGGACTTCTCAAATTATGGAATATCAAAACATCTGAGAGCAAAATGTCTTTAGACAATCATGAAGGCAAAGTGTGGTCTTTAGTTGTCAATAAGAACGAATCTGTCGTAATTACTGGTGGTTCAGATTCAAAGTTAGTAAAACTGAAAGATGTTACAACAGAAAGAAGGGAACAGTTAGCTAAAGAAAGAGAAGAAATGATTTTACAAGAACAAGAACTGATGAATTTGTTACACGATAAGCAGTTGATTAAAGCTCTGAAACTGGCGTTGCGCATGCAAAGACCAATGCATGTTTTAAAAATAGTTAATGAGGTTCTGGCTGGTGGCAATGACAAACTTTATGAAACACTCAAAGAAATCAACCATACTCAAAAAGAGACTCTGTTGAAGTTTGCTGCAGAGTGGAATACAAACAACAAGAACTGTCATGCAGCACAACTCGTATTTAACATATTAGCGCCGGAAATTATTGCTGGGAACTTAAAAGTACCTGCTTTAGCAAGTTTTATTGAAGGTGCATTGCCTTATACAGAAAGACATTTTGAAAGACTAACTAATCTTTTACAGGATCTTAACTTTATATCATACACTGTAAATTGCATGCAACCTCATGCTGTTAACAATGTTTAAATGAGTAATAAAGGTTCTACGCTCCAAATTATAACATTTGTTTAAAAAAAAAAAAAAATTGCCTTGTGTGTACATGCATGTACACCGTTGACCATATTTATCTGGTTTAGACTATATCATACACTGTAAATTGCATGCAACCTCATGCTGTTAACAATGTTTAAATGAGTAATAAAGGTTCTACGCTCCAAATTCTAACATTTGTTTAAAAAAAAAAAAAATTGCCTTGTGTGTACATGCATGTACACCGTTGACCATATTTATCTGGTTTAGACTATAACCTATGACGCATGTAAATATTTCTTCTCAAACAAAACTTGCGAAATGTTAATTTGCTTGTTCTATATGTAAAAGCTCAGATATTAGAGCGCGTCAGCGCCCGCGCAACCTTTTTTCCGCGGAGAGCAAGTTCAACCTGCGTGCACGCAGTAGTAGTGAATCGATCACGCGAAGCGGACCGCTCGCGGATTCGCGCTTCTATTTTCCGCGAGTCACAAATGTTTAGTTGTTAAATCATGGATATAAAAATCTCAATTATTTATACCTTTCTCTTAATAATCTGCAATCGTGCACAAGGACAGAAATCGCAAGTGTAAGTTTTTACTTTATATATTTTTGTCTATTTCTTTTTTTTTACTTTAAAATGAAAACGCATTACTTAAATATATTTAAATTAACTTAGTCACCGGGATAAGCAGGTACGTCATGAAGTGATTCAGTTCAGGGATTTAATAAAATTTGTATTTGACTTGCTATGGACTAATGTTATAATTTATAATATTTGTTTACAAGTTAACAGTCATATGCTCTGGGAGCTATTGTTAAACATCAATTACCAATCTAATAAATTAGACTTCGTAACGAAGTTAGTTAAGTTAGGTAGCAATCTAATCCACATTGAAATAATTCGGATCACCTAAATTTTCGATAACTTCAGAACTTCCTGTACCTATATGACGCGCATATTTTAAGTGCCCAGAACACTTCGGTATAATTAGCAACAGCATATGACGATTTTGATGTTGAGACAAGTACTAAGATAATTAATATGGGCTAACGACAGCGAGCGCGGCAACCAAGATTTAAAAAAAAAAAATCTGTCATACAGACTCACGTACCTACCTTCTAATTTTAAATGTATAAACAATGGGCCGTAGAAACACTTATAAGTGTATCTGCAGTTACCTATTCGTAACCCATGCTGATAATACAATGGCTAAATAATGTTGTTATAATGATAATACCTACGTAATAATGTATAGGTATTATACCTACATATGGTGCTCCAAAATAAAGATTAACCGTGCAATCCGGTTTTTTTAAACCCCGTCATTTTGGTAGTTAGGTAATAAACAACCTATAGGTAGGTACCTACCTATTTATTTTCGCGCAATACATTATTAACGACTAGCTTCGCTCGCGTAAAGGTCGGAAAATATCCCACAGGGTCGTACTACCGGGACTCACTCAAGTCCTAACCATGGCCTATCCGTATGCCTTTCAACTAAATCCGTGCAGCCGATAAGGCATGAAAAGGTAACAGTCAGATTTTAAGGTTGCGTACCTCAAAATGAATAAATTGAAACCCATAAAGGATGACTTCGTTGTCTGTCAAGATCCTTTTTCTCAGGAATGCGTGGAGGCATCAAGTTGAAATAGATATAAAAAACAACTTAGATTTACGTTCCCTTGAATCTTTTAACGAAAATCAAACTTCCAAGTCAACGAAATAAAAAAGTACGGCACTTATGCCGCATATTTTGACACTCGCAAATAAACCAAAGCCTATTTCGCACTTCCCGTCGCCCCAGCAGCATGAAGTTTGGCGAGAAGGTCAAGTAATAAAAAATATAAAGAGAAAAATCTGAAAATCGGTAATTTATAGTTATTATTATGAAAGTGCAAAGTGAAGTTTGTTCTTCAAACTGGGATCAAAAATTCATAGACCGAGTCTTGAAGTAACATTTAGTCTGTAGGTCAAATCGGTACCTACTCTCCAAACTAATATTTTTTTATTTTTTATTGAGAAGTTAAGTTTGTCCTTCAATTCGGATTTGGGAATTCGGGAATACCTAATCAGTGCAGTGCCGCCATTGATCCCTTAATATAATCTACATAATGGAAAGGTTGGTTTATGACTTTAAATTGTAATAGGTAACTTTTGACAGAGTGGACGATTTTGACTAAAGACTAAATATTAATGCAAGATAAGTACGGACCAATACTATATTTCCAATCCTTTAAATCTCTTGAAAAGAAGACAAAAAAAAAAACAATATTACTTGTGAGTTTTAAAATCAACCCCTATTTTACCCCTTTGGGGGATGATTTTACAAAAACGCTGAAACGCGTAATTCTTTATTTCTTACCAAAATCATAAATTTGAATTTTCATATCTCTATCTTAAGAAATGCTAGGTTTCCCATACAAACTTTCATCCCATAAATTATGGTGCTTTCTTTTACAATAACATATAAGGGTTATTTTTGAGACAAAAAGTACCATTATGTCGTTCTCCAGGATGCCATCCTCCTTGCCAAATTTTATGGAAATCTGTTTAGTGGTTTAGCCGTGAAAAGGTAACATACAGACAGACAGACAGTAGTTGTTAATTTTATATAAGTAGTATAGAGTAATATAGTACCTACATATAGTATGGATAAGGTTCTATTTAGGATTCCCGAGACGTAAAGACGTCGAAATGTCGTCAACCAGCCTTGGCCGCGGCCCTCAAATGCTTTCGACCTCGATTGAACGATTGAGCACTTACTAGTCAGAATAAGAAAAACTTTATTAACAGTAACTTAAACAAGAGATACTTAATTTACGTCCAATATGCGAACGAGGTGAATAAAACCGAACGATATCATCATAGTAAGGTCAACATATCGCCGAGGGGTAGACAGGGTAATCAGCGACACTCGACCGCCACCTACGACAGAGTAATTATAAAGAAGAAGTAGTTTACCTAATCTAATCAATTAGAAACCCCTTTGTTATGTAAACTCCATTCTACGACTTTTTTTTATTAAGGGCCGATTTAAAAAAAAATCTCATCGCCGATAATGTCAAATTATAATAAGTATGCAAACCAGGACCTAAAGTAGGTACCTACCTAAGTCATCTAAGTCTAGCCGGGTAATAATATTGTAGGTACCTACTGAATTTCTTATAACCCGCTAGTCAATATTATGGGTTAGTAGTCGATTCGCACGAAAATTATTCGTACGATCGTGCGAATCGTCCCCTTTCAATAAAAATATTTTTTTAGTAGGCGATTCGCACGGAAGTATTTAAATTGCGTGCGAATCGACCCCTTCAAGAATTAGTAGTATGCGATTCGCACACTTAACAAAATGTGCGAATAATAAATCTAAGTACAGTCATGTACAATATTCTAGAATATTAATATTAAAATTCAATAATTCTCTATTCGCATCGCAGTCAGGCACAAAATACTAGTTAAGAGGTAAGATGAAAAGTTTTGTCAGTATTTAATATGAAAACTTATAATATGAACACCATAAATGAGAGATTATATTATTATTGATTAGTTGATTGTTATTTTTTACCTATTAGAGCAAAATATTGTTGTTATAGTAACTGTGATTTTGTGACTGTTATTTTATTACATTTACTATAATACTCCAAAATTGTACTAGTTAATACTTAATAGAGAAAAAATATTTTGTTTTTGTTTATTTAATTGCCACATTTAAAACCATACCTTAGCTAATTAAAACGATTTTTATATTGTTATTACGAATATTTAAAAAGATTTATATATTTATAGTTTCGTTATATTTTTCGTTGTTTTTAAAATTAGCTTTTAGACCATTATAACGTTAATTATTTAATTTTGACTTACCTTTTCTAAACAACATTATTTTTAACAAGACTCAGGGGTTCATAAAAAGTTGATTTCGGTAAAAACTCTAATAAGTAGTAATTTGTGATGATTTAAGGTAAATGCAAGTGTACGGAAAAAGAGTACTTACTTGTAAAAATGCAAAACCAAATATTTGATTATAAATCGTACCTACTAACTGTGATTTTATTTGTAATCTTGGTTATAATTATGGTTTTAAGTTATTTAAACTGTGAATGATGTAAAATCACTTTCTGATAGATACAAAGTAAAATATAAAAACTTGATTTCCTTAAAAATCGTTTTATTTGTGTCCTGTATTAAAAGAAAGCATTTTGTACGTGATAGTACTTTTTTCTTGAAACTTTTCGATAAAGTATAGGTGTGTGCGAATCGCATACTACTAATTCTTGAAGGGGTCGATTCGCACGCAATTTAAATACTTCCGTGCGAATCGCCTACTAAAAAAATATTTTTATTGAAAGGGGACGATTCGCACGATCGTGCGAATAATTTTCGTGCGAATCGACTACTAACCCAATATTATTATATATTATTATTTGAATTTGATACCTCTTTAAGTAAATTCATATGAAAACGCTTTCCATCGAAACCCTTCACATTAGAAAAACTCATTCAAAGATCGAATTATTTTTATTAAGTAGGTACCCCGCAGAAGGTGTGATAAGGAGAATATTGCCCTCGGGGATAAAGGTTTTCGTCTTGGGTGAGCTAAATCCCTCTCTTCGCTTAGAGGCTAACTCTGAAGTACCTACTCTGAACCCCCCACTGTGCTCGGAAGTTAGCCCTAGAATCCTAGAGTCATTCGTTAGTTCGTTACGCTTGGGATTCAATATTGCGCCCATGACAAAAGACACTGCTTTATCTCCATGGTGAATTGGTGAATAATCTAGGTAATATAAGCTATTGTGTAAAAGTAACTTACTCTATTTCTGTTGCTGGCTGTACCTACTTCACATCGCCGTATATGTAGATAACAGAGGCATAACATACCTATGTAATAGCGGTTTCTAAAGGCAGATAGGACGGAAAACTTAAAAACGTTTCCTTTGATTTTTACCTTCCAATAAATTCAAACTGCACGTTTTGTGCTTATTGCAACCACCATACCTAAGTAAATAAGCATCGTTTGGAACTTTATTGTCACATTTTCCTTATTTTTATAACTGCACTTGAGATTTTGCATAGGTACCTACGAGTAGGTACCTATCTACTGTAGGTTTATGCAGACTACCTATGCATTCGGTAGACTATTGCAGTCTCTGTGACCGATAAAAGCACCACTTATAAACCGTTACTAAATTAGCTATTTTTCATAATTAGTGCACGACCAGACGACTATTTATTTTGTGTAGGTAACAATCATCGAACAGCATACTTCAAAAGGTAGGTAGTCAAAAGGTAATTTAAGCTGTAGTTATGTGTAGATACCTATATCTTTAAACGTAATGTTTCATTTGAATTTGCATTCAAAAGTCATAAGTCAAATAATTTATTTCCATTAAGCACAAGAAAGGCACTTTATATCGTCAAAATTTACAAAAAAAAAAAAAAAAAATGATTCTAGTCGCCCCTTCCAAAAGGTAGTTTTCGTATGGAGAAGAATGGGCAAGAAACTCCACCGTTACTCTTTTAAAATGTTTTCACAATATCTTGTATACATTAATTACCTATATACTTAATTATATGTGAAGACGATGCACCTAGAATAAGATTACTATACCACGAGAAGTAAAAATAATGAAAAATGAACGAAAGACAGATACATTAATTACCTATGTGATAGATGCATGGTGCTCACATATTTACAAACATTGTAAAATTAAACGATATTCCTAACAACAAGTAATAATAATAAGTCAGTGCGTGAGTTCAAGTAATCACAGAATATAAAATCAATATTATAAAAAATAATATTATCAACCAGTTAGATTTTGTCTAGATTCTAAATTGTCCTATGGAGCAGGACCAGCATGTTTCCAAGTATAGTATATAAGTAAGTAAGTTTATCTTGCATATAATCCTCTAATTTGTAGTATGCTTGTTTCATTGGTAGGTATGTTATATTCTTTTATTCATAAACTAAATACCTACTTGTACAGATGTTGTTCCTGCTTGCTATAATCATGCGGTGAAAGATCGTTGAGCTTGAGAGGCTCATAAGTAAGTAAGCTCTGAATAGTAGAGTAGAATGATGGTCTTTCCTACGCCTAGAATAATAATATAGGTACCCGCGAATTGATAATTCAGCGCAAGCCGGTATTATCATTCCATACGCATCTGGACTTTTTCACTCATCGACCGATTATTCAGTGATACAGATACCTATACAAGTTGTAACTAAAATAATTAAACACCTGAAAAGGAGTCATTGTAGGTAAAAAAAAAAACAGCTGATCCGTGACATTTCGTGTCCATACGTTGAAATACGTTCGCATAACTTTACAAAATGTAGGGAACAACGGCGTTTTCAATGTTGGTCCCATACTATAAACTTGATCATAATGACACATTTTGAGGTTTTCACTTGTAATTACACCTACCTATACTAAACTAGGTATAGTATGAGTAGGTATTTATTGGAAGCTCAAAAGCTATACGTAATAGCTTTTTACTGTCTGCAGGTAGGTACACGAGTAGTGGTCGCAAACGTGACTGCTGAGCTTAAGGTCGGTGTGTTGGGTTCGATCCTCAGGTTGGGCAGTACATAGAAGGCATACGAAAATATTCTCAATAGCTGCCCGGTATCTGGATTTGTGCCCGGTTAATGGCTTGATAGATCGAGCGAAATGTGGGTGACCCATAAATTAATAAACTTCTGCCTACCTCTTAAGAGATGGTAGGCGTGCTGTTATATTTCTACTTGACTCCCGGTTACGTTGTTTTTATCAAAGTATGTACTTTTGTTATTCTTTAATTCAATTCAAGCTATGAGAAAAAAGCTTTTAGGGACATTAAGGTGGCCATTAGCAGCGAAGATGGGCGGCGCACGGTGGGCTGAAAATGAAGCTCTATAGACTTCGACCGTCGCTCAAAAATCAAGTACCTAACTTTGAAAAAAGAAAGATGCCAGCTTATTCTTAATAGCAATATTTTATGTAGTGGATCGTTTTTTGATAAAGCTATTACCTATTTAACAAGTTACTCTTTAGCTGGACCGTTTTTTTATTTTATTCCTTATTCTTAAGTAGTCTGCAAATATAACTTTCCGTGTCCTAAAATACATAAAATAAGCTATAATATCACTAAAGCCTAAATCTCTGATTAATTCTGCAACATTGAATGACGTCACTTATTTTTGCACTTTTTATCCTAGTAATAGATGTCACAAACAGTTGTAACTTGTTTGTGGCATTTATTTCTCGGAAAAGATGTATCATTTGTTTTGCTACGCGCAATTTGGTCAATTCAAAGTTCATTAGTACATTAACTTTAAACCCTTAGTAGGTAATAATTAAATTCAGTCAGAGAAATAATAATAACAAACAAATTACATTGCATTTGTAAGTTGTTTAGAGTAAGTTGCATTGGTAAGGTATAGGTAGATAGGTAGGTGGGGGAGGGGGGGCCTTAGGTGGGTGTAGAAGAAAGGCCATAACATTGCAGTTAGTAACTTTAAAATTACGTGCTTAATTTTTTTTTGTCGTTAAAAAAGTCCAAGTTCCGAAGGTTTCCGAGATTTAGGCTTTAGTGATAATATAGCTTATATCATATATTTTATGACACGGAAAGTTATATTTGCAGACTACTTAAGAATAAGGAATACAATTAAAAAAACCGTCCAGCTCCATACAAAAATATATTAAATCGCAGATAACTTGTTAAATAATAGCTTTATCAAAAAAAGATTTACAACATAAAATATTGCTATTAAGTAAAGGAATAAGCTGGCATCTTTTTTTTTTCAAAGTCCCTACTTGATTTTTGAGCGACAAAGTCCCTACTTGATTTTTGAGCGACCCAAAGTCTATGGAGCTTCATTTTCAGCCCACCGTGCGGCGCGGGCGCTCTAGGTGGAAGTTAATTGGATGACATTTCACTCCAAAGCTTATGCAGTTTTCTTTAACATGTAATAGGTATTTAGCTAAGGCCAATGTGACTATGAATGGTCAAAAAATTTAAGTAGGTAGGTAACTTATCTGAGGCTGGTATAAAATATTTCTCGCTTCGCTCGCTCTTGCAGTCTCTTAGGGTTCTCTTAGTTCTTTAACCTACCTAACTCATTGTAACTCCTATTATTTCTATATGAACGGTCAAAAGATAACCTAGCCTATCCGAGGTGCTAAAATTTCCGAGCTTGCTTCACTCGCTGTTGCATTCTGGCTTCTTTAAGTTAAATCATTGTTATTTAAAGATAGATTGACTTGACGAATTTAAGATTTAATGACGCCGCCGGTAAGGTTCTTTCCAAATAAGTATGACGTAATAAAAGAACGGTGGAAGTTTTATTTTGAAACGCTAATGGACGAAGAAAATAAATGGAATGGTGTGCTCAAAGAGCTACAATTAAGTAAATAAGGGTTTGGTGCGGGAAATTTGCATAGATGAAGTACAAAAGGCAGTTCAAAGTATGAAAAATGGAAACGCGATGGGCCCAGATGTATCTAATACTTACCAGTACCTAGATGTATGAAATTGTTTAAAAGAAGATGGATGTAGGTACATGGTCGACTTTATTCTTTAATATGTTGTTGCATGAAGGATATTATTATGCCATAAGTATCCGCACTCCGCCAATTGTGCTAGAAGTATAGACGTGCACAGAAGAACTTGCACAAATGGTATTCATTGATCTGGACAAAGCGTATGATAGGGTACCTCGGGATGTGTTGTGCTGGGCCTTAAAGAGAAAGGTTTGCCCGGGAAGTATAATATGTAGAGCTAACACGTTCAGTGCCGAGAGGTCTCTTGGAGGGTTCACCTAGTCGCATATGGGATGCCGGGAGCCCTCGCGGAGGACTCATTTTAAATTTAGGATTTTCTTAGCGAATACAGCATTATAAACCGTGATGTATATTTTAACAAGATTTATTACCTAGTACGTGCGATGGTTTTAAAATCCAAGCATTTTTTTCTTTCAATTATTCAATATTATCAAATTATTTTATTTTATTATTTTTTTGACTGCCTCGTTGGTCTAGTGGTTGCAAGCGCTACTGCTGAGTATGAGGTCCTGGGTTCGATTCCCGGGCCGGGCAAAGTTTTATTGGGTTTTTCTATCTGGAATTTCTCAGTAGTAGCCCGGAGTCTGGATTTGTGCCCGGTTGATGACAATAGGCTCGCCCCCTATTACATGGGACTTAAAACATAACTGGCGAAATGTGGGTGTACCTACTACAGGTACACCTCTGCCCAACCCTTCGGGGAAACAAGGCGTGATGTTTTGATATGTAATATTTTTTAATTTTTTTGTTTAAACGATTGGAGATTACTTATAGCAACAAGACCCCCCGAAAACACAATTTTACTTCGTTTTATAGTGTTTTATAACACGGTTTTAAACCTAATGCCGTTGACCGTCCACGATGGTTAACTTTGGCGCAAAGGTAAAGCTTCGTGCAGACTAGCGCGACGCGACACCGGCTATTGTTATACCGTGAAGTTTCATAGAAATAGTATTGTTCGAGTCGCGTCGCGCCGTGTCGGGTCGCGCTGGTCTGCACAAGCATTAATGCTGGTAATCCCGGAGGGTTCACTTCCAATAGGTATGTACCTATGGCGGCATGGCGTATGAGTTCTATGAAAAGTGGGTGGAGTCGAAAGTGTTAATTCGTGCTATGTACGCTCAATCTCGTACCAACGTCCGGTCGGCTGCTGCCAATACCGACGAGTTCAGTGTGGCTGTAGGCTTACACCGAGGATCGGCTTTAAGTCCTTACCTCTTCCTGTTGATAATGGACGCTTTGACGTCGGACATACAGGAAGAGGCACCCGGGTACAGCTGATTGCCGATGACATTGTTCTTGTCGATGAAGATGAACATGAGAACCAGAGCAGATTGGAGAAATGGCAACACAAGCTGGAGAATGTTACCTTAAAAATCAGCAGAACATTAACTGAATATATGTTCTGCGATTTCGGAGGTCTCTTCAGTTCTGGAGCCATAGCGCTTGATGGCGCGCTTCTCCCAAACCCAGTCTTCTACTTTCGGTATAACGGTTCACTTGTGCAAAGCGATGGCGAAGTAGATCGGACCGTTAGCACATAATTGACACTGGATGGATGAAAAGGCTGTTGGTCTCGGAAACAATCTGCGACTCCCGCATTTCCCTTAAGCTTAAGGGGAAGATATACAAAACAATGGTTAGACCTGCTGTTTTGTATGGTTCAGAATGTTGGGCCACAAAAAGGATGAATGAAAGGCAATTGCATGCAGCTGAGATGAGAGGGATGTCTGGTGTTACACGAATGGATATAATAAGAAATGAGTAGGTACATAAGAGGAAGTCTGAAAGTTGCACCGGTGACTGAAAACTTGCACGGAAATTGGTGGTAATGGGTATGCGAAGAAATGAGGAAAATTTGAGTACATAAGAGGAAGACGTGACTGTACTGACGTGACGTTTGATGGTATGTATGTCGATGGCTATAAGAGTAGGGGAAGACCAAAGAAACGATAGAGGGACTGTGTGAAAGATGATATGGCTAGAAAGCGGGTGACTACCGAGATGACGACTGATAAAGAAGTATGAAAGAAAGGGACATGTTGCGGCGATCACAAATGGCTGCTTTGAACCGTTTCGTGGCTCGTCGTGGCAAACCCGAGAGCATCTTGTCCGATAATGGGACAAACTTCATAGGTACTTGCAATGAGCTACGTAAGTTTTTACAAGACTCGAATCTCGTGTCTGAAGTTGCTCAACAAGGCATCAAATTTTCTTTTGCGCCTCCATACTCTCCCCATTTCAACGGCATTGCTGAAGCTACCGTCAAATCTACAAAACATCACCTTAACTAAGCGTTACTTAACTTGATGTTAGTGAAAACGGACATGAGTTTACCTAGGCACCTACTCTACACACTTTAATCAGTTCTAGTCATATCTAGGCGAAATGAAGGATCAATCACAGGTACATACAAAAGCAAGCATATCATTGGTTTACATAAATGTTTAGATAGCAACACTACCTCTATCCTAGGGGATGGCCTTCGTATAAAGTGGTTTCGCGACATTGTCCGCAGATATCTGCACTGCTCGAGCGCAGGAAAAGTGCCTGTTTTCTGTCGTGCCGACTGTCTGTGTTTGTTCCTATTGTATTAATAATGATCCGTGGTCACGAAGGCTACCCTACTCATTAACAGATTCATAATGAACAGGCAATTATTACTAGTCCAACAAAATAACACTAACCAGTCGACGATCTTTACGTTTTCCTTAATTGAACTGTATTGTTAAGCCTAAACAGATTTTAAGCACTCATACTACGAGTAACTCTTTGAAATGTACATTTACTGTTTGTAAGGTGAAATTCTTTTTGTTAGATTTTTATCCTCGGATTAATTTTCCAGCGTGTTAATCAGATTATCTGAACGTCATGAGGTGCACTAA
Source organism: Xanthia togata (assembly GCA_963853775.1). Taxonomy (NCBI): domain Eukaryota; kingdom Metazoa; phylum Arthropoda; class Insecta; order Lepidoptera; family Noctuidae; genus Xanthia; species Xanthia togata. The sequence goes on along the minus strand of OY970795.1, from coordinate 13,972,890 downwards.
GCTCTTAATTACGTATATCATCTCTACTATCGTTGCCGACATCCCCAAATGACCGCAATGTTTTATTAAACGATGGTTAATTATGAACAAATAAAAGTGTCTCGTATTGCTGTTGTTTAACAACAAGCGAAAAGATATGTCACTCTTAGATCACAAATTAGCTTTGTAGATAGATAGATAGACAGATTAGATACTCTTTACTGTACCTACACCATAATTAAATTACTAATATGGACTTCTGGGAGAAGGTAGGTAGACACAGCAATACAGCAATGTAGGAATCTATTGTGGCGACTTTGAAATCGTCACGCGCGATTTCATAACGAAATGCGACACGCTGAAAGGCAATAGGATTAAAATCTGTCTAAACTTACTTCAATGCAATGTCGGTAAACATGGCGCAAGCCAAGCTGTTTTCGTTGAAATTCCAGATTTTCTTTGAATCTAGGTATGTAGATTAAGGAAAATTCAATTCATGGCAGTTTTGCACCGAAGGCTCTGCTGCTGCATCCCATTTAAGTGGCATGACTCTCGTCTAGTCTTACACTTGTGTAGTTCGTGTAAGAGCGCTCCCACAGACGAACTCCGCGAACTATAGTTCCCAGATCCCTCGTTCAATAAGACCTACTTGTAATAGCGAGAGAGCGGCGCCGCCCGAGCTAGTCACGTCACTACTACCGCTCACTTGCTCACTGCACATGGAACGCATGCAGGAAAGCGAAAAGCGAGCGAATGATCTGCCTTTCTCTGGTTCGAGACGAAAGCAGACGAATTCAAAGAACGACCTAATTCGCTAAGGAGCTGCGATCATTCATATTTGTTTCTTATACTTACAACTTGGGTGTTAAGAGTCCTATTACATTTTTGACGCAAATTCATGATTTTTGACGTTGTAATTTTCAGCAGCAGTAAGATATTTGAATTATTTGATTATGAATAACGATAGTGCCATTCTCTTTATTGTAAGTTGGAGTTGCACATTTTAATTTTTCATGTCGTGTAATTTACTATGAATATTTTACGAACTCAGTTTACAAGGAAAAACGTCGGCAATGGAACTTTGACGCTAAAATTCACATTGTTTCATTCAGTTCTAATAAAAGCGAAAGTTACTAAACGATAACTTGAATGTTTTACTTGTTTATTGGAGTTCTAGAATTTCTTTAAATTCCTTGAGTTTTCAGGGAAAAGTCGTAAAGAAAACCAATAAATGTCTTGATTTTCATGTCCATTATATTCCAAATAAACACAATTAAATCAAATAAACTAATATGATATAAAACTTCGATCTACAGTGAATACGTTTCATTAGTTTTTGTTTCTCAATATAATAAGACAAAATTACAATACATTAAATTAAAGTACTATATATTCCGCGTCAATTCAGCAAATTACACGAAAATAATGTGTAACTCCAACTTACAAGAAAGAGAATGGCACTATAGTTATTATAATCAAATAATTAAAATATCTTACTGCTGCTGAAAATTACATGGTCAAAAATCATGAATTTCCGTAAAAAAATGTAATAGGACTCTTAAGTGATAAGTGAATGAAAATGTTTTCGATTAAAATATCGTTCTTCGGGCTCAGAAGGTCTAACAATTGCAATATGAGTGCAATCGATGCACCCAATCACACCAGGAAGCCGATATTTGTGATAAAATCTGCAACATTAATTAAATACTAAATATTCACTCAAAATAGAGTAAGCTGAAGATTCCTTTCATTTATATTTTGCGGGAATTTTATGTACCTACCTCCTGTGTAGGTACCTATATGGGATGCATTGAGGGCAGTTGTGACCTCCTGCAAACAACGAGAAACAGTCTGTTGTGCCATGGGCCCGTCCATGTTTTGCCCCACAGACCCTTGGTAACTACCTCGGGCATAAAAAATCGAGGCCGTAAGGATCTGGAAAAAGATGAGGATTGTGAACAGTGAAATGCTTCATTCTATTGAAGAGAATGATAATAAAAAATATACACAACCTTAACTGTAGGTTCGATTCCATGACGCCATTGCCTTTGGAGGTAATAAAGGCACTATTTCCTGGCACAACTCCTCGAATAATTGCCGACTGAATAATATGTAATTTCCTACAAACTCTAAGTCGGGAATTTCACTCATATTAAGTTGATTGCGCAGGCGACGCCGGTTCCGTCTACGGTCTAAACGTTCTTCACGTAGAGCAGCCTCGATTAAGAGCATTCTTGTAGCCATTTCAAGTTTTATATAAAACAAAATCAACACTGACGAAAATCAAAAGGGCTACACTTTTGGTTTCGTCAATTTGAGGTTAAAATTCCGAACAATCATCTGTCAAATTAAAATTTTCGTTTGCAACATTTATGAATTAGAGTAGGTTTAGAGAATCTAAATGTCAAACAATGTTCGTTCGAATGAAATTTCGGAACGAATAGAACTGTGGTAGGAAACACGCGAAATTCGATCGAAACTTCGTTTTTCATTGAAAAAGAGTAGACCCCCTGAACGCTAGGTCGCGAACTATTGTGCGCAAGACTACTCCCGTCCCTACTCAATGTTTTCATGTCCCTGCAGATCTCGCCGTCACAATATTATCTTCAAAACATTACATTATCTAACTTTCACAGAATTGTAATTATTTTGAAGATGATGTTTAACAAGCACCTGCATTTCTTGGGTAAATTTGTGACGACAGAGATAGATAAGGTTTTCTAGTATATTAGGTATTATGACATCCTCAATAAAATTTCCTATAATTAATAAACATGACGAATTAAGTTGCTTCTTTTTCTGTAAATAAATGACGGGTACAAACTGCATTTGTAGGTAGTTCGTGGAAATTCTCAACTCTGGTTTAGGCGGAGACTCGGAGAGGTTACTGCACGATGCTCGCCAACTACCTCTAGTTGAGAGGTTGGAGCTCTCATTCATCTGACTCCCCTGGCAGATATCTAGGTACATATTTATTACTATTATAGTAGGGCCGCTTGACACTGTATCGGCACCTAGGCAAAGATTGGTAGTTAATGGAAACGTATCAGATTGCTTGCGTTCCTCTGAAATTTAAAATAAAGGCTTTAGTTGTAACTACCAACAGGAGAACAGTGTAGCCCTTGGGTCAACATACCTTATTACCTTACCTTATTATAAGTCCCATGTAATGCCTACCAACTAAGCTACCAACATGGTTATCCCATAGGGGTAAATGATCCCGTAAACAGGCGCGACGCGACAGCATGCGACGCGATTCTAGTGGAACAATTTCTATGAAAACTTCACGGAAATTGATCTACCCGTGTCGCGTCACGTCGTCGTCGTATCGCACCTGTCTGCGGGAGCCCTCACAAATTCAGGCCATTGGCATGCGAATATTTTTAAAGCCAGCGACTATGGCAGTACCAACCTACCTAATTATAAAATATATTGTTTCAAGATTCGGCCATTTTCAACTTTAAACTACATACACGCACTTAATCGCATTTTGTCGTGTAAAATCCAAGAATCTCATCAATACAAAGTCACAATTCCCAGAACTATTTACCTACTGAAGATATTTTGATCATTATTATTTGTTTGATAAAAAGTTACAATAAGTTACAAGAACGACTCTATGACACGGTCCGATAATTGACCGTGACCGCGCGTTAGACATTGTTTATAAATTCCGTGTTTAGATAAAATATAACAGGCTACCTACACTTTTAGTACTTAATCTTCTCTGAACTCCATTATTCACCTACATTTTTTGCAATAGGTATTGCAGGTAAGTCCTCTTTATCCAAAAATATCTTTCGAAAACCCACCAGTTATGAAAGCTTAATATTACCTATATTTAAATGATGACAGCTATAGATTTATATAGGTTTCAAACGTGGCTGCCAATTAAAAAAAAAACCAAAATTGCGGACAATGCCATGGTCCATATAAAAATCTACAATGGCCTTTCAACACGTTTATAACTGTAGGTACCTAAGTACAAAAATATTCGAAGACATGTGGCATCCAGCAATCCAGCATTAAGCCCGTTTGGTGGATTACGGTTACGGCACACTCTCGCATACTAAGAGGAGGCCGCGTGTAACAGCTGTTATAAGTAGGTTACTTAAGTAAGTTTATTGAAAAAAAAAAAACATGTACAAGCCTAGATAAATACTGTCTAAATCCGAATATCAACATAATATGGTGGAAATATGCTCAAATTGTAAATGATTTAGGTATTACGTTTGTATGGACAACTCATCGGTCGCGACCGTTGATTTGTCCATACAAAATAATGTGCTGTAAAAATGTGCGAATTTAAAAACAAATGAGCTGTTCCATACATTTTGACCACGTAGGTATTGAACTTTTCTATGAAACAGCTGTTTATAGTAACCGAGAAATTTCAACGCAGGGGGGTTCAGAATCATGTACTGAATCCATGGTATCAGTTTTCGCGTCGTTGCCCCTTCCACCCTGTATAGAAAAAAAAAGCATTAAGTTTTCATTCATCATTTGTGGTATTACAGAACATCCTAATTTATCATACATTTTCGATAGCTAGTAGTGGTATCGGGTCAAACAATAATTGTTAATGTGTGCGTGGTCGTACTGCTCACTGTAGTGTATATCGCTCCGACAGGCACTCACACTAGCGCAACGTGCTTGGTTGGAGTTCGTTCGGGGTATTTTTTGTCAATATTAGACGATTAGGTACTTTAATGTGCTGTACGTGTGTACTTATTTGTTTGATAAATTGTATTGTAATAGTTCTGACACTATTAACCTATTTTATTTTTATTGGAACCAGAGTAGATTTGAAGAAATTGTCACGTAACGAAAAAAGCGTTCCTAACAAAATTAGATAAAATAAGACAAAATTAGATCGAGTAACTATACCAAATCACAAGACAAACCTAAATCCAAGTTCATAGCATAGGGTGAGATTCCCGAACACTGCAGTTAATTCCGATTCTATAAAATTTTGTCTTCTTTTATCTAATTTTGTTTAATTTCAACTAATTTTGTACAGTTTTATGTAATTTAACCTAATTATTAATTAACGACATTTTTCCGCTGTGACTACGCACACTCGAGTACCTAACCTACTTCTTACAAAATAAATATATCCAAGTCCACAAACATAACAAGACCTTTGTTTTGTTTACGGGCTTGGATATATTTAGACTAGACTACTTTTGGGTTTGACTGCCTCGTCGGTCTAGTGGTCGCTAGCACTACTGCTGAGCATGAGGTCCTGTAGCAGCCTGAAGTCTGGATTTGTGCGGTTGATGGCAATAAGCTCACCCCCATTACATAGGACTTAAACATAACTGGCGAAATGTGGGTGTACTATAGGGAGACCTCTGCCTAACCCTTCGGGGATTACAGGTGTGTTTCCGATTACCATAGTTGTATTATTTTTTCGTTTGGATGCGGTCGATAAAATATGGTTATCGTAAAGTCAAAGTCAAAAAAATATTTCAAATAGGCCCCTAGAAAGCACTTTTGAACGTCAACATTTACAAAAAAATTGAATTCATTCTAGTCGCCCCTTCCAAAAGTTAGTTTTCACATGGAGAACACATTACACAGTACATTGTGTACACAACGTTGTACACAATGTAGGTATCACGTTTCGATTCATAGTTTATTAAATGATGAATTTATCAAAATCTTTAAAGTAAGAACATAACTAAATAAATGGGTAAGTACTGAAAATCTTTGTTTATTATTTTTATTATTCTTAGCAAAGTAGTCAACTAAAATAAAGCAAAATAAATATTGAACATACCTAATTACTAATAAATATAAATGCCGTCGAGTCATTATGAATGAATGGCAAGTAGATACAGCTAATAATAGATATCTACCCACTCACGGCTCCACACCGCGTCCCCCGCTCGTCATCTTTTTTCAAATAGAGATAGCAATTTTCGAACGAATTTTGCACGCGTCTCGATTTGCAGTTGCGAGCGTTGTTCGTCTCCCTCTTAATTAGAGATGTAATAAAGGAGAATCAAAAGTAATATTTAAAGTAGGAACCTGAGTAAGTATATAAGGCTCATAGCAGGTGGCGTATCGGGTAGTGTCATTATTTGTTTTATCAGGAATTTCTCAGTATCAGTCCGAAGTCTGGATTTGTGCCCGGTTGATGGCAGTAAGTTCGCCTCCTAATTACGCCCACATTTCGCTAGTTACAAAGTGGGTGTACTACATTAGTTACCAACACCTCTGCATAACCTTTCGGGGATTACAGGCGTGATTTACATGTGTACGTGCAATTTTAACACTGAAGTCTTTCAACCAAATATATGAATTTCATACTTCCTGTTTGTATTTACCATTTAAATACTTAGGTAAATTTTATCTTTCTATGGTATGAACCATTAGGTATATCACATTAAAAAAAAATGCGGTTAGTACCTACATAAACAAACCTATTTATTTTTATGTTAGCTATTAGCTAGATATATAATTCCTTATTGGTCTCTTCCTCCAGAAATGGTATCATTATTTACAGAACCTAATGCTATTAGAACTATTGACATAAGAAAAAAAAATGTCTAAGTTTATAACTTCACCAGCAGCAAGCCATTCTCTTTTTTTGCTGAAAACAATTTCGACTAAACACTTTCACGTATTTAAGTCAATAATAGTTTTTCTGTGTGATAAAACCAATTACAACCCGACTAATTGTCATGATAGAGCGAGGAAGCGGTGCGGTTGACCTTTTTACAAGTTTTTTATCGCTCAAGGCGCCGATTTAATGGATCGCTATGTGACACGGTGTTTTACATCAAATACTGTCACATTGTAAGTAGGTACCTAAGGTACCTAACCATACAATTTTTAAAAAGTCAATTTTTCATCAAGTAAAAAGCCTCTCGTCATTATAAGTTAATTAAAACAATCTAGAGTTTGAAGATTGAGAACACATTTTACAGTAGAATAATCACAAAGTCTGCTAAGTCATGATCAGTAGAATTGTTTGATGTTCAAACAACTTACCTATAAGTAAGACTTAGGTTGACTCATTCATTCTTGTCCTTCTTAATAAAAATGATGTCATTGGGTAGTTGGATTCTCCTGTAAGTGGAGTCGGGATTATCTACCTTTGCGGTGCCGATGCCGGTGGTGGCACCGAATCTACTTGTGCAAGTTCTGTGATCACAATTAGCTTTAGATATATCGGCGACTGGATTTTGTATGCCTAAGTACCTACCTATTGTCGATAAAAGTTATGTTAGAGTTACAATTCTTTAAATGCATTAATTTTATAAAAAACCGCGCTGCGCGGCATGTCATTTTATGTGATGCAAAAAACACAAAAAAGTACAAAATAACTTTAATTTCGAAAGTCTGGTTTTGTATTTTCGTTTTTTGCCGCCGACTTCCGAAATTGAAGTTATTTTGCACTTTTTAGTTGTGGAAATAACATTGACAGGAACTTATAAAGCAGGATCTCTCTACCTCATGTTTTGTGTAGGTAGTGTTGTGTAGGCTAAAACAAGTGCAGTGAACCCGGCTTAAAAAAAAACTGATTTGCCCCCCGGGTCAAAAGCTGGGTACGCCCATGTTTAGATACTTACTATTTATAAGAATTTTTCGAAAACTTAAGCCTTCTTTATATCTACTATACAGTTAAATTGGGTTTCAAATACTAAGTACCTACATCACTTTGATCTTCGAGATTGTTTACCTACTGTAAGTATTTACCTACCTGCTTACACAGAGCCAACTGCCAATATCATTTCAGTATCATGACGTAGGTACTAACTTAGATACTGGAAAAAACTTTAGTCCAAGAATTTTATTAGTGGGATAACTAGAGGTAGGTACAATGTCAAACAACAACAACGTATTATGCAAAATATGTGTGTGTCCATATATCAGATTATTACTGGTGATTATATGCCATTATGTCGCCTAACCTTACTTGCACAACCCTTGTATGCATATGGACCATAATGACACTGACCTTTTATTATGATCTTAATTGTAGTTTTAATAATAGGTGTTAATAGCGTCGGATACAAATTATGCCTCTAAATAAAATGATTTTACTTCTATTCAGTGTGAGTGTCAAGCGGAGTAAAAGTACCTACCTAGGTAACTACCAAATAAATCAAGGCAGAAATAGATAGGTAGGTGTTACTCAATTCTATTACAAAGATAAAACACTTTTAACTTGTGTCCTTTTCATCTACTTCGTCTAGTCCCACTGTTCATCTCTAGTTTTGTTACATTATTTTCTTATATAAATAAAGAAAAACTCGTCCGGCATTTGGAAATTGTGAGAACGGCCAGAGCACGTTTTCAGACATTATCTTTAAAAAAATAATGACCTCGTCTGACATCTGTTAGTCTAGGTAGGTAGTGTCCAATTATTAGAATGAATCCGGTTGTATTCTAGATTTGTCGAGGAACCAGGAAAAATCTATCACATTAGCCCAATGCACTCAACACAAGTTTTGTCGATTGTCCTCTTTGATAAACACTGGTTTTGATTTCACTTCAGCCACTTGAGTCTACAAGTAGGTACCTACGTGAACTGAGCAGTTTCTTTGGATAATTTGCGAATTATAACGTCACCTAAAATAAGATTAGCTATAGGTATTTAGTCAAAAAGGAAGCTTCAAAATGTACCTACCTACTCGCTTCGCATAAACGAATGATTAGTCTTTCCAGGTCCACCACTTATAGAATGACTTAGATAATCATCTAAGTCATTCTTTAAATAGGGATGACGCCTGGGTCAAAAAAAAAAAATTTAGCCCGTCAGTCAGATAAGCAAAAAATATTAGACTCGTATTTTTTATTTATCATATTAAATTAATACAAAATTACTTAGTTAAAACGCATTAAAGTTGGGGAGTGGGGGTCGCTACGTCACAAGTAAGTATAAAATCTACATACTTGTACTAGTGACGTCATGGCACATTTTAACTCAATGTATAGTCGTAATCTTTTGATAACGTAAAAAAGAAAAAATACGTGTAGGTACGCTAGTTTTAGTCTTCATCCCTATTGGTCGACCCAAATATAATGAAAACCTCCTGAAACGCGTTGCGCAAATTGTTTTAGTTACGTGATCCAATTCTACAGTGGTCCGCGTACGCGAGCAGGGGTGCAAGTCTGCTATTTTTATAAATTCGTCATTCCAAAAGTTCGTAATCTGCTAAATTCATAATGGTCGATCATTGGTTGATCATTGTATTCCACAAAAACGATACTCGTAACGAATTAAAATAAATGACTGCACAATGACGTTCTCACGGTAGATCACTGATCAAAGGAACTGTCAAAATTTTAGTAGATTACCACTTAAGTCAGTCATTCATTTTTCATTATGTACGAGATTGCCAATAGATGCCATTTCTTTCAATGGAGTGTCAGTGGCTGACCATTGGAAAGTCATAATGACGCCATTATTTTACTAATATATTACCAAACTTGTCAAAATCAACAATTATGAAATCAATGATAGATCATTCTGACACTATTGTAATAGCAGACTTGAGGCCCTGGTTACGCGTAGCATAACCACCCTAGAAAAGGAAGACACGAAAGTCAAAATGACGGAGTGTAGTGGGATTGTAGAAAGATTTCCACAGCATGTTGTTGGAAATGAATAAAATAAATGTCACTCTGTCTTCGTAGTCCGACCGGATCGTAGGTACCTATAGATAGTGCAATCCACGACGACGCGCCCCACTCCGCTCCGCTCCGTACTAAAGTACAGCTTACAGTACAGTAATCGCGGAGTGGGGCGCCTCTCCGATCCAGATGATCCCACCACACTCCTCCAGGAGAGCAGTAGGGCCACCAGTACAGTGCACAAAAACACCCGACACCCGTCGTACCGACCTCGCCGCCGCCGAGGTCCTCCACGATCGCGACCCTCCCGAGTAAATAATACTCCCCCCCGACCCTTGTCCGATGAAGCGCCAGCCCGCGCCGCAGCTGAGCGCGTAGCTTTAAATTCCCACTAATAATGATATATCCTTGATCCAGCCTGTCCCATCTTGCTGTCCTCCCCTCAGCGACGCCCTAAGCCGAGGTTCGTACCCCTAAGGGGGTGCCCTTAGCGAGCGTTCGCCTAATTTGAATTTAGAATAGTTTTGCTCCTGGCTGGAGCTTTGAGTGTAGTAGCTTAAGGCAGCCACAGGATTGTTCGGTTGAGCAGTAAATACCTTAATATTATACCTGCGAGATGCCATAGTAAAAAAAAAAAAAAAAGGAGTGGGGCGCGTCGTCGTGGATTGCACTATCTGTACGTCTTTGTAAATTACTACTAGAAAAGGCTAAGCTTCAATGGAATTTCCTGAAAACATTCGGGCTTTAGGTACAAGTTGCCGAACACAGCTTATATACAAAAGGCGGCTACTTTTAGTTTCAGAATTCAAGTATAAGATACATAGGTAGGTGAATTTACTGAATTAGGTCGAACCGTGAGCAGTGCCTGTAAAGTGAGGGACGTTTCTTCCATACAGGGTTCTAAGGTTTGTCAGATTTTGCCTCCATAATTGTGATCTTCATAATACTACTTACTGCACGTGCTCAAAGCTCAATCGCGGAGGCCTAATGTTATGATACCTAATGTTGGCATGAGAGGAAAGCTTGCTAGAGATATCTCGATTTTGTAATAACACCACATAATTTGTAGATATGTATAGAAAATCTATGGCGTTTTTTTCTCATCCTTCGCTGCCTCGTTGTTTCTCGTTGTTTTGCTCTATATTTTTTTAAAAACGTTGCCCCACACTAGGAATGTCTCCTTTATAATGGGTGCGTTTACAAATATTTAAACTCACATGACACAAACAGCCAGACCCGGAACAACTACTTGTAGGTCATACAAATATTTTTTCCGTGCGGGAATCGAACCCGCGACACCCAGTGCAGCAGCGTGTCGTCAAATATTGACATTGCTCTCCAGCTACACGGATCCCAACGGAACTTTGTATATAGTTGCTAAGTTGTAAGTTCACTAACAATTTAGCATCTCCGGTTCCGCAGTTAGGATTATACTTATTCATTCAATAGCATTTGAGTAACATAAACTTATGATAGAGTATTTAGCATCTATTCACATTTTTGCATGTTACATGATTACTGATTATTATGTTAATTTCAAAAGACGCCAATTTTGTATCTTTTGTAGACATGACTCGTCCTCGTGATAAAAATGCTGGTTATAACGATGATCTTTTCAACATGCGAAGCTGGGTCGTAACGCTGTTAACTGGTTTTAGGGTTCCGTAGTCAACAAGGAACCCTTATAGTTTCGCCATGTCCGTCTGTCTGTCTGTCTGTCTGCGGTTTAGCTCAAAAACTTTTGGTACTAGAAAGTTGTAATTTGGCATGAGTATACAAGTTAATGACGCCAAAAAACAATTATTTAGGGTACCTCCCCTACATGCAAAGTGGGGATGATATTTTTTTTTTCGTCCTTCCCATAGTGTGTGATATTGTTGGATAGGTCTTTCAAAATTATTACAGGTTTGCGAATACCGTTTTTTGATTAAGTAAACCGTTCGTGACTTATTAAGCTTTAAAGTACCAATTTTCGTTAGAGTCAAGTGTCCCCCCCCCCCTCTACCAACTAAACGGTTGTAGTTAGAAATTTAAATTTCATGGCATTAGTACTTATATAATTATAACGAAGTTTAAAGGAAAACTATCACACTTAAGTGGGCTTTACAAGTTTACGAGTAATAATCGACCAACTTAAATTTGCGGTTGCAGAAACATGTTCTCCCATATATTCCTTATGGGAGAACATGTTATTCAATTACAAAGTTAAGTTTGTTCTTACGATAAATTCATTCCAACTACGGAACCCTTCATTGTGCGTGGTCCGACACGCACTTGGCCGGTTTTTTATTTACTAATGAAATAGTTGCAGATTAGATACCTACCTACCTATATTCGAAAGGAAGTTACTTACTTACTCATTGAATGGGAAGCAACGTAATAGAGGCGCTCTTGGTCACCAGTCACATGACTTAGATTCAAGGTGGACCGACCATCGCCAATTAAACACTTGCCGAAAACCATATTTGAGTGCCTGATTACCATATTTGATGTGAAATTCTGTCGAATGTTTAAATAATAAATAATCTTCTGTAACAAGTTTTAAATGCGTTTTTGGGAAAAATGTACGCTGGAATAAGTACCAAGGTAAATTCTATTATCAATTTAAGTATTAAGCTAGTATAAATGTCACATTAAGTCACATAATTGTTATATCGTAAGAAAAAAAAACTTTGACGGGCACTTTATTTTCGTGATTTTAGCTCACGACTCTTAACGGGTACTGAATAATAATGACGAGAGGAAGCTGCAGTATCATTTATTATTATTAACATCTGTAACTAACAATGAGCGTGGCGAAGTGTCATCTATTCTGATGCAGATGGCTGCGCGTGCGCCGGCACTGGCGCCTCGCTAGTCCGACCTTACGCCGCGCCGCTAACCCTCACTACAGCATTGTTAAAGACTACATGAAATGTAAATGAATGAATGTACAAAACTATTTCCGAATCAAATTTCCTCTATTGTATCCGTAGCCTTATGTTTGAGGTAAATGTGCGCAGATCATCTTATTGACAAACAATAAATTCATCAATGTCGGTTTAGGTTGGACTTTAATTGTTGCGCTAGCGTATCAAATCAACGATGGTCGACCTACGCATAAAACAATTATAATAGCAAAAAACTAAGCACCTGGCTAAATAATAACGAATACAGGCATTTTATTTTACATTATTATTCCTCTGAATAGCTGGGTCTTCTTAAAACTTGTGTCTTCATGACGTGTATATTATTATTTTTAGGATGTCGGTATTTCAATGATCTTCCTTACGTACATTTGTATTTTCAAGTCATCCCCTATGACATCCCCTAAGCTTTCTGAAATCAATCCACTTTAACTAAAATACAATAGACGACGCATATTTAGTAACCTAATCCGCTTAACTGTTCTTAAAGAGTCATAGAACCCTGTAAGAAATTGACACGTGTTTCACCTGTTGACTTGTTGCGAACTCGGACACGACGTGTTGCCACGTAAAGTGCCGAACGCAGTGTATTTCCGGAGGATCGCAAAGTCACGCCTGAGTCAATTAACCACCTTAACTAGGTAACGAATGCAACAAATGCATGCAATTATTGAACACCAATTAATGAATTGTTAAAAAAGTCCTCTCCTGTGCTTGAGCACACTTAAAGAAAATAATTGATGCCTTAGATTGTTCAATCGTTCAGTAGGTACAACGATCAAAACGTTCCATAGATAGGTAGACTGTTAACAGCATAGTCAGCAACGAAAATCGATGAATAATACTTACGTAAGTAATTATTCATCATTTTCGTGTTCTGTGAATATGCCTCAGCCTTTGTACAACAGGATGAAATATTTTTAAAGTTAACTTGTTTTGAAGAGTCAATTTAATTTTCAGTAAGTAGGATAGCTATTGGTAGGTAGATACTCTATAAGTGCTAAATGTCACGTAGCGTAGAACGGAATATTATATTTTAAAATTAATAGTTGCTGTAATTTCCTTTTACGTAGCAAAGGAAGAATTTTATTTAAACGGTATCAGTCTGATGTAATGTAACGATAAAGAAAACCCTGCTGGAATGTATTTGTTCCCCTGGGGAAATCCTCTTGGATACTTACTTTCCGTCTGGGAAAAATGAAGGCTTATATCCGACTCACTGGCTAAAACGCCACGGCTCCTTTTACTTACACGAGGCGAGAGTGAGATATATACAGTAGGTATTACACTGAGAAAACTGACAATCATAAAAGAGGTGAATTCAGCTTAAAGTATGATGAATTCACTCAAAGGACGGAGCATAGTGATTCACCAAAAAGAACGATGATAATACTGATGTTGATGATAACAGTATTTAAGATGATGTGTCACCATGGATTTAGTTTTAGTTACCTACTATTTTTCGATGCCTTCCTCATATATCCAGTTATATCCTATTAGTTTTCCTACAATTTTTCGGTGACTTCCTCACATATTCAGTTATGTCATACAATTTTTCCAACTATTTTTCGGTGCCTTCCTTATATATCCAGTTATATCCTATTATTTTTCCTACTATTTTTCGGTGACTTCCTCACATATTCAGTTATGTCATACAATTTTTCCAACTATTTTTCGGTGCCTTCCTTATATATCCAGTTATATCCTATTATTTTTCCTACTATTTTTCGGTGACTTCCTCACATATTCAGTTATATCATACAATTTTTCCTACTATTTTTCGGTGCCTTCCTCATATATCCAGTTATATCCTATTATTTTTCCTACTATTTTTCGGTGACTTCCTCACATATTCAGTTATGTCATACAATTTTACCTACTATTTTTCGGTGCCTTCCTCATATATCCAGTTATATCCTATTATTTTTCCTACTATTTTTCGGTAACCTCCTCGTATTTTAGGTTAGGTCCTCTTACTTTTCCTACTATTTCCTCATATCTCTGGTTATAGCCTATTATCTTACGGAGGTCGCCCTCAATAGGAGGATTGTGTTTTTTAATAAACCAATTAATATCTCTATAATACACCAGTGATTAGTTGTAGTTCTACTCATTCTCCATCAGTAGGACTACAACTAAATACTGGTGGATTACACAGAAATTGTTTGGATTATTAGAAATCACAATCCTCCTATAATTGAGGCCGCCACTGGACTTACATGATCCCCTTATTTTTAAGTATCCAATATTGGTTCTTTCCTTTTAAATATTATTAGGTGTGAGCTCAACATTAAAAAAAACTGAAGAACCCTAAACTTGAACCTTAAAAAAATGGAGAGTAAGTAAAAAAAATAGAAAAAAGTACCTTGGCAAGAATGGTAAGAAGGTGAAAAGGGATGTATGTATAAATTAAACAGAAAATTGAATGGTATTTTTATTTCCATAGTATGACTGAATAATTATTATATACTCTAAACATTTATATTCAGTATAAAAGAAGACTGTTTTGTTTAGAAACATCCTCGCCTTAATGATTACAGTATCTATTTGTCGGTCATTATAAAGAATCATTATATACATTATGTTCAATAATTCTAGTTTTTACAAATTAAAATAAAGGTTGAGACGAGTAGAAATTTAATTTACAAAAAATAACAAACTTTACATTAATGTACCTATAACTAAAACATTTTTGCCCTTAAGGTGATTGCTTCAGGGTAGCCGTTTTTTGCAATTTGCAGGCCAGTGCTAGGTTGTATGTTAATTAAATGTTGCACGCGGGTGTAAGTACATAAGTTGTACTACATACGTCTTACACCCGCGTCTAACATTTCAATCAAAACCTAGCACTGGCCTGCAAATTGCAAAAAACGTAAGAAAATTTGAATTTCGCGGGCTACCCTGACGCTTTCACCTTAAAGCTGCATACAATAAATTGGTTATATTATTATAGTAAATATCTATTTTCAAGTAAAGTGCTACTATAAACACTCCGATGAGACTAA
Organism: Xanthia togata; assembly: GCA_963853775.1. NCBI lineage: Eukaryota > Metazoa > Arthropoda > Insecta > Lepidoptera > Noctuidae > Xanthia > Xanthia togata. The sequence continues at coordinate 13,957,412 of OY970795.1, read as the reverse complement.
TCTATCCCTCATACAAATACTTTACTTTAAAATCTATTACTAAAGGTGAACGCACACTTTTCAGAGCCGAAGGAGGCGAAAGAATCGAATTTTAGAATTACTTGTATGAAATCCTATGGAACCTCGCACACTTACCGAATCGGACGAATAAGGTCGTACGATTCGGTGCGGATAAGTGTGCGAAGTTACATTGGACTTCATTTAAGTAATTCTAAAATTTGATTCCTTCGCCTCCTTCGGCTCTGATAAGTGTGCGTTCACCTTAAACCAGCTATTGGTGCTGGCTCATACCATTACTTTATGCGGACACCGTTATCGGGCCGTCTTTATAGGATATCCTAAAGGGATATCCGATAAATACCGTAACTAAGGGTAGATTACTAGTTGAGCGCACTCTGCTATAAAAAAATAACTGCCCTTGGACTCTGCAGTGCCTCAAACTAGCAACGCCGCGTACGCTATAAGTACATAATTAATAATTATGTAAACGTTTCCAAAAAAAATTGATATTACTGGATTCAAAATAAAAACACCTTAAAAATGAGCAAACGAGTTAACTCGTTTGCGCATTTTCAAGGTATTATAGCAGCGACCGTAAGCCGTTAGAATACCTACAGAATTTTGAAATTTTTACTCTAGGTACCATCTACTTGTAATATATGACGTGTTACCTCGCATTAGAGTGAACGTGTTAGGACACGGAGAAACGGCATTTTGGCAAGGAAAGCACAGATAATCATTACCACGTTTAACTTCATAAGAATTGTAATGAGAATTAAATTCAATAGTTTCAAACATACAGCAACGGAAAAAAACCTCTTCAGTATCTGTCACCAAAATTGCATCAATTTGGCCAAAAGTGGGTAAGAATTGTTCATCATCTATATCTACAGTAACAATAGAGTTCCGCTGCCATATAACACCAGCTATTGTAGCGGAAGTAACCGAATATTTGAGGACAACGCCAGTGCCGAGAGAAAACTTGACAGTGTCTCCTGAATTTAATGCAGATTTTTTTCCTAGTATTTTTGTTGTAGGTATTGTATTTTTCACAAACAATTCATTGAGCATAAGTTGACATTTTATTGCTAGAGTCTTGCAAACATTGACTCGATTAAAAGATGATCTAGCCACTAACTTAGATACCCTGTGCTTGGCTTCAAAACGCATAGCCCACATGTTACGTACGGGGCCGAACTTCATTAGCATGGTAGGATAATGAGTCAGAAAATGAAACTTTGGCTGCAGGGGTGATTTTGTTAGCTCCGTGTACAATTGATTAAATTCTGCTATTATAACCCGGAGTTGAATATTGGTGTCACTGAAGACCCTATGACTTAATAACCTGTCGGTGATTTGCCGCAACATAATGTATAATTTCCATACTTTATTTTCTAAAGGAATGTAAAACCCGGCTATTAGGCTGAAGTATCTAATAAGGGTAAGCATTTCTGATGCTGAAGTTTTTAATTTTACTTTCGAACCTTGGACAACTAAACAATTACTTGGTTTTGAATTCCTATCTGGTCCATAATCAAATGAAATTATTCTTTGTTGCAATACTGAGATCTTTAAAAGACCTTCGGCAAGGAAGTGGTTTATGACAAAGGTCATTACATAACGAGCTACACCTTCTAATATATCATGCATTGGGTCTACTGCTACATTTTGAAATAAATCAAATCCTGTCACCTTAAGCCAACAGCATGATTCTTTAATGCCCGTGTTAGGTGTATCGTTTTCTTGCAATTGAGCGTGGTATGAAGTCATATTTCTAAGCAAGTTACTGTTTTCATATAGAGCAGTTTGCAAACCTTTCTTGTCAATGTTACAGATTCTGCAACACTTGTTAGCTGAAAAACTTTCAGTAAACCCGAGAATTGAATTCAGGCCTAAATTATCGCCAGTTATAGCAACAACCTTCAATTTTACGGTTCCTTTAAAAAACTTATTTTCTATAAAAATTCCTTTGTTTTGCAAGTAATTCAATTCCTCAATAACAGGGTCAAAAATAGCTTTGTTTCCATATTTAGTTTTGTCAGCAGAATGGCAAATAGCTAACAGCAAAATGTTATTCAACAATGAAAATAAATGTGGTGGGAGTGCTGGCAAGGAAACGTATACACCACCAAGCTTATGCACCCCAGCGTGGCTCCCCAAAGGATTTCCAATTTCAAAATCATCATAGTATACTACTAAAGGAAGAATAATGTCCGACGCCTGCGGTGTACACATTGCCAGCCATACAGATCCCTGCATTACATTTTCTAGACACATTGGCCTCATCGGATTTTCTTCACGGATTATTAAATTACCCCTTAGGTAGTTCAAATAATCCGTTACATCTTTCCAAATAGTGTCAATGGAAAAAAAATTCTTCAAAACCTGGCGAAGTTGAATTACTTGCATTGTACGTGGCTTGGTGTGTAATGTTAAAGTGTTACTCCTTTGTGAAATGTCAGGACAATAACCAACGATTACTTCATGTGGTGGTATAAAAGAACCTAATAAATTCAATTCTCGGAATCTCAAATATTCTGAACGAAACGGAAAAAAGATGCCCTTCAAAGCTGTGTTGAACTTATGAAGTCGTTTATTAATTTCGCTTCCAGACATGCTTTCCTCATCAGCTAGCACAGGGCCGAATACGGACATTAAAGACGGTGCGATATTGTCAAGAAGGGTTTGCAAATGACTAACCATAGCTTGTACAGACGATCGAGATACAGAGGGATTTACATAGAGCGTTGAAATAAATTTCAAAACTTCTTTATGAATAATACTATCAGCATTATCAAGGACTTCCGGTTCACTATCAGCTTCAATGTATATGTGCTCAGTTGCTACTTTGGTAGTCTCTGTTTCACACATAGGAACTACGCAAGCCTCGTTTGAGGTGGATGGCAAATAACGAGTGTTTACTTTATTCAAATGTTTTAAGTTAACATGTTTTCTAAATTGTCTAACGTCCGTGAAATACCGGTAGCATGCGTCTTCACCACATTTATAAACTCCAGTAATATCAATTTTTTCACATTCTTTCCTTATGTGGGTAATAAGTGAAGAAAACGTGGGAAAAGTCCTTTTACAACTGTGACACTTCATCTTAATTTAAATTGTGACTCCGAGAGTAACTAATATCTCCTTCACAGATTGTGACATACGATCGTACGATGTTTTGACTTTGTAAAAACCAATTTGGATAATAAGCCAAATGTTATAGCTTTCAGTAGGATATTTAGCCGCAGTAGCATGAAATATTTTAAAAGTCACATCAACAGCCTCAGTTAGTGTTGTGAACTTGTAAAACGTATTGTCACATACTGTGAAGGAGACACCTGACTGGCGGCACCAAATTATAAATGGTTGGAGGCTAATACCTAGGTTTTGAAGCTTTTGGCGACGCTCCTCAATTACCACTTGCACGTCTGCGTCATCATCCACGATGGTCACAAATCCATCCAATATCTCCGCTCGTGAAGCTTGCCAGTCTTTTCTAGATCGACGGGCAGGAGGAATATTAAAGAGACAGCCGAGTAGCAATATCGCTGCTATTAATTTTGTCTCCGGTTGTTCATCTGGAAAGAAAATAATAATAGTATATTTGACACAACACATCATCATTAACTGAGCAAATAGGGAAAAGTATCAGAACAAAATAAAATCTATCTATATAAGTAAAAATGAATTGCCGAAATGTGTGTCCGCCCGCCCGTTACTTCTGAACGACTGCACCATGTTAGATAATTTTTAAATTCTTTTTTGTCTATATATTTTATAACGGGTTCACCGACCCGGGGAGGTCGAGCACCTAGAACTATATAACAGAATCATTTCCTTACCGTCACAAATTGCCAATGTATCAGCTATTTTTCGACGAAGAAACGAGTCCTTTGTGGTGTTAAGCTTCTGCTGAGCAGCTTTTAGTATGTTTTCCGATGAAGCATCCAAGGCGTCGAGGCCCCCGGATTTATCAGGGAACAGTGCTTCGTAGTCATACGTCAGGAGTCGCCATCCATCACTTGACTTCAGGATAGGATACTTATTGAAGTACTCCTGTAATGTCCCTTCCTCGTAGTACAAGTACCGGAGGCGAGCTCGCACCGTCTCCCGCCACAGGGCACTGACCTCCTGCCACGGACCAGCTGAAGGACTTGACAGCTGCTCTAATGCTGACGCTACGTCCTCCACTTCACCTGACAACAAAAATTAAAACGATTAATAATTAGTACAATGACAATAACGGTTCTTAGATTCAGATATTTTGTAATTTGTAACGAAAATTTATACTAATTCAGATATTTTTCTCAATAATTTTGTTCTTGATAATTTAATTCAATCTGAAAACATAAAATTTCTTGAAAAGGAGTTACCTTCTTTAAGTCCGGTCAGGTCGATTCCAGCGAGTGGAGGGGTGTCTAGCCTAGGACTGGACTTGGAGCGAGAACGTGACTTGGGCTTTTCAATAAGGCCCAACGAAACTAAATGCTGCCGTCGAGCCCTTCTGGCGGTGACTAACCAGCCAGAGATATTGCGCTTAGCCTGGTAAGCATCAGCCGGCAGGTACGGCGCGTAGTATAGGGGTGGTGACTCCTCTTTAAATAATCTGCCAATGTCGTAGGATAGAGCAAGCAGCTGCGAATCTGTCAGAAGTACCGGGTTTTCGGCCGTAATGAGCTTCTCCATAAGCAGCTTGCATAAACGCCCACGCACGTTTGAGGGTAAGGTGCCCGTTTTCTGCCCAATTGCTATTATTTGTTTTCCCTCGACTGATGAATTCAGTATGGTATTCACCTGAAACACAAATAGTATAAGTATGGCATTACAAACTAAATATGCAAGGTAAAAGTTAAAAAAAAAAGTCACTAAAATGTTGAAAATACAGGTTCAATACCTACCTTCCATTCAGTATAATGATCAGTTGGAGTCGGTGCCAGTCTAGGCATCATGCATTTAGTTGTTAGTTATAGCTGTCACCAACTCCAAATATATTACTGATCTTTGTGACATATAGTATAGCTCCTAAACGGCCGTCCGTACACACATACAGAACAGGACAGGTACAGACGTTAAACTTATCTGTTTACGCCGGGGGTTAACAATATTGAATGTCAATTTAAATTCCTTATCAAAAGTACAGGATAATAGGCAATAACTTACTAAATTGCTCCCGGTGGACTCTTGTCTAACTGCTTCACCCACTGACGACGACGAGTCCAGTGGTATCACCAGTATGTCACCATCCTAAAATAATATTTACTTTGAGACAATGTTATAATAGTACATGTAACAAAAAGGTGTGATAATATGAGTATGTACGGTCAATTAACCTCAATAATCGTTGAAATAATCACTAAATGTGTCCGAGTGCGACCGTTAACTAACAGGCTATAGCTAGCCCTAGCCGGAGATAACTCAAGGGAAGTGTTATATTTTTTTACTAGTAATCGGTTCAGCATTGCAGGTGTGAACGGTCCTGCCCTCGTCCCTTGATCCGGCCCTGATAAAAACTAATCGATCAAGATCAGGACTGATCCTGGTCTCAAAGAATGTCTATACCAAATTTTGCATCGGTTCAGTGTCTTAGGTATGAAAATGTGAAAAGGTCCTGCCCCAGCCGACAGATAGACAGACAAACTTACTTTCGCATTTATAATATTAGTATGGATGTAATTACAAATTAATACATATTGCTCTTGAACCAAAAAACAGTAAGTACGAGTACTTTTCTACAATTTTGCAGAACTTACCAAATTTTCCTGGTTAAGTCCTGCTTCGCAGTCTTGGTTGAGGATTGAGCTTTGCAGTCCTTCACACGGTGGCAGAGGCTCTAAGTTACAAGGTAGACTAGTTAACAAGTCATTCCTCAGGACCTCTTCAAAGAGTGATGAATTGTAGGAGTTATCCTGAAATTTAACAAGAAATTTAAAAAGGTAATAATAATGTACTTAGTTGGTAAACTAACAAGACTGATGAAAAGTTATGATTTTATTCCACTTTTTAAATAAATACTGCACCGGTTAAATTGTTAGGTATCTTAAGAAGACTTAAAAATAATAAAAGTTAATAAGTAGGTACCTACCTACATGCAAGTAGGAGAATGTGCATTTAAGCGACGCAGGGCATGTGTAAGCAAAAAGTTTAAAACAAAATTTACTTTTTTGAAATACAATTTAACATGAAAACAAACCATATCTTTTGGTTGGTCGCTTTTTAACATGGCCAGAGCTGCTTCAAACCGGAGTCTGTCCCCTATTTGAGGGAACATACTATGTATGTCTTGTTTACTAAGCATCTGCATTGTTGCGATATCAATTCTTTCAGCTGAAAAAAAAGGTAAATTTAACAGCGCCCTGATTGCAGCTGTGAAATGCACTACGTCGCATCGACTTTATAAAATGTAGGTTGGTAGAGCTCGTCTAAGCTGAAATGACGCGCCCCACTACTTAAATTTGTATACGTACACTACGGTAAATGCGGTAGTGGGGCGCGTCATTTTAGTTTAGACGCACTCTACCTATTTGTTTTTTTTTGGGTTGCAGTTGCACATCGAATCTAGTGTATAATATAAATATGAACGTATATCTAGGTAGGTGGGTAGGTACCATACGACAAGACTATTCTTGGTTGGAGTGTACAGCGGCCAAAAAAGTGTTATTTTCGCAAATCGTTTATTTTCTCGATTCTATAGTATGTAACACCTAGAAAGGCTAAAAGTGTCTGGGTGTTTTTTGTCTCCGACCAACCGTTTGTCGTAAAAACGATGTCGAAGGGATCCATAGGTAAGGTTATGTTAGAAATGTGACCTTGAAATTGGTCGCGAAATTTTTTTAAGTATTTTTTCATAGTGCCTCTAAGACGACACTCTGACCCTATTCTTGCTAGAAATTAGAATGTGTGAATGTAATGTGTGAGCTCATGCTAGCAACATAATAGGTAGGTTTGTCAACTTACTTTCAAAACGATCGATGTAGCGTTCCAAATTCCACTTCTTCAAAAGATCACGCGTAGCCATATCCATTTTTGCACTGATCAAACACGTTCACTGGCACTAATGGAATTGTTATTGCTATTAATTAAACGAGTCGTGAGTCGTGACTTGCCGGCTGTAGCGGTGAAATACAAATGGCCGACCGAAATGGCGCGGCGGCGGAATGAAGTGAGAGAGGGAGACCTCATTATATAATGCCGTCACCTTAAATTTGTAGGACATCATTCAAATGCTACTCATAAATGGGTCTCTGTAATAATAATTTAGTAGGATACACATAAAATAATATGACTATATTATTGAACTTTGATGCTTACTCTAAAAATATGAGATTATTTAATCGTATTATCATAGGATTCACATAAAATAATATGACTGTAATATTAAAAAATGATGCTTACTTTAAAAATATAAGTTTAAAGCATTATAATTTAATATAGTACATTAGGGGGAGGTCATCGTATTTTTAGAGATACTTCTTCATATTAAACTATGAAATCTATTTATATTACGGTGACTGTCATTGTGTTTTTTAATTAGAATCTTATTTATAATTATCATACTAATTTATGGGACAGTGGACCATTTTCTATTACATTGTGTTATTATTTGAAGAAGACAATGTTATTTCATAATTACAAATTTTTACGATGACAAGTATCATAATATTGCATTATTTACCCAAAAAATTCGATTCCATCTTAACACATTTCAGTTCTAGCGTAATATTTACTTATTATCAACATATTATAAGACAACGCATCTATTTTAAACCAACGTCACGATATTTTAAGATTATGCCAAAATGACATTTTTCTCAGTGTACCTACCTTATGATCTGCATCTTAAAACTATAAAATTGACACGCTCTTTATACATCACTCTATTGAAGTGTTAGTAAATTAGCTGAATTGGACCACCTCCGGCGCCGCTACTTTGCTTTAGCTTGAGAGTGATGTAGATTGTTTTATAACAAGAGGTTATTTTATACTACGATATACTTACCTTTTATTCTTCTAGAAGCGAATGGGTGCTGAACTAAACCGCAACCGTGCAGCACTACTCAATTGTGTCTGAGATCTAATGAATCGTTTCTAAAATAAAATCTAATCAATAAAATGACGCCAAACTTGTATTTATTAATTTTTTTGTTTTCTATAGTCACGTTTTAGTTTTTTATAAATAAGTATTTAGGTAGGTATTATGTAAGTATTGACACACACATAGATTTTATTTTATTGTAATAAAATCTATGTTTTCATCAAAATTTAAGTTTTCCGTAATTTTTCCCCTGATTTCATGAAACGATAAAGCTGAAAGATAGCTTGAATGTTATAGGTTGTTCGTTAGTTCACAAATCTATTAACACATAAAGTATGGAAAATGCATTATCTAATAATAACAGCATAATTTCAACATATTTACATAATGTACTTATTTCATGGAATCTTAAATGTTAAGCAAACAGTGACGTATTACGTCTAGTCCCTATTGTAATGAACTGCTAATTATGTTAATATGAGAGTTAATATCTAATGGACTTTTTCGTGACTAATGTTGCGTGACTCTTGGCTAATTTATTGTGAATCATTTGCGAACTATATTATCGACAATTATTAGCGTACAAACAGGAAATAATGAACACGTAGGCACTAAATTATTATTTGTGTGATTTGCAATTATTTGTGTGATTTGCAATTATTTGTGTTAGATTCGAAACTGTTACTTGCGTAGGCAAGCGCGGTAATGACTTCATCACAATAGCTGTTCGTGAAGTGTACATTATCTACTTACGGACTAGGTACTTATAATAATTTAGAGTTGGGATTTTAGTATTCGTTACTTAATCTTATTGATTCTTTCTATTTCGCTAGTAATGATTTATTAATAGGTTCCTATTTATATTTTTTTTATTAGTTCATTATTAGATAGTAGAGATTAATCTTCTAAGTTGATTAACTAATCAATTAGGGTTTATTTTGTAGCCATAGGTACCTCACCCGATTATATCTATTTCCAAAAAGGAGGAGGTTTTATTTTCGTCTGATAAGTTATTCTTATAGACAACGGTCAATTGTGGACCGATTTTGAAAATCCTTTTTTATTTGGTTGAGGAAGCTTGCGCCGAGACCCCATACAAATTTTACTAACTTTGTTTTGGGTAGTTTTATGTGGATGCTGTTATAATAATTTCCTGTCACTGTATTATTCACTATATTTACATAGCAGGTAGTGGTATTCGAATTTGTGTGGGATAGGTACCACAATTAAAAAATTAAAACTATTTACAAAAAAAAACAACTGTCTTCCAATAACTTTAATTTCGTCGGTGGCAAAATACCTACGAAAATTAGAAACCAGTCACCGGCTTCCGAAATTAAAGTTATTTTTCACTAACTAGTGTATTTTTTTGGAAGTCGTTTTTTTTTAAAAGTTTTTGACTGTAAGTAGTCACACTAGTCACACTAAACCTGATTTTCAAATACATTTGTCATGAAGACTACTTTTGATTTGTATTATTAAGGAATTTATTACTCAGGCTTATCCTTGATCGAAGTGTTTATCCGATCACGACTTTAAGACGACTATTTTCAAAAGTCAAGTTAAGATAAGCGCTTGTTACGTAGGAACATCTCTGATGGGCATTAGATGGAAATTAGATGTCTAATGCCCACTAGACATCTAATTTATATGCCTACACACAATTTTATGGACTTTACGAGGTCGCCATACGCGATAACCACGTGAATTAATTTTTCGATCAAGTGACGATAGATTGTTTTTAATTAACAAACCGTAAGCCTGATAGTACCCATATCCCGTAGTAATAGTAGTAGGTATAGTATAGCGGCTAGGCTATAGGTACTATAGCCTATCGGCAAAAATTCATCGCCAATATAGACCCTTTAGCAAACAAAAATCAAGTCATTTATTCAAACTAGGCTGAGAATCAGCACTTTTCGAAAGTCAAAATTACATAATACAGTCCACCAAAATCGCCCTTCACCACTTCCTAGTGCTTTAGCTGGAAATAAGAAGTGGCGCAACAAACTCCCCAGCAGCACAGCTGTCTGCTCAGTTAGAAAAACTTGATTCTATGCAATAGTACATAATGCAAAATAATTTACATTAGGTATGCTACACAAAACAATAAATTAAATTATTTGCTATATGTCAGCTAACACACGCCAATATACTCGTATAAACAAAAAAAAATCGAAATGAATCAAATCAAGCGAAAATAAAAAGTAAACAGAACAAAATTAAAACTAAAAAGGGTATGCTAGTCGGTCATTCTTCTGAGATGCGACTGTCATTATGTTTATTTCCTTAAATTTTTCCCTCAGTGAATGCTTAGTTTATAAAAATTAACTTAGGTTATAAATTGCTCGAATGGCTCGTTTCTGCAGCTGCATTTCCCCACAGCAAAATGCCGTAGGACACTAGTACACTATGGAAATAACTAAAATATACTAATCGTGCCTGTGGGCTATGTGGGCCCCACTGCAGTTTTGAATCAAAAGTAGGTGGTAGACGGTGGTCTCCACAAGATCCAATTCTGCTCCATTTACTAGTAGGTACATCAGTTTTCACCTGCTTAATGTTAACATTATTTACATCGTCCGTAACTGTCTGTTGCCGCTTAAGCTTAAATATAAGTGATGTGTCATCTGAAAATAACACTATTTCATTACTGTTATACTGTTACTTTATAAGGTCAGGTAGGTCATTAATTTACACGAGAAATAAAAAAGGGCCAAAGATTGAGCCCTGTGGAACTCCCATAGTGACAATAGAACTTGGGGATCGCTTGCCACTAACATCCACTCTTTCGATCCTATTGTCCTAATTAGAAATAAGAGGATCCAGGGCAGTGTTTCTAGATAAGTCCCCTCTTAGAGGAGTGGCTAGAGAAGCGCCACGGTGTTCTCACCATCCACCCGATGCAGGTCCTCACCGGACGCGGTTGTTTCGGGAGGTTCCTGTTTCGTATCAAGTGGGAGGAAACGCCCGGGTGTCATCACTGCGTGGATCGCCCGGAGGACACGGTGGAGCGTAGGAGGTCTGCCCGGCTTGAGCATCGCCGTGTCCTCGTGGAGGTGATCTGTGGCGGCAATCTCTCGCGTCTGGCCCTGGTCCAGGCCATGGTACGGAGCGAGAGGTCATGGGAGGCCGTCACCTCCTTCTGCGAAGCAGTAATGCCCGCGAAGGAGGAGGTGGAAGGGAGGCAAAATTCGCGCCCTCACGCCCCCAGCCATCGCAGGCGCCCGGGGCGTCGGGAATCAATAGCCGATTCGCGGCCACCGTATGCGTGGGCTTGGGGACGGTGAGCAATGGGTAGCTCGCCGTCCGATAAGGAACAGGGCCAGGTTGACGGGAGCGCTGTGTTCCACGCGCGCCTCAAAGAGATGTCAGCAACTGAAGGGGTCCGATAGGATCGATGCCTGCCGGAGATGCAGGAAAGTCCGAAAGGGATACCGTGGCCCCTGGCAACGTACAGGCAACTGAAGGAACACGGTGGGTTTTAGTCAATAAGAGTCTGACACGCCCTCCCGCTCCACCAAGAGCGGGAGAATTTATTTGATGATTTAAAAAAAAGGCAGTGTTTCTAACACTAAGTATAGTGATGCAATTTGTATAGTGCACCAGTGTATCATGAGAAACACAATCAAAAGCCAAATAAGTCTAAAAAAATACTCCCAGGCCTCAAAAATATGTGCAAGAAGCTCAACACCAGCGTCGAAGTCGAGAAACACCTTGTGAAACCGAATTGTTTACTGTTTAATAATTTAAGTATATTAAAATGTCTTTGCAATTGATATTTATCATCAATTTTTCAAATATTTTACTAAAGGTGGGAAGCACAGAAATTGGTCTAAAGTTCGTAGGGTCTGATGTGCTGCCCCATTTAAACAGAGGTATTATTTTACTACTCTTCATTAAGTCAGGAATTACACCACAGTCAATAGCAATACATCTATTAAAAATAATTGCTAATTCAGGCGCTACAGTGTTGATTATGCATTTTGCAACTTCTACGGAATGTCCCCATAGATCAGCAGCTTTTTTAACTCTGAATGTATTGAAAGTTTTAATAATATCTCGAGCACTGACATGGTCGAAATTAAATTCATGGTTACAAATATCAACATTTTCTTTCAATTAAATTTGGACTCGGAAACAGTGCGTGAGGAATTTAAAGATTAGGTAAGTGGTTGAGACTGGAATAAAAAAACTGCAAAGGAATCTTCAAAAACTGTGGCAACTTCTAAATAAAGGATTTAGAAGTTGCCACAGTTTTTTCAATAACTGTATTGTTAATAATAAGGCTGTAGTCACTACTTCGCTTTCTGTCTCTTCCAGTTTCATTGTTTATAATTTCCCAATTCGAATTTATTTTATTTTTACTATTTCTAATTTTTGAGCTTAAATATCGACACTTAGCTCCTCTACGAACTTGTTTAAATAATTTGGAATAGTTCCTAACATATTGCTAAAATTCTTTACTTTTATTATAATTTCATTCTTCGTGCAGTTCAAAGATTTTGATTCTACTCTTATATTATCTCTCTAGTTGCCCATTAATTGAAAGTTGCAGAACCATTAACTGTACATTACATTTCAACTGTACTTTACAATTCTGTACAATACATGGCAAAAAATGAATTGTACAGTTAGTAAGGCAAGTAGGGTAATTTACTATTAAGTTTGTTTTTAAAACTCCAAGCGACCTGCAGTTTCTGGTACTACAGTGATCTCTCTTAGCCACTTTTATGTCTGGTTTACTAAATGTAATCAGCTATGTGGTGTCACGTGTTCAGTGGTCAAAATTCAAAATTCAGTAACCATTTCTTATTGCGCTCTCGGTTCTACTATTATTAGGAAAAGTTCGCAGGAAACATGTTGATATAGGTACTAACCTAACATTTTTCCGGAATTTAAATTGGGTATTGTCATTATCATTGTGGTTTAATTAAATGATAACCAATCTGTATTTATAACAATAAATATATGTATTATCGGTAGTTAACAATTTGCACTATCCTTTTCATTACGTGTTAAGCTAGGTAGCTACTAATTAGTGGATCTTTGACCTTCTATCTAATATCTTAGCCAGGGCTAAACACTTGCTCTCCTGACCCTATAGAAACTCAATTTTTCTATCTACATAAACAGTTCTCTAACTGAAAACGGGCTACGTGTAAGTTCCTTCAGCCGAATTTTGGAAGATAAATAAAATTATGCTCCATTGAGGGTGAGTGCTAGGTAGATATGTACACCAAGAAAGGATATTTTTAAAATTATTTCCTGAGCGTGTCTAAAGTGGGTTGAAATATTTTGCTATAAATTTGCGAACTGAGACAATCAATTGCCAACTACAGTATAAGCTCAGATAATTGATTCACAAACCCATTTTAATAACAACTGCAGCAGCTCTTTAGTCACATTTGTTTGAACGGAATAAAGTAAATGAATGCAAATACACATTAGAGACTAAGCCAAAACTAACACTCCTTTATAAAAGGCTTTTCTTAGAAAACAGTAACATTAGATGCACACTAGTATATTTTATTTACTTTGACTAATACGCTGCGTTGGATAGTACCTAACTACACAGTAGCCTGATAAAATCTTAATTATCTTTGTTTATCGCTTTGTTATTATTCATGATAATTCTGTTTGTTTAATGTCTCACAATGTATTAAGTAGGTACGTATAATTCACAAATATGAATCCATTTCCTTGGAAATGATGCTACGTCGTTGTGGTAAAAAATTGTAGCGCGCCAACGCACGAACCTCCAACGAATTTAACTAATTATTGATGACATCGAATACCTAATATTGACAACTTAAGGGCATAACATAAGATTCATGATACCGTTTAGTGACGTGGGGAGCGAGAAGTACCTAATAGGCATTGTTTTAGTTTGTTGACGCCATGACGGACGCTTCAGAAAGCTCTGGTAACAATTTTTCTTTAAACTGTCTCAGTTTATGAATTATAGACTACTGATAAACAATTGTAGGTCCATAATTGCAGTAATTTCCGTAGATGGCTGAACATTTAAATAAACTCTAGTAGCGGGACATAAAACGTAACTAGCAGCAGTTACTGATATGTCGCAGTCATTTAAAATACATAATTCAGCAAATTCTTACAACTTTACGGTTGACAGGTGAATGATGTCACCTAACATTTAGTAGGTATTTATTATCAAGTCTAGAAAAACAATTGCAGCGATTCTGTTCGCTAATATTCATAATATATAAGATGACATTTAGTTTATTTACTAAGTACCTACCTAAGTAAAACTACTTAAAGCTTGTTATCCATTCTCTTTAAAAGTCTCTGTAGGTAGGTAGGTACTACTGCTATCTTTTATCAGATCAAAATTTATATTAGTTGCGTCAATTCTTAGATAGTGTGTGCTCAGATTAACATATGAGTGCCGCTGAACAAATTTAATTAAGCCTAGGTAGTTCGGTACATTAGCTAAAGTAAGTAAATAAACAAAGGGATTTAAGAGGAAAAGGGTACGACCTACTTTGTATTATAAATTATTATTCCGTACCTACCTTACCTTAACTAAATCACTAAGGCGTTGTGATCTCGACCTGCAGAATTTTCAGTTTTTACGCCTTTAAGCCAGGATTAAGAATCAGAATCTGAATTCAGATATAAATTATACTTTTGCTATGATTTCTTAATTTTTTTAACGAATTTTTGGTACCCTACCTACCTAATTTAGTAGATAATAAAGTACTTTCAGTCTAAGCAAAAGAATGTAATACATATTTAATGTACACGTAGCGTGCGGCTTAGCCGTAATCTAAGAGTAAATCTTGTTGATATCTCTCAGAATTGGTTCATAATGTTATCAGGCTCCACAAATATTAGCATTGTTGTCGTTACCCGCTCCCACTGCGTCCTTGCCGCACCATGAGTCCATATATTAAACTGATACTACAACGTCTTTCAGTAAACAATTAGGTATTGTTATTGAAAAGAGAGTTTGTTCAACGCGCAATCACTGTCACAGCGAGTAAACGTGATCGAGCATAGATAAAATGAATAATTAACTACATAACGCTAGTAAGGTTACGTTAGTATCTACTTTGTTTTAACTGAAATACTATTCCTGTGACTGAAATAAAGGACGACGACGGACTGACGTTCAGATTAGATACCTAGGTGAACGTTTTACAATCATCCAACGTTGAACGTGTTGTTGTTTGTGAAAACGTTGCATCGTATCGGTTTAAAAAGTATAATATTTTTTATTTAGGTAATGTTTTTTCAGTACCTACGTAGGTAGGTTCAATCTGGTTACGGAAAACCAATGTTCTTGCTATATGATAGGTACCTAAGTGAAAACAGTATAGACTTTATTTAATAGATGGAAACGCATTACCATAGAAGCCAGGGACACACCAGGGATAGCAAGCCTTCTTCCGCTCATCAAGAGCAAAATTTGTAAATCTTTATAAAATAAAGTCCCGTCGAAAAAGAAAAGACGTTTGCAATATTCCAAACAGTGTAAACACTGAACCGGAAATTTTACTGGAAGTCGATACAAATTTTGTATGCAAGATACATTATATGCTTGATTGGAGCTAAACTAAAATATGTAGATAATAGGTACAATGCTCGGTAGACAGTGCAGAAAGACATAATCGTCGGATATCGGTTTTAAATTATGACGTTCTTTTGTTAACATGACGAACGGTAGACGGACTATGAATTTCGCTGAGATTGGTACCTAGCTCAATATTTTAACAATGACAATCTAATATGGCCTTCATTACTATTTAGTGCTTCCTTATTGTTCACTTAAACAGGATAATTATATTGTCCATTTCTTTAACTGTACCATTTATAATGTCGGGATTTTTGGCTTCAGTATTTAAATTTTTCTGTTATACAAAGAGCTAGAGCTACACTAATACAAGAACGAAGTAATATACTGTAAGGCTCAATAGATATTTTGCCACAATATTCGACTAGTGATAGACGGTCTATCATTTTTAAGACATTCCTTACTTTTATTGTAGTTATGATCTACTTTTGAGTACGACGGCCTCGCTTGAGACTATTCATTAAACACCGTTTAATCCTAAGTCGTGACCGTACACATTATCACAACACTTTCAATATGTCTGCGTTTTAGTAGGAATTGCTGGTTTTCTTGATCTTAAACTTTAATTCTGTTATTCCATCAGAAAGATTTACAGCAGTATTCCATTCTGTAATATCATTCGAACCGACCACTGAGCTCACTGCCTGGCTATGGTGATGGTGACGAATATGAGTTTCTATGTTTGTTTTAATTACCTGCCGCTTCTCACGAATCACGTGACACGTACTTACTTTAAACGAGTAGATATTAATTATTGATGAGGTGTCGTACATTAGCACTGATAGACGCTCTTACCCGCGGCCTTTACAGCACGTTTCATCAATAGGCCAGGAATTGGGATAAGGAAAACCATTCTCTATAGCTTAAAAATCAATGATACAATTTTTGCGTGTTGCCCTCGAGTAAGGCCGCTAATAGCGCGCGTGATTTAACAGTCTGCACAAGTGGACGTATCGCTACGTGATGAGAAGACGAATGATCTATTGTTGTCAAACTATCATACTCATACACTGATTGTTGTTTTTTTTTAGACCAAATGTACTTGATTGTCCGGGGCTCACCGACGGCGACAACTACACGCAGTCCGAGTTCCTCTCGCGCCTGGCCCACCAGTGCCGCTACGACCGGCTGCTGCTGCCTACCTACACGTCCGGAGACGTAGTGTATGTGCATGCTAGCGCCTATGTGTACTTCATACAGCCCGCTGAGGCCCACGATCTGGTGAGTAACTTCTCCTGTTGTTCATTTTCAAACACCTACAAGTATATATAAGTAGCTATCAATCAATATAGAAATAGGTAAGTACCTTTTTGATCCTAGTCGGAGTAAGTACCTAAAAGGTGGCTGGTGCGTGTTCTATAACATTGTATATCTACTATGTAGTTACTTTAATTAAAATTAAACATGATTACAGAACTTCAAACTTCACTTCCTCCTCCAGCTGCGCTGGACTGATCCACGGTTAGCGTATCGATTATTTTCGCCAGAAAGATCAAAGATTATTGGTGAGAATGACCTGAGAGAAAGAATTTGGGTGCCACATCTGTACATGTCAAACGAACAGTCGTCAAGCTTGATGGGTACTGACAGCAAAGATGTGCTGATATCAATAGCACCCAACGGTGAGGTGCTCTTCAGTCGACGTATGCAAGCTGTACTTTACTGCTGGATGAATCTACAAAAATTCCCATTTGATGATCAAACTTGCTCAATGAACTTGGAAAGCTGTAAGTAAAGCTTTAATCGATCTCTAATTACACATAAGTATGTTTATTTGTAAAGCTGTTTATGTATAGGTAATTTCATAAGGCTTATGTGCCTAATAAATATTTATATGTAAACGTCATCGCAGGTGAATCACAAATCTGCAAAATGTGGATTTCCTGCAGTGGACAATAACAATTTTCCTTCTTAATTGATTGTAGGGAAATACAACGCATCCAACTTACGACTTATGTGGGAGAAGGACAGCCCAGTTCGGTTATCATCGGAGCTGCATCTCACGGAGTACTCACTTCTGGATTTTTGGACGAATGAGTCTGTTGTACGTGGGGATATTGTCAATATGCGTCTCGGGGAAGGTAGATGTAATGTCGTTTTTCTGTCTGTGACGTCACTAAAAATGTATTACACCATTACATTAGAAATAATTAATAATTAAGTATTGTTTCGCAGCGGGAAATTACAGCGCCCTCAAATTCACGTTCAAACTAGGTCGTGAAGTGGGCTACTATCTAATGGATTATTTTATTCCTTCGATGATGATCGTCGCCATGTCATGGGTAACATTTTGGCTGCAAGCAGACGCTTCAGCTCCTAGGATAACGTTAGGTACGTCCTAAAGAAATTCATAAGAACAGAATACTTGAGAATACCTAATTATTCATTTTGCTTATTGATATAGATCTGAAACATGTTTAGTTTATCATCTTGTCTCATTCCAGGTACCAGCACTATGTTATCGTTTATCACACTGGCGTCTTCTCAGGCGAAAACATTACCGAAGGTGTCGTACATCAAAGCTAGTGAAATATGGTTCCTGGGCTGCATCGGATTTATCTTCTCTGCATTAGTCGAATTCGCTTTCGTTAACACTATTTGGCGAAGAAAGTACGTTGTACTTCTAATCATCTAAAAACGTAACTACTTATCAGTTGTACCACATATGTGGGTATTAATAAGAACACGTTGTTTTTCTTTTAAAGGAAAGCGGTGAGTTTAAAGAAGGTGAACAGCAAATATATACTGAAGAGTACGTTGACACCGCGGCTTGCTCGGAAAGAGTTACAGAAGGAGTTGCAGGAGTCGTCGCCGCAGCTGAGCAAGTCGCGCTCATGCTCGTCGCTTAACCAGGAGACCAGCACCGACCCCGCGGGGCCAGGATACAATAACTACTTGACCGTACACGTACGTATTGCTTACATTTTAAACACTACGGGGATTTACATTATGGTTTTACTAACTTCCATCCATCCATTCACATTATTGAAACTGCCCGATTACGAGTTGATTCCTGATTCCATATTCACCATGCTGGGAATGACCTGTTGTGTGTGACCTGCTATGGCAGGTCATTGTAGATCCTATCGTTACTTCCGTTACGATTACTTCCAGGCCTATAGCGTTGGGCTATTGGCCTGGAAGTCAACGTCATGTACTTATCATTTACATATTATATGATCACTAAATACATCGTGCCTTGAAACATAGATTGTGATCTACTTTCAGCTGTTATTTCCGTGGGCTAAGTATACAATAATTTTTGTGACATATAGGTACTATAGGTACCTAATAATTACTACAACATAAAATTTGCATAATCGTAATTATACTACAATAGTGCGACAAGGTAAATTAGAATTAACTGTTATCAACGGTAGTTTAAATAATGGATAGGCACATATTGGTTCAGCACGTGCATCATCATTCAATTCAACAGCACTTACATAGGTAAAGGATACATGATACTAACGAATAAAAATCTCAATCAGTATGCGGAAACAGGAACATTCTTTCTAAATTGTAGTTATTGCAAACCTGCGAAGTGTGGTTACATTGCGTAGTCAAGTCATATTTAGACGCCTAGATTTCTTTAGCCTACGTTGTCATAGGTTCAATATAAGACCTTGATCATTAGGTACGAAAGAACAAGGAGATGAAACACACGGTATTAAATGTCAGCTATGCTTGATTTTACAGAGCTTCCCATCTGCAATGAACTTGCCGACGATCACGACGCAGAGCTTCGACGAGCTCATCGGGCAGGGAGGCAACAAGCAGCAGCGCGGTGGCAGCGAGGGCTCCGACGAGCCGCCCAAGCACAACTGGACCACCATGACGCCGCAGGAGATCGCCACGTGGATCGACAAACGTTCCCGCATACTGTTCCCGCTCATGTTTATCGTCTTCAACATTTTCTACTGGACATTCGTCTACTGCCTATAACAGCTCAAAAGCACCCTGTGCAAAAGTGTTTCCATACATCAGAACTTCGGGCGATCAACTATAAATTATTTACATCATTATAATGTGGGCTAATACAAACTATGTCACAGACTTAGCTTACGCAGGTTACTGATGTTTCTTCTGGAAACCCCCTTCTCAAAAAGAAACAAAATACATTTACCGGTTGTAAACGCATAATATTTGAAACGTAACTCTAGTAGATATGTAGTTACTTAGGTAACTTTAGTGGCCATAATATTATTTGATGATCAAATTAAGAGTAGCTTTCATCTTTTGCCAATCCGCGGACCTTGCCTATTGCTTCATATACCTACGAGTACTTACAATTAGTTACGCGAGGTTGTATCGAGTCTACCTATTTATATTCTTAAAACCTTTTAGGTAGGACCATATAAATATGTAGCAGCACCTGCAGCACCCAGGTGGTGACTTGTGATATCCCGAATCAATTTGAAAAAAAAAAGCAATGGCAAAGGAATATATATTTTGCATATTTAATTATTTATTATATTACTTAGGCTTTACAATTCGCGACCCTATACATTTTGTTCTGATACGACGCTTTTTTGTTACCAAGTTGAGTGAGTGTAATAACAGTATTGTGATAGTTGGTATTTTCGAAACTAAGGGACCAATAAGGTAATTAAGTACCTACTTAAGATAATTTTGATTTGCTATAAGTACATACGCATATCTCAGACCAAATAATAAACTAAGACAGCGCTGTCAACAGTGACGTGGGGCCGGTTTCGTAAGCATGTGCACCTAATGAAATATAGTTTGATTGTAATTATTGTGATGTATTTACAGTTCGCGTCAAATAACTTTGCCGCTCTGAAGTAGGCTACAAATGACTGCGCAGTAGTCAATCTTACTTAAAATATAGTAGCGCGCATGCGTAACACAACTTCAGAGCGGCAAAGTTATTTGACGCGTTCAAATGTGTGCGTGTGAGCGTGTAGGTATGCGCAGAGCGGAGGTGTAGTTTTGGAATGCTTCACTGTATGGTTCGCAGTGCTCTGTCCTGTTTTTTTATTTGGTTTGAGACGCAGATCACAAGATTTGTTTTCGATTCGCATTTATGTAAAAAATATATCAAATGAGATTAGTCGATTTTAGTCAAACGAAATATTGTAAGAGAATAGGTAATTAATTTTAGTTGTAATCTACCTTAGTTAAGTGTTCATCAACACCGGGGTCATGATCAAATTAAATTATACTATTGTTAGTCTTATTAAGAGCCCCCGATACGGTCAAACAGTTTGATTCAAACTTTAACGGTTTCACCGTTTGATGCCGGTTTGAAGGTTCATCATACGGCACTTCACAGTTTGGTTCTGTACGCCGCTGTTATCAGACTTGTGACGCAGATAAATTGTGAAATGCCCTCGAACAAGGATCGCGATTTCCTTGCGTATATGACATTAAATCTCCTACTTAAAATGTAAAAAGAAAGAAAAATAATTTGGTCCAAAGAATGGTACATATTAAGAAATTCACACACGAACATCTACAGAGCGTGTTAGAAACTACCACACGATGATTATAAGAACTTTGTTTGAAACGTAGAAAATCCAGTGCAAACTGAACCGCTCCGTGTTTGTTCAAAAGCGTCGGAAGACGATCAAACGACGCGTCAGACACAACAAAAATATGAAATTTCATCAAGCAACCTCCAAACCCGTGAATATTTGACAAACCTCTCAAACTAGCTGTGTAAACGATCAAAATGGTTTGAGTCAAACCAAAATCTATGTGTTTGAATCAAACCGTTTGACCGTCTCGGGAGCGCTTAACGGTACGGATAAGTATAACTGTCCGTATTTGAATTAAAAATATTAATATGACTGTGAGTAAGTAGGTACCCATTTAAATTAAATTATTTATAACTAATTATTATTTAAAGGTAGAGTTGTTACTAGATTAGAATTGTTAGAATACATCACAATGTACATATGCATATAGATTGTTTTGTTTTACTTAAGTTTCTAACAAATTAAGTGCCTTCATGAGATTATTTAGTTAGAGTAAGAAAACTTGTCTAATATTAGATAAGTACCTACTGTTTGTAATCTCAATAATATAAACTCGAATCATCATTATTGTTTATTGCTTGCTTGCATTATGCATAATGTTTATTTTCCCTTACGAGGTAAATGCGGATGGTTATTCACTTCGTTATTATTCATACGTCGTGTTGTCTGTTGCTATTCTCAGGACATCACCCTCAACAAGATGTTATGCGCACGTGGATTTATTTGTCCTTTATAAGTTAGAACTGGTATAAAAAATTACATCCATGCAATGCCTGGTATCTTGAGTTTTTTTCCTGAACTTTTATTGCATTGTAGTAGTTTTGTCTAACTAGAGAGTCCTAAACCTACGCTAGCTACCAAGCCTGCACTAAAAGTTTCTCCCGTAGGTACCCTTTACAGGTATCGATTATTTATTTAATTTACCTAATAAGTTCATGATTAAATTGAAGCATTAGCATATAAAAAAAGCTATATAAGCATTTCCTATAGGAGTCTCCACTCTCGGCTGGACATAACGTTTGGCCTTTAAAGTT
Source organism: Xanthia togata (assembly GCA_963853775.1). Classification (NCBI taxonomy): domain Eukaryota; kingdom Metazoa; phylum Arthropoda; class Insecta; order Lepidoptera; family Noctuidae; genus Xanthia; species Xanthia togata. Next base: position 13,935,245 of record OY970795.1, on the reverse strand, counting down.
TGTGACTCAATTTAATCTCTGCCAAGACAAGACTTTTTAGCAAAATTTAACTTTATAGGGCGGAAAAAAAACCGTGGGAAACAAAACAGAGTTCTATGCCTGACAGGTGGCGATTATATTTATTTGATATTTTACAAAACAAATTCACAATATTATCTTACTTGATACGCAAGCCCAAAGAAACAAACAGACAACAATCCACAACATCACTATAGTGATCTACACAACATCAACTGGAGTAGTTACCATGTGTAAAATCATTCACAAATGTCTAGTAGGTACCTACTTATTGTAATTGTGGTAACCACTTTCACATTGTGGTAACCACTCGTGAAAGTGGTTACCTAAATCGAGTGAGGGCCTAAACTTGTGAAAAAACCCACGACCGACGACATTCTTACAATCAATAGATATGATATAGAATAATGAAACGTAGAACTCATTTGCCGTTTGACATCTTTCCATCGACTGGTTGTCGAGGATAAAAAAGTCAAATTTGGCTTTAGAAAAATGCGTACAGAATAGTGCCGTAACATGCATATTCTGGCAAGTCGGGATCGTAAAGTGCGAGAGCACGCGGCGCTAGAGCCGTGCGAGCGCCTCGCGCAGTCAGGGCTCCGGCTCGTCGCCCGCGCGCCGCGCCGTCGTCACCAGGCTGTCGTCGCTCGCGTAGCGCTTCAGAGCCGACGCACTTGCTTGACTGGAACCAATTCATATTACATTACCCAAACCATGAAGAGCGCTTACCACTGGACCCTGAGTAAGTTGTACGATTCGCAACCGTGCCTATTGCAACCTTCTGTAGCCACACTGACTGCAGAAGGTTCCAGTCAGGATTAGACAATTGGGGTTCGTCATTCGCTGTTTCGAATAATATTTTTATAATGCATGCTAATACGGACTTCCTCAAATAGCTCACTCGCATCCTGCAATGCAAAAACTAAATCTACTACTACACAGGTAACTTAAAAGTACCATTCAAGTTTTGCCAAATACTAGACCACTGCTGGATACACAGACTGCTTAAACAGTCACTAATTCAGTGTTGAGCAGTAGCTCTTGAGTTGCAGTAATGCAACATTAGAGTAGTGTTGTGCCTACACATGTCCCGACTCACCTGTACCAAGTCCGCGGGCGCGGCGTGGGCGCGAGGCGCGGCAGGCGGCCGTCGCCGGCGCGCGTGCCGCCCGAGCCCGAGCTGGAGCCGCGCCCCGACCCGCTCGAGCTCTCCGACCACATCAGCTCCGACAAGCTGTAACGACACAACAATGTGTCATGTTCTACCACTGTTACCTACTAGGCCATTAACGTTCAAGGCACTCACCAAAAGGTATCCACCTTCCCTACCAATACATTCTGAAATCCTGCATGATTAACCCGGCGACGATGTGGTGAAAATAGTTACGCGGAGGTTGTGGAGGGTATATATTGACCCTGTATTTCTATTGCTTTTTAAAGGCTTACCTAATTTATATTTTTTAACAAACCATTGAATATCATTAGATTAGTGTTGGATCATTAAGTTCCCTTCAAAATGGTTGAGCTAAATGATGCTGATCCATGCGTCATGTCAATATTTTGTAACAATATTCTGATTTAAAAGAGTGTCCATGGAGTTTCTTTCCCGTTCTTCTCCATAGGAACCTACTACGCTTTGGAATGGGCAACTAGCTTCATCTTTCTGACTGACCGATCCCTTGACAAATCAAAAGTACCTGTAATTGGTTTACTGTTTGAGTTTGAGTTGGATATTATCTTATGGATTTTAATTAAAAAAAAGAATAAATGATAATACAAAATTATTCCATTTTTGAAATTTTAGCTAAGGCCTTAAAACAAGCAACAGTAAAGTCATCCGTTCCAAATATGAACAAATCTAAAAATAAGTAAAACTTCTTGTAAGAATTAGGATCATTTGGATATATATTTAGAGATCAATCAGTTTCACGAAACACATCGTCAGTATATACTATTAAATATATAATTTATCTATATATAATTTCATGGATTCAGTACACGATTCTGAACCACCATTTTTTTTTTTGGGTGGGAACTCATCAAATGATTTTTCCCGCTCTGGGTGGAGTGGCAGGGGAGGGGGCGTGTCAGACTCTTACTGACCAAAAACCACCCATGTTCCTTCTGTTGCCTGTGCAATGCCACGGGGCCATGGTATCCCTTTCGGACTTTCCCGCAACCCCGGCAAGCAATGGTCCCATCGGACTCCTTCACTCGCTGACATCTATTTGAGGCGCGCGTGGAACACAACGCGCCGTCGACCCAGGCCTGGTCCTTACCGGACGGCGAGCTACCCATTGCTCACCGTCCGCAAGCCCGCGCTAACGGTGGCCGGGAATCGGCTATAGATTCCCGACGCCCAGGGCGTCTCCTCCTGCAGCGGCTAGGGGCGTGAGGGCGCGAATTTTGCCTTTCCCTCACGCGTTCCGCCTCCTCCTTCGCGAGAATTACTGCTTCACAGAAGGAGTTGACGGTCTCCCATGCCCTCTCGCTCCGTACTACCTGGACCAGGGCCAGACGCAAGAGATCCCCGCCACCGATCGCCTCCACAAGGAAACGGCGGTGCTCTGCCCAAGCCGGGCAGACCTCCACCACTCCGGTGCCCCGTAATGGGCCATGGACCGCACGACCGCCGCGTAGAGCCTCCCGCAGGAGGCGTTTGGACCCCCTAGATTGAGCAAGAGCCGCTTGAAGGCAGCCCCGGCCCGCTCCAGTCTGGGAGCCAAACGTCGGTAGTGCTCCACGAAGTTCCACCGACTATCGAGGACGAGTTCTAGGTACTTCATCGTCGACTCGACGCTGTTGTGCGTTCCGAGGACCATGAAAACACATGGAGGCGGCAACGGCGGCGGTGGCGGCGGTTGCGGCTGTGACGGCGGTGGCAGATGGTTTGCCTCTAGCTTTGGCGGGTGGGGCGCAGGCCTTACTCCCAAACCGGTGATTGGCCGGATTGCCAGCTGCCGCACATACAGCGCAGTGCGGCGTGGCGTCGCAAGAGCCGGCAAACAGTTACCATGGGGTAACTGGTTTCGCGTCGAATGCCACCCTGTATAATTATATCATAATATATACTTGTCGTCTTCTCTGTCTAGTTGTAACAAAGACGAAACATATGACCCTGACGCTCCCAGTTATTAATTGCGTCCAAAAATACCTGATATCACATGTACTCGTATATAAATAAAAAACACTTCTGAAATATTGCACAAAAGTGCTACGTCGCGGTTGTGGCAGGATCATATATTTACCCTTTTTGACTTTGCGCACGTGTCGCTCTCGTCGCAGGCGGCGGGCGGCTGAGTAGCGGTGTGCGGCGTTCGGACGGGTACCTTAGCAACAGCTACTGACACGTACAAGCTACTACAGCCGCGGAAAAATATACTATACTCGATAAAATATTGACAAGGTCAAATAGACCTCTCCACATCTTCGCCGGGGTATACTTTGAGAACGTCAGCCAAAATATTCAATTTCGATATGCACCGGACCAAAAAAATAGTGACCGTTATTCTTATTCAAACATTTACTGCAGGTTTTACTGAAAGATTCGTAGTCGTACTCTGTTAAGCCTGTAAATTCGTCAGACATGTATTACTATCGCCTAGCGTACCTAGTAGAGATAGGCGGCAGTCGGTGCGGCGGCGTGTAGATGTCGTTGTTCTCTGTGTAGGTGGACGCGTGGATCTCTTGCTGATACAACTCGTACAGCTGGGCCAGCTCGGGGGGCACGCCCACGCCTACGTCTGGGGAGCAATAAGAAGACCGACAGATGGTTAACAATGAATAAGTAGATAGCCCCTTTTAGCATTGAGCTGCGTACCTATCGTTTAGGACAGTAAACTACTTCACTTTTGCAAAACAGACTGCCTCGTTGGTCTAGTGGTCGCAAGCGCTACTGCTGAGCATGAGGTCCTGGGTTCGATTCCCAGGTCGGGACAAAGTGGTTATTGGGTTTTTCTATCTGGCATTTCTCAGTAGCAGCCCGGAGTCTGGATTTGTGCCCGGTTGATGGCAATAGTGTCGCCTCCTATTACATGGGACTTAAACATAACTGGCGAAATGTGGGTGTACCTACTATAGGTACACCCCTGCCCAACCCTTCGGGGAAACAAGGCCTGGTGTTATGTTAGTTATTAGCGATTGAAATGATTTTCTCGGTCAGAATTATACCACCAGTCGTTTTCACGTCTAAAGTATATACCTTGAAGTGCGCGCCTCTGTCTAGTAATGATCTCATCGGAGAGTCGTCTCTGCGCGTCCCGCCGCTGTAGCGCGAGGTCCCGCCGCCGCAGCTCGTGCGCCCGCGCCGCGCGCTCCCCCTGCAGGGCCAGCTTGTCGGCCTCCAGCTCGTGCACGCGGCACACTAGAGCCAGCACTTCACGTTCCGGACCACTGCTGATGGTGGCTGGTAACTCCTGCAATAATTATTGGAGTTTTGTTATTGTTTCGTTCAGTTCACTCCACAGTTCATAGTTGAATATGAATACGTCCGGCTCCTAATACTACGTTAATTTAAAACATCATGTGTTCTGATAAGTGACACATGATAAGAGGGACAACTAGCTTCATCTTTCTGACTGACCGATCCCTTGACAATTCAAAAGTACCTGTAATGGGTTTATTTGGAATAAATGATTTAGGTTTTGAGTTTAGGGGCAGAATGACCAGAGAGAGACAAGAATCGCGAAAGTTGGAGGAGGCCTTTGCCAACTGGCGACTGGTAAACAGACATACGAAACATAAACAAACGCCAAATACGAGACTGATGACTACGCTTTATGTTTGTCCTACATAAAATTGCGTAACAAAATGTTGGGTCACCTGTTCCAGCTGAGCGCCTCTCAGCCGGACCTGCTCCAGCTGCCTCTCGACGCGTTCCCGCTCGGTGCGCGCGGACTCCTGCTCGCGCTCGACGGCGGCAAGTTCGGACCACGCCTGTTCTACGGCCACCTCCGCCTCTGCTCGCTCGCTGCTGCTTGACGACAGCCCAGTGCCGCCCCTGGACACACGTATACTCATGATCTGGCAAATAAAAGCGAATAAAGTACTCCGACATATTAAACAGGCCACTAAAGCCAACGGGCCGTAGCGCAACGCATTTTCATACAAAAAAGAGCGGTGCGGCCCGCCCCAGTCTGCTTTAGCCGTTAGGTTTTAAAGATACCTTTTTGCTCAATCAGTCGAAAACCGTCGAAAAATAGCATTTATTTTCACAATATTGTATTACCTGTAACTCTGCTGCGTGCTCAATCTCGAGCCTGGAATATTGATAGGTTTGTAGAGGCGGTTGAACCTCGCTTCCCAGTGCGAGATGGCTGCGTGTTGTCGCTCAGCGTCCAGCGCCAGGCCCAGCAGATGACTGTCCAATTCCATCAGCCGTCGTCGCAAGCGCATCTGTTGCTTGAATGTGGACACGATAGCGTCGCGTAGAGACTTAAGATGCACTGCGTTCTCCGCTGCATCCTCTTTGCTGACCTCTTCCTCGACTCTTACGAACTCATTTGGTTTACTGTTCAAAGAAAATTACGTACCTATGAGTAATTAATTATATATTATCTGCTGATGCTATGATGGTAAAAAAGAATTCAATTGCGGAGGTAAACTAAATATCTTAAGTACTTACTGCAAGTGCCTTTACTAGTAGGTATACCATTCAAATTGTGATTGTCTGTCACGGACTCCAATTTAATAACAAAATATAATATTTATTTTAAAACCGGCCTACGGTTCGGGCCACTTCTACCAGTTCTACCTACTAGGGACAATGCAACCGAAAGCCATATTTTAAGCCAAGGTCGAAAGCCATATTTTACGTCACTTAAGATGCAATATTTTCTACAAATTCTAAAAAACCAATGGGATAACCTCAACGTACATTACACATTACAGCCACAGCTGGTTATTGTAAATGCCTGTGTGGACTGACTTTTACAGTCAATTGAGAAAAGATAAAGAAATAAACAAGCGTTTTAAGTCACAAAAAACTAGGGAAAGGCGAGGGGCTGAGCGTGGTGATTTTAGGATGTGAGAAATGAGGGCTGTCGGATTTGGACCGCTATAGGTTATGGACCTTCTAATACCTTAGAGGCCATGTCCGAGTGGGCTGTCACAAGATTGTGAGAATTAGTAATTACGTTAAATATAGTAGGGTTAAAGCCCAGATTCTGTGCTTCTGTGCAAGTGGTGGTGCTCGGGGGAGGCCTAAGTCCCGCAGTGGACGTCTTTTGGCTGAAATGATGATGATGATGAAAGCCCAGATTAGACTAATTTAGTATTTAACGCAGTATGTGTGTGTGTGTTTGTTAGTGCAACTGGGTGAGTCTTTCATTATAATCATTATCCCAGGATGATGGTGTTACTAAAGTTCTTTTAACTAAACAGACAGAGACATGTTACTGGAGAGTTTGTTGCGCCACTTCTTCTCTCCAGCTCGAACGTGGAGTGGTAAAGGGTGATACCTATCGCTGAGGAGCTATTATAATGATCATTATTTATACCACCATAGAAATTACTCTTCTAAATAAACGTAATTTATAATTAATGCTATTTTCTCTTGTATTACGTGTCCTACCTCCTAATACGTACCTGGACTTATATTTGTCATTTGCGTTTGGTTATAGGGAAAAGACCTTCCACTACACTTTAGACTTATGACAACTAATGACTCTGTAGACTTCTAACTGACGCACCATTTATGAGTCAGACCCGAAAATAATACTCACCGTTCATTTATATTAAACTAGGCTATAGAGCCGATCTGTAACTACGTTATAAAACAACCAAACTGCTTCCAAAATGGTCTCGTCACAGTCGAACGCTTTGTGTGAGGCTTGTTGTATGCACATTTCCGGGAGGGGGTAGTCTTCACCAAGTACCCCAAACATCCACCACTTTATTTATAATCTTTGCTTAAAGTTAAGAGAAGTTTAAAACACCAAAAATGTATGGCTAAACAGTCGCTAATTAGTACTTAACTTTAAGCAACGTTTATAAATAAACCCCCCAGTTTCTGGACGCCTCCGTCCAGAAACTGGGGGGTATACTTGGTAGTCGATCTAAGCACGCTGGGGACCGTGTCTCGTTAATAAACCCCACCCGGCTATTTGTAGGCATATTACTGAATCGACCCTATTTAGCGAGACACGAAATTTGGACGCCAAGCGGCTAATAGCCGCACCACATGCTCTAAATGGCGCAGAGTCAGGAAATGTGAAGTGCCGAAATACCATTTCGGTGTGCACCAAGAACGATCGGAATGAGTTCAGCTACAAACTGATTCTACGGTGCGCTTGTGCTAGCTTTATGTTATCTTAGTAAAAATGGGCTGGGCGCCGTAAGGTTGTCATTCATATTAGGCCACCGATGAAGTCCCCTTTGCTTCGCCCGGTCCTTCGAGCGTTATGTTGTAGACTCCTGACAAGCGCCGCATCTAGTTAAGAACTCAGTAGGTACTCAATACTTGTTTTCCAATTCCAGTTGTACTTCGTAGTACACTGGCTTAGAATTGAGTAAGACTTTATACAATATGTATGACGTATGTGCTTAGGCAACGCGATCTAGCAGAACACGTACAATGAGACAAACGTTGTTAAACGGTTCCCGGTCTCACTGCTACAATGGACAGACAGGATTGGCTCTCATAAGAAATCTTAGTCCTTAAAGTATTGATATTTGGCTCTATTCTATTGCCTACGAGTTTGCCGACCAATGGCCTAGAGTAATTTAGGAACAGTCACAAAACCATAAGTGCTGCTAACATAATTATAGAAAAACTCACGCACACAAGTCTGTTGACCGTGTAAGTTATTCTTAATTTGCATTTAAATACCGAAGTACCTACATCATTCAGCAAAAAACCTACATTGTTCTGTCGTCCTTCATTTTAAGTTTCAGTCGAGCGATTTCCTCGCGCAGATCGCTGATGACTGTTCGATACTGCGACAGAGGCACCGGCGTTTGCACCAAATCTCGTTCCACCTGAAATAATATTGCGCCATCGTGAAACTTGACACAAACTAAATATGAATGACTAGCTTCCGTCAGCGGCTTCGCCCGCCTGATATCTTTATAAATTATAGCCTATGTTACTCAGTGATAATATAGCATTCTACTGGTGAATAAATTTTTCAAATCGGTCTTGTGGTTTTTGAGTTTATTCATTACAACAAAAAAAGAAACATACAAACATGAAGAAAATCAAATCTTTTCTCTTTATAATATTAGTTTAGACGGTAAATAACAATACAAAAATATCAAATACCAGCCTATTACTGCCCCACTGCAGGGCAAAGGCCTCTTCTCATACAGAGAAGGCACGAGCACTGATCACCAGTTCACCACGCTTGTTCAAGACGGGTTGGCGATTTTAGAATTATATTAACTATAGTCAAGGTTTCCTCACAATGTTTTCCTTCACCGATGTCAGTAATGTCCAAAATAAACTCAGAAAGTACATATGAATTGAAAAAGTCACATTGGTACTTGCCCGGATTTGAACCCACAACCTCGTGCATGAGAGGCGAGGCCTTAACCGCTGGGCCATCACAACACATCAAGAAAAATATGGATGACATAAAAAGTTATATAGGCAGCTTATAATGTTCAGTGCCTTGTCTTATAAGCCTCAATAGTCCATACTAATTACGTGGCCGTTCCATTCCGGTCCCAACTTATTTATAATTAAAACTTTATGCACAAGTAAAAAAATAAACTATAAAGGCGGACTATAATGCCTGAAGCAACAAACAATCACCCACGATACAGGAGAAAATCCTAGTATGAGGCTAATTAAAAAAAAAAAAAAAAGAATCTTATTGTGATATAAGTAGAGACGAGACATGGCAGGTGCAATATAATGGATAGATACTAGATAGCTTGAAAATAACTATAAAATACAAGAATAAATACTAATACATAGACTGTACACTATACATATATAGGTAAACACACAGACATATATAACATACACATTCATATATATAAGTACTTGCCTTATTGGTGATAGAAGATGCCTTCTGTGCATAGTGTAGCGTGGAGCGCGTGGTGTCCCGGTGCGGCCCGCCCGGCGCCACGTGCGCCACCATGGCGGTGCGGCAGCGCCCGCCGAGCACCTCGCGCAGCAGCCGCGTCAGCTTCGAGTCGCGGTAGTTCACATATCTGTCAGGCGTGGTTGTAGATAAAAAATTATGAAGTAATAAATCCATATTTTTAGGAGGTGCAGATGCAAATATATTATGCTGCTGAGCATGAGGTCCTAGGTTTGATCCCCGGGTCGGGCAGTGTTGTTGGGTTTTTCCATCTAGAATTTCTCACAGGCAGCCCGCAGTCTGAATTTGTTTAATGGCTCACCTCATATTACATGGGACTTAAACATAACTGGCGAAATGTGGGTACTACCTCTGCCTTGCCCTTGGGGGAATATAGGCGTGAAGTTATGCTATGTTATCTATCGATAGATATTTACCTATATCTTATATAAATGGTAGCAATTATAAAAATCCTCAAAAGTCTGTATCCTGCAAATACTGATAAGCAACTCTATAGTTATTTCAAGGCAACCATGTGCCGAGTGAGAATGTGCACAGTATCTAGTACCTATATATCAAAAGAAGTTATTAATAGTCATTAATAAATGACTATTCATAAAAATTAATAGAGATACTTTAAAAATTATCGTTATATATTTTTGTTTCGATCTATAAATTCGGATTAGGTTTTGCAATTGACTGCGCCGTCGTTTCTCACTATTGTAATCAAAAGTGAGAGACTCTGCGACCACAATGTTTAAAGGCACCTTATAAATCAATAACATCCATCAGTCTTATCCATCTATGATAAAAATGTACACAAATAATACTAGCTTACCTAGCTCCTCCAGAGAGCGCCATGATGCAGTTTCCAAGAGCTAGAAGTGAACGATTGATGTGCGCGCCCTCTAGGCGTCGCGAGCGCAACCCGGCGCGCTCCGAGCCCGCCAGATCGATGAGGAACAGGCGACCGCGCTGGGTGCCTTTCTCCACTTGCTGGGTAACTGTCACACTGTAACACAGATGGGGCTCAGAGGTATACCATACGTAGATCTAAAACCGTTCACAAATTTCAATATTTTTTTCTCGAGACGTTACCATGTCCTACCAATCCAACCAACGATATTGATGATGATTTTTATGAGATAAATAGCATGAATAATGGAGCTCTCATAATGTCTGCAGAAATTGAAATACCTGAGAAGAGCGTGTCCTCTAGAAGAATGTTGGTTAGCATGTGTGGGCTCGGCGGTGCGGGAGCGATCACCCCTCGCGAGCAGCTCAGCGACGTGCGCGGCGCTGTTGGCCCTCAGCTCGCTCAGGCCCGCCACCACGGGGGCCCCGCTGCCCCCCTCGTCCCGCAGTTCCAGGGGCCCAGCGCTCGGGTTTAAAAGGTCCCGGATGATCTCGTTGTATATCTCGATGTATGACATTTTTACCTGTTCCAAAAAATAATTAAGGTTTCCTTAGGAGAAATACGATGTTTTGGAAATATACCGACAGGTTGGTTTGTACTAAAATCTTTCTAAATAAAGAGGTATCCACTAACTTAATAATAATATATAACATATCTAACATAATAAAATGTTCATAGCAGCTAAGTTGTAAACATCAAAATGCTTGAAAATGTGGCTGAACCCCGATAGGACTACGACTCTCGAGAATACGAGCACATGGGCGTAATCAGTATAAGTGCAAAATGTACTCTTTGTCTGTCTAAGCGTATTGTTGAAACAAAATGCGACTTAAAACCCACTCTTATAAACTCTACAGTTTAGTGTAGCTAAGCCCCGCAAAGTGGTTAGTAATCATCGCAACTACATGTATAGTTAATTGAAACCCATCATGTCAATTACCGCTGCTATCAAAATTACCGGTAAATTAATAAAAACCGGGCCAGTTGAACAAGTCAGTACACTCAATGATGGATAAGAGTATTATTATTGTATTAATTTATGTACTTTAGGTACTCATGTTTTAAATAGGTAAGTAACTAGGTATGTAGGTACAGGCATTCAGTCAACATCAATACTAAATTATGAATATAAAGATTTTTGTATCTTATAATGATTGAAAACTAGTAAGTAAGAGAATTGTACATTTAGGTAATCATTGAGTCGACGACCGTTATAGACCTGCACCAAAATCGATTAACATTATGAGTGATATTCGATTCGAAAATTCCGATCAGCTATGTAAATCGATGTTTGCTGTTAGTACCTACAACATATTCGTGTGTAATATTTGTTTCATTGAAACAGTAATGTCTCGACGATTAACTGTTTGCTTCTCGCACATGACAAACATTAGGGGATCGTTAGTCCACAGTCTACAGTCCGTGTACTTACGCCACCCAGCCCTATTGATTGCAGGTCAAACAACCATTTCGTTCTTTATGAATATCAAATATCTATGAAACGTCCACAATTGAGTACACAGTGTTCCTAAATAAAAATCATTTCCGACTACCATCGACGATAAGATCGATGGAAAATTTATCAAATGTACAATTCATAAAATGGATAATTTCAAAATACTACGAGGTACCTACTTATGAATACTGTAATAAAGCAAGTTTTCCCTAATTTGGAATTAAAATTTAAGTCGCTAAGTATCAAGAAGAAACTGCACCGCTACTCTTCTTAATGACTTTTTTTTTTAAACGAATAAACAATATTCTATGTTCTATGTAATGTTTTATGTTCGTCGGTTGAGAGCTTATTCGAGTAGAATATTATTACCTATGTCTTAAATTGCTACAACAACAAAAAAAATACAAAAATATTTATTTCAACAAAAACAACAACTAACATTAATAATTTTGAATAACCGCGTACCTGTCTATAGTATAATACTGACTGATTTAATCGCAATTTTATTATATTTCTGGTGAAATCCTCTGCTACTGCCTTCTCCTTCGGGGAATACAGGCTTGATGCTATAAATTTGTATGTTTACCGAGAAACAGAACTTGACTTTTTGTCGACCCTTCTGAGTAGGTACTACGGGGAAAAGACTACGAATGCTACGAGATCCTAAAATTCAGCGGGACTTTCTGTGCCGAGTAGTACTGACTACGTTCGTAGCGATTTTTGACTGCTATGGAATACAATAAACAAAAATGCGACGCAAAAACAAAACAAAAAAGTGGCTGGACTGCAACTGGATATCTATGGCAACGACGGACGGCTACAAAGCCTACGGGCACATGCTACGAATGCTACGGAATCCTGCTACGCAAACTAATTGCAAGAATGCTACTTTCGGGACTTTCTGTGCTACGAAGGGTCTCGTAGACCGCTCATTCGTAGACCGTAGCGGTCTACGAGACCCAGCTATGAAAGCTTAATTTCGAAACATAAATTTCTGACTGCAAATACTAGGATTTTCTGTTTTTAACGTTTTCTTCATCATTTTAAAAATTGTTTTTACTCTAGGTACTTATTGAACCTATTCGTGCATGCTACTAGAATGTTCTATGCAGCAACTCACTATAATTTTACAAGTGTAACTGACGCCAGTTGGCAGTATTATTTATTACCTCAAAAGCTATAATGACGAACCGATGTTAAACTCGAAATAGGATCATGACTTTATACCCACAATAACTAAAGTTCATACAATCAATCAATGAATAAAACGTGTAGCCCTAAATGCCCCTTATAACGAGGCTTTCAATGATTAAGCTTATTATATAAGTGGTAAGCACCTTCGACGAACGAACTATTATCATGCCACATCACGATATCTGAACCAACATCTGTGTTATTATTTAGTTCGTTTGAGAAACAATACATCGCTTTAATATTCGAGTTTTCGATTGATCGGTATTTGATCTAATTTAGCTTGGCAAAAGGAGCAGTAGTTGTAATTATTATAAAAACCTCTGGTTTGTACCTGTTTCAATGACAGGTAAATACACAAACACGTAGTTTCCTCAGAGCAAGAGGTCTTCTTTACCAAATATGTAGATACCGCATAAATGCCAATTAAGTAATTAATTACTAGAGAACTTTACATAATTATTTATCCTTAAAGGCCTGTGGCTTATTATGACTCAAGCAATCAATACCTTCTGCAAAACACATGACTAAACAAATAACTTGTTACACTCATACATCTTAGTAACCTAATGGTGATTTGTCTTATAATACCTCCTTCTACAAACAAAACGAATTAAGTACATAGTCCCGGTTATCTGAATGGCAATAATAAAAAATAAAGGAATTAACATTCCGAATTAATAGCCACGAAACCGCCGTCAGAGCATTAAGGACCCAGTTTCGTAACAAATGGCTCCGACCACAAGTGTACACAATGCGGCAAGAAATTAACATTAATGCAGCGTATTGTTATCAGATGCAACACACAAAGCAAACGTTTTACTGAAGCGCAAAACTGCCTCGATGCTTCATTCCCAGTCTTTACAATGTTTATCGGACGATCACCAACCTACAAACTTCATCGGGGCAAAAGCCCTGTTCTTCCACAAGGTCAATTTAGAAGTACTTTAGTAAAAATATAACAAACTAAAACTTTGCCAGTGCCACATCTATATTGTACTGTATTGTAATAGAAAATAAAGTTGCTTTTCGTGTTGTGTCCTACCCGTTTCTAAACCATATTAAGTATAATACAAGATATAAGTTAGCTTAGGAATTGGCTGCAACTCTAACATGCAACTTGACTTACTAAAGGCCTATTTTATTGTACACTATATTTTTAAATTGAGGGTGCTAATCAACATTTTTTTAAAATTAAATTACATTTTGGATTTTGATGCAGTGTTCACGTTTGTTTATTATTAGTAGGTATCTATTAACCAATAACAAACGCAAATTTAAGTTAGTTGATTATTACTCGTTAACCTGTAAAGCCTATACTTAGCTGTGATAGTTTTCCTTTTAACTTCATTATATATAGTAGTATATATAATGAAGTTAAAAGGAAAACTATGCTGTGTTTTTTTTTTTCACAAATCCCTGAATTGAAAAATAGTTTTCACACACACACACAATATTTTTGAACGGGGGGGGGGGGGGGTGTCGTTGGAACTTATGAAGCACTGGATTAGCAATCTGTTTCAAAACTATTCAGATTCGGATTTATCGTGTACGCAATTAGGGTACTGGTTGTAAACTATCTGTGAGCCAAATTTAATTCCAATCAGTTCAGCCGTTTTTGCGTGATTTAGTACCTAATAAGAAACATCCAAACACACAAAAATGCAAACTTTCACATTATAATATTAGAAAGTAGGATATTATAATTATGGTACTTTCATTTTAGGGTGTCAAAATTATAATATTTCTTTCACTTGCATTAAATGTAGTTAGGCAAGCATAATTTTATTTACAACTGTTTCTTTCATATACCTAAGCAGTTGTGACATACAAAATTAATATAAACGAAGTCGTACCTTGGGTTCTTTTTTACCATTTTGGTACGGAACTATAAAAATGATTAATGGAAGAAAGGGGTGTTTTATTTAACCTAGTCGTCGTACTGCATTCATGGATTTCTGTATAGTCGCATGTAAGCCTGGTAACAAATTTGACACCAGGGCAAACCTAACATCCTGTATCTAATGACTACTCTAACTATAATGTCAATAATAAAGATCAAAATTTGATCTTCATAAGTTGGCTAGTCAAATCTCTTATATAATCATTTTATATAACATACAATACCAGTGCATTTGGCTCAACAGCTCCAGAAATGATAAAAAGTAAATATCTCGTTGTGCTAGGAGAAATCCAAAATCTATTAATCAATGTTGGTTTACTGAAATTTTCTCGCAAAATGAATATTTATTAATAGGTACTTTAGTGCTATTTATGAATCAAGATTTCCGCTAACCAGCTCACCGAACTAGGTAAAGGCCACAGAGTCTGACTTGTCCTAGAATGTCGCCCCACAAATAGCAAACCTTATTAAAAACCGTCTTAATTGAGGCCAACCCTTAAAAAACGTTATAATGTGAAAAGCTCGAATTAAAGAATACATATATATATTGTTCAACGAGGTTCGCTTACGATCATTAGTTACGTTGATACACCTGTTTGTAACTCGTTACCTATGGTTATTATCACTGTCCGCTGGTCACGCTAACGTGCTCAGGTTAATAGAATGCCTCGTCTCGCGATAACCCTGAATATTTTATCGCTGTTTTCTTCTATTGACTACTGTTGAGTGACGTAGGCTAATTTCACGTCCAGCGGGCTGCGAGTGAACTCGACTTGCCACGCCATCTCTATATAAGATGGAGGGCGGCCACAAATAGACGGGTAGCATTAATAAGGTATCGCGGTATCCACGGTGGAATACACAATGCTATTCGATGCCTCTTGTTTGGTTGGTTATGTTATGTAGTCAATTGACGAGATCCTAGAAATTAAAACTATGTGTTTACCTTCTATGTTGTTATTGAGAGAATTACAGATTTGCAGCAAAGCATAACATGCATAATATTCATTTGTACATTTTTAATTCAAATACATATATAATTTCCTTGCAGACTGTAATTTAAATCAAAACTTAATGTTATTTCCATTAAGGTATACTCGTAGCTGAGCGCTTGATAAAGGTATTCTTACAGTGCTTACAAAAAATTGAACATTGACAAATGATTCAAACTTTCTTTGGTCTATAATTTTAACGATACCAAATTTTTAAAGAAGTAAAATCTTTGTAAAGTATATTCTAGCAAATGTGTATTAATGACACATATTTAGGTTAACACATGTATAGGTAGTAAGCACATAAGTGTATTGAAGAAAGCATCGTCATAGGTTAATGGTTGCCGCGGTGTCAATCACTCGAGTCGAGGCGCCTCGCTCCGACAGTGACCTTGCGGCCGGTGGCCTACAGGGCTTCAGCCTGCTCTACATTTACACTACTAACGTATATTTGATTGTTATTGTCATTTAGCTGAAACCCCTCCATTCTATCTGCTTATCTGTAGATAAATCGATAAGATAACTACTGCCATGTTTGTCTCAAGAGGCGACGTGTTGTTTTAGGTATTGCATAAACGTAATGGCGTTCCGGAAATAATGCAATGTACTATATTCGTATTTAGAAATGAAATCAACTATACATGCTCTCAAAATAGAATCGGACAATTTCCAACTCCAACACAAGGTAGGTATAATATACTAAAATTACTATGTAAATGTCTATTATCTGCTCCCAAATTAAGATGATTATTTTATTTTACCTTTTTTATCTTTTACATAGGTAGGTACTTCCTTGACATAATCTTTTCGTTATTTGACATTATATAACTTGTTACAGCTGTAGTGGAAATCATGTAATTTGGTTTAAAATAGGTTTTCATTTTTATTATTTTATTTTTCTTTATAGATTCTTTTGTACGTTGTAGGCTTAACAGACTTGTAGATCTGTCAACCATTTTTTATCTTGTTAAGTACCTGGTACTTGTTGATAGGCCTACACTGTCCTCTCATACCTATTAACTCTGTAATTTGAAATTATTGTAAAAACCATTTACTTTTAAAAGAGTAACCGTGTAGTTTCTTGCCGGCTCTTCTCCATAGGAAACGACCAATTGGAACCGTGCACCTAGCTTCTGACGTTTCATAAGTACCCTGGTAGGTTTAAGTGAAATAAATAATATTTTGAATTTGAATTTGAACATAAAACAAATCAGTATTTTATTGACTTTACACCGATTATTTAATAGTTTTGTGAATTTCAAACTGCAACCTGTTGTCCCACTGCTGGGTAAGTCTCAAGGCCTTTCACATTTCCCGCTGTTGCCTTTTCAGATCAATTTCCCGTTAATGCTTCTAAGTCATCAAGATTTGACCTGCGTGATGACTTAGGCCGATCTGTCCCGCTGAATTCAATATACCTACCTAATTATATCTTATTATGTAGAACGGGGCCATATTATGGCCTGCCCAATACAACTTCAGTCCACACTGGCAATTCCTGTTTTGGAGCTCATCATGCTTAATTAAGTACATCAGTCGTTGAGTTTAATATCCAATATCCGGTAACTATGCTCTATAGCCTTTTGGTTAACCTTGAGTTTCGAATTCTGAGACTGGCAAAATACACTAGAGATGTTCCAAATAGTCGGTAAAGCCGACTATCCGTCCACTTTCGTAGTCGGCGACTATTCGGCTTCTTACGTTGTATGTACCTATTTCTCAATAAAATGTATATAAAAATAGAAATGAATGAATTTGCGTTCATTCTCGAACGTAAATTCATTCATTACTATTTTTATTTTAGAATCAGTCTCTAAAATTACTTTTAAAGAAAAAATATCTATGACATTTATCAAACTAAATAGTATCTTAATTAACAAACAAAACAACATACATATCTTCTTATCTTCAATAAACATTTATCGGCGAAGCCGATCACGATCAAGAAGAAGTCGACTAGTCGCCCGACTAGTCAGCCTCTTTACAACTGACTAATTGGCTAGTCGGACATAGTCATAGTCGGCACATCTCTAGTAATTACGTTTAAGGGATAAAGATGCCCTTTATTGGTGACTTCGACTCTTCCAGGCGTTCTCGACTCGACACGATAACGACTGTCGATTTCCTTATCTTTGTTACATCACCTTTTTATTAATTTACTAAACAATATCATCAATCTAATGGATAGCATATTTATCTACGACTTGATCTTGACCCCGAGGTCAATCGAAGAACAGAGGTTTCGTTGGAAAATTCCATGTTTCAAACCATGTTTCTGAAACGATGTGAGTAATGTAATTTTACCAATGATGTCAAGATACAGCTATAGAAACAATTAATTAAATAATATATATTCCTAGGTACTTCGCGTGACCCTATTAAGCGAAATTGGAAACTGTTACGTAAGTTTGTGAGTGACTTAGTCACTAACAGTCTAAGTCTAACAGTCACTAAGGTCACTCACAAACTTACGTAGCTTATGCATTTCAGTCATAAGGAAATTATAATTCATTTAACGGGCTTTCCGTGTTATTCCTATCCTTCTCTTTGCTTCGGGAAATTGCACTGTGACTAGTTACCGCATGAATAATTATACCTCATAAGCTAGCACGTAGGTTAAAACATTTAAGTAATTATTTCAATAAACAATTTCAATTGATGTACCTATCCTATACTATTAAATGAGTAATATTTGTATACAATATGTAAAAAAAAACCCTGACCGATCCGAAAGGGGCATTAGGTACTGCAAGAACATTACCAAAAAGTTACTTTTTTAAAATTATTATTGAAAAGAAAAAGTTATAACATTTTTAGTGCCAAAATTACCCCAAATCCATTAAAAAATTGTACATTTTCAACAGGGGTTATGAATTTTAGACACCCGCTAAACGACGGCCGCCCAATGGAATGGTAATATTCCCGATTGAAAAAAATGTGTTATTTTTTTTCCTTGTTCCTGAAAATTTCCACATATGTATACTCTCAGTACGATACCTAAAAATACCCTCACGAATAGGACAGGGTTTTTTTTTACATGTTGTATAAAATGTAATCACGTTCTCGAAATAGGCTCTAACGATTTGCATGAAAGTTGCAGATCCGGCGAAAAATCGATCTAGCTAGGTCTCATATCTGGAAAAATTAAACAGAGCTCAGTCGCCAAGGTACATAATGCTTTAACCAAGGTAATTTTGTAATTAAATATTAAAGTAAGTACCAAACTACCAACTCAAGGAATAAATAAAAGAGGAAAATATTCAACAATGGCTTCTGCAATTTCAGCTTGGTTCGTGAATATGCATGAAAAACAGTAAAGCACTTCCGTTTGGTCAAGGTCGCTGGCGTCGGCTTGCGGTCAGCGCGCTACATTTACATACTAACCTACCCACACTACCCACGGCACCCACCCGCTTCACTTCAACAAATCTCGTCATTAAACGTTTCTTAATAAGGTGTTCACTTTGCACGACCTCTACGAGAAGTAGTGATCTTGGACGTTATCTTACTGACAGGTCGTATCCGATACCAGATAGGTGTCAATTACGGACCTATTATATATTTCAATATAAAATGTGTGTAAGTACTTGCCAACTAGATAGATATATAATACAAATAAACGTCTAAAGTTAGGAAATATTGTAGAAGGATTTCTGCGAAAGTTATAATAATATATTATGTAGCTCGGACCCAGGTTTGGTGGAAATCACTAAGTTGAAAACACTGCTTTTCTAAGATTTTGATATAGCCACACACAGATAACAAAAACGTGAAAAGAAAAACGTTTTGTTGTGAAGTATTTCAGTTATGGTAGTTTTTGGTAGTGTTTATAAAAATGGTTTTTCATTTTTATCAAAATGTACATCAGTTGTAATTAAAACAAAATTAAATTATAGCACAATAATTTGGAAATTAATCATGTCTATGTGGTGGAACAAAACACATCAATTAAACAAATTATAACCAAATGATCTGAACAACCCTATCCAATTTCCGTCGATTGGTAAAAAAATGTTTATCGTAATTGCAATTATGGCATACGATTAAAATTGGACTTGATTTCGTTTCAGAATTGCAATCAGAAATAAAATGTGATGCGCAATTAGGCTGCTGATGAGTTAACACGGGACTATGTAGGTACCTATTTGTAAAAGAAAAACAGTAGGTATATTATAGATACACTACTTGCTTAATTTAGACATCGGAAATAGCTAATTAAATTAATGAAATGCCAATCATCGCGATATATTTGGCACTCGTTGTATCCATGGTGTCAATGTGCCAGGTGCCAGGTGCCAGTGTTAAGAGTATACAACATGAGACGAACATATACTTTAGTTATTTATTACGAATTGTTTATTTAGAGTCGATGTTTACCATTAGGTAAACACGACTCTTTGCATTAGGTAAATCATGCTAAGTGTGTAACGATGTTGAATCAAGCTAGCACAACAATAATACATGCAGTTCCATGTTCGATGCGACCGAACAATGTAACACAAGGTCTGAAACATCACGCCATTTAATTCTGTTCATAAATACCTACATAGCTGTCTGTAGTATGCCGTCGAAAATGACGTTAGTCGACTTTATAACTTCTAGGTAAGTTCCTAGAAAAAATCATGCATACTGGGAGCTTTACAGGCATGCGCCGCTTACAACGTGAGGGCTAAATAAAATGTATGTTCCACAGGATTACTATGTCTTAAAAATTAAAAAAAAACTCCGCGATGACATAGTTATATCTATCTTCTAAGGATGACCCACAATAAACATTTTTATATTTCAAAATTTGATAAACATTTCATTGTTATTTCCGAAGCTATTTTGACCGGTATTATATTTATTCTTATCCAATAAAATATGTCATTTAATTTAGATTAAAATATTCCTTAACACCATATCATTAAAAATAATAATAATACCAGCCTACTACTGTCCCTCTGCAGGGCAAAGGCCTCTTCTCATACAGAGAAGGCACGAGCATTGATCACCAGTTCACCACGCTTGCTGCACACGGGTTGGCGATTTTAGACTTATATTAACTATAGTCAAGGTTTTCTCACGATGTTTTCCTTCACCAATATCAGTAATGTCTAAGATAAACTCAGAAAGTGCATTGGATTGAAAAAGACACATTGGTACTTGCGTGGATTTGAACCCACAACCACGTGCACGAGAGGCGAGGCCTTTACCACTGGGCCATCACTAAAATCAATACTTTAAAAGATTTTACAGATTAAAAATTACGCGTAACAAAATAATTATGGTTGACGACAACGCGGTCGCAGCGGTAGGAGTCAATGAACTTTCCCTCGGCTATTAGGTATGTAATCCCGGTAGTACGTTCCCGTGGAATATTTTCCGACATCCACGCGGGCGAAGCCACGGGCAAAAGCTAAAGCTGTAAATATATATCTCACAGTTTCATAACTTTTCTTCCGTCGCATATGTAATTAGTTATGTAACACAAAGAGCAAAGAGTAGATAGTGTAGTGCCAAAGAACCAACATAAATAAGACATTCCAAGATATTTTGCAGGTATGACCAATATATCAGTCACGTCTTCAATCTTCATAATATTTACACTACCGAAGTCATGAGTTTTTTATTTAATAGTTAGTTTAAAAAAACATAATTAATACATACATATTTTAAACCTCAAATATATTCTACAGTGTTTTTTTTTAACAGTAAGTATCTATCTTTGATTTCCTCAAGGATCTAATGTACTATAATACTTACTTACCTACGTCACGTAAGTATTAATCGTTCAACTGAACAATAGAGAAGAGTGATTGTGGAGAACCCATAACAAAAGTCGATGCATACGAAAGTAACAAAAGAATCGGTAATAGAGATTTGCAAGACGACCCTGGCGACGACGCTTCTATTTCACCTAAACCCACAATGATGGTGCGGTTCGACCTCGCAAATAAAGAGGACTAATGAAACGCCTTTTCAACACTATTCACGAAAAGTTCCCACAGTCAAACCATTCTGTGCTGTGTTTTGGTAAAATGAGCAAAAAATCAATAGCTATAAATAATGTAATCTTAACCATGAAACTGCACCCGATATGGATCTAGATAAGTACCTACCAACCAACGTCATGGCGAGATAGCCACCTAATAGATCAATGTAGGTTTCCTAATTTTTGCGTTCCTACAAGGTGATAACAAAATTCCATCGTCCTTGAATGTTTCTGTTTAGGACAGCAAAACTGCCTAGTTAATCCTAAAACTAGATCTAGATGCTTATAATTTTGTGTTCAGTTCAGAACACGTTCAGTGCCGGGAGCCCTCCTGGAGGCTTCACATAGTCGCATATGGGACGCCCGGGAGCCCTCGCGGTGGGCTCATTTTAAAATACAGGTTTTTGTTAGCGAACACAGCATTACAAACCGTGAAAATAAAATCTGATGTATATTGTAACAAGATTTATTAGTAAGTATATGCGTTAGAGTATATATTTTCAGAATATTAATGCAAATTAACATACAATTTATAGAGCCTCTTCTTAACCTAATGCCGTTGACCGTCCGCGATGGTTAACTTGCACGTAATGCCGGTATCCCTCCCGGAGGGTTCACTGTCAATATTTATGGCGGCATGAGAACTGCACTAAAACTTAGGCACTTACCTCGTATGACTGAGGATCCTCGCTCTCAGCGATGCTGGCGAAGAGATGGCTAAGAGCCCGCGACATGAGGCCCGTCATAGTGTATGTCTTGCCGGCGCCGGTGGCTCCGTACGCAAACACAGCCCCCGCAAACCCCTTCAGCGTGTCACCCACGAGGGGGGCACATACTGCATCGTACACGTCTTCCTTCACACAGAAAAAGGTAGAAGGTAAGTAGATTATGTCTTATTCATTAATTAAGTAAGCAATGTTTTGGGAAGCATGGGTACAGTGGGCCCCAGAGAAAGCTCACCCCCTAGCAATGTAAAAGCCCACTGTACGTGCGCTATGTACCTAATTGTTCATAAGAATTAATTCCCAATGAAGAAGATAATGACTACCAATGAAAACAATGTAAGATATGAAGAAACAAAGAGAACAACACTAAACAGAAACATGGTCCACACCAGTAGGTACCCTTATTGCGTTAATACATGATCAATCGGAATCTGAATCGTTTTGAAACAAATTGCTAAATCATTGCATCATTGTGTTCGAGAAAAAAACTGCTCAACGACATAAATAACGTAATGAATGTTGTTGAACTGTCAAAATTAAACAAATTTGTCGTAATCGTTTATGAAAATGTGTTGCGTAATTAGATAGCTGTAGGTACTCATCACCGTCATAGCACATAAAAATTAAAAATCAAGACATAGAGGACGTGCAAACACTTCTGGTTATTTCTTTGCGTTTAGATGAAATTGGTGAAGTTGGCACTGACCACAAAGCTATTTATTATTTTCATGTAAACTCTGTAATATGAGATAACGACAGCGAAGTACCTATCGCTCTCACGGTGGCTCACGAAAATAGAATGTTACGTAATAATGTTTGTATCATATTTACCGTGATATCTTGGTGTTAAATAATTGCAAATATTTACCTACTTAGTTAATTTATTTTTGTAACGATGTCTGAAGGAATTCACGTAATCTTACCACTTCTTGTAAAACTGCAGAAAGATATTCCATAAATATTTTATAATATCTTACTGACTTAAGTGTTGTCTTTATCTAAGAAATGAATCTATATTAGGTAGGTAGGTAGATTCTTTCATAAATATCTCAAAGCTATTTGAAACCCACGCATCCGATAATTAGCTGCTATTAGTGTGTCTTACCAAATAATAATAACTAACTTATCAATAATTTCTACACGAGCGGACGTCGACCTTTGTGTAGTAAATTATGTAAATACCTATAGTAAAACAATTATTAATCTATTGTTATGAGCAAACATAGACCGGACCTACATCTATCATGCCAATTCTGAGACTACCAGTTTCAATAAATTATTACAGTTAATTACCAATAAATAACTAGGTATTGAGATTGACTTACTGCAGCTGCATATTTACCTATAGGTACCTACTCCATTTGAAATAAGATGAGACATTTAAACAAACCTTTTTTACATTCCGTTCTACCGATTCTGACTTCTATACCGTAGGTATAAGGATGTCATTAAAAGCAAAAAAAGTGGTTACAATACCAACTGTTTACTGCAGCTGCCATTTGCCACCAACGCAATAGAAGTCAAAATCGGTTGAACGGACTGTAAAAAAGGTTTAGTTGAATGTCTAATCTTATTTCAAATGGAGTATCAGTACCTAGATATTAAATAGCAGGTACTAAAAGCATTGGTGTGCTGCCTTTATCAAACTGTCAAACACGTGGCCATACCTGCGGCATAGGTACGTAAAGTGTTTGGCTTTGTACAGCCACTGGCGCAGGAGCAGGACATTGCAAAAATATTTCACTTCTACTGCAGCAGACTATGATATAATATCTCTAGATACTACTATTTTGCGGCGATACTAGATTGCAGCGGCGGAGCTGACGCAGCCCATTGCCAAATGTCCCACTGCTACTGCAGCAGACTATAATAGATACTATGATAGGAAGCAGCGAACATTACGCACTTGTGTACTGCCTTCTCCAAACACGCGGTCATACACGTAGTGCTTGTCGTTGAGACGGCGCTGACGCAGCACATCTCGACGGCTGTCCGCCTCCTCTGCCAGCACCAGCATCTGATAAGACACGTTATCTCAGAAAAGGGTTTAAATGTGAAATGAATTGGTTACTGATAAAATATGCTGTATTGGCTGATATCTTTTAATTATGATTGTGATGGATAATGTAGATCGATAACGGAAGAAACGTAATAATATTTTTGTACCCGCCTACCTTTAGCTAGTGGCTCAAGTACCATACAAAACATACCTAGATTATTGAGTTCACTGCTTTACAGATGTTTTATTTTTAATATTTATTATGGGCTTTGGTTTGATGTTATATGTTTAATAGGGCAAGACAATTTAAAGGTTCTCAGCTTGTATGAAGTTATGACTCAAAATACACTGGATCGCAAAAATTCTCGGTCGCTAATAAAAACCGATACCTAATACCGAGAACCGATGATATCTCCATAAATTACATACCTAGATCGCTAGAATAAATAATATGTTCCTAAGCAGGTTACTTTAATGCTTGTTATAAATCTCTAAAGCGGTTTCATTTGTACAAGTAAAAGATTTAACAAAAAAACAGCTCTTTGAAAATTTTTAAAATTTAAAATTAACAAAATAATATTTTTTCTGCTTTTGTTTCAAAGCGAGCTGTCAATATAAATGATTCCTTGAATTGATCAGAGTATTCAGTGCAATATCATGTCGTTAACACCTGAAGAATGTACCTACCTACACGGATTATTACCATGGTACAAGAAGGAAGAAATTAGCGTAGCACTGCTAGAACAGTAGGAGTATCTTTATCAACGGTCCAAAGAGTACTCCAGCGATTTCAAGATACTGGTATGAACATCAGGAGACCAGGAAATGGCAGGCCAAGGTGCACAACTATGCGAGAAGACCGATTCATCGTGAGCACTATGTTAAGAAATCGACATCTCTCGGCTGTTCGGTCCGAAACAGTCTTCAAGAAATTCACCACAACAATGTGAGCTCTGATACGATTCTGCGATGTCTTTGTGAAGCTAATATAAAGCCTTATAGACCAGCAAACGGCCCCAAACTGCTCAGAGAACATCGAGTTGCCAGGTTACGGTTAGCTCGAGAATACGTTCGATGGACAGATGAAGATTGGTTCAAGGTAATGTTTTCCGATGAGTCCAGATTTTGTTTATTTACGCACGACGGGAGACGAAGAGTATTTAGACGACCAGGAGAACGGTATTTATCAAGCGTGTTTTGAAGAAAAAGTGCCATTCGGTGGAGGATCAATAATGGTTTGGGCTGGGATATCTTCAGGGGATCGCACGGAGTTAGTGATCATAGAAAACATAGAGGTTCTCTGACTGCTGTCAGATACATATAAGAGGTTTTAAATGAGCATGCTGGTCCTTTCTTAGTGAATATGGGTGCAAATTCCATTTTAATGCACGATAATGCGCCCATAGAACATGCATGGAACGAGCTCGGGAGATGCGTGAGATAACGCTCTCTTACTCCCGTTACCTTACACTAGTTAAGGAATGCGCTAGTGGAAGAATGTTGCCCATTCATACATACATAGACCAAAATCATATTAAAAAGGAGACTGAAACGATTACATACAATCTTGGGCCTGGTTGTAAAAAGATGAAAGTGGTGTCAATTAATAGCTTATATATTATCAGCCTTTCACTGAAAATTCTGCGGATTTTGTCAATCTGAGAACAGAGATAAAAGAGATTATGTAAAAGTGAGGTTATGTTACAATCTTTAACTAACAGCTGATTCCTGAAGTGCAAAATATTTGCTTTTGCACTAATAGTTATTATATTTAGTAGGACATATTTGATAAATCATATGAATAAACGTCAATGACTTCAGTCCTACCTACCTATGTAGGTAACAGGTATGGAGTTACGGAAAGGATGTCTAAAACAGAATAAAAAATCATTTAAGTATTATAGTGTTTTAATCGTCTTCAATTATAATTGAAATGTCGTCTAGGAATTGTGCAGGTGGTGCTATATGATCTTGGTACCTAGCCCAGCTAAGATACCATATAATGCAGATTATATGAGCGCAGTAGCCTACAGTTCGTCTCCCTACAATACAATTTACAGTAATGCATTACTATAGCCTCCCTTCCTGTACGAGAGCCATTGCCGAATCACTGACAGAATTGTTTCATCGGGTAAGGGTCGTCGGCCCAGTGTATTGCAGTGATCAGTTGTTGTCCCACAATTCACACAGCGATCCATAGTTTCACTGTTTTTTCTATTCCGTGGTTTCAACAATACCCAATACACAATCCAGCGGTAAAATCCAAAATAACAATTCCAAGTCAAACGTGTCAGCGATCTTCGGTGTCCAGTGTGAAAGCAAGGGTCGTACGTAAAATACAAAGCAAAGGTCGTGAAAAATGAAGAACAATTGGGAAAACACTCAAAACGCATCGGAAAACACGAAACGAGTAATCAAACGAGATTATTAGAGCAGTTGGCAACCACAGACTACATAGGGATACTACGTTGGCAACTGTCTCGTGTCAGTCAGCTGTCATGCCAGTGACATAGACTAAAAATAGAAAACTAATTTTAATCGATATGAAATCGATAATCATTAATATTGTTTTTTCACTAATTAATTGATATTTTATTTATTAATATGACTGTAATTATATGCACTATATTGCACATAAGTGTATAAAGTGCATTTAATTACTTTGAGTTAATTATTTAGTGCAAAGGTTTTATTTTCGTAACTGTGTAATCGATTACTCAATCGGTAATCTCACGAAAACTATCTTTTCCATATTTATCCGCTTCCAGATTGAGAATTGAGGTGATTTTTCATATTCTAAGATAGAAAAATATGACTAATTTTTTAGATCATATCTTAACTTATTACATTTAGGCCCACCGTTTTCCATCTCCTTTGGTTACAGCATGCCACATCGTCTTAATGAAGTGATACGGGCTCGTGGAGGAAATACAAAATAATATTATTAAATTGACAAAAAATCTTTTATTTTTTAAGATTTAGTGCGAAGTATATTTTTGTTGTCATAAGTTAGAAGCGAAATTTTCTTATTTTTTTGTATTTAATTAAAGTTATATAGTGTACAAAACGTGTTAAGTACACATTTTTTTGTATATTAATCGACTGATTAATATACAAAAAAATGTACTATTAATTGAATAGTAGATGACTATCTACAATATACTATAGTTTCGCAAATTAGTCTTATGTAGGTATTTAAGAAACTATCACGCCATTTATTAGCGACTCTGAATTTTTGCAATCCAGTGTATTTTGTATTTTTTTGGTGATAATAAGACACCGAATAGCCAACGCCTATCACTCACCCCATGTCCTAACCGAAAGCATCCGTAGCGCGAGCACGCGATCCACGCGGTCGTTTGTAAGAATAAGCCGTAATAAACCCTACTTGATTAAACGCGCGAGTAGGGTCATGCTCATATTAAAGAGCGCGACGATCGCGTACTCGTGCGACGATAGCTATCGGTTAGGACACGGCCCAAGTCTAATGCCCCACCCATTTAAAAAATATAATTAGAAGGTATAATACCTACTTTTGCATTTTACTATTATATGCAAATGCGTGCAGCATTTCTATAGAAGTGAAATTTTAATGGTAGGTAAGTATGCTGTATGAAACCGCTATAAACTTTTGAATTATTTATAATTTAAACAGCATGGTATACTTAGCTTTATTAAGGCTAATATTATATCGCAGCTCGTAACACTTTTTACGTTTTTGTTTTCAGTTCGTATACCGATAAGTTCTGCCCATGAAACATGCAAGTATTTTCAACAAGAGGAGGTAGTTATTATGAAAATATGGAGAATGTAATTCAGCATTGTTATAAATAAACTTGGCGAAATGCGCCACATCATGAAAACACTGGCTTAGTTAGTACATAATTGTGAGCACTCGCTCAAGTTCGAACACGAAACATCTCTGCTTAGGTTATGTACCTTTTGGAGTTTACTCAGTAATAAAATCAAATCAATAGAGTGCAGAATTTATTAAATTCACACCAAACATTCTATGTCCGTGATGGTGGTGGTTAGGTACCTACAATGAGTCAAGAGACCAAGAGAGAGTAGAGAGTAGGTAGTAGATACACTATAGTAGGTACATTTGCTTTAAATAAGTTTACCTATAGGTACCTATGTAGGTATACCTACTTTACCTAAGTACCTTTAATTTAATTTAACAAAATGAGTTTCTATTTAGAGCATTTTAAGTATTTACTTACTGTCGTTTTAATATAAAGGTACCTATACTATTCTTAACATGTAAAAGAACAATAATTGCATATTGTACTTTTACATGTTAAGAACAGTAATATTGCATGTTTAGGTACCTATAATGTTTATGCATTAAACATCTAAAACTAGAGTGATATACCTACTTACATCTATGATTATACCTATTAGGTAAAGTATACCTAAACCTATCATAGAACCTCTATATGTAACTACTAACTAGTTTGATGAACGTATGGGTACATTAGGTAATGCAGTAGATAACCTTATCGCTGACCACGTGCACGATCCGGGGACCTTCATCTGCTCGCTGCGGCCGCACGCGCACCGCCACCTGTTGCAAATACACCGTGCTAGTAAACTAGAATTATACAATCAATCAAGTGGGTACAAGGTCTAGACTTTAAAGATTTAGGGGATGTCCTAAGGTAAACCGCGAAATTCAAATTTTATTTTCGACGCCTACGCTGTCGTTTTCACCTAACGTCTGCGATTTTTAAAACGTTGTTTAGTGGCTAACAATCTGGAGGTTCACATAAGTGGTCACAGCCTGCTTATCTGGTATAACCTACCAGAAACATCTTAAGCACAGCGATGCGTCTTAAAATTGGAAAATATCTCCTTGAACGAAATTGGGCTTTCAAAATAAAATTAGACACTATTGTTAGTAACTTAAACTAAAGACGAATTTATGAGAAGACCACCCAACATCTAGACACAACGAGAAATGGTATATGTCTTCGCACAAATTGCCTTATTATGGCGGAGGAAGTATCTGTCGCCACAGTCTTGAGGATACTATTGTGACTGCCTCTTATTTTGCTCAGGACTGAGGCCGTTTTTTTGAGGATGATAGCATGAAATCCGTCGGTAGGTATGGCTTACTGCGAACATTTCTGATTCACTGCAAAAACGAGGGAGTCACAACAGTATCCTAAAAACATTATTGTTTTGGACGCACAGAACATCCAGCGACCTTTTCGAGTAGTTAACCCAAAGATTAACGGGGTAGGTACCTATAAACTCTGACAATAAGCTTTAAAAAACGTAATCTTTACTTGGTCAGTACACCGAGCAAATCTTCGTGCCAACATATTACCCCTGACCGCCAGAGCCCTTCGCTCCCTCTTAATGTCACCATGGTCACTGGGGTCGCTGATAAGAAAATGCACAAGGCTTTTAAACTTTGTGACTTTTCGATTGGCGTACCGTTTATAGCAAGTTCGAGGGCATCTTTCAGGCACTTAGGTACTAGCCTAGACCTAGACCCTAAAGACCATGTTTTCACATATTTTGGCATTATAAACCAGTCCATGTGCAGCAGCATAAGTCTCACATACTGAGCATCTCAGCGATCGACTCCGGCGACGGGCCCAGCAGTACCATGTCATCCGTACAACTGATGTTGTTACAACTAACACCATTCACACTACATCCGACACGCATGCTGCTAAGCTCGGCAATGAGGTCGTTAACATAGATTGAAGTGCCGGGGAGACGACAAACCACCTTGCCTCACCCCGCGATCCAATCCATATGATTCCGAGAGCGCGTCAGACCATCTATCACGGTTTATTTGGCTAAGATACCAAAACTGCTATACTCTGAGCAGCTCCTCCGGTATGTATCCTCAATTTACTCCAAAGCACATCAAAGAAACGAAATCGAAAGCAGGAGAGATCAAAGAAGCAGGAGTACACCGTCTTACGGTCAGTGTAGTATTTGACAACATGCTTGACATTATTTTAGGATAGCACTTTCGGTTGATAGTCCAGGACAAAACCCAAACTGTGCATCGTGCAACTTTAAATATTTTTAAACATAAGAGTCAAGCTGTAGTTCAACACCTGCAACAGTTGCAAGAGAGACCGGGTGATGATTGTTTATTTCCGAGATGTCTCCACGATGGGTACAACAACGGTCTTGATTAAGTCTGCTATACTTATAGAACAAGGACAGGGATTATGAATACTTCAGTAGGTGAAGGAAAAACAATTGGTTCCTTTTCAACAAACACAATTTATTTTACCAAATTGATTATTTTTTCAATTAGTCAATCAATGAGTCACGCTCATACACGCTACGGTCTACCGTACGGGTACGATCTACCGGTGCAGGTGTGCCTGCGCTGGTCGACCGCCGTGTCATATGTTCCAAGAACTGCGCAGGTCTATTTCAATACAAGCTCTGGTCTACCTGTGAAGGTGTGCCTACACAGGTAGAACGGAGCTTGTATGGCCGCCATTACAGAGATGAGGCCTGAGTGCCAGCAGTGGGGACATAATAATAGGAAGTACTGGTGTAAAGTGCAAAAGGACAATTCCGAAGGCGACGGGCACGGCAGACCTATGATGACAGCGCGCGAAGTTTAGTTAGCAACAAACTATTAAAGCTTTAAACTATGTGTAAATCCAATATTTATTAGCACAGACCAATCATTCGAAAGTAACTCTGTCTGTCTGTCTGTAGATGTTACCTTTTCACGGCTACACTACCGATCGGATTTCGATAAAATTTGGTAAGGAGATAGATGGCATCCTGGAGGACATAGGGTACTTTTTGTCTCAAAAATAACCCTAAAGGGAGTGATAAAAGAGATGAAAGTTGGTATGGGAAACCCAGCATTTCTTAAGTTAGGGATATGAAAATTCAAATGTATGCTTTTGGTAAGAAATAAAGAATTACGCGTGTTGAAAGCGTTTTTGTAAAATCATCCCTCCAAAGGGGTAAAATATGGGGTTGATTTTAAAATTCACAGGTAGGTAATATTGTTTTTTTTCTGTCTTCTTTTCAAGAGATATACTTAGAGTCATAAACTAACCTTTCTAATATGTATGTAGGTATTACGTGGTCAATGGTGGCATAGAGTAGGTATAATATTACAAATTAATGGTTAATAATTTAGTTCACGTACCTACCTACTTACCTATATAGTTTTTCGGCTATTGCAATTTGCAACACGATATAGTTATCAACCTATAATAAAACGTAGGTATTTATGCCATTTGATGATGAGGACTAAACAAATAAAAAAACAAGACAGCGCTGTCAACAGTGAAGTGAAGCCGATTTCGTAAACATGTGTGCACTTTGTGTGGTGTAGTTTGATTGTAGTGTCATTGTAAAAGGTTGTAAATGTGTGCGTGTCAGCGTGTAGGTACCTATGCACAGAGCGGCCCCGGCGCGGCGGTGCAGTTTTGGCATGCATCTCTGTAAGTATCTATTGTTCGCAGCGCTCGTCTTAGTTTTTAAATTGGTATGAGCTACGTAAGTTATTAGACAATAATCAGAATATCAGATTGCCCCTACATTAATATCTAAGAGTTGGATACATAAATATATTATCTACTTATTTAATAAAAACGTTTATTACCTAGGTAGGTACTTATAGATTATTACACTTATAATTACAAAGGTACACCTTGCAAAATTATGGTAAGTGTCATAGCTAAATAAGTGGTATTTACAAGTACCTACCATTAGTTTCTCCTCGGAAACGGTACGGATGCTGCCGTGTGATCTGTCAGAGGCGGCCAGAGTGCTTTGAGTCATGGCATCACTTCGTTGATCCAAGCACAATAACGTCCTTGTACTGCTGTGCTCAACTATGTATTTACACTTGCAAAGTTAGCCCAAGAATATAGAGCACATTGTAAATAATAAGCCTGGATAAACTATATTTAAAAAACCGTCAATAATATTATTAACTAGCTTTTAACTTTATTGACAAAGGGTATATTCATAGGGTGCGAAGTCAAACGTTCTCCGCCCGCGTGGCCTCACGTGGACTGAACGTTGCTCAAAATACAGCCTTCGCTTTGGGCGGTCGCTGGGGCAACAACTAATCACCACAAATAAAAGTTTCATGCGCCTTCATGTACACTCGGCTAGATATAAAGCTATACATTTCCAGTTTATGCTGATCTCGCATTGTATAGGATTTCCGTACAATGCGAGGTCAGCATATAAGGTGGAAATTTATAGCTTGATGTGTAACCGTGTATACATACCTAGGCAGTTATTAATTATATACCTTCCCATAAATTCGTAACTCAACTATACATACAAATATAAACGTTCTACGGGCCACTCTAAATGGCTGATAAAGTGATAACTTACAACAGAAACGAGGCCCTAGTGTGTTTCATTTATCAATCTCGATTTTACGCATCGACCGCGTTCGGCGCTCCGATTGGCAGCCGGCCGGCCTTCACCAGTGAAGGGCCAATCGAAGCGCCGAACGCGGTCGATGCGTAAGGTCGAGATGGTTAAAAGAAACTCACACTAGGGCCTCTGCTCGCCACTACATTTGATAAATAGTACCTACATTATTATACAAGGGATGAAAGGGATTCGCACTCGAACTATTGCTATTTTTTACACGACTGCCCAAAACCAAAAATAAGTTTAATGTATTCAGGGTTGATGTATGTGCGGGAAAGTCCGAAAGGGATCCGTGGCCCCCTGGCATTGTACAGGCAACAGAAGGAACACGGGTGGGTTTTTATACCACATAGTCATTATGAGTCTGACACGCCCTCCCGCTCCTCCCAGAGCGGGAAATAGTTATTTGTTATACAAGAGTGCAAAGTTGCTTTTTAACCGCGTGTTCAATTTTGATGACCGAGCAAGCGAAGGATTCTAAAATTGAATCACGAGCGCAGCGAGTGATTCAAAATTAGAATCCTGAGCGTTAGCGAGGGAATCAAAAGAGCACGAGGTGAAAAATCTTTGCACTCGAGTGCAACACGTAACTTTTCATTCCACCTCAGCGAGGAAATGACTAAATGCAAAAAAAAAAACGTTTACAATCACAAGATAGGTACACTTTTATTTCAGTTTAGGTATTAATTACTACATTATGACAGGTAAGTATTACAGAATAATCTTTAAATTATAACAAAATAATACTAAGGTATAATTAAGAAAATTTTAAAGTAACGTTGCTACAGTTATTTAAATTGAGTGTAATATTTTTGTTTGGTACTGTAATATTGGTGTTAGTCACTTGTGTACTGTTTTTCGGTAAACTATCTGTCATACTTAATAGTTGTACCGATTCATCGGATTCCCTTGGCGTGAATGTTGGAGAGAGAGGGAGATGGTTAGGTGTTTCATAACGGCTTATTTTTGATGTAGAAGGGCCAGTACAAGGATCCGATTGAGGCTCTTTCAGTGTAATGGCTCCTACGATGCCTTCACATATTTTAGACTTATTTTGGATGGAATCCTCTATGTATCCCTCTACAACTGCATTGGACTTCCAGCCTCCGTGGCGCTTAAGGGACAGCAGATCAGCTCCGGAATCAGCCAAAAGTGTGGCTGAAGTTCGTCGGAAACAATGACCCGTGTACAACAGGGGTTCTGGAAGTTCAAGAAATGTTGCTATTTCTCGTGGGATACTGCCAATTTTATTAGTACCCATAGGCTGTCTAACACACTTTCCATTGCGATACTGTAGAAAAAATCGATTGATTGGAGTGTTAGGCGGGCGTAAGGCTTGATATTTCTCAACAATCGTTACGTATTCCTTGCGAATGACGAAGTTGCGGTCTCTTTTTGTCTTTGTATTAGGTAAATTAATTAATAGTAAGTCATCTGAATGTTTCTCAATGTTTTTGACATTAAGTTGTGTTAGTTCATTAGTTCGACATGCTCCGTTTATTCCAATAATAAGAACAACCTGTAACGTAAAGAGTATTGTAGTAGATAAATGAATAAAATTGATATGAACGCATAATTATGCCTATCAACATCTACTAAGTATACTATTTAATTGAGATTAATATACTTAAGTAGATACTGAATGTGCAACTGACTTACTTTTGCCGCCAAATATACGGAATCGGGTGCTTCGTTAAGAAACTTTTCAATATCAGATACTGTGAAAACCTTCGATTTTTTTGGTTGATGACCAGATGAGGCTCTTTTTAAAAATGCCACTAATTTAGGATAGGTATCGATATGTTTGTCTTTTTTCATATTTATTGTTGCTTTTAGCATCGAATACGTACTCCATAGAGTGCTTGCTTTCTTGTTCTCGGATAATTCTATAAAATATGCCAGCAAAACGTTTTCTGAGAAAGTTTTGGCTCCTTTTGCTAGTCGCCACGTGTTGAACATATCGTACTGTTTTAAATACTTCTCGCGTGATTGTTGAGGGAGAAAGCTCATTTGCGCATTATTAACAGTTTCAGTCAATTCTGTTGGCGTCAAGCAAACTTCCTCGTCGCTAGAATCACTCATTTTAGTTTTTTCACTTGTTTTCAAGTTTCTTGTTTTTAATATACCTAAGGTTTAACAATGACGTGAAAAAATGCCGCGTAAAGAACCGCGTACAAAGCAAATTGAAAAAAGAACACCAAGAAGGTTCCGAGTCTGAGTTTTTAACAAATTAAAAAAAAGTTGTATGATATATTCGGCACCATAGAGGTAGCAGTAAATAGGTTTAATGTTTTTTTTAATTCACAAACTTAGTGCACACGATGTTCTAAATTCAATTTACTTTATCCTCTAGAGAATAAAAATGGCTTTTCCACTCAGATACTGAAGATTAAAAATACTCTTTCCGAGATGGTGGGATGAAAAGTAATTTGATGATTTCCCACCCAAAAAAAAAAGGGTTGATGTATGTATGTAGGTATGTACCTACTCGTATGTGAGTTTCTTTATTCCACAATAACTTTTAAATGCCTGAACAGATTTGGATGTATGTGGAGTTTTAGAATTCTTTCATCATCACACCGTTACACGAGTAACATACTTAGGCTAGTACCTACAAAAAAAAATAACGTATTGGTTAAGATTAAAGTTTCGAGCAGACTAGCGCGACGCGACAGCGCGACGCGACACCGGCTATTGTTATACCGTGAAGTTTTCTTCGAAATTGTATTGTTTGAGTCGCGTCGCGCTGGTCTGCACGAGCCTTAACGCAACACTTTATTGCATAATAGTGGGGAAAAAAATGTACCTACCTAAACTTTCATAGTCCATACTATATTTATTTGAAGTTTTAGATTTTTAGATAATGATAAAACTTTATTTAGATTACAAAATAAAAGTGAAGGTTAAGGTGGTGGTGAAGGTGATTTTGAAATCGCAAACAAATACTTCAGATTTTTTTAATTTATTTATGATACCACTTTTGTGGATATTTTAAATAATTTGCGGGTCGGTCAACTTACCATGCAGCAACTCGAAATACTGGATCGTCGTTGAGTCCCACTGACTCGTCCATTTGCAGATGGTGAGTGTGTGCGCATATTTCCCACATTCAAACAGGTGGATGAGTTCAATATCTGCATGACCATTGAGCTCTCGAGAACATGTGGATACATCTTTAAAAGTCAAAACCTATGGACAGCTGCCGAAAGTCGAGTTCATTCCTTCCGATCCCAATAAAACAGGAGGAAAGTCGCGTTTTTAAAAATAGGTATTGGATCTAGAGTTACCTATGTTACGAAAGAAAATTAACGCTGGACACGGCTTAGTTAAATGGCGATACGGGGATCACCCGAAAATTTGAAAAAAATTAAAATGAAATTATAAGTAAGTTAGTCATGTTACAAAAGTGTTGATAATATTTTTTAATTAATTTTGCCCTGCGATATAACAGAGTGGCTGTATAAAAAGTTGGCATGGACACGACTTGCATAGTTTTTAAATTTTTAGACAGCAGGGAAAATCATTTCCCCGGGACGAAGAGTAGGTACCTACTATTTTCATCCCTCTAATCAGGTAACTTCAAGCGTACTTTCCAAATATGAGAAATTTAATTGTAGATTGTTTGCCTAGGTAGCAAACAACTATTTTTAGGGCGAGTTTTTACGTTTACGTCAACACTACTTTTTATCACCCTCTATGAGAAATAAAATGTGTGCGGTCCGACCCCCATCTCTCACGTATGATTTAAAACCAAAACAAAATTATCGCAGCCGCCATTTTGCATGTACGTTTGAACCTCTTTAGCGACTTTAGCACCTTTAAAAACTATGAAAAAAAAAAACAACAAAAAAAACTAGCAGCCCGGAGTCTGGATTTGTGCCTGGTTGATGGCAATAGGCTCGCCCCCTATTACATGGAACTTAAAAATAACTGGCGAAATGTGGGTGTACTACAGGTACACCTCTGCCTAACCCTTCGGGGAATACAGGCGTGATGTTATGCTAAGTTATGTAAAAACTATGAAAACTATACCCATGATGAAAAATTTGAACATTTTCGCTGCTGCCATGTTGGATTTACATTTTAATTTTACTGTCGGCTAGCACCCTCGAAAACTATAAAAACGACACCCATGACGAAAATCTTGAAAATTTAGCAGCCACCATTTTGGATTTACATTTTCACCTTACTATCGGCTTTAGCACACGCGAAAACTATGAAAACGACAACCATGACGAAAAATTTAAAAAAAATCTTAGTCCTCATTCATCATGGATTTTCATTTTGACCAAATTCACACTTCTCTCTTTTTTACCAGCCTGTTAGATACTTGTTCATACAATGTTCGTGATTGATCTCTTTGGTGATTGGAACTTTTACTAACATTATCCACATTCTAAATTCAAATCACTTTTAGTCCCTAGGTATTAAAAAGCTAATTTAATCCCTGTTTACGGAGAATAAATAAGGTATTTTTGAATAGATGTGATAAAATAGTTATTTGTTGTGAGTGCAAAGTTGCTTTTTAACCGCGTGCTCAATTTTGATGACCGAGCAAACGAAGGATTCAAAAATTAGAATCCTGAGCGTTAGCGAGGGAATCAAAAGAGCACGAGGTGAAAAATATTTGCACTCGAGTGCAACACGTAACTTTTCATCCCACTTCAGCGAGGAAATGACTAAATGCAAAAAAAAACCATCAACAATCACAAGATACTTACTTTTATTTCAGTTTAGGTATTAACTACTACATTATGATAGGTAAGTAGGTATTACAGAATTCTTTTTTTTTTTTTTTTTTTTTGTAAACGTTGCCCCACACTAGGATTTCTCCTGTATCGTGGGTGCGTTTACAAACATTTATACTCACATACACAAACAGCCAGACCCGAAACAACTACTTGTAGGTCATACAAATATTTGTTCCGTGCGGGAATCGAACCTGCGACATGCAGCGCAGCAGTCAATCGCTTAACCACTGCGCTAACCGTGCCGTCAAGTCTTTAAATTATAACAAATAATACTTAGGTATAATTTAGAAAATTTTAAAGTAACGTTGCTACATGAGTGTAATATTTTTGTTAGGTACTGTAATGTTGGTGATAATGACTTGTGTACTGTTTTACGGTAAACTATCTGTCATACTTAGTAGTTGTACCGATTCATCGGATTCCCTTGGCGTAAATGTTGGCGAGATAGGGGGATGGTTAGGTGTTTCGTAACGGCTCATTTTTTATGTAGAAGGGCCAGTTCAAGGATCTGACTGAGGCTCTTTCAGTGTAATGGCTTCTACGATGCCTTTACATATTTTGGATGGAATCCTCTACCTATGTATCTCTCTACAACCGCATTGGACTTCCAGCTTCCATGGCGCTTAAGGGACAGGAGATCAGCTCCTGAATCGGCCAAAAGTGTGGCTAAAGTTCGTCGGAAACAATGACCTGTGTAGGTACAACAGGGGTTCTGGAAGTTCAAGAAATGTTGCTATTTCTCGTGGGATACTGCCAATTGCGAAAAAATCCATTGATTAAAGTGTTAGGTGGGCGTAAGGCTTAATATTTCTCAACAATTGTTACGTATTCCTTGCGAATGACGAAGTTGCGGTCCCTTTTTCTTTGTATTAGGTAAAGTAAGTAAGGTAAGTCATCTGAATGTTTCTCAATGTTTTTGACATTAAATTGTGTTAGTTCATTAGTTCGACATGCTCCGTTTATACCAATAACAAGAACAACCTCTAACGTAAAGAGTATTGTAGTAGATAAAATAATAAAATTGATAGATACTTTTGCATACATAATTATGTCTATCAACATCTACTAAATACGTATTAGATTATGTTATGTACATAGTTGATTAATATACTGAATGTGCAACTGACTTACTTTTGCCGCCAAATATACGGAATCAGGTGCTTCGATAAGAAACTTCAATTTCCTTCAAGCCTCTGAGGGTAGGTAATACGCTGGAATTTGCGTGGATTCCGGCCCATGCTGGAATCCATGGCAATGAAGTGGCTGACACACTTGCCGGTGATGCGGTGCAGTGTGGGGATCTAGTACCTTATACAAACTTTAATATTGACCTCGTGACATTACCATTAACTTTCCTTCGGGATACCTGGAAGGTAGCTTGGGATATCGGGAGTCAATCAAATGGCCGATATTTTTCGCTTATTCAACCCGACGTTCCGGAAAAACCGTGGTTTAGCAGGGCGAAGTGTGGCAAGATGGAGACATCCGTTCTTATACGGTTGAGACTGGGTCATGTTTGCTCCCCAGCCCATCTTGCCAAACTTCATATAATCGACGACCCCATTTGTTTGTGTGGCACAGACGTAGGCGACATAAATCACATTTTTTTCTCCTGTCCCTTATATGACCGTTCTTCTTTTCTCAGTAATCTCTTGTCCCTCCGTACTCCTTTTCCTACCTCAATACTTTCTTTACTTTGTACAAATAGCTTTCCTGTATATAAATGTATAGTCTCATTCATTACATTAAATAGATAATATTAAGTTGTGAATTTTAGTCATTGTAATTTGCTCATTATTCATTATAAATATACTGATCTTATATTATATATCCGTCCTATCCTAAATCCCGTTTTAATTTAATAATATTTTCGTTTCCCTACCTTTGTTGCTCCGAAATTTAATTAACTTGACATTGGCTAAATGCACAAACCGTGCGAAGCCACAAAAAAAAAAAAAAAAAAAAACCTTCGATTTTTTTTGTTGTTGACCAGATCTTTTTAAAAATGTTGTAATTTAGGATAGGTGTCGATTATGTAGGTATGTCTTATTTCGTCTTTATTGTTGCTTTTAGCATTGAATACCTACGTACTCCATAGAGTGCTCGATTTCTTGGTCTCGGATAATTCAATAAATTAAGCCAGCAAAACGTTTTCTGAGAAAGTTTTGGCTCCTTTAGCTAGTCGCCACGTGTGAATACCTATTTCTCGCGTAATTGTTGAGATAGAAAGCTCATTTGCGCATTATTAACAGTTTCAGTCAATTCTGTTGGCTGTGTTCAAATAAACTTCCTCGTCGCTAGAATCACTAATTTTAGGTTATTCACTT
The DNA here is from genome assembly GCA_963853775.1 of Xanthia togata. Classification (NCBI taxonomy): domain Eukaryota; kingdom Metazoa; phylum Arthropoda; class Insecta; order Lepidoptera; family Noctuidae; genus Xanthia; species Xanthia togata. The sequence goes on along the minus strand of OY970795.1, from coordinate 13,895,570 downwards.
GTTTTTAACCTAAGGTTTTAACAGTAGGACGTGAAAAGAAAATGGCGCGCGCAAAATTAAAAAAAAGTAGGTATACCAAGAAGGTTCCGAGTCTGAGTTTTTAAACGAAGTTGAGACGTGAGTTTGAGGTTGTATGATAAATTCGGCACCATGGAGGTAGAAGTAAATAGGTTTAGTAATGATGTTACGCATTCACTTGAACTTAGTTCACGCGATGTTCTAAATTCAATTTACTTTATCCTCTTTATCGGATAAAAACGGCTTTTGCACTCCACTCAGATATCGAAGAGCAAATATACTCTTTCCGAGATGGGGGGTTAAAAGTATATTTTCGCCCCGGTGCTGGTCCCTACAGGGTGGTGCTCGTCCGTAGAGGGCCTCTCCAGCTCGGCTGGGTTGGCCCGGCTCGCCTCCTTGGTGTTGAGCCCTCTAGCCACAACTTTTTCCCGGGTCCCACCTCGCCGACTGGAGTGGATTTTTCGTCTATGGCCTTGGCCCGAGACCCACTCGTCGGCGGACGACCCCTGGCCATCCCCCGGACTTTCGGTTCCTCCCGGTAGGTACCACTTCGCGCTCCGAGCTGTGCCCAGAGAGCTCTTTGCGCCTGATGCAGCGTCGGACTGCGACCCCGCATCACTCCCCTCTCCTTAGTTTTTTTTAGTTTTGTGCGATTCCATATTTGTTCCCACGGGTAAAATACTTTATAATGTCTCAAAAAATTGTGGTTCGCACTAGCGACTAATTAAGCTACCCGTTAGCCAAGCTATCAACCTCCCTCACGTTGCGCCGCCGCTTGGAGATTTGGAGTGATTTTTTATAGAGGTTTTATTCCTCGCGGCCCGGGCAGTTAAGCCAAGACCCTCGACCCCCGTCAAATGCCAGAGACATGACCTTGACACGGCTTGACGGCTTCCACCTGCAAGCTAGACGGTAGTGCGCACAGTACCTAATGGGCAGACATTGCCCGCACCCCAGGGTGCACCGTCCCTGAGACTGGCCTTCCCCCAGGACGCATCCATAAGGGAACTCCAGCCCACAGGCACACGGGGAGGTTTCCTGTCCAAGCAGCCCGGCCTTAGGGCCTCAGCTAACAGCTGAGGTAATGTTTTATGAAAGTTCTGACAAGCAACAACAGGTCTGAGCAAGATGACGAACAAACATGCCTTAAAGAAGACGTCATGCGACTGACACGATCGGTGATGATAGCTAAGTATCTGTGACTTCCACATCTATTTCTCCTACAGCAGGTGTATCGACCGTTTCTGGGTTTATTCAGCCAACCGTTCCGCTCCAAAGAACTACAGGCAGTGGAATAACGAGCAATGGTCTACAAAACTCACAGCCATGGGCCACCTACAATTACTATTTCTGCCAATGCCTGCAAATGGCTGTACATACCTATACCATGCGTGGCATCTATACAAGCTGGACGGGAAAGAACACATCACCTAACTTTTCGTCGATCATTAGCAAATGGGTTTACCTCGAACTAAACCCACAAAAAGGGCGATAAGAGAGGATCTGTCCTTGTGTAGGACAATGACAGATCCTCTCTTATCGCCCTTTATTGGGACTTATTAGGACAAAAGAATGACACCGAGATGATTTTGACGATGATGATGACTGAGATTCTCTCTATATGTAGTTGATGTATGATGGAGTTGATCACTTGGGGTTGATGCACTGTAAAGGTTTTCCATTTGTCTAAATTGCAAAATTCATGTAGGTACCTACATAGGCTTCACCCCTGTTTTTTTTGGATTTTTCAGTCAAACTGGGTAACGAAAGTCCCTATTTGTATTGTGTTTTTCAATATTAGACCACCATTAATATTCGACCCGCGACCCTCTACATTACGACGAGCCTTTTAAAACGCCACCTTTTCCAGGCGTTTTCGGAAAAGCTGTTTTCATTAGTTTTCATTCATAAAGGTAAAGATTTTATCCAAAAATCTCGAACATCTGAGGAATTTCTAAGTAACATCCCGGAGTTTGGATTCGTGCCGGGTTGATGGTATCCGCCGATTTACACTTATCTAGCGAAATGTTGGTGTACAATAGGTGCATCTTTGCCTAACCCCGTCTAAACAGCAATTTTTAAACAGGCTAGCAATTTATAGCAGTACCTACCAAGAGGTACAGTCAAAAGCACAACGGTGGTAACTATTTTTTTTATTTATTAGGTACGGCAAGTGTGCCGTTGTTGACAAATTAACTCAATGGTAGATGCGATAGTATGGAGAAACGTGAGATCAGTGGTAACACTTGGACTGTGCACTGTAAAATCCGCCCTTACTACTACGACATAAAGGCGCTGTCAATGTCATATTTGTTACAAATGATGTGCGGTTGACTGTCTTTGCGGTAAATTGCTCGGCTTTGCCGAGACATCATGTCTAACCAATTTAATTGCTCATGTAAGCACTACTAAAACATTATATTTCAATATGCTCTACTTTGAGTTTAATTATTTCTGCATTTGTTTTGGTCAGGTTTTAATAACCTGCTACTTTTAACTACTTACTTACTTTGGATCTTCAGATCTACTTTCTTTAGATTTTTAAAAAAAATTGTCACTCCTTTAAAAACTGTAGAGAACTAAATTAGGTAAATAATTATCACAACATATCTACCGATAACATTCAATAATGTTTGTAAATGTTGTGTGTCTGGACATAGATATAGTAAATAAATACTATACACTGAAGTCATGAAGAAGTCAAAGACAGTCAGTAGACTTCAGGAAAACCAGAAGCATCTCTAAAGCATTGCCACTTCACCGGGAGAGTTACACTTTTAGGTGTTTTAGTTTTATGATGTAGTATAAATAACTATGCAGTTTAAATAACTATCTAATCTAATATAAATAAAAGCATATAGATATTATAACAGATTTTATTTTTAACCATTTTAAATATTTTATAAATAACACTTAAACTGTACCTGGGGCAAATAGTTTAACACCTCTATCAAATAATTTGAAAAGATATCGAGATGGTTTAATGTCCATGACATACATATGCGCATTGTCATATTTTAAACCCGGATACTTAATTGTCAAATGTCCTGACACATCTGCACTCCAACCTGAAGGTAAATTTTCAACTTCCAGCACTGTGTGAGCTTTATGTGATAGTAGATTTGACATTACACATGACACATCATCCTCAATTGCCTCATTGCAATGACAAAGAATGAATGAATTGTTGTAAAAAGTAACAAATGGAATCAACTCTCGACATAACATATTTACTTCTCTGAGTGTGTAATTCAAATCAAATAAGTGTGTAATGCCATCCAATATAACATTAACTACATCATGCTTCTGCCTCATTGACAATACTTTTTCTTTCACTTTAGGGAACAGCTGTGGTAAGTTATTGTCAGAAAGTAAACTATTTAAACAATACTCTCCTATGTTAAAATATTCTACTAGTCCTGTATCCACATATCTCTGCAAGTTGTAATTCATCTTGAGACCCACATTTTGGTAGTGTTGTAAAGAATTGTGGGTTGACAATATGATAACAGCAGTCTTATTCTTGATGCAATTGTTTAAAACACAACTTGTGATAAATGAACTGTCACATCTACTGATTTCTTTTACAACAACTACTCTACTAGATAAAGATTTATCCAGCTGTAGCAATGTTACTATATCTGATGACATTCTGGAACAAAAAATAATGACTGCACAATAACAACTTCCAAAAGTCCATTATTAAGAAACAAGTGATGGATAGTAAAAAGAAGTTTAACAAGTGATTACGACTTCAGTTTCACTTTATCCCTCTGTAGCGGACGATAAGCGTAACGCACAGTCATTACTGGGTGTTTTAAAACACTGGCCGCGTGTTCATGAAACGCAAGCTCCGCGCGACCTTAGCCAGTAGGTGCTCGTAGTTTAGCGTTAACATTTCCCGGCTGGATTTTGATCTAAACGTACACAGTAGTTATTTAAGTAATAGGTGTTCCAAGTGGAAATTTTTAAGCACAGTGCAGCCGTACAGTAAACGTTTTATTTACTTCCACGAAGTGAAGAACTGAGAAACACGAAAAGTGAGTACCCACCTTGTTAAATAAGCATGTAGATATTTTAAATATTCACGGAACTAAGGAATACAGGGAAATCTGCCAATATAATTATAGTACAGCAACCAAACAGCTAACAACCGTCAACCTTGAAAATAATAAATGATGACCGTTTTGAAGGTTAGCAATGTTAGACAGGCAGATAAAAAGTTATAGATTTCAGTATATTATATTATAAAGTACTCTGTGGTTAAAGAGGTTAGTTCGTTACGTCAATTTGATACTCTTCAGTCTTCTATGGCCGCTTTCCGAATTAGAACATAATCGCTCACAGCGCTGACATCGTTAATTGGCGTTCCGATTAACGATTATGACAGCAGAGGGTTGTCAACAATTCGGAACGCTCGTCAACGCGCTCACGGTACTCGCTCAACGTCAAAACTGGCATATCATATTTCTTTGTGTATATACCACAAATTTCTTCTTCTTCTTTGGTTAGGTGGCGAACGGTAGTCAAAAACACAGTTTTAAATACGCCACGTTAGTTCGAGTCAATACAAAACAGCACACTGTCATTTTTGACAGCGCTTACGGTGATATTAGTAAAAGGCATGGTCGGCGTTATCGCAGAATGGCGTATGTCATGACGTCATCTATGAAGATTCAATCAAGACACAACCTTATCATACGGTACGGTTTGTTAGCACGCTCAAAACGATTACAGTCTAACTCGGAATGCACCCTTGGTAAGCTCGTACGCACGGGTGATTATTATATCGCGCACTGGATTTCCAACTCTCGGTGACTACACTAAAACCAACAGAGTGCATCATAGCGCGTCAAAAATACATAAGGGCATAAAATAAGCTCCTCTCCGCGTTAATGTTAAAAGGTCTGAGCCAAACTGCGCCTTAGCTATGGCATTAATAATAGTCCGTTAAACAGTTTGGCAAAAAAAGATTACGACGCGGTGACTAATGAAACTATATATTTTACCTAATGCAGACCTATTATGATGGCACTACTTCGCCGACAAGTGCTATTAGATTTTGATTTGAGACGCCCAAAAGGAGCGTTTTTGTTGCACGTTTATTTTAACAATTATTTATTTTCCATCGGAAGTGACCTAAGTGCGGTAGTGGCGCCCTCATTTTTTCCAAACTTTTCTAGCCAAACTGTACGGTTGGCTACTTAATGTGGTTCAGCGACAAAAGTTAGTGCACTGTGCAGGTAAAGGCGGCTGAGCTTCTTCGTGGCCCTTACCAGCGCGTGCGGCGAATAGAATAAGACAGGACAGCGCTAATGTAACCAACGCGTTATTCAATGTGCAACCTTTGATGTGACGAAAAAACCGCCACCTGAGTTATAGTGAATAAGTCTGACAACATTAACAATGACACAATTTGGCCATATTATCTGCTTAGTTTCATTCAATGCGGTAATTAACGCGTAACTGTGCATTTGCACTAGCGAAACATTCACAACAAAACATGTTGAAATCTGTAGTTCCTATCAAATATTGTATGGAACTTTGACAGAAGCTTAAGATTTCAACATTTTTTGTTGTGATGTTTCGCCAGTGCAAACCCACAGATAAGGCATTGACTTGGTGATATTACACTATCACATTTCTTCTCATATGTCGAGGCGTAGGTATTTGTCATTGACTTATAAAAGTCAATGGTATTTGTCGTAATACGCGCATTTGTCACGCCATTTCTGGGTGGTCCTAGAATAGCATTGAGCATTGACGTTGAACGAGCATTGTGAGCGCGTTCACGAGCGTTCCGAATTGTTGACAGCCCTCAACTGTCATAATCGTGATATCTAAATCGGAACGCAAATTAATTATGTCAATATTGTCAATGCTGTGAGGCTGCCACTGCCTTGGTTTCTCCATCCATGCTCCATCCCAGCCCAGTATTAGCTCGTAGATTATTATTTATCTTTTGTGTATACGTCTGTGCTCCCTATAATCACCATATTACCGATCTAACGTTTATTATACCCACACCAATAAAAAAACACATGAATATGATGAATATAAATCTTTAAAATAATCATGTGATTACTTACATAGAATATTAGTGCCAAAAACAAAACTATAAATAATACATTGGTGTCAAACGTCAGTGGACGTAACTTATGTCTTGGAAGTAGAACTTTCGCAATTACAAGTTTAAAAAAAATTAAATTAATTTCTCGTCTGGAATTTATCTGCTGACAAGTAAGGCTAGTTAAATTTCTATATGTACCATTGCCCTAAATAACTTTATCGAATTTACGTCAACAAAAAAACTAAAAGTAGGTACCAAATAATTAAATCACAATCAGTCAGTCAAATAATTTATTTCAATTAGCACATTTAGGGCACGAAAGTCAAAATTCTCAAAAAAAAAAAAGATTAGTTGCACCTTCCAAAAGGTAGTTTTCGTATGGAGAAGAATGTGCAAGAAACTCTTTGGATACATTATATAATTATATGTGAAGATCATGCACCTAGAATAAAATGACTATACCGCAAAATAGGTACAAAGAATATAAATGAAGCAATGTCTAGAAGGAACAATGCAAACATGGTCGTCAAATAGGTACCTATATCAAAATTTCTCCAAAATTGACTTTCTTTGTATTCTGACTTCTGCACTTAAATATTTGTAAACATATAAATAATTGCCTTGGTTTTCAGATCACAAAATGAATATACACAATGAGATACTACCGAAAGAAGTAAGAGTATCGAAATGGTATTTTGGAGGATTGGCATCAGCTGGAGCTGCATGTATCACACACCCATTGGATTTGCTGAAAGTTCAAATGCAAACTCAGAAGGGAAAGAATGTCTCTATGGTGCAACTTGTTGGAACAGTGGTCAAAAATCAAGGTAAATGCTATGTGATTGTCAGGAGCAATTTATTAAAGGCTTAATATATTCATAAATTAGCCTTCAGTATACTACAGCCAAAATAATTTAATTAATATACCTATGGTCAGAGGGTCATCTTATTTTAAAATAAACTCAGCCAGGGCACAGAAACGTAATAAAGCACCTTTTCAAAAGAAATTACAAAAACTAAAGATAAAATGGGGAAAAATCCTGATTTTATTTATTTAAGTACTTCTGATGAAAAGATCAATTGGTATTGGCTGTCATTATTGATAGAATGAAGATGGTACTAAAATGTGTTATTTTTAGGTATCATGGGTCTTTACAATGGTATCTCAGCTTCATTGCTGAGACAGCTAACATACTCAACAGCAAGATTTGGAATATATGAGATGGCTAAACAACAACTTACTCCTAAAGATGTAAGCATTTGCTTTTAATATTAATGTCAAACAGCAATAATGACAAATATCCTGCAAGAGCAGAATACAGAGAATTAAAAAAAAATGTGCCATAAACTTAAATTGTTAAGTTATTATAAAATAAGAAGGGAGAACAAGCACATTCCAAAAATTCTCAAACACTGTTTAAAAAAAAACCAGAGAATTTGCGAATTTTATATATGAACAAAAATTATTGTTGTTCTAATTTGTATGTTTCTGAAGTAATTATTGTATTTATCCTCTTTATATTTTTAGGGTCGCCCCTTAGCATTTTATATGTCGGCATTTATAGCTGGACTTGGTGGATTTGCTGGAGGATTTGTAGGAAATCCTGCAGATTTAGTCAATGTGCGAATGCAAAATGATGTCAAACTGCCACCTGAGCAGAGAAGGAAGTATGTACTAATTTTGTGTTGTGTTAACCTCTGAATATTCTATAAGGTTATTTTGTGTCTTAAAAAACAATCCATCCTTTATTATAAATGCGAAAGTTACTCTTTCTGTCAGTCTGTGTATCTTTACTGTCGCCTTAACCGCTCACACATCCAAAAGCCTGTTAGTTATAATAAAACGTAATGGGGAATACAAAAGATATAATTTATTAGGTATAGGTACAAAAGATATATAAAACCACTTCTAAATTGTTTGTTTGTTTGCATGCCTGTTACACATAGAATTAAATGTTGTAGTGTTGATATTAATGATTGATGTTTAACACAAATGTTAGATATTATGCCATGGAAGATAATAATAAATAAACTTGCCATACTACATTGGTTTAGGTACTTAACTAAAGGTAAACAACAAAAAAAAAAACATGTGACGAGCGAGCTGTCAAATAACCGACTAAACGTAATACCTGTCACTTCAGTTGTCATGCTACATGTCACAGTTGTGCTCTTCGATTTAGTTATCGTTATAATTCTTTGACGTTTCGAGAACCTGTCTTTTTGTGCTCTCGACACAATAGACATTACAAAATATTATATTATTACATAATAAAAATCTGCCTCGCAGCCACGTTGGTCTAGTGGTCGCAAGCGCTACTGCTGAGCATGAGGTCTTGTGTTCGATTCCCGGGTCGGGCAGTGTTATTGGGTTTTTCTATCTGAAATTTCTAAGTAGCAGCCTGGAGTCTGGATTTGTGCCCGGTTGGTTGATGGCAATAGGCTCGCCCCCTATTACATGGGACATAAACATAACTGGCGAAATGTGGGTGTACCTACTTCAGGTACACCTCTGCCCAACCCTTCGGGGAAACAAGGCGTGATGTTATGTTATTATAAAAATCCTACAAAAAAATTGTGTTCAAGTAGTTACATCTACGAAGAGTAGTACCTATATGAATAAAAAATAAAGTATATACATTATGATTTGCTCTTAGCTATTTTTTTATAAATTATCGTTATCGGAACTACGCGTAACGTTATTTTGAGTAATTTGAGTAACGTTTCAAGAAGTCAAACCCCCGATTTAATTATTCTGAACTTTTTTTTATGCTAATCGTTAGAGAGGATTTGAGAGAAAATAAAAGATATTTGAGAGTAATTAGTTTTTAACGCACTTGCTCATAAAGTGGCTCTTATTGAACCGCTTTTATGTTCATAATTCAGTGTAGTTAAACACGCGTGCTTTTTACTTTATATTACCTCACTAGTGCGGTAATGTGCGCCAGAGATAACTATTTGCTAGTCGGAGTGATGACATGACAGTAAGGAATTAGTAGCAAGTTTTTGTACGAAAAATACCGTAGGCAAACCAGGGGCGTTTATATGTTAAAAAAATCCCATGGACAGGTCAGTGGGTCGAATAAATGGAATTAATTAGTATGAACTATCCTATAGGTACTATTAAATGAGCATTCTCTATTTTCACCCGAGCAGAGATTTGCGCTTTTTTAAATCTCATCAAATTCATGCCGTGTTTATAAATAAAATATGATAAATTAACATAATATTTCATCAAATTATATATTTTTCACTACATATTAACCTTTGCGTATTCGGGTGATTTTCTCAAGCGTAATTTTTAGGCGGCGCGGCTGAAACGTACAATTCAATATATTTTTTTAAAGAAAGTTTACAAATTTTATCTTGTTTGATCATGCCGTAAATATTTTAGTAGAAATAAAATTTGTAGTTAGAAAAAACAAGTTAATTAGCAATATTCTAAGTTTGGTGGCGCGTCCACAATCTGTTTTTCTGGGAATTAGCACCGTTTAAACGAAACTACACTAGTTTACTGGAAATCACAATTTTTATTTGATTTCAGTAAATTTGTTTTTCTATCTGATGACAATTTTATTCTTTTATTAATATAAAATTGCCGATTTGTACCTACTGAAAAATTGAAATTCGTTTTTTTACATATATATTTCATCAAAATAATTACCATTATTATCTATACATTGCTGCCATCTAATAGGAAGGTCATTTATGCCTTTGCGATAGAACTCTCGTGATCTAGATTCGACAAACTGTGTGAAAGCATTTTGTACCTACTGCCTCCTGAGAAGAAAACTTTTTATCACGTAGAAAATTGTCCAAATCACGAAAAAAATGGTAGTCCGTTGGAGCAAGGTCTAGCGAATACGGAGGGTGACGAATGGTTTCTAATTGCAGTTCCTGTAGAGTTAAAACGGTTTCTCGTGCTGTATGAGGTCTCGCGTTATCATGGAGCAATAATGGTGAAGATCGATTCATGAGTCGGGGCTGTTTCACTGCTAGTTTTGCTATCATTGTTCGGAGTTCGGCACAGTAGACATCTGCCGTTATTGCTTGACCAGATCGGAGAAAGCTATAGTGAATAAAACCATGCTGAGACCACCAAACAGTTACCATTACCTTTTATTGGTAAGTTTTTCTTTAGGACACTGTTGCGGCGTTTGACCTGGGGTCAGCCATTGCATTTTTCGCTTACGGTTATCGTAAAGAATTTACTTTTCATCACATGTCACAATTAGATCTAATATTCCTTCATTTCTGTATATTCACACATTTCTGTACAAGTTTCAACACGCGTTTCTTTCTGCAAATCAGTCAAATCGTGAGGCTGACTGTATATGTATCTCATTTTTCTTTTTTTATTGATTTGACGCAAATGAGTCAATAGGTATTGTTGGTAAGGTAGGTAACGCTAAACCATGCCGCTAATTCCTGGATAGTTGCTTCCACCATCTCTTTCAATTCATTCCACGTGGTCTTCCACGTGGTTCGTTCTTCAAATCAAAGTTTCCATCACGAAAACGTTTAAACCAAAATCGCACGGTGCGTTGATTAGCAGTCCCCTCTCCAAACGTAACATTGATCTTGCGAGCTGTTTCTCCCGCGTTAGTTCCGCGTCGGAACTAGTATTAAAAAATAACTCGTATTTTCGAAAAATCCATCTATCTTGTCTAAGCTGAATAAAAAAAACAACTGAAAGTCGATAATCGAATGTTGCACATTTTTTAAAAGAAGAACTCCATATACCTAATGTACCTACCATGTGAAAAATCTCAAACCATGAAGGTTCTATGTCAATTCGAAGTACATAATTCAATAAAACGGCAATTTCATACTTTAACCACTATTATTTAATGCAATACTTTATTCTAGAGACAATTGAAAAGGACTGTCCGCGAAAGAAAAACGAAAAAAGAACCGTAATAGGTAACTCGGTCTGGAAGTAGAGTATATTATATATAGTAGGTATTTAGGTTGTTAAATGGTTAAAAAAATGTGAGGTATTATTTGTATTCCAGTATATGTCAAAGAACAAATATTCAAAGTTGACCTTTTGTTGGGATCATTCCGATGTTTTTCTAAAAAAAGAATCGGAATGATCCCGTCAAACTAGAGGATGAAAGGCGAAGAAAATAAAGATAATTCATTAAAAAAAACTGTGTTAACAATAATAACAAAATCTGAAACAAAATTTTCCACCAAAATTTGGTAATAAATAATGTTTTGTATGGGTGAATTTATAGTTAAATTCACCCATACAAAACATTATTTTATATTTTTTATATAGGCTGTTCAGCGGTATTACCAGTGCCTTTATTTACACCCGCGCGCGCATCGCTAGCGAAAAGCACAAAGCAGACGGAACCCTATTACTAAGACTTCGCTGTTCGTCCGTCCGTCTGTCACCAGGCTGTATCTCATGAACCGTGATAGTTGGACAGTTGAAATTTTCACAAATGATAAATGTGATAAATGATAAATGATGTTGTTGCTGGACTCGTAGCGCCAGCACCCCCTGCAGCTGATTTCACATGCACTGCGCATGTGCACTGCGATCATCCACAGCGCAGGCCGGAAGTGCTCAGACTCAGGTCCTAGGGTAAATCACGCTCTAAGAAATGATTTAACATAACATAACATCACGCCTTGTTTCCCCGAAGGGTTGGGCAGAGGTGTACCTACCTGTAGTAGGTACACCCACATTTCGCCAGTTATGTTTAAGTCCCATGTAATAGGGGGCGAGCCTATTAATATATTTAATATCAATTTAAATATTAACAAACGATTTTTTTAACGCTCAATCTCTCACAAACAATTTAAAAAAAATATGTCATAGTACATTTTTGCGGGAATGGGGCTAATTCACGCAATTTTTAAAAATATTTTTTACATAAAAACGAATTATACTCAAATAATTTATCTTCTATCTCAAACTCAACATTTCCATACCATACCGGTTATTCTTGTATACTATGTTTTACGAAAATAAATAAATATGAATATGAAACTAACGATACTAAAAAAATTAAAGTCCAGGTCCATTTTGCGGGAACGGGGGCCAACTTCACAATAAATTAAAATCGTTTTTAGATACATAAAAAAGTACTTAATTTTTTACTCTCAAATAATTTTTCTTTTCTCTCGAACTCTTAACGATTTTCAAAAGATTAGCATTACCAAAAGTTCAGAATAATTAAATCGGGGGGCTAATTTCACAAAGGTGTTTTGTTTTTTGTACCCTATGAAGCGCACACTGCGGAAAAAATCGCAAACGTAGCGTTCAGTCGACCCAGTAACGTTTAGTCTTTATCTTCTTCTTCTATAAAATCGTTTACGTAAAATTAAGTAGTTTAAAATTGTTATTTTGTTTTGTAAATCCATGTAGGTACCTACCTACCTATCGATTTTCACTCCGTCTTTCGTGGTGGCTGACTGTCTTTGGCCTCCGCTATTTCACAGTCGATAGTAAATAATTGTAGCGCGCGTAGTAATTATTTTCGTTTGCAATATATTTCGCAGTTTAAAAATCGCAGCGATTTAAATTCGTAGTGTGCACTTGGAAATAAGTTTCAATTCCGAATTTCTTTCAGCTACAAAAATGCTATTCACGGCTTATGGCGAGTCGCAGCAACTGAAGGTGTAACACGACTTTGGGCGGGAGCCACTATGACTTGCAGCCGTGCAGCCCTCATGACTATTGGACAACTAGCCTTTTATGATCAGATCAAGATAGTACTTCTCAAAACTCCATTTTTCGACGACAATGTCGTAACGCATATCACATCGAGTTTATTAGCGGTAAGCTTATTGTAATCTAAACTAGTGTTAACTGCTCTACTACTACTAGTTAATTTGTTTCTCTAGGTTAACATGTTTTATTTAATATTTCCAGGGAGGTGTAGCAACAACTATGACCCAACCGGTGGACGTCCTCAAAACGCGTGCGATGAACGCCAAGCCAGGCGAATTTAATGGCATATTCCATCTCATCACCAGTACTGGCAGGGAAGGTCCCCTTGCATTCTTTAAAGGATACATTCCAGCATTTGCTAGGCTTGCGCCTCACACTATTTTAACATTCGTATTTCTAGAACAACTGAGGATGAGATTTGGTGATATCAAACCAGGGTTAACCATAGGTTAACCATGTAGAAGATTTGGCTGTAGACTTTTACATAGTGTTGTAGAATTGTTTTAGACAATGTGTGCTGACTAGACTTTATTAGATGCATTTAGTTTTACAAGTTAAGGCATTCGACCATATATACCATAGATAGACTATAGGGAATTTACAACAGAAATAAAGTAGTTGCTTGCATAGATTTTATGGTCGAAGACCCATGCATGTTTGATGTTGGTAGTAGGCTTGACTGGTCCATAGGACGAGGTCTATCATGTCACGAGTTGATGACTAACCCAAAAGAAGAAAAACAGTAATCTGAATAATGTAAAGAAAAGGTAGGTAATGTATTGAAATAAGCTTAAAATCGATATTTAGATAAAACAAACTGACAAGGATCAAATTCTGTAAAAAAAACAAAGAATGCATTGTTTTTTTTTAGAATATTCATTTTAATGGACAGGATATTAACCTCTCCAGAATCTATGTATAGGTAGGTAAAAAGCTAGTTTTGTCACCTTTAGGATTCACCTCAAATAGTCAGGAAGTAAGTTATAAATTACTCACAGTCATGTGATAGTTACCATTTTCTTGATGCTTTTTATTGTTTTTAAAATTTTATAAATAGTTGGTTTTCGAAATATCTATTTATAATTATTTATTATTTGGTATTAGGTTACATAGGCACTCGGAGATCATTTAGAATAATACCTAAGGCTGTTGAAGGATATTCTACTTATTAAAATTGCTCAATAAACAGTGGTGCCGATTCTCTTGTACACCGAACTAAATTAACTAAACTATCACTAAAATTCCTTAGTTTTGACTATACAAATCTTAAAGCTACTGCCCAAAAAAAAACTAAATTTAAAAATAATTTTCATAATTTTGACAATTGCGACCCCACATGTTGTGGGTCAGCCTCGACGTGTTTTATGTGGAATTTTTCACTTTTTGTATGGTAAATATGACAAATATATTACCTACATGATGTGTTTTAGGGGTTTATGGATATTTTAAAGTAGGTCGAAATTTTCATTATTTTTGTGATAGGATACACCATTTTCGAGAAGTACTTAAATGAAAAAAAATAACATTAGGTACTGTTTTTGTACCTGAAGTCAAGGTGTTGATGTGAATTTTAGTTCATGACCACTAATTGTATTCCACACCATTTTTAATCGCGATTAAAAATAGTCAAATTTAGCTAGACAAGCAAAATTATAATTTTCACTAAATTAAAAACTCAATACCATCTTAGTGCTGTCAAACTTAAATATAGTTAAGTTGTGTCACTTTTGTCTATTTCAGAATGGGAAATCGTCGTTTGACAGGAATAAACAAAATTTTGGTGATTTTCAGTTTAGTTTAGAGGCATTTGTGACAAGAGAATCGGCACCATATTGGGAACATTACCTAAACTATAGGTATGCCACCCGCTTACAGCGAGCCGTCGCATTACCTCGCTTGGTCGTGGCCACCTTCATCCAGCCGTAAGCGTGGCGACTCCTCGGAGGTGCTGAACCGATCCGGTTACGTGCTTACGTTGAGTTGACGGCGAGCTGATGAGGTGAAGTGATGCTGATCGCGAGCAGTGCTTATACTTATACGCTGACCTTAATACGACAGTTTTCTAACAGTTCATAATTGACAAGATATGAAATGTCTCGTTTAATAGAATAAAAAAATAACATGATCTGTTATAGTTTTTTAAACATAAACTTAAGCACTGGTGTCAAGCGATCTTGATAATTTAATTATTTCCACATAGTTTATCATCTGTCCCTGTGAGGGATACTATATTCAGGGCTGTGTTGTTAAGAAATTGTGTTATGTTTATATTGTGCCAAAATAATATCTTTAACAAAATAAGAATTTGATGGTTTTTAAAACTATTCCACTATAATACGACAGTGGTTACAAACTACTTTTATAGAATTTATTTTTGGATGTATTTTTGATGATTTGAGATACATACATTCCTTAAAAATATTATACTTATTTAAACTGTATTCAAATACACAATATACCTAGGTAATGTTATGTTACGTGTTTAGAATTGCGACCTGTTGAAAATTGTTTACGTGTTTGTTTTAGTGAAGTAAACAAACAATTCATCATGGTATGGCATCAAACATGGCAAAAGTGTAATAAAGAATTACACTTTGTGACATTCCAGAGCCGAATGTTAAAATTTACGGAGTTAACTCTAAGGAGTCATGATAGCTATCGATTAAACCACTTGAACAGTACCTAGGTACCTGTCTAACTTTGTGTTTGCACTGGCGAAACATTCACATAATAAACATACTAAAATGTCTTGTTTCTGTCAATGTATTGACTCGCGTTCGTGTTGTCAGGCAACTTCTTGACGCGAAACATGTTTGTTTGACTGTGCGTTTGCACTGGCAAAACATCCACAACATGTTGAAATCTTTAGTTTCTGTCAAAGTTCCATACAATATTTGACAGGAACTAGAGATTCCAACATGTTTTGTTGTGATGTTTCGCCAGTGCAAACGCACTGCGACTTTTCATATCACTTGACATGTTTTACAGACAAATTGCATAACAAAATGTTTCTGTCTGTATCTTGCAAGATGTTGTCCAATACATGTTTTGATGTTGACCGTCTCATTAGGATAACACTTCCTAAACCTGCCACTAAACACAAGCTATTGACAAGTTTTAAGACACAAACAAACAGTTCGAACGCAAACGTGACAAATCTCTACACAAAACATGTCTATTGAATATGTTTCTAGACAGTGCGAACGCAGCTAACAACAAGTCTTGAGATTTGTCTAAAAACTTACTCATGTTTCGTGCAGTACGAACACAAATTCAACAAATCGAGTTATAAGATTTGTTTCATATGACAAGTTTCGAAACATCTACATGATGAATGTTTTCTAGTGCAAACGCATAGTTACAGTCTATCTAAGCTAACAAGTGTTCAATATCATACGTAGAACAGCCCTATTGTCAGCGTGGTGGAGTATCTCTTATTTACATAACACTTTTACTCATGTTCCTCTACATAACTATTTACTACACACTATACATCACGCATAGCCAGTCTGGTATGTTTTGTCAGAAGACTTACAAGGCAGCTGGTGCGTGTTATGAGTAGGATGATAAAGATATCACACTTTATTCATCCTACATAGAATTTACCATTCAAATGTCCTAAAATAGTGACCGATACGGTTACAAATCCTATCTTAAAAAACTTTATAATTGTTATTTTTTAAATTTTGACATACTGTTATAGCCTTAAAGGTACAATAATAGATTTTGTTTTAAGCCTAATCCTCTTAACGGGGTCATTGTACTCATCATTATGAACTACTTTTATTATGGGACCAACCATGAAACAGAGAAATCTGCTGTTCCATACAAAATTAGAGTCAGCGCAGACGGAGCGGC
The DNA here is from genome assembly GCA_963853775.1 of Xanthia togata. Taxonomy (NCBI): domain Eukaryota; kingdom Metazoa; phylum Arthropoda; class Insecta; order Lepidoptera; family Noctuidae; genus Xanthia; species Xanthia togata. The sequence continues at coordinate 13,878,936 of OY970795.1, read as the reverse complement.
AGATTCGAGCAGATACTTCGAAGAAGATGAATTGTTCAAAATGATGATTGCAAAGGCCTAAGAGTTAAGGGGTTAACAAAATCTAAAATAAGTAAATTATTATATGAATGTTATACAAATTGTAATGCGTGTAAGTTCTTAGTACCCTAGGTATTAATCAATGTTTGATATTAGACTTAGCTAATGGTCTAAGATCCGACCAAGAGACGTCCTTCACCCTTCTGTTAAATGGATGAAAGTATTTTCTATCAAATTAAGTACCTGTGTTAAAAAAAATCGCGAGTGGGTTGGCTAAAAAATTCCTGGCCAACTATGATTAATAAAAATAAAAAAATGGACTTAAAAAAAAAACAATCGTTTAACGGCATCGGAAAACTTGGCTCAGTAGTTTCGGAGGTATGGGGGGAATGGGCGATTTTCATATATTTTTTTAAAAATCTTTAAAAGTATTGATTTTAAAATTATAAAAAACCAAATTGAGATCCTCCACACAAGCCCTTTCATTTGATATGTCACACAGTACAGTTTGCAAAACTTATTTTTATTACCTATTTTTCAATTACCCTCGAAAAGTGACAAATTCAAAATTCATTCATTTTCGTTACACGTCCGTGTTTGGGTCACAGAAATTGATATGTGTATCAAATTTCAACTTATCGGTTCATTACATGCGGAGCAAATTTGCTGTGACAGGCGGACAGACAGCCAGACATACTGATACAACCATACGAGTGATCCTTTAAGGGTTCCGTTTTTCCTTTTGAGGTACGGAACACTATCCATTGATAAATCACTTGTCTAATTGGGCGCCAAGAACATTCCTAAATTAGGTGGCCAATAATCACCTATTTAGATCATTAACTCCGAATTGACTAGCAACTGGCAAAAGTCGAGTTAGTAGCAAAGGGTCTCCTAGAAAACCTCTTTCAATTGCTTTCAAAATTAATCTTGATTATCTTGTAATGTTTAAGGTCATTTTAGAATTTTTGTAGTCACATTCTGGCAAGGAATTTTTTACCCAACTCACTCGCGATGTATTTTCTAACCTATTAGATTTAAAATCTTTTTGATCCAAGAAACAGACGGGTGAAGGTCGTTCCTAGGTCAGATCCTCTAAACTAATAGTTCTCCAAAAATAATAATAACTTATTACATAATCATATAAGTTCCTGTGTTAGTTGCAATTTGTAATCAATATTTTTTTGAAGTGAAACTTCTTTAGCGGCGTTGTGCACTTTTTTTGTGATGGGTAAAAAATGTTAAACTCGCGTCAGGACTCGTTACCTGATCGAAAATTCGTAAGACGGAGGGAGAGTAGACCGCTGCAAAATTATTCCCTAACCATTCCAAAATATCAAAAATGCACAACGTTACTAGATAATTCAAGTTTTCACTTCTGCCATATTTTTTTTCTTATGCAATTATTTGATGTATATAAGATTGTTACTAATAAATTGTTGTATGCTATAGAGGGAAATGAAATACCTTCAATCATTAGTCGTAATAAATAAATGTGTCCAATTAGTCAGATAGGACTTATTGTGTAGATTTCGATAAATTTTAGAATTCCATTTTGGTGGTTGTGTATTAAAATTCATGTTACTCAACATTTTTTGTTTTGATTAGGTACATGTCCTTTCCTTAATCCCGTTTACTGCAGAGTGGTACCACAAACAATTGTTAGTGTACCACTCTGCAGTAACAGTTTTTCGATCCTCTAAAACAATTGTTGCGTAATGACCTGTCCTTCCGAAGAACGCGGCCACCATCTATTTTCCCACGCTTCGACCTCTCTTCACTTTAGTGTGCAACTCCTCGGAAGGAAACACCCAGACAGCAGACTGTCTCTTAGTTTCAGGATCATATCAATAAATCCAGCTTTCGTCACCCGTAAGTATGTCGAACACAGCATTTGAGTCACCTCCGTTAAATCTTTGAACCATTTCATGACACCAATCAACACGACGGAGTTTTTGGGCCTCGTCAAAATTATGAGGTATCCACCGGGCACAAAGCTTCCTGACCACTTAATGTTCATGGAGGATTTTGTGCACTTGACTAATAGATATAAATATTTCTATGACTTGACTCATGCCGATGCCCAAGCTTGTCTGAATCTGCTGATAAGTCACTCTTTTGTCAGTCTATCATACGCCGCACAACACTAATGTTATCTTCAGTAGTCGCCGTAGAAGGCCGTCCCTCACGCAGACCATCGGTGAGATTAGTGCGACCACGTTTAAACTCATTAAACCAGTTGTAAACAGTGGCACGAGATAGTGGTTCCTCGTGAAAGGCCAATCGAAGTTTATCATAACTTTCCTGTTGACATCGAAAGTCATAACAAATCATTGTACGAAAATTTGCTCGCGATAAATTCATGCTGACGTGACACTGTCAATTTTCAATTTGTCGCCAAATCGTAAAGAAATGAATAAAATACATACACATTTAGTGACATGAGGAACAGGGTGTAAAGTTCACTCATCCACCATAGAAAAGGGAGGATCCTCCAACCAGACGGGTGTTGTGTCTGGCGGGCCGACTGCCCGACTGTTGATTTCGGATAGTCTTATCTATGTCGTTCGCGCGGTAAACTCTAATTGCGCGATGCACGATTTGTGTGACGTCATGTCTTTTGATGCGTAGTTCGTATGTGGCGGTGTAACCGCTACATCACTCCCCTCCGGAGACCGGAGGTCGATAGTGGGCTGAGTCTTGTATCTTGCGATGCTTTACAGTGCCAGCTAAGGTTCCAGTGAGTCGGAACCGAGTGCCGCATAGTTCACGGTGAGTCGGAACTGTCTGCGGTGATTCCCCAGTGAGTCGGGGTGGCGCTGCGTCACGATCCAGTGAGTCGGATGTGGTATAGCACCGGGTTGTGGCTGACTGCTAGCGTCGACCAGGAGAGGGTAGAATGGGCTCTGCTTGTGAGACCGGCCGAAGGTGCAGGTGCTGTGCCAAGGTTGCTGATGAGGCTGAGGGTGATGACCAGGAATGCGCGTTTGCTGTATGCTGGTGGTCAGGATACCCGTTGAAGCCGTGGGTGCTAGCTGTCTGTGTGACTCGCCTCACGAAAGCTTGCGGGAGTGATGATGATGACGTCACGCTGAAGTAGTTGCACGAAGGCTGCGTTACGTTCATACTCGGGGTCACCAATTTAGTGACATGAGGAACAGGGTGTAAAGTTCACTCATCCACCATAGAAAAGGGAGGATCCTCCAACCAGACGGGTGTTGTGTCTGGCGGGCCGACTGCCCGACTGTTGATTTCGGATAGTCTTATCTATGTCGTTCGCGCGGTAAACTCTAATTGCGCGATGCACGATTTGTGTGACGTCATGTCTTTTGATGCGTAGTTCGTATGTGGCGGTGTAACCGCTACACACAATAATATTGGCAGAGTTCCATTTTCAAAATTTGAACTTATTTTCATAATAAGTAACTTATAAAACGTGTTTACCAGTGGCCAGTTCTAAAAACTTTCAGTGTCGCCCTCGTATAAGAATACTAGCTTTCGCCCGCGTGGATGTCCGCGTGAATCAATGATAGACCATTCTGACACTATTGTAATAGCAGACTTGAGGCCCAGCTTTCTAATTACGCAACATATTTTCGTAAACGATAAAGACAAATCTGTTTCATTTTGACAGTTCAACAACATTCATTGCGTTATTTACGTTGCTCTGCAGTTTTTTTTTTCGAACTTACGGAGCAATGGATTAGCAATCTGTTTCAAAACTATTCAGATTCGGATTGATTTTGCATTACGTAATTAGGGTACGGGTCGGAGGGAGTATGATGATAAAATAGTGCTCGTGAGTTTACGGTTCTACGAGTAAGTAGATACCTATTTGGGCTCTGAGTTGAGAAGATTAGATCTCATAACTACGAATATCCATATATTGTAAAGCTGTTTGTTTACACACCTGTCTGATGTTTCTGACTTCCATCAAATAATCTATTATGAATGGGTGCTCTTCCACATATTCCATAGTCAAAACAGTAGATCTTCGATACGGTTGTTGCTTCTTTGGAGGATAGCACTGGTAACGTGGCTGTGGAGTGTATCGGTAGGTAGGTACCTACTGTCGTATTATAAAATAAAACCTCCTTGGTTGAACTAAATCTGAACTGAACGTTTATTTTTGAAAACACTAAACCAACCTACTTTATACATTCATAATCAAGATCGTCGACCAATAGCGATGCGCCGTAGGGCGAGCCAGGCGCGGGTCGCGGGGCGCTGAGTGGCACTCGGCACTATTCGCCGCGAAGGCATAAATAGGAGTCGCGTGCCGAGCGCGGGCCCCCGACCAGTTCGACTCTATCGCCGACACGACGGCCGCGATCGACTCACTCACCGACCACGTACAATCTGTCGTGAACAATTGTTCACGGGACGTTCCAGAGAGGGGCGACCGCCTCTGGAAGCTACCCGACGATGTACGCGATCTGTTGACTGAGAAGAACGCGGCTATCCGTGCCTACAGTAACTTTCCCTGCGACGCGAACAAAGCCCACATGCGCTACCTACAGAGAACTGTAAGGAAACGTGTGGCGGAGCTGCGTAACGCGGGCTGGGACAGGATGCTGAGCGAGTTAGAGCCTACCCACCTTGCCTTCTGGGAACTCCAGAGGAAACCAGTCCCAGAAAGTCACTTCCATGCCTCCCTTAATACGCCCCGATAAGTCCATCGCCTTCGATGACGACGAAAAAGCTGAGTGCCTAGCCGACAGTCTAGAAGCCCCGTGCTCACCAAGTTCCCTACCAGTAGACCAAGCTCACCTCGCAAAGGTTGACGCGGAAGTTAAACGTAGAACTAACCTCCCTCCAGTCGAAGACCCGGATAATCCTCTGCCTCCCGTCACTCCAGACGAAGTGCAGGATATCATCAAAGGTCTTAAAACCCGAAAAGCCCCCGGTTCAGATGGACTCACCAATAAGGTAATCCAACTCTGCCCTGCCCACCTAATAATGCTACTGGCAACCATCTTCAATGGAGCCCTTAGCAACAACATCTTCCCACAATCGTGGAAAGAAGCCATAGTTATAGGCATCCCAAAGCTTGGTAAGCCTAAATCCGAGGCCTCCAGCTACCGCCCCATCAATTTGCTCAAAGTTCTCGGCAAGGTTTATGAGAGACTTATTTATAAGCGCCTCAGAGACTACGCTGAGACTAAGGGCCTTATCCCCGACGAACAGTTCGGCTTTCGAGCCCAGCACAGTAGCGTGCATCAGGTCCACCGCATCATCGAGGACATTAGTGCTGTGTTCCATCGCGGCTCGTTGACGGGTGCTATCTTCTTTGACATAGCGAAAGCATTCGACAAAGTCTGGCACAACGGCTTATTATATAAGCTCTACCAACTAGGTGCCAGACCGTCTACTACTCAACTTACGGGACTTTTTGTCGAACCGCACATTCCGCTATCGCATCGAGGGAGCGCTCTCCTCCCCCCGCCCCATCCGCGCAAGAGTCCCCCAGGGCTCCGTGCTCTCCCCTCTCATTTTCACGCTATTCACTAGCGATATCCCTTCTAGTAAAAAGGCGAAGTTAGCTCTGTTCGCAGACGACACGGCCATTTACTATTCAGGCAAAAGCCCCATAGCGATAGCTCAAACTCTCCAAACCGAAGCCAACCAGCTCGGCTCCTGGTTCAGGAAGTGGAGAATCGAAGTAAACCCCGATAAGAGTCAAGCGGTCCTTTTCAGGAAACCGAGACTCCGGAGAAAAATCCCCCTCCCCCGACCAATCACCTTGTTTGACAAGCCGATCCCCTGGGAGAAGCAAGCCAAATACCTAGGTGTGGTCCTAGATGAAAAACTGTCATTTTCAGAGCACATAAAGAAGGTCCGCTCGCGAGCCGCTTTCGCTCTAGGAAGACTCCACTCCATGCTAAATGCGCGTAGCAAGCTGTCACTTAGGTGCAAATTGCGAACGTACTTGGCGTGCATCCGCCCTATCATGACCTATGCGTGCGCCGCCTGGACACAAGCCAAACCCCGACACGTGCATAGAATGCAAACTCTTCAAAACCGTTTCCTACGAATGGCAACGGGAGCCCCCTGGTACGTTAGGAACGAGATCCTCCATCTCGACCTAAAAATCCCCACTAATAGCCCAATTTCTAAAACGCAATTCAAAGCGTTTCTTTGATAAAGCCGCCCTTCACCGCAACCCTCTGATTGTTAAAGCGGCCAGTTATGTTCCCTCTAAAATCAGTAAGATTTGCCGTCCGAGGCATGTTCTCTCCGACCCAGATGACCCTATAACCCTCCTTCAGGAATGCAATAGGGACACCAGCACGTTACAAAACAATAATAAAAGACCCGCATTCAGACCTCGCCGACGAGGTTCATTGCGCCCGCGACACTCCCGAATAAATAATACTCCCCCCCCGACCCTTGCTCGCAGAAGCGCCAGCCCGCGTTACGCTGAGAAATGTAGATTTAAATTCCCCGATCAATAATAATGACAATTTGATCCAGCCTGTCCCACCTTGCTGTCCTCCCGCCAGCGACGCCCTAAGCCGAGGTTCGTACCCCACAGGGGGTGCCCTTAGCGAGCGTTCGCTTAGTTTAACATAGAATAGTTTATGCCCCTGGCTGGAGGCTTTAAGTTAGTAGCTTAAGGCATCCACAGGATAGTCCGGTTAAGCAGCTGCGACCTCAATCTGAGAGTCAACTGCGAGATGCCATATCAAAACAAAAAAAAAAAAAAAGGGCGCGGGCCTTTTCGCCGGACGCCGTCGTAGATTGAAGACCCAGCAGAATGCCTACCGATCCGCGGGACGCGTTTGTCGTCAGTTATGTGGCCACGTGTCCATCTGCGAGGTCCCGAAGCGTGAAGTGAAGATACGGAGGGTGCTGGTACTTCTGCTTGCACTGCTTGTGCTTACAAACCGCTTATTTCGAAGCGAACGCCGACGTGGGCGGCGTTGTCATGATGCTCGTTCCGCGTCGGTGTTAACTATCTGCTCTATGTTTCTTACGGACTGTCTAAAACGTGTATCTAGTACGGCGGCATGTGGTAGCTGGCTTTTTGGTGACTGTGTGCCAGGTACTGTGCCACTACACTTCGATTAAGATTTTGTATTTCTAAAATTATTACACCTTAATCCTAAAACAAATTAGCAATCGTCCATAAACAAAAGCCGAATCGTTGCACAGGTAGGCCTTGTCCCCTCTGTGCCAGACCGGCGGATTTGCCGGAAACCTGCTCCCGGACACATTACACCGGATCCCACAAGAAAACCGGACAGTCAAGTACTCACTTCAATACGGTGGAGGTATGCCCGGCTTGGGCAGAGCACCGCCGTGTCCTCGTGGAGGCGATCGGTGGCGGGGATCTCTCGCGTCCGGCCCTGGTCCAGGCCATGGTACGGAGCGAGAGGGCATGGGAGGCCGTCACCTCCTTCTGCGAAGCAGTAATGCTCGCAAAGGAGGAGGCGGAACGCGTGAGGGAGAGGCAAATTTCGCGCCCTCACGCCCCTAGCCACCGCAGGAGACGCCCTGGGCGTCGGGAATCAATCGCTGATTCCCGGCCACCGTAGGCGCGGGCTTGCGGACGGTGAGCAATGGGTAGCTCGCCGTCCGGTAAGGACCAAGCCCGGGTCGACGGCGCGTTGTGTTCCACGCGCGCCTCAAAGAGTGTCAGCGAGTGAAGGGGTCCGATGAGACCATTGCCTGCCGGGGTTGCGGGAAAGTCCGAAAGGGATACCGTGGCCCCCTGGCATTGCACAGGCAACAGAAGGAACACGGGTGGGTTTCAGTCAGTAAGAGTCCGACAAAACTGCTAGAAGAGCTTGCCATGCCGGTAAATCTGCTGGTCCGGCGCGGCGTAGTGTACCTACGTTATCAATATTCAGTCCTTTAACACAAAAGCGAGTCGTAGTTTTAAGCACAGAAATTCCAATTTGAAATAATTAAATATCGCACACTAAGCATATTTGCATATATTTAATTTTTTAATGTACGAGTATTTAATATTTATTTCTGTACCTAAGCATCATGCTGAGATAGGCCTTTTGACCTCGCACAGGACTTTCTGCTTATGTTTTAATTTTAGGTAGGTACCTACTTTGTTTTTATTTTTCAATGAGTCTGTGTTTAGTTTAATTTGAGATCTCCTGTCCAGTTGTTTGTCTCAATAAACACTTTTTTTTTTCTTTCACACTCACACAGCACTAACTTTTATTATTTTACTTTATTTGCCGCATAACTTTAATCCTATATTGAAATACACATAAGTCGTTCTTATGTTCAATCCTGGATCACTTCAAGATAAGCTATTATTGAAATACCGGCCTTAAGAAAAGAAAGAGCGGTGAGTGATCGGTCCGACCGTAATCGTATGACGAAGCAAGCCCTGTACAAAACTGTTCGCGGTCGGGGGCGCGCGAAATGCACGGGAGAGGGTGTACTGACTATTCAATGTCCAAAAGCATTTAGCGGCTATATTTTGTGCTAACTTAACATTAACCTTGCACCTAGGAGTCAAAAATTGCCTACAAAGCTAATAAATACATACAAACTTCTAACTCATAACTAACTTCGGACTGAGTTTAGGATATACTTATCTAACTATTAGACATGGGCGCCGCGCCGCGTCACCTACTTGCTAAGTAGTCTGGTGCACTTGCTGCTCGGCATGAGCGAGGCTAGCACGTGCCATTTTTTGTTTCGGGTTTTTTTGTGTTTCATTATAAATGACCAATATATTCAATAAATTATTATAAGTAAACTCTCTATAACCTTGCTTTATGATGCTAAAACTCGTAGGTAGTAGTTTATGTTGGAAGTACCTACTTCAGAAATATTGTTATTACTGAAGAAAATAACAAAAAGAGAATTTTGAATTAGTATAACATAATTCAGTGCTTTTCATGGACATTCATTTAGTGCTGGTCATGGACTTGAAGATAATGATCCACTAGACCAAGAATGTTGGCGATATCTCGCTTGTGCTGTTGGATTACGGATACCTATCAATAATGAGGATCTTTTATCTTTTTGGAACGAAAAGAAGAAAGATTTTCCTTGGCTGTCTACGAGTACCTTTGCCAGAGCTTTGCTATGTGTACCCGCTACAAGTACCCCAAGTGAGAGGGTATTTTCTGTAGCTGGAATGGTACTTTCTGCAAAAAGATTTCGGTTGAGTCTACAAAGGGTGATTAAAATAATTTTTTCATCCCTCGCTAACGCTCAGGATTCTAATTTTGAATCACTCGCTGCGCTCGTGATTCAATTTTAGAATCCTTCGCTTGCTCGGTCATCAAAATTGAACACGCGGTTAAAAAGCAACTTTGCACTCTTGTATAACAAATAACTATTTCATCCCACCATCTCGGAAAGAGTATTTTTAATCTTCAGTATCTGAGTGGAAAAGCCGTTTTTATTCTCTAGAGGATAAAGTAAATTGAATTTAGAACATCGTGTGCACTAAGTTTGTGAATTAAAAAAAACATTAAACCTATTTACTGCTACCTCTATGGTGCCGAATATATCATACAACTTTTTTTTCATTTGTTAAAAACTCAGACTCGGAACCTTCTTGGTGTTCTTTTTTCAATTTGCTTTGTACGCGGTTCTTTACGCGGCATTTTTTCACGTCATTGTTAAACCTTAGGTATATTAAAAACAAGAAACTTGAAAACAAGTGAAAAAACTAAAATGAGTGATTCTAGCGACGAGGAAGTTTGCTTGACGCCAACAGAATTGACTGAAACTGTTAATAATGCGCAAATGAGCTTTCTCCCTCAACAATCACGCGAGAAGTATTTAAAACAGTACGATATGTTCAACACGTGGCGACTAGCAAAAGGAGCCAAAACTTTCTCAGAAAACGTTTTGCTGGCATATTTTATAGAATTATCCGAGAACAAGAAAGCAAGCACTCTATGGAGTACGTATTCGATGCTAAAAGCAACAATAAAGATGAAAAAAGACAAACATATCGATACCTATCCTAAATTAGTGGCATTTTTAAAAAGAGCCTCATCTGGTCATCAACCAAAAAAATCGAAGGTTTTCACAGTATCTGATATTGAAAAGTTTCTTAACGAAGCACCCGATTCCGTATATTTGGCGGCAAAAGTAAGTCATTTGCACATTCAGTATCTACTTAAGTATATTAATCTCAATTAAATAGTATACTTAGTAGATGTTGATAGGCATAATTATGCGTTCATATCAATTTTATTCATTTATCTACTACAATACTCTTTACGTTACAGGTTGTTCTTATTATTGGAATAAACGGAGCATGTCGAACTAATGAACTAACACAACTTAATGTCAAAAACATTGAGAAACATTCAGATGACTTACTATTAATTAATTTACCTAATACAAAGACAAAAAGAGACCGCAACTTCGTCATTCGCAAGGAATACGTAACGATTGTTGAGAAATATCAAGCCTTACGCCCGCCTAACACTCCAATCAATCGATTTTTTCTACAGTATCGCAATGGAAAGTGTGTTAGACAGCCTATGGGTACTAATAAAATTGGCAGTATCCCACGAGAAATAGCAACATTTCTTGAACTTCCAGAACCCCTGTTGTACACGGGTCATTGTTTCCGACGAACTTCAGCCACACTTTTGGCTGATTCCGGAGCTGATCTGCTGTCCCTTAAGCGCCACGGAGGCTGGAAGTCCAATGCAGTTGTAGAGGGATACATAGAGGATTCCATCCAAAATAAGTCTAAAATATGTGAAGGCATCGTAGGAGCCATTACACTGAAAGAGCCTCAATCGGATCCTTGTACTGGCCCTTCTACATCAAAAATAAGCCGTTATGAAACACCTAACCATCTCCCTCTCTCTCCAACATTCACGCCAAGGGAATCCGATGAATCGGTACAACTATTAAGTATGACAGATAGTTTACCGAAAAACAGTACACAAGTGACTAACACCAATATTACAGTACCAAACAAAAATATTACACTCAATTTAAATAACTGTAGCAACGTTACTTTAAAATTTTCTTAATTATACCTTAGTATTATTTTGTTATAATTTAAAGATTATTCTGTAATACTTACCTGTCATAATGTAGTAATTAATACCTAAACTGAAATAAAAGTGTACCTATCTTGTGATTGTAAACGTTTTTTTTTTTGCATTTAGTCATTTCCTCGCTGAGGTGGAATGAAAAGTTACGTGTTGCACTCGAGTGCAAAGATTTTTCACCTCGTGCTCTTTTGATTCCCTCGCTAACGCTCAGGATTCTAATTTTGAATCACTCGCTGCGCTCGTGATTCAATTTTAGAATCCTTCGCTTGCTCGGTCATCAAAATTGAACACGCGGTTAAAAAGCAACTTTGCACTCTTGTATAACAAATAACTATTATTCACGATATTAAGGAATGCAAAAATTATCAATAAAAATAATTTTGTTGAATACCTTGAACAGTTTTCTTTTATTTTTTGATACATAAAAATATATATATACTAAATATGTAAAAATATGTAAAAATTAAAATGTGAAAATTTTCGCAGCCACCATCTTGGATTTTTATTTAGTCTTCACCATCGGCTTTAGCAACCTTGAAAACCATAGAAACGATACCCATGACGAAAAATGTGAAAATTTTCGCAACCGGTTCGTAACCGCCATCTTGGATTTTCATTTTGACCAAATTCACACGTTCTATCTCTCTCCGTCTTTCTTTCTCTTTGAATTAGAAGAAGACAATCGCAGCGCCTTTTCGCGTGACGATTTCTGCCAGTGCACTCTTACCGCAAGCCGCTTTAAGAACTTCGTTCCAAAAAATTTAATAAAACAGAATTTAAACAAAAACTTCACAGATGATTTGTAATTTTAAGGTTTTATGTGTTAGTAGCCGAACGTTTTATTGTTTGTTTCTTTTTTGGGCCTAATAGTTATGAATTTTTGAAATCGAACTTCGAATCGACTTGTTTCTATCTCTCGCTTTTTTCGTATCGAAGTGAAAGTGACAAAACTAATTGAAGTTCAAACCTTTAGAATTTTGTGAGACCCAACGCTGCTTTCGGCATTTAAAAAAAATAATTAAAAAGTTACTTTGTCTCACGCTCGCAGCAAAATCGAATTTTGCTCACTGTTTTCAGACAGCAAAACCTGCTTGTTTGAGGTGCTGAGGTGAAAATAGTTATTTATCCAACATGTGAGGAAAGTTCGTTTTTCCTATGAGTTTTGATTTTGAGAGACTCAACAAAACGAATAGCAAATGAACTTGCTCACATGTTGCATACAAAACTTTTCACCACTCCCAGCAAGAAAGTATTCAGTCATCATAGGTAAATAAATTAAATAGACACACAGCAAATCAAAATAATTCTTTATATTTTAAAATATCTTTAAAACTTAACATAAAAAAATCAGGCAAGGTTAGTTTCTGAACGGGATCATTACTTTCCTCACTGTTCAAACAGTGAGGAAAAACCAACTTTTATCACTGTTCAAGCAGTGAGGAAATACCAACTTTCCTCACTGTTTTCGTAGAGGAAAGACACTTCTTTCGTGCGGGAGTGGTGAAAAACTATTTACACAAAGTTCTTATTTAGTGATTGGGCGACTCCAGGTATTCGTAAAAGCAGGGAAAAACTTTTTTCACCTCAGCACCTCAAACAAGCAGGTTTTGCTGTCAAAAAACAGTGAGCAAAATTCGATTTTGCTGCGAGCGTGAGACAAAGTAACTTTTTAATTATTTTTTTTAAATGCCGTGAACAGTGTTGGGTCTACTAACAAAATTCTAAAGATTTGAACTTCAATTAGTTTTGTCACTTTCACTTCTATACGAAAAAAGCGAGAGATAGAAACAAGTCGATTCGAAGTTCGATTTCAAAATTCCCTACCTAGTAGGCCCAAAAATGAAACAAACAATAAAACGTTCGGATTTACATATAACCTTAAAATTGCAAATCATCTGTTAAGGTTTTATTTGAATGATTGTTATCATTCAGTTATGTTCTCAGATAGTATAGGAAGAGGTATAGGTAAATTAATTAGTAACAACCTGTGTTATTCTACTCTAAATTATTGTATGCCAGGGTCAACCTACAAACAAATAATGGCATCAGTAACAGGAAATGTATATAATCCTAAAACCAACATTACTGTATTTGTAGGTAATAGTTCTAAGGTAAAAAAAGAAGAAATCACTGACTGTGTAACTGAGTTGTTAAAGTTAAATTGCAGTAAAATAATATTGTGTGCTTTCCCATATTTTGAAAGATTGACAAATAGACAAAACAATTATATTCATATGCTTAACAAGCATATGCACTTCTTAGTTAGTCATTATAGTGACAAGCTTGTATTTCTTGACACCAACATTTTTGTGGAAACATTGAAATCGACTAGGAATACTGTGTATTTGCCTGTTAGTTTTAGACACATAATAGCAAGGCTATTAGCTTTTTATATAAACTCAGACATAGGTAGTATGTCGAAGTCTTGTGTTATTAACACCACAACGGTTAGTAATAGTACTAATTATAAGGTGGTAAGCCTGAATAAATGTAGCTCAAATGCTATAAATATTTATACAGACTGTACGAAGGAGGTTCCATGTCCCTCACTCACTATGAGCTCACTGCCTGGTAATGACACTGAGGTCATGGGGTCAACTCCGGATAGTCATTTAAACTAGTTTGTAAGACAACAGGAGGTACAAGTAAGAATATTCTTATAACTAACAACAGCAAGGTATCTTCTGGCTCTAAAATAAATATTTACCAAAAAAGAGATCAGCAGAATGCCTTGAAATTATTTCATCAAAATATTCAAGGTATTTCTTCCAAGTTATTAGAAATTGAAATGTTTTTAGAAAAAACAAAGTTTGACATTGTTTGTTTCACTGAACATTGGTTAAAGGATTACCAAATGCTAATTAATTATAAGAACTATAGTATGGGCAGTTGTTTTAACCGTAAATCTATGCTGCGTGGAGGTTCTCTAATCTTGATTAAAAATTGTTTAAAAACTAAGGCACGTAATGACATAGTTGGTTTATCAGTTGAACATTGCATCGAACTGTCCTGTGTTGAGCTGGATAAGCATGTTGTAGTGTGCGTGTACAGACCCCCTAATTATCAGAACTTTTCTTTATTTGAGTCAATAATGGAAGATGTCCTAGCGAAACTTGCATCCAGTAACAAAACCGCAATTATTTGTGGTGATTTTAATATTAATATTCTGGAAAATACTTTAAATAGCAATCGATTAGTAATTCTTTTTAAATCATTCAATTTATCTAACATTTTTACAGAACCGACTAGAGTAACTTCAACTTCCGCTACTTGTATTGATAATGTCTTCTGCGATTGTGATTATTTAGCTAAAGCCATAGTAAATTATTTGCCGTCTGATCATAGTGGTCAAACGGTAACTTTTAAGTTTAAAACAGCTTTGCAAAAAGTGCAAATACAATTTAGACCAATAACAAATGGCAAATTAAATAGATTCAATAGTATCCTAAATAAGGAGTTAAATGTTCTAGGCCATAATATGGATGATGCAAATAAATTGTATGAGGATTTCTTTTCAGTAGTGCACACTGAATTCAATAAAACTTTTGAAAAGAAAACAAAAAATATTAGCCCTATTTTTATATTTAGTGACTGGGCAACTAGAGGTATTAGGATAAGTAGGGAAAGGCTTTTCGAGCTGTATGGCCTTAAGCCTTACATTAACACTGAAACTTTCACCAAGTATGTTGCTACATATTCCAAAATTTTTAGAAATACCTGCAAGATAGCTAAAGCCCTGTACATTAGCAATAAGATCAAATCAGCAGAAAATAAAATAAAAACAGTTTGGAAAGTTATAAATAATGAAACTAGTAGGGAAAAAAAACGAAACACTGATTACACATTGGAGACTTCACGTGGTGCAATAAGATCTAACTTAGAAGTAGCTCAAGAATTTGTACATTTCTTTACTAATATACCATCTAAAACGACGGAAGCTTTAAATTCTTCACCCGATGTCTCAATTGATTTATTAAGAGCGAATGTCCCAGGCTGTCCGGTTGAATTTCAATTTAAACATATAAACCCTATGATAGTTATTAAAGCCTTTCGGCAAATTAAAATCAAACTGACCGAGGATCTATGGGGACTATCTATCAAAGTTTGTACATCCATAATCGAGACTATAGCACCATACTTAGCTTTAATATTTAATTTGTGTGTGGATCAAGGAGTCTTCCCGGATTTAATGAAATACAGTAAGGTTATACCACTTTTTAAATCTGGGGACAGTAAAGACACCAACAATTATAGACCAGTATCCGTGCTGCCGGTATTCAGCAAAGTGTTCGAAAAGGTAATGCTAAACCAAATGCTTAATCATTTTAACACCAACCAAATCTTACATGATCAGCAATATGGTTTCACCAAAGGTCGTTGTACAACTGACGCCGGTGTCACCTTATTAAAACACATATTTACAGCGTGGGAGGAGGCTCAAGATGCCATAGGAATCTTTTGTGACCTCTCCAAGGCATTTGACTGCGTAAATCATGAAACCTTACTCTTGAAACTTGAGCATTACGGACTAGGTAAACTTGCGCTCTGTTTAGTAAAATCTTATTTAAATGATAGACAACAGCAAGTTCAAATTAATGGTGTAAATTCACTCGGTCTAAAAGTAAAAATGGGTGTTCCTCAAGGCTCGATATTGGGTCCTTTCCTCTTTTTAGTATATATTAATGATCTACCCCATTTATTAAAAAAACAACCACAAATGGTGTTATTTGCTGACGATACTTCCCTAATTTTTAAGATAAATAGACGTGCATCAAATCTTGACGATGTAAATAACGCCCTACTGCAGGTCCAAAATTGGTTTACTGCTAATAATTTAGTATTAAATGGGAAAAAAACTAAATGCATAAGATTTGCTTTACCGAATGTTAAAAGTAGTGATTGTGATATAGTATTGAATAAGGAGAAGCTAGAATTTGTAGATAAAACTGTTTTCCTGGGGATCACGCTCGATTCAAGGCTGCAATGGGGTCCTCATTTAACATCTCTCGCAGGACGGCTAAGTTCAGCAGCATATGCTGTAAGAAAAATCCGTCAATTTACTGATATAGATACCGCAAGGCTAGTCTATTTCAGTTACTTTCATAGTATCATGTCCTACGGTATTTTACTATGGGGACGGGCTGCAGATATCGACTCTATTTTTATTCTGCAGAAAAGAGCCATTACAGCAATATATTGCCTCCGTAGGCGCGATTCTCTAAGGGAACTGTTTAAAAATATTAACATCATGACGGTACCTTGTCAATATATTTATGAAAACATCATGTACGTCAGGAAAAATCTTAATCTTTTCAGTAAAAGAGGTGAAAGACACAATTATAGTACTAGAAATAGGGACCAATTAGTTCAACCGGGTTTCAGACTGGCTAAAGTAGACTCATCTTTCATGGGGTACTGTTTAAAATGTTACAATAAAATACCTTCCCATATACTACAACTAAATGAAACGAAATTTAAATCTTGTATAAAACGCACACTATGCTGCCAGGCATATTATAAGCTTGGGGATTATATCGCTGACAAAAATGCTTGGCTTAACGCTGGTCCAGCTCCACAAGGGCGCATAAACTAATTGATTTGCATTCAAAAATATTGTTGGAATTGCTGAAGATTGCAAAAACTATCTTTGAATTGTATAACTTCAATCTCTTTTTTTTTATTGTATAAATGCATAGCACATGTGTGAGCACTGTGACCATGTACCTTCTATAAAGCTACCATTTACTGGGTACGTCTTTCATTGACTTGATATGCCCTGGCGGCTAAGAGTATGTCATGCTCACTCAAATGTCTCGCTGGTGGTGGCGTGTGTGTTGGATCGTTGAGTTCCCTTCAAAATGGTTGAGCTAAACGGTGCTGATCCATGCGTCATGTTCGTGAACGGGCGCCATCAGTAGGGACTGGTCATCTCTTATCTGCCACGGCTTATTTTAATTTTTGAATTGTTTTATTTTTGTTTTTTTATTACGGACGCTTTTTACGTACACGTCTTTCTACATTGTTCTCACATGTATAATTTCAACATGAATGATGTAAACAATATTTTGTAAGATTATAATTTTTTTAAAAAGAGTGTCCGTGGAGTTTCTTGCCCGTTCTTCTCCATAGGAACCTACGCTTTGGAATGGGCAACTAGCTTCATATTTCTGACTGACTGACTCCTTGACAATTCAAAAGTGCCTGTAAATGGTTTAATTGAAATAAATGCTTTGAGTTTGAGTTTGATTTAAATTCTATTTTTTTTTTTGGAATGTACGAGTAGTTCTTTAGGCGGCTTGCGGTAAGAGTGCACTGGCAGAAATCGTCACGGGAAAAGGCGCTTGCGACTGTCTTTTTCTAATTCAAAGAGAAAGAAAGACGGAGTGAGATAGTAAGTGTGAATTTGGTCAAAATGCAAATCCAAGATGGCGGATGCGAAAATTTTCACATTTTTCATAATGGGTGTCGTTTTCATAGTTTTCAAGGGTGCTAAAGCCGATCGTGAGGTGAAAATGTAAATCCAAGATGGCGGCTACGAAAATTATCAAATTTTTCTTCATGGGTATCGTTTCTGTGGTTTTCAAGGTTGCTAAAGCCAATAGTGAAGTCAAAATGTAAATCCAAGAAGGCGGCTGCGAAAATTTTCAAATTTTTCTTCATGGGTATCGTTTCTATGGTTTTCAGGGTTGCTTAAGCCGATAGTGTAGTCAAAATAAAAATCCAAGATGGCGGCTGCGAAAATTTTCACATTTTCGTCATGGGTGTCGTTTTCATAGTTTTCGAAGGTACTAAAGCCGATAGTGAGGTCAAAATATAAATCCAAGATGGTGGCTGCGAAAATATTCAAGTTTTTATCATGGGTATCTTTTTCATAGTTTTTAGAGTGCTTAAGTCGATAGTGTGGTCAAAATGTAAATCCAAGATGGCTGCAAAATACGAGGTGATGAAGATCATAGGCATATGGTACTGCAGTAACATTACAAAAGAGTATTTTTTTATTATTATTTATAGTGAAAAAGTTATTGGTATTTAAAATTCACATTTTTGGTTCCAAAATTACCCCAAATCCATAAAAAAATTGCAAAACTCATACTACGCCGGCCGCCGTCCGCACCAAACGTAAAATTCGGTAAAATTCACCATTGAAAAAAAATGTGGGGATTACTTTTTCCTGAAAATTTCCACATAAATATGCTCACAGTACGATACCTAAGAACACCCTCACGGATCGGACAGGTTTTTTTTTTACATGTTGTATGTTCTCGCTGCTGAGGTGAAAAGTTGTATGTGTTACACGAGAGCAAAGTTATTTGCATCTCGTGTCTTTGAATCCCTCGCAGCGCTCAGGATTTTAACCTAGAATCACTCGCTACGCTCGTGATTCAATTATAGAATCCTTCGCTTACTCGGGATTCAAAATCAACACTCGCAGCAAAAAACAACTTTGCTCTCTTGTTGCACAAATAACTATTGAACTTTATGGTCTACAGTAACATTATGAATAATACAAGCTTTCATCAGTATGTTGCAAAATATTCTAAAACTTTTAAAAGTGTGTGCAAAATGGCTAAAGCTCTTCACATTAGCAATAAAATAAAATCAGCTGATGATAAAATAAAATCTACCTGGCAAATAATAAATAATGAAACCGGTAGGAAAAAACAGCGTAATACTGAATATAATTTAGAGACTGCACAATGGTCCCATCAACTCAGATGTTGAAATAGCTCAGGAATTTGAAAACTTTTTTGCTAATATTCCCCTTATAACGAATGAAGCTTTAAATTCCTACTTAGAAAGAATGTAAAAGCATTCCCTTTGGAGTTTAGGTTTCAGCATACAAACCCCCAGGCTGTAATAAAATCTTTTAAAGATCTTAAAATTAAATCAACAGAAGATCTATGGGGAATGTCTGTAAAATTCTGTAGATCTGTCATCGAAACCATTGCGCCTTATTTAGCTTTAATATTTAATACCAGTGTAGACCAAGGAGTATTTCCGGATGTCATGAAACACAGTAAAGTAGTTCCTTTGTTCAAATCCGGTGATAGTAAGGAACCCAACAATTATAGGCCTGTGTTAATTCTGCCAGTTCTCAGTAAGGTGTTTGAAAAGTTGATTCTCAATTAAATGTTACGGCACTTTAATAAAAATTCCATCTTTCATGACCAACAGTAAGGTTTCACCAAAGGGCGCTGTACCACCGACGCCGGTGTCACCCTAATAAAGAACATTTTTAACGCTTTTCCCAAGCGTTAAAAATGTTCTAAAAAGCACAAGATGCCATTGGAATCTTCTGCGACCTCTCGAAGGCGTTCGATTGCGTAGACCATGAGACACTTCTGCTGAAACTGGACCACTATGGGATTAGGAATACAGCTCATGATTTGTTAAGATCATACCTGAAAGATAGAAAGGTTAAAGTTCAAGTCAACAGCACAAATTCATTAGGGTCTGAAATGGTAATGGGCGTTCCTCAAGGTTCGATATTGGGTCTATTCCTCTTTTTAGTTTATATTAATGATTTACCCCAATTACCTAGTCTTACCATAAATATTTTCACGAAGAAAAATTGTTTTTTTTATTGCAAATAATATTTATTACTTTTACAGTGTGTTAGTTTAATACATAAATATAAAACAATTTCAAATTTAAAAAGCTTATTCGAAGTGGTCTCGATTGGCTGCAAGGACTGTTCCTTTAAACGTTGAGGCCAGTTATCAATAGAAGCACGCACTCTTTCCATGGGAAAATTCTTCACTGCCAATCATATGGATTGTTTTAGGGACTCCAAATTATCATGGCGTTTAGAGCAAGCCGTACTCTCTAAAACTGACCCTAAATCATAATCCCCGCTGGATTAAGATCGGGACTAGACGACGGCCAGTCTTCAGCTCTGATGAAGTCTCTTCCAACCAAGACTGCGTGGACCGAGCTTTATGACCCGGCGCCGGGTCTTGTTGGAAGGACCATACTTGGTTATTGAATATGGTGTTGTTAAGGGGCCTAACTACCTTCTCAAGAATGATATCTTGATACCCTTGTGCCGATGTTTTGATACCTTTTTCACAAAAATATGGCTCTGTCACTCCTTCATAGCTAACACCCCACCAAACCATCACTGAAGTCGGATAATGCCCACGTTGCACTCTGTCGACTAATTGGGAAGCTTCCTTAGAGCTTTGAGCATAAATACGGTCATTTTGTTTGTTAAAATATTGCTCAATTATAAAGATTATCTCATCCGTAAGCAAAAAAATCTGTGACCTCCCTTTGCGTACCGCTTCAGTAGTTATTTCGATTTTACCACCCTATTCTTTTTTAAATTATTAGTAAAAAAAATACCAGTGCGTCTCTTATAGGCGGCAAGTCCTAAGTCATCTTTTAAAATACGCGACATGGTTCTGGGTGCTATCTTCATCTCCCGAGATAAAATCTTTTGCTTTCGGACAGGATTTCTTCGAACTCTTTTCCTTACTGCTCTGACCACCTTTTTCGTACGAACACTAAGTGGACGGCCAGATATTTTTCTGTCACAAATAGAGGAGGTCTCATTGAACCTATTAATAGCCCGGTACACAAACAGTTGACTAATACCAAGCTTATGGAAGGTTTTAAAAATTGCATTTGGCTCCATACCAACTTTGTGTAATGCAATCACAGCGATTCGGAACTCTTTATCACCCACTCCATATTAATATCGCAAAATATTGTACAATGTATTGGCGCCAAAATTAGAAAACTCAATGAACAATCGTATAAAAATGACAGATTCCAAATTCAAATGTTTATCTTTCTTATTTTTAATTGTAACAGTATAACTATATGGCCAGACTAAGTATTTCTAAATCAACCAAAGAGGGTGTTATTTGCAGATGACACATTATTGATCTTTAAAATAAACCGACGGTCACCAAATCTTGACGACGTGAATAGCTAATGTTCAGGTCCAAGATTGGTTTACGGTAATGACTTAGTAATGAGTAAGAAACGGTATAGTACGGATTAAGTAAGTAAACATTCTGAAAAAAAAAAAATGCGAATTGTAAAAATTTGCTGACCTAGACATCGCTGTAACTCGTGAACTATTTATCTGATTAAAATATGTTTCTTAAAATATTTCTAGGCTATTTGTATTGACCATTTATGACCTAGATGATGCTGGAGAGAAGATATTCTCGAAAAACTGGTTTTTGGTATCTACTATTTTTCCAATTTGGAATATTAATTAGGACACCAAACTGTAACACTCTGCCAAATTAGAACTCCTTGACCTTTATGGATTTAACGCCTGTTATCTAATAACGCAACACATTTTCGTAAACGATTACGACAAAGTTGTTTCATTTTGACAGTTCAACAACATTCATTGCGTTATTTACATTGTTGAGCAGTTTTTTTTTTTGTACATATGAAGCAATGGATTAGCAATTTGTTTAAAAACGATTCAAATTCCGATTGATCGTGTTACGTAAATAGGGTACTAATTTCATTAGAGAAGAGGCTAAAACAGTAGGTAGTCGAAACCTTTTACCGCCAAAATCAAAAGAAAGATAAGTACTTAAATTCTTAAAAAAAAAAAAAGAGTCGATGTCTGTTTTGGAAAACGTTTTACTAACATATTTAAATGAATTATCTAAGAATCATGAATCTTCAACTCTGTGGAGTGTGTATTCAATCTTAAAGACGACTTTAAGTACAAAACACATTACATACGAGTACTTACATTTGAAAAATTTCGTCAAACTATCATCTTTTCTGAAAAGACAGTCGGATGGATTCAAAGCAAAAAAATCCAAAGTATTCACAGCTTAAGAGGTCCAAGCCTTAAATCAAGCACCAGACGAAATATATTAGAAATAAAGGATCATCGAATCTAAGAAATTTGTCTTAAACTGTAATTAGGTATGGATAGATATTTACATTAACTTTTCAGGTCGTGTTGATACTGGCCATAAGTGGCGCTTGCAGAAGCTTTGAACTGGTGAATATGAAGGTACATTACGTAGAGAAACAAGGTAAAATAATAATAGTAAAGTTAAGAGGTACTAAAACAAAAGTTGACTGAACCTTCGTAGTTAAGAAAGAATTTGTACAAATAATAGAAAATACCACGGACCTAGTAATATGGAACTGATCGTTTTCTCCGGAATTACGTAAAAGAAAAATATTTGAGGCAGCAAGTAATTGGCAAAAATAAAATGTCTGGTATCCCGAAAAAAAAAAGCCACATAACTTAATTTACCAAATCCAAACTTACTTATATTCTGGTCACTGCTTCCGCAGGTCCGCAGCTGATTCAGACCCAGATTTGACTACAATTAAAAGATACGGAGGATGGAAATCAATTAATAGATGCATAGAAGAATCAGTGGAAAATAAGACTAAAATATCAAGTAAAATAACAAAAACAATAAATTTACATTCCTCGGAATTCTCTCCGCAACCTAGTACCTACTTCCAAAGACTTTCCGGGGCGCAATAAAACCTTTCTATTCCAGCTGAAGAAAATGACAAGATATTGGAAATGTTGAAGAAATCCAACATTTCCAAAAACACAAGAAAGTCAAGTTTCGCAAAAAATATCTAAAATAACCTTTCCATTACGTTTTATAATTGCTCTAATTTTAATATTAATTTTAAATAGGTAAAAACTTACCAATATAGTATCTATATTTTAAAAAAAAAATGTTTCATTAACTAATCAGGTTTTTATTTACTTTACTCATATTCGAAATGAAAAGCCAGTGTTTACCTCGGGTACCATTTAGGCACGATATGGTTTGGCGCAATAGTTTGAGTTTAACAATCTACTGTTCCGGTGCACCAGGAGAATCCAAGAAAAACATTTTACCCTGACTGAGCCCAACGCTTTGAAGAACGGTTAAAATATCCCTTTGCCCTGAGGTGAACATACATAGATAAGTGGTCATCTTAGAAGATGATACTCATTGCGCTCAGATTGTAATTAGTTTCGGCGGCGTTTTCCTAATTTCCGCAGTCTTGATGTCCCAATGATTGCGGAGCTGGTAACCCATACTCGATTAGTGGATTCCCAGATACCACTTAAGCGAGATAATACACATTTAGAACATTTTACAGTTCAAAGATGAATATAGTTTGTATAATAGCTTTGGGAATAGCCAAATGGTGAATGAGGTTGAGTTCGGCGTTCGGACCCTTAAAATTCTTATCACTTAATAAATTCTGTATTTCTGTCCTTCCCTTATTTACGCTTAATAACCAATCACCGTAAGATTATTATACAGACGTTATTTAGCATTACGCATTCCAGGTGGCTTAAAGCTGAAAAAAAGCCCCGTCGTCGGTAGCACTATCTGAATCACTACCTATAATCTGTATTGCTATTATTACGCTAGTAGCGTTTGAAACAGCTAATTTCAGCAATTAGCTGTTTCAAACGCTACTACTATAAAGTATCATCTTCTGAATAATATTGTTACATAATTCTAATATACAGCTTGATATTGAATAATTGTTTTTATTTTATCTTTCAGTCTAGTGCGATGCGCGCTCGGAAACGGTCGCGCATCAGTCTTCGCTACGAATTATTCATTCGCGCTTAGCGTGGTATTAGCCGTCGCCGTCATGGGTTCCGAAAAACTCAGTCAACGAACTCTTGGCGTTCATGCAACATCAACTGGACATGGATAAAGTTAGCCTAACGCAGATCTGCACCTCGAGCTACACCGAAGATCAGATACGCAGTGCAAAGACGACACTATACACGTCGCTCGACTTAGCAGACAGAATGCCGTCACGCAAGAGGGACGAAAAGGGAGAGAGGAGGTCTCCAAGACATATTTCGGGTGTTTAAGGAGACAGACCCTGACGACGTGCCGTCCTTTGTGGCAAAGAAGCTGCGGAAGCTTCCCTCCGTTACATTTGACCACGTCGACATCACCAGGTTGCTGAAGGATATTGATACTCTGAAGGCTAGCCTGGCCGAGATGAAATTCAAGTAAGATGCGTCTCAAAACACTCAGTGAGTTACGTGCCGATACGGTTGACTTACACAATACTGTAGCGGTATGTTGGTCACCTGAGTTCGAATCAAAGGTGAACACTCGTCGTGGTGGAAACAACGCATCGCTGTTCAGTTTCGAGTCAGCGAAATTGGCCCCGTCACCGGCCGCTGTCACTGCAAGCGATGCAATACCGCGCCCTGCCGATCCCGCCTCTACCGCAGTAGAGGCGACGTCACAAATTAGCACGTCAACACCTCGTCGTGCTTACTCAGCAGCGGTTGCACAACCTCCCATCCAAAAGGAGCAGAAAAATAAAAAGATTTAGCTAAAAATGCTAAATCAACCGAGGGGGCATCTAAGAGCCATAATGTACCGGCTTCCGGTACCTATCTTGTCCCTAGCCCCTAAGAAAGGACAGCCAGACAAGGAAGGTTTCGTGACGGTTGAATCGAAGCGAAGGAAGCCCACTTGCCGTAATCGATGTGGTACAGCTCTAGCGGGACCAAATATGATGCAGCGCCGCCTGCGCCCTGCTACACCGTCGACGCAGCTGTACGTAACCCGCTTGCATCACTCCACGATGACTGAAGACATCGTGGAATACATCAGAACCAAGACCAAGTGGACCTTGAGAGTAGAGAAGTTGGAGTCGCGCCATAACATAAACTTTGTGGCGAACCAACTAATTATCTATGGTTCCCACTGTTAGATTTAACCTGATAACCCTAGTTTGTCTTAAGGCAGATAGTCTATGGTTGATAGAAAACAGGAGGCCTTTTAAATCTTGAATGTAAATATCCATGAGCTGAATTAGGTACGAGACTGTGTAACGTGTAATCACAAAACTTAATAGATAACCTGTGTTCGCGATACATGTAATCTTCCGCTGTCGCTTGGATACTATGTTGTGGTACAGATAGTGCAATCCACGTACGCGCCCCACTCCGCGATTACTGTACTGTAAGATGTACTTTAGTACGGAGCGGAGCGGAAAGGGGCGCGTCGGTCGTCGTGGATTGCACTATCTATACAAATACACTGTATAATTACAACTGGATCGAGTTTCATAAGGGCGCCTTATTGTGCCTAACTTCAAGTCGTTTGTGGTGCGGGTTCCAACCAGTACCTAGAAGCGACGCGACGGCGCGACGTGACTCTAACAATACAATTTCTAAGAAAACTTCACGTTTTAACAATTACCGGTGTCGCGTCGCGCGATATTTCGCGCTAGTCTGCACGAGCCTTAACTATGTTCATTTAAGAAAATAAATAAAACAATGAATTACATATAATTAAGATTTATTATACCTAAGTTATTTTTTGTGGAATCTGAAATGTCAAAGAGTTTCGTTGTATAAACGTCTACGCCTTAATAGCTTCTCTCGCTCTGGGCGGAGTGGAAGGTGTCAGACTTACTGACTACAACCCACCCATGTTCCTTCACTTGCCTGAACGTTGCCTGGGGCCACGGGATCCCTTCCGGACTTTCTTGCAACCCCGCAGGCATCGGTCCTATCGGACCCCTTCAGTTGAGCTGTCATCTCTTTGAGGCACCCGTGGAACACAACGCGCCGTCGACCCGAGCCTGGTCCTTATCGGACGGCGAGCTACCCATTGCTCCCCGTCTGCAAGCCCGCACCTACGGTGACCGGGGATCGGCTTGTGATTCCCGACGCCCAGGGCGTCTCCTGCGGCGGCTAGGAGCGTGTCTCCCTCACTCGTTTCGCCTCCTCCTTCGCGAGCATTACTGCTTCGCAGAAGGAGGTGACGGCCTCCCATGCTCTCTCGCTCCGTACCACGGCCTGGACCAGGGCCGAACGCGAGAGATCCCCGCCACCGATCGCCTCCACGAGGATACGGTGATGCTCTGCCCAAGCCGGGCAGACCTCCACCGTGTACTTCGCGCTATCCACGCAGTGATGACACCCGGGCGTTTCCTCCCGCCTTATCCGAAACAGGAACCTCCCGAAACAACTGAAAGTAAAAAAAAAGAAAATACGTTTATTTGCGGTACATATTATGACGCAAGTAAAGGAACAAACACTAAAAAACAATTTGGGGGAAAATATGCGTCACATCCACGCAAAACGGCCATCTCTCAGCATAATGCTGGGACCCTATGCGAGACAGAGCCCCAGCGCTGGTTTTCAACTGTGTCCGGTGAGAAGCTGCGTCAGGCGGAAGGTAAGAACCTGCGTCAGGCGGAAGGTGAGGACGCCGTGGCGCCTCTCTAGCCACTAACCAAAGAACGGACTTATCGCCGCAATAGTGGCGTGCATCTGATGATATTTAATCATTACACCGATTATTAAAATACCGATTAATACAATTCCGAAATAAAAACGCAACGACAAATAAACACATACTCGTAAGTACCGCAATTTTTGTAATTCCCTACTTAAAAAACTAAAACGAGCCTACGAAAAAGCAGAACTTAAAAAGGCAAATAATAACCCGAGAGCTACGTGGAAAATAATCAAATCAATCACTCACAGTAATCAACAAAGGCACTCTCCTTATGCTACAATCTTCCGTCGCGCCGATCGTATCTGTTAATAAAGTCAATATTTTTTTTGTTAGCGCTGGAACAAACCTTGCATCTAAATTTTCTATGTCACACCGTCCTTTTATTCATCTTCTTCCTCATCTCCAGTTAACTCTTTGGTTATTCCACTGGTTGACGAGGCACTGTAAATGGCATGTAATAAGCACTATACATGGCCTACGTAGTGATTGTGCAGTTGGATGGGACAACATCCCAGCAAGTATAATAAAGCAATCTAGCTGCACTCTGTCTCATTTCATTGCCCATATTTGTAACTGTGCCATCAATTCAGGTGCTTTCCCAAATGCTTTCAAGCGTGCTATTGTACATCCAGTGTACAAAGGCAAAGCTAAGGATTAACGTTTCCAATTATCGGCCAATTTCAGTCCTTAGCTCCTTATCTAAAATACTTGAACGAATCCTCAACACCAATCTGTCAAAATTTATCTGTAAAAATAATTTAATTGCTCAAAATCAATACGGATTTCGGTCGGGAATTTCCACAGAAGATGCTGTCTCTGATTTCACCAATACCCTCATTGATAGATTGGATAGTCGCCTTAAATGCTATGGTATCTTTTTAGATCTGACTAAGGCTTTTGATACGGTGTCTATTCCCAGACTGGTGGCCAAAATGGAGCATATGGGAGTACGTGGCCTTAGATATTAATTTACAAAGATTATCTCAGAGGGCGTAGCCAATGTATTAAAATTGATTCTGTTCTTAGAGACGAAGAATTCATCAGCTACGGTATACCTCAAGGCAGTATCTTGGGTCCCGCGCTTTTTCAATATATATTAATGACCTATGTCAACTCTCCCTTTCCCATTTTTACCTATGCCGACGACACAGGACTACTGATATCGGACGTGACTTGGGACAGGGCTAAGCCAACCACTGAACTTACCTTGCGAACAATTATGGACTGGCTATCCACTAATCTACTGATGCTTAATATCTCAAAGACCAAAGTAATTCTGTTTAAACCAACAAACTCACCTAAACCGTCAATGAAATCGGATAAAATAATAGCACATATTTGTCACGACTCCTGTCCTTGCAATTGCATTTGCTGAGGCAATTGCAATTGCAAGGAGAGGAGTCATCATGGTCCCAAGTATCAAATATCTAGGTGTTTATATTGACGAGAGATTGGATTGTCGCACCCATACGGATGCTCTATGCTCCTGGCTTCGTAAACTTATTTATTTATTTAACGAGCTCAGACACGCGGCCGAAATTGAAACAGCATTACTAGTATACCGTTCACTATGCGAGTCGATAATTACTTACTGCATCCCGGTATGGGGCGGCCTACAAAACAGTAATACCCCACAGCTCAATTGTACTCAGAAGCCCAAGTACTAACGGTAAGAAAATTATAATATATGTCCTCCGCTCTATCTTGCTCCGACATTCCACGATGCCACTAGATAGCAAGCTATGTCATCGGCGGGCTGACTTTCCTATCTGTAAGTCTGTCCAATGTCGTACTGCACTTGCGCGACGACACTATCGTGCCCAAAGCGCACCAATGTATAATAAAATAAACAAAAATCTCCCAATTTATAAGCTAACCCTACTTAATTAAAGTCAAACACAGTCTTAAGCCATGGCTACTGTCTTTGAACTATGACGAAACAGAGAAAATTATCATGTCTATGTCGTAACATTAAAACCCCTCCTAATGAATCATTGACACACACACACATATATACACCCACCCACTAACACACGCACACACACTTCCACAAACACTCACAAACTCAATACAGGCTTCTTCTATTCTTTTTTTATTTTTGTTATATAATATTCTATTCTTTTTTTTATTTTTGTTAATCTTTTTGCATAAGATTCTGTAATATCTCCTACTGGGAGAGGGCACTCAACTGGCTCTTGTAACACAGGTCTACCACCTCGCACAGGAGTCAGGGACTTCACACTATTTTGTAACCACTCTCTTGTGTAATGAAGATTATATTATTATATTATATTAAAAGTGCAAGCAGACATGCAGCATGCAAGCAAGCATGCAACATGCAAGCAGGCATGCAATATGCAAGCAGGCATGCAATATGCAAGCAGGCATGCAACTTGCAAGCAGGCATGCAGCATGCATCATTCTTCTTGAAGAACGCACCACGTGGAACTGGAAGACCACACAGGTGAATAACAATGAATTGAAAGAGATGGTGGAAGCCGATCCGAGCCAAACTACCCAGGAATCCGCGGCATGGTTTAACGTTACCTTACCAACAATATTGACTCATTTGCGTCAAATCAACTAAATAAAAAAATATGAGAAATGGGTGCCATACGATTTGACTGATCTGCAGAAAGAAACGCGTGTTGAAACTTGTGTTGCCTTGTTGAATCGTTACAGAAATGAAGGAATATTGGAATAATTGGAATAATTGTGACATGCGATGAAAAGTGGATTCTTTACGATAACGCCGCAACAGTGTCCTAAAGCAAAGCTTACCAATAAAAAGGTAATGGTAACTGTTTGGTGGTCTCAACATGGACCACCCTATGGAATATTCACTATAGCTTTCTCTGATCTGGTCTAGTAATAACGGCAATAGGTATGTCTACTGTGCCAAACTCCGAACAATGATAGCAAAACTAGCAGTGAAACAGCCCCGACTCATGAATCGATCTTCACTATTATTGCTCCATGATAACGCGAGACCTCATACAGCACAAGAAACCGTTTTAACTCTACAGGAACTGCAATTAGAAACCATTCGTCACCCTCCGTATTCGCCAGACCTTGCTCCAACGGACTACCGCATTTTATTCGTGATTTGAACAATTTTCTACGTGATAAAAAGTTTTCATCTCAGTACAAAATGCTTTCACACAGTTTGTCGAATCTAGTCCCGAGAGTTCTAACGAAAAGGCATAAATGACCTTCCTATTAGATGGCAGCAATGTATAGATAATTATGGTAATTATTTTGATAAAATAAATATGTTAAATAAAAAAAAACTAATTTCAATTTTTCAGTAGGTACAAATCGGCAATTTCATACTTTAACCCCTTCTATCTAGCTAACTACCACAAAGTGCAAAGTTCGAAGGCTCACTTTGCTGCGTTGCCATCACCATTATGACACTGGCAGAATAGCCGACATCGGCTCAGTTGCCAAAAAACAAAAAAAATAAAATTGTGTCAAAATTTGTAAAGTCATTTGAGTATGGATGTAACTTTTTTTCATGGAAGTAGAACTTTCGCATTTACATGTTTAAAAAATAAGGCTTCTGGTTTATTTAATTAATTTCCCGCCTGGAATATATCTGCTAACAAGTAAGGCAACTTTAATTTCTAAGGTACCATTGCCATACTTCTCCTATAACGCATTTACTAAACGTCAACAAGCAAAACCAAAACCACCAAGCTCAAAAACTAAATAAATAAAAGGCAGTGTATAGAGTGCCGCAATCGGCATTCTATCGCTATTGTATACAGTGCCGCAAGCGGCATTATGTATATCACTCTCGGATAATGTGCCGCATTTAGTTAAGTACGACAGTGCTATAAGCTTTACGGTAACTACGACAGCAGTGCCATGAAGTTACTGCCGGAAATACTTAATATTTATTGGTTTGTCCGGATTAGTCCGGAACCACTGACTGGTCTTTATAGTCCGTCACTTTTTTATAGTAGCTATATTTTTGGATAGAATAGACCCTTTTGGTACGACTTTACAGGTTGTAGAACCCCCCCCTGTGGGGGAAAAGTTGCGGAACCCCCTTCGAGAGTTTTGAGATATGATTTTTAAATATTCTAACCTAACTCGAATATTCTTGTATTGACATCCATTTAAAGGTCGGAAAAGGTTGGGGGCGAATAAAATGAAGGGGAAAGTAGCAGCCCCACGAGACAATCCATTAAGCTACTAAAATGAAGGACAAAATGGTCGGGACAGGGCCAATCCCCCAGACAATCCAATCACTACAACCAAGACTAAGCCAATCAATTAAGCCAGTAAAATGAACAGGCAAATAGCTTGAGGACAATCCATTGCAGTGGAATGTCTATATTTACACGAGGCTATTATTGGATTAGCTTAGTGGATTGTCTCGGGGATTGGCCCTGTCCCGACCATTTTGTCCTTCATTTTGGCCCATATGGACCATTTAGATAGCCGTCCATTCCTTTTAATTTTAGTGGCTTAATGGATTGTCTCTCGGGGTTTGACCCCGTCTAATTGGTCCATTATGCTAGTTCTATTCATCTTAAATATAAAAACGAAAGGTCACTCACCCACTCATCACGAAATATCAAAAACCGCTTGACGTTTAAAGATGAAATTTGGCAGGGAGGTAGTTTATAGTTAGTAGACGTCCGTTAAGAACGGATTTTTATAAATTGGACCTTTAAGGGGGAGAAAAAGGGGTAATTTATTTGTATGAAAAATCTTATTCCTTGAGTTAGTAAACTTGAAACTTGGCACGAATACTTATGTATGGAAATTATAAGTTTTGCCATTTTTAGTTTTTCTAAACTACCCCCTAAAGGAGGATTGGGGGGTGTCAAAGTTTGTATGGAAGAATTTCAACGCGCGATCTGATTAACTAGAAACTCAGTATTGATACTAAAAACTGAAAATAAATAAAAACGTTTAACAGGGTTTTTTAAAAATTTGCCCCTAACCGGATGAAAAGGGGTATTCATTTTTACAGCCGAGGATTTTACTGTGCGGCTTGATTTTGATCTTGAAAATTGGTATAAATAATGTATAAGTCATAATAATATAAGTAATAGAAACGTTACAATAGACTTTAAAAAAAATATTATCACGCTATATGCTATGGGGGATGAGCAATAATGCATTATGTTCGTATTCTTCTATAGTTTACCGCAAATTGTAAAAAGGCTAGCCAAAAGGTTAGAATATTGTAGATAGTTACGGATTTAACCTTTTAAAAGATAATCATCATGCTATAGCTTTATGGATCTAAGCAGAACTAATTTTCACAAAAGCTTTTTTGATGCCAGTCGATCGTATTTCTTATTACTAGGGTCAAAAAACTATATCGGGCCAACTGAGGTTTGAGTAAAAGAATGTCTGTCTGTATGTTACCTTTTCACGCTTAAACCACTGAACGGATTTCGATAAAATTTGGCAAGGAGATAAATCGCATCCTAAGGTACGACATAGGTAACTTTTTGTCTCAAAAATAATCATAAAGGGGGTGATAATATAGGTTGACATGAAGGTAGGTTAAATACGAGTAGTTAGTGGACGTCCGCTAAGAACGGATTTTGCGACAGGGCCAGATTAAGGAGGTTTAATGGCACTCGCAAGTTTGTATGAAAGTCATTAATTTTTTGTGCTACAAACTTTAAATTTGGCTGGGAGGTAATTAATAGTTAGTAGACGTTTGATAAGAATGGACTTTGCGACAGGGCCGGATTAAAGAGGTCTAAGCACTCTCGCAAGTTTGTATGAAGTTCTGTTTTTTTTTCTTTGTACTACCGACCTTAACTTTAGCAAGTCTAGAGTGATGAGTAGAAGACAGTAGCTAAGAAAGAATTTTGTGACAGCCTGGACTAAGGGCTCTTATGCAATCTTTGTCTTTTTGTACCTGAAAATTTAGTAGAGAGCTAGAATATAGTTAAGACATGTCAGGTAGGAACAGATTTTACAGCAGGTCCGGTTTAAGGGAATATAATCGCTTTCGCAACCCTATGTGTTCAACAAACATTTATTGATGACTTATAATAAACATTCAAACGAAGATCATTGGTTTTTATATATTTTTTTTACAATAACATTAACCTCTTGTCGTAGGTACTTAGTTTCAAATTATAGCTCGATTTTTTCTTTGTTTTTTCCCCGGCTACGTCCGTCACGCTTTTTCGTGGTAAAAAGTACATTATAGTACCTACGGTGAACCTGGTATTCACATATCACCATATTAAATAACAAATTTCTGACTATATTTTATACATGTTTGTTCATCCCACATTCACCATCGTTTTCTGTAAAACTAATAGATTACATTTTCGAAAGCCCCCATTTAAAATCTTTTTTATTACCGCTATAGTTTGAATGAAACCTTTAAAAAAGTTGCTCAGGCATTAGGATAGGCATTTTCTGTTGACTGAAAAATAAAAATAATTAGCGTTAAACATTAAATTTTGATATATTCATAACCACGCAGAAAGTCGCAGGCAACAGCTACATAAATGGAAGTATCAGTGACAACACAAAATGGCGTCGTTTTACGTTTGGTTTCGCATATCGGCAATAGTCGGTAAATTATTAAGTGTTGTGTAATTAAAATCAGCGAAATATATGTAATGTAATGAAATATGCGTAAAAATTATCTAAATCACTTAAAATACGTAGGTAGGTATTGATTTCATTTCTAGAAGTAAAACATTTGGGTTGATCTTAGTTAAAACGAAACGTTCAATGACGAGACTAAATGTCAAAAGTGACAATATTGCTAAATTACTACGGTTTTTTTTTTCTCATAAACTATATATCTCGGCAACTTAAAACTTTACGTGGAGGCTACTAATAATATTATATTATTTGGGAGACCTTTCAACTACCGTTGGACTCCCAACTCGGATGTTAAACTAGCCACCCTTTTTAGTGTATATTTGAAAACCCCAAAATATTGTGCCAAGCAAAAAGCCGCTTTCGGGATTTGTGGGAAGGTTGGGTTGGGTTCCGTACCATCGTACAATATTTAGCAAATAAATGAAAATACTAAACAAATAATATTTTTCATCATAAATTTTAAAAATCGCAAAGATATTTTTTTTTTTCATAACTAGCTGCAATGCCACTTTTTTATATAGATTTTTAGGCCAGAACCCCTCGCGGGTGTCTTCAGAACATCTTACCAAAGTTCCAACAAAATCAATCCTGCCCTTTCGGAGTCCATAGAGGATAAACAAACAAACATTATATAGATAGAAGATGATTCTGTGGATTACATATTTAAATAAAATACTTTATAAATCGGCGTTTTTAATACTTAGGTACCTATTTGTTGATTAAATACAGTTTAGGGTACATGTAATACAGAAGTTTCAAGTTCCTAACCTGTTAACAGGGGGTTATTATAAGATTTTTTTTTTTAAATCTCGTATTTACGGTCCCCTTTGTTTCGCAGATAGAAATTTGATAGAATTTCGTTTCTTAACTCAGAAAATGTTTCATATTTTATTTGGTCCTCGTATTTTTATTTCGAATATTATTGTTTCAAAGACTTTACTTGGGTGAAACATATTCACAGAAACACAACTCAATGAATTTTTAATCACAATTTTTTTAAAGTCAAATAATTTACTTCAATTCAGGCACAAAAACGCACTTTTTAACGTCAGAATTCACAAAAATAAAAATAAAATTATTCTAATCGCCCCTTCCAAAAGGTAGTTTTCGTATGGAGAAGAATGGACAAGAAACTCCTCCGTTACTCTTTTAAAATGTTTTCACAATATCTTTAATACATTAATTATATAATTAGGCCTATAATATTATGTGGTATACATACCACGATAGGTAAAAATAATGAAAAATGAAGGAATGACAGATAAATTAATTATGAGATAGATGCATGGTGCTCACATATTTACAAACATTGTAAATATGTGATTTTGTTTACCGAACTTATCAAACAGTAGAATTATTTTTTAACGAATATTGTTTGTCTTAAAAAGTCAATATGTGCTACAAATGTTAGTGACAGAAACGAATCGCTGCTATAAACCGACTCCGCGTAGTCTGTCTGCCCTACCCTTAGAGTGTACCTAATTTAAATCCGCGTAGGCGCGGAGCACAGTGGTCACGTAGTAAGTCATGGGGCTCCGATGGCAATGATTGAGCTAAGCCATGATATCTGGTTCAGTTACCCACAAGTTGTCATACTACCTGAGGGTACAAAAGTTTTTGCAATCTATTGTTCGCAATCGCAACATTCCTTTTTCGGCATCGGAAGTGAACACATCTAATAAGTCATCAACCGTGTTATCGCCAAGCGCTAATTAGCCTAAGACGCGACGCGTGTTTTCAAGTTCCAACTTGTATGTGACCTGTTATTTTGCAATGGACATTCAAGTTACAGGTATGTATTATTAATATACTTTACTATTTTGTATTTTCAATCCACAAGTTTTTTTTTAATAGAGTGCTACGCCGCAGCATTTCTTACGTATTTATTTCTGTATTTTTTTTATGTTGAAGCTTTTACATATGTTCGTATCTACTTGTGCCATTAAATTAGGTATAAAAATGTCACTTATAATCTCTACTACAAGACTTTAAAAAATTTTTTTATGGCATGCTGCGTCTGTAAGGTGCAGCGAGGGTCTACGCTGAGCGCCTGGGCGCGTAGCACTTGCTACGAAATATGTATTGTTTTTGATCCGCATATTAACTGTTTTTTGTTTTGTTTTAGGTAAGTACTAGTATTGAGTGTTCATTCAAAAGAATGCTTGTACTAGATACTTGGCTGTCTGTTAAGGATAGCAACTCCGAACTGCAACGGGGGTGTCGAGTTTTTCAAGCCCTGATACAGTTGCTGACTGATGTTGAGAATTGATTGTTGATGACTTAGAAAAAAGAGTTGCTAATCTTTGTACTATTTATTTAGATTTGTAGCTATTTGGAAGCAGGTCTCTCGCAATCATTCTCGCATGGTCTCTAATTACGGAGACTGGCTGAACGAAATTGAAGTTTGCGTTCTGTCATCTTGTGCAGCAGCAGGGAGCCACGACACTCAACGGCCAGCAGCAGAGGCTTCGACGAGCACTCAATAGCATCAGCACAGGGAGGACTTCGAGGAGTGTAGCAAGAGATCGAAACGACGCAGGCTTGCAGAGTTAAGTAGACAGTTCCGCGATAAAGTCTTTGTTGGATAATTCAAGTCGATCTAACGCCGCTTCTTTAAATTTCAAAACTGATGAAGTCTTGTCTCTCATAAATGAGACTAAACTGACTAAACATCAGTATCTTACGGTGAAAGACTTCAACGACTTCGGTTTTGACATCAATGCAAAATCACCGAATGCATTGCCATCTTATCCAAAAGTGTTGGAAGCTAAGAAGCGGTGTTATCCATCGCAAGAGTTTATCACGGAATCATCTGCTGAATTAGAATTACAATTATTGTTAGACCATACTGCTAGCCGGTTCTGGTTTAAGAAGGTTACCACGGAAGAAGAAGTATATTCTATCTAAAGAGCTGTTGAATTTGTTGTCGGTATAGAATAAAATGTTTATAGTTATATATTATACACTAGATTTACATTATTTTAGATACAGCTCCTATTGACATGTAAATAATATATTGGTCCATTTCTGTGTTTGTAGTTAGGTAATTAATAATTATGTATTTACTTTATTTTTATTATAAAAATTAAGTTTATTCGTGATTAAGTCTCAATTCTTTGATTGTTTTTTATTTATATTAATAAAATAAGTTTTTCACCACTCCCGCACGAAAGAAGTGTCTTTCCTCTACGAAAACAGTGAGGAAAGTTGGTTTTTCCTCACTGCTTGAACAGTGAGGAAAGTTGGTTTTTCCTCACTGTTTGAACAGTGAGGAAAGTAATGCTCCCGTTCAGGAACTAACCTTGCCTGATTTTTTTAAGTTAAGTTTTAAAGATATTTTAAAATATAAAGAATTATTTTGATTTGCTTTGTGTCTATTTAATTTATTTACATAAGATGACTGAATACTTTCTTGCTGGGAGTGGTGAAAAGTTTTGTATGCAACTTGTGAGCAAGTTCATTTGCTATTCGTTTTGTTGAGTCTTTCGCTTACTCAGGATTGAAATTTATAATCACTCGCTGCGCTCGTGATTCTATTTTTCAATCCTTCGTTCGCTCAAGACTCAAAATCAAAACTCATAGGAAAAAACTTTGTTGAACTTTCCTCACATGTTGGATAAATAACTATTTTTCACCTCAGCACCTCAAACAAGCAAGTTTTGCTGTCAAAAAACAGTGTGCAAAATCGAATTTTGCTGCGAGCGTGAGACAAAGTAACTTTTTAATTATTTTTTTTAAATGCCGAAAACAGTGTTGGGTCTACTCACAAAATTCTAAAGATTTGAACTTCAATTAGTTTTGTCACTTTCACTTCGATACGAAAAAAGCGAGAGATAGAAACAAGTCGATTCGAAGTTCGATTTCAAAATTCCATACCTACCTACTAGGCCTACAAAGAAACAAACAATAAAACGTTCGGATGTACACATAAAACCTTACAATTGCAAATCATCTGATGAGGTTTTATTTAAATTCTGTTTTATAAAATTTTTGGAACGAAGTTCTTAAGCGGCTTGGGGTAAGAGTGCAGTGGCAGATATCGTCACGCGAAAAGGCGCTTGCGACTGTCTTCTTCTAATTCAAAGAGAAAGAGAGAGATAGTGTGAATTTAGTCGAAATGAAAATCCAAGATGGCGGTTGCGAAAATTTTCCCTATTTTCATAATGGGTGTCATTTTCATAGTTTTGAAGGGTGCCAAAGCCGACCGTGAGGTCAAAATGTAAATCCAAGATGGCGGCTGCGAAAATTTTCAAATTTTTCTTCATGGGTATCGTTTCTATGGTTTTCAAGGTTGCTAAAGCCGATAGTGAAGTCAAAATGTAAATCCAAGATGGCCGCTGCGAAAATTTTCAAATTTTTCTTCATGGGTATCGTTTCTATGGTTTTCAAGGTTGCTTAAGCCGATAGTGAAGTCAAAATAAAAATCCAAGATGGCGGCTGCGAAAATTTTCAAATTTTTCTTCATGGGTATCGTTTCTATGGTTTTCAAGGTTGCTAAAGCCGATAGTGAAGTCAAAATGTAAATCCAAGATGGCCGCTGCGAAAATTTTCAAATTTTTCTTCATGGGTATCGTTTCTATGGTTTTCAAGGTTGCTAAAGCCGATAGTGAAGTCAAAATGTAAATCCAAGATGGCCGCTGCGAAAATTTTCAAATTTTTCTTCATGGGTATCGTTTCTATGGTTTTCAAGGTTGCTTAAGCCGATAGTGAAGTCAAAATAAAAATCCAAGATGGCGGCTGCGAAAATTTTCACATTTTTCGACATGGGTGTCGTTTTCATAGTTTTCGAGGGTGCTAAAGTCGATAGTGAGGTCAAAATATAAATCCAAGGTGGCTGCAAAATACGAGGTGATGAAGCTTATGTAAAAAAAAACCTTGTCCGATCCGAAAATCTGGGGAAAATGGGCATATGGTACTGCAGTAACATTACAAAACAGTATCTTTTTGATTATTATTGATAGTAAAAAAGTTATTGGTATTTAAAATTCACATTTTAAGTTCCAAAATTACCCCAAACCATAAAAAATTGCAAAATTCATAACTTATGACTTTTAGACACCCGCTAAACGACGGCCGCCGCCTGCACCAAATGTAAAATTCGGTCAAATTCACCATTGAAAAAAAATGTAGGAATTATTTTTTCTTTTTTCCTGAAAATGTCCACATAAATATGCTCACAGTACGATACCTAACAACATCCTCACGGATCGGACAGGTTTTTTTTTTACATGTTGTATGTTCTCGCTGCTGAGGTGAAAAGTTGTATGTGTTACACGAGAGCAAAGTTATTTGCATCTCGTGTCTTTGAATCCTTCGCTTACTCGGGATTCAAAATCAACACTCGCAGCAAAAAACGACTTTGCTCTCTTGTTGCACAAATAACTATTTTCACCTCAGCACCTCAAACAAGCAGGTTTTGCTGTCAAAAAACAATGAGCAAAATTCGATTTTGCTGCGAGCGTGAGACAAAGTAACTTTTTAATTATTTTTTTAAATGCCGAGAGTAGTGTTGGGTCTACTCACAAAATTCTAAAGATTTGAACTTCAATTAGTTTTGTCACTTTCACTTCTATACGAAAAAAGCGAGAGATAAAAACAAATCGATTCGAAGTTCGATTTCAAAATTCCATATCTACCTACTACGCCCAAAAAAGAAACAAACAATAAAACGTTCGGATATACTTAAAACATTAAAATTGCAAATCATCTGAAGAGGTTTTATTTAAATACTGTTTTATAAAATTTTTGGAACGAAGTTCTTAAGCGGCTTGCGGTAAGAGTGCAGTGGCTTATATCGTCACGCGAAAAGGCGCTTGCGACTGTCTTCTTCTAATTCAAAGAGAAAGAGAGAGATAGTAAGTGTGAATTTGGTCGAAAAGAAAATCCAAGATGGCGGTTGCGAAAATTTTCACATTTTTCATAATGGGTGTTGTTAAGGAAGCACACTAAATACCTACCTAATAAACTGATTATTGTTAGTAAGTACATCTGCACATGTTAAAATAGTATCAAGTCGAATCATGTGTGGATATTAATCAAGTCGGGACATGAAGGTAGCATCAATTCTGGAAAGTTTTGGTCCAGTTCTAACATGTCAACTAATATAGAATGTTTCGAATAAATAATCCAACAAGTTAGAACAAGAAAGTCTAGTAAAATCAAAGATTCCTGACACAAAATCAGGTCTCTAGCAATAACCAATGTACCTATAGACACCGACTTAACTAAAAGATGTGTTAGACATTCGTCCGTGTCTACAGGTAACCAAAAATACCTTATTTTCCCTTGTTAACCTGTCCTTATGTAATAAAAGGTATATAACTCCGTTGTCAGTCATAATACAATGTTTTGATTATGACTACAACACTGACTAGACTATTTCCCACCTGAATACCTATTTAAAACAATGAGAATACCTATCTGTGTTTATAATTACGTAATCCATTGTTCTAGAAGTAATTATCATGTCATAACTTGCACCTGCGCAACCCTGCCTCCCTCATTCGTGTAAACACGTGTCATAGCAAAATGGGAAATACTCAGCTATACCCCGACCCTCTGTCGCGTCCCTGAATAGCGAACTGCCCTGATGTATAGGAGCAAATTATTGTGTTTGCACAAATGGTACCCGCTACTTGCCCTATAGTAAAAATCTACTTAAGGTATCGGGTCTGATTTTACAATTGTAGTTGCCTAGTACTAGTTGCCTAGTACTCTCTTAGAAAGTCTCAGATTCTTAGTCAGTTGAGCTTTAACTTCGTTCCTACAAACATCTCGCTACTTGAGGTATAAATTCGTGCTAAATATAGTGTTAAATTCGGATTACATCTAGCTCTAACCTTTGTCTGTATTACTGTTGTGTATTTTAAATATATTGTGTGTGTGTGTTTTATGTGCAATATACGTGGATCTATTACATTAGCTGCTTGTGGTTTTTCTACTGTGCCAAACCTTACAACAAACCGCCCCCTTCAAACGACATAAGCTGGTCGTTTACATTTTGGTCCTTCGACAGCCGGATATCGTTTACATTTTGGTCATTCGACAGCCGGATATCGTTTACATTTTGGTCCTTCGAGCCGGATATCGTTTACATTTTGGTCCTTCGAAAGCCGGATAAGGTTTCAAGTAACCATGAGTCAACAGGGCTCCATCACAACACGCAGCAAGCTAAGGAAGCTAGCCGAAGAGCAAAACGCACGTAAGGATGACATCACAACGGACACCAGGTTGCAGTCCGAAAGGGGACCAGGTTCGCCGTCTGTGGCGCCGACCATGGCATCAATGGATCGCCGGAAATCGACCAGCAGAGCGTCATCCAGAAGTAGCCGCAAGAGTGTCGATTTCTTACGAAAAAGAATCGAATACGAGGCCGAAAAGGAAAGAATCGTCCTAAATGAAAGCCTAATCAAGGAAAGAGTACAGGCCCACAAGGAACGAGAAAGCCTAATCAAGGAAAGAGTACAGGCCCACAAGGAACGAGAAAGCCTTCTCAAGGAACGAGTCCAGCACAATGAGAACCTCCTCAAGGAAAAGGAAAACCTCCTTAAGGATAGGGAAAACCTTCTCAAGAAAAGAGTGGAGGCCGACTTAGCCGAGATAGAGGCAGCTACCGAGAGTGAAGACGACGCCTCCAATTCAGACGCGAGTACAGCACAGCGGGTCGACCAGTGGATAGATACGACGCCGCAAGTTGGCCAACAGGAAACAGTGTTGCGTAATCCAGTTAGTGTTTTACGGCAATCGAGTACAGTGTTGTGTCAACCGGATGCAGTGTTGTGTACCCCGTCTGCGGAGTGCAGGCCCATGGATGTGGCCGCGCCCCGGATCCCTACCGTGAGTTATTCACAAACCGTAAGTACGCTTGATCCGACTACATACCGTAATAATGTGTCGCACATACTAGGTACACCCGTGCCGGTACCGTATTCGAGTACGATACCTAAAGCACGGACGTATACACCGATGCCTACCGAGAGAGTTACGTCCCGATTACCGACCAATAACCCCGTCTTTACCACTCCGGCCGCAAGTGGACCTCGCGTTTCGATACCCGATTCGGATTCACAGCGGCAGTTGAAGTACGGAGATGATGTTAAAGAAAGACGGCGGGAGTCTTCGGTTGAAAAGGAACACGCGTTAGATAGGCTGGCAGAGGCAATAACCAGTATGGGGAGACCGCGACCGGTACCGCGACAGGCGTACGAATTACCACATTTTAGTGGTGACCCATCCGAGTGGATATGTTACAAAAATATGTACTGGGATACCACTCGGCAGTACAGTTATCAAGTTCACGAGAACTTAGCCCGGCTTAGAACGTCTTTACACGGCGAAGCTAGAACCTCAGTGGAGGATTTATTAAGTTCAGGTACGGATCCCAACGACATAATGAACGCGCTCGATCAAGAATATGGTCACCCGACTTTAATATTACAAAGCGCGTTACAAAAGATTAGGGACCTACCTAGAATATCGGAGAGCTGCCGCGAGCTTAGAAAGTTCTCGTCAACCGTGCGAAATGTAGTGGCCCTACTTAAAAATATTAAAGCTGACGGCTACCTTAACAACCCACAACTAGTTAGCGAGCTATTAAACAAGCTAACTCCTATACAACGCGCGCAGTACGGGGACTTTGCCATGGGGTTAGACGATGTCCAGGGCGTCGATCTAAGAGTCTCACCCAACCTAGAATACTTGTCGCACTTTTTGATACAACTAACGCGTACAACGTCGTATTATTTACAACCATCTATAATAGAACACAGTGCTTCTAAAACCCCAATTAGGCAACAGAAACAAGTCTTCGGTCAACGACCCATGAATACCGCGCGTCAACTATTCAGTAGGCCACAGCTGACTCATAAGATAAATACACAGAGTGATGAGTCTAGCTCCGTACCTAAGAAATGTATCGTATGTCAAAGCGAACATACTATAGAAAAATGCGATACTTTTAACAAAATGACAGTTCAACAGCGATGGAACATCGTAAAAGAATTAAACACGTGTTTCAAATGTATAGTAAACAAACACAACAAAAGGTTTTGCCGCGCCGATAAATGCAAAAAATGCGGTTATTCCCACCACCTATTATTGCACGCCGATAAGCAAAACAATGCGAGCGATAAGCAGGTAGATAATCCCGAAACCGTAACGAATATCGGTGAATGGAATGCCTCTGCGCTTTTAAAAATAATCCCAATAGAATTGTGTCATGACAAAGACAACAATAGTCATTGTTACGCATTACTGGATGGCGGTGCAACCGTCTCCTTGATAGATAAGACCATTGCTACTGGTTTGAAGGGCCCAAGTATACCCCTTTCATTGAAGACAGCGGGCGGTCACGAGATCACTGACCCAACGTCGCGATCGGTTGAAGTAAAGGTCAAAGGGCCAAACGGACAGTGCCACAACATTAAATGTCGCACTATACGTGATTTAAACTTGCCTTCTCAAACCGTGACCACCGCAATGCTTAACGACAATGCCCACCTCCGCGACCTGGGATGCGTGGAAATGAGGGGCGCCAAACCGCTGGTATTAATTGGGCAGGACAATTGGCAGCTAGTTGTAGGCCGGGACGTCCGTCAAGGAAAACCCGGTAAACCAGTTGCCTCCCTTACCGAGTTAGGTTGGGTCATGCATGGTCCGTTCGACCATAAAGATTTAAAAAGCGAACAAATTAACTGTATGGCAGTTTCCCTGCCTGACCTGCATGACCCAGTTAAATCGCAATTCGAGCTAGAAGCGATAGGTATTTCAGAGAACGTACGTAAAAACCAATCAGATGAAAGGGCCTCAGAAATACGAGATAAAACCAACCACCGTGTACCAGATGAATCACAGTGGGCAGTAGGTTTGTTACGGAAACATAACAACATAATACCTACCAATTATAACGGTAACCTTTTGACCGGACCCGACCCATTATTATTATTACCTTTTCAAGAAAAGGAAGCCGAGACTTGTTTCACTCGGCTTAATAACCTGCATCGCCTGGAACAGACAAAAATACCAGGGTTGTATGGGCTAGATCTAGACAAGGATCTAGATCTAGATTTACAAATGTTTAGCGACGCAAGCAAACAAACATGCGCAGCGGTCGCGTACCCAGTAGACTACTGGGATAGTAACCTAGCATCAGTGACGATGTTAGGTAGGGCTCGCGTAGCCTCACAAAAAGTAGTCTCAATTACAAGGCATGATTTACAACCAGCCTTATTAGCTAGACTATCGGACCGAGGCAACTGGCACTGGGTTCCTTCCGCGGACGACCCCGCGGGCAAAGCAACCAGGTCGTCTTGGCCCGAGAACCATACGGCGTGGCTGTGCGGCCCCCCGTTTTTATGTGTTCCACAGGAGCGGAGGCCGGTGTATCGAGAGGCTGAGTCAGCAGAAGTGGGCTTGAAGCGCATTCAGCGGGTCCACTCTACAGCAGCGACGCCGGCGCACGCCTACCGTGCGGCGCCACTTCTCAGCTACGAGCGCTACACGTCGTGGGCGCGTAGGAAACGCGTCACGGCTCAAGTACTCATCGTGGTCGGCCGATGTCGTAAGCGTCGGCCAACACAATAACTACAGTAGCGCGATCAAGAAGAAGCTCACAACCATCTCACAAGGTTGTGCCAGGATGATAGCTTCAGTGAAGAACGCACTACGAAGTACGCTCAGGGAGCGTGCCCCACGTGAGGAGGTCCTTTACACCCTCCTCACAGAGGTCGAGCTCATCATAAATAGCCGGCCTCTCAGCTACGTCTACGATGACCACAACCAGCCCGTGGTCCTGACGCCGAACCACCTACTCCTTGGCACTGCGTCCGGGAGCACTCCGTTCGCGCCGGGAGACATCGAGGACGTCGACTCCCGCTGTCAGTGGCGGCATGTGAACGCGCTCGCCGACATGTTCTGGCGTCGGTGGCTACGGGAGTACCTACCTACTCTACAACGTCGACAAAAGTGGACAAATAACGTACCAAATGTGAGTGTCAACGACGTAGTGGTTATCGTAGATAACAGGAATAGTCAAAAATGTGTATCACGGAAGTGACGGGATAATCCGTGTAGCTGACGTAAGAACAATGAATGGGGTCCTGCGTCGGCCCATTGTTAAATTAATTGTGCTTCCCACCGTCCATGTGTAATGCGGCGGAACCCTTTTACAGGGGGTGGAATGTTAAGGAAGCACACTAAATACCTACCTAATAAACTGATTATTGTTAGTAAGTACATCTGCACATGTTAAAATAGTATCAAGTCGAATCATGTGTGGATATTAATCAAGTCGGGACATGAAGGTAGCATCAATTCTGGAAAGTTTTGGTCCAGTTCTAACATGTCAACTAATATAGAATGTTT
The DNA here is from genome assembly GCA_963853775.1 of Xanthia togata. Taxonomy (NCBI): domain Eukaryota; kingdom Metazoa; phylum Arthropoda; class Insecta; order Lepidoptera; family Noctuidae; genus Xanthia; species Xanthia togata. Next base: position 13,834,715 of record OY970795.1, on the reverse strand, counting down.
CGAATAAATAATCCAACAAGTTAGAACAAGAAAGTCTAGTAAAATCAAAGATTCCTGACACAAAATCAGGTCTCTAGCAATAACCAATGTACCTATAGACACCGACTTAACTAAAAGATGTGTTAGACATTCGTCCGTGTCTACAGGTAACCAAAAATACCTTATTTTCCCTTGTTAACCTGTCCTTATGTAATAAAAGGTATATAACTCCGTTGTCAGTCATAATACAATGTTTTGATTATGACTACAACACTGACTAGACTATTTCCCACCTGAATACCTATTTAAAACAATGAGAATACCTATCTGTGTTTATAATTACGTAATCCATTGTTCTAGAAGTAATTATCATGTCATAACTTGCACCTGCGCAACCCTGCCTCCCTCATTCGTGTAAACACCCTCGTCATAGCAAAATGGGAAATACCCAGCTATACCCCGACCCTCTGTCGCGTCCCTGAATAGCGAACTGCCCTGATGTATAGGAGCAAATTATTGTGTTTGCACAAATGGTACCCGCTACTTGCCCTATAGTAAAAATCTACTTAAGGTATCGGGTCTGATTTTACAATTGTAGTTGCCTAGTACTAGTTGCCTAGTACTCTCTTAGAAAGTCTCAGATTCTTAGTCAGTTGAGCTTTAACTTCGTTCCTACAAACATCTCGCTACTTGAGGTATAAATTCGTGCTAAATATAGTGTTAAATTCGGATTACATCTAGCTCTAACCTTTGTCTGTATTACTGTTGTGTATTTTACATATATTGTGTGTGTGTGTTTTATGTGCAATATACGTGGATTTATTACATTAGCTGCTTGTGGTTTTTCTACTGTGCCAAACCTTACAACAAACCGCCCCCTTCAAACGACATAAGCTGGTCGTTTACAGGTGTCGTTTTCATAGTTTTCAAGGGTGCCAAAGCCGACTGTGAGGTCAAAATGTAAATCCAAAATTGCGGCTGCGAAAATTTTCAATTTTTTTTCATGGGTATCGTTTCTATGGTTTTCAAGGTTGCTAAAGCCGATACTGAAGTCAAAATGTAAATCCAAGATGGCCGCTGCGAAAATTTTCAAATTTTTCTTCATGGGTATCGTTTCTATGGTTTTCAACGTTGCATAAGCCGATAGTGAAGTCAAAATAAAAATCCAAGATGGCGGCTGCGAAAATTTTCACATTTTTCGTCATGGGTGTCCTTTTCATAGTTTTCGAGGGTGCTAAAGTCGATAGTGAAATCAAAATATAAATCCAAGACGGTGGCTGCAAAATACGAGAAGATGAAGACTTTGTAAAAAAAAACCTTGCCCGATCCGAAAATCTGGGCAAAATGGGCATATGGTACTGCAGTAACATTACAAAACAGTATTTTTTGATTATTATTGATGGTTATTGGTATTTAAAATTCACATTTTTAGTTCCAAAATTACCCCAAATCCATAAAAAAATTGCAAAACTCATAACTTATTACTTTTAGACACCCGCTAAACGACGGCCGCCGCTCACACCAAATGTAAAATTCGGTCAAATTCACCATTGAAAAAAAATGTACGGATTCTTTTTTCTTTTTTCCTGAAAATTTCCACATAAACGTGCTAACAGTACGATACCTAATAACACCCGCACGGATCGGACAGGGTTTTTTTACATGTTGTATGTTCTCGCTGCTGAGGTGAAAAGTTGTATGTGTTACACGAGAGCAAAGTTATTTGCATCTCGTGTCTTTGAATCCCTCGCAGCGCTCAGGATTCTAACCTAGAATCACTCGCTACGCTCGTGATTCAATTATAGAATCCTTCGCTTACTCGGGATTCAAAATCAACACTCGCAGCAAAAAACGACTTTGCTCTCTTGTTGCACAAATAACTATTTAACATTCATTCGGTTTTTTCATTTTATTATAACATAAAATACAAAAAAGCAGAAGGATAATATTTAGTATTGATAACGACAGTCACCTTCGCGAAACCCTATGACCGTCTCTCTTAGGGCGCGGAACCACTGTGTGGAGGGGCGAGGCGGCCCGCGATCTGTGGAGCAGGTGGTTTTAATGCTTGCCACCGCAGCTGAGGCTGGCTTGCCAAACCCGGCCAGCAAGCCGTAGCAGCGGTGGTGGGCGTGAACACCATCTGCGAGGATAAGCTGCCGGAGCCCCGCAGCACCGGAGTCGTGACAGAAACCATGCCTGCTGCATGCTTGTTTGCAATCTGCATGTTGCTGATACCTAGTAAAACACAGCACATTAGCCGATAACGACACCGACCCGACATGGGCACGATATCGGCAGTCAGATGATCGGATACGTTTAGTGCCTACCAAACGCTTTTAAATTGTATTGTTATTGTTACCTATATCGTCGCAGACAGGGACCGACACCGATAGCGGCACGATGTCTGATCTACCGGTGAAGACACAGTGCGGTGAGAGTAGCGGCATTCATTCACTTAATACACTTTTTCGCACTGCAGACTTCGAGACGTCGATACTTAGTAGGTACTGTGGTTGTTTGGTTCGCCGCGATGGTCATCGATATCCACCAATATCATCGGGCCGATAACAATTATATCGGTATCGAATCGATGTCGGTATAGCTGCCGACATATCGGAATCGGGTTGGTGTCGTTATCTGTTAATGTGAAAACGCCCATTAGGTACACAGGGCATTTTAAGTAAGATCATTATTTTTAGTTCACTGCACCGTAGGTCCCATAAAATTAAACTTATGGAAAAAAATCGAACCTAAAAAAAACTAGTTCAGTTGATATGCAAATATTTTATGCTGTGGCATAGATTTTCCGTGAAATGGTCGGCGGCGCATCGTAAATAAATACGTCGCTCTGCATTTGGGGGAGGCGGAGGTAGCGTTTCAAAGGCCTACGATCCTGGAAAACCTCGCCTTAAGTTGTTGCAGTAGAGCTCGTACAAAAATGGACTAACAAATTTAACGGCCCCCATAGACCAACTTATTCATTTTTGTAAAAAAGAAAAAAAAATGTACTCTACTTGATAACCTTTAGACAATGATACCGCACATGCCATAGTAAGATTTTTTTTGTCAAAATCGGAAGTTCTTGTATGGTGTTGTTCTTTTAATTGTTACCTTTATTTTTTTATTATAGCGGCAATACAAATACACAATCTGTGAAAATTTCAGCTGTCTACCTATTACGGTTCATGTGATACAGCCCGCTGACAGACAGACGGACGTACGGACGGACTGCGGAGGTTTAGTTATAGGGTTCCGTTTGGCACGCTTCAGGTATGGAACCCTTAAAATAACCACGGAGGGAGGAACCCTTAAAATAACCAAGGGATGGCGGGGTCTTTGTTCTACTACTTCACTTCCTAAATAAAATACAATCAATTACGATAACGTCTTGAAGAAACAATGTAAACAGGGGTTATTCTCCGAAATTAACTTTCTTTGTATTCTGACTTCTGCACTGAAATATTTGTAAATAATTGCTTTGGTTTTCAGATCACACAATGACTGCAGTAAGAGTATCGAGATGGTATTTTGGAGGATTGGCATCAGCTGGAGCTGCATGTATCACACACCCATTGGATTTGCTGAAAGTTCAAATGCAAACTCAGAAGGGAAAGGGAACCTCTATGGTACAACTTGTTGGAACAGTAATAAAAAATCAAGGTAAATGTTATGTGATTTTTATGAGCAATTTATTAATTAAAGGGCTTTAGTATTTTCAGCCAAAACATTTTTAGAAGCAAGATTAGAAAATGGATAAAAGAGTGATTTATTTAAAAATTAAGATATGGTCAGAGAGTCACCATATTTTAAATAAACTCAGCCAGCGCGGCAGCGCACAGAAACATATGATTAATACGACATTTCAAAACAAATTATAATTCTAAAACTAAAGAGAAAATGGGTAGGTATTAATCCTGATTTTACCGTTTTTTTTCTTGTGATGAAAAGATGGATTGATACCTGGCTGTCATTATTGATAAAATGAAGATGGTACTAAAATATGTTATTTTTAGGTATCTTGGGTCTTTACAATGGTATCTCAGCTTCATTGCTGAGACAGCTAACATACTCAATGGCAAGATTTGGAATATATGAGGCGGCTAAACAACAACTTGCTCCTAAAGATGTGAGCATTTGCTTTTATTATGTATTAAATTTGCTTTTATTTTGTTTCCGCAACACTCAATTTCTATTGTACACCGATGATCTGAAGGTCTACAAGTCCATCAAAACTGTAGATGATTGCATTTAATTCCAACAAGACCTTGATAGACTTACAGACTGCTGCAACAGTAACAAATTAAAACTAAGTTTACCGAAGTGCAACTACCTTACATTTACTAAAAACGAGCATATTAAAGTTCGCCTACACCTTTTGTCATGCGTCTATTTCAATTAAATTCAATTCGCGACCTCGGCGTTATACTTGATTCCAAACTATGTCTAGACTTGCACATTAACAAAATTGTCAGAAAATTTTTCCAACTCAATCTGCCTAGCCTTTTCCCAACTATATTTTGGTTCGGCTTCCAGTCTAACCAGATGCAGCTGAATAACAGTATTTTACATGGAGCGACTGCGTTTCTGACCTCCACAACCCAGTAACTGGGTAATACGATACCCCTTGGTAAGACTGGTTGTCAGATTTTCGGGCTTCTGACGACCCGTAACGACTGTCAAAGATCCATGAATGACAGCCGGGACCAACGACTTAACGTGTTTTCCGAGGCACGGAGGAGTCTCAGTATGTAAAGATGGTCACCCATCCACAGACCAACCCCGGCAAGCGTAGCTTAACCTAATGGATCGACCCGTGCGGCAGTTATTACTTAGCCACGAGCTCAAAGCTTTCCAACTATTTGGTTTTATCATGCAGTCCACTCTTTAAGAGAACCTCGTCATATTTATGCTTATATAAAGCTCTCGTTCGTTCACAACTAGAGTATGCAGTGTCAGTATGGAATCCTTTCTACAACAAAATATTCTGAAATGGTTGAGAATGTACAGTATAAATTTTTGCGTGCTATGCACTATAGATGCCATAAATCCTACTTATCATATACTCAATTACTCACCAAGTACAAGCTCCTCCCCCTGAGCTCTCGAAGGAATTATCTCGAAGCTACAGTACTATAAAAAATTGTCAGAAACAAGTTTAACTGTACAAATCTGAACAGTATGATTTGCTATGCTGTACCTAGAAGCTTTCACAGGCGGCAGGTACGCGCAGGTACAGATAGTGCAATCCACGACGACGACGCGCCCCACTCCTCAATTACTGTACTGTAAGCTGTACTTTAGTACGGAGCGGAGCGGAGTGGGGCGCGTCGTTGTGGATTGCACTATCTATACGCTTTTCGCTTTGAACACTTGCCGAACTAATTCAGGCTTGCGCTCACCTGTTCGCCGTATGGTTGACACATTTATCAGTACCTTTGTAAACATTGACATCTTCAATTGTACAATAAGTAAATTTAAAAGCCTCATTCACCGTTCCACCAAGTGCTCCTAACTAAAGTAATATTATATAATTTTATTATCTTTATACTTACTCTCATTAAAATAAAAAAACTAATATCAATGTTCCTAGCGATTAGCCCTGTTTAAAAAAAAAAAATCTATTATATTATTGTATGTTTCTGTAGTAAAAATTGTATCCTCTTCGTTTTTTAGGGTCGCCCCTTAGCATTTTCTTTGTCGGCATTTATAGCTGGACTTGGTGGATTTGCCGGAGGATTTGTAGGAAATCCTGCAGATTTAGTCAATGTGCGAATGCAAAATGATATTAAACTGCCACCTGCGCAAAGAAGGAAGTATGTAATAATTTTGTGTTGTTTTAACCTCTGAATATTCAGTAAGGTTGTTTGTGTCTGAAAAACAATCCATTTATACCATAAATGCGAAAGTTACTCTGTCAATCTGTTTAACTTGACTGTTAACTTTCACGCCTCAACTGCTCACAGATAGAACATAAACTTTTTTTTTTTTTTTGGTTGGGAAATTATCTAATGACTTCTTCCGCTCTGGGTGGAGCGGGAGGGCGTGTCAGACTCTTACTGACTAAAACCCACCCGTCCTTCCTTCTGTTGCCTGTGCAATGCCAGGGGGGCACGGTATCCCTTTCGGACTTTCCCGCAACCCCGGCAGATAGAACATAACCTGGGGATAATTTCCGACCCCCACACGAGCAAAAGCCATTTGTAATTAAAACTAATTGAGAACACAAAAAATGAGAAATTAAAAATTGCGGCGATGAGCCAAGCTGTGAAGCTTGGCATCCACCAGTTTAACGTCGCCAATGAGCCTCTTAGCTCTGCGTTCCACCGAATCAAGCGCAACAAGTTGGTACTTAGCTGAGCCGTCCCAAACGTGGCTGCAATACTCCATGCAGGATCGGACTTGTGCTTTGTAAAGGGTTAAAAGCTGTCCAGGCGTAAAGTATCGCTTAACTCTATTTAGGACGCCCAGTTTCTTGGCCGCAGTTTGAGCTTTGTACTCGATGGTGGAGCCGAAGTTGAGACCAGATGTCAACTCCATGCCTAGGAGCTCGAGCCGATCAGTTACAGCAACAGATATACCCCGAAAAGTAGGAGTTTGGTCAAAATGACTCCTTTTGGCGGTAAAAAGACATGCCTGTGTTTTGTTGGCGTTAAAAGAGACCAGATTGTCATCACCCTACCGGGAGACAAGGCTCAAGGTCAAATCTGTCCGCTCTTCCATGGCCTCTCTCAGGGAACGAAAGTCAGCCCCGCCGGTTTTTGCGCTGGACAAGTATCTCTCTGAAACGGTACTGTCGTCCGCGTACCCAACAATACCAGGCAGAAGCAAGTCATTGATGTGCAGCAGGAAAAGAGTTGCAGAGAGAACAGACCCCTGAGAAACTCCGGCATCAATAGCCATAAGGTCAAAGGAGCAGCCGTCCACGACTACTCTGATCGACCGTTCACTAAGAAAGTCTGATATCCAGCTACAAAAATCAGCAGGGATGCCATAAGCAGGAAGCTTGCTGAGTAGTCCAGCGTGCCAGACCCTGTCAAAGGCCTTCGAGATATCAAGCGATACAGCAAGTGCTTCGCCGTGTTTCTCGATGGCTTCGTCCCAGCAGTGCGTGACATACACAAGAAGATCGCCAGTTGACCGTCCCCGGCGAAAACCATATTGACTGTCACTGAGGAGATTATTGTCTTCAAGGTAGGTTAGCAACTTACTGTTCAGTACCCTTTCCATAACTTTGCATAGAATGGAGGTAATGGCGATCGGACGGTAATGGGCATGGTTTGCACGGTCGCCCTTTTTGGGGACTGGTTGTACATTGGCAAGCTTCCAGGATTCTGGTACCGTTCTTTTTAAAAGAGAGAGGCGGAACAAGTGTGTCAACACAGGAGACAGTTAGGTAATAGGTAATAGGTAATACGGGCTGGTTTCCGCAACACCACGTCAAAGCGCGTATTTTGCGTACGGGTGGGAAAAATCGGTCATTCAATCCACCCCAGCTCCTCAAAGAATGCCAGCAACGCCTTGGTATTATTGGCAATCTCGCGTAGGGTACCTACAGAAGACAGTTTAGGCGCACACTGCCTCAACACTCTCGCTGGAATGCCGTCAGGCCCGCTGGCCTTATTCACGTCTAGACTGCACAATACTCTTCGGACCTCTTTAATGTGAACTGTGATTTCCTGCATCGAGGAGTCACAATGAGGTATAGTAGGTGGTTGTTTAGAGCCAGCGTCCAGACGTGAATTGCTTGCAAAGAGAGAAGCAACTAAATTAGCTTTCTCACTCGCAGAGTGATCCAGCGACCCATCAGGTTTCATCATTGGAGGTAAAGTGGGACGACAGAAATTCGTTTCAACCACTTTAGACAGGGACCAGAACTGTTTACTGCCCGGAGGGTGCGATAATAGCTTGGTCCCAATATGTCCAACATGGCATCCTCGTGCCTCTATGCTTCACATACAACTGATTAGATATGTTGTGCAACATGTCAAAATGTCAAATGTTAGCTATAATACCATGGAAGATATATAAAAAACTAGCTGCGCCCCGCGGTTTTACCCGCATAAGTTTCGATCCCGTGAGAATATTGGGATAAAAATTATCCTATGTGTTAATCCAGATTATAAACTATCTGTGTGCCAAATTTTATCCAAATCCGTTCAGCAGTTTTAGCGTGAATAAGAGACAAACATACACACTCACAAACTTTCGCCTTTATAATATTAGTGTGATAGACTTGCTATACTCCATCGGTTTAGGTAGCTAACTAAAGGTAGGTAAACAAAAAAAAAAACACGTGACGACAGAGCTTTCAAGTAACCGACTAAATATACTACCTCTCACTTCTGCTTCATGCTACGTCGCAGTTGTACTCTTTAATTTAGCAACGTTTTAATTAGTTAACGTTTAGAGATCCTGTCTTTTTAAGCCTCGTGCAGACTGGCGCGACGCGATACCGGTAATTTTTCTACCGTGAAGTATTTTTAGACATTGTTTTGTTAGTGTCACGTAGTGCCGTAGCGTCACGCCAGTCTGCACGAGGCTTTAGGCTCTTTACAATAGACAAATTACAAGATATTATTAGGTTGGGGAAAAAGTCTTTTCGTATTATAGTATGTATGAACTTGTAATAAAATCTCTTTGGCTATACTATTTGTATCTGGCTGGTTTTGGTATCATTGAAAGTTTAAATTTTAAAGAACATAATTCCAAATTCAAATTAGGAAAATGTGAGGTTTTCATTTGTTTTCGTACCGTCAAGATGAGTGAATCTAATGAAGTCGATACATTTTAAAATTTTACTACTAAAAAGGTAAAAATGCAACGCAAGCGGCAAAAAAAATTGCGATGTTTATGGACCTAGTGCAGTGTCTGTGAGAGTAGCACAAATTTGGTTTAAGCGTTTTCACTCGGGAAATTTTGATTTCAAAGATTCACGTCGATATGGTCACCCTATTACGGATAAAATGGATGCCATTTTTGAAAAAGTGGAGCAAGATCTGCTTATCAGTAGTTACGACGTAGCTGAAGAACTGGAAATTGACCACAAAACAGTTTTGTCGCATTTGAAAAAAACTGGGTACACAAAAAAGCTCGATATTTGGGTACAGTCACGAGCTTTAATTTGGGACCCATTTCCGTTAAATGTTGTTAGAACAATCATAATGCAATAAGTCGAAACTTTGAAACTTTGCTTTAAGGTTGAAATGTTGAATGTCAAGTTAAGACATAAAATGTCTTATCTAATCGACCTATGAAATGATAACCTCGTTGCAAAAAGCTATCATTACGATTTTCTAATTACGAACATGTGTCGTGTCAGTGTCATTTAAGAAAATAGTTTAATGTGATATTTTCACAAAATATAATTTACCAATTAATAAAATGCTTGCGGGCTAATCGTGACCAAATAAGGCTCCAAATTATTGATTTGCACGAACAAGGAGTAGGCATTCACGAGATATCGCGACGAATAAATGTGACAAGAAACACAGTTCGCCGCTGGGTTCGACGCCACGGGAACGAGGAAAATATTATTGACTTACGACGAAACAACCATCACCCGCAAGTTATAACACAAGAGCAGAGCCGCTTGATGCAAAGGCAATACCTGATGAATGGATTTACGCCAACGAGGCATTTTGCGGAAGCGTTTGAAGTCCACCCTTCAACAGTTAGAAGGCATCTTAAAGCTATGGGACTGCATCACAGGCGGCCTGCAAAATAAAATTGCGTTGACGGATGCCCATAAAGCTGCTCGACTTATTTTCGCACGTCAGTATGTAAATTTTGATTGAACGACGACGGCTTTCATCGATGAAAAGACTTTTCAATCTTCCCAAACGGGCAGACTACATTTGTGGCGAATTGACAGGACGCGATACACGGAAGACCACGTCATAGCTAACAACGCGTCTGGTCGCATTACAGTTAACATGTCTGGCTGGATTAGTTCAGCCCGCATTGCAGAACTAATAAATTTACCACCCAGGGCCACTGCTCAAGATTATGTCGATTTATTAGACGAGAGTGTCCTTCCAACATTGCAACTATATTATCCACAAGAAGATATTGCTCCAATAAACTTTGTTCAAGATAACGCAACAATTCATACGGCAAGAATCGTTAGAACTTGGTTCGACAATAATAGAGCAAATTTAAATCGTATTCCGTGGCCTGCAAAGTGTGCCGATTTAAATCCTATAGAAAATTTATGGGGCTTAATGGTTCAAAAATGGTCAAATAGAAACGAAAGAACTAGAGAAGCACTTATGGATCACTGCCTCACAGTCTGGGAAAGTTTAAGGGGTACTGACATATGTGACAAATTGATTGGATCCATGCGTAACCGGCTCCAGGCTGTGATTGACAATGAAGGATATACGCGGTTTTGAATATTTATGATAAAAAAATTACTGGAGAGATTTAAATTAATTTAGTCATAGCCTTCGGTGATAAGTGTTTATTTTGTGCACCGCTAACCATGCTTTCTATATAATTGTGTTAAGATTGAGGTTTGTGTCATAAATGTCTTAATAAATATAAAGAATAAATAACTTTGTTTTTCTAAAGATTTTATTAATCAATATTTTAGCTGAAATTTTCTAAGCCCCCATAATCATAAACGGCCTTTAAACCTATTTTATTTTAAATATGTAGTTTTGGTCCGTCACTTTGATATTTATGTTTGAGAAAGAGACAAAACTTTTTAACTAATATAGGTTTGAAGAATAAGCGGGTTAGTTGACTAGCTATCATATATTGACAATATAATTTTGTTCTTTTTTATTTGTTTCTTTTTTCTTATGGGACCACAGGACCAAAAAGTAATTATTACTCGGAAATCGGTAATGATCGTTTGCCCTCGCTCCAGTTGACGTTAGCCCCTAGAAACGTTAAGTTGTCGATGGTAAACATTATGACGTTTATTGTTTGTGCAGTGACAGCGTTGACATAATAGCTCTAAATGGCGAAAGTTTGCTACACGATATTCAACCTTAGGTGGGTCCCAAATTAAAGCTCGTGACTGTACCTCACGAGCTCACTGAAAGAAACCTAATGAACCGTGTACCTACTCATTTGTGATTCTTTATTATGACGTAATGAAACCGAACCATTTTTGAAGAAGCTGATAACTGGTGATGAAAAGTGGATCACGTACGATAAGAACGTGCGAAAAAGGTCGTGGTCAAAGGCCGGTCAGGCTTCACAGACTATGGCGAAACCCAGGTTAACTCGCAACAAGGTGATGCTGTGTGTGTGGTGGGATTTGAAGGGCATTATTCATTATGAGCTGTTACCACCAGGCAGGACCATCGATTTTAACTCTACTGCGAACAACTGATGAGATTAAAGCAAGAAGTTGAGAGAAAGCGGCCGGAATTAATCAACAGAAGGGGGGGTGTGGTTTTTCATCATGATAACGCTAGACCTCACACATCTTTAGCCACTCAGCAAAAATTAAGAGAATTTGGCTGGGAGGTGTTAATGCATCCGCCGTATAGTCCTGACCTTGCACCTTCAGATTTCCACCTGTTTCGGTCTCTTCAGAATTCCTTAGGCAGTGTTAGGTTAACATCACGAGAGGACTGCCAAAACCACTTGTCGCGGTATTTTGATCAAAAGTCCCAAAATTTCTATAGCAATGGGATCATGTCCCTACCTACAAGATGGCAAAAAGTTATCGAACAAAATGGTACCTATATACTTTAGTTAAATGTAAATAAACTATATTAAAAAATGTTTTGAATTTTCTTAAAAAATGCGAAGCAACTTTTTCTCCAACCTATTATATTATTACATATTATAAATGTAACTAAAAAAATGTGCGCAAGTAGCATCTACGAAAAATAGTTTAAACATAAATGATTTAGTTTTAATTTGGTTAAAACGTATTTTTAATCAAGAAAGTGTCATCTAAAAACCATTTTTACGATTTGTTTACCTTCAGTTAATTAGGTAAGTACCTAAACCAATGGAGTATAGCTGTTATTACTATTTTTATAAACAAGAAACAGAACTGATACTGAACTGGGATGGTTTGACTTTGAACTTCATACCAATATCTACTTGGAATAAGTTTCAATTCCGAATTAATTTCAGCTACAAAAATGCTATTCATGGCTTATTCCGAGTAGCAGCAACTGAAGGTATACCACGACTGTGGGCGGGAGCCACTATGAATTGCACCCGTGCAACGCTCATGACTATAGGACAACTATCCTTTTATGATCAGATCAAGACAGGGCTTCTCAAAACTCCATTTTTCGACGACAATGTGGTAACGCATGTCACATCGAGTTTATTAGCGGTAAGCTTATTGTAACCTAAAATTGCGTTTCAAACATCTCTACTACTACTACTTAATTTGTTTCTCTAGAAAGAACATGTTTTAATTAATATTTCCAGGGAGCTATAGCAACAACTATGACACAACCGGTGGACGTCCTCAAAACGCGCGCGATGAGCGCCAAGCCAGGCGAATTTAAAGGCCTATTCCATCTCGTCACCAGTACTGCCAGGGAAGGTCCCTTTGCATTCTTTAAAGGATACATTCCAGCATTTGCTAGGCTTGCGCCCCAGACTGTTTTAACATTCGTATTTCTAGAACAACTGAGGATGAGATTTGGTGATATCAAAATAACAAGAAGAGGAACCAATTAGAAGATTTTGCTGTAGACTTTGTTTTGTAGAATGGTTTTAGACAATGTGTGCTGACTAGACTTTATTAGATGCATTTAGTTTTACAAGTTATGGAATTCGACCATCTAATATAATTTACAGCAGAAACAAAGTAGTTGCTTGCATAGATTTTATTTTCGAAGACCCATGCATGTCTGATGTTGGTAGTAGGCTTGACTGGTCCATAGGACGAGATCTATCCTGTCACGAGTTGGTGACTGACAACAACATCTGGAAAAATGACAACCAAAATACAAACCCAAAAGAAGAACAACACTAGGTAGTGCATCTTAACACTTTCACTGTCCATGCATTACATGTAATACATTGAAGACGTAGCCCTATACGTCCATACATGACATGTGATGCACTAGTAGTTCTTTTTTATCAAATTTTCCAGCGAAATTAACCTGAATTTAATAATACAATTGTATGACCTGCGTGGTCGATTATGGCCCACTCGAGAGTAAGGCCTGTGTCCCAGCGCAAGAGTGTGAATATTATAGGTTGATTATGTCAATAACAGAACCAGCTCTATTGTTTGTTTCAACGACAGCACTATTAGCTGAAAGTGAAGCTCGTACATCCGTGCATTACATATTGTACCTAATGCAATGCATTTTTGAAAATATGAAATGGTTATCTGAGGGTTATAGACGAATTTTCAGTGTCATAGAATTAGTAACCGAACTTATAAAACATCACAATGCAATATTATTATTGGACGTATGGTGATAGGATTACCTTGGGACTTTTTTTCTCAGATTAAGTATTTCAGATTAATATCTTTAATAATAAAGCATTTCGTACGTCTCAGTCGAGGCGCAAATATTTTTCGATCGCAAATTTATAAGACCAATTTCAAACATAAACATGTTTTTTTAATTAAAATTACCAATCAAAAAACAACACGCATTTTTATTGAACATTTCCTATTCAATTCACAAAGTATTTTATTTGTTTATATATAAAAAAGTATATTTACAATCACAAAACTAAATGGAAACACAAAGTAGGCAAATGTAATTAAAATGCTGGAGGCGGGCAGCCCTATCGCATTTTTACGTACCGCGCGGCTGTAGGCATTTATTTCCAAGATACGGCCGAGTTACCATACTGTATGATAATATTACCGTGGCATTACTATGAAAACACAACAGCAGTCGATCGAGCGGCGATGACATACCTAGTGCTGTCAGTGGCTATCACTGACAGAGCAACAAGACGTTTTTTTTTGGTGTTTGCCATGATACTTTTGTACTATACAGTTTATATATTAAATAAAATAAATAAACTGTATAGTACCCGTGCAACCAGCACAACAAACACTATACCTACTGGATCACATATGCACGAACATAAACAATCACGCATTCAGCATCACTATAGTTGACTCGTGTCTATCAGACTACAAGCAGATGTTCCTGGACATAGGCAGCTTGGCACCGAAGATAACAAAAGGATCCAATACAAAGCGCTTGACTACGAAAAGTTGTACAACAGTACCCTAATAGCAAACTATACTAATAACGAAAACTACTAGGTATTACTACTTAGAAAGATTTATCTCACAAATAAACAAAAATAAAGAAGATAAAACTAAAATCCTGAACCTACCTACCGCAAGAAGACTGGATAAACCAAAAAGTCATAGACTCAATCAACCTACGAAATTACATATAATATGGCAACAAACAAAATCTCACCCAAAAGACGACAACCTACAGAAGAAATATTATGAAGAACAGGACAGAGTAAAAAACGTAATAAAGACGCAGAAGAAAAACTACTACCACAACCTCAGACCAAATAAAAAAGGTAGACGGAGCGTACGCCAACAATAGCATTCAAATAAGTGAAGCGTCGTGTACAGAGTTGTGTGCGTGACCTCGTGTCGCAACACGTGCCATGCGTCTGTGTGCTAGGAAAAAAATGTTGCCACTAAAAACTTTTTATCCCAATTCTGATTGAATAATTATGATTATTCATGAAAAATAAATTCTTATAAATAAAACACTTTTTTACTGTTAGGTACCTTTAATCAAAAATAAAAGAGACAAATTGCGTTGCATGCATTTTGCGTTGCGTACACCTTTGTGTTGCGTTAGTTTCCGGTAGTACTGTCTTTTTGTATCCCGCAAAATGTGTGGAACACACAACACTAAATTTGGATGGCAACCAATTTTCTTGATTTCTCCTTAACCTAATAACCTCAATCCACTTTTGTTTCCAATTAAGGTCTCTTGGGAATCTAAAATTAAAACAGTTTGTTTTCAGTCGAAGTTGAGAAATAAATGAATCCGAAAATGTCTTTTACATAAAACTGTAATGTTGTAAGTACTTGTTTATAGAAATAATAATAATAATCACGCGCTATCTAATGCTATCGTATCATATTGTATTCACGTTATACTATAACATATTTAAACCCGAGTTATTTATTAGGGATACCTATGTTTGATATTCAAAATAGATATATTTTCGTCATAGTTAAAAGCATTCAACCATTACGAAAAGTAATATTAAAATTAATAATCCCAAACACTCCCAAATATTGCCCGCGTTTCGGGGAATTTGTATGCGGATATACTGGTCACACCGACGACACTATGCGAGGTTTTGTGTTCCAAAAACGCTTTATGAAATATTTTTGTACTTTTATATCAAATTAAATCAAATGAAACACTTACTTGTGAAATGTAATCTCAGATGGTTTTTTAATTTATTACGGAATTGTTTTTACAAGCTTTTACGACACAAGAAGGCATTTTACAACAATTTGCGATTTCAATGTTATGACGTCTAGTGCGTTCGGTGTCGCGCGTCGCTCTGGAACACGCTCGGCTTCCTATTTCAAATTTGGCTTCCTTTACCCTGCTTCACTCTGAGAGCGCCGCGCTCCGTCTACCTTTTTTATTTGGTCTGAGACCACAACTTATTCCATAACAGCTACAAACAACCTAAAAAGATGTGGGAAGTCATTAAGAGTCGCAAGTTCATGATTTTTGACGTTGTAATCAGCAGCAGTAAGATATTTGAATTATTTGATTATGAATAACGATAGTGCCATTCTCTTTATTGTAAGTTGGAGTTGCACATTTTAACTTTTCTTGTCGTGTAATTTACTATGAATATTTTACGAACTCAGTTTACAAGGAAAAACGTCGGCAATGGAACTATGACGCTCAAATTCACATTGTTTCATTCAGTTCTAATAAAAGCGAAAGTTACTAAACGATAACTTGAATGTTTTACTTGTTTATTGGAGTTCTAGAATTTCTTTAAATTCCTTGAGTTTTCAGGGAAAAGTCGTAAAGAAAACCAATAAATGTCTTGATTTTCATGTCCATTATATTCCAAATAAACACAATAAAATCAAATAAACTAATATGATATAAAACTTCGATCTACAGTGAATACGTTTCATTAGTTTTTGTTTCTCAATATAATAAGACAAAATTAAAAAAGCAAATTACACGAAAATAATGTGGAACTCCAACTTACAAGAAAGAGAATGGCACTATAGTTATTATAATCAAATAATTAAAATATCTTACTGCTGCTAAAAATTACATAGTCAAAAATCATGAATTTCCGTAAAAAAATGTAATAGGACTCTTAATAACTTAGCAGCGAATAAAATTAAAGACAGCTGTGCTCCACCCAAACTAAATTCAAACTCGGGATTTATCACAGACTGTAACGAAATTTGTAACACATCAACTTATTTTTTACGTCAATAGGCGCGGACTTAGCTAACGAAATACCACACATTCTCATGTACGACAGTAATTACACACATGATATAACTTTGAATGAACTTTCCCCTTGCAACACTGAAGAAATATTTAAAATTATTGACGATCTTGACAGCAATAGGTACCTACTAGCACTGGTCTGGACAGTATCAGCACAAAAGCCAAAAATGCCTCAAAAATATAATTGTCGAAAGATTAACTAACTGTATAAATATGTGTTTAATGCGGGGTATTTTCCCCGACTCACTTAAGAGGGAACAGGGGCTGCGAGGAATTTGAAAAATAGGTATTTGAATAAACTATTGCTGTCGCGCTGCACCCGAACCGAGTTAAACCTCGTAAAGTGCGAT
The DNA here is from genome assembly GCA_963853775.1 of Xanthia togata. NCBI lineage: Eukaryota > Metazoa > Arthropoda > Insecta > Lepidoptera > Noctuidae > Xanthia > Xanthia togata. Next base: position 13,817,947 of record OY970795.1, on the reverse strand, counting down.
AGGGACAACTGCAGCTCAGACCGATTATATCACAATTTTTTTTACGAAAACGACTTTGCATTCTCCTTTTTTCTCCTCGAAAACTAAGCCGATTTAATAATTTTTTATTATTTTCCTCAAATTTTTATTTTGTTCCTATTATTTTCTTTTATGCTAAAAACTTTTTCGAATTAGTCTGGTAGTCCTCTAATCACGGCGGTAAAAATGGGGTATTTTTGTAATTTTTGGAGGGTCATAGTGTCCTTACTTGTTAATTGCTGAAAAAAAGGAAATGACAGGGACATGCCTATAGAGACCCTGATTTTATACAAAAAAAAAAACAGCTCTAGAGGCATTATTCAGGAAGAAAAACGGGGATTACGTTTGTATGGTGAATCGCGGGCCCTGTTCCCTCTTAAAGTTGCGAGAGTCATTCCGACTTACAAATCTGGGAGTAGAACCGACCCATTGCAATCAACTATCGACCAGTTTCGGTATTACCCGTTGTTTCTAAAATATTTGAACAAGTGTTATACAACCGTCTAAACGCCTATCTAACTGAGAAACATTTTCTAATTGATCAACAATATGGTTTCCGTCACACATCTAGTACTCTCACAGCCTCAGTAGATTAAAAAAAAACATTGTGGTAGATACCCACCACAATGTTATTTGTTGTTTATCAAAAAAATATCAATGTTGTTTGTTGTTTTTTTTAGGTCAATGAAGATTAATTGACCTAAAAAAAGCTTACGATACGGAAAGCTGCGTCAGAATTAAGTAATATAGGTATTACTGGCAGCGCCCACAGCATACTCAGTTCATATTTACAAAATAGATAACAAGTTGTTAAGATGGGTAACTTCACTAGCTCGACACAAAACATAACATACGGATGTCCACAAAAATCAATTATTAGCTCATTACTATTCCTAATTTAGATTAATTATTAAAATAGGGCTGACAGGACACCTAACGTTATACGCAGACACGTGCCTTTTTACTTTGACAAATCTGTACAAAACATTTTAAAAGATGCTCAAAAAGACTTTGACCTACTTAATGAATGGTTAAAATATAATTTGTTGACTATTAACACATCAAAAACATCACTTATGATTTTCCCCGCGAAAAATGAACCGTTACCGTTGGTTCTCACCTCTTACGATCACCGGAGAAATAATTAAAAGGTCTAGTCACAAAAAATATCTCTGACTGTGGGTAGATGACAAACTTACTTGGAAGCTTCACATCGATCATGTCAAAACAAAATTAATGTCACTACAAAAAGTTACAAACATGAGCGTTACAAAAAGTTACAAACTGTATTCCGAAAAAAATACGACTGATTCACGGATATCTGGACTAATTATATATTACTACTCCCTAGTAAAATCAAACCTTGAATATCTAATTGAGATATGGGGATCAGCCGCTAAATATTAATCTAAATTCACTAAGAGTACAAAACAAAATCATTAAAGTATTATTTAATTATAACTATCTATATCCAACAAAGAACTTATACCTACACAAAAACTAACCTACTAAATCTCACACAACTTTATATATACTACACCTGCATTCTCATTAAAAAAATCACTACGAATTCCGTACCATCAAACATACAACTACATAAAAGAACAATAACATACAACACAAGAAATAAAAACGAGTTTCAACTAATGCCTGCACGGGCACGAGCTAATTGCGGCAAAAAAACAATATCGGTTGAGGGAGCACAGCTGTTCAATAACTTACCGGCGGATTTAAAGAAGTGTGACAGTGTAAACATATTTAAAAATAATCTTAAGAAACATGTATGTACTGTAACGTCACCAGAGGCAAATATAATATAATAACTACAATTAATTAGATGTAAGCACTTTTATCTCATTCTAAGTGAACAGCAGTGCTATTCTGTAACTATCTCACCGTGAAAACTTAGGCGAAGTGAGCTCGGAGTGAGCTGTCAGTCTAGGGACTGGCAGCTCACTCTGAGCTCACTTCACACCTAAGTTTCAACTAATGACTGCACGGGCACAAACTAATTACGGCAAAAAAAAATATTGGTTGAGGGAGCACAGCTGTTCAATAACTTACCGGAGGAATTAAAGAAGTGTGACAGTGTAAATATATTTAAAAATAATCTTAAGAAACATGTATGTACTGTAACGTCACCAGAGGCAAATATGATTTACAATACTACAATTAATTAGATGTAAGCACTTTTGTATCTCATTCTAAGTGAACAGCAGTGCTATTCTGTAACCATCTCACCGTGAAAACTTAGGTGAAGTGAGCTCGGAGTGAGCTGTCAGTCCCTACCTAGCAGCAGTTGGAATGACAGCTCACTTCACCTAAGTTTTCACCGTGAAATTATTTTATTTTTAAACCTATGTATTTTGCAAAACTGAAAAAGTGAAATGCCGCTGTCGTCGTAGATGTTACGTCACATTCGAAATAAAAACCGCAGTGGTACTGTCGCCTGCGTTTATCGTTACGCATCGCCGCTGCCGTCTGCGGTATGCCTTTGCATAGCATCGCCTCTACTCGAGCCGTTCAGGATTCTTTCTATTGAAACTCCATATAGCAACGTACTCTTAACACTTAGGTAATACGGGCTGGTTTCCGCAACTCCACGTCAAAGCGCATATGTTACGTACGGTTGGGAAAAATCGGTTATTCGATCCACCCCAACTCCTCAAAAAAGGCCCGCAACGCCTTAGAGTTATTGGCAATCTCGCCTAGGATACCGAAGTACTTTGCCCTCTAAGCTGCGACCATCGGGCAGTTTAAACACGCACATGAGCTGCTGTCTCGTCGTCCTCCATGCAGGCCCTGCAGAGCGGACTGTCTGTGACTCCTATGACAAATAGATGTTTATTAAATGACCCATGGCCAGTTATAGCTATTATAACCGAAACCAGCTGTAGTTTAGTTAATCGTAGAACTTTTTTCGTGAGTCGGCCATCGATTGAAGGGAGTGCCTCCTTAGCCTGCCTACACTCCTGCAAACGAAATACCTGACTTTCAGTATTCGTCATTCAACGCAAGCTGGGAGCAATTACAACTTAGTCCCTCACCAATGTACCCTAGATATACACTGCACTTGTAAGCCAATAGAACGTGTGAACACAATTAAATAATTAGGAATCCTCTTCGACGGCAACCTCAGCTTCAAAGACCATATAAAATTACTCAGCGCGCGAATCAGAAAGCTTATTTATTTACGAAGCTGCGTCATGTGGTTGATGCTTGGTTGTTGAAACAAATCTACTTTGCCTTGTGCCAGTCAGTATTAACATATTGTATTCCATCCTGGGGAGGAGCTCCCAAAACAGCAGTGCTATTCTATAACCATCTCACCGTGAAAACTTAGGTGAAGTGAGCTCGGAGTGAGCTGTCAGTCCCTAGCAGCAGGTAGAATGACAGCTCACTTCACCTATGTAAGTTTTACTAGAGAATATATGATACAGAATAGACCGGCTGTAATTAAACCCATTCAGATCGCTCAACGAACAATTCTAAAGATTTGCACTTATAAGCCTCGTCTATGTTCCACTACATTGCTATATAATTACTGCGAAGTACACACTGTTAGGCAGCTCTACCTGCTAACTATAATTTTGAAGCAACATCAAGACTTAGCATAATTATGACCCCAACCTTAACTCTTAAAATGTCGATTGCACCCCATGTGTGCAAATAACAATAAAATTCTATTGTGTCGCTAATTGCGCGCGCGACGGGTTAACCATAGGCGTAGGAAACAATTAGTGTGTAATCGTGAGCATAAACCATTTTATTATAAGGTTTTTTGTATTTTTGGGTCCCTACGTCTATAATAAAATTAACTCTATTCTAGATATTTACCCTCTCAATAAGGTTCGTTGCAAAGACAGGGTAAAAAAGTACTTACTGACCCTAACTTATGATGATACAGAAAGACTTTTAATCGTTCAAGAGTAGAAAGCGTCCTTCCTTTGTGCAACTTTTAAGGTATTTGCTCTTCATCTTCATATCATTCAAACACACACATTTGCTTACATTCATCATTCCATACATCACCACACGTACACACATCCTAACATTCACCGACCCTTACACGATCACTTTCCCGTCTCTCTAAATACATATCAACTCATTTAGTTTTTAGCTTAGTTTAATTTATTTTATTTTTACTTTATTGTACTTAAAGCTGTACTTTTAGCTTAATTTCTTACGCATATAACACATACTTAAGGTGGCGGTTCGCGCCGCGACAGAGACAAGCGACAGAGACATGAGACCGCGACCGAAGACTGCGACAAGTGTCTCGGTCTCTTCTGCATGTACTGTAAGGCGAGACCGAGACCGGAGACCGCGACTAGTGTCTCAGGCTCTTCACGACCGAAAAGTTAATCAGTATCGGAGAGTCTGTCGATGTAGGTCAGTTGTGTTTGTGTCATGATGGAAAACCAAGTAGTAGAAGTTCTATTGGAGGAAGAAGAAGACGATGATTTGCTATTATATTATTATTACAAATACAAAACTAAAAGAAGATTACCTATTAAAGAATTATATTTAACCAGAGGCCAAGAAGGATCATTTTCGCTATTAGTGAACAAGCACCTAATGTTTGATGACACTCAGACTCAGACTCACCTAATGTTTGATGATTCAGAAAGTATTTTCGGCTGAATAAAATACAGTTTGATTACGTATTATATTTATTGAAAAAAACAATGCGTGAAAAAGGAAGAATATCATTGAAAGAAAAATTAGCACTAACTCAAAGGTAAGGTTGTCAAATCATGGAAATTGTTGTGGTCGACTTCATCGTTAAACATGTTTCCAAATGTTTCACTCGAAATATTTGGTAATTGTCGAGATGATAAATCAATCGATTCACTCTGTGTTCGGGATTCTGATGAAGCTGCACCTGTTGGAGAATATGAACTGTATGATGAATTTGAAATATATGGTAATTGGCGAGATGATAAATCACTCTGAGTATGATGTCCTGGCGAAGCTGCACTTATTGGAGAACATGAATTGTGGGATGAAATTGTATAGGGGCGTTCACTATGACCGTCGATATCTTCGATCTCATACTTAGAAACAATACTAAATATTTCGGTTTTTGCCATTGCTCTCGAACGCGCGCTCAATTTTCTTAGCATCATTTCGATATGTTTTGTAAATGTCGATATATCATCAACTGATTCTGAAGATTTTAATGACTCCAGCTTACTATTTCGGTTTTCATGTCTGTCCTTCAAAAATGTAATAAATTCATCTTCTTGTTGTCTTTTTCTTTTTGTATTCTTGCTAGTTGGTTTTTCAGAACTTTTACTTAGTGGTATA